>CM056720.1:119891891-121214516 GCA_029844215.1 Przewalskia tangutica
TTTTAGAGAGAGGGAGAGAAATTGGAAGATGACCAAGTCTTCAAGACTTGGTCAATATATTGCATGCAAGAAATCAGATGGGGGTGGGGGACACTTGTCACCCTCCCAAGGTCTTTTAAAAGAAAAATCTGACTTTTCTAAGTTTTTCCGCCCAAAATCCGGCTTCTCGCGCGGCATACGAAACCTCCGCACTCTTCTCAACTTTCGCGCGCCTCGATGTCTCAGCCGCGCTGCAACTTCAGCGACCAAGCATTTCGCGCCATGCCCCGCATCCGCGCCGCCTGCCGCTTTGCCCAAACACATTTCTGTCCGATCACAGACCGAACTTGTAATTCTCATAACTTTCTACTACGACGCCCTATCGATTTAGCGGTTGGTTGCGTTGGAATCTAGACTCCACGAACTATGCCCTAGGCCTTTGAAACACTTAAGAACTCTCAATGTACCGGGTCATAACCCGCCTCAAAGTTGACTAAAACCCGTCCGGAATAATCCGTCAACCTATCCTTTGAAAATTTTAAGTCTTACATGCTTTAAGACGCTCTCACACGTAGGTCGAACTACGGGGTATAACATTCTCCCCCCCTTAGAAACATTCGTCCCGAATGTTCCTTCTAGGCTTACTCAAATCACAACATCGACATAGACCCTCTTAACTATTCTTTTGCAAATAAAGAAGCTCCACGAGCCACAACATACTGAAGCGTAAATGCTAATCAAAACTAACAAGCAGGAAAGTGGGTTACCTGGAGGTATAGGAAATAGGTGAGGGTACTTCTTCATCATGTCATCCTCTGCTTCCCACGTCATTTCCTCCATGTTCTCGTTCCGCCATAAGACCTTGACGGAAGCCACGTCTTTCGTCCGAAGTCGTCTAACCTGACGATCGAGTATCGCTATGGGACTCTCCTCATACGATAACTCCTCTGTCACTTGGACATCATGAATCGGGTGCACTCTAGATGGATCTCCAATACATTTCCGCAACATGGACACATGGAAAACTGGATGTACCGCCTCCAAATCGGACGGCAGATCTAACTCATAGGCAACCCTGCCTACTCTACGGACAATCTGATACGGCCCAATGTACCTTGGGCTAAGCTTCCCCTTCTTTCCAAATCTCATCACGCCCTTCATGGGCGATACCTTTAGAAAAACCCAATCATCTATCTCAAATTCCAAGTGTCGACGCCGATGGTTCATACGACTTCGCCGACTCGAGCCGCCAACAACCGCTCCTGGATAAGCTTCACCTTATCCACTGCCTGCTGAACTAAGTCTGGCCCGACTAACTGAACTTCTCCCACCTCGAACCAGCCTATCGGTGACCTGCACTTCCTCTCGTATAAGGTCTCATAAGGCGCCATCTGAATACTGGAATGGTAGTTGTTGTTGTAAGCAAACTCCACAAGAGGCAAATGATCCTCCAAGCTACCCCTGAAATCAATAACACAAGCCCGCAGCATATCCTCAAGTGTCTGGATAGGTTTCTACCGCCCGCTTGGCCTCGAGGATGAAACGCCGCATCGAGACTCACCTGTCCCTAATCCTTCAAAAGACCTCCGAGTTAGCCGAGAACCGGCTCTCTATCTCGATATAATCGATACCGGACTCGCGCCTCACAATCTCTCTAATATATAATCTGCATAGTCCTCACCGAGAACGCTGCTCGATCGGAAGAAAATGGGCTGATTTCGTCAGCCTGTCGACAATCACCCAAATGGAATCATGCTTCCTCTGAGTGGTAGGTAGCCCTGTAATAAAATCCATATTTATCACCTTCCACTTCCAAATCGGAATATCAATAGCCTGCAATAGCCCACCGGGCTTCTGGTGCTCAATCTTAACCTGCTGACAATTCGGGCACTGTGCCACGAACTCCGCAACGTCCCTCTTTAGGCTATCCCACCAATACACGCATCTGAGGTCATGATACATCTTAGTCGACCCCGGATGAATAGAATAACGAGCACTGTGTGCCTCCCCCAGAATCTGCTGACGAAGTCCTGTCACATCGGGAACACACAACCGACCCTCGAATCTTAGCACCCCATCCGGCGCTACCTCAAATAGACTTCTCTCTTTCTGAACAGCGGCATCTCGCATCGCACTCAAAATCGGATCCTCATACGCCGCTTCTTCACCTCCTCGACGATGGAAGACTCGCAACCTCTCGAACCCGAATTCCGCACTAACGTAATCAACCAAACGAACCCCAAGGCTCGCTAATGATGTAACTCTGACCATATCCTCTTCTGGCCGAACATCATGCGGACTACCCATCGACCGTGACTAAGGGCATCCGCAACTACATCGCCTTCCTCGGGTGGTATAGGATATCAACATCGTAATCCTTAAGTAGCTCTAACCACCGCCTTCGCCGCAAGTTCACTCCTCCGTCGAAGATATACCGAGACTCTTGTGGTCCGTGTAAATGTCCACATGGACTCCATATAAATAATGTCTCCGGATCTTCAAGGCATGAATCATACCGCCAACTCAAGTCATGTGGATAGTTCTTCTCATGCTTCCTAAGCCGCCGAGATGCATAAGCTATAACTCGCTGCCGCATCAAAGACGCACTCCAAGCCCGACACTGATGCGCCACAATAAACCACATATCCATCTAAGCCCTCCGAAGAGTAAGAATCGGGCGGTCGCCAAATTCTCCTTTAGCAACCGGAAACTTTCTCACAAGTATCCGTCCATCGGAACATAGCCGCTTTCGAGTCACTTAGTCAAAGGTGTTGAAATAGAAGCAAATTTCTACAAACCTCCGATAATAACTCGCAAGGACCAAATGTTGCGCACTCTCCGCTTGTGTGGTGGAGTGCAGGTCAAGTCTTGATCGCCAATCTTAGTCAGACAACCCGAATACCGCTTACCCGATAACATGCCCTAAGAAAGCCACCGACGGCAAACTAACTCGTGACTTCGAGAACTTGGCATACAATCGCCGGTCTCGAGGACTCTAATACCGCCCTCAAATGACCAGATGCCTCGCTGCGTGCGAATACACCAAGATATCATCAATAAACACTATAACGAACATATCCAAGAATGGCCTAAACACCCTATTCATCAAATCCATGAATATTGCCGGGCGTTGGTCAACCCGGCGACATCACCGAACTCATAGTGCCCATACCGGGTCCCGAATGCGATCTTTGGGATATCTATCTCTAACTCGCACTGATGATAAACTGCACCGCAGTCTATCTTGAAAACACTTTGCACCTCGCAATCGATCAAACAAATCGTCAATCCCGGGAGGGATACTGCTTGATAGTTACCTTGTTCACCGCCTATAATCAATACACATACGCAGCTGGCCCCATCCTTCTTCTTTACAAATAACACCGTGCTCCCCAAGGAGAAACACTTGGCCTAATAAAGCCTTTCTCCAGTAAATCTTTCAGCTGGTCCTTCAATTCCTTCAACTCGGCAGGTGCCATCATGTATGGCAGAATAGATATCGGTCGAGTATCTGGCGCCAAATCAATGCAAACTCAATCTCCTCTCGGGAGGATACTTAAGCTCATCCGGGAATATGTCCGAAACTCCTAACGGCCGAATCGATCAAGGTTTGGTATCTCACCTCGATTTCGAATACCAACCATATGATAGATGTACCTTTCCGCACCATCTTCCTAGCCTTGAGGTAAGAAATAAACTTACCCTCGCGATGCAGATTCCCTTCCACTCGATAACGGCCACGAACCGAACCGAACTAATCTCTCTCATACCCACGTTGGCATAGCAAGATGCTAGCCAATCCATACCCATAATCACATCAAAGTCCGGCATATCCAACTCTATCAAGTCGGCCAGAGTCCGACGGCTATCTATAGTCACAGGCAAGCCTTATACACCCGCCGCCTACCACCGAATCACCTACTGGCGTAGCCACCTCAAAAGGTCTTATGGACTCGGGCTCTATCCCTATTCTACTGGCAATATGAGGAGATATGTAGGACAATGTAGAACCCGAATCTATCAAAGCATATACATCACAGCAAGAAACCAACAATGTACCTGTGACGACATCTGGCGACGCCCCGTCCTCGCTTACCGACATAACATATATGCGGTTCTGAGGACCGCTAGAACTGGAATCCCTACCACGACCTCTGCCGCGACCTGCTGGCCCATAAGTACCCTGCCCTCTGGGGCGTCTAGCCATCGAAGATGAAGATCCCGCAATGCACTTCGCCGGTGAACTGTAATGCTCCCGCCGCCTAAGGCGGACAATCCTTCTTCGGATGGCCTCACGCCACAAGAGTAACACGCCTCAACCCATACGACACTCGCCCAGGTGAGACCTACCGCATCGAATGCACCGAGAGGTAGGTGGTCTCGACAGTCCGGTCTCGCCTCGAAAACTCAAGTCCCGAGCCCCGAATCGCCTCCGAATAACCTCGCTGATCGGACCTCCGCCGAAATCGAGAAGGAGCACTCTGGCCGGGCCGGAATGTGGACCTAGTTCGCCGAGGCCGCCCGCCGAAATCGCCATGAGAATCATTGCCCCGCCTCTTGGCCGCCCAAATCTAGCCGATCATGCCTCTCTCGTCCTCAATCTCTGCGTATGCTCGCATCGACAATATCCATCCTCGCCAAGAGCCACCCCAAGCATGCAGAATCATATGACGCCTAACCCCATCACATATCGATGAACCCTATCTGCCATGTCAGCTACTATGGTGTGCGCATATCTGACCAAGGAGTCGAACTACAGGCTGTACTCCCTGATAGTCTTCCCGTCCTGTCTCAAGGTCAAGAACCTATCTACGCGGGCTCTCCTCACCTCAGGAGGCAAGAAGTGGTCTAGGAACGCCTCTGTGAACTCCTCCCAATCACCGGAAGAGCATCTCACCCTCGACAATACCCATGACTCAAACCAGTTCAACGCAATATCGTAACCGTAGAAGCTAGTATAATGCACTCACCCTCGATGCCCTAAGGACTGCATGGTCCGGTCAGAATCGCCGACAAACTCTCGCGATCCTCCTCAAATCTCGAACCATAGAACTCGGGTGATAACCCAAGAAATCCCGAATCCAGAATCGTCGGCTCTGGGTTGGCCGCTTACTCGTCGGCGCCGCCGCCACTATATCGGCCAAGAATCAACTGTTCGTAATCTCGTGACGCACTCGATCGTGGATCGAGGCTCTGCATCGCGTCTCGTGAGCGCCCCACGCTCGAACTGCTGAGCCGGGCGACGACGTGGAACTTCGCCGCCTAAACATCATCTCTCGTAAGGATTGGGCTGTGCCTCGTAACTCCGCGTCCCACTAGCAAAGACTCTCACCGCTTTGCCCTTCACGGGCCGCGGTTGCCTTGCGAGGCATAATCGATACATAAAGGGAAAACATCGGGGAGGTTCAACCTATAACTCAGCTCTATTGCACGATCTTAGAGTGAAAGAATGGAAACCAATCCTAAATATCCTGCAGCCTCCTGATTATAGATGTGGTGCACGACACACCGATAATCAAGACTCTACTAGACACTGCTCAGGACACTTTCCGATGACTAATCGCTCGATACCACTTTTGTCACGACCCAACCCGGCCGCGATCGGTACTTACCGGGTACCCCGCTGTATATGTCGAGAATAGCAATGAACATACATAACACATAACTTATAAAAGGGTAAACATCATCGCCACCGATAAAGTCGCTTTCCATAAAACATACTTAAACAAAGTATAGTAGTACAACCGGTTCTTATAGCCCAAAACATATATGTGACCACGCACTTAAAGATAATAATCGTGGCGGACAGGCCCCGCCATACCTGAATGTACAAAATACCTATAGCATCGTGGAATATCCGCACTAATAAACAAGCTTCCGAGGAATGGAGCTTCGACACCTAATAGTGATCCTAAGAACGAGGATCCTCAATCTGCTTACCCTTACCTGCGGCATGAACGCAGCCCCCGAGGAAGGGGGTCAGTACACAATATGTACCAAGTATGTAAAGCTGGAAATACTGTAATAATGATATCATAAGTCTAAAAGTATGTTATACCCCGTATTTCCAGAGTATGTACGTAAGGAAATACGTACAAAAAGTTTGGCCTTAAAGTTAGGCTTGGACGTCTTTTTTGGGCACAACTCACAAAACGAATAGTTTTCCGACGAAACGTTTCCACAGCTTTCGTAGGGTAAATTCCGGCTATGCCATTTCTAAGTTTTGCGGATTTTTCCGAGAGACGAAACATTTTGGACCAACGGGAGGGCGACACTTGTCACCCTCCAATTGATGGATGTGAGGCGTTCTTAGGGCCGAATGGATGGTCAATTTTTGTCAAGTAGTTGGTAGGATATTTTGTGTGCAAGTTGGCTAGGTACACTTGCCCTAATCTTGACCTTACACTTGCCTAGCACTTGGCTAAATCTTGGCCATTGGTTGGCCATGTCTTGACCTATAAATACCCCCCTTAAGATGAAGAGTTCTTCATCCACAAATTCCTTTCCAAGTCTTGAAAATCCTCTCCTCTCCCTTTGTAGCCTTTTCGTCCAAACACCCCCTCCCTTTTGAAGTTTGCCGAGGCCCCCTAGCCTAGCCAAAATCTACCCCCCCTCCCTTGATAGAAAAGTTGTCTTCTAGTATTGTTATAATGCCCAAAATACCCTAGCTCAAATCCCTTAGTACTTAGTAGAAGTTGTGAAGAACTTCTAAGGTTTCCTTGGAGCATACAACTTAGGAGCAAAACCTTGCTCAGGCGCGACTTTTTCTAGGATATTATTGGGCTTACCGAGGTAACTAATCCTAACCCTCTTTTGAATTAGAGAATACTTACTGTAGTAGTATAAGAATAAGTATTAGATACTTAGAAGAATATTGCAGAATAGAATTGAACTGTTATCACAGTAGAAGGGTTTAAAAGAAGAATAATCAAATCAGATTTACATAGACTGTTTTCATGAGACTTGAGTAGCTCACCGTAGGGAAGACGCCCAATTTTCCGTAGGATATAGAACCTCTGCTTAGAATCACATAAAGTAGTTCAACGTTGATAGACGTGTTCGACTATTATAGTTGATTCTCTGCGCGACATATTCAACTTGGCGGTGGTTTTCACGGAAGGTATGTGATTCCTCCTAAAGCATGATATTTTATAATATATATATAGTACGGTAGACGTACGTGTTAATCGAATAATAACTACGGCAATGTCTTTGACTTAAGCTCGAATAATACTTACAGAATGCCTCACGCTTAAGCTCGACAATACTTACGAATGCCTCACGCTTAAGCTTTGAATAATAAAGAATCAAAGCATTTCAAAAGAATCTTGAATCATTTTAATGTAAGAGAACTAATTGGTTTTAAAGCGAAGCTTAAGAGTTATACTAGCTTTATGGGAAGTTAAGTATAACCACTTAAGAATGATAAAAGAAACAGCTTTTGCCTATGTGTTTATAACAGACTTATATTGAATTGTGAAAAGAATAATAAGATGGTTTGATAAGTAGACATGATATGATGCTATGTGTGTTAGTGTCTTGTAACGCTTTGTATAAGAGAGTATTCTTGTTGTGCTTATGTTGTTTAAAGATAAGCTGTTATGTTAGTGTACTATCACTCACCTCTTGACATATTACGCGGGTTGTCGCCTCCGACGCGGGTAGACTCAGCGTGATGGGACCATGATTCGAGAATACCTCATGCGGGTCCAGGGACCTATGCGGAGCTACGGAGTTCCGTGTTAGTGATGCGGGGTTATACCTCACGCGGTCTATGTGGCCATGCGGACTACGAGTCCAGGGGCGATGCCGAGGAGTAGCTACCCTCGATGCGGGTTATGTACCTATGCGGCCTATGTGAGTGGCCTATGCGGACTACGGGAGTCCAGGATTAGGCTTGCATGGTGATACTACGGGCAATTGGCCCTGCTTCGATCATTCGCAGCCTAGAAAAGACCTGTTACAGTTTACCTATTGTTGCTCTTGTTTATGATGTGGCACTATGTGCGGTCCCCTTGGTTGTTTCATACATACTTGCAAAACTGATTTTAAAATGATATGTTTTCATTTAAGTATTTTACAGTTTCATATACTTAGTACCTGTTGTACTGACCTCCTTCGGGGGGCTGCGTTCATGCCGCAGGTAAGGGCAAGCAGGTGCTAGATCCACATTCTTAGGATCTCTACGTTGGTGTCGGGAGCTCCATCTTTTCCGGAGGCTCTACTTTTGGGTATGATCTCCCTGTTGTAGATAGTTTTGTACAGTCAGGGTATGGCGGGGCCCTGTCCCGCCATAGTTGTATATTTCCTTAGAGGTCTGTAGTCATGTTGTACAGTATCGGATGTAACTGCTAAAACCATGTTTATATATATATGCCGAAAGGCGATGTTTTCTCACATAAACTGTGTCTTATTTTATAAACTGTTTCATGTCTTGTTTTATATTTCCGCTGATTACTCTGATGTATGACTACTTGGGTGCCCCGGTAAGGCACCAGTCACGGGCCCCGGAATGGGTCGTGACAAAGTAAGCTGGAGTCATGGAAGAAAATCAAAATACCTTTTACTGTGCCTTACTAACAATGAGAGTGACAAGTATATATATATATAATACTGCATAAAATAGGGGCCTTAGGATCAAAACAGGGTACCTCGCCCGTAGTATCAATAAGCACCCCTAATCCTGGGACTATTTCACCCGCATAGGTCCTGTGGACCCGCATGAGGTATTCCTCGTGATAGGTCAGACTACCGCATGAGACTATTTCACCCGCATAAGCCCATAAGGACTCGCATGAGGTATTCCTCGCATCGTGGGTAGAAAATCCACGGAACAGGTGGTATAACGATCTTGGGTACTTTCCCCTCAGATATACTCTTACCCTGAAGCAGATGGTATAACGATCTTGAGGCTTGCCCCTCAGATATACTCTTACACTGAAGCAGATGGTATAACGATCTTGGGGCTTGTCCCTCAGATATACTATTACACTGAAGAAGGTGGTATGACGATCTTGGGGCTTGCCCCTCAGACATACTCTTACCCTGGAGTAGGTGGTATAACGATCTTGGGGCTTGCCCCTCAGATATACTCTTACCCTAGCTCAAACTGTCATCATATCATGATCATAAATAAGTTAAGAAAACTTATAACTTCTTATTAGTCTTGTTCATATACCCTCTCATTTTAGTTTACTTAAGGCACTTAATCATATCTTTAATAAAAGAACACCGGGAGTTTAACCCAAGTACTACATGCTTCAACTCTTTTAAAAATGACTCTTCTTTATACATAAAACTCTTGGGCAATTGATGCCTTAAAACCAATTTGCCTCACCATATAATTATCTTACTTAGAGTAAATCTCTTCTCATTAACCTTTTATGAAGCTAATAAACCAACTTCCCATAAAGTTGTTATATTAACTCTACACTTTAGTAAAATCATGCTTTTCCCCTAACTAAGGGACTTATACATTCTTAAAACAAAACAAGTCATTATATACTTAAAACAAGTAAGAATACCAAATCTTGTACGTCTACCGTACTACATAGTTTCATCTATTCATGCTCAAGAGATAGGAAAGCTTCACATACCTCTTTGGTCAATCCACTTGCTAAGTCCAAACTACCGCAAGTAATATGTCAACCTAAAATAACCATGATACGTTTATTAACCTCTAATCTTAATGTAGAACAATCCAAGTTCAAAGTCACTAATTTCTATGGAAAATTGGGCAGCATTTCCTTTGTTTCTACTCACTTTGCCACCTTTCTCAAGGCCGAATTTATCATTCAATTGCCACATTTAAGGCTCAATCAATCCAACAATTCAAAGGGGATTACACACCTAAACTTGGGTGTGTAAAATTCTGCCCCATAAGTTACAACAATTCACTTAACAATTCTAAGGTAGTTTTTAGGCTACAACATGCTCATAATCTCTTCTTAACCCATTTTTCATATCCAAACCACATTTCTAGCATGCAATGACTCTAAGAGCATTATTTACTACCACAAGTTCTTTCTTCTAAACATGCAACACTATAAACTAAATCTAAAGGAAGAATCATTACCTTAGAGTTTTAGCCAAACTTATTCCAAATATTTTGCTAGCTTCCTTGCCAAGAACACCACCACAAGCTAGCCACAAGCTTCCTTTTTTGTTCTTAACTTTTCAGATTTTTCCTTAGGCTTGGATTTCCTTTGGAAATGTAGAGAGAAGGAGGAGCTGCTTTTTAGAGAGAGGGAGAGAAATTGGAAGATGACCAAGTCTTCAAGACTTGGTCAATATATTGCATGCAAGAAATCAGATGGGGGGGACACTTGTCACCCTCCCAAGGTCTTTTAAATGAAAAGCTGACTTTGTCTAAGGTTTTCCGGCCCAAAAATCTGGCCAAGCAAAACCTCCGCAGCCTCTTCGAACTTTCGCGCGCCTGTTGTCTGGCGCGCTGCAACTTCAGCGATCCTCGATTTTCGGCGCCGCGCTGCCGCTTTGCCCGAAACACATTTCTGTCCGACTGCGCACTGAACTTGTAATTCTCATAACTTTCTACTCCGACGTCCTATCGACGAACGGTTGGTTGCGTTGGAATCTAGACTCCACGAACTATGCCCTAGGCCTTTGAAACACTTAAGAACTCTCAATGTACCGGGTCATAACCCGCCTCAAAGTTGACTAAAACCCGTCCGGAATAATCCGTCAACCTATCCTTTGAAAATTTTAAGTCTTACATGCTTTCGTACGCTCTCATACGTAGGGTCAGAACTACGGGGTATAACAGTCCACTTATCTTTCCACTTTCAAATCTTAGATTCCTTGGTATGTTCTTATCTTATCTTCTTGAATTTACGGGGTGTAACATTCTTCCCCCCTTAGAAACATTCGTCCCGAATGTTCCTTCTAAGTCTCCAAAACGCAGACGCCGGTATAGTTTTCACCACTGTACTTACAAAAGAATCAGTTATGCCACTCATGGACTTATCACCCGAATATACTCCCCGTATACTATGTACTCCGACAAATATCAATGTAAAATCTTTTACTCTAGCCGGCCTTACCTCTATGGTCTCGATTGTTATAAATTCTAAGGTTCAAAATTTCTCATCCCCAAACTTTCCCTTTTTCACTAGCCAAGCTTCTAAATCACATTTTTAACACAAAGCTACCCGAACATAACACTTAACACATCACCATGACATCAAAGTCTACTAGTCTCTAGAGGGTTAAGAATATACCTGTAACTATTGCTTCACTTTCCCTTTTGTCGTCCTACTCATGTTCCTTCTCTGCACGACGCACAAAAGGAGGAGATGAATCAGCCACTGATCCCGAAGGCTGAGTCTCTACATCCGTGCTACCTCTGGTTGGACAATTTCTCGCAAAATGGCCCTGCTGGCCGCATGCAAAACAAACTCCCATTCCAGCACGACACTCCCCATCATGGAGCCTACCACAACGACCACAACGAGGTAGGGGTGGTCCCATCTGACTAACGTCCCTGCTCCCAAAACACGAAACCTCGAGCCCGACCGCCCGGAATCTCCCGAACGTCCTGAAGACTGTGGCGGAGCACTCCGTACTGGCGGAGGCGCATAACTAGTCTGCTGCTGAGGCTGCCTGCCTCGAAGGTCACCAGAGGACCCTGCTGTCCTGGCCCTCTTCTGCTGATCTTGGTTAATCTGTCGACCTCTACGCCTCACACCTGCATAAGCTGCATGCGGCAATATCCATGCCCCTGAAGAGCTACTCCTGCAACTCTCGCTAAGTAGTCATCGAGTCTGTGACATAACAATGCACTCTATCCTCCATATCGGCCACCGTAGCGGGACATACCGAGCCAATGAGTCAAACTCTACATTGTACTCCCGAATCAGGCGCCTCTTTGTCTCAAAGATCAAAATATGTCGGCGTGCCCTCTCATCCGTGGAGGCAAGAAATGGCCAAGGAAAGCCTCGAGAACTCGCTCCAACCACCGGAGGTGCATGCTCCCCGGGACAGCTCCATGAATCAAACCCGATCGCAGATCACGCGGCCGATGCGAACCTAAGACCATCGACTCGGTCTCGAAGCCTTGATCACTCTACGATCCGTCAGAATCGCTTGGATGAACTCCTGCGATCATCCTCGTGCCTCGATCCATAGAACTCGGTGGGCCGCAACTCGTAAAATCCCGTAGTCTCAAACTATCTCGACCTCGGGTGAACTATGGGTGCACGGCACGAATCGCCGTGATCCGCCTATCTCGTGCTCGCCACGATCCTCGCCAATAATCGCCATCTCCTTGTAACCATCTCCTCTCGCCGGTGCCGTGGAACGAGGCTCGTGTGTCGTGGTCTCGATGAGGCCGCCGCTTCTACTGCAGCCTCCTCTTCGCCTTGCCTTCGGGCTCGGTTGCGCGCGTGGAGGCATCACCGTATACAAAGAATACGTCGAGGAGTCCAATTTATAACACGGCCTCTAAGGCACGATCTCGAGTGAGAAGAATGGAAACCAATCCTAAATATCCTATAGCCTCTCGATTATAGATGTGGCACAACACACCGATAATCGTGACTCTACTAGATACGGTCGTAGACACTTTCCGAGGATTAATCGCTTCGATACCACTTTTGTCACGACCGATCCGGCCCGTGATCGTGCCTTACCCGGCACCCTAGTGATACAACATCGAGAAAACCAGCGGAAATAAAAACTCATGAAAGAAAACAAAGGAAATAAGAAAACAAAGCAACCTAAACGGTTACCCTTTGGTACATAAATGAAAACTTGAATACATATCCCTTACAACTCGCTTACAACAGTTGTCACGACCAACCGGCGTGGATCGTGCCTTACCGCACCCAAGTAGACATACATCGAGTAATCGGAATATAAAACAAGACATGACATAATATGAAATATGAAACAGCCATCGAGAAAACTTGCCTTTCTAAGATAAATATATATAACAACTAGAACAGCATATCCTTTTTACAACTCGCCCACAACAGTGTTCTGCACTTAAGAATGATATGACAACAATGGCGGGACAGTGGCCCCGCCATACCCCGAATGTAAGTACCTACAACGACAGTGGACTATACCATCGATAAGCCTCCGAGAAACGGAGCTTCCCAAACGCCGAATCGTGACTCCAAGAGCGAGGATCAACGATCGTGTACCTCTACCGCGCATGAACGCACTTCGAAGGAGGTCGATAACAGTACCAAGTATGTGAAATCGAAAGCATCAAGTAAAATCAAAGTATTTAAAACCATTTGCAAATACAACAGTTCAATCGCACATAGTGCCACAACATAAACAAGAGCAAGGTAGATAAAGCGTAATGTGTTTTTCTAGGCCGCGAATGATCGGCAAGGCCAATCGCCCATAGTATCATTATGCGTGCCTAATCTCGACTTCCCGCACCCGCATAGTCACACATGCACCGCATGAGGTATTCTCGTGACGGGGTAGCTAACCCCGCATTCTCCTCGACTCCCGCACCGCATAGTCTCAATAGACCGCATAGTCACATTGCACCGCATAGGGCATCCCCGTGTCGGATAAACACCTGAATGATCAATCGAGCATACCATCGCTCCGCATAGTCACATAGACCGCATAGGCCATATAGACCCGCATCGGGTGGCAAGCCCTCGATAACAAGTCGAGGGTATGTGATATAATAACATAACAAATTATCATTAAACAACATAAGCACAACAAGGGAAACCCCTTTACACAAACATCACCAGATACTAACACACGTAGCATCCTAACATGTTTACTTATCAAATCAACAAGAAAGTATTACAAGGCTATCACAAACCAACACAATCAAGTTATTCACACGAGGTACTTTCTATTTTATGTTAACAATTTCGGGTTTTTATCCCCAAAGTACTTCATACATTAACTCTTTAAAAGATCCGTTTCTTTCACAAAAGTCACACGATACCCGTAGTATTAAAATAGAGTGACTATCTTTTTAAGTAAACCAAAACGCTTCCTTTTGTAAAATCAAGTAACAACATTATTTTCCAAACGTTCAAGTTTGCCTAATTTCAAATGCTCAAGTTTCTCATTTTTGAAAGATTTCGTAGTTCGTAGTCTTAATCACTTAATAATATAATTCTCTTTTAAAACCATTTGAGAAACATATGCCTTATGTGTGAGTAGGTTATTCTTGTTCATAACAATATTATTAATGCAGCCATGATCTAGGAAATGAAATATCATTTTGTCTCATCTTAGCTTCTATGCAGATGGAGGTTTCTACTGGTTTTAATAATACTTAATTAGTCAAAACATTTCCCTTTATTAACGCTGCAGTGGTTTGTTCGATACTTATTCTGATTTCCGAAATTAGTAAAACATTATTCCTTTTAAAAAACAAGTACTCATTACTCACGAATGAGGTTTCACCAAAAATTCACATTAATTCATTTAAGTCAAGTCTCTTATCTTCTAAAATTAATAAACCATTCTTTTTATCTCTCTTAAGTCGTTATACCTAACTTCCCATAAAGCTAGTATAACTCTTAAGCTTTTAAAACCAAGCATTACTCTTCTTTCAAAAAGGTTTCTTAATTCTTTTGAAATACTTCAAGATTCTTATTATTCAGGCTTAAGTCAAAAGACATTGCCGTAAAACTATGTTCCGTTAACACACGTACGTCTACCGTACTATATATATTCTTTTAAAATATTATTCTCAAGAGGATAGGAAGGATCACATACCTCGCGATGATTATCGACTATTAGCAAAACGCTCCACGGCTATACCCCGGCTAGCCTTGTCCACCTTTCAAGTAGCACATGCTACTCGCAGAACATTCAACATATAAAGGTTACACAAGTCTATCAAAGTCTAGACTACTCTGTAGAATATTCTTCTGACGTGATTTCAGTTCAAGTCTTTTCTGTAATATCCTTCTATTACAGTTCAATTCTCTTCTATGAATCTTATATTCACTTTTATACCACTACAATATGTAATTTCCAATTACAATAGAAGGATAGGATTATTTACCTCGGTAAGCCCAAAATTATCCAAGTTTAATGTCGATCCTGAGAAACGTTTAGCTCCTACTCCGGGTGCTCCAACCCGCTCCAAACAACCCTTAGAAGTTCTACGCAACTTCTTCTTAATACTTCAACCAACAGTGAAGATTTTCCTTAGGGTTTCGTTTAGTGACTGAAGGGAAGTATAATAGTATTTCTGGGCTTTTAGCATAAGTGTAACCTTGGAATACTACAAGGTATTTGGGCCAAGGTATTTTGGAATAGTAACAATACTTGGAGAGTATTTCTACCAAGAGGGGGGTAGTATTTTACGAGAACAACTAGGCAGGGGTGTGCCTCGCCAACACCACTGTGAGGGGGTAGGTTTCACCAAAGGCCTTTCTCAAGGGAGTGTTGGACGAAACCCTACAAGAGACGCGGAAAGATTTTCACGACGTGGAGAAATGATTTTGAGGATGAAGAACACCTTCAAGGTAGGGGGGTATTTATAGGCCAACCAATGGCCAAGATGAAGCCAAGTGCTATGCAAGTGTAGGGTGAGGATTCATCCATGTGTACCTTATCCAACTACCACACAAAATATCACAATATCCTACCTACTCCAAGACCTCCAATTCGTCCCATTACCGCCCACAAATCCGCCAATTAGAGGGTGACAAGTGTCGCCCTCTCGTTGGTCCAAAGTATTTCGTCTCCCGGAAAAATCTGCAAAAAATATAAATGACATAGCCGTAATTTTCCCTTCGCAAGTTTTGTAAAACGTTTCGTCGAAAAACGATTCTTTTCGGTAGTTGTGAACAAAATTGTCACGACCCGACCCCCGGCCGCGACTGGTGCCCTACCTGGGCACCTGCCTGTATACATCGAGAATAGCGGCGAACATACACAACATAAACACAGTGTAAACAATATAACAACACAAAGCTAGCCGATAAGGCCGCTTCCATAATATAAACAAAGTCAAAGTACAACTTTACAACTCGGTTCTTACCCAACCACATATGTGAATACAAACCTCTAGGAATAATCGTATGACGGGGCTCGCCATACCACGAATGTACATAATCTACAACATCGTGGAAAGATCGTGTAAAAGAAAGACAAGCCTCCGAGAATGGAGCTTCCGACGTCGATAAGTGATCCTAAGAGTGAGGATCCACCACCGCTACCCTTCCTCAGATTTAACGCACCGAGGAAGGGTCAAGACACAATATGTACTAAGTATGTAAACCGAAAGTAATCAGTAATTACAACATAAGTTTAATACAAAGCGGAGACATGTATGATAACAAAATTACAGACTACGGTCTTACTAACAATGAGAGTAAATCAAGGGAATACGCATAACATCACAATAGAGACTCGATCAAATCATGGGTAGCGAGCCCATAGAAACAGGTGGTATAACGTCTTGGGGTTCTTACCTCATTTATAATCTTACCGGCGGTGGTATAACGTCTCGGGGGTTTTGCCCCTCATTTATACTCTTACCCTGGAAAAGGTAATAAAACAGGTGGTATAACGTCTTGGGGGTTTACCTCTCATTTATACTCTTATCCTGGAGACGGTGGTATAGCGTCTTGGGGTTTACCCTCACTTATACTCTTATCCTATCTCAACCATATCATACAATAAATAAGCAAGTTAGAAATCCCCTAACTTCTTATTAGTCTTATTCGCCTACACTCTCATTTTAGTTTACTTAAGGCACTAATGTGTCTTTTATAAGAATCCGGGAATTTAACCCAAAGTACCACGTACTTCTACTCTTTAAAAACAAATGACTCTTTTTAGTAGAAAGCTTCAAAGACACTATTAACCATAGTATCAAGTCCAAATTACATTTCAAGGCAAGTCACAATACCTTTAGAATTAAAGTAGGTTTCTAAATCAAGTGACTCCTTTTCTTATTAAAACTTTAGGCAATTGATACCTTAAAATCAATTTGCCTTTCATTAACACAAGCCATTTACCTTTGCATAAAGTCAATATAACCAACTCCCCGTAAAGTCGTTATATTCACTTTATACCTTAGTCAAGTACATTTTCCTATCCAAGGGACTTATACGATTAAAACTACACAAGTATCACATACTTTAAATCCCTTCAAGTCCCTTAACTTTACTAAGACTTAAGACATCCTTAATATTTTCAAAGAAGTGAGTTAACTTCCTAACTCACCCGACTTGGCATTTTATAAGGCTAGTAAGGAATGTCAAAGTCTTGTACGTCTACCGTACTATATACGCGAAACTAGTCATGCTCAATAGATAGGAAAAAGTTCTACATACCTCGTCGGGTCAAACCACTTGCCAAGTACAAAGTCCCACCCGTAGTATGTCAACCTATAATATTCACAATACGTCTATTAAAGCTTTACTTCAATCGTAGAATATTATAAGTGTTAAGTCTCTATATTCTACGGAAAATCGGACAGCACCTCCTTTGTTTTTACTTACTTTGCCACCTTTTTCAAGGCCGAAATACAATAACCAAACAGCCCCAATTGGCTCACAATTTAGAAGGTAGTCCAATACAAATGAATAACCAAACAGCCCCAATTGGCTCACAATAATATAGAAGGTAGTCCAATACAAATGAATAACCAAACAGCCCCAATTGGCTCACAATAATATAGAAGGTAGTCCAATACAAATGAATAACCAAACAGCCCCAATTGGCTCACAATTTAGAAGGTAGTCCAATACAAATGAATAACCAAACAGCCCCAATTGGCTCACAATTTAGAAGGTAGTCCAATACAAATGAATAACAAACTACAAGTCCAAATTCGGCCACCTTGAGTTCAACAATACCAATTCTTATCCAATTTCCATTTCAATCCAAATTGGTAGCATAACATGATATCAAGTCGCATTTGATTATAATAACCATAATCTTTAAGTAAGTAACATGCGACGATTTCTAAAAACGACCAATTAGTAATCCAATTTTCAAGTGGCTTGTATAACATTTCGGATTTAGCTACAAGCAATCCATAATACTTATAACTTCAACATATCAACTTCATGCTAGCAACAAGTAAAGCTAACAACAACAATATAAATATAAAATCTTGTAACACCTTTAAAAGACAAGATTATACCTTAACGATCTTAATCCAATTCCAAATCCGAAGTCGCTCCTAGTAGTTTAGAGCCTCTCCAAGATACTTCAATCCGCTTGTTGAGACCCTTAGAACAACACCAACAATTATCCTTCAAAACTCCAAACAAAACCTAGAAAGACCATTAGGTTTTCGTTTTGCGACTAACCCGTAAACAACCTTTTTCCAAGATTTTTCTATTGAGATGTGTTTACAATACACCTAAGAACCTTGGTTTAAAGTGTGGAATCAAAAGGACAAGGAATGAAAAAAATTTCTTCTTTCTTGTGGTGAACCCGAGACCTCCAATGAGTTCTTCAAAGTTTTGTGTGAAATTTCTCTAAGTGTTGGCTCTCTCTAGCACTACTAGTATAATAAAGAGCAATGGATGGTCAAGATACAACCAATTTGGGTGGCTAGGATGAGCTCTAGTTAAATATCAAGACTAAAGTGGGGCCTTTGACTTAGTCAAGGAACTCAAGCTACACTTGCAAGACTTTTAGTCATCCAAGACTATGGTCAAATGACCATTTAGGCCATGCCAATTCGACCAAGGCATCATAAAGGGGGGGGGGTGACACATGTCGCCCTCCCATTCGTCACAATAAAACGTTTTCCGAAAATTCCATAATTCCGTTAAATTTTTTACAAGTCTCAAATCTTAACACTTGTGAGTTCTTAAAACATGTCCTGAAATTACGGGGTGTAACATTCTTCCCCCCTTAGAAACATTCGTCCCCGAATGTTCTTTCGGAGTCAAACTTAATTAGCGACATAGTTTCCTTTCACAACCCCGACATACCAAAATAAATGCTATACATGGCCACATAATAGCATTTAGGCAAAAGAGATACTTCAATTTAAAACTTGACAAGTAAGGGAAGATGAATTACCTGAAGGTATAGGAAATAAGTGAGAATACTTCCTCAACATGTCCTCCTCCGCCTCCCAAGTCATCTTCTCTCGGTTATCATTCCTCCACAGGACTTTGACGGAAGCTACTTCCTTGGTCCGAAGTCGCCTGACATGGCGATCGAGTATCGCTATGGGACTCTCCTCATACGATAACCCCTCTGTTACCTGGACCTCACTAGTAGGAAAAACTCTCGCTGGATCACCGATACACTTCCGCAACATAGAAACATGGAAGACCGGATGTACCGCCTCTAACTCTGATGGCAGATCCAACTCGTAGGCAACCTTGCCCACTCTACGAACGATCTGGTAGGGCCCAATGTACCTTGGGCTGAGTTTCCCCTTCTTACCGAATCTCATCACACCCTTCATGGGTGACACCTTCAAGAAGACCCAATCGTTTACCTGAAACTCCAAATGCCGACGCCGATTATCCGCATATGACTTCGCCGACTACGAGCCGCTATCAGCCTCTGGATAAGCTTCACCTTATCCACCGCCTTTGTACCAAGTATGGGCCAACTAATCGTACTCGCCACGCCGAACCAACCAATCGGCGATCTACATTTCGCCATATAAAGCCTCGTATGGCGTCATCTCAGATATCTTGGAATGGTAGTCATATTATAAGCAAACTACAAGAGGCAAATGGTCCTCCCACTACCATCGAAATCAATCACGCAGCTCGCAGCATATCCTCGTTGTGCGATAGTACGCCCGCTGCCCGCCCGATACCGAGGATGAAATGTCAGATCGAGACTCACCAGTGTCCCCAAACCTTCTCGAAAGACCTCCGAAGTTAGCCGTAGAACCGCTCCCTATCGTAAATAATCGACATTGGGACACCGTGCGCCTCACAATCTCTCGATGTACAACTGCATAGTCTCACCAAAACGCCGCCCCGACCGAAGGAAATGGGCTGATTTCACACTGTCAACAATAACCCAAATGGAGTCGTACTTCCTCCGAGTGCGAGGTAACCTCAGAACGAAGTCCATGTTGATCACCTCCCACTTCCAAGTCGGAATCTCAATAGATCGCAATAATCCACTGGGCCTCGTGCTCGACCTTAACTCGCGGCAATTAGGACATCAGGCAACAAAACCTTCCACGCCCCACTTCGTGCCATCCCACCAATACAAACATCCGAGGTCATGGTACATCTTGGTCGACCGGATGAATAGAATATCGAGCACCGTGTGCCTCACGAAATCTGGCCGACGGTCTGACACATCGGGAACACACAATCGCTCCTCGAATCTCAAGACCCATCAGCGCTACCCGAATAGACTTTTCTCCTCCCGAAGAGCTGCATCACGATACCGTACCAACACTGGGTCCTCAAACTGTCGCATATTCACCTCATCAATGATGGAAGACTTGGCAACCTCACGAACCCGTACCCCATTATCGTCGGTATCGATCAATCGAACCCCAAGGCTCGCTAATCGGTGGATCGACGGACCATGTCACGCCTCTCGGATGTACCTCTAACAGCTCCCATCGATCTACGACTCAAAGCATCAGCAACTACGTTGGCTTTCCCCGGATGGTATACAATATCAACATCATAGTCTTTCAAAGAACTCTAACCACCGTCTCGCTCTCAAGTTGACCTTCATCCGCTCAAGATATACTGGAGGCTCTTGTGGTCTGTATAAATATCCACATGAACCCCGTACAAATAATGTCTCCAAATCTTCAAGGCATGTATAACCGCGGCCAACTCTAAGTCATGGGTAGGGTAATTCCTCTCATGCTTCCGTAACTGCCGGGAAGCATAGGCTATAACCTTGCCGTGCTGCATCAAAACACACCCTAACCCGATACCCGAGGCATCACAATAGATCACGTACCCGTCTAACCCCTCAGGAAGAGTAAGAACTGGGGCTGTAGTCAACCTCTCCTTCAAGAATCAAAACCCCGCCGCAAGCCTCGCCCATCGGAACTTGGCCGCACGAGTCACCTAGTCAACGGTCTTGAAATCGGCAACCGCTTCACAAACCTACGATAATAACTCGCCCCTAAGAAATCGCGCACTTGGTCGGACTAGTAGGTCTCGCCAAGACTTGACCGCCTTCAATCTTCACCGTATCTACCCGAACACCATCACCCAATAATATGCCCTGGGAATGCCATCGAGGCCAACCAAAACTCACACTGGAGAACTTGGCGAACAACCGCTCGCCCGAGAATCCTGGCAGCCTCTCGTGATGTGCATGCTCCCGCTCTGTCAGTGAATACACCAGATGTCATCAATGAATACAATCACAAACGTATCCAAAATGGCTTGAACACCGTTCATCAAATCCATAAATACCGCTGGAGCGTTGGTCAAACCGAAAGACATAACCCTGAACTCATAGTGCCCATACCGGGTCCTGAATGCAGTCTTTGGGATATCTGCCTCTCGAACTCGAACCTGATGATAACCAGACCGCAGGTCTATCTTTGAGAAACACCTCGCACCGCAGAATCGGTCAAACAAATCATCAATCACGGGAGGGGTACCTATTCTTAATGGTCACCTTATTCAGCTGCCTGTAATCAACACACATACGCAGCGTCCCATCCTTCTTCTTCACGAACAAAACCGGCGCTCCCCAGGGAGATACACTAGGCCTGATAAACCCCTTCTCCAGCAAGTCTTTCAGCTGGTCCTTCAGCTCTCTCAACTCGGCAGGTGTCATCCTGTATGGCGGAATGGAAATAGGTCGAGTGTCTGGCAACGTGTCAATACAAAACTCAATCTCCCTCTCAGGAGGGATACCCGGAAGATCATCTGGGAACACATCTACAAATTCCCTAACCACTGGCACTGACTGAAGAACTGAAACCTCAGCCTCTGTATCAAATACCCGCACCAGATGATAGATGTACCCTTTCTGCACCATCTTCCTAGCCTTGAGGTAAGAAATAAACCTACCCTCGACGCCGTGTGCCCTCCACTCGATAAGCGGCTCGTCAGAACCGAACCGAACCAACCTGTCCCTACAGTCAACGTTGGCATAACAAGAAGCCAACCAGTCCATACCCATAATGACATCAAAATCTGTCATCTCTAACTCTATCAAGTCTGCTATGGTCTGACGACTGTGAATGAATACCGGACAACCGTTATACACCCGCTCAGCTAACACTGAATCACCCACTGGCGTAGCTACCTCAAACGGCTCTATCGACACCGGCTCTATCCCGATTCTACCCGCAATAAGAGGGGTCACATAGGACAAGGTAGAACCTGGATCTATCAAAGCATAAACATCACACCAAATCGCGAATGTACTGCGGACGACGCCGTGGAAGCCTCGTCTGGCGGTGGCTAATGAATAGATGCGGTTCGAGGACCGCTAGAACTAGAACCACCACTCGACCTCTACCGCGCTGCCGTCCGTGAGTACCACGCCCGGGCGCATAACCACGTAAGGAGAAGAAGACCCAAAGAATCGATCCCGCTTACCGTGGCTTTGTACCACCCATGCTGCCTCTAGACGGACAATCTCTCTTCAAATGGCCCCGCCGCCACACGAGTAACAAGCTCCCGGCTCGCGACACTCGCCGCGTGGAACCTACCGACGAGCACACCGAGGTGTGGTGGTCCCGACGGTGACGGTTCGCCTCCCTAAAATCTCAGTAGTCCCGAGCCCGACCGCCCCGACCGACTGGCCGATCATACCTCTTGCCGTAAAATCCGTGACGAGCACTCTGGCCGGGTGGAATGTGGACCTACTCTGCTGCGAGGATGTCCGCCGAAATCGCCTCGAGACTCGATGTCACGCCTCTTGGGCCGGCTCAATCAAATCGGGTCCTCCTCTCTCTATCCTCTATCCTCGCAGATAGGCTGCATCCGGCGATGTCCATACTGGCCAAGAGCCACACCTAAGCATGCGGTAATCATATGACGGCCAAGCCCCATCACAAAACGATGAACCCTATCCGCCATGTCGCTACAATAGTATGCGCATGTCCGCCAAAGAGTCAAACTCTGCTATACTCTCGATCCTCCTGCTCGCCTTAAGGTCAAGAATCTGCCTACCCGGCTCTCTCATCTCGGGAGGCAAAGTGATCCATGAAGGCCTCAGAAACTCCTCCCAAACACCGGAAGAGCATCATCACCTCGAAAGCAACCACGACTCAAACCAGTTCAACGCAATATCGCGCAACCAGCAAAGAGGCTAGCGTAATGCACTCGGTCTGAAGCCCTAAGAACTCGCATGGTCCGTAGGCCGCCGAATGAACTTGCGATCCTCATCGCACCTCGAACCGTAAAACTCGTGGATGACATCCGTAAAATCCCTAATCCGCAAATCGCTTCGGCCTAGCGGCTGCTCGCTCGTGTTGCCGCTCGACTACTATCTTGGTCAACAATCGGATCGCTTCCCGTAGTTCTATACTCGCACTGGCCGGGAACCGGAGGGTCTGCACGGAACCTCAGAGCACGCCGCTCTTAGCTCTCTAAAATCGCAGCGTGGTGAACTCGCCGACCGCTTACTACCTCGTGCATAGTCCGTGCTCGAGCCCGTAACCTCTCGAGTACCGCTAGCGCCTCGCACGCTTTGCCCTTCGGGCCCCGTAGCCTTCCGTGGAGGCATACCGTTTACGAGAAGAGGTCGAGAGGATTCAACCTAATAAGACGGCTCTAATGCACGATCTCGGAGAGAAGAATGGAAACTAATCCTAAATGTCCCGCAGCCTCTCGGTTATAGATGTGGTGCACAACACACCGATAATCAAGACTTACTAGACACGGTGCAGACACTTTCAGTACTAATCGCTCGATACCACTTTTGTCACGACCCGACCGGCCGCGATCGTGCCCTACCCGGGCACCTGCCTGTATACATCGAGAATAGCAATGAATCGCCACGACCCGAACTCGCCCGATCGTGCCTTACCGGGCACCCTAGTGATACAACATCGAGTAATCGGAACATAAAACAAGACATGAAAATATTATGAAGTAAGAAGCGATGTCGGAGAAAACTTGCCTTACGGCATATATATAAATCAATTTTAAAACCGACGCTATATCCCATTACAACTCGCCACAACAAGATTCTGCACTCTAAGAATGACGATAACAACAATGGCGGATGGCCCCGCCACACCCCGAATGTAAATACCTACAACGACGGGGACTATACCACCGATAAGCCTCCGAGAAACGGAGCTTCCCATACGTTGAATCGTGACCCGAGAACTAGGATCAACGATCGTGTACCTCAACCTTCTAAGATGAACGCACTTCGGGCGAGGTCAACAGTACCAAGTATGTGAAATCAAAATATCGTAAATGAAATCATAATAGTCTATAAAGCAGAGACATGTATGATAACCAAACTACGATTCACAATAAATAGGCAAATAGTCAAGTCGTGACTCACGCCTCAAAGTCATCACTCAAATGTAACTATGGGTCTCACGCCCATAACATCAATCATGCCC
This sequence comes from Przewalskia tangutica, assembly GCA_029844215.1. Taxonomy (NCBI): domain Eukaryota; kingdom Viridiplantae; phylum Streptophyta; class Magnoliopsida; order Solanales; family Solanaceae; genus Przewalskia; species Przewalskia tangutica. The sequence continues at coordinate 119,916,346 of CM056720.1, forward strand.
GTGGAATACCTTCCTCACCGCCAGCTTTATGATATAAAAGCACCAAGCAATACACATGAACACCGTGTCCCACCTGTGTCCTAATAAAACAAGACAGGTAAGTACGAAGGCATAACCGACTACTAACACCTATGCACTAACAGTGGTCAAAATCAGATCATGATATTTGTCTGCACTCCACATGATCAAAGCCGTCACTCGCTCGCAGATCAAATGCGCGTCTAGCCACGAACTCTCCGTAGCTCGCGATAGGCCAACCTCATAGGCCCGCATGAGGTATTCCTAGCATCGAGGGTAGCTACTCCCGCATCGCCCCGACTCGCACCGCATGGCCACAAAGACCGCGTGACCACAAGGGCCGCAAACTAACACGGAACTCCCGTAGTTCCGCATGGATCCTCGACCCGCATGAGGTATTCTCGAATCATGGTCCTGCATCGCTGAGTCTACCCCGCATCGGAGGCGCCTTAACCTCCAAAATAAGTCAAGGTGAGTGGTACAATACCAACATAACGGCTGATAGTCAAACAACTTTAAGCGCAGTCGAGGGGAAAACCCCTTTACACTAACATCACAAGATACTAACACACGTAGCATCCTAGCATGTTTACTTATCAATCAACAAGAAAGTATTACAAGGCTATCACAAACCAACACAATCAAGTTATACACACAAGGTACTTTCTACTATATGTCAACAAGTTCGGGTTTTTATCCCCAAAATATTTCATACCTTAACTCTTTAAAAGATACGTTACTTTCACAAAAACCACACAATACCCGTATTATATGAAAATAAAGTGATTATCTTTTGAAGTAAATCAAAACACTTACCCTTGTAAAATCAAGTAACAACATTATTTTCCAAACGTCCAAGTTTGCCTAATTTCAAATGTTCACGTTTCTTATTTTAGAAAGGTTTCGTAGTTCATAGTCTTATTCATTTAAGAATATAATTCTCTTTTAAACCATCTGAGAAACATAAGCCTTATATGTGAGTAGGATATTCTTGTTTATAACAATCTTATTACAGCAGCCATGATCTAGGAAATATCATTTTGTCTCATCTTAGCTTCTATGCAGATGGAAGTTTCTACTGGTTTTAATAATACTTAATCTGTCAAAACATTTCCTTTTATTAACGCTGCAGTGGTTTGTCGATACACATTCTGATTTCCGAACTCAGTAAAACATTCTTCTTTCAAAATGATTCAAAAATCCTTTGAAATACTTCAAGTTCTTTATTATTACGTAACCAGCCAGTTATAGTTCAAATCAGTTACCTTTTAAAAACCATAAGTATTTTCTTACATACATAAAGCTGTTATAACCAACTTCCCATAAAGCCGTTATAACACTTTATGTTTTAGACCAATCAAATACATTTAACACATGTACGTCTACCATACTACATAGTTACACCCATATCATGCTAGAAGAGATAGGAAGAGGTTCACATACCTCGCGACGATTATCGACTAATAGCAACACGCTCCAAGTACCTCAAACCGCCGGCTACTCCTTAAGCCAAGTAGATCGCGCCACGCATAGTACTTCAACCTATAATGACACAAGTCTCTTATTAACATTTAGGTCACTTCGTAGAACAATCTACGTAAAATTCGCAAAGACTCTCCCGCAATAACAGCGTAAATCTCCTCTCATCGGCGGCTACCAAGCCAACCAGGGGTTATACGCCTAATCCGGACGTACAATTTTACCTCCCGTAAAGGCTACACAAGTCTCATCTGAATACACCCTATGTAATTACTGATCAAGACTCATCTTTCGAAAAGGTTTCTTATTATTCAGGCTTAAGTCAAAAGACATTGCCGATAACTACGTTCAGCTCTATATATAGTATACTTCAACTATATATATTCTAACAACATGTAATTTCCAATTACAATAGGGGGACAAGATAATTACCTCGATAAGCCCATAATTATCCAAGTATAAAGTCGATCCTGGGCAATGTTTAGCTCCAACTCCGTGCTCTCCAACCCGCTCCAAACCACCCTTAGAAGTTCTAACCAACTTCTACCTAATACTCCAACTAACTATGGAGATTTTCCTTGTGGTTTTGTAGGATCAAGGAAGTATAATAGTATTACTGGGCTTTTCAGATAGGTATAACCTTAGAATACTACAAGGTATACGACTAAGGTAATTTGGGTATAGTAACAATACTTTTGAGAGTATTTCTACCAAGAGTGGGTATTTATACGAGACAACACCACAAGGGGTGTATACCCCGCCTACTCCCACTGTGGGTACTCGGCCAAGTGGGGAGAACTCTCGCCAACGGGCCTCTCAAAGGGAGGACGAGAACAACAAGAAGGAGGGAGGATTTCTAAGACTTAGAACATTTTAGGATGAATAAGTCTTCAAAGGGGAGGGGTATTTATAGGTCTAGCAAAGGCCAACCAATGGCCAAGATCATGCCAAGTGCAAGGCAAGTGTAGGGCCATGATCATGCCAAGTGCACCTTATCCATCTACCACCAAAATATCCTACCAACCCCTTGACCAAAACAATGGCCAAATCGTCCCATGTGCCGCCCCATTATTCCGCCAATGAGAGGGTGCCAAGTGGCGCCCTCTCATTGGTCCAACACGCTTCGTCTCTCAGAAAAATCCGCAAAAATTAAAAATGACATAGCCGGAATTTTCCCTTCGCAAGTTATGTAAAACGTTTCGTCGAAAAATGACTCTAATCGGGTGTTGTGCACAAAGTGAAATCGGCCAAGCCACTTTAAAAGCCCAAACTTTTCTACGTACGTCCTTACGTACATACTCTGGAAATACGGGGTATAACATTCTCCCCTCCTTAGAAACATTCGTCCCGAATGTTCCTTCTAAGTCTCAAGACGAACGCGCGCCAGTATAGCCTTCACTACTATAATTAGGAGAACAAACCTGCCACACCGCCACGTAAACACCCGCAAGAAAATACTTACATCCATGTCCACGAGGAACACTTCTAACATCACCACAAAACACCTCTCTCCGTGGTCTAGAATATACTTACTTCTCACCTTCTCTTTATAAAAGAAATGATCACATCTATGCTCGCCATACATGCTCGCTTCTTCCCGATACCACTTTTGTCACTTTGCCGCGAGGTTCTAGTGTCACTCCGGCGACCCAACAAATGGTACCGGGCTGCATGCGATCCCTGAGGCTGTCATACACTTCTTGTACACTCGAACTCTTTCTCATAACCTGTCACATTTACGAGCATCTTCATTCCCAAAACTCGGGTTACTATCTCTAACGTGGTCAACATTAATCGGAACACTGATGGATCTCCGATACTTTCCGAATATAACCATACGAAAGACCGGACGATCGCCTCCTAAGTCGGACGACAAATGCTAACATATAGGCAACCCGCCTACTCTTCACATGAACTCAAAAGGCCCAAAGTAACTCGCTAAGTTCCTCTGCTTTTCCAAAACTCACACCCTAACCGGTTGTACCTTGAAGACCGACCATCAACTGAACTCCAAGCCGCCGATAATCCGCACGATTTCTCCGAGCTGCCAAAAACCTCTTCTAGATAAGCCTCACTTTATCCACACCATTGGAACAAGCCCGAACCAACTATCTCAACCTTGCCAACATCAAACCAATCGACCGACAACTTACACTTCCGCCGCAAGGCGCCATAAAGCGACATCCGAATCAAATGGTAGCTACTAAAACACTCCTCAACAGAGACAACAATACTTACAAATACCACGAAATCCACACATCGCCCGAGGCGAATACGATCACGAGACTCACCGAGTTCCTAGTCCCGCTCGTAAAACTTCGAAAAAGAAACACCAGAACTGGCTCCACTGTCATCATAAGGTAAAGGTAGGCACCCTGCAGCCTTACAACCTTTCTCGATATAACGCCGCAACATACCACCGAGTACACGGCGGACTAAAAGATAAGACGGCCGACCTCATCGCCCGACATCGATTGAACGCATCCACGAACTCGTACGCTGGTTAACTAAACTTGGGCCAAACACCCTCGTGACCCTACCACCCGGCGGGACCACCACAAACTGACCCCACCACCATACATGCTGCGGGTTGACCCGCAACATGGCCCAACCCGACCCGGCAATGCGCAAAACACTAGCTCCCCGATCCGGAACAATCTCTCAAATCACGTTACGAAAACCTAGCGGTCTTCTTAGTTCAACTACCCTCTTTCATTTCACACTACCTAGGGACCTATCCCAAACATAGCTCACGTGCACTATGCACTCCGATAAGGATCAAACAAAACACTACACCTTTACTCGAGATGGCCTTACCTCTAAGGTCTTCACGTATAAAGCTCTAAGGCTTACACTTTCTCAATCCCCCAAATCTTACTTGGTTAATTAACCAAGATTTCTAATCACAATTTACACAATAACCCTTAAGGTATACTCATCTTATCACACATACTAATCCCTAGAGGGTTAAAGATATGCATGTATCTACTGCTTCACTCCCCTTAGTCGTTCTAAACAAACCTGCCCCGTAGGGCGCATAGCTAAGGAAGATGACAAACTACCCACCGATCCTGAAGGCTAAGTCCTCCTACAAGGACACTCTTCCGACATCAGACCCTGACGGTCGTAGGTACAACAAGTACCAACTAAAAGACGACATTCCCCGGGATGACGTCTGCCACACTGTGAACCGGAAGATCTGGAGCTCTGACCAACTCCTGCATACCCCGAACGTCCTGAAATTCGTGGAGGGCCTCTCTGTACTGGTGGATGTGCATAATATAATCCGCTGGTGAGGTGACTCGCCTCGAAAGTTACCAAAGGACCTTGCTGCTCTGGCCCTCTTCTCGCCCTGGTTAACCCGCCGATCTCTACGCTTTCGGCCGCGCATAAGCCCGCATACGTGCCATGCTCAAGCTTCAATCAAGAATTACTTACACAACCTCTTAGGTAGTCATCAAGACTCGCGGTATATCGGTATACTCTCGTAGCCAAATCCATAGCTAGTAATGGTCGCTTTCTGCAATCTAAATTCATCGTTTCCCGGCCGTGGAATCAAGGTTCAAATATCATGGCGTAGTAGGAATCCGCCGCCTGCTAAACTCATTGGGCTAGTGACGCCGCAGAACTCCCGAATGAAGCACTACCCTAGGTAATGATTGGGCCAGTGCCCTCGTAACCTCTCAGACTTCTACTCGCAGCCTCCTGCCGCTTTGCCTCTCGGGCTCGGTTGCCTACGCGGAGGCATAGCGGTGGGAAAGAAATACGTTAGGGGTACAACTCACAACACGACTCTAAGGCACGATCTCGAGTGAGAAGAATAGAAACCAATCCTAAATATCCTATAGCCTCTCGATTATTGGTGCACAACACACCGATAATCAAGACTTCATCGATACGGTCAGACACTTTCCGAGGATTAATCGCTCGATACCACTTTTGTCACGACCCAACCTGCCCGTGGATCGTGCCTTACCCCGTGCACCCTAGTGATACAACATCAGAGTAATCAGCGGAACATAAAACAAGACATGAAAATATTATGAAGTAAGAAACAGTAATCGGAGAAAACTTGCCTTACCGCATATATATAAATCAATTTTAAACCGAACGCTATATCCCATTACAACTCGCCACAACAAAGATTTCATGCACTTCTAAGAATGATACGACAACAATGGCGGGACAGGCCCGCCACACCCCCGAATGTAAATACCTACAACGACAGGGACTATACCACCGATAAGCCTCCGAGAAACGGAGCTTCCCATAAGCCGAATCGTGACCGAGAACTAGGATCAACGATCGTGTACCTCAACTCGCGCAGATGAACGCAGCTCAAGGAGGTCGATAACAGTACCAAGTATGTGAAATCAAAAATATCAGAAATGAAATCATAATAGTCTATAAAGCAGAGACATGTATGATAATCAAAATACGATTCACAATAAATAGGCAGTCAAGTCGTGACTCACGCCTCAAAGTCATCACTAAATGTAACTATGGGTCTCACGCCCATAACATCAATCATGCCCGTGGAATACCTTCCTCACCGCCAGCTTTATGATATAAAAGCACCAAGCAATACACATGAACACCGTGTCCCACTGTGTCCTAATAAAACAAAGACAGGTAAGTACGAAGGCATAACCGACTACTAACACCTACGACTAATGTGGTCAAAATCAGAACATGATATCTGCCTGCATCGCCACATGATCAAAGCCGGTCACTCGCCCGCAGATCAAATGCGCGTCTAGCCCCGAATCCTCCGTAGCTCGCATAGGCCAACCTCATAGGTCCGCATGAGGTATTCCTCGTGACGAGGGTAGCTAATCCCCGCATCGCCCCGACTCGCACCGCATGGCCACAAAGACCGCATGACCACAAGCGGCCGCAAACTAACTCGAACTCCCGTAGTTCCGCATGGATCCCCGACCCGCATGAGGTATTCTCGAATCACGGTCCTGCATCACCGAGTCTACCCCGCGACGGAGGCGCCTTAACCTCCGGAAATAAGTCAAGGTGAGTGGTACAATACCAACATAACGGCTGATAGTCAAACAACTTTAAGCGCAGTCGAGGGGAAAATCCCTTTACACTAACATCACAAGATACTAACACACGTAGCATCCTAGCATGTTTACTTATCAATCAACAAGAAAGTATTACAAGGCTATCACAAACCAACACAATCAAGTTATACACACAAGGTACTTTCTACTATATGTCAACAAGTTCGGGTTTTTATCCCCAAAGTATTTCATACCTTAACTCTTTAAAAGATACGTTACTTTCACAAAAACCACACAATACCCGTAGTATATGAAAATAGAGTGATTATCTTTTGAAGTAAATCAAAACACTTACCCTTGTAAAATCAAGTAACAACATTATTTTCCAAACGTCCAAGTTTGCCTAATTTCAAATGTTCACGCTTTCTTATTTTAGAAAGGTTTCGTAGTTCATAGTCTTATTCATCAAGAATATAATTCTCTTTAAACCATCCGAGAAACATAAGCCTTATATGTGAGTAGGATATTCTTGTTTATAACAATCTTATTACAAAGAATGCATGATCTAGGAAATATCATTTTGTCTCATCTTAGCTTCTATGCATGGAAGTTTCTCCGGTTTTAATAATACTTAATTTGTCAAAACATTTCCTTTTATTAACGCCGCAGTTGGTTTGTCGATACACATTCGATTTCGAACTCAAGAAACATTCTAAGCCGTTATACCTAACTTCCCTAACGCTAGTATAACTCTTGAGTTTTCAAAAACTAAGTATTACTCTTCTTTCAAAATGATTCAAAATCCTTCAAATACTTCAAGTTCTTTATTATTACGTAACCACCGCTTATAGTTCAAATCGTTACCTTTTAAAACCATAAGTATTTTCTTACATACATAAAGTCGTTATAACAACTTCCCATAAAGTCGTTATAACACTTTATGTTTTAGACCAATCAAATACATTTAACACACGTACGCTCACCGCACTACATAGTTACACCCATATCATGCTAGAAGAGATAGGAAGAGGTTCACATACCGCGACGATTATCGACTAATAGCAACACGCCCAAGTACCTCAAACCGCCGGCTACTCCTTAAGCCAAGTAGATCGCGCCACGCATAGTACTTCCACCTATAAGGCCACAAGGCGCTTTATTAACATTTAGGTCTCTTCAGAGACCATTCTACGTAAAAATTCGCAAAGACTCTCCCCGCAACAACAGAAATCTCCTCCTCACCGGGGCCGACTACCAAGCCAACCAGGGGGTTATACGCCTAATCCGGACGTACAATTTTACCTCCCGAAGGCTACACAAGTTCATCTGTAATACACCCCTATGTAATTACGCTCAAGATTTTCTTTCGAAAAGGTTTCTTATTATTCAGGCTTAAGTCAAAAGACATTGCCGATAACTACGTTCAGCTCTATATATAGTATACTTCAACTATATATATTCTAACAACATGTAATTTCCAATAAAATAGGGGGACAAGATAATTACCTCGATAAGCCCATAATTATCCAAGTATAAAGTCGATCCTGGGCAATGTTTAGCTCCAACTCCGTTCTCTCCAACCCGCTCCAAACCACCCTTAGAAGTTCTAACCAACTTCTACCTAATACTCCAACTAACTATGGAGATTTTCCTTAGGGTTTCGGTTTTGTGACTGAAGGGAAGTATAATAGTATTACGGGGCTTTTCGTATAGGTATAACCTTAGAATACTACAAGGTATACGACTAAGGTAATTTGGGTATAGTAACAATACTTTTGAGAGTATTTCTACCAAGAGTGGTATTTATACGAGACAACACCACAAGGGGGTGTATACTTCTACTACCCCACTGTGTACTCTCGGCTGGGGGAGAACTCTCGCCAAGGGCCTCTCAAAGGGAGGACGAGAACAACAAGAAGGGAGAGGGAGGATTTCTAAGACTTAGAACATTTTAGGATGAATAAGTCTTCAAAGGGGAGGGGTATTTATAGGTCTAGCAAAGGCCAACCAATGGCCAAGATCATGCCAAGTGCAAGGCAAGTGTAGGGCCGTGATCATGCCAAGTGCACCTTATCCATCTACCACCAAAATATCCTACCAACCCTTGACCAAAACAATGGCCAAATCGTCCCCACGTGCGCCCCATTATTCCGCCAATGAGAGGTGCCAAGTGGCGCCTCTCGCTGGTCCAACACGCCGCCTCTGAAAAATCCGCAAAATTAAAAATGACATAGCCGAATTTTCCTTCGCAAGTTATGTAAAACGCTTTAAAAATGACTCTAATCGGGTGTTGTGCACAAAGTGAAATCGCCAAGCCACTTTAAAAGCCCAAACTTTTCTACGCACGCCCCACGCATATACTGGAAATACGGTATAACAGAACATACACAACATAAACACAGTGTAAACAATATAACAACACAAAGCAGCCGATAAGGCCGCTTTCCATAATATAAACAAAGTCAAAAGTACAACTTACAACTCGGTTCTACACCCAACCACATATGTGAATACGCACTTAGGAATAACAAGCGTATGTGGCTCGCCATACCCCGAATGTACATAATCTACAACATCGTGGGAAAGATCACTAAAGAAAGACAAGCCTCCGAGAATGGAGCTTCCGACGTCTGATAAGTGATCCTAAGAGTGAGGATCCACCACCTGCTTACCCTTCCCTGCGGCATGAACGCAGCCCCCGAGGAAGGGGGTCAGTACACAATATGTACTAAGTATGTAAAACTGGAAAGTACTGTAATTACAACATAAGTTTAATACAAAGCCGGAGACATGTATGATAACAAAATTACAGTACACAGTGCCTTACTAACAATGAGAGTAAATCAAGGGAATACGTACAACATCACAATAGGAGACTCCCGATCAAATCATGGGTAGCGAGCCTATAGAAACAGGTGGTATAACGTCTTAGGGTTCTTACCCCTCATTTATACTCTTACCCTGAAGCAGGTGGTATAACGTCTCGGGGGTTTTACCCTCATTTATACTCTTACCCTGGAAAAGGTAATAAAACAGGTGGTATAACGTCTTGGGGGTTTACCCCTCATTTATACTCTTATCCTGGAGAAGGTGGTATAGCGTCTTGGGGGTTTACCCCTCACTTATACTCTTATCCTATCTCAACCGGCCATCATACAATAAATAAGCAAGTTAGAAATCCCCCTAACTTCTTATTAGTCTTATTCGTCTACACTCTCATTTTAGTTTACTTAAGGCACTAACAGGTCTTTTATAAGAATCCGGGAATTTAACCCAAAGTACCACGTACTTCTACTCTTTAAAAACAAATGACTCTTTTTAGTAGAAAGCTTCCAAGACACTATTAACCATAGTATCAAGTCCAAATTACATTTCAAGGCAAGTCACAATACCTTTAGAATTAAAGTAGGTTTCTAAATCAAGTGACTCCTTTTCTTATTAAAACCTTAGGCAATTGATACCTTAAAATCAATTTGCCTTTCATTAACACAAGCCATTTACCTTTGCATAAAGTCAATATAACCAACTCCCCATAAAGTCGTTATATTCACTTTATACCTTAGTCAAGTACATTTTCCTATCCAAGGGACTTATACGATTAAAACTACACAAGTATCACATACTTTAAATCCCTTCAAGTCCCTTAACTTTACTAAGACTTAAGACATCCTTAATATTTTCAAAGAAGTGAGTTAACTTCCTAACTCACCCGACTTGGCATTTATAAGGCTAGTAAGGAATGTCAAAGTCTTGTACGTCTACCGTACTATATACGCGAAACTAGTCATGCTCAATAGATAGGAAAAAGTTCTACATACCTCGTCGGGTCAAACCACTTGCCAAGTACAAAGTCCCGCCCGTAGTATGTCAACCTATAATATTCACAATACGTCTATTAAAGCCTTACTTCAATCGTAGAATATTATAAGTGTTAAGTCTCTAATTCTACGGAAAATCGGACATCACCTCCTTTGTTTTTACTTACTTTGCCACCTTTTTCAAGGCCGAAATACAATAACCAAACAGCCCCAATTGGCTCACAATTTAGAAGGTAGTCCAATACAAATGAATAACCAAACAGCCCCAATTGGCTCACAATAATATAGAAGGTAGTCCAATACAAATGAATAACCAAACAGCCCCAATTGGCTCACAATAATATAGAAGGTAGTCCAATACAAATGAATAACCAAACAACCCCAATTGGCTCACAATTTAGAAGGTAATCCAATACAAATGAATAACCAAACAACCCCAATTGGCTCACAATTTAGAAGGTAGTCCAATACAAATGAATAACAAACTACAAGTCCAAATTCGGCCACCTTGAGTTCAACAATACCAATTCTTATCCAATTTCCATTTCAATCCAAATTGGTAGCATAACATGATATCAAGTCGCATTTGATTATAATAACCATAATCTTTAAGTAAGTAACATGCGACGATTTCTAAAAACGACCAATTAGTAATCCAATATTCAAGTGGCTTGTATAACATTTCGGATTTAGCTACAAGCAATCCATAATACTTATAACTTCAACATATCAACTTCATGCTAGCAACAAGTAAAGCTAACAACAACAATATAAATATAAAATCTTGTAACACCTTTAAAAGACAAGATTATACCTTAACGATCTTAATCCAATTCCAAATCCGAAGTCGCTCCTAGTAGTTTAGAGCCTCTCCAAGATACTTCAATCCGCTTGTTGAGACCCTTAGAACAACACCAACAATTATCCTTCAAAACTCCAAACAAAACCTAGAAAGACCATTAGGTTTTCGTTTTGCGACTAACCCGTAAACAACCTTTTTCCAAGATTTTTCTATTGAGATGTGTTTACAATACACCTAAGAACCTTGGTTTAAAGTGTGGAATCAAAAGGACAAGGAACGAAATTTTTTTCTTCTTTCTTGTGGTGAACCCGAGACCTCCAATGAGTTCTTCAAAGTTTTGTGTGAAATTTCTCTAAGTGTTGGCTCTCTCTAGCACTACTAGTATAATAAAGAGCAATGGATGGTCAAGATACAACCAATTTGGGTGGCTAGGATGAGCTCTAGTTAAATATCAAGACTAAAGTGGGGCCTTTGACTTAGTCAAGGAACTCAAGCTACACTTGCAAGACTTTTAGTCATCCAAGACTATGGTCAAATGACCATTTAGGCCATGCCAATTCGACCAAGGCATCATAAAGGGGGGGGGGGGGGTGACACATGTCGCCCTCCTATTCGTCACAATAAAACATTTTCCAAAAATTCCATAATTCCGTTAAATTTTTTACAAGTCTCAAATCTTAACACTTGTGAGTTCTTAAAACATGTCCTGAAATTACGAGGTGTAACAAAAATTTCGTCCTTGCCTAACTTTAAGGCTCAAACTTTTTTACGTACGTCCTCACGTACATACTCTGGAAATACGGGGTATAACATTCTCCCCTCCTTAGAAACATTCGTCCCGAATGTTCCTTCTCAAGACGGATAACGACGAAGTTCTTCATAGGTTAACCAGTTTGCAAATGCCACACATGGCCACAGAAAACACCCGCGCAAATACTTACATCCAAGTCCACGAGGAATCACCTCTAATATCACAAAAACTCCCACCCAAGGGCTAAAAGATACTCCCTTCGCACCTTCACTTTACAAAAGAAAAGATCACATCTATGTTCTTAACACATGCTCGCTTCTTCCCTTACTCGTCGTACCCTTCTCGTACACTCGAATTCTTTCTCATAACTTACCACATTCCATTCGCTTGGTTTCCAAAACTCTGGGTTACTACCTCCAACTTGGTCATCATTAACTGAGAATACTCTGGATGGATCTCCGATACTCTTCCGAACATAGCAACATGAAAGATCGGACGTACTGCCTTCTACGTCGGACGGCAATGCTAACTATAGGCAACCTGGCCTATTCTTCACATGACCTGAAAAGGCCCAAAGTAACTCGGGCTAAGTTTCCTCTGTTTTCCCAACTCGTCACCCCCCTTTCCGGGGTGGTACCTTCAAGAAGACCCACCGTCAACCTGAACCCCAAGAGTCGTCGCCGATTATCCGCACGACTTCTGTTAACTCTGAGCTGCCAATAACCTCTACTGGATAAGCTTCACCCTATCCACATTCTGCCGAAACAAGTATGAACCAACTATCTGAACCTTGCCAACATCGAACCAATTAACCGGCAACTTATACTTCCGCCCCTACAAGGCTTCATAAGGCGATATCCGAATACTGAAATGGTAGTTATAAAAACACTCTCTCAACAGGAGGCAACAATCCTCACAGCTACCCCTGAAATCCAAACACGGCCGAGGCGAATGCGCCATCGAGACTCACTGAGTTCCTAACCGCTTCTGGTAAAACCTCCGGAAAAAGCAGTAGTGGCGGGCTCCATCTGTCATAAGGTGAAAGTAGGCACCTCGTGCAGCCTTACAACCTTTACGATATAACATCTCGCATAACCTGCCGAGTAAACGGCCTTGACTAAAAGACAAGATGGGCTGACCTCATCGGCCGACATCTGGTCGAACGCGTTCACGAACTCGTCGATGGTTAACTAAACTTGGGCCTAACACCTGTGACCCCACCACTGGCGGGACCACCTCGAATCGACCCACCACAATGCAGCCGCGGTTTGACCATGCAATCGGTCCATGACTCGCCCGCATTATTGCGCGAAAACTCTTGTTCCCGATCCGGAACAATCTCACTAATCAAGTCACGAAAAACCTAGTGGTCTTCTTAGCTCAACTACCCTCTTTCATTTCATACCACTCAGGGATTTATCACACAAACATATCTCACGTGTACTATGCACTCTGATAAGGGTCAAACATAAAAATACATCTTTTACTCGAGATGGCCTCGCCTCTAAGGTCTCTACGTATAAAACTCTAAGGCTCACACTTCCTCTATCCCCCAATCTTACCTGGTTAACTAACCATGATTTCTAATCACAATCTACACAATGTTAACTGAACGTAACACTTAAGATATACTTATCTTATCACACATACAATCTCTAGAGGGTTAAGGATACACCTGTATCTACTGCTTCACTACCCTCTGTCGTTCCAATCAATCCTGCCCTGCTGGGCGCAAGCATAACAAGCTGTCGAAGAAGTACGACACTCCCCACAATGACACTTACCACAACGGCCACACCGAGGTGGGGGTGGCCTCCTCTGGCTAACACCCATTCCTCTCCGAACTACTGAATCCGCAACTGATCTGGTAGGCTGAGTCCTCCTACTTGCATCCCTCCTACTAGGACATCCTTTCGACACATGGCCCTGACGGCCGCAGGTAAAACAAGCATCAACAAAAGATGACATTCCCCGGGATGACGCCTGTCACACTGTGAACATTGGGGAAAAACTGAATCCGGCTGGCTGGACCTACGTGTATCTGTGCACCAGAAGCCCTGGAGCTTTGACCAACTCCTGCATACCCCGAACGTCCTGAACCCTGTGGAGGACCACTCTGCACCGGCGGAGGCGCATATCCAGTCTGCTGCTGAGGCGATTCGCCTCGAAAGTTACCAAAGGACCCTGTTGTTCTGGCCCTCTTCTACTGATCTTGGTTAATCCGTCGATCTCTACGTTCCTCTGCGTGCTGCGCATAAGCCTGTCTGTGACGGCAATGCTCGATCAAGAGCTACTCTTGCACAACCTTTCTTTAGATAGTCATCAAGACCCGTGATATATCGGTGCACTCTATATTCTCTGGCTGCTAAAATCCTAGCTAGTAACAGGTCCATTCCTTTGTAATCCATATTCTCTGTTCCCTGCCGTGGAACTGAAGGCTCATATATCATGGCCGCAGTAGAAACTGATGCCGCTGTGCTAAACTTTGCGGGTGCTGGTGACGTAGAAGAACTCCCCGAATGAAGCACCACCTCAGGTGATGATTGGGTCTGTGCCCTAGTAACCCTCTCATTTACTCGCAGCCTCGCCGCTTTGCCTTTCGGGCGGGTTGCTTGCGGAGGCATAATCGTACGGGAAAGAAATACGTTAGAGGGGTCCAACTTATAACACAACTCTAAGGCACGATCTCAGAGTGAGAAGAATGGAAACCAATCCTAAATATCCTATAGCCTCCTGATTATTGATGTGGTGCACAACACACCGATAATCAAGACTCTACTAGATACGGTCTGTAGACACTTTCCGAGGATTAACTGCTCTGATACCACTTTTGTCACGACCGAACCGGGCGTGATCGTGCCTTACGGGCACCCAGTAGACATACATCGAGTAATCACGGAATATAAAACAAGACATGACATAATATGAAATATGAAACGCTCATCGGAGAAAACTTGCCTTTCGGCATAAATATATATAACAACTAGAACGATTACATCCCTTTTACAACTCGCCACAACAGTGTTCTGCACTCTAAGAATGATATGACAACAATGGCGGGACAGGCCCGCCATACCACGAATGTAAGTACCTACAACGATGTGGGACTATACCACTGATAAGCCTCCGAGAAACGGAGCTTCCCAAACGCCGAATCGTGACCCTAAGAGCGAGGATCAACGCGCGGTGTACCTACCGCGGCATGAATGCGGCCCGAAGGAGTCGAGACAAGGTACCAAGTATGTGAAATCAGAAGCATCAAGTAAAATCAAAGTATTTAAAACCATTTGCAAATACAACCAGTTCAACTGCACATAGTGCCACAACATAAACAAGAGCAAGGTAGATAAACTATAACAGGTCTTTTCTAGGCCGCGAATGATCGAAGCAAGGCCAATCGCCCATAGTATCATTATGCGTGCCTAATCCTGGACTTCCCGCAACCCACATAGGTCACACACAAACCCGCATGAGGTATTCCTCGCATCGGGGGTAGCTAACCCCGGTACCCTCCTGGACTCCCGCAGTCCGCATAGTCTCAATAGACCGCATAGTCACACAGACCGCATAGGGCATCCCCCGTATCGGGATAAACACCCAGAATGATCAATCCTGGAGCATACCGCTGCTCCGCATAGTCACATAGACCGCATAGGCCCTCGGTATAACAAGTCAAGGGTATAGACCCGCATCAAGGGTGGCAAGCCCTCGGTATAACAAGTCAAGGGGGTATGTGATATAATAACATAACAACTTATCGTTAAACAACATAAGCACAACAAGGGAAACCCCTTTACACAAACATCACCAGATACTAACACACGTAGCATCCTAACATGTTTACTTATCAAATCAACAAGAAAGTATTACAAGGCTATCACAAACCAACACAATCAAGTTATTCACACGAGGTACTTTCTACTTTATGTTAACAATTTCGGGTTTTTATCCCCAAAGTACTTCATACATTAACTCTTTAAAAGATCCGTTTCTTTCACAAAAGTCACACGATACCCGTAGTATTAAAATAGAGTGACTATCTTTTTAAGTAAACCAAAACGCTTCCTTTTGTAAAATCAAGTAACAACATTATTTTCCAAACGTTCAAGTTTGCCTAATTTCAAATGCTCAAGTTTCTCATTTTTGAAAGATTTCGTAGTTCGTAGTCTTAATCACTTAATAATATAATTCTCTTTTAAAATCATTTGAGAAACATATGCCTTATGTGTGAGTAGGTTATTCTTGTTCATAACAATATTATTAATGCAGCCATGATTTAGGAAATGAAATATCATTTTGTCTCATCTTAGCTTCTATGCAGATGGAGGTTTCTACTGGTTTTAATAATACTTAATTAGTCAAAACATTTCCCTTTATTAACGCTGCAGTGGTTTGTTCGATACTTATTCTGATTTTCGAAATCAGTAAAACATTATTCCTTTTAAAAACCAAGTACTCATTACTCACGAATGAGGTTTCACCCAAAATTCACATTAATTCATTTAAGTCAAGTCTCTTATCTTCTAAAATTAATAGACCATTCTTTTTATCTCTCTTAAGTCGTTATACCTAACTTCCCATAAAGCTAGTATAACTCTTAAGCTTTTAAAACCAAGCATTACTCTTCTTTCAAAAAGGTTTCTTAATTCTTTTGAAATACTTCAAGATTCTTATTATTCAGGCTTAAGTCAAAAGACATTGCCGTAAAACTACGTTCCGTTAACACACGTACGTCTACCGTACTATATATATTCTTTTAAAATATTATGCTCAAGAGGATAGGAAGGATCACATACCTCGCGACGATTATCGACTATTAGCAAAACGCTCCACGGTTATAACCCGGCTAGCCTTGTCCACCTTTCAAGTAGCACATGCTACTCGCAGAACATTCAACCTATAAAGGTTACACAAGTCTATCAAAGTCTAGACTACTCTGTAGAATATTCTTCTGACGTGATTTCAGTTCAAGTCTTTTCTGTAATATCCTTCTATTACAGTTCAATTCTCTTCTATGAATCTTATATTCACTTCTATACCACTACAATATGTAATTTCCAATTACAATAGAAGGATAGGATTATTTACCTCGGTAAGCCCAAAATTATCCAAGTTTAATGTCGATCCTGAGCAATGTTTAGCTCCTACTTCGGGTGCTCCAACCCGCTCCAAACAACCCTTATAAGTTCTATGCAACTTCTTCTTAATACTTCAACCAACAGTGAAGATTTTCCTTAGGGTTTCGTTTAGTGACTGAAGGGAAGTATAATAGTATTTCTGGGCTTTTAGCATAAGTGTAACCTTGGAATACTACAAGGTATTTGGGCCAAGGTATTTTGGAATAGTAACAATACTTGGAGAGTATTTCTACCAAGAGGGGGGTAGTATTTTACGAGAACAACTAGGCAAGGGGGGGGGGTGTGCCTCGGCCAACACCACTAGGAGGGGGGGTAGGTTTCGACCAAAGGCCTTTCTCAAGGGGGAAGGGGAGTGTTGGACGAAACACTACAAGAGAGGGGGAAAGATTTTCAAGACTTGGAGAAATGATTTTTGTGGATGAAGAAAACCTTCAAGTTAGGGGGGTATTTATAGGCCAACCAATGGCCAAGATTAAGCCAAGTGCTATGCAAGTGTAGGGTGAGGATTCATCCATGTGTACCTTATCCATCTACCACACAAAATATCACAATATCCTACCTACTCCAAGACCTCCAATTCGTCCCATTACCGCCCACACATCCGCCAATTAGAGGGTGACAAGTGTCGCCCTCTCGTTGGTCCAAAGTATTTCGTCTCTCGGAAAAATCTGCAAAAAATATAAATGACATAGCCGTAATTTTCCCTTCGCAAGTTTTGTAAAACGTTTCGTCGAAAAACGATTCTTTTCGGTAGTTGTGAACAAAATTTCGTCCTTGCCTAACTTTAAGGCTCAAACTTTTCTACGTACGTCCTCACGTACATACTCTGGAAATACGGGGTATAACAACAGTGTTACAGACCTCTAAGAATTTTAAAACCATAATGACGGGATAGGGCCCCGCCATGCCCCTGAATATACAAAAGTCTACCACTCCAGGGAACCGTACCACAGGACAAGCTTCCGGAGATATGGAGCTTTCCGAGAACCGAACAACGATCCTAAGAGTGCGGATCAGCAAGCTATGTACCTCAACCTGCGGCATGAACGCAGCCCCCCGAAGGAGGTCGATAACAGTACCAAGTATGTGAAACTGAAAAATACTGTAAATGAAATCATAATAGTCTATATAAAGCAGGAGACATGTATGATAACCAAACTACAGTACACAACATATAAGCAGTCATGTCAAGTTAGGGACTCATGCCCGTGAAATCATCACTCAAATACCACCCGGGAATTTAACCCGCACAATGGCCGCATGCCCCGGCATCTCACCTCGGTATAAACATGGCCCTGGAACCGTCCTAGTGGGCCCATACCCGTGGACCATCCAACGTGTCGGTATGCCCAAAGGAGATAACAAGATAACAATCCCTGTGAAAGCATACCCGTGGGCCACCCAACGTGTCGGTATGTCCAAACATCTAACAAGATAATACTCATTGTGGAAGCATACCCGTGGGCTACCCAACGTGTCAGTATGTCCAAACAAATAACAAGAGAATAAACACAGTGGAAGCATACCCGTGGGCTACCAAACGTGTCAGTATGTCCAAACGAATAACCAATAGAATACTCATCGTGGAAGCATACCGTGGGCTACCCAACGTGTCGGATGTCCAAACGAATAACCAATAGCCGGCCCTCCATGAGAGACTCGATAGCACAAATCCAACCGCGCACAACAAGGCTATCTCAACCAAGCATAGGCAAGTTACACACAACTCAAGGTACTCCTACCTTTTATAACCAAGCCACTTATGTTTTTCCATCACAAATAGTTCAATATTTGAAAACAAGTTACTTCTCTTTTCCCAAAAATCAAGTTACCATTCTAAATCCAATAATGAATCCATTTCTTTATTTTCCATAAAGTCGTTATAACTAACTTCCCATAAAGCTATTATAACACTTTATGTTTAAAAACAAGTCAAGACAAAACCATGCCTTTCTTTTAAACCAAAACACTTCAAATTCTTAAGTCTCTTTTCTTTTAGAAATTGAGTTCCTTACTTTGGAATTTATAAGAAGATCAAAACTTGATTACAATAATTCTTATTAGAGCAGCCATGATCTAGGAAATGTAATACAATCTTGTCTTATCTTAGCTTCTATGCAGATGGAGGTTTCTACTGGTTTTAATATAATTAATTGTCATTACTTTTTCCTTTATTAACGCTGCATTGGCTTGTTCGATTCTTATTCCCATTTCCGAAATTTATGTAACACCATTCTTTTAAAAACCAAGTACTCATTTCTCACGAATGAGGTTTCACACTTTTCAACACCATTTAGGTCAATTAGAAGTCAAGTCTATTATCTTTTGAAAACAACAAACCATTATTTTACCTACATAAAGTGGTTATAACAAACTTCCCATAAAGTCGTTATAACACTTTATGTTTTAAACCAACCAATTACAACTATAAGCCCTTATGAGACCAAGAGAGCTTATTCTTTAACCACCGAGTACCCATTACTTAACGAATAAGATTTTCCTACTCTTTCAAACAATCAAGACCTTTACACTTCATATCAAGTCAAGGCACAACAAGGGAAATCAAATTCCTTTAACACACGTGCATCTACTGCACTATATATTTCACAAATAATCATGCTGAAGAGGATAGGAAGAATCACATACCTCGCGACGATTATCGACGGTTAGCAAAATGCTCCACAGTATTATCCTCCTTAAGTAGAATATGCTACTCGTAGTACTTCAATCCTATAAGGGTCATAAAATGTCTATCAAACTCTAGCTTCGAACGTAGAATAACTAAGTGCAAGGTCCCTACATTCTACGGAAATTTGACAAAGACTTCCTTTGTTTCTACTTCTATGCCACCTTTTTCAAGGCCGAATTCAATAACCAAACGCCACATTTAAGGCTCAATTGATCCAGCAAATACAAGGGGATTACACGCCTAAAAATACGTGTAAAATTCCGCCCCACAACAACACAAAATAAACCAATAATTTCCATGCCATTCTTGGCCAACAATATAACCAATACTAACCCCTTTCAACTCTTTTCCAATTCAAGTTCTTAGGTCTAACATGATATCTAGCCCTAGACATCTTCAACAACTACAATCCCCCTTTACAACATGTGACGACCCAATTAGTAACCAAATTGAAGTTATCATCTTAAGGCTAACATGCCCATTTCAGTTTTCAACAAGACAACAAGATCCAAATCTATTCAACTTAAATAAAACAGCCTCAGGCTCATTTCTAAACTACTATAACAAGTATTAACTCATATCCAAGAGAAAGGGAAACTTTTACCTTTCGGAATAGCCCACAAAAGCCCTTTTCTTCCACTTCTTTACCGTCAAATTCGTCCCCCCGCGCTTCCACAAGTTCACCCACACTTTGCCTTCTTGCCGCCGCTCCAACAATTTCCTAAGGCTAGGTTTTCTTCAAGAAAAACTAGAGAGAAAGGGAGAGGATTTCCTTGGGAGGGTTTTGAGATGAAATGGCCAAGTCTTCCAAGACTTGGCCCTAAAATAGGCCCCTTTCCTGGTCAAAAGGATGGGAGGGACACTTGTCACCCTCCCATAGGCTTTTAACAAAATATCCCCTGATTTTCGTCCTTTACCGCAGAAAAATCCCGCCTTGGCGCCGCGGCCCCGCCGCCGGCGCCGCGGCGCTTCCACTTCAGAGAATAATTACCCGCATTCCGGCGCCGCGGCGCTGCAACCTCTGCGAACCCCCAGTACAACCGGCGCCGCGGCCCTGCATTCCGGCGCCGCGGCGCTGTACCCCTGAACCGAAACCACTGTTTTGCCTGACTGCGCACCAAACTTGAAACTTCCATAACTTTTGACTCCGATGTCCTATCGACGAACGGTTTGTTGCGTTGGGAACTAGATTTAACGGACTACACACTAGGCTTTTTAAACACCTTGAAATTCTTAACAACTGGGGTAAAACACTCCAAGGTAGACTCAAAATCCGTCCAACACATGTTTGTCCACTTATCTTTCCACTTTCAAATCTTAGATTCCTTGGTATGTCCTTATCTTATCTTCTTGAATTTATGGGGTGTAACATAGAATACGCTATACTAGTACTTCCACCTATAATGACCATAATACGTCCATTAAACCTCTAGCTTCGAACGTAGAATGTTCTAAGTACAAGGTCACTAAATTCTACGGAAAATCGGGCAGCACTTCCTTTGTTTCTACATACTTTGCCACCTTTTTCAAGGCCGAATTCAATAACCAAACATGTCACATTTAAGGCTCAACATTCCAACCAATCAAAAGGGGATTACACGCCTACAAGACGTGTAACATTCCGCCCCACAAATGATACAAAACAATCCAATTCTCGGCTACAACAACACTACTTCTCTTTCAAATTCTTTTTCAATACAAGTTGTTATTCCAACATGCTACATAGTCCTAAACAACTTCAACAACTTTAATTCCCTCTTTATATAACATGTGACAACTAAACTAGTAACCAAATTGAATTACAATCTTAAGGGCTAACATACTAGTTTTCGGATTAGGGTTCCAATAGTCAAAATACTTATCAAACTTCATAATACAAACCTCATGCTTGCTAATATCCAAAGCTACAACAATACGTAATCGTAATTACTAAAACGACAAGAATTATACCTTTACAAGCCCTTAATACTTCCAAGATTCAAAGTCTCTCCTTAGCAATTATTAGCTCCCTTTTCTTATGCTCCAATCCACTCCAAGCACTCCTTAGAAGCCTATGAAGAACTCATCTTCAAGTTCCAACTTCAAAGTTGAAGAACTCCTTAAGTTTCCGCCTTGCGACTAATACGAAAATGCCAATTTTCCGGGATCTTTCTATTGAGATAACCTTACAACACTCTTAGGAACCTTGGTTTAAAGTGTGGTGTTTATTGGACAACAAACGAAAATTTTCTTCTCCCAATGGATGCCCAACCCGTGAGCCTCCCTCTCTTGTTCTTCAATGTTCTCTTGAAATATGACTAAGTGTGGAACTAGTCTTGCTACTAGTATGAATTTATAACACTATGGAGGGTCAAGATCTACACAAATGGGTGGTTTGGATGCAAAAGTCTAGCCAAGTGGCCCTTTTGACTAGTCAACATTATCAAGCTCTACTTGCAAGACTTAGTCTTCTATCATGGTCAATGACCATACTACCCTTGCATAATTTCGTCCAACACCATATGGGGGGGTTCCACGTGTCGCCCTCCCATTCGTCCATAAAATTCCGTAACCCTCGTGGGCCCCACAAAACGTAAAATTCCTCGGGTGGGCCCCACATGACCAAATCCGTAAAAATAAATTTCCACAATGATAATAAGTTCCATACTCTTCAATTAATGCATTTTGAGAATCTAATTCTCACCAACGAACATTTCTCCTTTCCGACGTTCGGAAGATTTTCCGTCGGAAAAACAATTCTTCCTTTCGTACCCTTTTCAAGTCTTGAGTTCCTTAAGTACATTCTCTTAAACATGTCCTGGAGTTACGGGGTGTAACACGTACGATCATTGAATGATTTTATGTTAAGTGCCCTTGGAGTTGTTTAGTGTGGCGGCCAGGGTCACGACTTCCCGAATGATTTCAGGAAAAAAATGCGCAAGGCAAGAATAAGATAAGTACGAGTGTTGCCTGCGGAAAATAGAAGACATCATTGGTGGGTTTTGAGAATCTACACAATTTTTAAGGCGGTGCTTGATGATTAGATATGTACAGGACCGCAAGAGTACCCTGTGAATAGGGTTGTAACTTCAAGGAAAGATTATGAAAGGGAGATAAGCTCTCTCCCCTACGTAAAAGGATAGTTTTACGTATTATTGAGGGTTATGCATACCCATATTATTAGGCGATGGATATGAGACTGGTAAAGTCTTCAGTTTCGTCATACAATAGGTTACAATTTTAGATAACCGTGGGAAAAGTATTGTGTTGGATAGTCGTGATACGCTCTCGTCCCCGGTCCTCGTGTAGCACGGTTCTGCCACCCGCCTTGCGTGGCTGCCCCACCGTCCGGCGCTGTAGGTAGTGACTTGCCGCGCTTGCCCCCGACGTTTGGGGTGGGTGGTTGTAACATTGGCACGGCCGATCTCGTAGTTATAAATTGAGAACGACATTAGGAAATGGTCGAGGATGTGTCTTAAGGATATAAATGCTGGTAATAAGCATAAATGGAAATGTATGACCCATGAGTGAGGTAGAAATATCTTGGGTTAGTAATTAGTATGATGAAGGGTTATGACCAGAATAATAAGGAGAATTCAATTACAGTTATGAAGGTTTCCCAAGGCATAGTTACCCAGACTAGTGTAAAGACCATTAGAAAATGATGGGCAATTAGGAACACCCCGAGGAAAGGTGGCAAGCCTGTAATGACGGGCCAGACCGTATATATACTTGGAGGTAAGAGACCCGAGGGCAACTTGTAATGAAAAATAAAGGTAAGACGAGTAGATACTCGAACGATAAGAAATCTTGGCAAGCCATTAGACTATGTAATACCATGAATTGAGGTTGAACACCTGACTATAAGCTCTATGAGCCAGAAGAGAATAATAGGATTACTACTTGACGAGATCAAGGAAGTCTCCCACTAAATCGTGATTGGCAGAAAGTCTTAGCCATGAGACAAACAAATGAATCGAATCTAAGTATAATGACCAAGTTTGGTTGCAACCGAGAAATGGAAACAAGAATCATAATTGAGATTATATCCCCGACTATTTCGGAAGTATGAGAAAGGCTTCCAGTTATTGGAAGATAAGTTGACTACGACTACAATTCTAACCCCTCCTGAGGTACTAGAGGGTTAGGTTGTATGGTAACACTTTGAGTGTTTGGCTGGGTTGTGTGCGGATGCAATACTGTCACACCCCGAACCCCGGGCCCGTGACTGGTGCCCTACCTGGGCACCCTTCTGCCTTAACAACTAAGTAAAACTGCGGAATTTAAATAACACCCTTTTTTTTAAAACCAACATACGTGCAACGGCAAAGCCGACAAGGCTGCCATAATATATATACTCAAAAGACACTACACTGTACATGAGTCCAATCCCACATATGAATACAGACCTCTAAGAGTTATACTGAACTATGACGGGACAAGGCCCCGCCGTACCCATAACTGTACAAAAGCCTGTACTGAAAGAACTTATACCAAAAAGATAAACTCCCGAACAGAAGGAGCTATCCAAAAACTCTGAGCAGGGTCCTACTCCTGCCGATCACCAAACTGCGTACCTAAACCTGCGGCATGAACGCAGCCCCCCGAAGGAGGTCAGTACGAAGAATGTACCAAGTATGTGAAACGATGAAATCGTAATGAAATCATAGCAAGATAAGCAAAACAGAGACATGTATGATAGCCAACCTACAAGATACAACACATGCAATCATAACAAGTCGTGGACGATGCCTCAAGTCATTTCTAAAATATAACCATGGGTCTCACGCCCATAATATCAATCATGCCCGTGGAATCCTTCCTCACTGCCGGCAGTCCATGATATAGTATAACACCAATAGGCATACATGAACACCAAGTCCCACCTGTGTCCTAAAAATTGTACGGGCCCAGCAGGAAAAACGAGCAGGTGGTAAAGCAGGGGGTATAATGTCTTGGAGGTTTACCCCTCACTTATACTCTTACCCTGGAGAAGGTGATAAAGCATCTTGGGGGTTTACCCCTCACTTATACTCTTACCCTATCTCAACCGACCATCAAACAAAACAAGCAGGGGGTATAATGTCTTGGGGTTTTACCCCTCACTTATACTCTTACCCTGGAGAAGGTGGTATAGCATCTTGGGGGTTTACCCCTCACTTATACTCTTACCCTATCTCAACCGGCCGTCAAACATAACATAAGCACTACCATGTCTTCTATAAAAATCCGGGAATTTAACCCAAGTACTCCAAATAACGGAAGCATACCCGTGGAATCCCACATCACTGTCGGTACGTCCAAGTAACTTACGACAAGACAAAATACTCCAACCGAGTCGCGGCAACATAATAAAACATAATACTTGCACTCAAAGGCTATCACCAGCACATATAGGAAATTCTCCATTAATCAAGCCAAAGTACTTATCAAGGCACACATAGAATAATTCTCAATTAATCAAGCCAAAGTACTTATCAAGGCACACTTGGACAAATTTTCAATTAATCAAGCCAAAGTACTTATCAATGCACACTTAGACTAATTCTCAATTAATCAAGCCAAAGTACTTATCAAGGCACACTTAGACTAATTTTCAATTAATCAAGCCAAAGCACTTATCAAGGCACACTTACACTAATTCTCAATTAATCAAGCCAAATTACTTATCAAGGCACAAATAGAATAATTCTCAATTAATCAAGCCAAAGTACTTATCAAGGCACACTTAGACTAATTTTCAATTAATCAAGCCAAAGTACTTATCAAGGCACACTTAGACTAATTTTCAATTAATCAAGCCAAAGTACTTATCAAGGCACACTTAGACTAATTCTCAATTAATCAAGCCAAAGTACTTATCAAGGCACACTTAGACTAATTTTCAATTAATCAAACCAAAGCACTTATCAAGGCACACTTACACTAATTCTCAATTAATCAAGCCAAAGTACTTATCAAGGCACAAATAGAATAATTCTCAATTAATCAAGCCAAAGTACTTATCAAGACACACTTAGACTAATTTTCAATTAATCAAGCCAAAGCACTTATCAAGGCACACTTACACTAATTCTCAATTAATCAAGCCAAAGTACTTATCAAGGCACAAATAGAATAATTCTCAATTAATCAAGCCAAAGTACTTATCAAGGCACACTTAGACTAATTTTCAATTAATCAAGCCAAAGTACTTATCAAGGCACACTTAGACTAATTTTCAATTAATCAAGCCAAAGTACTTATCAAGGCACACTTAGACTAATTCTCAATTAATCAAGCCAAAGTACTTATCAAGGCACACTTAGACTAATTTTCAATTAATCAAGCCAAAGCACTTATCAAGGCACACTTACACTAATTCTCAATTAATCAAGCCAAAGTACTTATCAAGGCACAAATAGAATAATTCTCAATTAATCAAGCCAAAGTACTTATCAAGGCACACTTAGACTAATTTTCAATTAATCAAGCCAAAGTACTTATCAAGGCACACTTAGACTAATTTTCAATTAATCAAGCCAAAGTACTTATCAAGGCACACTTAGACTAATTCTCAATTAATCAAGCCAAAGTACTTATCAAGGCACACTTAGACTAATTTTCAATTAATCAAGCCAAAGTACTTCGTACGTACATTCTTTTTAAAAGACTCCTGTTTATGTAAAATCCCAAGATACTAACACCCGCAGTATCAAGGTGTGTCTATTTTTCAACGTAAGTTACCACACTTTTAGAAAACTCATTTCAAAGCTTGAAATCAAGTAACTTCAAATTTTCACAATCAAGGCAACTCATGCCCATTAATCAAAATAGACAACTTTCTAAACCTTCCATGAAGCCGTTATAACCAACTTCCCATAAAGCCGTTATAACCCTTTATGGTTTTTAGACAATTTCATTCTTTTTTTAACCAAGAGACTTATACCTTTAAAACCAAGTATCACGTACTTACAAAACAAGTTCTTAACTTTCAAAAATGCTACAAGTCTCTTAATATTTAGAAACCAAGTTTCTTCTCTTAAATCATGTCATTTCTCCTCTTTTAAAACAATTAAGTAAATCACTCCTTTGACTCCCCTAAAGTCATTATAATGACCTTTAGGTTTTGGAACTAAGGCACTAGCCAAAAGATTTGGAAACCACTTCCTTTTCAAGACTCTATGTACTTTAAGTAAAATACTTTCACTTTTAAGAATCCAACTTCACTAAGGCAATGGATTATACAACTTCCAAATTAATCATCAAAGTACAATCAAGGAAGTACATA
Source organism: Przewalskia tangutica (assembly GCA_029844215.1). Classification (NCBI taxonomy): domain Eukaryota; kingdom Viridiplantae; phylum Streptophyta; class Magnoliopsida; order Solanales; family Solanaceae; genus Przewalskia; species Przewalskia tangutica. The sequence continues at coordinate 119,943,305 of CM056720.1, forward strand.
GAACAAATTCTATTTTAGGCAATCCAAATACAACCACGGAATGGATCATTTAAGGAGTAGGACATACTTTCTTTATCTTAAGGAGTCATGCTAGAAGAGGAGATAGTTCACATACCTTTTCGGCTAATATCCACAAGCTAAGCCGAATACGCCGTACGTAGAATTTGTCAACCTATAATGGTCACAACAAGACTATCAACTTCTAGTCTCTAACATAGAATAATACTAAGTATACGGTCTCTAATTCTACGGAAAATCGGGCAGCACTTCCTTTGTTTCTACTCACTTTGCCACCTTTTTCAAGGTCGAATACAATAACCAACACGCCACATTTAAGGCTCCAAACAACAACCAAACAAAAGGGATTACATGCCTTACAATACGTGTAAAATTCCGCCCCACAATTCATACGAAAAAGCCCCATAATCTATCCATTCTCGGCCAACATAAATAATAACACTAAGTCCTTTCCAATCCTTTTCCAATTCCAAGTTCTAAGGTCTAACATGTTATATAGTTATAAACCACTTCAACAACTACAATTTCCTTCTTTTTTTACAACATGCGACGACTTTACTAATAATCGACTTGAATTGAAATCTTAGGGCTAACATGCTAGTTTTCGGATTTGGGTTTCAATAGCCAATATACTTATCAAACTTCATACAATATATCTCATGCTTGCTAATATCCATAGCTACAATCAATAAGTAAACTTAATTGCTAAAACGACAAAATTTATACCTTTCCAAGCCCTTAAAATTTCCAAGATTCAAAGTCGCGCCTTAGAAATTCTTAGCTCCTTTACTTAGGTTCCAATCCGCTTCAAGCACTCCTTAGAGGCCTATGAAGAACCCATCTTCAAGTTCCAACTTCAAAGTTGAAGAACTCCTTTAGTTTCCGCCTTGCGACTAATACGAAAACGCCATTTTTCCGAAATCTTTCTATTGAGATATCCTTACAATACCCTTAGGGACATTGGGTTAAAGTTTTGTGGCTAATGGATCAAAATCACAAAATATTTGTCTTCCTAAATGGCACAAAGCCGAGAGCTCAATGAAGCACAACAATGCTCTCTAAAAATTTTCTAAGTGTTAAATGCCAAGTCTTGCACTAGCTAGGTATATATAACACATTGGAGGGTCAAGACTTAAACAAATGTGAGGCTAGGATGAGTTTCACTTGGATCAAGCCTAGGTGGACAAGTTGATTTGTTAACAATATCAAGCTTTGGAAGACTTTATCTTCTACCATGGTCAATGACCATTTTGCCCTTACACAATTCGACCAATCCATGTGGAAGGAGTGCCACGTGTCGCCTTCTCATTCGTCCATAAAATTCTGTAACCCTCGAGGGCCCCACAAAAATGTAAAATTCCTCGGGTGGGCCCCACGTGACCAAATCCGTAAAATAAATTTCCATAACATTAAAAAAACCCATATTCCTCAAATAATACATTTTGAGAATCCAATTCTCAACAACGAACATTTTTCCTTACCGACGTTCGGAAGGTTTTCCGTCGGAAAAACAATTTTTCCTTTCGTACCAATTTCCAAGCCTTGTTTCCTTTCGTACATTCTCTTTTACATGTCCTGGACTTACGGGGTGTAACAAATACGATAAGATAACAACCTATATTTTCTCGGCAGCTACGAGAGCACGATAGTGGAGCTCAGATTCGAGAGGTTGCCGAGTCTTCCCTCGTTGAGGAGGTGAAGAGGCGACAGTATAAGGATCCAGTTCTAGGGCGAAATTGAGATACGACTCTCCAAGAGGAGAAGGACCTATTTGGGTAGCACCAGATAGAGTGTTGTGATATGAGAATAGATTGTGTGTACCCGATGCTGCAGGACTTGTCAGCAGGTTTTAGGGGAGGCACGCAGTGCATATTGCTATATTTGTTCGGGGTTGACTAAGATGTATCATGACTTCAGATGTATGTATTGGTAAGATGGTCTGAAGAGGGACGTAGCAGAGTTTGTTGCTTAGTGTCCGAATTAGTAGCAGGTCAAGGTTGAGCACCAGAAGCCCAGTGGGATATTATCGACGATTGAGATCCCGACTTGGTAGTGGGAGGTGATTAATATGGATTTTGTTATAGGGTTGCATCGTGCTCAGAGGAAGTGCGACTCCTTGTGGGTCATAGTAGACAGGCCGACGAGGTCAGCCCATTTTTATTCCGGTCAGGACTATCTACTCAGCTGAGGATTATGCGAGATTATATATCAGGAAGAGTATGAGACTGCACGGGGTTCCTATATTTATGATGTCAGACGGATGAGCTCAGTTAACGGATAACTTCTGGAGGTTTTCCAGAAGGGATTAGGGAAACAAGTGAGTCTCAGTGTTGCATTTCACCCTCAGACCGACGGACAGGCATAGCGTACTATCCAGGTACTTGAGGATAGGTTGCGAGCCTGTTTTCTTGATTTCAGAGATAGCTGGGAGGATTATTTGCCTCTTGTTGAGTTACGTACGATAACAGATACCCTTCCAGTATTCAGATGGCCCTGTATGAGGCCTTGTATGTAAGAAAGTGTAGATCGCCGGTTGGTTGGTTCGGCGTGGCGAGTTCAGATTAATTGGTCGGACTTGATTCGTGCCATGGATAAGGCGAAGCTTATCCAGGAAAGATTATTAGTAGTCTCAGAGTCAGCATAAGCTTTATGCAGATAACAACACTTGGAATTCAGATTGACGTGTTAGTATAAGTATTGTTATGTGGCTATGTGTGGCAAGTGTGATTATGTTAGGTGTAGCCAGGGGACTATGCCACTATCCGTTTAAATGTAACCTCGAAGGAACATTCGGGGAAGAATTTTTCTAAGGAGGGGAGAATATTACACCCAGTAATTCCAGGGCATGTATAAGAGAATAGACGGGAGAACACCAGCCTTAAATTTGAACGAAAGAAAGAATTGTTTTCCGAGGGAAAAATCTTTCGAACCTCGGGAAAGAGAAATGTTTGTTAATGAGAATTGGGTTCTCGAATTTGCTATTTGAGACATTTAGAATTTATCGAAACTATAGAAGTTTATTTTTCAGAGTTGGATACGTGGGGCCCACCCGAGAGATTTTACGTTTTTGTGGGGCCCACGAGGTTTCTGATAGTTTGACCAATTGTGGAAATGTCGGGAAACAAAACATTATGGACGAATGGGAGGGTGACACGTGTCACCCCCACACTTGGTCTTAGACGAAAATGGACAAGAATGGGCCAAGTCTTGAAAGGACAAGGCTTGACATTATTGACCAAGTCAATGAGCCCACTTAGCTTGATATTTAAATGAATTCATCCAAGCCACACAAATGTTCTAATCTAGACCCTTGAATGTAGTATATATCTATACTAGTAGTTCAAGACTTGGTCATTTCAACACTTAGAGAAAATTGGAAAAATCTTGTTCTTGCTCTTAAGTGAGCTCTCGGCCATGAGGCCTTGTGGAAGAGAAAATTTTGCAATTGTTGTTCATAATTCACAATACTTCAACCCAAGGTTCCTAAGAGTATTACAAGGATATCTCAATAGAAAAATCCCAGAAAAACTACGTTTTTACGTTAGTCGCAACATGAAAACCTAAGGGGTTTTTCATAGTTGGAGTTGGAACTTGAAGAGGAGTTCTTCATAAGCTTCTAAGGGTTGCTTGGAGTGGATTGAAACGTCGAAAAGAGGAGCTAAAGTTGCTAAGGATCGACTTTTAATCTTGGATTATATTTGGGCTAAATGAGGTAATAATCTTCGTCTTACTATTGTAATTGAAGATTCCATGTTATGATAAGTTATAAATGATCATGTGATATATGTGATGAATATTGATAAGTGTTATGGAATTTTAGAAGCCTAAAGTCCGAAAAGATCATGTTAGCTATTAAGTTTGTAATTCAATTTAATTGTTTGATACAATCGTCGCATGCTATAGAAAGAAGGGATTATAGTTATTATAATCGATTGCGGCTATATAACATGTTAGACTAAACAACTTAGATTGAAAAATAATTGGAAAAGACTTTGTGTTGTTGTACATTGTTAGCCGAGAATGACATTGAAATGTGGGATTATTCGGATATCGATTGTGGGGCAGAATTTTACACGTCATGTGCGGCGTGTAATCCCCTTTGATTGGTTGATGTGTTGAGCCTTAAATGTGGCATTGGTTTCTGATTTTTGGGCCTTGAAAAATGTGGAAAAGTACGTAGAAACAAAGGAAGTGTTGCCCGATTTTCCGTAGAAGAGTCCTTATACTTAGAAATATTCTACGTTGAAAGCTAGTAGTTGATGGACGTATTATGGTCATTATAGGTTGACATTCTACGTGCGGCGTATTCAACTTGGCAAGTGGTTTAAGTCGAAGAGGTATGTGGAACTTTCCCTATCTTCTTGAGCATGAGTTTTATAAATGTATAGTACGGTGGATGTACATGGTTAAAAATGAATTCGGGCTCATTTTGGTAGGGTTGCCTTATTTTCGAAAAGTATATGTGACTTGATATTACATGGAAAGATTTCTTGTCTTGAAAAGTATAGAATACTTGCTTAGGAAAGTATTGATTACTTGAACTATTCTAAAGTTAAGAGACTTGAAGTATTTTGAAAGTTATGTAACTTGATTTGAAAGTATATGATACTTGGTTATAAAAAGAATAAGTCTCTTGGTTATAAAAAGAATGAATTTGTCTAAAACATAAAGAGTTATAACGGCTTTATGGGAAGTTAGTTATAACGACTTTATGAAAGGTTAAAGATGTCTTAGTTTCTAAAGCATAAAATTAGTATAACGACTTTATGGGAAGTTGGTCATAATAACTTTATGGAAAGATAAAAGAATGGTTTACTCTAAGTGATGTAAACAAAGATAAATAACTTGAAATGAAGAAAGTCAAATTGATTTAAATGCATCAATTGTTTAAAGTTTTAAAGTAAAAAGTCACTTGATTTAGAAGGCTAAATGTATTTTTAAAAGGTGTAGTGACTTGTTTTGAAATGTAGACAAACCTTGATACTACGGGTGTTAGTATCTTGGGGATTTTATACGAGAAAAGTCATTTTTGAAAGGATAAGGTACATAGTACTTTGGGTTTAATTCCCGAAGTTTTAATGACATGTTAGTGCCTTAAGTAAAATAAAATTAGAGTGCATGATAATTAAGACTAATAAGAAGTTAGGAAATTTCTTAACTTGCTTATGATATTTATGATAAGTCGGTGGTGCTTATGTTATGTATGATAAGCCGGTGGTGCTTATGTTATGTATGATAAGCCGGTGGTGCTTATGTTATGTATGATAAGCCGGTGGTGCTTATGTTATGTATGATAAGCCGGTGGTGCTTATGTTATGTATGATAAGCCGGTGGTGCTTATGTTATGTATGATAGCCGGTTGTGCTAGGTTATGTTATTCTTGCGGGGTAAACCCCCGGGTTACTACTTATTTCATGGATTTGCTACCCATGATGCGAGTGCGGCGTTTGTACTCATTGCGGGTCCACCGGGCCTATGCGGGTGAAATAGTCCTATGCGGGTGAAATAGTCTCATGCGAGGCGGATGACCTCATTGCGGGTCCACATGACCTATGCGGATGAAATAGTCCCAGGAGTAGGATTGCTTAATGATACTACGGGCGGGTGGCCCTAATTTGATCATGAGCCTCCTATTTTTATGCGGTAAAGTATACTCTTGTTTACTCTCATTATTAGTAAGGCACGATGTCGTTATTTTGGTCATCATACTGTCTCGACTTTATTTTAGACTATATGATTTCATTCTGATGCTTTCAGTTTCACATACTTGGTACGTGTTGTATCGACCTCGCCGAGCTGCGTTCAATCTGCAGTAGAGTTATACTGATTCTTGATCCTCACTCTTAGGATCACTGTTCAGCTGTTGAGAAGCTTCATTACTCCGGAGGCTTATCTTTGGTTCAGATCCCTGGTATTGTCGGTTGTTGTACATTCAGGGGTATGGCGGAGCCCTGTCCCATCACAGTTGTTATTCTTAGAGGTCTGTAGTCATATCTTGTGGATTGGGTTGTAAAAAAAAGGGATGTAACTGTTGTTTTTGGGTTATGTATATTTTTTTCGGAAGGTGGCCTTATCGGCTAGCCTGTTGATATTTGATGTCTAGTACTTATGAGTTTATGTATGTTCCACTGCTATTCTCTGATGTATACCTATGAGGAGTGCCCAGGTAGGGCACCAGTCGCGGGCCTGGGGTTGGGTCGTGACACTTGTTGTTAGGAGTATACATGACTTGTTCTTGAGTATACTTTCCTTGTCATATGAAGTATTCATGTTATTGATTTTATGCTAAAGGCATGTCTAGAATATTCCTAAGTTCTTACCAAGTCTTATGGGGGATGTTGGTAAGAGTCGTTAGGAAGTATTGAAGTCGAGTGACCTTGCTAATTTACTACACTAATGAGAATAGGTATCGAACAAGCCATTGCAGCGTTAATGAAAATATATCGACAATCAATTATATTGAAATAAGTAGAATTCTCCATCTGCATAGAAACTAAGATAAGACAAAATTGTATTACATTTTCTAGATCATGGCTGATTTAACAAGATCGTTATAAACGAGTATAACATATTCACGACTCATAAAAGTATTAATTTTGTAAGTACATGAGACTTGGTTTTGAAAAATATATGTTACTTGATTTTGAAAGGGGAAGTAACTTGAGTTAAAGGTATAAGTTACTTGATTGATTTAAAGCGAATAAATGATTTGATTGGAAAGAGCAAGTGACTTGATTTAAAGGCATAAGTTACTTGGATTTAAAAGTATAAGTTACTTGAGTTTAAAAGAGTAAGTAACTTGGTTTTAATAGTGAAAGTACTTTTGGGTCCAACACCCTAATATTTCATGAAACGATTCTTTTATAAAGAATAGATGTACAAAGTAGTTTGGGTTCAATTCCCTTACATGACATGATAATGCCTTGGTTGTATTAAAAGGAAAGACGTGGTAGTACTTTAGTTTTCTAAAATGAAGGTGGTTATAACGGCTTTATGGGAAGTTGTTATAACAAGTTTTGTGGAAAGTCAAGGGATGGTTTAAAATATTTTAAGGAAATCGTGAGAGAATGTCCATGATTAAGTCCTCAATATAATACATGATATGTGGCACTTTGATGTTCAAAGATGTTTTAAAGTAGCACGTGAGGTCTAGTACCTTGATTTGCCATAATCATATCTTAGAAAGATACTTGGAATGATAAGTGTCTAGATCTCCTAAATGATGGTTTCAAAATGATACATGTATTGGATCCTACTTCCTAACGATGCATGTAGTACTTGGGTTTTCCTAAAATGGAAATTTAGTTTATAAAGTGAATGTACGGCTCACGTACATTGTCGAAATGGACTTTAATCCTTAGTGATGTAAGGTGTGTTAGTGCCTTGATAGTACTTTGGCTTGCTTAAATGATAGTCATTTTATCTTGTGCCTTGATAGTACTTTGGCTTGCTTAAATGGTAAGTGTCTTGAATTGTTGAAAAGGAAGGCATGGTATTGTCTTGATTTGTTTAAAAAGGAAGGCATGGAAATTGTCTTGGTTTGTTAAAAAGGAAAGACATGGTATTGTCTTGGTTTGCTAAAATAATGGTTTATCATTTTATGATGATGAGAGTCAAGGATTATATTAACTTGTATATGTTGTTCATGATAGCCATTGGTGCTAGTGTTATGAGTATAAATGCGGGGTAAACCCCCAAGACGTTATACACCTCTTGAGTATAAATGCGGGGTAAACCCCCAAGACGTTATACACCTTCTGAGTATAATTGCGGGGTAAACCCCCAAGACATTATAAATTTCCATGGATTTGCTACCCATGATGCGAGTATGGCGGATATACTCATTGCGGCCCCACAGGGTCCATGCGGGTGAAATAGTCCTATGCGGGTGAAATAGTCCTATGCGAGGAATACCTCATGCGGGCCCACGTGACCTATACAGGTGAAATAATCCTATTCAAGGAATACCTCATGCGGGTCCACGTGACCTATGCGGGTGAAACAGTCCTATGCGAGGAAATTGCCTCATGCGGGTCCACGTGACCTATGCGGGTGAAATAGACCCATGGTTAGAATTGTATAATGACTTTGAGGGCATGTGTCCCTAACTTTGACATAACTGGTTATATATTATGCTCGTTACATGCTGACAGTGATGTTGTATTCCATGAGCATGCTTCTGTGATATTATATCTTTGAGGCGGTGTCACGATTTTGACATGGCTTTCATATGTGAAAGTGGTACGGTGTTATAGTAGTACAATGATACAAGGTACAATTGGCTCTGATTGTTTTATGACACGGTAGGATCTGGTATTTGATTTTCATACTTGCCCCTGTCATTCTTTTGTACAATTATGATCTTGTTTACTGTACTGTATTTTCGTTTCATACTTGGTATCTGTTGTACTAACCCCTTTCGGGGGGGCTGCGTTCATGTCCGCAGGTCTAGGTACACAGTTGTGGATCCGTGAGCTTAGGATCCTTGTTCAACATTTTGTGATAGCTCCAATGTTCTGGAGCTTGTCATTATGGATAGATATATTCATAGGTACGGCGGGGCGTTGTCCCGTCATAGTATTTTTCCAAAATCTTAGAGGTCTGTATTCATATGTGGGCTGGACTGGCTAGAGTTGTATTTACATTGTTGGACAGTGTAGACCCTTTTTGGGTGATTTATATTATGACAGCTTTATCGGCTTTGCCTTGGTTTTAAGAAAAAAAATGAGTGTTATTTATCTTCCGCGGTATATTGTATTGTATGAATAGGAAGGTGCCCAGGTAGGGCACCAGTCATGTGCCCGGGGTTCGGGGTGTGACACTGAGAAGGTCAACCGTAATGTTGGCAACATTTTGGATGACATTTGTATTCTGATCCTATAAGAACTCTTTTGTTTTTGGCAACAAATCAAGACACGTTTTATATGTGATTTTATGAGTTTAACCTCCATATCAATGTAACATTTTCCCATTGTCTTTGATCTAATCATAAACCACATACAAAATTTAATTTTTGTGTCAAAAAAATAAGAATACTTATTTAGCATCCTCATAATTCCTTGTTTAAGCACTTGATACTCCTATAGCATATGAACGATATCATTTTCAAAGAGCTTTGCTCATTTGAGCAGTTGCCAAATATTTTAGAAAAGGCTTTGCCTTATTTCGATACTCCTTTTTTATGATATCTAATATCATCGCAGAGAACTGTATCGCTTTTTAAAACAGGTTCTTATTTCTGTATCAACATGAGTGAATACAAAATAAAAGCCATCAAAAATAGTAAACATAATCAGATTATGATATTACATAGGCAAATGTCACCCAAAATATTAGAGACATTTCAGTCGACATTCATCCATCAGTGTCGATTCAGAGATTATAGAGACCAAGAGAGTTCTTCAAACTTGAAAATCTCTCATGATCCAAAGATTTCGTAAAAATATCAGCTAGTTAATGAATAGTGTCAACATGTTCAATTTGAACTAGCTGTTTTTCAACTAAATCTCTTAAAAAATGATGTCTAATATCTATGTGTTTTGTACGAGAGTACTGAACTGAATTTTTGGAAATATTTATTGCACTCAAGTTATCACAATACAAAACCAAGATATTATATGAAAACCATAGTCGTCTAACATGTGTCTTAACCATATCAATTGAGAACAACAACTTCTAGCTGCTACATATTCAGATTCAGCAGTTGAAAGTGAGACACAGTTTTGTTTGCCACTATACCAAGATACTAGATTATTTCCAAGGTAAAAACATCTTCCACTCGTACTCTTTCTGTTATCCACATCACCAACCCAATCTGAGTCACTATACCCTATTAAATTAGGATTAGTGTATTTGGAATACCAAATTCCCAACTCACATTTGTCGACAACATATCGGATGACACGTTTTAAGGCATTTAAGTGAGAGATTTTGGGATAGGCTTGGAATCGAGCACAAATACAAACACTAAACATTAGATCAGGATGACAACAATGAGATACAAGAGACTACCTATCATAGATCGATATAATGTTGGGTCGACATTTTCGCCAACATCGTGTTTGCATATATTTTGTGTTGATCTCATTGGAGTCCTCATCTGTTTAGCATTCTCCAATCCAAACTTCTTAACCAAAATCTTGGCGTACTTACTCTGGGAGATGAAGATTCCATCTTCATTTTACTTTATCTGCAATCCTAAGAAAAATGTTAATTCCCCTATCCTGCTCATTTCAAATGTGGAGGACATAGCTTTGACAAATGTCTCAAGGTGGGACTGTGAAGTCGAACAAAAAACTATGTCATCTACATAGATTTGAGCAATGACCATATCTACTCCGTGATGTTTTATAAACAAAGTACAATCAGCTTCACCACGTTTAAAACCAAATTTAAAAAGAAACAGAGTTAAACGAGCATACAAAGCCTTTTTGAGCTTGTATACAAACTGAGGATGGTGAGGATCTTCGAATCCTTTCGGTTGTTCAACATAGACTTCTTTGTCATGGTAGCCATTCAAGAAGGCACCTTTAACATCCATCTAATGAAGAGTAATCTTCAGACAGCAAGCTACAACAAGTAACAGCCTAATCGACTCAATTGTGGCAACAGGAGAAAAAGGTTTCATCATAGTCGATTCCTTCGACCTGCGTGTATCCTTGAGCAACTAGTCTTGCCTTATTTCTTACAACAGTTCCAGATTCATCTGTCTTGTTTTTAAAGATCCATTTAGTTCCAATAATATTAGTATCATTTGGACGAGGAACTAAATCTCAGACTTCATTTCTCGTGAACTGTTCAAGTTCTTCTTGCATAGCTTGTATCCAAAAATTGTCCTTGAGTGATTCTCCAACATTCTTTGGTTTTTGAGTAGATACATAACAAGAAAGACTTACCTTTTGATACATGGTAGACATACACACATATCTGACCATATCTCTGTAATTCAGAGGCTCTTTCCTTCTTGTTCTTAAACCTTCAAACACTTTTCATATCACTTGACCAGTAGGATGGTTCTTTCTAATCCTAGATGATGGATCCCTGCGTACCGGGTCTTGCAATTGAATATTTGATTCCTCATCTGCACCTTCTGTGTTCTCGGGTTCAGACTCATGTGTTGCTTCAGATGTCGTGACATTTGGGGCAACATCTGAATCTTCTGCATTTTGCTCATTTTCCACTGTAATCACAACGTTATTTTCAAGCATTTTTCTTGTAAGATCAGAACAATCATCGAATACAACGTTAACAGACTCTTGTACAGTTTTGGTTCTAAGATTATACACACGGTAAGCATGGCTATTTTGTGAATAGCTGACAAAAACTCCTTTGTCACTTTTAGAGTCAAACTTGGCTAGCTGTTCTCTATTATTTAAGATGTAACACACACACCCAAAAATATGAAAGTAACGCAGATTTGGTTTCTTTCTATTTAAAAGCTCGTAGGGTTTCATTTTAGGTCCAGGCCTAAGATAGACTCTATTTGTTATATGACTTGCAGTATTCAAGGCTTCAGCCCAAAAACGTTTTGACAATTTCTTAGAACTCAGCATGACTCTAGCCATCTCTTATAAAGTCATATTCTTCCTTTCTGCTACACCATTCTGCTGGGGAGTTTTGGGAGCAGAAAATTCATGGAAAATACCTTTTTTCTCACAAAATATTGAGAACATATTATTCTCAAATTCTTTTCCATGATCTGACCTAATTCAAAAAATGGAAGAATGATACAAATTCCTTATTCTAGAGTGCAACACTTTGAACATGCCAAAAGTTTGAGACTTTTCTTTAAAAAGGAATATCCATGAGTACTTGGAAAAATCATCTACAATCACATAAAAATACCTCATGCCTCCTAGGCTGTCTACCTCGATTGGACCCATAAGATCTCTGGGCAAAAGCTGAAAACAATGAGACGTACCTGAATGTTGTCCGTAACTTTGGGCAACATTATGGGAGACACAGGTTTGCTTACCTTTTAGACAATCTTCACAAACCACTGTTTTATCTTTAGGACTTAGTTTAGGGATGCCTCTTACTTCCTCATAAGAAATTAATCTTTTAAGGTTACGGTAGTTAACATGACCTAATTTTTGATGCCACAAGGTAATGTCATCTGTCCTAACATTATTACATATCTCTTGTTCTCCAATAAGATAACAATTGTAGCCTATCCTTGTACCTGTCATTACCCATTGGTTAGCTTCATTTGTAACTATACACGCATACTTATTAAACTTTACCTCTAGATCGTCATCACACAATTGACTTATACTGACTAGGTTAGCCATTAATCCATCAACATGTAAGACATTTTTCAAGGCTGGAACACCAGGAACATTTAAGGTTCCTTTTCCTATGATTTTACTTCTGGTTCCACCTCCATAAGTAACATTTCCCCCACTGAGTGACTCGTAGTTCCTTAGGCAGTCCTTTATCCCTGTCATGTTGTCACGACCGACCGATCGCGATCGGTGCCCTACACAGGCACCCTACTGTAAACATCAGAGATAATCAGCGGAACATACATGAAACTTATAAATAAAACAACGGAAGTAAAACAACAGGTCAGCCGATAGGGCTACCTTCCTGGACGTACATACATAAACGAAGCAGTTGCCTCCTTTCTTTTACAAACAGACCCACAATATGTGACTACAGACCTCTAAGAGTTTTAATATTACAACAGTGGCGGGACAAGGCCCCGCCGTACCCCTGAATATACATAAACGTGACAACTCCGGAACACTGGAGCCATCTCCTGAACCGGGATCCTAAGCTCGCGGATCCACAACTGTGTACCTAAACCTGCGGGCATGAGCAAGGCTGGCCGAAGAAATTTACCGAATATGGAACAGAAATAACGTGCAAGAATCAAATCATAACTGTACAAAAGAATGCCATTTTTAACTCCTGAAATCACTCGTATATTAACCGTTCCATTCCTTCTTTCCATAATATTTAACATCATATTCTTACATACATACTTAAGAGGTTAATCAAGTTTTTCCACATAACTTACTTATCTTACATAACATAATCCGGCCCATTTGCGGGACACGGTGTACTGATGAATCATGTGACATAATCCGGCCCGCCTGTGGGGCTCGGTGTACTGTGGAATCATGTATCATAATCCGGCCCGCCTGTGGAGCTCGGTGTACTGTGGAATCATGTAGCATAATCCGGCCCGCATGTGGAGCTCGGTGTACTGTGGAATCATGTAGCATAATCCGGCCCTCATGTGGAGCTCGATTGTGCGGTGGCGTAACCGCACATGTGTAGGCTCGGGGTAATATGGCGTGTCCGCCTATGTGTAGGCTCGGTGTATCTCATAACGTGTCCGGCCTATTTGTAGGCTCGGTGTATCTCATAACGTAATTCGGCCTATTTGTAGGCTCGTGTATTTCATAACGTAATCCGCCTATTTGTAGGCTCGGTGTATTTCATAACGTAATCCGGCCAATTCGTAGGCTCGGTGTATTTTCCTTACATAACATTTTTAAACCATCTTTTCATTTCTTCTTAAGTCGTCATAACAACTTCCCATAAAGCTATTATAACAACCTTTCTTTTTAAAGCTCAAGTCACATACTCTTTTGGAAACCATCTTCTTAACTTTCGAAATAAATTAAGAAGCCATACTTTTTAAAAATTAGTCCTTTCCACTTATAATCAAGGCTTATGGTCTTAACACCTCGTAGCATACACTCTTTAAAATCATGTCGCTTATACTTATAAAATCATGTCATCAATACTTTAGAAATCAAGTCCCATAACTTGAAAAATAAAGTTTCAAAATCCTTCAAAGACAACCAAAGTTCATAGTCTTAAAACTTCATAACATACATTCTTTAAAGTCCATTTACTTATACTTATAAAAAAAAATATAAAGTTCCATGCACTTCCAAAACCAAGTAACTTATTCTCTTAAAATCATATAACTTCCACTTTTAAAATCAATCCCCTTTTCACATATAAATTCAAGTCATTTTCGAACATAAAATCCACTTACTTACTTTAACCAAATCAAGACACATAGCCTTTAAATCAAATCTCATAACTTCCTAACCATTCTTACCAACGTCTCCCATAAGACCTAGTAAGGACTTAGGACAATTTAAACATACTCTTAACTTAGATTCAACAATGCAAATACTTCTTAACTTCTAAGAGTAGAAGAAATCTTGAAATACTATCACATGGAGATTTCATACGTAGGATCATGCCAAAGAAAGAAGAGGTTCACATACCTCGCGACGATTGTCGACAAGTAGCAAAATGCTCCAAAGTACCTCAACCTTGATAGTTATTCCACTCTCCAAGTAGGATACGCTATACTTGGTACTTCAACCTATAATGGTTACAATACGTCCATTAATCTCTTACTTCAAACGTAGAATATTCTAAGTGCTAAGTCGCCAAATTCTATAGAAAATCGGACATCACCTCCTTTGTTTTTACTTACTTTGCCACCTTTTTCAAGGCCGAAATACAATAGCCAAACAGCCCCAATTGGCTCACAACAATATAGAAGGCAGTCAATACAAATAATTAACTATACTGCCCAATTGGCTCACCACAATATAGAAGGTAGTTCAATACAATTAATTAACAAACTATTACAAACCACAAGTACAAATTCGGCCACCTTGAGTTCAACAATACCAATTCTTATTCAATTTCCATTTCAATCCAACTTGGTAGCATAACATGATATCTAGTCGCAACCAAATATAACTACTACAATCTTCAAGTTAATAACATGCGACGATTCTAATCAACGACCAAATTGTAATCCAACTAAACATGGCTTACATTACTTTTCGGATTTTCAAGGCTACAATCAATCCATAATCCTTATAAACTTCAATACATATACTTCATGCTAGCAACAAGTAAGGCTAACAACAATATAAATAATCTTGTAACACTTCAAAGACCAAGATTATACCTCAACGAATCTCAATCCAATATTCAAATCCGAAGTCGTTCCTTAGCAACTTAGAGACTCTCCAAGATACTTCAATCCGCTACTTGAGACCCTTAGAACCATACCATCAATTTTCCTTCAAACTTCCAACCAAAACCTAGAAAAGCCATTAGGTTTTCACCTTGCGACTAATACGAAAACTCTCTTTTTCCGGGATTTTTCTATTGAGATATACTCACAATACACTTAGGAACCTTGGTTTAAAGTGGGGAGATTATTGGACAACAAACAAATTTTTTTCCCTCTTATGGATGCCCAACCCGTGAGCCTCCCTCTCTTGTTCTACAATTTTTTGTGAATTTTAGCTAAGTGTGGAACTCTTGTCTTGCTACTAGTATTATATAGGGACATGGAGGGTCAAGGTGTGCACAAATGGTTGGCTAGGATGAGGTCTTAACAAATATCAAGACTAATTGTCCCCTTGACTAAGTCAAACATGTCAAGCTTTCAAGTTGCAAGACTTGTCTTGCTAACAAAGGTCCAATGACCCTTTAGCCCTTGCAAAAAATCGTCCAAGGCATCATCTAAGGGGGGTGACACGTGTCACCCTCCCATTCGTCATAATAATATGTTTTCCGACAATTTCATAATTCCGCTAAATTTTTACAAGTCTCAATTTTCAACACTTGCGAGTTCTTACGTACGTTCTTAAAACACGTCCTGTACACACGGGGCGTAACATTCTTCCCCCCTTAGAAACATTCGTCCCCGAATGTTCTTTCGGAGTCAATCTTTATAATTAGCGACATAGCTTCTTTTCACAACCCCGACATACCAACAATGCCACACATGGCCCTACTACCTTGCACACGCATATTTGTCCATCATAAGCCCAAAAGAGATTATCTTTTCGTACTTCCAACTCCTTCTAACATACATACATAACTTCCATACCGACTCTGGCCTCAAACCTTTGGAGTCACTCTATAAAACAACATAAGGCCATTTCCGGCTTTCATGACTGGTTCGGTGGAGCAACGTCCACGAACAGTAAAACAATTAACTAAACTTGGGCCTTGCGCGCCGTGACGTCACGTGGCGGAACTACTACCAACTGATCCCACTCCATTCCAGCCATGGGAGACCCGTAACAGTCCTCAACCGACTCGGCGCACTTAACTCTTATCCTTGGTCTGACTTAAAATCTTATTGCCAGAGAAAACCTTATATACCTAAGGTCTCGGCAGTAATCAATATTCTTAGGCTCGCAATTTCCATGCTCCACGCCCACCTTACCAGTCCCCCAGTAAACGGGTACAATAACTTCTCATAATACCATAACCAAGTCGTCTCGATTTCAATAACCATTTCTTACTTTATACGGACCTCATCCGTACAATTCTCTTAAGCCTACTATGCAGCTTAATCTATTAACCAGACATTCCGTTAAGTTCCTTAACATGGCTTCTTAAGGGTTCACTACCCTATCAGACAGCTCATCCTTTCCCAATTATCTCAAAATAAAACACAAAACCTTGGCGAAAATTCATTAACTATTCCATACCTTCCCGGTATCTAGTTGGTCTTTACCAATTCCTGGAAATCTAAAATCATTCTAGGCAACACGCGTCTGACCCTCATACATAACTCCGTATAGATGTATGTCACAATACCAACTATACTATAATCATTACCAACCTGGATATGCAATCCACATCATCTTTCTGGTCATCGCGCTTTCGTGGCTGCAGAACAACATAACATGTTAGGGAGGGACGACCCTAACAACATGACTCTATCGCACGATCTCGAGTGAGAAGAATGGAAACCAATCCTAAATGTCCTGCGACCTCACGATTATAGATGTGGTGCACAACACACCGATAATCAAGACTCTACTAGACACGATGCGTAGACACTTTCCGAGGACTAATCGCTCGATACCACTTTTGTCACGACCCGACCGGGATCGCGGTGCCCTACACAGGCACCGCTACGTAAACATCGAGAGATAATCAGAACATACATGAAACTTATAAATAAAACAACGGAAGTAAAATAACAGTCACCGATGGCTACCTTCGCGGACGTACATACATAAACGGCGATTGCCTCCTTTCTTTTACAAGCGGACCCACATATGTGACTACGGACCTCAAGAGTTTTAATATTACAACGATGGCGGGACAAGGCCCGCTGCCCTGAATATACATAAACGTGACAACTCCGAACACTGAGCCATCTCAACTTTACAACCGGGATCCTAAGCTCGCGGATCCACAAGTGTACCTAAACTGCGGGCATGAACGCGGCCCGAAGAAGTCGATGCAACAGTGCAGAATATGGAATGAAATAGCGTGCAAGAATCAAATCATAAGCGTACAAAAAGAATGCCATTTTTAACTCCCGAAATCACTCGTATATTAACTGCTCCATTCCTTCTTTCCATAAGATTTAACATCATATTCTTACATACATACTTAAGAGGTTAATCAAGTTTTTCCACATAACTTACTTATCTTACATAACATAATCCGCCCATTTGCGGACACGGTGTCTTGATGAATCATGTGACATAATCCGCCCGCTGTGGGGCTCGCATCTTGTGGAATCATGTAGCATAATCCGGCCCGCCTGTGGAGCTCGGTGTACTGTGGAATCATGTAGCATAATCCGGCCCGCCTGTGGAGCTCGGTGTACTGTGAAATAATGAAGCATAATCCGCCTCCGTGAGCTCGGTGCACGGTGACGTAACCCGACTATGTGTAGGCTCGGGTAATATGGCGTAATCCGGCCTATTTGTAGGCTCGGTGTATCTCATAACATAACCCAGCCTATTTGTAGGCTCGGTGTATCTCATAACGTAATCCGGCCTATTTGTAGGCTCGGTGTATTTCATAACGTAATCCGGCCTATTTGTAGGCTCGGTGTATTTCATAACGTAATCCGGCCAATTCGTAGGCTCGGTGTATTTTCCTTACATAACATTTTTAAACCATCTTTTCATTTCTTCTTAAGTCGTCATAACAACTTCCCATAAAGCTATTATAACAACCTTTCTTTTTAAAGCTCAAGTCACATACTCTTTTGGAAACCATCTTCTTAACTTTCGAAATAAATTAAGAAGCCATACTTTTTAAAAATTAGTCCTTTCCACTTATAATCAAGGCTTATGGTCTTAACACCTCGTAGCATACACTCTTTAAAATCATGTCGTTTATACTTATAAAATCATGTCATCAATACTTTAGAAATCAAGTCCCATGAAGAGTTAGAGAGAAGTTTCTCTCACTAAGGAAAACGCTCTCAACGTTTTGCCTTAGTTGCTCCTTAGGTTGTTCTTCCCCCCACATGTTTAACGATTACACCCTAATGGTTTGAAGTTTTCAGTTCTCAATATGAAGAAATCTAAACGTTATACACGTTCCAGCAATGATTCAGGAGGCTCAGGAAGTTCAACGAAGGCTAGAACAAGGAAAAAGAAAAAGAATGGAGGCGATCTATTATTGACGAAGTTCTCATTCGGCAATTTCGATCCTTCGTGTTGGTACATGTCAAGCGGACTCACGTATCCTCCGAGAATGTAGTAGATGATGCTACGCCCAAAAGATTCATGAATGGGCAAAAGCATTGATACAGAACTTGGATATTAGGATATTTGAAGGCGGGAAACTTCGTGCTACTATGGTGGTCGATCCTATCACGGGTCAACTGGTTGATTCCGGGATTACCACGAAAGAACAAGGCAGTCTTGGCAGCTCTAGTACCCCAACACTACCTGGAAATTTGCTCAGGCATGCCGGAAAAGGATAATTTCTGGGTCAGACAACGTGAATGAGGCACAAAGGAGCGATGGCCTACTCGCCGAACCGTATGGGCGCGGTCGAGAAGTTAAAGACGGGTCGGGTGGATGTCAATGGGTCTAGGCTATCCAAGTTTTGCATGATTCCAAGTCAAGATAGCATTGATGATGCTCACATTCCCAAAGAATCGGGCCATGAGCCAAAGCTCCTAACATTATTGCCAGGAAACGATGTGACCCTCCCTTTACTGGTCGACGCGTGGTCTTAATGCTAAAGCGGGTATGGAGGTGTCCATACATCGAATACACACCAAGAATGTTAATTTCTAGGTCGAATCTTTGGGCTCGAAGTCTCCATCCTCAAGAGCCTCGTTAATTACGCGGAGCCAAGGCGTCTCAATTAAACGCTGCGGTACCAACGAGCCTCTTCCAATTACGGATCTTTATGACGATCATATTACAAAGGCGGCCAAGAGGACACCCATGGAACATTGATTACCCCCATTATTCAACGAGCCAAGTCGGGTGGGACAAGTGCCTCGCATTAATATTGTGGGAGCCGAGGCGCCACACTTTAAGGCTTCGTACCAAGGAGTCTCTCTAGACGGGACTTAATGATGATCGACTACCAAGGCGGGTCGTGGCACTCATGGGTCTTTTATTATTCCCGTAATACAAGGATTAAAGTCGGTTGAGGATACAAAACGAATTCTATTCCCAAGGAGCCTAGAACTACATCGCTTTAATAACACGGAGCCAAATGGTCGTATTAAATGTTTCGATTCAATGCGCTCTCGTGTAGTTAGACATCAACCCTGAATTCACTAAGTGTAATCGATGATGCCTTCCTCTTTAGGCAAGCAGCTTGAAGGAGCAAACATCAAGAACTTAAATAAACTGCTCGTCTTTAGCTCTTCCTTGAGCACGAGCATAAACTTAAACAAACACCCTCTCTCAACCAATACCCTCACTACTACTGATTTACTCAACACCACACCTCTTCTTCCTTCCCTTCCTTCTCTTCCTACCAAAACCCGAGACACTTTCCCTACCCTACCAAATGGCACGCGTATTCTTTCTCCCAACGCGGGTCCAAGCACTAATCATTCTACCTCCCCCCCGCGGTCCTTCCCTCTGAAATGCCTCCCTATGATTTACACACAAATGCTCCTTCAAAACCATATCAAACCCCACCATGACACTACTCCTAAGAATCACCCCCCGAATCATGGCAAAGGTCCCACCCCTCCAAAGAAGACTTATGCAGGAGTCTTTGCGGGTACTAGGATTGAAGCAAAAGGAATGAAGTTGCAATTTATTGAACAGCAAGGTAAGGAAGTAGACATTGAAGTGGAGGATGAAGTCCCATTCATAGAAACTTGGGGTTATTGCTTAATTGGTTGCTTCACGGGTCCCTTCCCGGGAAGAGAGGCGTTGAACACCATTGTGAAGGGATGGGGAGTAAAATGCCGTATCATACCATATGGCAAAGGTTGGACAGTGTTCAAGTTCATGACGGAGGAAGAGCGCACTAATGTACTTCATGGTGGCCCTTATATGGTCTACGGGAAGACTATGATGCTCAAGGCTATCAATAAAGGAGTTCTCATAACGGATGAGTTGTTTATGGACATTCCTATTTGGGTCACTTTTCCGGACATTCCCCTTTCCATCTGGAGTGCAACGGGCCTTAGTAAGATTGCTTCCCGTGTTGGAATACCTCTTTACACGGATCAATTCACTAAGGAAAGATCTAAAATGAACTATGCTAGAGTTCTTGTAGAAGTGAATGTCAGCAAGGAGCCTACAAGTGAGTTTATTGTCAATCTTCCTGATGGCAGAAGGTACACTCAAAGGGTTAACTATGAAAATTATCCGGACTTTTGCTTTCATTGTGCGACTTTTGGACACAACCATATGAAGTGTAAAACTCTGGGATATGATGCCAACATGGATGCTGCTCCTAAGAAGCGCAATTCTGTGGTTCCTCCTTACAATAAGGAAGTCCCTACTTGTGCTAACGCCGCAGAGGCGCGGATGGTGCCACTTCACACCTTATCCACCAACCTCCTACATCCCACGATACCGACAACTTGATGGATATTGAAGATAATGAGCATACAACACCTCCGTCCTTGGCGCGCAGGATGCCACGACACGCCTGGCCCGGTTTTGGGTAATCCCGAGCAAAGAACGTTGCGGAAACCACATGCTTTTCCTCTAGGCCCACCACGGAAGGCAATGCACAAGCCGATAGGTGCGTTATAAGTCTATGCATTCTGATCCTCGCAGCCTTTGAACCCGCAACCTTCCTTGGACGGGCGTACTAACACGTGTTAAGGGAGTGTCATCACGGCCTAAGAGTGTTACCTTTGAACGCGGGGAGCATAGCTTGGCTGATACACACGCTATCGCTTCCGGCAGGAAAGATGATGGCTGGAAAGAAGTTATGCCAAAGAAGTTCATGTCAAAGCGTTGGAAAGACTAAGGCAAAGAAAGCGCGAGTCTTTGGAAAACCTCCTTTGTTTCCCAATGAAAATACTATGTGGGAATGTCCGCGGTCTTTGCGGACTAAGAGTACTCTATGATTTTATCCCTTGTTGTAATGGCACCTTCGAGTGACAACTCCTTACTCCCCCGTTTCTTCTTTAAATTACGTTGAGGACTGAGAACCCTCAATGATTGATTGTAGCCACTTTTCTTTAAGTTTCTAGTAATAATATTTGCATTTACCTAAAAAAAAAAAAAAAAAATCAAGTCCCATAACTTGAAAAATAAAGTTTCAAAATCCTTCAAAGACAACCAAAGTTCATAGTCTTAAAACTTCATAACATACATTCTTTAAAGTCCATTTACTTATACTTATAAAAAAAAAATATAAAGTTCCATGCACTTCCAAAACCAAGTAACTTATTCTCTTAAAATCATATAACTTCCACTTTTAAAATCAATCCCCTTTTCACATATAAATTCAAGTCATTTTCGAACATAAAATCCACTTACTTACTTTGACCAAATCAAGACACATAGCCTTTAAATCAAATCTCATAACTTCCTAACCATTCTTACCAACGTCTCCCATAAGACCTAGTAAGGACTTAGGACAATTTAAACATACTCTTAACTTAGATTCAACAATGCAAATACTTCTTAACTTCTAAGAGTAGAAGAAATCTTGAAATACTATCACGTGGAGATTTCATACGTAGGATCATGCCAAAGAAAGAAGAGGTTCACATACCTCGCGACGATTGTCGACAAATAGCAAAATGCTCCAAAGTACCTCAACCTTGATAGCTATTCCACTCTCCAAGTAGGATACGCTATACTTAGTACTTCAACCTATAATGGTTACACACGTCCATTAACCTCTTACTTCAAACGTAGAATATTCTAAGTGCTAAGTCGCCAAATTCTATAGAAAATCTGACAGCTCCTCCTTTGTTTTTACTTACTTTGCCACCTTTTCAAGGCCGAAATACAATAGCCAAACAGCCCCAATTGGCTCACAACAATATAGAAGGCAGTCCAATACAAATAATTAACTATACAGCCCCAATTGGCTCACCACAATATAGAAGGTAGTTCAATACAATTAATTAACAAACTATTACAAACCACAAGTACAAATTCGGCCACCTTGAGTTCAACAATACCAATTCTTATTCAATTTCCATTTCAATCCAACTTGGTAGCATAACATGATATCTAGTCGCAACCAAATATAACTACTACAATCTTCAAGTTAATAACATGCGACGATTCTAATCAACGACCAAATTGTAATCCAACTAAACATGGCTTACATTACTTTTCGGATTTTCAAGGCTACAATCAATCCATAATCCTTATAAACTTCAATACATATACTTCATGCTAGCAACAAGTAAGGCTAACAACAATATAAATAATCTTGTAACACTTCAAAGACCAAGATTATACCTCAACGAATCTCAATCCAATCTTCAAATCCGAAGTCTTTCCTTAGCAACTTAGAGACTCTCCAAGATACTTCAATCCGCTACTTGAGACCCTTAGAACCATACCATCAATTTTCCTTCAAACTTCAAACCAAAACCTAGAAAAGCCATTAGGTTTTCACCTTGCGACTAATACGAAAACTCTTTTTTTCCGGGATTTTTCTATTGAGATATACTCACAATACACTTAGGAACCTTGGTTTAAAGTGGGGAGATTATTGGACAACAAACAAATTTTTTTCCCTCTTATGGATGCCCAACCCGTGAGCCTCCCTCTCTTGTTCTACAATTTTTTGTGAATTTTAGCTAAGTGTGGAACTCTTGTCTTGCTACTAGTATTATATAGGGACATGGAGGGTCAAGGTGTGCACAAATGGTTGGCTAGGATGAGGTCTTAACCAATATCAAGACGAATTGTCCTCGACTAAGTCAAACATGTCAAGCTTTCTGTTGCAAGACTTGTCTTGCTAACAAAGGTCCAATGACCCTTTAGCCCTTGCAAAAATCGCCCAAGGCATCATCAAGGGGTGACACGTGTCACCCTCCCATGCGTCATACTAATATGTTTTCCGTCAATTTCATAATTGCGCTACATTGTTAGAAGTCTCAATTTTCAACACTCATGAAGTTCTTACGCACGTTCTAACACACGCCCCGCATACACCCGGGTGTAACATGTGACCAGAGCATCCGCTGTCAAAGTACCATGAACCTGAAATGTTAGTCCTTAAAGCAGTTATAACAACATTACATCTCACATTCATCTTGGGCATCCAAACTTTCTTAAAACATTTTCCCTTTCTACCATCAGGAATGTTGCTTTGAGTGTTGTCCGGAATGTTGGACAGTTGTCTCGACAACATTCTACTCCTGGAATTCTGAAGTTTGCGATAATATGGTATTATGTGTCCAGAGGAGTTACAATAATGACACACAAAATTCATGTCATTTGACGTGACTGAGAGCTTGTCTTCAGATTCTTTCTCTTTTACAAAACCTATTCTCCCAGATTTGTTAAACAAACTAGAGCATATTGCATTAAGAGAGTTCTTGTACCCAATACCTGCATGTGGTGGTTGACTAACACTTAAAATTTCATCCAATTTGGAGGTACCTGTATTGAGCTTATGAAATATTGCTTCAGCTAAATTCAACTTTGCACTAATCTTACCAAATTCAAGATCCTTTATGGTAAGTGTAACCTCTAAGCGGGTTATTGTGCCTTTTAAACATGCATTTTCAAGAGTTAAGGATTTTAACTTTGAGTCAAGTTGTTTCGATTCAAGGATTAAGTCTTTATAAAGTTTTTGCAAGTCCTTAATCATGTCATCCTTGGGATCAACTTGATCATCAAAGCTAGTCTCACTACAAGAAATGACACTAGTAAAGCAATTAACATCAGGATAATTAAAATATTCATACCTTTTCTGGACCTGCAGATATCGTCGCAGATGTTAACACAAATGTGGTGACATTTGGGACAACACTGTCGATGACATTTTCATCTTCTGAGAGTGACTGTTCGTAAACAGTGGCCAGCATTACTTGTGACTCTATTTCTTGGTATCCTTCCTCTTCTCCTTCGTCGTCACTAAGAGAAACCCACAGATTCTTACCAACTTTTCTCAAGGTATTTGCATATTCATTTGCATAATGACCCCATCCCGAACATGCATGACACTACATAGATTCGAGTTGCCTGAGATCAAATTTGGTGCGATCTGAGTTGATTCTCCTTAGTTGATTTCCTCTTTGTACTATAGGAAGGGGGTTAGTGGACTTTTGATTGAAGTCTTGGTTTTGGTGCTCTTTGGATTTAAATTTATTTTTATCATTGTTGAACTTCCTTACCATCGAATTGTATTTTCGAATAAGGAAGACAACATTTGCACCATCACCAATTTCTTCAAGATTTTCATCATCATCATCGACGTGACTCTTTAAGGATTTTGCTTGAAGTGCTATATCTTTGCTTTAATACAATGTCTTTTGATTCTCCATATTCATCTCATAAGTTTTGAGAATACTCATTAAAGTATGAAGGTCCATTGTAGCAAGATTGTGAGCTTCTTCAATCGCACATATCTTTATATTGAACTTTTCAGGAAGGGAGCAAAGTGCTTTTTTCACAAGTTGATTGTTCGTTAACGGTGAACCAAGAACTTGACATTCATTAGAGATGTCAATCAATTTTTCAAAATATGTTTTAACATCCTCCGTCTCTTCCATCCTTACACGTTCATATTTACTCATGAGCATACGAAGCTTCATTCGACGAACACTAGAGCTACCTTCACAATGGGTTTGCAAAGTATCCCAAGCATCCTTGGTCGTGGAGAAATTTTGAATGAGCTTGAACATGTAGAGATCAACCCATCCAAAAATAGCGTTTAAGGCTTTTTCATTGAAGCTTGCATTGTTGGTTTCTTTCACACTCCATTCGAATTCAGGCTTAACAAGAATGTTGCCTTCCTCATTAGGAGGTAGAATTGGAACAATATATCCATTGGTAATAGATCTACAAGCTCTAACATCAATGGATTTGATATGAGAGTGTAGGCGAATTTTCCAATAGACATAATTTGAACCATCTAAGATAGGAAGTCTACCAATCGTTGGATTAGCTGAATCCATAGTTAAATAAAAGGACCAATCACTTATTATGTCAAGTGAAGGTTCTGATACCACTTGTGAGGTCCCGGGGGTTATACTATTGAATAATAAAAAACAAACAGTAAATAAAATTGCTTATTCGCTGAAACAGTTTGCAAATATCGTTAATAATGTCGTCTGACAGAACTGACGATACATAGATAAAAATAGAAAAACCTTTGAAGAGTAAATTGCAGCGGAAATAATAAAGACACAAATGTTTAATTTACATATGTTATATATTAATATAACCTATGATGGTCAATGACCAAGAGTATTATATATATATATATATACAATTGTATATATTCCTTCTTTTACAATATTACAAGATAATACAAAAAAGAATAAAAAGGTGAAGTCGCATGTGACTTACATGCCTGAAAAATCTAACTAAGTAGAAATAGACAACATCTCATTATAATTGCTTCAATAAAGAACTAATCTAGAATCTAGGTAAAAACTATAATGTTGGAAAAAATATCATCGAAAGACTCATGCAACACAGTGATCCAGTCTCAGATCGTGATCCTTTTAAGAGCTCTCTCTTGATCTTTTTCTCTTGTAATTTCTGGATATCAATTCCTTGATGTAGCCTCTCTATTTATAGTAGAGAGCCTTTCTTGAAATGCTCATTGTGGAAGTTGAGCAAAAGGTGGGCAGCTTGACCAGATTTGTTGGAGACGAATGTGGAGTAAAATCCTCCAACTTCCTGAACTTGTTCCCCAAGTTTAGCAATGCCTTTGGACTTGGTCTTCCCACGTGTATAATCAGCTCAACAAGCTTCTTGCCAGATCACTTTACCATCGTGGTAAAAAATCTCACGAGATAAGCTTAAGTCTGTGAAGAAGGGCAAAACTGTTATCAAAATGTTGATCCGAATGTCAAAGACATTTGTTCCAACATTTTGGTTTTTAACTTAGTACTGAAAATGTTATGTTAGGAAAAATGTCATATAAGATAATAAGGAGTCTGATACTTGTGAGGTAACGAGCACTCATACAGGTCCTGATGTCATGATTTGTGAATTTGTATCGTATTCGAATTGTTTATTTCCATTGTAAGAATGCCAAAGAATGTGGCCATTAGCTGATAGTGGATAATGATTAATTGATCACTATTTGAGATACGACTTCCTCACTTGATTTCTTATGTGATATATTGATCTACTACTTATTGATTATGTGTTCTCATCACTCCATAATATTCATTTAAAGTTAAAAAAAACCTAGTGTGAGCCTTTATCTTTTATAACATTATTTCTTATTGTGTGCATGTCATATTCATACTTTCATATGGTATCTCATGCATATTACATTGATGATACATATGTCAATGTCTGAGGGTAATGGTTCCGGAAGGAGTGATGCGGATGATAGCCGAATTTGGGCTAAGTATTGAGATCGAGAGGCGAATTAACTGAGGACCCAATGGGAAATGGTTATAGGTGATGTATGGACCTCGCGAGTTCCCCGTGGGTTTTATATTCTATACTAAGAAACATGTTTATACCGGTGATAGATGACATTCGCATTGTATTTGCATATCATAATATTTCATTTATTCCTTACTATCTGACTTACTTGAAGGATTGGGTGAAATGTACTTATCTGATTTGACTTATTACTTGAATAATTGTTGACTTGGGTGAACTACTTATATTTTACTTGTTGGATTATGAATATGCCCTTATGATCTTATGGTTTTTAAGTGTGGGAGTAATTATTTAGAAGGTAATTACTCGCCACCATTTTTGTTTAGGGTCGGTCAACTATGTGATGCGCGATTTATGCACACACTAAACGCAAGTGCACATGTCGTGACAAGTAATGTAGTCTAGAAGACCGAGTTATCGTCCTCAGGGATTAGTGTCCAATTATCAACCTCTATATCTATAGTATCTATTTGGTAACTGATAATTTGATGAATTGTTTATAGCTATGATTATAAATGCTAACTAATTTACTTTACTTTACTTCAGATATGGTGGAAATAGGGCTTCCAAATCTCCTCAATTTATCCGCTCGCTTTACTCGTTAATGCAAATAATTATGGTTCTTCTTCTATTTTGAGATAACAGGTTAACTAAGCCATTTTATACTCCCGTTAAGGTAATATAAACACTCAACCCCAATGTAGAACCCTTCTATCTTTTGATGACAAGATTGACTACAAAGGAGGATTAAGAGCAATAACCTATTAAGCTACACAAGTATCGGGGTACTTTCGTCCACGATTTAAACCCATGTTTATTCAACTATAGCATATTCACAATCTCCCCTTTCGGCTTTCGATTAGAAATCATATAAGTTATGATAATTAGTGATCAATTAATTACCAAGCAATCAAAACAATTATTGAATAAATCTCAACAATAATAAGAAGAAACAAAAACATGCATGAATTCATAAGAACGAGGTTCAAGCGATTCGACATGGAAAGCCCTAAATTAAGTTAGTTCTTAGCCATAGACATGCCAAGAACTAAACTAATATCCAACATATACAAAAATAAATAAAATAAAGAACAAGAAATTACACAAAAGTAAGTCTCCAATCTTGATCTCCAAGTTGTGATGAATTGTCAAGTGTGGAACTCCTAAAATCTGACCTAAAAGGTCCTTTTTATAACCTCAAAAACGTCCCAAACCTTTTCCTTCTTGGCCTTGGCCCATTCCAATTCGGATTTGGCAATTTTCCCGCCTTGGCACGGCCTCGCAATCAGCGGCGCGCTAAACTTCGCGCTCGTTTCTTTGGGTGCCGTGGCGCTCATTGCTTTGCTAGTTGGTGGCCGCGCGCCGCCTGCTTTCTCGCCGTTGCCAACTTTTTAGTTTTTTGAGCTCTGGAACCTCTGTTTCTGCCCTCTTTTTGCTCTTTCTCGCCAATGTGCCACTTTAAACCTTTGTGACTCAAAATAAAGAAAATCTATCCTAACACGACACATATTTGTACAAAATTGGGCAAAAGACTAACTAAAAATGACTCAAAAGGTGTATATAAAATACACCGATTATACACCCCCAAACTTAACCTTTGCTCGCCCTCGAGCAAAGATAAAAAATATAGAAACAAAGACACGAAAGAAAAGAAAATAAAATGACTCAAAGACATTGATCAATTTGCTGCATCATTGTTACTTAGAAAAGCATAAAGGTTAGTAGAATAATATGCAGGAACATATAGCATGAATTTTTAGCATTCTAAACACATCAAGTCAGATATTTCGCAAATTCAATTCAATCATGCTCAATGGAAGTAAGAATACCTAACTATGCATGTCAATTTCAAAATCCTATGGCATGTTTACTTGCTATTCTCCACTAATCATGGATACACATATTAGAGATCTTCAGGGCTTTTCAGGGTTGTAATGTAGGCTTAGGCAGGGGTAGGTAAAAATAGGCATTTAGGCTCGATTTACGTACCATAAGCTCTTTTGATTTCGACTCTTCCCTTTTATTTTGATTTTATCTTTAACCTCATACCTATCATTCCCCTCTTTTGTTTTGAGAGAATGAGGTGTGTTATGAATAGCAGGCACCCCCAAACTTAGGCTTTTGCCTATTTATTATTACTTTTTCATTGGAGTGCATCGAAATTGTTCACTCTCTTTTGTATCTTTTTCAACACTTTATATTCCAAACATATCAAATTTTTTTCACTTATGGCACAAATATGGAATTATAAGGTGTTAAAGAAAAGATCTTATTTTTAGGCTCAAAGGGCTGACTAGGGATGCAATTTATTGTCAGGGATAGGCAAAGAATGGTAAGAAAGGGTTAACAAAAAAATGCCTGAGTCATCTCCCTAACATGCATATCCTAACTATTTTGCCTCAAATAGCAAACAAGCAGACACATAGGTTTAATCACTAACAATGCATAAGTCAAGCAAGATACCCCAAATAGGTCGATTTCATGAATTTTTGGCATATCTAACCTAAGTGTTCAGATGGTTGCTTCTAATTCCATTATATTATTCAACTTTACTTCACTAGGCATTTCAAGTAACTACAACATGCATGATCATAAAAAAAAAATTAGACTCAAATAAACCTAGAAAATAACACAAAAAGACTAAAAAAAAAAAAAACTAAGAACTCCCCCCCAAATCATAAATCACACATTGTCCCTAATGTGTGCAAGACTCAAAAATAAAAGAAAAACGGGACAACTTACAAACTTGGTTTAAAATGGTGGCGGTGACGGCGGATAATGCATGGCAGATACCGTAAAATCTCGTTAGAATGGAAGAGGGAAATCGTTTCTAGGGCTCTTTATTTTTCAGATTTTTTTCATCGCGTAGTGGGCGCTCGATTTAGCCGCGGGCGCCAAACTTCAGAGAACTGACTTTCGCGCGCTCGCAGAACCGGAGCCGCGCAGTAACTTCCTACGCCTTTCTGCATTCTCGCCATGGTTCTCACTGGCGCCGTGGCGCCGAGCCGATTTCCTCCTCTTTTCTCGTTTTTCGTCCTCCATTTTTAGCCTTGTACCTATCATCACAACGTGTAAACAATACCTTCCGTGAGACTGTTCTAAATAAAACTAAATTTCATAAATTTAATTTTTTTAAAAAAAAACCTTGGGTTGCCTCCCAAGTAGTGCTGTCTTTAACGTCTTTTAGCCAGACGCAAGTTCCTTATCAAGAGGCATGGGGTAAATTAACCCCACAGGCTATCCATTTCATAATCATTTTTCTCTTCCGCCTTCTGTTTTTCTTTTTCTCCTTTTTCTCAAGAGAAAGTTTAGTGTTGCTCACCTGTACTGGCGGACTGATTTCCCTTGCTTTGGCCTGTGCTGGCTCAACTGATGTGTTCACGGTGCTGACTGCAAAACATCTGCTTATGACTGGGGGTTCAACGGTGTGTTTAAACACCTTGAACACCATCTCTTCTTCCTCAACTCTGAGTTTCAGCTCGCCTTTTTTCCACATCAATCAAGGCTCTCCCAGTTGCCAAGAATGGTCTTCCCAAGATGATAGGGATTTCATCATCTTCCTCCATATCAAGGATGGGGAAGTCTGCAGGAAGGAAGAATTTTCCCACCTTAACCAATACATCTTCAATTATTCCCTTGGGATGCACCACTGTCCTATCTGCCAACTGTAAGCTCACATTGGTTGGTTTGGCTTCACCCAACCCCAACCTCTTGAAATGGACAAGGGCATGAGATTTATGCTGGCCCCCAAATCACACAAGGCCCTGTTACATGTCACCCTACCAATTGTGCAGGGAAATGTGAAACTCCCTGGATCCTTAAGCTTGGGGGGCAGTTTCTTCTGCAAGATGGCACTACATTCCTCTGTCAATGCCACTGTCTCGTACTCAGCTAGCTTCTTCTTCTTCCCAATGATTTCCTTTATAAATTTGAAATAAGTAGGCATTTGCTCCAACGCCTCAATGAACGGAATATTAAAGTGCAGCTTTCTGAATACCTCTAAGAAGTTGGAGAATTGCTTATCAACTGTTTTCCTTTGCAACCTCTGAGGGTAAGGAATCTTCTCTGTGTATTCCCTCACTGGAACTGTCGGAGCCTTCTCTAAAATAGAGTTGTCCTCAGTAACCTCCTCCTTCTCTGCATGTACTCTCTGCTCAACCCTCTGTTCTACCACAGGCTGAGGTGTAGACTTTTCTAGCTGCTTCCCACTTCTCACCGCATGACCGACATCGCTCTCTCGGGATTCATCTCTCAGACATTATGAAGAGTGCCCTGCGGCTTGTTGTTTTCCATCTTTGCTAATTGTCCCATCTGCGTCTCCAAGTTCCTGATAGAGGATTTTGTCTCTGCAATGAACTGGGTTTGTGAATTCGTGAGTGTCAACAAAGCTGCTCGCAATTCGTCTGGCTTTTCTTGTGAGCGTGTATCGAATCGCTGGGAAGGTGAGGCACGTTAAATGGTTGCTGGTTTTGGTATTGGCCTCGGAATTGGTTTTGTTGCCCTTGATCACCCCTCCATGAAAAGTTAGGGTGATTCCTCCACCCTGGATTGTAAGTATTTGAATAGGGGTTGTTTTGGGGCCTTTGGTAATTCCCCACTGCCTGACACTCTGCTTGCTCAATCGGGATGTTGTTGGGGTCTGCTGATGGGCACCTATCAAAGGTATGAGGACCCCCACACATCTCACAACTCAATTACATCTGAACTACATTCACTGACACTGTGTTCTGTTGTAGTTGCTTGGTTAAGAGAGCAACCTGTGCATTTAACGTTGTGATGGAATCGATCTCATGAACTCATATCGCTCTCCTTCCACTTACCTCTCTATCATCTGTCATATGGTTATTGGTGGCCATGTCTTCTAGAAAATCATGGGCCTCATGTGTTGTCTTCTTCATGAAGGTTCCACCTGCAGCTGCGTCAATGATGGTTCTTGTGGTCCCGCTTAGCCCATTGTAGAAAATATGGACCAAATTCCACAGCTCAATGCTATGATGTGGACACTTTCTCTGCAAATCTTTAAATCTCTCCCAAGCCTCATAGAGTGACTCTCCATCATCCTGATAAAAAATGTTCAGCTCTCCTCTCAGCTTAGCGGTTTTGGACGGTGGAAAGAATTTTGCCAAGAACTTTTGTGCCAACTCCTGCCATGTGAATATAGAATCTGTAGGCAGGAAATTCAACCAAACTTTTGCTCTATCCCTGAGTGAGAAAGGAAAGAGCCTCAATCGGATGGCGGCGTCAGTAACGCCATTATACTTGAAAGTTGCGCACAGCTCCAAGAAATTTGCTATGTGCATATGAGGATCTTCAGATGGCAACCCTTCGAATTGAACTGTATTCTGCACCATACTCAGGATCGCAGGCTTGATTTCGAAATTATTTTCTCCTATTGCTGGGAGCCTGATGCAAGTCTGTGCTCCATCCACCATTGGCAACACATAATCTACCAAGCTTCGCTCAGCTTGGACCTGGACCCTTTCTTCCAAATCCATTGGTAACCTCCGGGGCATCCTCTGGTTAGGTTAATGATCACCTAACCCTTCGTTCATCTCGTTGTTATTTTGCAAGCCTCTCATTTCTATTAAGGCCAATATTCGTTTGTTTCTCCGGCTTTGCTTGCAAGTCTTTTCAATCTTCAGGTTGAAGGGAACAAGTGTATCTGCTCCTCTTCTCCTTCGCATAAACTAGATGCCTGCAAAAATCAATCACGGCGCACGGTTTCACCAATATAAGAAAAAATTAATAAAAAGAAAAATAAAAACCAAATTAGAAATTAAGAATATAGAGAATGATATTGAACTACGCCAATCCCCGGCAAAGGCGCCAAAAACTTGATGCGCGATTTATGCACACACTAAACGCAAGTGCACGTGTCGTGACAAGTAATATAGTCTAGAAGACCGAATTATCGTCCTCAGGGATTAGTGTCAAATTATCAACCTCTATTCTATAGTATCTATTTGGTAACCGATAATTTGATGAATTGTTTATAGCTATGATTATAGATGCTAACTAATTTACTTTACTTTACTTCAGATATGGTGGAAATAGGGCTTCCAAATCTCCTCCATTTATCCGCTCGCTTTACTCGTTAATGCAAATAATTATGGTTCTTCTTCTATTTTGAGATAGCAGGTTAACTAAGCCGTTTTATACTCCTGTTAAGGTAATATAAACACTCAACCTCAATGTAGAACTCTTCTATCTTTCGATGACAAGATTGACTACAAAGGAGGATTAAGAGCAATAACCTATTAAGCTACACAAGTATCGGGGTACTTTCGTCCACGATTTAAACCCATGTTTATTCAACTATAGCATATTCACAATCTCCCCTTTTGGCTTTCGATTAGAAATCATATAAGTTATGATAATTAGTGATCAATTAATTATCAAGCAATCAAAACAATTATTGAATAAATCTCAACAATAATAAGAAGAAGAAAAAACATGCATGAATTCATAAGAACGAGGTTCAAGCGATTCGACATGAAAAGCCCTAAATTAAGTTAGTTCCTAGCCATAGACATGCCAAGAACTAAACTAATATCCAACATATACAAAAATAAATAAAATAAAAACAAGAAATTACACAAAAGTAAGTCTCCAATCTTGATCTCCAAGTTGTGATGAATTGTCAAGTGTGGAACTCCTAAAATCTGACCTAAAAGGTCCTTTTTATAACCTCATAAACGTCTCAAACCTTTTCCTTCTTGGCCTTGGCCCATTCCAATTCGGATTTGGCAATTTTCCCGCCTTGGCGCGGCCTCGCAATCAGCGGCGGCCAAACTTCGCGACTCTGTTCTTTGGGCGCCGTGGCGCTCGGCTGCTGCTGGTTGGTGGCGCCGCGGCGCCGCCCTGTTTCTCGTCCGTGTTGCCAACTTTTTAGCTTTTTGAGCTGTGGAACCTCTGTTTCTGCCCTCTTTTCGCTCCTTCTCGCCAATGTGCCACTTTAAACCTTTGTGACTCAAAATAAAGAAAATCTATCATAACACGACACATATTTGTACAAAATTGGGCAAAAGACTAACTAAAAATGACTTAAAAGGTGTATATAAAATACACCGATTAAACACCCCCAAACTTAACCTTTGCTCGCCTCGAGCAAAGATAAAAAATATAGAAACAAAGACACGAAAGAAAAGAAAATAAAATGACTCAAAGACATTGATCAATTTGCTGCATCATTGTTACTTAGAAAAGCATGAAGGTTAGTAGAATAATATGCAGGAACATATAGAATGAATTTTTAGCATTCTAAACACATCAAGTCAGATATTTCGCAAATTCAATTCAATCATGCTCAATGGAAGTAAGAATACCTAACTATGCATGTCAATTTCAAAATCCTATGGCATGTTTACTTGTTATTCTCCACTAATCATGGATACACATATTAGAGATCTTCAGGGCTTTTCAGGGTTGTAATGTAGGCTTAGGCAGGGGTAGGTAAAAATAGGCATTTAGGCTCGATTTACATACCATAAGCTCTTTTGCTTTCGACTCTTCCCTTTTATTTTGATTTTATACTTTAACCTCATACCTATCCTTCCCCTCTTTTGTTTTGAGATAATGAGGTGTGTTATGAATAGCAGGCACCCCCAAACTTAGGCTTTTGCCTATTTATTATTACTTTTTCATTGGGGTGCATCAAAATTGTTCACTCTCTTTTGTCTCTTTTTCAACACTTTATATTCCAAACATAT
Source organism: Przewalskia tangutica (assembly GCA_029844215.1). Lineage (NCBI taxonomy): Eukaryota > Viridiplantae > Streptophyta > Magnoliopsida > Solanales > Solanaceae > Przewalskia > Przewalskia tangutica. The sequence goes on from CM056720.1 coordinate 119,977,833, forward strand.
CAAAAAAAATTCACTTATGGCACAAATATGGAATTATAGGGTGTCAAAGAAAAGATCTTATTTTTACCTAGGGATATAATTTATTGTCAGGGATAGGCAAAGAATGGTAAGAAAGGGCTAACAAAAAAATGTCTGAGTCATCTCCCTAACATGCATATCCTAACTATTTCGCCTCAAATAGCAAACAAGCAGACACATATGTTTAATCACTAACAATGCATAAGTCAAGCAAGATACCCCAAATAGGTTGATTTCATGAATTTTTGGCATATCTAACCTAAGTGTTCAGATGGTTGCTTCTAATTCCATTACATTATTCAACTTTACTTCACTAGGCATTTCAAGTAACTACAACATGCATGATCATTAAAAAAAAATTAGACTCAAATAAACCTAGAAAATAACACAAAAAGACTAAAAAAAAAAAACTAAAAACTCCCCCCCAAACTTAAATCACACATTGTCCCTAATGTGTGCAAGACTCAAAAATAAAAGAAAAACGGGACAACTTACAAACTTGGTTTAAAATGGTGGCGGTGGCGGCGGATAATGCATGGCAGATACCGTAAAAAGAAATCCCGTCAGAATGGAAGAGGGAAATCGTTTCTAGGGCTCTTTATTTTTCAGATTTTTTTTTCATCGCGGCGTCGTGGCGCTCTGATTTGGCGCCGCGACGCCCAAACTTCAGAGACCTTCTAGACTTTCGGCAGCGCGGCGCCGAACTTCCTGCGCCTTTCTGCATTCTCGGCGCCATGGCCCTCTGCTGGGCGCCGTGGCGCCGAGCCGATTTCCTCATCTCTTCTCATTTTTCGTCCTCCATTTTTAGCCATGTACCTATCATCACAACGTGTAAACAATACCTTCTGTGAGACTATTCTAAATAAAACTAAATTGCATAAATTTAATTGTTTTTTTAAAAAACCTTGGGTTGCCTCCCAAGTAGCGTTGTCTTTAACGTCTTTTAGTCGGACGCAAGTTCCTTATAAAGAGGCATGGGGTAAATTAACCCCACAGGCTATCTATTTCATAATCATTTTTCTCTTCCGCCTTCTATTTTTCTTTTTCTTATTTTTCTTCTTTTTCTCAAGAGAAGGTTTAGCGTTGCTCACCTGTACTGGCGGACTGATTTCCCTTGCTTTGGCCTGTGCTGGCTCAACTGATGTGTTCACGGTGCTGACTGCAAAACATCTGCTTATGACTGGGGGTTCAACGGTGTGTTTAAACACCTTGAACACCATCTCTTCTTCCTCAACTCTGAGTTTCAGCTCGCCTTTTTTCCACATCAATCAAGGCTCTCCCAGTTGCCAAGAATGGTCTTCCCAAGATGATAGGGATTTCATCATCTTCCTCCATATCAAGGATGGGGAAGTCTGCATGAAGGAAGAATTTTCCCACCTTAACCAATACATCTTCAATTATTCCCCTGGGATGCACCACTGTCCTATCTGCCAACTGCAAGCTCACAGTGGTTGGTTTGGCTTTACCCAACCTCTTGAAAATGGACAACGACATGAGATTTATGCTGGCCCCCAAATCACACAAGGCCCTATTACATGTCACCCTACCAATTGTGCAGGGCAATGTGAAACTCCCTGGATCCTTAAGCTTGGGAGGCAGTTTCTTCTGCAAGATGGCACTACATTCCTCTGTCAATGCCACTATCTCGTACTCAGCTAGCTTCTTCTTCTTCCCAAGGATTTCCTTCATAAATTTGAAATAAGTACGCATTTGCTCCAACGCCTCAATGAACGGAATGTTAATGTGCATCTTTCTGAATACCTCCAAGAAGTTGGAGAATTTCTTATCAACTGCTTTCCATTGCAACCTCTGAGGGTAAGGAATCTTCTCTGTGTATTCCCTCACTGGAACTGTCGGAGCCTTCTCTAAAATAGAGCGGTCCTCAGTAACCCCCTGCTTCTCTGCATGTACTCTCTGCTCAACTCTGTGTTCTACCACAGGCTGAGGTGTAGACTTTTCTAGCTGCTTCCCACTTCTCAGCTGCACAGCTTGGAACTGCTCTCTGGGATTCATCTCTGTATTATTAGGAAGAGTGCCCTGTGGCCTGTTGTTTGCCATCTTTGCTAGCTGTCCCACCTGCGTCTCCAAGTTCCTGATAGAGGATTTTGTCTCTGCCATGAACTGGGTTTGTGAATTCGTGAGTGTCAACAAAGCTGCTCGCAATTCGTCTGGCTTTTCTTGTGGAGAAGGTGTACTGAACTTTTGGGAAGGTGAGGCCTGGTTAAATGGTTGCTAGTTTTGGTATTGGCCTAAGAATTGGTCCTGTTTCCCTTGATCACCCCTCCATGAAAAGTTAGGGTGATTCCTCCACCCTGGATTGTAAGTATTTGAATAGGGGTTGTTCTGGGGCCTTTGGTAATTCCCCACTGCCTGACACTCTGCTTGCTCAATCGGGATGTTGTTGGGGTCTGCTGATGGGCACCTATCAAAGGTATGAGGACCCCCACACATCTCACAACTCAATGGCATCTGAACTGCATTCAATGACACTGTGTTCTGTTGTAGTTGCTTGGTTAAGAAAGCAACCTGTGCATTTAACGCTGTGATGGAATCGATCTCATGAACTCCTATCGCTCTCCTTCCACTTACCCCTCTATTATCTGTCACATGGTTATTGGTGGCCATGTCTTCTATAAAATCATGGGCCTCATGTGCTGTCTTCTTAATGAAGGTTCCACCTGCAGCTGCGTCAATGATGGTTCTTGTGGTCCCGCTTAGCCCATTGTAGAAAATATGGACCAAATTCCACAGCTTAATGCTATGATGTGGACACTTTCTCTGCAAATCTTTAAATATCGCCCAAGCCTCATAGAGTGACTCTCCATCAGCCTGATAAAAAATGTTCAGCTCTCCTCTCAGCTTAGCGGCTTTGGACGGTGGAAAGAACTTTGCTAAGAAATTTTGTGCCAACTCATGTCATGTGAATATAGAATCTATAGGCAGGGAATTCAACCAAACTTTTGCTCTATCCCTGAGTGAGAAAGGAAAGAGCCTCAATCGAATGGCGGCGTCAGTAACTCCATTATACTTGAAAGTTGCGCACAACTCCAAGAAATTTGTTATGTGCATATGAGGATCTTCAGATGGAAACCCTCTGAATTGAACTGTATTCTGAACCATACTCAGTATCGCAGGCTTGATTTCGAAATTATTTTCTCCTATTGCTGGGAGCCTGATGCAAGTCTGTGCTCCATCCATCATTGGCAGCACATAATCTCCCAAGCTTCCATCAGCTTGGACCTGGACCCTTTCTTTCAAATCCATTGGTAACCTCCGGGGCATCCTCTGGTTAGGTTAATGATCACCTAACCCTTCGTTCATCTCGTTGTTATTCTGCAAGTATCTCATTGCTATTAAGGCCAAAATTCGTTTGTTTCTCCGGTTTTGCTTGCAAGTCTTTTCAATCTCCAGGTAGAAGGGAACAAGTGTATCTGCTCCTCTTCTCCTTCGCATAAACTAGATTCCTGCAAAAATCAATCACGGCGCACGGTTTCACCAATATAAAAAAAATTAATAAAAAGAAAAATAAAAACCAAATTAGAAATTAAGAATATATAGAATGATATTGAACTACGCCAATCCTCGGCGAAGGCGCCAAAAACTTGATGCGCGATTTATGCACACACTAAACGCAAGTGCACATGTCGTGACAAGTAATATAGTCTAGAAGATCGAGTTATCGTCCTCAGGGATTAGTGTCAAATTATCAACCTCTATTCTATAGTATCTATTTGGTAACCGATAATTTGATGAATTGTTTATAGCTATGATTATAGATGCTAACTAATTTACTTTACTTTACTTCAGATATGGGGGAAATAGGGCTTCCAAATCTCCTCAATTTATCCGCTGGCTTTACTCGTTAATGCAAATAATTATGGTTATTCTTCTATTTTGAGATAACAGGTTAACTAAGCCGTTTTATACTCCTGTTAAGGTAATATAAACACTCAACCCCAATGTAGAACCCTTCTATCTTTCGATGACAAGATTGACTACAAAGGAGGATTAAGAGCAATAACCTATTAAGCTACACAAGTATCGGGGTACTTTCGTTCATGATTTAAACCCATGTTTATTTAACTATAGCATATTCATAATCTCCCCTTTCAGCTTCCGATTAGATATCATATAAGTTATGATAATTATTGATCAATTAATTACCAAGCAATCAAAACAATTATTGAATAAATCTCAACAATAATAAGAAGAAACCAAAACATGCATGAATTCATAAGAACGAGGTTCAAGCGATTCGACATGGAAAGCCCTAAATTATGTTAGTTCCTAGCCATAGACATGCCAAGAACTAAACTAATATCCAACATATACAAAAAGAAATAAAATAAAGAACAAGAAATTACACACAAGTAAGTCTCCAATCTTGATCTCCAAGTTGTGATGAATTTTCAAGTGTGGAACTCCTAAAATCTGACCTAAAAGGTCTTTTTTATAACCTCAAAAACGTCCCAAACCTTTTCCTTCTTGGCCTTGGCCCATTCCAATTCGGATTTGGCAATTTTCCCGCCTTGGCGTACAGCTGGCGCGCGGCCAAACTCTGCGCTCTCGTTCTTTGGGTGCCATGGCGCTCATTGCTGGTTGGTGGCGCCATGGCCATACATTCTCACCCGGGTTGCCAACGTTTTAGCTTTTTGAGCTCTGGAACCTCTGTTTCTGCCCTCTTTTCGCTCTTTCTCGCCAATGTGCCACTTTAAACCTTTGTGACTCAAAAGAAAGAAAATATATCCTAACACGACATATATTTGTACAAAATTGGGCAAAAGACTAACTAAAAATGACTCAAAAGGTGTATATAAAATACACCGATCACTATGTGTTACACCCCGTAATTACAGGACATGTTTATAAGAACGTACGTAAGAAATCAGGACGTTAAGATTTGAGACTCGTAGAATTTATCGGAATTATGGAAATGTCGGGAAACGAAATATTGTGACGAATGGGAGGGTGACACGTGTCACCCCCCTTGGTTGGTCTTGGTCGAATTAGACCATGGGTATAAAGGTCATTTGACCAAAGCATGGATGAACAAGTCTTGCTAGCTCAAGCTTGAGTTTATTGACCAAGTTAAAGAGCCCACTTGGCTTGATATTTTAATCTCATTTATCCAAACCTAACATGTGTTGTAATCTTGACCCTCCATGTTGTTATATAATCACACTAGTAGCAAAACAAGCTTCCCACACTTAGTAAAATTTTCAAGAAAAACTTGTTCATATCTAAAGTGCTCTCGGGTTTGCCCTTCTTTTCAAGACAAAATTTTTCGTTTGTTGTCCACAATTCACAATACTTTAAACCAAGGTTCCTAAGGGTATTGTAAGGATATCTCAATAGAAAGATCCCAGAAAAGTGTCGTTTTTGCATTAGTCGCAAGGTGAAAACCTAAGTCGCTTTCATAGGTTTTGTTTGGAACTTGAAGGAAAGTTGTTTGTGAACTTCTAAGGGCTTCAAGTGGAGGATTGGAGTGTCAAGGAAAGGAGCTAAGTTGCTAAGGAGCGACTTCGGATCTTGAAGTCGGATTAAGTCTTGTAAACCATCTTGTCCTCTTAAGTGATTGAAGATTACTTATTGTTGTAGTTACACATTTTAACAAGCATGAGATATATGTATTGGAGATTTATAAGTGTTATGAATATTGGAAACCTAAATCCGAAATGACCTTGTTAGCCATTTGAAATTGAAATACAATTTGGTCGATAGTTAGAATCGTCGCATGTTATCTAATTGAAGATTGTAGTTGTTATAATCGATTGCGGCTATATAACATGTTATACTAAACAACTTGGATTAAAAAAGAATTGGAAAAGACTTTGTGTTGTTGTACCTCAAATTGCCGAGAATGACATTGTCTTTTGGACTAGTTTGATATCAATTGTGGGGCAGAATTTTACACGTCCTGTTAGGCGTGTAATCCCCATTTGTTAGCTACATTGTTGAGCCTTAAATGTGGCATGTTTGGTTATTGAATTCGGGCCTTGAAAAAGGTGGAAAAGTACGTAGAAACAAAGGAAGTGATGTCCAATTTTCAGTAGAATAAGTGACTTTACACTTAGAATATTCTACGTTTGAAGCTAGAAGTTGATAGACGTATTATGGTCATTATAGGTTGACATAATACGTACGACATATTGGACTTAGCAAGTGGATTGAACCGAAGAGGTATGTAGAACTTTCCCTATCTCTTGAGCATGAGTTTTATAAATGTATAGTACGGTAGACGTACGAGATTTAAATGAACTTAGTTTCATTTGATATCCTTGACTTGTTTTAAGAATGTCCAAGTTGGTTGAGTTAGAGAATTAACTCACTTGTTTTAAAGGTTAAAGATATCTTAGTTTCTAAAGCATAAAGTTAGTATAACGACTTTATGGGAAGTTGGTTATAACAACTTTATGGGAAGTTAAAAGAATGGTTTATTCTAGTAAAGTAAACAAGGATAAATGACTTGAAATATAAAATGGTAATTTGATTTAAAGGTATCCATTGCTCAAAGTTTAAAGTAAGGGTTACTTGGTTTAGAAGCCTAAAAATGTATTTCTAACGGTATAGTGACTTGTTTTGAAAAGTAGACAAGCCTTGATACTACGGGCGTTAGTATCTTGGGGATTTTATACAAGAAAGAGTCATTTTTAAAAGGATAAAGGTACATAGTACTTTAGGTTAAATTCTCGGATTTTTTAATGACATGTTAGTGCCTTAAGTAAACTAAAATGAGAGTGTATATAAATAAGGCTAATAAGAAGTTAGGGGATTTTTTAACTTGCTTATGTTATGTATGATAAACCGGTGGTGCTTATGTTTTGTATGATAGCCGGTTGTGCTAGGTTATGTTATTCTTGCGGGGTAAACCCCTGGGTTACTACTTATTTCATGGATTTGCTACCTATGATGCGAGTTCGGCGTTTGTACTCATTGCGGGTCCACCGGGCCTATGCGGGTGAAATAGTCTCATGCGAGGCGGATGACCTCATTGCGGGTCCACAGGACCTATGCGGGTGAAATAGTCCCAGGAGTAGGATTGCTTAATGATACTACGGGCGGGTGGCCCTACTTTGATCATGAGCCTCCTATTTTTATGCAGTAAAGTATACTCTTGTTTACTCTCATTGTTAGTAAGGCACAGTGTACTGTTATTTGAGTTATCATACATGTCTCCAGCTTTATTTTTAGACTTTATGATTTCATTTCAGTACTTTCAGTTTTACATACTTGGTACATCTGTTGTACTGACCCCCTTTCCTCGGGGGCTGCGTTCATGCCGCAGGTAGGGGTAAGCAGGTGGTGGATCCTCATTCTTAGGATCACTGATCAGTTGTCAGAAGCTCCATTTCTCCGGAGGCTTGTCTTTTTGGTACGGTTTCCCTGATGTTGTAGATTTATGTACATTCAGGGGTATGATGGGGCCCTGTCCCATCACAGTTGTTATTCTTAGAGGTCTGTAGTCATATATTGTGGATTGGGTTGTAAGAACAAAGATGTAACTGTTTTATTTTTGGGTTATGTATATTTCACGGAAGGTGGCCTTATCGGCTAGCCTGTTGATATTTTTACTGTCTAAGTATTTTATGAGTTTATGTATGTTCCGCTGCTATTCTCTGATGTATACTGTAGGAGTGCCTGTAGGGCACGATCGCGAGCAGAGGGTCATGACAAAAGTGGTATCGAGCGCTTAGTCTCTGAACCGTCTGAGCCGTGTCTAGTAGAGTCTTGATTATCGGTGTGTTGTGCACCACATCTATAATCGTGAGGTCGCAGACATCTAGGATTGGTTTCATTCTTCTCTCTCGAGATCGCTCATGAGATTTGTCTTATTAGGTTGAATCCTCTCGACCTATTCTTATGTATCGCTTATGCCTCCACGGAGCGGCCGGGGCGAGAAGGGCAAGGCAGCAGCAGGAGCTGCTAGTGGTATGCAGAGGGTTACTAGGACTCAGGCCCAGACTATGCCTGAGGTTGTGGGCGGTTCGGCGAGTTCTGCCACGCCAGCAGTATTAGAGGAGCCGAGAGCGGTCGTAGCTCCATAGGTTCCGATACCTGAGCCTCCAGTTCCGCAGCCAGGGGCAGAGTATAGAGATTATGGAGAGCAGAACAGGTTATTGACTAGCATAGTGGCAGGGCAGCGCGGACAGGAGCAGGTAGCTAACCTTAGAGCCGACAGTTTGAGGATTCGGGATTTTCTGGGTTGTAATCCACCCGAGTTCTATGGTTCGAGATCTGAGGAGGATCCTCAGGAGTTTATTCGGCAGATACAGCAGACTATGCAGGTGCTTAGGGCCTCGAAGACAGAGTCAGTTGTGTTAGATTCTTACCGGTTACGCGATATTGCGTTGAACTGGTTTGAGTCATGGGAGTTGTCTAGAGGTGTGGGTGCTCTTCCAGCTATTTGGGATGAGTTCACAGAGGCCTTCCTTGATCACTTTTTGCCTCCTGAGATGAGGAGAGCCCGTGTGGATAGATTCTTAACATTGAGACAGAATGAGAGGACTATCAGAGAGTACAACCTGGAGTTTGACTCATTGGCCAGGTATCGCTCACCATTGTGGCTGATATGGAGGACAGAGTTCATCGCTATGTGATGGGGTTAGACCGTTATATGATTACTGCATGCCTGGGAGTGGCCCTTCAGCAAGGTATGCATATTGCCAGGATGCAGGCTTATGCACAGGGGATAGAGGACAGAGAGAGAGAGAGGATCAGCCAGACCCAGGTCAGCCCAAGAGGGCCAGGACAACAGGGTTTCTGGGTAATTATCGAGGCGGACAGCCTCAGCAGCAGGCTAGGTCCACATTTCAGCCGGCACTGAGTGCTCCTTCTCGGTTTTCTGGCAGGAGGTTTGATCGGCCGGGTTATTCAGGGGCAGGTCAAGGCTCCATGGCTTCGGGTTCCCAGGGGAACCGGGGTTCCAGTCAGATGAGGCCACCTTTACCTCGGTGTGGTCGATGTGGTAGTTTTCATCGTGGGTGGTGTCGTATTTCTCTAGGAGCTTGTTACTCTTGCGGCCATCAGGGCCATTTGAAGAGAGATTGTCCGACCAGAGGCGGCATGGGTGGTATGGTTCAGCCTACAGGGTCTGTTGTTGGGTCTTCATCTTCTGTGGTTATGCGCCCCGGAGGGCAGGGTGTTCACGGACCGGCAGGCCGCGGCAGAGGTCGTGGTAGAGGTCCTAGTTCTAGCGGTCCACAGAACCGCATATATTCCTTAGCCAGCCGTCAAGATCAGGAGGCCTCCCCGGATGTCGTCACAGATACATTATTGATTTCATGCTGTGACGTTTATGCTTTGATAGATCTAGGTTCTACCTTATCCTATGTGTCCCATCTTATTGGTGGTAGAATAGGGATAGATCCGGTGTCGATAGAGCCTTTTGTGGTTGCTATGCCAGTGGGTGATTCAGTGTAAGCTGAGCGGGTGTACAAAGATTGCCCGGTGTTTATATACAGTCGTCAGACCATAGCAGACTTGATAGAGTTGGATATGACAGATTTTGACGTCATTATGGGTATGGACTGGTTGGCTTCTTATTATGCCAACGTTGACTGTAGAGACAGGTTGGTCCGATTCGCTTTCGGTGGCGATTGCTCGAGTGGAAGGGCAACACAGCGTCGCCGAAGGGTAGGTTTAGTTCTTACCTCAAGGCTAGGAAGATGGTTCATAAAGGGTACATCTATCATCTGGTTCGGGTATTCGATACAGAGGCTGAGGTGTCAGTTCTTCAGTCAGTTCCGGTGGTTAGAGAGTTTCCGGATGTATTCCCAGATGATCTCCCAGGTATTTCTCCATAGAGGGAGATAGAGTTCTATATTGACACGTTGCCAGACACTCGGTCTATATCTATTCCGCATGCGGATGACACTGCCGAGTTGAGGAGTTGAAGGACCGGTGAAAGATTTCTTTGGAAAAGGCTTTATTAGGCCTAGTATTTCTCCCTGGGGAGCGCCAGTTTTGTTTGTAAAGAAGAAGGATGGGACGCTGCGTATGTGTGTTGACTACAGGCTGCTGAATAAGGTAACCATCAAGAATAGGTACCCCCTCCCCAAGATTGATGATTTGTTTGACCAGTTTCAGGGTGCGAGGTGTTTCTCTAAGATAGACGTGCGGTCTGGTTATCATCAGGTGCAAGTTAGAGGCGAGATATCGAAGATCGCATTCGGGACCTTGTATGGGCACTATGAGTTGAGGTGATGTCTTTCGGTTTGAATAACGCCCGTGGTGTTTATGGATTTGATGAATCGTGTTCAAGCCATTTTTGGATACGTTTGTTATAGTATTCATTGATGACATCTGGTTTATTCGCGCATGAAGCGAGCATGCAAATCACTTGAGGCGGTACTTGGGTCCTCGGGCGGCGATTGTTCGCCAAGTTCTCCAAGTGTGAGTTTTGGTTGGCCTCAGTGGCATTCTTGGGGCACATTATCGGGGCTGACGGTGTTCAGGTTGATACGACAAAGATTGAGGCGGTCAAGTCTTGGCCGAGACCTACTACTCCGATGGAGGTGCGCAGCTTCTTGGGGCTGGCAGGTTATTATCGTAGATTTGTGGAGCAGTTCGCTTCGATATCAATACCATTGACTAGGCTGACTCAGAAAACGGCTAAGTTCCAGAGGACAGAAGCTTGTGAGAAGGGCTTCCAGTTACTGAAGGAGAAGTTGACGACGACTCCAGTTCTTACTCTTCCCGAGGGGTTAGAGGGCTACGTGATTTATTATGATGCCTCGGGTATCGGTCTAGGGTGCGTATTGATGCATCACGACAAGGTTATAGCCTATTCTTCCCGGCAGCTACGGAAGCATGATAGGAATTACCCTACTCACGACTTAGAGTTGGCCGCAGTTATTCATGCCTTGAAGATTTGGAGACATTATTTATACGGGGTTCATGTGGATATTTATCAGACCACAAGAGCCTCCAGTACATCTTCAGGCAGAGGGATCTGAACTTGCGACAGAGACGGTGGTTAGAGTTGCTGAAGGATTATGATGTTGATATCCTATACCATCCGGGAAAAGCCAACGTGGTTGCAGATTTTTTGTGTCGTAAATCGATGGGGAGTTTGTCAGAGGTGCAACTAGATAGACAGGACATGGTCCGTCAGATCCATCAGTTAGCGAGCCTTAGGGTTCGGTTGGTCGATACCGATGATAGTGGGGTACGGGTTCGTGAGGTTTGCCTAGTCTTCCATCGTTGAGGAGGTGAAGAGGCGACAATATAAGGATCCAGTTATGATACGGTATTGAGATACGACTCTTAGAGAATAGGAGAGTTTATTTGAGGTAGCGCCAGATGGGGTGCTAAGATTCGAGGGCAGGTTGTATGTTCCCGATGTTGCAGGACTTTGTCAGTAGATTCTGGGAGAGGCACACAGTGCTCGTTACTCTATTCATCCGGGGTCGACTAAGATGTACCATGACCTCAGATGTATGTATTGGTGGGATGGCCTGAAGAGGGATGTGGCAGGGTTTGTTGCTCAGTGTCCGAATTGTCGCCAGTCAAGTTGAACACGAAGCGGTGGGCTATTGCGAGCGATTGATATTCGACATGGAAGTGGGCTGTGAGCAACATGGATTTTGTTACAGGGTTACCTCGTACTCAGAGGAAGTGTGAGTCCATCTGGGTTATTGTAGACAGGCTGACGAAATTAGCCCACTTTCTTCCATCAGACTACGATTCTACCGAGGATTATGCTAGATTGTATATCGTGAGATTGTGAGATCGCGACCGAGTCCCTATATCTATTATATCGCATGCAGGAGCCCAATTTACTAACTTCCTGAGGTCTTTCCGAAGGGTTAGGAACACAGTGAGTCTCGATCGCTTTCATCCTCGCACCGACGCGTGCAGATCGTCTCATCCGTGCACTTGAGGATATGTTGCGGGCCTGTGTTATTGATTTCAGGGGTAGTTGGGAGGATTATTTGCCTCCTATGGAGTTTTCTTATAACAACAGCTACCATTCTAGCATTCAGATGGCGCCATATGAGGCTTTGTATGGGCGGAAGTGTAGGTCGCCGATTGGTTGGTTCGACGTGGGCGAGGTTCAGTTAGTTGGCCCAGACTTGATTCAGCAGATTGTGGATAAGGTGAAGCTTATCCAGGAGAGACTGTTAGCAGCTCAGAGTTGGCAGAAGTCTTATGCAGATAATCGGCGTCGACACTTGGAGTTTCAGGTTGACGATTGGGTCTTCTTGAAGGTATCACCCATGAAGGGTGTGATGAGGTTCGGAAAGAAGGGTAAACTTAGCCCAAGGTACATTGGGCCTTACCAGATCATCCGTAGAGTAGACAAGGTTGCCTATGAGTTGGATCTGCTATCGGATTTAGAGGTGGTACATCCGGTCTTCCATGTTTCTATGTTGCGGAAGTGTATCGGAGATCCATCGAGAGTTTTCCCAGCTAGCGAGGTCCAGGTGACAGAGGGGTTATCATATGAGGAGAGTCCCATAGAGATACTCGATCGCTGTGTCAGCGATCATGACCAAAGATGTGGCTTCCGTCAAAGTCTTGTGGAGGAATGATAATAGGGAGGAGATGACTTGGGAAGTGGAGGAGGACATGTTGAGAAAGTATCCTCACTTATTCTCTACACCTTCAGGTAATTCATTTCCCTTACTTGTCAAATTTTAATTAAAGTATTTTGCTTAAGTGTTTTTATGTGGCCACGTGTGGCATTATTGGTAAGTAAGGGTTGTAAAAGGAGACTATGTCGCTATCTATAAAATTGACCCCGGAAGAACATTCTGGGACGAATGTTTCTAAGGGGGGAAGAGTGTTACACCCCGTAATTCTAGAACATGTTTATAAGAACGTACGTAAGAAATCAGGACGTTAAGATTTGAGACTCGTAGAATTTACCGAAATTATGGAAATATCGGGAAATGAAATATTGCGACGAATGGGAGGGTGACATGTGTCACCCCCCTTGGTTGGTCGTGATCAAATTAGACCATGGGTATAAAGGTCATTTGACCAAAGCTTGGATGAACAAGTCTTGCTAGCTCAAGCTTGAGTTTTATTGACCAAGTCAAAGAGCCCACTTGGCTTGATATTTTAATCTCATTCATCCAAACCCAACATGTGTTGTAATCTTGACCGTCCATGTTGTTATATAATCACACTAGTAGCAAGACAAGCTTCCCACACTTAGTAAAATTTTCAAGAAAAACTTATTCATATCTAAAGTGCTCTCGGGTTTGCCCTTCTTTGCAAGACAAAAATTTTCGTTTGTTGTCCACAATTCACAATACTTTAAACCAAGGTTTGTAAGGGTATTGTAAGGATATCTCAATAGAAAGATCCCGGAAAAGTGTCGTTTTTGCATTAGTCTCAAGGTGAAAACCTAAGTCGCTTTCATAGGTTTTGTTTGGAACTTGAAGGAAAGTTGTTTGTGAACTTCTAAGGGATTCAAGTGGCGGATTGGGGTGTCAAGGAAAGGATCTAAGTTGCTAAGGAGCGACTTCGGATCTTGAAGTCGGATTAAGGCTTGTAAAGGTAACCCATCTTGTCCTCTTAAGTGATTGAAGATTACTTATTGTTGTAGTTACATATTTTAACAAGCATGAGATATATGTATTGGAGATTTATAAGTGTTATGGATATTGGAGGCCTAAATCCGAAATGACCTTGTTAGCCATTTAAAATTGAAATACAATTTAGTAGATAGTTAGAATCGTCGCATGTTATCTAATTGAAGATTGCAGTTGTTATAATCGATTGCGGCTATATAACATGTTATACTAAACAACTTGGATTGAAAAATAATTGGAAAAGACTTTGTGTTGTTGTACCTCAAATTGCCGAGAATGACATTGTCTTTTGGACTAGTTTGATATCAATTGTGTGGCAGAATTTTACACGTCCTGTTAGGCGTGTAATCCCCTTTTGTTAGCTACATTGTTGAGCCTTAAATGTGGCATGTTTGGTTATTGAATTCGGGCCTTGAAAAAGGTGGAAAAGTACGTAGAAACAAAGGAAGTGCTGTCCGATTTTCCGTAGAATTTGGTGACTTTACACTTAGAATATTCTACGTTTGAAGCTAGAGGTTAATAGACGTATTATGGTCATTATAGGTTGACATACTACGTACGGCATATTGGACTTAGCAAGTGGATTGAACCGAAGAGGTATGTGGACCTTTTTTATCTCTTGAGCATGAGTAGTTGTAAATGTATAGTACGGTAGACGTACGAGATTTAAATGAATTTAGTTTCATTTGATATCCTTGACTTGTTTTAAGAATGTCTAAGTTGGTTGAGTTAGAGAATTAACTCACTTGTTTTAAAGGTTAAAGATATCTTAGTTTCTAAAGCATAAAGTTAGTATAACGGCTTTATGGGAAGTTGGTTATAACAACTTTATGGGAAGTTAAAAGAATGGTTTATTCTAGTAAAGTAAACAAGGATGAATGACTTGAAATAAAAAATGGCAATTTGATTTAAAGGTATCCATTGCTCAAAGTTTAAAGTAAGGGTCACTTGGTTTAGAAGCCTAAAAATGTATTTCTAACGGTATAGTGACTTGTTTTGAAAAGTAGACAAGCCTTGATACTACGGGCGTTAGTATCTTGGGGATTTTATACAAGAAAAAGTCATTTTTAAAAGGATAAAGGTACATAGTACTTTGGGTTAAAATCCCGGATTTTATAATGACATGTTAGTGCCTTAAGTAACTAAAATGAGAGTGCATATAAATAAGGCTAATAAGAAGGTAGGGGATTTCTTAACTTTCTTATGTTATGTATGATAAGTCGGTGGTTCTTATGTTATGTATGATAGCCGGTTGTGCTAGGTTATGTTATTCTTGCGGGGTAAACCCTTGGATTACTACTTATTCCATGGATTTGCTACCCATGATGTGAGTGCGGCGTTTGTACTCATTGCGGGTCCACCGGGCCTATGCGGGTGAAATAGTCCTATGCAGGTAAAATAGTCTCATGCGAGACGGATGACCTCATTGTGGGTCCACCGGACCTATGCGGGTGAAATAGTCCTAGAAGTAGGATTAATTAATGATACTACGGGCGGGTGGCCCTACTTTGATCATGAGCCTCCTATTTTTATGCAGTAAATTATACTCTTCGTTACTCTCATTGTTAGTAAGGCACAGTGTACTGTTATTTGAGTTATCATACATGTCTCCAGCTTTATTTTTGACTTTATGATTTCATTTCAGTACTTTCAGTTTTACATACTTGGTACATCTGTTGTAGTGACCCCCTTTCCTCGGGGGTTGCGTTCATGCCGCAGGTAGGGGTAAGAAGGTAGTGGATCCTCATTCTTAGGATCATTGATCAGTTGTCAGAAGCTCCATTTCTCCGGAGGCTTGTCTTTTTGGTACGGTTTCCCTGATGTTGTAGATTTATGTACATTCAGAGGTATGTCGGGGCCCTGTCCCGTCACAGTTGTTATTCTTAGAGGTCTGTAGTCATATTTTGTGGATTGGGTTGTAAGAACAAAGATGTAACTGCTTTCTTTTTGGGTTATGTATATTTCACGGAAGGTGACCTTATCGGCTAGCATGTTGATATTTTTACAGTCTAAGTATTTTATGAGTTTATGTATGTTCCGCTGCTATTCTCTGATGAATACCTGTAAGGGGTGCCCAGGTAGGGCACCAGTCGCGGGCCCGAGGTCGGGTTGTGACACTATGTTACTAAGTAGACATTTTTCGGTATTCACTCTACACTTATTGCACTTTTTTGTTGCATAGTTTGTCTCTAGTAGTAGCGGATCATGAGGCTTCACCGACCGTTAAGGCAATCATCTGACAGATTCAGGGTGAGTTGATGGCTGAGACACCATATTCCTTTCTCTTGACTTTATTTCTATCTTTTTCGTATTATGACAGTGTATTCGGATGTTATTCCAAACTGTACTTCTTAGTCTAGTAGTTCTTGTACTTGTGACACCAGATTGTACTTATTTCGCGTATTTATGACTATGAGGCTTAATTATGACTTTAAATTAACTTTATTTTATTCTTTCCACATTATTTACTTGATTAATGATTAGCTTAATCAGATGTGTATGATGTGCTTACCAGGTGGTGATAAGTTCCTTCATGACTTGAAATTCGAGTCGTGACAAAGTTCCATGAGTTGGAAGAGGTGCATCTGAAGTAGTAGTTATGGAATAGGTAGTGTCACGACCCGACCCTGCTCGCGCGATCGTGCCCTACTCCGGCACCCTGCTGTGTATACATCAGAGAATAGCAGCGGAACATACACAACACATATAAACACATAGACAACAACCATCAACAAGCTAGCCGATAAGGCCACCTTCCGTAAAATATACATAGACAAAAAATAAATCAGTACATCTCTGTTTTTAAAACCCAATCCACAAATGTGACTACTGCACTTCTAGAATAACAACGTATGGACAGGGCCCCGCCATACCCCTGAATTTACATAATATCCACAACATCAGGGAAAACCGTACCAAAAGAAAAGCCTCCGGAGAAATGGAGCTTCTGACACCTGATCAGTGATCCTAAGAATGAGGATCCACCACCTGCTTACCCCTACCTGCGGCATGAACGCAGCCCCCGAGGAAAGGGGGTCAGTACACAATATGTACCAAGTATGTAAAACTGGAAAATACTGCAATTTACATCATAAGTCTAAAATAAAGCTGGAGACATGTATGATAACCAAATTACAGTACACTATGCCTTACTAACAATGAGAGTAACCAAGTATATACTTTACTGCATAAAAATATTGTCACGACCCGAACCCGGGCCCCCTTGGAATCATTGGCATTTCCAACTGGAATGAAAGGGACGTGGCCAAAACATATAAAGATCGGCGTAGTCGCTCATAGGGACATATCTATCCGGATAGAGGATAGTCTAGGCCGATTCATAGATAGATCTCTCTCCATATAGATAGGTATCTCCGTGGGCACCCAAGTAGACATACATCAGAGTAATCAGCGGAAAATAAAACAAGATATGAAACCAATGTAAAAGAGACACAGTTTATTCAATAAAAGAGTGCCCTTCGGCAAGTATATAAATATCTCCAGAATGAACAGTTACATCCCAACTTTACAACAGGACTACAGACCTCTAAGAGTTTTACAACAACAACGACGGGACAGGGCCCCGCCATACCCCTGAATGTAAGTACCTACAACAACAGGGGACTATACCAAAGATAAGCCTCCGGAGAAACGGAGCTTCCCAAAACGCTGAATTGTGATCCTAAGAGCGAGGATCGACGACTGGTGTACTTCTACCTACTGCATTTAACGCCAGCATAACAGTACCAAGTATGTGAATCAAAATATCAGAAATGAAATCATAATAGTCTATAAAAATGTAAGACATATATGATAACCAATTTACGATACACAATATGTAAGCGAGCGTCAAGTCGTGACTCACGCCTCAAAGTCATTACTCAAATACAACAATGGGTCTCACGCCCACCACATCAATCATGCGTGGAATACCTTCCTCATCACGGCAGCTTCATGATGTAATAACACCAAAGAGTACACCTGAACACCAGGTCCCACCTGTGTCCTAATAAAACCGTACGGGGTAAGTACGAAGGCATAGCCGATTACTAAAAACCCACAGTACCAACAATGCTATAAAACTATATCACGGGGTCTTTCTAGACCGCACCACATGATCGAAGCATACCACTGCTCCGCATAGGCCACACATAGGCCCGCATGAGGTATTCCTCGCATCGGGGGCAGCTAACCCCCGATACCCTCCTGGACTCCCGCAGTCCGCATAATCTCATAGTCCGCATAGTCACATTGCATCGCATAGGATCCCCGTGACGGATAAAACACCCTAATGATCAATCTCGAGCATACCGCTGCTCCGCATAGTCACACAGACCGCATAGGCCGTATAGACCCGCATCAAGGGTGGCAAGCCCTCGGTATATCAAGTCAAGGGGGTATGTGATAATATAACAGTACAACGGCTTATCGTTAATCAACATAAGCACAGCAAGGGAAACCCCTTTACACAAAACATTATAAGATACTAACACACGTAGTATCATAACATAATTACTTATCAAACCAATCTAGAAAGTATTACAAGTCTATCACAAACCAACATAGTCAAGTTATTCACCCAAGGTACTTTCTATTTTATGACAACAAGTTCGGGTTTTAACCCCAAAGTACTTCATACATTAATTCTTTAAAAAGATCCGTTTCTTTCACAAAAGTCACACGATACCCGTAGTATCAAAAATAGAGTGACTATCTTTTTAAGTAAACCAAAACAGTTTCCTTTTTAATATCAAGTAACAACATTCTTTTTCAAACGTCCAAGTTTGCCTAAGTTCAATTACTCGAGTCTTTTATTTTCGAAAGGTTTCGTAGTTCATAGTTTTAATCACTTACTAATATAATTCTCCTTTAAAACAATTTGAGAAACATATGCCTTATGTGTGAGTAGGTTATTCTTGTTCATAACAATCTTATTAGAGCAGCCATGATCTAGGAAATGTAATATCATTTTGTCTCATCTTAGCTTCTATGCAGATGGAGGTTTCTACTGGTTTTAATAATACTTTATTAGTCAATACATTTCCCTTTATTAGCGCTGCTATGGTTTGTTCGATACTTGTTCTCATTTCCGAAATCAATATAAGGCTTTCATAAATAATTAAGTAAACCGTTC
Source organism: Przewalskia tangutica (assembly GCA_029844215.1). Lineage (NCBI taxonomy): Eukaryota > Viridiplantae > Streptophyta > Magnoliopsida > Solanales > Solanaceae > Przewalskia > Przewalskia tangutica. The sequence goes on from CM056720.1 coordinate 119,996,526, forward strand.
CTTTTATCTCTCTTAAGTCGTTATACCTAACTTCCCATAAAGCTTAGTATAACTTCTTAAGCTTTCAAAACCAAGTATTATCCTTCTTTCAAAAAGGCTTCTTAATTCTTTTGAAATACTTCAAGATTCTTATTATTCAGGCTTAAGTCAAAAGACATTGCCGTAAAACTACGCTCGCTAGCACACGACGCTCACCGCACTATATATATATTCTTTTAAAATATCATGCTCAAGAGGATAGGAAGAATCACATACCGCGACGATTATCGACTATTAGCAAAACGCTCACGGCTATAACCCGCTAGCCTTGTCCACCTTTCAAGTAGTACATGCTACTCGCAGTAACATTCAACCTATAAAGGTTATAAGTTCATCAAATACAAATTCTATGTAAGTACAGTTTAATCTTCTACTTTAATATTTTTCTGATGTGATTTCAGTTCAAGTCTTTTCTGTAATATCCTTCTATTACAATTCAATCCTCTTCTATGAATCTTATATTCATTTCTATACAACTACAGTATGTAATTTCCAATTACAATAGAAGGATAGGATTATTTACCTCGGTAAGCCCAAAATTATCCAAGTTTTAATGTCGATCCTGAGCAACATTTAGCTCCTACTCCGGGTGCTCCAACCCGCTCCAAACAACCCTTAGAAGTTCTACGAAACTTCTTCTTAATACTTCAACCAACAGTGAAGATTTTCCTTAGGGTTTCGTTTAGTGACTGAAGGGAAGTATAGTAGTATTTCTGGGCTTTTAGTATATGTGTAACCTTGAAATACTACAAGATATTTGGGCCAAGGTATTTTGGAATAGTAACTATACTTGGACATTATTTTCTACCAAAGTGGGGTAGTATTTACGATAACAACTCAAGAGTGGAGGTGTGTCACGCCAAAACCACTAGGAAGGGGGAGGTGTTTCTCGGCCAAGTGCCTCACAAAGGGTGCGGGGTTTCTGCTAGCACAGATAGAAAGGGGTGAAGGGATTTCAAGATTTAGAAATGATTTAAGTGATGAAGAAAACATTCAAGTTAGGGGGCTATTTAGAGGGAAATCAATGGCCAAGATCAAGCCAAGTGGTAGGCAAGTGTAGGGTGTGGATTTGGACAAGTGTGTGTGGGTCCCACCTTATCCATCTACCACACAAAATATCCTACCAACTCCAAGTCTCCAAATCGCCCAAATGACGCCCACAAGACCGCCAATTAGAGGGAGACAAGTGTCGCCCTCTCGTTTGTCCAAAATATTTCATCTTTCGGAAAAATCCGCAAAAAATATAAATGACATAGCCGAATTTTCACTTCGCAAAGTTTGTAAAACGCTTCTGAAAAACGATTCTTTTGGGGTTGTGCACAAAATTTTCTGGCCTGCCTAACTTAAGGCTTAAACTTTTATACGCACGCCTCACGCACCTACTCCGAAATACTGGTATAACATTCTCCTCCTTAGAAACATTCGTCCGAATGTTCCTTCTCAAGACAGATAACGATCAAGTTCCTCATAGCTTAACCACTTGCAAATGCCACACATGGCCACGTAAAACATCCGCGCGAATACTTACATCAAGCGTCCACGAGGAATCACCTCTAACATCACAAAACTCCCACCCAAGGGCGGCTAAAAGATACTCCCTTCGCACCTTCACTTTACAAAAGAAATGATCACAACTATGTTCTTAACACATGCTCGCTTCTTTACACTGTCATACACTTCTCGTACACTCGAACTCTTTCATAACTTACCACATTTCGAAATGCATCGCCTGCCTCCAAAATCTCCGGGTTACTACCTCCAACTTGATCATCATTAATCGGGAACCTCTCGATGGATCTCCGATACTTTTCCGAACATAACAACCCGAAAGACGGACGCATCGCTTCCTAAGTCGGACGGCAATGCTAACCTATAGGCAATTTGGCCTATTTTCCACATGATCCGAAGGCCCAAAGTAATTCGCTAAGTTTCCTTTGTTTTCCAAAACTCGTCACACCCTTTCCGGTGGTACCTTCAAGAAGACCCACCGCCAACTCAATCTAAGTATCGCCGACTATCCGCACGACTTCGCTGACTCGAGCCGCCAAAATCTCTTCCGATAAGCTTCACCTTATCCACATCCTCGCCAAACAAGTATGAACCAACTATCGGAACTTTTCCAACATTGAACCAATCGATCAAGAACTTACACTTCCGCCTCTACAAGGCGTCATAAGGCGATATCCGAATCAAATGGTAGCTATAAACACTCCTCAACAGAAGCAACAATCCTCACACTACCTCGAAATCCAAAATCGCCCGAGGCGAATGTGATAATCGAGACTCACCGAAGTTCCTAACCCCGCTCGTAAAACCTCCGTAAAAGAAACACCAGAACTGGCTCCATCGTCTCACATAAGGTGAAAGTAGGCACCTCGTGCAACCTTACAACCTTCCCGATATAATCATTTCGCATAACCCGCCGAGTAAACGGTCCCGATCGAAAGACAAGATGGGCTGACCTCATCGCCCGACCATCGTCGAACGCCTACGAACTCAGACTGGTTAACTAAACTTGGGCCTAACACCCTCGTGACCCCACCACCTGGCGGGACCACCACAATATGACCCCACCACCAAACAGGCCGCGGGTTGACCCGCGATCGGTCCTCAACCCGACCCGCTATCGTGCCAAACTCTTGTTCCCCGATCCGGAACAATCTCACAATCAAGTCACGAAAACCTAGTGGTCTGCTTAGCTCAACTACCCTCTTTCATTTCATACCACTCAGGGTTTTATCACACAAACATATCTCACGTGTACTATGCACTCCGATAAGGGTCAAACATAAAAATACATATTTTACTCGAGATGGCCTTACCTATAAGGTCTCTACGCATAAAACTCTAAGGCTCACACTTTCTCTATCCCCCAAATCTTACCCGGTTAACTAACCATGATTCTAATCACAATTTACACAATGTTAACTGAACGTAACACTTAAGATATACTTATCTTATCACACATACAATCTCTAGAGGGTTAAGGATACACATGTATCTACTGCTTCACTACCCTCTATCGTTCCAAACAATCCTGCCCTGCTGGGCGCAAGCATAACAAGCTGCCGAAGAAGTACGACACTCCCCACAATGACACTTACCACCACGGCCACACCGAGGTGGGGGTGGCCTCCTCTGGCTAACACCCCTTCCTCTCCGAACCATCAATCCGCAATCGACCGCGGGTCGAGTCCTCCTACTTGCATCCTCCTACTAGGACATCCTTTCGACACACGGCTCCCGACGGCCGCAGTAAAACAAGCATCAACAAAAGATGACATTCCCGGATGACGTCACACATCGTGAACACCGAGGAAAATCAACCCGTGGCTAGAACCTACGATAGTCGAACCTAAGCCCCGAGCTCGACCAACTCCGCATACCTCGAACGCCCCGGTTTCATGGGGACCACTCAGATCGGGCGAGGCGCATATCTAGTCTCACTGGTGAGGTGATTCGCCGAAAGTTACCAAAGGACCTTGCCGCTCGCCTCTTCGCCGATTCGTTAACCCGTCGATCCTTACGCTTTCGCCTATTGCGCATAAGCCCGCATACGTGCCATGCTCAAGCTCGATCAAGAGCTACTTTGCACAACCTCTTAGATAGTCATCAAGACCCGTGATAAATCGATACCTAAAATACTCGTTGCTAAATCCTAGCTAGTAATGTGGTTGCCTCTTTGCAATCTATTCTTTCTGCATCGGGTCGTGGAACCGGGTTCAAGTCTCATGGTCGCAGAGGAATCGCCGCCGTGCAAACTCGCTGGGCCGCGACGCCGCAGAACTCCCGAATGAAGCACCACCCTGTGATGATTGGTATGTGCCCTCAGAACCCTCTCAACTCTACTCGCAGCCTCCTACCGTCTTGCCCTTCGTCTGCCGCTTTACGCGAGGCATACGGCAGCGAAGGAAATACGTTAGAGGGGTCCAACTTATAACACAGCTCTAAGGCACGATCTCAGAGTGAGAAGAATGGAAACCAATCCTAAATATCCTATAGCCTCCTGATTATTGGTGTGGTGTACAACACACCGATAATCAAGACTCTACTAGATACGGTCTGTAGACACTTTCTGAGGATTAACTGCTCTGATACCACTTTTGTCACGACTAACCCGTTCGTGATCGTGCCTTACCCCGGGCACCCAAGTAGACATACATCAGAGTAATCAGCAGAAAATAAAACAAGACATGAAACCAATGTAAAAGAGACACAGTTTATTCAATAAAAGAGTGCCCTTCGGCAAGTATATAAATATCTCAAGAATGAACAATTACATCCCAACTTTACAACAGGACTATAGACCTCTAAGAGTTTTACAACAACAACGACCGCACAGCGCCCCGTCATACCCCTGAATGTAAGTACCTACAACAACAGGGGACTATACCAAAGATAAGCCTCCGGAGAAACGGAGCTTCCCAAAACGCTGAATTGTGATCCTAAGAGCGAGGATCGACGACTGGTGTACTTCTACCGCAGATTTAACGCACTTCGGGCGAGGTCGCATAACAGTACCAAGTATGTGAAATCAAAATATCAGAAATGAAATCATAATAGTCTATAAAAATGTACATATATGATAACCAATTTACGATACACAATATGTAGCAAGACGTCAAGTCGTGACTCACGCCTCAAAGTCATTACTCAAATACAACAATAGGTCTCACGCCACCACATCAATCATGCCGTGGAATATCTTCCTCATCGCGGCCTCATGATGTAATAACACCAAAGAGTACACCTGAACACTAGGTCCCACCTGTGTCCTAATAAAACCGTACGGGGTAAGTACGAAGGCATAGCCGATTACTAAAAACCCACAGTACCAACAATGCTATAAAACTATATCGCGGGTCTTTCTGCACCGCACTACATGATCGGCGCCACTCGCCTCGTGATCATATGCGCGTCTAGTCCTGGAGCTACCGCTGCTCCGCATAGGCCACACATAGGCCCGCATGAGGTATTCCTCACATCGGGGGTAGCTAACCCCCGGTACCCTCCTGGACTCCCGCAGTCCGCATAGTCTCAAAGACCGCATAGTCACACAGACCGCATAGGGCATGCCCCGTATCGGGATAAAACACCCGGAATGATCAATCCTGGAGCATACCGCTGCTCCGCATAGTCACACGCATCGCATAGCCGATAGACCCACATCGCGGTGGCAAGCCCTGATATCAAGTCCGGGTATGTGATAATATAACAGTACAACGGCTTATCGTTAATCAACATAAGCACAGCAAGGGAAACCCCTTTACACAAAACATTATAAGATACTAACACACGTAGTGTCATAACATAATTACTTATCAAACCAATCTAGAAAGTATTACAAGTCTATCACAAACCAACATAGTCAAGTTATTCACCCAAGGTACTTTCTATTTTATGACAACAAGTTCGGGTTTTAACCCCAAAGTACTTCATACATTAATTCTTTAAAAGATCCGCTTTTTCACAAAAGTCACACGATACCCGTAGTATCAAAAATAGAGTGACTATCTTTTAAGTAAACCAAAACAGCTTCCTTTTAATATCAAGTAACAACATTCTTTTCAAACGCCCAAGTTTGCCTAAGTTCAATTACTCGAGTCTTTTATTTTGAAAGGTTTCAGTAGTTCATAGTTTTAATCACTTACTAATATAATTCTCCTTTAAAACAATTTGAGAAACATATGCCTTATGTGTGAGTAGGTTATTCTTGTTCATAACAATCTTATTAGAGCAGCCATGATCTAGGAAATGTAATATCATTTTGTCTCATCTTAGCTTCTATGCAGATGGAGGTTTCTACTGGTTTTAATAATACTTTATTAGTCAATACATTTCCCTTTATTAGCGCTGCTGTGGTTTGTTCGATACTTGTTCTCATTTCCGAAATCAATATAAGGCTTTCATAAATAATTAAGTAAACCGTTCCTTTTATCTCTCTTAAGTCGTTATACCTAACTTCCCATAAAGCTTAGTATAACTTCTTAAGCTTTCAAAACCAAGTATTATCCTTCTTTCAAAAAGGCTTCTTAATTCTTTTGAAATACTTCAAGATTCTTATTATTCAGGCTTAAGTCAAAAGACATTGCCGTAAAACTACGTTCAGTTAGCACACGTACGTCTACCGTACTATATATATATATTCTTTTAAAATATCATGCTCAAGAGGATAGGAAGAATCACATACCTCGCGACGATTATCGACTATTAGCAAAACGCTCCACGGCTATAACCCGGCTAGCCTTGTCCACCTTTCAAGTAGTACATGTTACTCGCAGAACATTCAACCTATAAAGGTTATAAGTCTACTGCAAATACATTCCTATGTAAGTACATTTTAATCTTCTACTTTAATATTCTTCTGATGTGATTTCAGTTCAAGTCTTTTCTGTAATATCCTTCTATTACAGTTCAATCCTCTTCTATGAATCTTATATTCATTTCTATACAACTACAGTATGTAATTTCCAATTACAACAGAAGGATAGGATTATTTACCTCGGTAAGCCCAAAATTATCCAAGTTTTAATGTCGATCCTGAGCAACGTTTATGTCACGACCCGTTCCGGGGCCCGTGACTGGTGCCTTACCCCGGGCACCCTAGTGATACAACATCAGAGTAATCAGCGGAACATAAAACACATACATGAAACAAATGAAGTACAAACAGTAATCTGAGGAAAACTTGCCTTTCGGCATATATATAAATAACAACTTTTTCAACATGAACAGTTTAATCCTTTTTTTTTTTTTACAAACCCTGCCCACAACAGTACTACAGACCTCTAAGAAATGATACGACAACAATGGCGGGGTGGCTCCCGCCATACCACGAATGTAAACACCTACAACAACAGGGACTATACCATCGATAAGCCTCCGAGAAACGGAGCTTTCCCAAACGCCGAATCGTGACCCTAAGAGCGAGGATCAATGATCGTGTACTTTACTGCGGATGAACGCAGCCTCAAGGAGGTCGATAACAGTACCAAGTATATGAAATCAAAATAAATCAGAAATGAAATCATAGTAGTCTATACAAAACAGAGACATGTATGATAACCAAACTACGCTCACCATAAATAGCGATATGTCAAGTCGTGGACTCACGCCTCAAAGTTATCACAATAAAACCGCACGGGTAAGTACGAAGGCATAGCCGACTACTAAGACCCACGCACCAAAAATACCACAAATCGTATCCCGAGGTCTTTCTGCATCGCACCACATGATCGGCCGCCACTCGCCCGCAATATCAATGCGCGCGTCATCCTCGAACTCGCAGCCTCCGCATAGGTCACACACGGACCCGCATGAGGTATTCCTCGAATCATGGTCCTGCATCACCGAGGTATACCCCGCATCGGGCGGCTAACCTCGGTATCCGCCTAGGCTCCCGCAACCCGCATAGTCTCAAAAGACCGCATAGTCTCAACTGCATCGCATAGAATCCCCGCATCAGGCTAAACACCCGAATGATCAATCATGGAGCTACCGCGACTCCGCATAGTCACGAGGACCGCATAGCCGTGAAAGACCGCGATCAAGGGTGGCAAGCCCTCGGTATAATAAGTCAAAGGGTATGTGATACAATAATAGTACAACGGCTTAACGCTTAACAACGTAAGCACAACAAGAATGACCCCTTACATCACGATCACACAAGATACTAATACACGTAGCATCCTAACATTTTCACTTATCACATCAACAAGAAAGTATTTACAAGGCTATCTCAAACCAACACAATCAAGTTATTCACACAAGGTACTTTAAGCTAACAAGTTCGGGTATCTACCTAAAGTACTTCATACATTAAATCTTTTAAAAGATCCGTTGCTTTCACATAAGTCACACAATACGTAGTATAAAATAGAGTGACTGTCTTTTTAAATAAACCAAAACACTTACCTTTGTAAAATCAAGTAACAACATTATTTCCCAAACGTCCAAGTTTGCCTAATTTCAAATGTTCACGCTTCTTATTTTAGAAAGGTTTCAGAGTTCATAGTCTTATTCATTTAAGAATATAATTCTCTTTTAAACAACTGAGAAACATAAGTCTTATATGTGAGTAGGATATTCTTGTTTATAACAATCTTATTACAATGTAGTGATCTAGGAAATATCATTTTGTCTCATCTTAGCTTATGCGGATGGAAGTTTCTACTGGTTTTAATAATACTTAATTAGTCAAAACATTTCCTTTATTAACGCCGCAGTTGGTTTGTCGATACACATTCGATTTCAAATCAAGAAACATTCTTAAGCCGTTATACCTAACTTCCCATGAAGCTAGTATAACTCTTAAGTTTTTCAAAACCAAGTATTACTTCTTCTTTCAAAATGATTCAAAATCTTTTGAAATACTTCAAGTTCTTTATTAACACATAACAAGCCGCTTATAGTTCAAATCGCTTACCTTTTAAAGACCACAAGTATTTTCTTACCAACATAAAGTCGTTATAACCAACTTCCCATAAAGCCGTTATAACACTTTATGTTTTAAACCAATCAAATACGTTTAGCACACGACGTCACCGCACTACATAGTTCACACATATCATGCTAAGAGATAGGAAGAGGTTCACATACCTCGCGACGAGTATCGACTAATAGCAAAACGCCCAAGTACTTCCAACCGTGGCTACTCCTAAGCCAAGTAACGCGCCACACGTAGTACTTCAACCTATAAGGCCACAAGGCGCTTATTAACATCAAGATCTTATCGTAGAACATTCTCGAAAAATTCGCAAAGACTCTCCCCGCAACAACAGAAATCTCCTCCTCTATCGAGGCCGGCTACCAAGCCAACCAGTGGGGTTATACGCCTAACCCTAATCTGCACAATTCTACTCCACTAGACTACTACACAAGTCTCAGACTACAGCCCTATGTAATTACAGCTCGGTTCTCTTCTTTAAATTCGTGCTTAAGTCCAAGGACATTGCCACACAATACTAAGTTCATTATATATAGTATACTTCAACTATATATTCAAACAATATGTAATTTCCAATTTCAATAGAGGGACAAGATAATTACATCGATAAGCCCATAATTATCTAAGTTAAAATGTCGATCCTGGGCAACGTTTAGCTCCAACTCCGAGCGCTCCAACCCGCTCTAAACCACCCTTAGAAGTTCTAACCAACTTCTACACAATACTCCAACGGACTATGGAGATTTTCCTTGTGGTTTTGTGGACTGACGGAAGTATAATAGTATTTACGGGCTTTTCAGATAGGTATAACCTTAGAATACAACAAGGTATACGGCTAAGGTAATTTGGGCATTATAACAATACTTTTGAGAGTATTTCTACACCACAAAGGGGGTATTATCTAAAACAACTAGGCTAGGGGTGTACTTCTGGCCAAGGCCTCTAGGAGAGGGGAGGCTCTCGCCATAAGGCCACCAAAGGAGGAGGAAGGCTTTTGGACGAGAACCACTGTAAGGGAGAGGAGGGATTTTAACACTTAGAATAATTTTAGGATGAAGAAGTTCATCAAAGGGAGGGTATTTATAGTCAAGCAAAGGCCAACCAATGGCCAAGATCAATCAATGTGTTAGGCAAGTGTATTGCTAGGATTTACCAAACACAAATATCATACCTACCCTTGACTTTTGCCAAGGCACAAAAAACGTGCCTTACCTTGTCCAATTCGTCCAAATGGACGATTTGAAGTCCACCAATGAGAGGGTGCCAGTGGCGCCTCTTGGTCCAACACGCTTCGCCTCCGAAAAATCCGCAAAAATTAGAAATGACATAGCCGGAAATTCCCTACGAAAGTCGTGGAAACGCTTCGTTTAAAAACGACTCTAACCGGGTGTTGTGCACAAAGTGAAAATCGGCCAAGCCTTACTTGAAGTTCGAAATTTCCTACGTACGTCCTCGCGTACATACTCTGGAAATACGGGGTATAACATTTTCCCCTCCTTAGAAACATTCGTCCCGAATGTTCCTTCTAAGTCTCAAAACAAACGCGCGCCAGTATAGTCTTCACTACTATACTTACGAGAACAAACCTGCCACACATGGCCACGTAAACAATCACGCAAAATACTTATATCCAAGTCCACGAGGAAACACTCTAACATCACCACAACCACCTCTCCGTGGTCTAAAATATACTTCCTTCGCACTTTCTCTTAAAAAGAAATGATACCACTTTTGTCACTTTGCTCGAGGCATTAACCTTCTCAAAGACTCCAACAAATGGTACCGATCGCATGTGATCACCGAGGTTGTCAGACACTCGAACTCTTTCCACATTTCGACATCGCTTTAGTTTCCAAAACTCGGTTACTATCTCTAACGTGGTCATCATTAATCGGGAACACTGACGGATTCTCCGATACTTTCCCGATCATAACAATACGAAAAGACCGGACGATCGCCTCCTACGTCGGACGGCAAATGCTAACATATAGGCAACCCGCCTATTCTCACATGAACTCAAAAGGCCCAAAGTAACTCGCTAAGTTTCTCTGCTTTTTCCACAACTCGTCACACCGTCCGGTGGTACTTTCAAGAGACCGACCAACTTGAACTCTAAGCGTCGCCGCCGATTATCCGCACGATTCCTCCGAGCCGCCGTAACTTCTTCTAGACAAGCTTCACTATCCACGATCACCGGAACAAGCCTGAACCAACTATCTGAACCTTGCCAACATCGAACCAATCGACCGGCAACTTACACTTCCGCCCCTACAAGGTTTCAAAAGGCGACATCCGAACACTGAAATGGTAGCTCAAACGCTCCCTCCACAGGAGACAACAATTCCCACGACTACCCCTGAAATCCACACACTGGCCCGAGGGCGAATGCGATTCTGAGACTCACCTGAGTTCTTAACACATGTTTGGTAAAACTTTTAGAAAATGAAAATAGCCAACACCTGGGCTTCACTGTCTGACATAAGGTGAAGGTAGGCACCCCGTGCAGCCTTTCAACCTTTCAGATAACTCAACACAGCCGAGTAAACGGTCCTGACCGAAGAACACGATGGGCTGCCCCCATCGGCCCGACCACTGGTCGAACGCATCCACGAACTCGTACGCTTTTTAATTAAACTTGGGCCTAACACCCTCACAACCCTAACACAAGGCGGGACCACCACAACCTGACCCCACCACCAAACCTACCGCGGGTTGACCCGCAACGTGGCCTCAACCCGACCCGGCAACTCGCACAATACTAGCTCCCCGATCCTAACAATCTCACTAATCACGTTTGAAAACCTGGCGGTCTTCTTAGCTCAACTACCCCTTTCATTCCATACTACTAGGGACCTATCCCAACATAACTCACGTGCACTATGCACTCCGATAAGGGTCAACCATAACACTACACCTTTCTCGAGATGGCCTCACCTCTAAGGTCTTTACGAAAAGCTCTAAGGCTCACACCTTCTCTATCCCCAAAATCTTACTCGGTTAAACAACCATGATCTAATCACGACTAACACACCGCTATCGTAACATAGCACTTAAGGTATACTCACCTTATCACACATACCGATCTCAGGGTTAAAGATATATCTATATCTACCGCTTTCACTACCCTTAGTCGTTCTAATCAAACTCGCCTGCAGGCGATAGGCTGGGTGACGAACTACCCACCTGCATCAAGGCAAAGCCCCTACTAGGTCACCCATTCGACACTGCCCCGACGCCACAGTACAACAAGTACCAACTAAAAGACGACATTCCCGATGACGTCGTCCCATAGTGAATCGAAAACCCCGAGTTCTCGACCAACTCTGATACCCGAATGTCCCGAACTCGTGGAAGACCACTCTGACCGGCGAGGTGCATAATCTAATCACGCGAGGTGACTCGCCGAAAGTTACCAAAGGACCTTGCCGCTCGCCCTCTTCATTGTCCTTCGTTAACCCGTCGATCTCTACGCTTGGCTCGCCGCGCATAAGCCCGCATACGTGCCATGCTCAAGCCTAATCAAGAATTACTCTTGCACAACCTCTTTTAGATAGTCCTCAAGACGCGCGTACATCGTATACTCTCGGTAGCCAAATCTATAGCTAGTAACAGGGTCGCCTGCTGCAATCCATAATCTGTTCCTCGCCGCGAATCAAGGTCCAAACATCGTGGCCGCAGAGGAATCGCCGCCGCCGCTAAACTCTGCTGGGGCTAGTGACGTCGCAGAAATCCCGAATGAAGCACTACCCTAGGTAATGATTGGGCTGTGCCTCGCAACCTCTCAACTCAACTCGCAGCCTCCTCGCTTTGCCCTCACGGGCCCGTTGCCGCTACGCGAGGCATAACGATAAGGGAAATAAATACGTCGAGGGTCTAACTTACGGCCTCTAAGGCACGATCTCGAGTGAGAAGAATAGAAACCAATCCTAAATATCCTATAGCCTCACGATTATTGGCGTGGTGCACAACACACCGATAATCAAGACTCATCGATACGGTCAGAGACACTTTCCGAGGATTAATCGCCTGATACCACTTTTGTCACGACTGCCCGGCCCGTGGATCGTGTCTTACCCGCACCCTAGTGATACAACATCGAGTAATCGGAACATAAAACACATACATGAAACAAATGAAGTACAAACAAGAACTGAGGAAAACTTGCCTTTCGATATATATAAATAACAACTTTTTCAACATGAGCAGCTTTAATCCTTTTTTTTTTTTTACAAACCCCGCCACAACAAGATTACTGCACCTCTAAGAAATGATACGACAACAATGGCGGACAGGCCCCGCCATACCCCGAATGTAAACACCTACAACAACAGGGACTATACCACCGATAAGCCTCCGAGAAACGGAGCTTTCCCAAACGCCGAATCGTGACCCTAAGAGCGAGGATCAATGATCGTGTACCTTTACTCGCGCAGATGAACGCAGCCCGGGCGAGGTCGACAACAGTACCAAGTATGTGAAATCAAAATAAATCAGAAATGAAATCATAGTAGTCTATACAAAACAGAGACATGTATGATAACCAAACTACGATTCACCATAAATAAGCAAATATGTCAAGTCGGGACTCACGCCTCAAAGTTATCACAATAAAACCGCACGGGTAAGTACGAAGGCATAGCCGACTACTAAGACCCATGCACCAAAAATACCACAAATCGTATCCCGAGGTCTTTCTGCATCGCACCACGATCGGCCGCCACTCGCCCGCAATATCAATGCTGCGCTATCCTCGAACTCTCGCAGACTCGCATAGGTCACACACGGACCCGCATGAGGTATTCTCGAATCATGGTCCTGCATCGCCCGAGGTATACCCCGCATCGGGCGCAGCTAACCTCGGTATCCGCCAGGCTCCCGCAACCCGCATAGTCTCAAAAGACCGCATAGTCTCAACAGACCGCATAGGAATCCCGCATCAGGCTAAACACCGGAATGATCAATCATGGAGCTACCGCGACTCGCATAGTCACGAGGACCGCATAGCCGAAAGACCGCATCGAGGGTGGCAAGCCCTGTATAATAAGTCAAAGGGTATGTGATACAATAATAGTACACGGGCTTAACGCTTAACAACGTAAGCACAACAAGAATGACTCCCTTTACATCACGATCACACAAGATACTAATACACGTAGCATCCTAACATTTTCACTTATCACATCAACAAGAAAGTATTTACAAGGCTATCTCAAACCAACACAATCAAGTTATTCACACAAGGTACTTTAAGCTAACAAGTTCGTATCTACCCTAAAGTACTTCATACATTAAATCTTTTAAAAGATCCGTTGCTTTCACATAAGTCACACAATACCCGTAGTATAAAATAGAGTGGATTGTCTTTTTAAATAAACCAAAACACTTACCTTTGTAAAATCAAGTAACAACATTATTTCCCAAACGCCCAAGTTTGCCTAATTTCAAATGTTCACGCTTCTTATTTTAGAAAGGTTTCAGAGTTCATAGTCTTATTCATTTAAGAATATAATTCTCTTTTAAACAACTGAGAAACATAAGTCTTATATGAGTAGGATATTCTTGTTTATAACAATCTTATTACAAAGAATTGTGATCTAGAAATATCATTTTGTCTCATCTTAGCTTCTATGCAGATGGAAGTTTCTACCGGTTTTAATAATACTTAATTAGTCAAAACATTTCCTTTTATTAACGCCGCAGTTGGTTTGTCGATACACATTCGATTTCAAATCAAGAAAACATTCTTAAGCCGTTATACCTAACTTCCCGTGAAGCTAGTATAACTCTTAAGTTTTTCAAAACCAAGTATTACTTCTTCTTTCAAAATGATTCAAAATCTTTTGAAATACTTCAAGTTCTTTATTAACACATAACAAGCCGCTTATAGTTCAAATCGATTACCTTTTAAAGACCACAAGTATTTTCTTACCAACATAAAGTCGTTATAACCAACTTCCCATAAAGCCGTTATAACACTTTATGTTTTAAACCAATCAAATACGCTTAGCACATGACGCCTACCGCACTACATAGTTCACACATATCATGCTAGAAGAGATAGGAAGAGGTTCACATACCTCGCGACGAGTATCGACTAATAGCAAAACGCTCAAGTACTTCCAACCGCCGGCTACTCCTAAGCCAAGAACGCGCCACACGTAGTACTTCAACCTATAAGGCCACAAGGCGCTTATTAACATCAAGATCTTATCGTAGAACATTCTACAGAAAATTCGGCAAAGACTTCCCCGCAACAACAGAAATCTCCTCTCTATCGAGGCCGCTACCAAGCCAACCAGTGGGGTTATACGCCTAACCCTAACTGTACAATTCTACTCCACGGCACTACTACACAAGTCTCAGACTACAAATTTCATGTAATTACAGTTCAGTTCTCTTCTTTAAATTCAGGCTTAAGTCCAAGGACATTGCCACACAATACTAAGTTCAGTTCTATATATAGTATACTTCAACTATATATTCAAACAATATGTAATTTCCAATTTCAATAGAGGGACAAGATAATTACATCGATAAGCCCATAATTATCCAAGTTAAAATGTCGATCCTGGGCAACGTTTAGCTCCAACTCCGAGCGCTCCAACCCGCTCTAAACCACCCTTAGAAGTTCTAACCAACTTCTACACAATACTCCAACGGACTATGGAGATTTTCCTTAGGGTTTCGGTTTTGTGACTGACGGGAAGTATAATAGTATTTCTGGGCTTTTCGTATAGGTATAACCTTAGAATACAACAAGGTATACGACTAAGGTAATTTGGGCATTATAACAATACTTTTGAGAGTATTTCTACACCACAAAGGGGGGGGGGGTATTATACGAAAACAACTAGGCTAGGGGGGGTCTACCCCTCGGCCAAGGCCTCTAGAGAGGGAGGCTCTCGCCATAAGGCCACCAAAGGGGAGGAGGAAGGCTTTTGGACGAGAACCACTAGAAGGGAGAGGGAGGGATTTTAACACTTAGAATAATTTTTAGGATGAAGAAGTTCATCAAAGGGAGGGGTATTTATAGGTCAAGCAAAGGCCAACCAATGGCCAAGATCAATCCATGTGTTAGGCAAGTGTAGGGCTAGGATTTACCAAACACAAATATCCTACCTACCCTTGACTTTTGCCAAGGCACAAAAAACGTGCCTTACCTTGTCCAATTCGTCCAAATGGACGATTTGAAGTCCACCAATGAGAGGGTGCCAAGTGGCGCCTCTTGTTGGTCCAACACGCTTCGCTCTCAAAAATCCGCAAAAATTAGAAATGACATAGCGGAAATTCCCTACGAAAGTGTGGAAACGCTTTCGAAAAACGACTCTAACCGGGTGTTGTGCACAAAGTGAAAATCGGCCAAGCCTTACTTGAAGTTCGAAATTTCCTACGTACGTCCTCGCGTACATACTCTGGAAATACGGGGTATAACAGTTTAGCTCCTACTCCGGGTGCTTCAACCCGCTCCAAACAACCCTTAGAAGTTCTACGAAACTTCTTCTTAATACTTCAACCAACAGTGAAGATTTTCCTTAGGGTTTCGTTTAGTGACTGAAGGGAAGTATAGTAGTATTTCTGGGCTTTTAGTATAGGTGTAACCTTGGAATACTACAAGGTATTTGGGCCAAGGTATTTTGGAATAGTAACTATACTTGGAGAGTAGTTTCTACCAAGGGGGGGGGGGGGTAGTATTTTACGATAACAACTCAAGAGTGTGTGTGTCTAGGCCAACACCACTAGGAAGGGGGAGGTGTTTCTCGGCCAAGGGCCTCACAAAGGGGGAGGGGCTTCGGCTAGCACAACTAGAAAGGGGGGGGAAGGGATTTCAAGACTTAGAAATGATTTAAGGGATGAAGAAAACATTCAAGTTAGGGGGGTATTTATAGGGAAATCAATGGCCAAGATCAAGCCAAGTGGTAGGCAAGTGTAGGGTGTGGATTTGGACAAGTGTGTGTGGGTCCCACCTTATCCATCTACCACACAAAATATCCTACCAACTCCAATGCTCCAAATCGTCCAAATGACGCCCACAAGTCCGCCAATTAGAGGGTGACAAGTGTCGCCCTCTCGTTGGTCCAAAATATTTCATCTCTCGGAAAAATCCGCAAAAAATATAAATGACATAGCCGGAATTTTCACTTCGCAAAGTTTGTAAAACGTTTTGTCGGAAAACGATTCTTTTTGGGGGTTGTGCACAAAATTTTCGGTCCTTGCCTAACTTAAGGCTTAAACTTTTATACGTACGCCCTCACGTACCTACTCTGGAAATACGGGGTATAACAAATATGAGGCTCATGATCAAAGTAGGGTCACCCGCCCGTAGTATCATTAAGCAATCCTACTCCTGGGACTATTTCACCAGCATAGGTCCTACGGACCCGCAATGGAGCGATGCGCTCCGCATGAGACTATTTCACCCACACAGGATTATTTCACCCGCTTGGACCCGGTGGGCCCGCAATGAGTACAAACGCCGCACTCGCATCATGGGTAGCAAATCCATGGAATTAGTAATAACCCGGGGCTTTACCCCGTAAGAATAACATAAACTAGCACAAACGGCTATCATACATAACATAAGCGCTACCGGCTTATCATAACATAAGCAAGTTAAGAAATCCTTCCTATTAATTTTATTTATATACCCTCTCATTTTAGTTTACTTAAGGCAATAACATGTCATTTTAAAAATCCGGGAATTTAACCCAAAGTACTACGTACTTCCATTCTTTTAAAATGACTCTTTTCATATAAAACTTCCAAGATACTAATAACCGTAGTATCAAGTCATATCTACTTTTCAAGACAAGTCATAATACCTTTTAGAAATACATTTATAGGTTTCTAAATCAAGTGACTTCTTTCTTTTAAAACCTTAAGCAATTGATGCCTTCAAATCAATTTGTCTTTCGTTAATTCAAGTCATTTATCATTACTTAGAGTAAACCACTCTTTTTAACTTTCCATAAAGCTATTATAACCAACTTCCCATAAAGCCGTTATACTAGCTTTATACCTTAGATACTTACATTCTTCTTTATAACCAAGAGACTTAAACTTTCTAAACAAAACAAGTATCATATACTTTCAAAATACTTTAAGTCTAGGCGGTTTCAAGAGTTAGAGAGAAGTTTCTCTCACTAGGCGAAAATGCTCTCAACATTTCTCCCTAGTCGCTCTTCGCAATCCGCCTCATTCTTATGATTTCATCTTAGATTTCATACTCCTTAAATCTGATTTCATCTTTGATTTCATGAGATTGTTCGTTTGTTCATCTTACTTGAATTTGATACGAAGTTGTTTGAGTTTATTACGTTTGAGTTTATCAACTTGTTCAAAGATTGCTACGAAGATACTTCAACTTGATTAAAGATTGCTCAAGATTTGCATTATCTTCCTTCTAGCCATGAGAAAGAATACAAAGATTTCAGCCAAAAGAATGAAAGAGATTATTTTGATTGTTCAAGATTACAAGATTCGGATATGAATTTGAAGTTTGCATTTCTAGCGGTGGGCGGTTGCGTCTCGGGATTGGGTGGGGTATTCGGGACAGGCGGGTGATGCAGGGTTGTTAGCAGGTCAGGAGGGTGTTCTTGGTGTGCAAGAAGGTCTTGATGGTGGTCTTGGGTTGAGGATTCAGCTCTTTGATTCTCCCAACCTCCCGGCAGGCACCTTGGGCGTCGGTAAGGCAGCTGCGTTTCCGGTAGGCACTCCTGACTCTGGGGAGATTGCGGATCTTGATAGGGATCCCGAGTCGAAAGTGGGTATGGAGGGTGGTAACGGGTTGCAGGTGGGTGGTGTTGATGTTCAGGGTTTGTGGTTTGAACCCTTGGGTCTCCGATCGTTGGCTTCTGAGTACATTGAGACTTTCCCGGCGGCCACTTTTGATGCCAAGGTGACTACGGGTCTAGAGGTTGGTCACGGGTTGATTTCGGGTCAGGTGGGTGGGCATGGGTCTTGGGGAAAGTCCATGGGTCACCAGCCTTTGGTAGTTGAGTTCGAGAATGTTTCTTTTCCAATTGGCCTAGGAAATGCTAAGGTTTTGGAAGTCGAGGGGTTTTTTATCCAAAAGAGGTCTAGGAATTTGATGCATTCAATAGGTGCGGATGTCAATGGCACGCCTCATTCAATTGCTGCAGTTGTCAATGACACGCCTCATTCATTAGGTGCAACTTTCGGAATTGAGGTTGTTGGGAATTCAAGTGTTGCGGTTTCCGAAACGTCACCCCCTCTCGAGGGGTTGACGGGTAGCATGGGTGGGCACGGGTCTATGGCGTTTCTTGAGGGTGGTTCCGGGTCGAAGGAGGGACAGAAGGGTGGTCATGGGATGCTGATTGGTCTTTATGGTGGTCGCGGGTCAAGACTGAAGCCCAAGGGTCATCGGCTCAAGATTGTAGGGTCGGAAGTTGGTTCACTTTCCATGGCTCTTGGTATTGCAAACCGTGCGGAAGTTGAACAGCCTACTCTTCAAACGAGACTTGGTAACTTGGGAAATTTAATTGCTGAGAAAACCAAGGAAGCATCTCATTCAATGGGACATCGTGAATTGATAAGGGTGGGAACCGAAGAGTCAACTCTTCTAATGAACTCAAAGGTTGCGGAAATCAAAGGGGCAGCCCGTCCAAAGAGGTTTGGAAACTTGATGGCTACGGGAACCGAAGGGTCTACTCTTCAAATGAGTCTTGGAAGATCAACTTATGTGGAATTTGAAGGGTCATTCTTTTCCAAGACACCTAAGAATTATGATCTTGTTTCGGCCAATGAAGCATTTATTGCCGAGGGACATAAGCCATTTATGGCAACCATTCCCAATGATGCACAAGTCTTGATTTCCCCCACGAATTCAACTATTGCACCTAAGAGCGTGCAAATGATACTGATTAATTAAATGAAGATACTATCTTGGAATGCACCGGATAGTAAGAATTTAATTTTCATGATTTAATCTCCCATTGTAACGTCACCTTTGGGTAGACGCCCCATCCCTCCTCTCTTTCATTTCTTGTTTACTGCTTACGTTGAGGATTGAGAACCCTCGACGAATGATTGTAGCTACCTGTTTTTTCGTTTTTCTTTATAATATTAGCATTTACCTGGAAAAAAAAAATACTTTAAGTCTCTTAACTTTTAGAAACTAAGATATCCTTAATACTTTTAAACAAGTGAGTTAATTCCCTAACTCAACCAACTTGGACATTCTTAAAATAAGCCATGGATATCAAATGGACTAGATTGTCAAAATCTCGTACGTTTACCGTACTATATATTTACAACTATTCATGCTCAAGAGATAAGAAAGTTCTACATACCTCTTCGGTTCAAACCACTTGCTAAGTCCAATATGCCACACGTAGTATGTCAACCTATAATGGCCATAATACGTCTATTAACTTCTAACTTCAAACGTAGAATATTCTAAGTGCAAAGTCACTAATTTCTACGGAAAATCGGACAGCACTTCTTTTGTTTCTACATACTTTTCCACCTTTTTCAAGGTCCGAATTCAATAACCAAACACGCCACATTTAAGGCTCAACAATGTAGTTAACAATAGGGGATTACACGCCTACAAGACGTGTAAAATTCCGCCCCACAATTGATATCAAACTAGTCCAAAATACAATGTCAATTCGGCAATTTGAGGGACAACAATACAAATTCTTATCCAATTCCTTTTCAATCCAAGTTGTTTAGTATAACATGATATCACGCCGCAATCGATTATAACTACAACAATCTTCAAGTAGGTAACATGCGACGATTCTAATTAACGACCAAATTGTATTTCAAGTTCAAATGGCTAGAATGTCATTTCGGATATTAGGCTTCCACAATCCATATCACTTATCAATCTTCAATACATATACTTCATGCTAGTTAAAATGTAAGGCTACAACAATATGTAATCTTATAACACTTAAGAGAACATGATTGTTACCTTAACGAGCCTTAATCCACTTCAAGATCCGAGTGGCTCCCTAGCAACTTAGAGACTCTCCTTTGAAGCCCTTAGAATATCACAAACAACTTTCCTTTAATCTTCCAATCTAAACCTAGGAAAGTGACTAGGTTTTCACCTTGCGACTAATACGAAAACGATACTTTTTCGGGATCTTTCTATTGAGATACCCTTACAACACTCTTAGGAACCTTGGTTTAAAGTATGGAGATTATTACTCAACAAACGAAAAAAATTCTCTTGATCTTGGACCCTAACCCGAGAGCTCAACTAGCAAGACAAGAGTTCTTGAAATTTTTCTAAGTGTTAAGAGCCTTGTCTTGCTACTAGTATACATATATAACACTATGGAGGGTTAAGATGAAAACAAATGGGTGGCTTAGATACATTTCACTAAGATCAAGCCAAGTGGCCCTTGACTAAGTCAACAATATCAAGCTCTTAGACTTAGCAAGACTTGGTCATCTCAATTATGGTCAAATTACCATTTAATCCTTGTCCAATTCGTTCCAAGACCAACTAGGGGTGACACATGTCGCCCTCCCATTCGTCGCAATAATTCGTTTTCCGACAATTCCATAATTCCGATAAATTTTTACTAGTCTCAAATCTTAACATTTGAATTCTTACGTACGTTCTTATAAACATGTCCTGTAATTACGGGGTGTAACAGTCTTCCCCCCTTAGAAACATTCGTCCCCGAATGTTCTTTCGGAGTCAACTTATAGATAGCGACATATTCTCCTTTTACAACCCCTACATACTAATAATGCCACACGTGGCCACATAATAACACTTAAGCAAAATACTTAAATTAAAACTTGACAAGTAAGGGAAATGAATTACCTGAAGGTGTAGGGAATAAGTGAGGATACTTCCTCAACATGTCCTCCTCCGCTTCCCAAGTCATCTCTTCCCTATTATCATTCCGCCACAAGACTTTGATGAAAGCCACATCCTTGGTCCGCCGTCGCCTGACCTGACGATCGAGTATCGCTATGGGACTCTCCTCATACGATAAACCCTCTGTCACCTGGACCTCGCTAGCTGGGAAAACTCTCGATGGATCTCCGATACATTTCCGCAACATAGAAACATGAAAGACCGGATGCACGCTCTAAACTGGCGGCAGATCCAACTCATAGGCAACCTTGCCTACTCTATGGATGATCTGGTAGGGCCCAATGTACATTGGGTTAAGTTTCCCCTTCTTTCTGAACCTCATCACACCCTTCATGGGTGATACATTCAAGAAGACCCAATCGTCTACCTGAAACTCCAAATGTCGACGTCGATTATCTGCATAAGACTTCTGCCGACTCTGAGCTGCTAACAGTCTGTCCTGGATAAGCTTCACCTTATCCACAGCCTGTTGAATCAAGTCTGGCCCAACTAACTGAACCTCGCCCACGTCGAACCAACCAATCGGCGACCTACACTTTCACCCATACAAAGACTCATATGGCGTCATCTGAATGCTAGAATGGTAGCTGTTGTTATAAGCAAACTCTACAAGAGGTAAATGATCCTCCCAGCTACCCCTGAAATCAATAACACAGGCCCGCAGCATATCCTCGTTGTCCGGATAGTACGCTCGCCGCCCGCTTGGCCTCGAGGATGAAACGGCATCGAGACTCACTGTGTCCCTAACCCTTCTCGAAAGACCTCCGAAGTTAGCGAAACCGGGCTCCTGCATGCGATATAATCGATATAGGAACTCCGTGCAGTCTCACAATCTCCCTGATATATAATCTATCATAATCCTCAGCCGAATACGTAGTCCTGACTGGAAGAAAGTGGGTTGATTTCGTCAGCCTATCTACAATAACCCAGATGGAATCATACTTCCTCTGAGTACGAGGTAACCCTGTTACAAAATCCATGTTGATCACCTCCCACTTCCATGTTGGAATATCAATCGCCTGCAATAGCCCACTGGGCTTCTGGTGCTCAACCTTGACCTGCTGACAATTAGGACACTGAGCAACAAAACCTGTCACGTCCCTCTTCAGGCCATCCCACCAATACATACATCTGAGGTCATGGTACATCTTAGTCGACCCCGGATGAATAGAGTAACGAGCACTGTGTGCCTCCCCCAGAATCTGCTGACGAAGTCCTGCAACATCGGGAACACACAATCTGCCCTCAAATCTTAGCACCTCATCAGGAGCTACCTCAAACAGACTCTTCTCCTCTCGAAGAGTCGTATATCGATACCGTATCATAACTGGGTCCTCATACTGTCGCCTCTTTACCTCATCAACGATGGAAGACTCGACAATCTCACGAACCCGTACCCTACTATCATCGGTATCGACCAATCGAACCCTAAGGCTCGCTAGCTGATGGATTTGACGGACCATGTATCGCCTCTCCGGCCTCCTGATGCACTCCCCATCGATCTACGACTCAAAACATCTGCAACCACGTTGGCTTTTCCCGAATGGTATAGGATGTCAACATCATAATCCTTCAACAACTCTAACCACCGTCTCTGCCGCAAGTTCAGCTCCCTCTGCCTGAAGATGTACTGGAGGCTCTTGTGATATTTATAAATATCCACATGAACCCCATATAAATAATGTCTCCAAATCTTCAAAGCATGAATAACTGCGACCAACTCTAAGTCGTGGGTAGGGTAATTCCTCTCATGCTTCCGTAACTGTCGGGAAGCATAGGCTATAACCTTGCCGTGTTGCATCAATACGCACCCTAGCCCGATACCCGAGGCATCACAATAAATCACGTATCCCTCTAACCCCTCAGGAAGAGTAAAAACTGGAGTCGTCGTCAACTTTTCCTTCAGTAACTGGAAGCCCTTCTCACAAGCTTCTGTCCACTGGAACTTAGCTGCTTTCTGAGTCAGCCTAGTCAACGGTGTTGATATCGAAGCAAACTGCTCCACAAACCTACGATAATAACCTGCCAGCCCTAAGAAACTGCGCACCTCCGTCGGAGTAGTAGGTCTTGGCCAAGACTTGACCGCCTCAATCTTTGCCGTATCAACCTGAACACCATCAGCCCCAATAATGTGCCCCAAGAATGCCACTGAGGCCAACCAAAACTCACACTTGGAGAACTTGGCGAACAACTGCCGGCTCCAAAGGACCCCAAGTACCGTCCTCAAGTGATCTGCATGCTCCTGCTCTGTACGCGAATAAACCAGGATGTCATCAATGAATACTATAACAAACGTATCCAAAAATGTCTTGAACACCCGGTTCATCAAATCCATAAATACCGCTGGAGCGCTGGTCAAACCGAAAGACATCACTCTGAACTCATAGTGCCCATACCGGGTCCTGAATGCAGTCTTTGGGATATCTGTCTCTCTAACTCGCACCTGATGATAACTGCATCGCAGTCTATCTTGGAGAAACACCTCGCACTCGCAGAATCGGTCAAACAAATCATCAATCCTGGGGAGGGGGTATCTGTTCTTGATGGTTACCTTATTCAGCTGCCTGTAATCAACACACATACGCAGCGTCCCATCCTTCTTCTTTACAAACAAAACCGGCGCTCCCCAGGGAGAAATACTAGGCCTGATAAATCCCTTTTCCAGCAATCTTTCAGCTAGTCCTTCAACTCCCTCAACTCAGCAGGTTCCATCCTGTACGGCGGAATAGATATAGGCCGAGTGTCTGGCAACATATCAATACAAAACACAATCTCCCTCTCAGGAGGGATACCCGGGAGATCTTCTGGGAATACATTTGGAAACTCTCTAACCACCGGAACTGACTGAATAGCTGGCACCTCAGCCCCTGTATCGAATACCCGAACCAGATAATAGATGTACCCCTTATGCACCATCTTCCTAGCCTTGAGGTAAAAAATAAACCTACCCCTCGGCGACTCTGTGTTGCCCTTCCACTCGATAACTGGCTCACCAGGAAACTGGAATCGGACCAACCTGTCTCTACAGTCAACGTTGGAATAATAGGAAGCCAACCAGTCCATACCCATAATGACATCAAAATCTGTCATCTCCAACTCTATCAAGTCTGCTTGGGTCTGATGACTGTAAATAAACACCGGGAAACCTTTGTATACCCGCTCAGCTAACACCGAATCACCCACTGGCGTAGATACCTTAAAAGGCTCTATCATACCGGCCCCATCCCGATTCTACCTGCAATAAGAGGGGACACATAGGACAAGGTAGAACCTAGATCTATCAAAGCATAAACATCACAGCATGAAATCAATAATGTACCTGTGACGACGTCCGGGGAAGCCTTTTGATCCTGACGGCTGGCTAAGGAATATATGCAGTTCTGTGGACCGCTAGAACTGGGACCTCCACCACGACCTCTGCCGCGGCCTGCCGGTTCGTGAACACCCTGCCCTCCGGGGCACATAACCACAAAAGAAGAGGAAGACCCAGCAACTGATCCTGTCGGCTGAACCACACCACCCATGATGCCTCTGGTCAGACAATCTCTCTTCAAATGGCCCTGCTGGACACAAGAGTAACAAGCTCCTGGAGGAACACGACACCCCTCACGATGGGAATCACCACATCGACCTCATCGAGGTATAGGTGGACTCATCTGACTGGAACCCCGGTTCCTCTGGGAACCCGAAGCCTTGGAGCCCTGTCTTGCCCCTGAATAACCCGACCGATCAAACCTCCTGCCAGAAAACCGAGAAGGAGCACTCTGTGCCGGCTGAAATGTAGACCTGGCCTGTTGCTGAGGTTGTCCACCTCGAAAGTCACCCTGAGACCCTGTTGTCCTGTCCCTCTTGGGCTGGCCTGAGTCTAGCTGATCCTCTCTCTCTCTCTGTACTCTATCCCATGCGCATAAGCCTGCATCCTGGCAATATCCATACCTGGCTGAAGGGCCACTCCCAAGCATGCAGTAATCATATGACGGTCTAGCCCCATCACATAGTGATGAACTTTGTCTGCCATGTCAGCCACAATGGTGAGCGCATACCTGGCCAATGAGTCAAACTCCAGGCTGTACTCTCTGATAGTCCTCCCATTCTGTCTCAATGTCAAGAATCTATCCACGCGGCTCTCTCATCTCGTGAGGCAAAGTGATCCAGAAGGCCTCGTGAATTCATCCCAAACACCGGAAGAGCACTCTCACCTCTAGACATCTCCCATGACTCAAACCGTTCAACGCAATATCGCAGAATCGGTAAGAGGCTAACGCAATCGACTGTCTCCGAGGCCCTAAGCACTGCATAGTCCGTCAGAATCGCCGAATAAACTCGAGGATCCTTCGATCTCGAACCATAGAACTCGGGTGGATGACAACCTAAAAATCCCGACCGCAAACCGTCGGCTCAGGGTTAGCTACTCGCTCCGCATCGCCGCCACTATCTTTGGTCAATAACATGATCCGCTCTCGTAATCTCTATACTCAACCCCGGCCGCGAATCGAGGCTCGTGCACCGGAACCTCTGGAGCTACTGCCGCTCTCGGCTCCTCTAATACTGCCGGCGTGGTTGAACTCGCCGACCCGCCCACAACCTCAGGCATAGTCTGAGCCTGAGTCTTAGTAACCCTCTGCGTACCGCTAGAAGCTCCTGCTGCTACCTTACCCTTCTGGGCCCTGGTCGCCTTCCGTGGAGGCATAACTGATACATAAGAATAGGTCAGAGAGGATTCAACCTAATAAGACAGCTCTACTGCACGATCTTAGAGAGAGAAGAATGGAAATCAATCCTAAATGTCCTGCAGCCTCGTGATTATAGATGTGGTGCACAACACACCTATAATCAAGACTCTACTAGACACGGTCTGTAGACACTTTTCGAGGACTAACTGCTCTGATACCACTTTTGTCACGACCCGACCCCGGGCCCGCGACTGTTGCCCTACCTGGGCACCCCTTACAGGTATACATCATAGAATAGCAACAGAACATACACAACACATATAAACACATAGACAACAACCATCAACAGGCTAGCCGATAAGGTCACCTTCCGTAAAATATACATAGAGCAAAAATAAATCAGTGCATCTCTGTTTTTAAAACCCAATCCACAAATGTGACTACAGACCTCTAGGAATAACAACTGTGGCGGGACAGGGCCCCGCCATACCCCTGAATGTACATAATATCCACAACATCAGGGAAAACCGTACCAAAAGACAAGCCTCCGGAGAAATGGAGCTTCTGAAACCTGATCAGTGATCCTAAGAATGAGGATCCATCACCGCTACCCTACCGCGCATGAACGCAGCCCCGAGAAAGGGGTCGAGACACAATATGTACCAAGTATGTAAAACTGGAAAATACTGCAATTTACATCATAAGTCTAAAATAAAGCTGGAGACATGTATGATAACCAAATTATAGTACATTGTTCCTTACTAACAATGAGAGTAACCAAGTATATACTTTACTGCATAAAAACAGGAGGCTCATGAACAAAGTAGGTCACCCGCCCGTAGTATCATTAAGCAATCCTACTCCAAGGACTATTTCACACGCATAGGTCCTACGGACCCGCAATGGAGCGATGCGCTCCACATGAGACTACTTCACCCGCACAGGACTATTTCACCCGCTTGGTCCCGGTGGGCCCGCAATGAGTACAAACGCCGCACTCGCATCATGGGTAGCAAATCCATGGAATTAGTAATAACCCGGGGCTTTACCCCGTAAGAATAACATAAACTAGCACAACCGGCTATCATACATAACATAAGCGCTACCGGCTTATCATAACATAAGCAAGTTAAGAAATCCCCTAACTTCCTATTAACTTTATTTATATACCCTCTCATTTTAGTTTACTTAAGGCACTAACATGTCATTTTAAAAATTCGGGAATTTAACCCAAAGTACTACGTACTTCCATTTTTTAAAATGACTCTTTTCATATAAAACTTTCAAGATACTAATAACCGTAGTATCAAGTCATATCTACTTTTCAAGACAAGTCACAATACCTTTTAGAATACATTTATAGGTTTCTAAATCAAGTGACTTCTTTCTTTTAAAACCTTAAGCAATTGATGCCTTCAAATCAATTTGCCTTTCGTTAATTCAAGTCATTTATCATTACTTAGAGTAAACCACTCTTTTTAACTTTCCATAAAGCTATTATAACCAACTTTCCATAAAGCCGTTATACTAGCTTTATACCTTAGATACTTACATTCTTCTTTATAACCAAGAGACTTAAACTTTCCAAACAAAACAAGTATCATATACTTTCAAAATACTTTAAGTCTCTTAACTTTTAGAAACTAAGATATCCTTAATACTTTTAAACAAGTGAGTTAATTCCCTAACTCAACCAACTTGGACATTCTTAAAATAAGCCACGGATATCAAATGGACTAGATTGTCAAAATCTCGTACGTTTACCGTACTATATATTTACAACTATTCATGCTCAAGAGATAAGAAAGTTCTACATACCTCTTCGGTTCAAACCACTTGTTAAGTCCAATATGCCGCACTTAGTATGTCAACCTATAATGACCATAATACATCTATTAACTTCTAACTTCAAACGTAGAATATTCTAAGTGCAAAGTCACTAAATTCTACGGAAAATCGGACAACACTTCCTTTGTTTCTACATACTTTTCCACCTTTTTCAAGGCCCGAATTCAATAACCAAACACGCCACATTTAAGGCTCAACAATGTAGTTAACAATAGGGGATTACACGCCTACAAGACGTGTAAAATTCCGCCCCACAATTGATATCAAACTAGTCCAAAATACAATGTCAATTCGGCAATTTGAGGGACAACAATACAAATTCTTATCCAATTCTTTTTCAATCCAAGTTGTTTAGTATAACATGATATCACGCCACAATCGATTATAACTACTACAATCTTCAAGTAGGTAACATGCGACGATTCTAATTAACGACCAAATTGTATTTCAAGTTCAAATGGCTAGAATGTCATTTCGGATATTAGGCTTCCACAATCCATATCACTTATCAATCTTCAATACATATACTTCATGCTAGTTAAAATGTAAGGCTACAACAATATATAATCTTATAACACTTAAGAGAACAAGATTGTTACCTTAACGAGCCTTAATCCACTTCAAGATCTGAAGTCGCTCCCTAGAAACTTAGAGCCTCTCCTCGACACTCCAATCTGCCACTTGAAGCCCTTAGAAGATCACAAACAACTTTCCTTTAATCTTCCAATCTAAACCTAGGAAAGTGACTAGGTTTTCACCTTGCGACTAATACGAAAACGATACTTTCTCGGGATCTTTCTATTGAGATACCCTTACAACACTCTTAGGAACCTTGGTTTAAAGTATGGAGATTATTACTCAACAAACGAAAAAAATTATCTTGATCTTGGACCCTAACCCGAGAGCTCAACTAGCAAGACAAGAGTTCTTGAAATTTTTCTAAGTGTTAAGAGCCTTGTCTTGATACTAGTATACCTATATAACACTATGGAGGGTTAAGATGAAAACAAATGGGTGGCTTAGATACATTTCACTAAGATCAAGCCAAGTGGCCCTTGACTAAGTCAACAATATCAAGCTCTTAGACTTAGCAAGACTTGGTCATCTCAATTATGGTCAAATGACCATTTAAACCTTGTCCAATTCGTTCCAAGACCAACTAGGGGGTGACACGTGTCGCCCTCCCATTCGTTGCAATAATTCGTTTTCCGACAATTCCATAATTCCGATAAATTTTTACTAGTCTCAAATCTTAACATTTGAATTCTTACGTACGTTCTTATAAACATGTCCTGTAATTACGGGGTGTAACAGGTAGGTTTTGTCAGTACTCCACTCTAGACACTTGGTCTTACCAGGAAATCCCTCCTGATGTGACCAGACCGATGGGACTGATAACATATATTCTATCCATATTAGTAAATCCCTACATGTAGCTTACCATACATACTATATGAAGGAACCTAATGACCCATCTGAATAACAACACTATGTACCTACCGTGTACATGTCCTACCATTTTGAGCCTATTGGGGTTGTCCCCTACCTTTGTCATATCTAGTTGGGGTTGTACTCTCTAATGAATGAACCATATATTGTTCCATTCGCGATGGCCCTTTTCTATATGAAACTGCATCACCTCTCTATAAATGCCACTAAACCCACCTGTTGTTCAGGCTTTCCTTTTTTACTATTTGCAGCTCTCTCCCTATTGTGTCGCTCATCAAGCTCTCAGGACAACTCCATGATAGACCCCAAAGTAGAATTTGGCCTAGCACTAGCCACTTTTTAAAACAAGTTGGTCACTAAACCAGTATAATACTACTTGTATACGGTGAAAATCGGCACGATACGTGGCTTAGTTTGGGTGTGGAAATCAAAGAAAGTAACAATATTTTACAGTGGGTGTGGGTTGCACCGGTGGTATGTTCGGGTGTTGGAACAAGACTAGGTGGTGGACGAACTAGATGACACCGAGTATTGATCGGACCTAGCAACATCGGATGGAAGACCGAAGGAGTTTAGCGCCTACCCGTTACGGATATAGTGTGAGCCGTTACTATTTACTCATTAAGTGACTATTTTTGTCATTTAATTATTTTAATGAGGGAGTGATTCTTGGGCATAAATGCCTTGTATTATTAGCTATAAAAGGAGTCCAACTTTCATGTTGGAAGGGCATCTCATTCTCATTGTCGATACTCGCATAATTACATTAAAATGCTCTTATTTTCTCTTGTTATTGGCTCGGTTCCGAAGCAATTTAGCTAAGGATCGGACCAAACTCTCAATTTAATTTCAATCAAGATTACGACATTCTAGGCTAATTACTTCTTTATTATTTTCATTTACTTATTTACTGCTAATTGATTATCAAACTTATGTGTAAATTTATCCACGTATCCTTAAAACCACTTACAAATTAAATTATACCTTTTTGGGGGTAAATAATTTGGTGCCCACCGTTGGGCTAAGGATAATAATGGTGATTTGGTTCAAACTTAAATTTCACTTATTTCTTTCAAGACTTTTGTGGTTACATGTAAAAACTATGTACTAACAGTATGAATAGTGAAATCAACTATGAGGTTAGCAACCACAAGGATAACAATAATGACAATGGTGCTTACAATGTCAATAACAACAATGGTGTTCAACCCGGTGTTCCACATGTTAATCCACTAAATGGCGTTCCGCCCGTTGTTCCACCAATTGGCATTTTGCCGAATGACATTTTTCTGAATAGTATTCCACCCATTGATCCAATGAATAACAACAATCCCATGATTTCACCTCGATCGTCTAGAAGATCACGTCAGAAGACACCAGATGATGATGGGGATGGTGAAATAAATTTGACACAAATCTTTTATATGCTAAAGGAGCAACAGAAGGCTATAACTCAGTTGCAAAAGAAAAGCAGCGGAGCAAACGTGGTAGATAAAGCTCATCCCGTCTACAATGATGAACCAGACCGAGAAGAGGATTGAGTCGATGATAATGCCAATGACTCGGGGACTAATGAGCCATCAGAGGTCTTGAAAATTCTTGAAGATTTAACTAAACGAATTAACACCAATGAAAATAAGGTTAACACCTACAATTCATGGTTAGACTATATTCTGGGTCACCTCTGATCTTGAAGGGGCTAGACTCGAAAAGATACATTCAGTTGCCATTCCACTAAGTGCAACACCAAAGTTGTTACCGAAGAGGTTTAAAATACCTGACCTCCCGAAGTACGATGGGATAACAAATCCACATTAGAATGTGACGTCATATACTTGTGAAATAAAGGGCAATGACATACATCTGGATGAGACTGAATCGGTGTTGTTGAAGAAATTCGGCGAAATGCTTTCTAAATGAGCAATGACATGGTATCTATGTTTCCTGAACATTCTATTAATTCATTTTAAATGCTTGCAGATACTTTATAAAGGCGCATACCAGAGATCGGAAGGTTCAAGAAATAAAAGCGGATATTTTCAATATTGGTCAAAAGGATACGGAGTTTCTGCGGGAGTTTGTGAACATGTTTCAAAAATAGAGGCTTCTTCCTCGAGTACCGGATAAATGGGCAGCTGAAGCTTTCACCAAGGGGATGAATCTTAGGAGCTCCAGTGCCTCGTTCAAATTAAAGGAGAACCTATTAGAATTCCCGGCAGTAACATGGGCAGATATACATAACAGGTACGAGTCCAAAATCAAGGTGGAGAATGATCAACTTGAACTTCCACTGATAGGATGGAACAAAAACTTTGATAAATCAAAGAGGGTAGTCGAGTCAGAGCCGAAATATTCAAAGGATAGATATCAACCCTATGGGCAACCAGAGTGGTTGAATTTTAGATCAAATTGGGGTCACAATTATCACATTTTCCCATCAGACAGAGGAGATAGGCGTAATGATCGGGGGTCTACCAGTAGGGGTTTGCAATTAAAAAATGGTACCGGTGGATTTTCTTCTAATGTTGTGGAAAGTCTGAGGCTGTCCGAATACAATTTCAACATTGATGCAGCTGGACTCGTTTCGGCCATTAGTCACAAAAAAAAGAGAAGGTGGCCAAGACAACTTCAGATAGACCCGTCTCAAAGAGATCCGAACATGATTTATGATTACCATGGAAGTCATGGTCATCAAATAGAGTATTATCGCCAGTTAAGATATGAAGTGGACTGATTATTGAAAAATGGCCACCTACACGAGTTCGTAAGTGATCGTGCAAAGGGAAACTACAGAAATAGAGATACCAACAAACAGATAGAATCGGTTGAGCCCCAATAGGTCATAAATGTGATTATCGGGAGATGGATGTTCCGAACGGAGCTATTATGACCGAAAAGAAGAAAAAACTATTAATAACTCAAGAGAAAAGATCCAAAAATTACGAACAGGAAGAAACATTATCCATCAATGATGAAGACGCGGAGGGAATCATCCAACCTCACAATGATTGACTGGTAATTTCTATCTTCATTAATAAATTTTAGATTAACCGGATTTTAATTGATTCAGGTGGCTCGGCCAACATTATCCGATGGAAGGTGGTGGAGCAATTGGGGTTGTTGGACCAAATTGTATCTGCAACTCGAGTTTTTTGACACCTAATTTTGTCCCATCTTTTCCATTATTTGTTGCAATTTTAAGTATTGTGGACACAACATTTTTATCATCATTTTTGGCATTTTTTCATAAATATTTTATGTTATCCTATTTTTCATAAAATGACATCACATTTTTTTTATTTTTAAAGCATTAAGAATTTCGAAAATATTATATTCATATCATCTTTTTATTTAAATAAATTACAATTTTTTTTTCAAAAGCACTTTATTTTATTAATAAACTCCTTTTTACATTTTGAAATCACAACCCAAAACATTCTACTTAGTACAATGAAATAAAACCCAAACCAAGACCTAAACACTACCCATTTCAGACTCCCCCATGAGGCCCACTCGACCAGCCCAATTCCCTTCCCCCTTTTTTATTTATTTATTTATTTTTCCTTCCTCCAAAACAAACCAAAAATCCTAAAAGCTAAAACCCCCACCAGTGGCCCACACCCCTGGAAAAGGCCCAATACACCCTTTATCCCCTTAAAACAAAACTCAAACCCTTTAACACACAAAACCTAAAAATCCTTTAAACATAACACAAGAATTAAATCAGCCTCCCTCTCCTTACCCCTACCATAGACTGCCGCACCTACCCCTCTGCCCTTGCCACATCCCGTCATATCACCCATGCCCCCTGACACAACCCACACCCCTATTCCTCTAAATCTGGATTGAAAAGACAAGTTTGTTTATTATTATTTTTGAATCCGTTGGAAAGTTTGTTATGAACGTTTGAGGGGGAAAACCCACCTATAAATCCCTCCTTTTTGTTCTATGAAAAAAGGACGGACCGAGAAAAAAGAAGAAAAATATTATTGTTGGAATCGAAAATAGAACGTTTAAAGTCTTAAAAAACTTACATATTTTTAGGAATCTTTCGTGTTCTTGTTTCAAGGAGTGAAAATCCGAAATACTAACAAAAGAAATTGGATTTTTGTGTGATATTGTTATTTGAACATCATCTTATTCTTCATTATCCTCGGATTACATATTGTTCTAAATTTCGGATCCGGATCCGAAAAAAAAGGTTACTTTTTAATTTAAAGTTTGTTCATTATATATGTATATATATATATATATATATATATATATATATATATATATATATATTTGTGTTTTTGTAATATGGAAATTTAAGAAAACACGGTGAAAATCTAATTTTTTTGTTGTTATTTTAAGTTTGTACCAAAACCGGGTAGGGTCTATCTGAATCCGGGTCATCGACCCGGTTCAAAAAATGTTTCAAAAATTCTGGAATATTGTATATAATTTTATGATTGGTTATCTGATTTTTTTGATAATTTTTTTGTTTCGGGTTTGAATTTTTGGATCCGGATTCACTATCTGGGTCGAGTCGACCCGAATTCGGGTCACCGACCCGGTCTGAAAATTTCCAGAATGTTGTAGGTATTTTTATATTTGGTTATCTATATTTGAGAAATTTTCTGTTTTAGATTTGAATTTTCGAATTTCGGCTCACTATCCAGGTCGGGTCGGGTCGACCCGGTTCTGAAAAAAAAATAGTGGGTTGTTTGGCTTATTTTGTTATTTATTTACTGATTAGAACATTGATACTACACTTAGGCCAATGAAATTAATTGATGCCATGTCCGGTTTGGTATAATACTGATTTGAACAAGATACTACACTTAGGCCAATGAATTAATTGAGGCCATGTCCCTCGGTCTGCGCTCCTTCGGAATAGGGCTATGATGACACATAATTTTTTTTATCCCACCCAAGTAACCAACTCGTCCGGAAGGTAAAGAGATTAAAACGACCGACGAGTAACGATGTGTTTGGAATGACCTTTTCAAATGTAACTCTGAGCCTTCCGTATCTAAAACATTTATTATTTTGGGTACGGATACAAGGTTATTTACGTTTATTTCTAACCGTTTGCTTTGACAGCTTTGAAGAAGTCTATGAAGGCTAAATAAGACGCATTCGAAGATTTATTTTTTCTTGTATTTAATTTCTAGTTTATTTTCTATTTTTTTTGTTGTATTGTAATTTATTTATTTGTATTTTTATAATTATAGAATTGTTTAGAATAGGTATACTTAGATTAATAACTGAGAAATAGTAGTTTTAAAATCGGAAACCCAACGCTAGTCTATTTTAGGCTCGTCACGCATATTTCAAAATCCATCGCTAGCTTATTTATTTTAGGCTCGTCATGCATGTTCAAACTTTCGAAATAATTTGGTCATCTTTTACTCGCTTTATTAATTATGCAAATGAAGCTTTTTTTGCATCCGAAATTGCATTAAATTTTATTTAAATGTTATTTTGATTTTTAATCACTTTGCATCACTAACAAATTGCTTTTCTCTTTACTCTCAATTATCAAAATATAAGTATTTTATACACCATATAAATGCATACTTTTTAACCTTATATGTATTATAAACAAGTCTTACAACTCTTTTATGTTGTCAAAAATGCATCCTTTGTATTATTGAGTACTCACATCTTTTACTTAACAGTTCTTAAACTGCATGTTTTTCAACGCGTGATAAAAAGCCTATGTTTGACCGGACAACTGCATGTTAGCGGATCTTAAAGGGTGCTTAACCCTTTCACTTTAGGATAATAAAAAACCCTTACCCAGAATCTCATAATTTTCACAGACCTTTAATTGAAGATAATTTGTAGCATTTTTATTCTATTTAAAAGTTTCCTAATTCACTAAAATAATTAG
Source organism: Przewalskia tangutica (assembly GCA_029844215.1). Taxonomy (NCBI): domain Eukaryota; kingdom Viridiplantae; phylum Streptophyta; class Magnoliopsida; order Solanales; family Solanaceae; genus Przewalskia; species Przewalskia tangutica. The sequence goes on from CM056720.1 coordinate 120,031,721, forward strand.
GTGGCGACTCCTTTAAAAAATGGTGGTTTAATTCAGGAATCACCCGCATACGTCGAGACCGCGGTAAAAAACGGGCGCGACAGAGTTCTAAACGGTTTTAACATGGCAAGTGAGATCACAAAAAGGGAGATCGTTCTTCTAATCATTGTAGTCAGGACAATTTAGCAAATGAGGTTTTATGTTATAGAAGGAAAAATGAAGTATAACTCTTTATTCGACAGACCTTAGATATATGACATGAAGGATGTACCTTCGACGTTACACATGATACTGAAATTCCCAACATCGGAGGGAATCCGACAATTTGTGAGATCAACTGATAGCAAGGGAGATGTTCGCAGTGGAAAAAATCGATACAAACACTGAAAGAGATGAAAGACGCGGTTAAAGGCAAGGCAGTGAAATAGAAATAAAAAGGTTCGGGCATGTTGACTCTGAAAAATGAAGAGGAAGAACGACAAATTATGAGGATGAAAAAGACTACTTTCACATTCCGAGGCCATTTGTGCTTCCAGATGATTTAGATGCCACGAAGTTCACTATAGAGGAACTAGAGCAATTCATCTTGTTTGTGCATCAACCGGATAAAAATGTATACATGGGCACCAGATTGACCTTGGATCTCAGGCTTAAATTAATTGAATTTCTTAAAGATATTGTTGATTTCTTTTCCTTGTCCCACTTAGATATGACATGTGTTATACCCCGTATTTCCAGAGTATGTATGTAAGGACGTGCGTACATTTGTACAAACCCTAATTAGGTTAAGGATGCGATTGTGAACATTCGACGGAAAAGATTCCGAACCTTGTGAAGGAAATTCTACGTTTTTAATATTTTAACCGATTACGGATTTTCCGAGAGACGAAATATTTTGGACCAATAGGAGGGCGACATGTGTCACCCTTAGTTGGCATGGGTTGGACGAAAATGTAGCCAAGTGGACAAAGTCAAATGGTCAAGTCTTGCAAAGATATTTTTGGGTAGTGGGGGTAGGTAGGTTGGACGGTTTCCTTGAGATAGTGGAGGCCACATGGCTCATTGTTGTGGGGGACATATGTCCCAATGTTGTGGTGGACATATGTCCCAACATTGTGGTGGACACTTGGTTGGAATACCTCACTCTTCACATGGATCCTAATCCCCACCCTCCATTTGTTTTAATCTTGGCCATTGAGGGCTCTATAAATACCCCCCTCTTGTGCAAGACTTCTTCATCCACAAACACAATTTCCAAGTCTCAAAAACTCTCTCTCCCTTGTAGTGTTCTCGTCCAAGCCCTCTTTCCCCCCCTTGCCTAGTGGTTCCGTCGAAACACCCCCCCTTCCCCCCCTTTCTAGTTGTTCGGCCGAAATATCCTCCCCCCCCCCCTTGGTAGAAAATATTCTCCAAGTATTGTTACTATCCCCCAAAATACCCTAGCCATATACCTTGAAGTATTCCAAAGTCACCTCTATACTAAAAGCCCAGAAATACTACCTTATATCCATTAGTCACTAAACGAAACCCTAGGAAAATCTTCATTGTTGGTTGAAGTATTTAAGTAGAAGTTGTGTAGAACTTCTAAGGGTTTCTTGGAGCTATCGGAGCGTGCAAATTAGGAGCTAAACCTTGCTCAGGATCGACATTTAAACTTGGATAATTTTGGGCTTATCGAGGTAAATATCTTTGTCCTTCTATTGTAATTGGAAATTACATACTGTAGTAGTATAGAAATGAGTATAAGATATATAGAAGGATGGTATAAGAGAAGAGTATTGAACTGTACTTACATAGGACTGTATTTACAGTAGACTTGTGTAGTTGACGGGTAGGGAAATGCTGCCCAAATTTCCATAGAATAGAGAACCTTCTGCTTAGAATATTCTACAGAGTAGTCTAGACGTTGATAGACGTATATGGCCATTATAGGTTGAAGTTCTGCGAGTAGCGTGTTCTACTTGAAGGGAGGACAAGGCTAGCAGGGTTATAGTACGGTGGAGCGTTTTGCTAATTGTCGATAATCGTCGCGAGGTATGTGAACCTCTTCCTATCCTTTCTAGCATGATGTTTTGTAAACTATGTAGTACGGTAGACGTACATGTGCTAAATGAGTTTTGGTTGGTTTAAAACATAAAGTGTTATAATAGCTTTATGGGAAGTTAGTTATAACGACTTTATGTAGGTAAAAGAATGGTTTATTGATTTTAGAAGTTTAGAGACTTGATCTTAAAAAATAAGAGACTTGACTTAATTGAATTGATATGAATTTTGTTAAAAAGTGTGAAATCTCATTCGTGAGTAATGAGTACTTGATTTTTTAAAAAGAATAATGTTTTACTGATTTCAGAAATGAGAATAAGTATCGAACGAACCACTGCAGCGTTAATAAAGGAAAATGTATTGACAAATAATTAATTATATTAAAACCAGTAGAAACCTCCATCTGCATAGAAGCTAAGATAAGACAAAATTGTATTACATTTCCTAGATCATGGCTGCTTTAATAAGATTGTTATAAACAAGAATAACCTACTCACACATAAGGCATATGTTACTCAAATTGTTTTAAAAGAGAATTATGTTATTAAGTGATTAATACTATGAACTACGAAACCTTTCGAAAATGAGAGACTTGAGTATTTGAAATTAGGCAAACTTGAACTTTTTGAAAAGAATGTTGCTACTTGATTTTTAAAAAAAGGAAAGTGTGGTATTACCTTAATCTGTCTTAAAAGAGCGTTTAAATGTTATGGCCGACTTGATACCAAGTCCATGAGATAGACCGGGAATGTATTCCACCCGATTTGATACCGAGTCCATGAGATGGACCGGGAATGTATTCCACCCGATTTGATACCGAGTCCATGAGATGGACCGGGAATGTATTCCATACGATTCCTATCGAGTCCCATGAGATGGGCCGAGACATGTATTCCATACGATTCTTATCGAGTCCCATGAGATGGGCCGAGACATGTATTCCATACGATTCTTATCGAGTCCCATGAGATGGGCCGAGACATGTATTCCATACGATTCTTATCGAGTCCCATGAGATGGGCCGAGACATGTATTCCATACGATTCTTATCGAGTCCCATGAGATGGGCCGAGACATGTATTCCATACGATTCTTATCGAGTCCCATGAGATGGGCCGAGACATGTTATACGTATCATACGATTTATACCTAGACTGCCGGCAGTGAGGAAGGAGTTCCACGGGCATGAGGGATGACTTGAGGGCGTGAGTCCCTGACTTGACATGACTGCTTTTATGTTGTGAACTGTAGTTTGTTATCATACATGTCTCCTGTTTTATTTTAGACTGTTATGATTTCGTTTACAGTATTTCCAGTTTCACATACTTGGTACCTGTTGTACTGACCTCCTTCGGGGGGCTGCGTTCATGCCGCAGGTAGAGGTACATCGGTTGATCCTCACTCTTAGGATCACAGTTCAGCGTATTGGGAAGCTCCGTTTTCTCCGGAGGCTTATCTTTTGGTATGTTTTCCCCGAGTTTGTAAGTTCTTGTACATTCAGGGGTATGGCGGGGCCCTGTCCCATCTTAGTGGTTGAAAAAAAATCTTAGAGGTCTGTAGCACTGTTGTGGGCAGAGTTTGTAAAAGGGATGTAACTGTTCGGGTTCAAAATTTTATGTATATATACATGTCAAATGACAATCTTCTCTTGATAAACTATTCTCATTCTATAATTGTTTCATGTCTTGTTTTTATATTCCGCTGGTTACTCTGATATATGTCTACTTGGGTGCCCGGGTAAGGCACCAGTCACAGGCCCGGGATCGGGTCGTGACAAAAGTGGTATCAGAGCAGTTAATCCTCGGAAAGTGTCTACAGACCGTATCTAGTAGAGTCTTGATTATCGGTGTGTTGTGCACCACACCAATAATCAGGAGGCTATAGGATATTTAGGATTGGTTTCCATTCTTCTCATTCTGAGATCGTGCCTTAGAGCTGTGTTATAAGTTGGACCCCTCTAACGTATTCTTTTATGTCAGTTATGCCTCCACGCAAGGCAATCAGGGCCCAGAAGGGCAAGCGGCGAGAGGCTGCGAGTAGAGTGGCGATCTCACCGAGACCATAGTACTGAGCCTCGGTCCCACACCGGAGCAGAGAGATGGGTTACAAGGAGATGGCCCGATTATTGGCGGAGATAGTGGCAAGGCACGAGGATAAGCCTGGATGCGGCGATTATGCCGTAGTACCGTAGTTCACCCGGAGCGGATAGTTTGAGGCTGCGGGACTTTACGAGTTGCAGCCGTCGGTGTTTTATGGATCGAGGCACGAGGATGATCCGAGGAGTTCATCCAAGCGATTCTGACGGATCATGAGAGTGATCAAGGCCGGAGACCGAGTCGGTGGTCTTAGGTTCACATCGGCGCGTGATCCGCCGATCGGTCGTTTGATTCGTGGGAGCTGTCCCGGGGGGAGCATGCACTTCCAGCTGTATGGGACGAGTTCTCGGAGGCATTTCTCAGCCACTTCTTGCCTCCGCAGATGAGGAGGGCACGGGCCGACAGATTTCTGATGCTGAGACAGAGAGGGCGTACGGTTCGGGAGTACAACGTGGAGTTCGACTCATTAGCTCGGTATGTCCCCGCGTTAGTAGCTGATATGGAGGACAGAGTACACCGCTACGTCACCGGGCTCGATGACTACCTGGCAGAGGCTTGTTCGGGTGTAGCCCTTCAGCCGTGCATGGATATTGCCCGCATGCAGGCTTATGCACTTGGATGTGAGGAGCGGAGGGGACGACGGAATGACCGAGATCGCGAAGAGGCGAGCAGCAGGTCCTTTGGTAACTTCGAGGCGAACCGCCTCAGCGAGTTAGTTATGCACCTCCGCCAAGATGCAGTGGTCCTCCGCGCCTTCGGGCGTTCGGTATTCGAGCCGGTCGAGCTCGTGGCTTCGTTCCGCGGTATACATGGGTTCTAGCCAGTCGGGTTCATGCTTTCCTCAGTGTGCACGATGCGGCAAACGTCATCCCGGGGAGTGTCGTCTTCTTACTGGTGCTTGTTTCACCTGCGGCCGTCATGGCCAAGTGACGAGGGACTGCCCTAGAAGGAGGGATACAGGTAGAATGACGCAGCCTACCGGGTCAGTGGCAGGTTCATCGCCTTTTATAGCTACGCGCCCGGCAGGGCAGGATTATGATTAGAGCGACGAGGGGAAAGTGAAGCAGATGATACAAGTATATTCTTACCCCTCTAGAGACTAGTATGCATTGATGATATGATGAAGTGCTAAGTATTATGTTCAGATAGCATTATGTTAAAAAATTGTGTTTAGAAAACATGGTTAGTTAGAAGGGTAAGATTGGGGGACAAGGAAATTGTGAGCCTTAGAATATTATACGTAGAGACCTTAGATGCGAGGCCATCTTGAGTAAAAGATTTTTTTTTTTTTATGTTGACCTTTATCGGAATGCATAGTATACGTGGGATATATTTGCGTGATAAGTCCCTGAGTGGTATGAAATGAAAGAGGGTAGTTGAGCTAAGGAGACTACTAGGTTTTCGTGACTTGATTAGTGAGATTGTTCCGGATCGGGGGAACAGGAGTTTGGCGCGATAGCGGGTCGGGTTGAGGACCGATCACGGGTCAACCCGAGGCCTGTTATGTGGTGGGGTCAGTTCGAGGTGGTCCCGCCAGGTGGTAGGGTCACGAGGGCGCTAGACCCAAGTTTAGAGGACCGTCGTACGAGTTCGTGGATGCGTTCGACCAGTAGTCGGGCCGATGAGGTCAGCCCATCTTGTGTTTCAGTCAGGACTGTTGTCACGACCCGAACCCGGGCCCGTGACTGGTGCCTTACCCCGGGCACCCAAGTAGACATACATCAGAGAAATCAGCGGAATATAAAACAAGACATGAAATATGAAACAGTTATCTGAGAAAAGTTGCCTTTCGGCATATATATATAAAAACGTAAATCCGAACAGTTACATCCCTTTTACAACTCTGCCCACAACAAGCATTTACGGACTCTAAGAATGACATGACAACAATGGCGGGACAGGGCGCGCCATACCACGAATGTAAGTACCTACAACGACAGGACTATACCATCGATAAGCCTCCGAGAAACGGAGCTTCCCAAACGCCGAATCGTGACTCCTATGGTGAGGATCAACAATGGTGTACCTCTACTGCGGCATGAACGCAGCCCCGGGCGAGGTCGATAAACAGGTACCAAGTATGTGAAACTGAAAATACTGTAAATGAAATCATAGTAGGCTATATAAAGCAGGAGACATGTATGATAACCAAACTACAGTTCACAATAAATAAGCAGTCATGTCAAGTCAGGGACTCACGCCCTCAAAGTCATCACTCAAATATAACTATGGGTCTCACGCCCACAACATCAATCATGCCCGTGGAATACCTTCCTCACTGCCGGCAGTCTATGATATAAAAGCACCAAGGAATACACATGAACACCAGGTCCCACCTGTGTCATAATAAAACCGTACGGGGTAAGTACGAAGGCATAGCCGACTACTAAAACCCACAGTACCAACAGGGTCATAAACTGTATCACGAGGTCTGTCTAGACCGCCACATGATCGAAGCTGGCCACTCGCCCGCAGTATCAAATGTGCGCGTCTAATCCTGGAACTTCCCGCAGCTCCGCATAGGCCACTCACATAGGCCCGCATGAGGTATAACCCCGCATCGAGGGTAGCTACTCCCCGGCATCGTCCTGGACTCGCAGTCCGCATGGCCACATAGACCGCATGACCACAAGGGTCGCACACTAACCTGGAACTCTCGTAGCTCCGCATAGGTCCCCTGGACCCGCATGAGGTATTCTCGAATCATGGTCCCAGACCGCCTGAGTTTACCCCACATCGGAGGGCAGCTTAACCCCCGGTATCATGTCAAGAGGTGAGTGATATAATACTAACACAACAGCTTATCGTTAAACAACATAAGCACAACAAGGAAACCGGCTACACAAACATCACAAGATACTAACACACGTAACATCCTAACATGTTTACTTATCAAATCAACAAGAAAGTATTACAAGGCTATCACAAACCAACACAATCAAGTTATTCACACCAGGTACTTTCTACTTTATGTTAACAAGTTCGGGTTTTTATCCCCAAAGTACTTCATACATTAACTCTTTAAAAGATCCGTTTTCACAGAAGTCACACAATACCCGTAGTATAAAAATAGAGTGACTACCTTTTTAAGTAAACCAAAACACTTCTCTTTGTAAAATCAAGTAACAACATTCTTTTCCAAACGTTCAAGTTTGCCTAGTTTCAAATACTCAAGTTTCTCATTTTCGAAAGGTTTCGTAGTTCATAGTCTTAATCACGTAATAAGATAATTCTCTTTTAAACAATTTGAGAAACATATGCCTTATGTGTGAGTAGGTTATTCTTGTTTATAACAATCTTATTAAAGCAGCCATGATCTAGGAAATGTAATATCATTTTGTCTCATCTTAGCTTCTATGCAGATGGAGGTTTCTACTGGTTTTAATAATACTTAATTAGTCAATACATTTCCCTTTATTAACGCTGCAGTGGTTCGTTCGATACTTATTCTGATTTCCGAAATCAGTAAAACATTATCCCTTTTGAAAACCAAGTACTCATTACTCACGAATGAGGTTTCACACTTTTTAACAAAATTCATATTAATTTAATTAAGTCAAGTCTCTTATCTTTTAAGATCAAGTCTCTTAACTTCTAAAATCAATAAACCATTCTTTTTATCTCTCTTAAGTCGTTATACCTAACTTCCCATAAAGCTAGTATAACTCTTAAGCTTTTAAAACCAAGTATTACTCTTCTTTCAAAAAGGTTTCTTAACTCTTTTGAAATACTTCAAGATTCTTATTATTTAAAACTCAAGTCTAAAGACATCGGAGTAAAACCACGTTCAGTTAACACACGTACGTCTACCGTACTATATATACATTCTTTTAAAATATCATGCTCAAGAGGATAGGAAGAATCACATACCTCGCGACGATTTATCGACTATTAGCAAATAGCTCCAAAGTACTGTAATCCTGCTAGCCTTTTCCACCCTTCGAGTAGAATACGCTACTCGCAGTACTTCAACCTATAACGGTTATACAAGTCTATCAATGTCTAGACTACTCGGTAGAATAAATCTAGATACAAGATTCTACGGAAAAATTGGGCAGCACTTCCCTACCCGTCAAACTACACAAGTCTACTGTAAATACAGTCCTATGTAAAATCTGCTTTAATCTTCTTCTTTAATATCCTTACGATGTGATTTCGATTCAATTCTCTTCTCTTATACCATCCTTCTATATCTTATACTCATTTCTATACTACTACAGTATGTAATTTCCAATTACAATAGAAGGACAAGAGTATTTACCTCGGTAAGCCCAAAATTATCCAAGTTTTAATGTCGATCCTGAGCAACGTTTAGCTCCTACTCTGGGCGCTCCAACCCGCTCCAAACAACCCTTAGAAGTTCTACGCAACTTCTTCTTAATACTTCAACCGACTATGAAGATTTTCCTTAGGGTTTCGTTTTTGTGGTGAAGGAAGTATAATAGTATTTCTGGGCTTTTAGTAGAGGGGTAACCTTGCACTACTACACGGTATAGGGCTAAGGTATTTTGGAATCGTAACAATACTTGGAGCGTATTTTCTACCACGAGGGGGGGGGGTATTTTTACGAGAACAACTCAGAGGGGGTATTTTTACGAGAACAACTCAAGAGGGGGGTGGAGGGGGGGTGTGTTTCGGCTAGCACCACTAGGAGGGGGGGATATCTCTCGGCCAAGAGGCCTCAAAGGGAGGGTGCTCTGGGGCGAGAGCCACAGAAAGGGGAGGATTTTCAAGACTTAGAAAACATTTTGTGGATGAAGAAGTCTTCAACCAAGGGGGGTTATTTATAGGGAAACCAATGGACAAGATCAAGTCAAGTGGTGGGCAAGTGTAGGGTGAGGATTTGGGCAAGTGTACCTTATCCATCTACCACACAAAAATATCACAAATATCCTACCAACCCTTGACCCACAAATCGTGCAAGAAGACGCCCACAATAACGTCCACTTTGAGAGTGACACATGTCATCCTCCCGTTGGTCCAAAATATTTCATCTCTCGGAAAAATCCGCAAATATTATAAATGACATAGCCGTAATTTTCCCTTCGCAAGTTTTGTAAAACGTTTCGTCGAAAAACGATTCTTTTCGGGGGTTGTGCACAAATTTCGCCCTATGCCTAACTTAAGGCTTAAACTTTCGTACGTACGTCCTTACGTACATACTCTGGAAATACGGGGTATAACATTCTCCCCTCCTTAGAAACATTCGTCCCGAATGTTCCTTCTCGATACAGATAACGATAAAGTTCCTCTTAACTTAAACAAGTTGCCAATGCCACACCTGGCCACAAATTTACACACGCGTAATACTTTAACCCAAGTCCACGAGGAATCACCTCTAGTATAACAAAAGCTCCCTCCCAAGGTCTAAAAGACACTCCCTTCACACCTTCTCTTTACAAACAAAATGATCACATCTATGTTCTTAACACATGCTCGCTTCTTCCCTTACTCGTCGTACCCTTCTCGTACACTCGAACTCTGTCTCATAACTTACCACATTTCTGTTACTGCTTCAGTCTCCAAATCTCGGGGTTACTATCTCCAACTTGGTCATCATTAACTGGGAACACTCTGGATGGATCTCCGATACTTTTCCGCACATAACAACATGAAAGACCGGACGTACCGCCTCCTACGTCGGACGACAAAGCTAACTTATAGGCAACCTGGCCTATTCTTCACATGATCTGAAAACGCTCCAAGTACCTCAGGCTAAGTTTCCTCTGTTTTCCAAAACTCGTCACACCCTTTCCGGGGTGGTACTTTCAAGAATACCGACCGTCAACCTGAACTTCAAGTGTCGACGTCGATTATCCGCACGACTTCTGTTGACTCTGAGCTGTCGGTAACCTCTCCTGGATAGGCTTCACCCTATCCACATCCTGCTGAAACAAGTATGAACCAACTATCTGAACCTTGCCAACATCAAACCAATCGACCAGCAACTTACACTTCCGCCCCTACAAGGCTTCATAAGGCAATATCCGAACACTGAAATGGTAGTTAAAAACACTCCCTCAACAGGAGGCAACAATCCTCACAGCTACCCCTGAAATCCAAACACTGGCCCGAGGATGAATGCGATACGGAGACTCACCTGAGTTCCTAACCCTGCCTGGTAAAACTTCCCGAAAAGAAACAGCCGTAACCTGGGCTCCACTGCCTGTCATAAGGTGGAAGTAGGCACCTCGTGCAGCCTTACAACCTTTCTGATATAACATCACGCATAACCCTCTGCCGAGTAAACGGTCTTGGCTAAAAGACAAGATGGGCTGACCCTATCAGCCCGACTACTGGTCAAACGCATCCACGAACTCGTACGATGGTTAACTAAACCTGGGCCTAACACCCTCGTGACCCCACCACCTGGCGGGACCACCTCGAACTGACCCCACCACAATGCAGGCCGCGGGTTGACCCGCGATCGGTCCTCAGCCCGACCCGCTATCGCACAAAACTCTTGTTCCCCGATCCGGAACAATCTCACTAATCAAGTTACGAAAACCTAGTGGTCTTCTTAGATCAACTACCCTCTTTCATTTCATACCACTCCGGGACTTATCACACAGACATATCTCACGTGTACTATGCACTCTGATAAGGGTCAAACATAAAATAAATCTTTTACTCGAGATGGCCTTGCCTCTAAGGTCTCTACGTATAAAACTCTAAGGCTCACACTTTTCCTATCCCCAATCTTACCCTTTTAACTAACCATGATTTCTAATCACAATTTACACAATGCTATCAGAATATAACACTTAAGATATACTCATCTTACATACTAAAGTCTAGAGGGTTAAGGATGTACCTGTATCTACTGCTTCACTCCCCTCTGTCATTCTAATCAATCTGCCATTTGGATAGCACAGGAAGGTGACTAGCCACCGATCACGAGGTGAGTCTCTATATCCGCGCCACCTCTGGTCGGACAATTCCTCACAAAATGGCCCTGCTGGCCGCAAGCAAAACAAGTTGTCGAAGAAGTACGACACTCTCCACAATGATACTTACCACAACGGCCACACCGAGGTGGGGGTGGCCTCCTCTGGCTAGCACCCCTTCCTCTCCGAACCACTGAATCCGCAAATGATCTGGTAGGTTGAGTCCTCCTACTTGCATCTTTCCTACTAGGACATCCTTTCGACACATGGCTCGACGGCCGCAGTAAAACAAGTCAACAAAAGACGACATTCCGGGATGGCGCACGCGCTGTGATTACCGAGGAAAATCAATCCGTTGGTGGAACCTACGTGTATCAGTAAATCGGAAGCCCCGAGCTCGACCAACTCCGGCATACCTCGAACGCCACGAAGTCCGCGGAGGACCACTGCGATGGCGGAGGTGCATAACGATCACGCTTGAAGGTCGCCTCGAAAGTTACCAGCGACCTGCCGATCGGCCCTGCCTGCTGTCCTTGATTAATCTGTCGATCTCTACGTTTCTCGGCCTGCTGCGCATAAGCCCGTACACAGGCCATGCTCAAGCCTGACTGAAGAGCTACTCTTGCACAACCCTCGCTTAGATAGTCATCAAGACCCGTGATAAATCGATCCATAATATACCTGCGGTTGCTAACTCCTAGCTAGTAATGGTCGTCTCTTTGCAATCTATTCTTTACGCTCGGTCGTGGGCGAAGGTGTAAATGTCATGGCGCGAGAGGAGCCGCTTGCCGTGCTAAACTCTGCTGGGGCTGGCGATGTCGCAGAACTCCCCGAATGAAACACCACCCTAGGTGATGATTGGGCCTGTGCCCTCGTAACCCTCTGTGCTCTACTCGCAGCTCCCTCGGCTGCCTTGTCCTCCTGGGCCCGGGTTGCCTTATGCGGAGGCATAACGGTAAGGAAAATAAATACGTTAGAGGGGTCCAACTTATAACGCAGCTCTAAGCACGATCTCAGAGTGAGAAGAATGGAAACCAATCCTAAATATCCTATAGCCTCCTGATTATTGGTGTGGTGCACAACACACCGATAATCAAGACTCTACTAGATACGGTCTGTAGACACCTTCCGAGGATTAATCGCTCGATACCACTTTTGTCACGACGAACGGGCGTGGATTCTACCGGGCACCCAGTAGACATACATCGAGTAATCGTGAATATAAAACAAGACATGAAATATGAAACAGTTATCTGAGAAAAGTTGCCTTTCGGCATATATATATAAAAACGTAAATCCGAACAGTTACATCTCTTTTACAACTCTGCCCACAACAGTACTACAAACCTCTAAGAATGACATGACAACAATGGCGGGACAGGGCCCCGCCATACCCCTAAATGTAAGTACCTACAACGACAGGGGACTATACCACTGATAAGCCTCCGGAGAAACGGAGCTTCCCAATCTTGATGTGACCACATGAGCGAGGATCAACAACTGGTGTACCTCTACCTGCGACATGAACGCAGCCCCCCGAAGGAGGTCAGTACAACAGGTACCAAGTATGTGAAAATGAAAATACTGTAAATGAAATCATAGTAGGCTATATAAAGCAGGAGACATGTATGATAACCAAACTACGATTCCTGATAAATAAGCGGTCATGTCAAGTCGTGGACTCACGCCTCAAAGTCATCACTCAAATATAACTATGGGTCTCACGCCCACATCAATCATGCGGTGGAATACCTTCCTGCGCGATCTATGATATAAAAGCACCAAGGAATACACATGAACACGTGTCCCACCGTGTCATAATAAAACCGTATGGGGTAAGTACGAAGGCATAGCCGACTACTAAAACCCACGGTACCAACGGTCATAAATCGTATCACGAGTGCATCTAGACCGCCACATGATCGGCCGCCACTCGCGCGATATCAAATGCGCGTCTAATCTGGAACTTCCGCGACTCGCATAGGCCACTTACATAGGCCCGCATGAGGTATAACCCGCGTCGGTAGATACTCCGGCGTCGCCCCGGACTCGCGATCCGCATGGCCACGTAGACCGCGTGACCACAGGGCCGCACTAACACGGAACTCTCGTAGCTCGCATAGGTCCCTGGACCGCATGAGGTATTCTCGAATCATGGTCCTGCATCACCGAGTCTACCGCGACGGAGGGCAGCTTAACCCGTATCGTGTCAAGGTGAGTGATATAATACTAACCCAACAACTTATCGTTAAACAACATAAGCACAACAAGGGAAACCCCTTTACACAAACATCACAAGATACTAACACACGTAGCATCCTAACATGTTTACTTATCAAATCAACAAGAAAGTATTACAAGGCTATCACAAACCAACACAATCAAGTTATTCACACCAGGTACTTTCTACTTTATGTTAACAAGTTCGGTTTTTTATCCCCAAAGTACTTCATACATTAACTCTTTAAAAGATCCGTTTTCACAGAAGTCACACAATACCCGTAGTATAAAAATAGAGTGACTACCTTTTTAAGTAAACCAAAACACTTCTCTTTGTAAAATCAAGTAACAACATTCTTTTCCAAACGTTCAAGTTTGCCTAGTTTCAAATACTCAAGTTTCTCATTTTCGAAAGGTTTCGTAGTTCATAGTCTTAATCACGTAATAAGATAATTCTCTTTTAAACAATTTGAGAAACATATGCCTTATGTGTGAGTAGGTTATTCTTGTTTATAACAATCTTATTAAAGCAGCCATGATCTAGGAAATGTAATATCATTTTGTCTCATCTTAGCTTCTATGCAGATGGAGGTTTCTACTGGTTTTAATAATACTTAATTAGTCAATACATTTCCTTTTATTAACGCAGCTGCGATGGTTCGTTCGATACTTATTCGATTTCAAATCGGTAAAACATTATCCCTTTTGAAAACCAAGTACTCATTACTCACGAATTAGGTTTCACACATATTAACAAAATTCATATTAATTTAATTAAGTCAAGTCTCTTATCTTTTAAGATCAAGTCTCTTAACTTCTAAAATCAATAAACCATTCTTTTTATCTCTCTTAAGTCGTTATACCTAACTTCCCATAAAGCTAGTATAACTCTTAAGCTTTTAAAACCAAGTATTACTCTTCTTTCAAAAATGTTTCTTAACTCTTTTGAAATACTTCAAGATTCTTATTATTTAAAACTCAAGTCTAAAGACATCGGAGTAAAACCACGTTCAGTTAACACACGTACGTCTACCGTACTATATATACATTATTTTAAAATATCATGCTCAAGAGGATAGGAAGAATCACATACCTCGCGACGATTTATCGACTATTAGCAAATAGCTCCAATCGTAATCCTCGCTAGCCTTTTCCACCCTTCGAGTAGAATATCACGACGTTCGGGAACTGTGTGGATCGTTACCCGGGCACCCAAGTAGTCATACATCAGAGTAATCAGCGGAATATAAAACACAAGACATGAAACAATTGTAAATGAGACACAGTTTCTGAGAAAAGGGTGCCTTTCGGCATATATATATAAACAAAGTTTGGCAGTTACATCCCAACTGTACAATAGGACTACATACCTCTAGGAATTTAAACAACTATGGCGGGACAGGGCCCCGCCATACCCTGAATGTACATATATCTACAACACAGGGAGAACCGTACCAAAAGTCGAGCCTCCGGAGAAGATGGAGCTCCTCACACCAACGTAGAGATCCTAAGGATGTGGATCTAGCACCTGATTGCCCTTACCTGCGGCATGAACGCAGCCCCCCGAAGGAGGTCGATAACAGTACTAAGTATGTGAAATCGTAGCATCAAGTAAAATCAAAGTATTTAAAACCATTTGCAAATACAACCAGTTTAACTGCACATAGTGTCACAACATAAACAAGAGCAAAATAGATATAATGTAACTGGTCTTTCCTAGGCCGTGAATGATCGAAGCAAGGCCAATCGCCCATAGTATCATTATGCGTGCCTAGTCCTGGACTTCCGATCCGCATAGTCACATGAGACCGCATGAGGTATTTCGCTCGGGGTAGCTAACCCCGGTACCTCTGGACTCATGATCCGCGCATAGTCTCATAGACGCGTAGTCACACTGCATCGCATAGGGCATCCCCGTCGGGATAAAACACCGGAATGATCAATCTCGGAACTCCGCGACTCGCGATAGTCACTTAGACTGCATAGACCGTATAGACCCGCATCAAGGGTGGCAAGCCCTCGGTATAACAAGTCAAGGGGGTAGGTGATGTAATAACAGTACAACGGACTTACCATTTAGCAACGTAAGCACAACAAGAATGACCCCCTTTCACAACATCACAAGACACTAACACACGTAGTATCATCATATGTCTATTTATCAAACAATCTTACTACACTTTACATAAATCAATACAAGGCTTTTATAAACAAATAAGTAAGCAGTTCTTTTTATCTTTCTTAAGTTGTTATACCTAACTTCCCATAAAGCTAGTATAACTCTTAAGCTTTTTGTTTAAAAACCAAATATTTCTCTTCTGTTAAAAATGATTCAGTATTCTTTTGAAATGCTTCAAGATTCTTATTATTCAGGCTTAAGTCAAAAGACATTGCCGTAATTATTATTCAGGCTTAAGTCAAAAGACATTGCCGTAATTATTATTCAGTTAACACACGTCGTCTATACTATATATATATTTTAAAATATCATGCTCAAGAGTATAGGAAGAATCACATACCTTCCGCGAAATCCACCGCCAAGTCGAATATGTCGTATGCAGAATCAACCTATAATAGTCGACACGTCTATCAACGTCTAGACTACTCAGAAATGATTCTAAGCGAGGGTTCTATTACGGAAAATTGGGCAGCACTTCCCTACCCGGTAATTATACAAGTCTACTGTGAATACAGTCCTATCTTCTTTATTATTCTTCTGGTGTGATTACAGTTCAATTCTATTCTTTAATATCCTTCTATATCTTATACTCAAGTCTATACTATTCTTAAATGTAATATCCAATTACAATAGAAGGACAAGAGTATTTACCTCGATAAGCCCAAAATTATCCAAGTATAAACGTCGATCCTGAGCAAGGTTTAGCTCTTAATTTGCACACTCCGATAGCTCTAAGAAGCCCTTAGAAGTTCTACACAACTTATACTTAAATACTATAAGGGATTTGGGCAAGGGTATTTTGGAATAGTGACTATACTTGGAAGACAACTTCTACCAAGGGGAGGGGGGCTTTCGGCCAAGCCACTAGGCTAGAGGGGGAGAGGGTGTTTGGACGAAATACTACAAGAGAGGGGAGGGAGTTTTGAGACTTGGAAGATAATTTGTGGATGAAGAAAACCTTCAAGTTAGGGGGGGGGGTATTTATAGGCCAACCAATGGCCAAGATGAAGCCAAGTGCTAGGCAAGTGTAAGGTGAGAATTTAGGCAAGTGTCCTTATCCATCTACTACACAAAAATATCCTACCAACTCCTTGACAAAACAAGCCATCCATTTCGTCCAAATGGACGCCTCAAGTCCGCCAACTAGAGGGTGACAAGTGTCGCCCTCTCGTTGGTCCAAAATGTTTCGTCTCTCGGAAAAATCCGCAAAAATAATAAATGACATAGCCGAAATTTTCCCTTCGCAAGTTTTGTAAAACGTTTCGTCGGAAAACGATTCTTTTTGAGTGTTGTGCACAATATTTTCGTCCATAGTGCCTAACTAAGGCTAAACTTTTGTACGTACGTCCTCACGTACATACGCTGGAAATACGGGGTATAACATTCTCCCCTCCTTAGAAACATTCGTCCCGAATGTTCCTTCCCAAGACAGTTAACGATAAGGTCCCTCATAACTTAAACAGTTTGCTAATGCCAGATACGGCCATAAAACAACACTTAGGCATATATGACAATGAAAATTTACAAGTAGGAAAGTGAATTACCTGGAGGTGTGGGGAATAGGTGAGGATACTTCTGCCTCATGTCCTCCTCAGCTTCCCATGTCATCTCCTCCCTGAGCTCGTTCCGCCACAAGACTTTGACGGAAGCCACGTCCTTGGTCCGCAGACGCCTAACCTGACGATCGATTATCGCTATGGGAGTCTTCTCATACGATAACCCCTCGGTCACCTGGACATCGTCAATCGGGTGTACCCTAGATGGATCCCCGATACATCTCCTCAACATAGAAACGTGAAAAATCGGATGCACTGCCTCCAGATCGGACGGCAGATCCAACTCGTAGGCAACCTTGCCTACCCTGCGGACAATCTGATAGGGCCCAATGTACCTTGGCCGAAGTTTCCTTCTTCCGAATCTCATCACACCCATGGGTGACACCTTCAGAAAACCCAATCATCGAACTCGGATCTGGCGACGATGATCTGCGTATGACCGCCGACTCGGTGTCGCCAAGCTCTGGATAAGCTTCACCTTATCCATCGCTGCACCAAATCTGGTCCTACTAATCGTACCTCGCCATCAAACCAGCCTATCGGCGACCGCACTTCCTCCCATACAAGGCCTCATGGCGCCATCTCGAATACCGGAGTGGTAGTTATTATTATACGCAACTCAACTAGAGGCAAATGATCCTCCCGGCTACCCACGGTCAATAACGGGCTCGCAACATATCCTCAAGAGTTTGGATAGTGCGCTCAACTCCAGATGCATGCGTGGATGGAATGCGACGTGCTCACCGCTGCGTCCTAAACCCTTCTGGAAAGACCTCCAGAAGTTAGCCGTAAACTGGGCTCCTCTGTCTGATATGATCGAAATAGGGACTCCATGCAGTCTGACGATCTCTCGGATGAAAAGTCTGGCATAATCCTCAGCCGAAAAAGTCATCCTGACGGGAAGAAAGTGGGCTGATTTCGTCAGCCTGTCGACGATAACCCATATAGAATCATGTCTCCTCTGAGTGCGAGGTAATCCTGTGATAAAGTCCATGTTGATCACCTCCCACTTCGGTCGGGATCTCGTTCGCAACAAACCACCAGGCCTCTGGTGCTCTACCTTCACCTGCTGACAACACGGGCACTGAGCCACAAACTCTGCAACGTCCCTCTTCAAGCCATCCCACCAATACACAGATCTAAGGTCGTGGTACATCTTGGTCGACCCTGGATGGATAGAGTAACGCGCGCTGTGTGCTTCCCCTTCTGTTGCGAAGTCACGAAACATCCGGAACACAACCTGCCCTCAAACCTTAGAACCCCATCAGGTGCTACCTCAAAAGGACCCTTCCCCTCACGAAGAGCCGCATCACGATACCGAATCAAAACCGGATCCTCAAACTGTTGCCTCTTCACCTCCTCGACGATGGAAGACTCGGCAACCTCTCGAACTCGTACCCCACTGCTATCAGAATCAATCAGTCGGACTCCAAGGCTCGCTAACTGATGTAACTCGCGGACCATTCCTCTCCTCTCTGGCTGAACATCTAATAGACTCCCCATTGACCTACGGCTAAGAGCATCTGCCACAACATTGGCCTTCCCCGGGTGGTACATGTCACGACCCGTTCCGGGGCCCGTGACTGGTGCCTTACCCGGGCACCCAAGTAGTCATACATCAGAGTAACCGTCGGAATATAAAAACAAGACATGAAACAGTTGTAAAAAGAGACACAGTTTTATGTGAGAAAATGTCGCCTTTCGGCATATATACATAAACATAGTTTTGCAGTAACATCCCAACTGTACAACAGGACTACAGACCTCTAAGAAAGTAAACAACTATGGCGGGACAGGGCCCATACCCGATCAGACAAAACTAACTACAAAGGAGATCATACCCAGTAGAGCCTCGGAGAAGATGGAGCTCCCGACACCAACGCAGATCCTAAGGATGTGGATCTAGCACTGCCGCCCTTACTGCGCATGAACGCAGCCGAAGGAGGTCGTGACAACAGTACTAAGTATGTGAAATCTAAAGTACTTAAATGAAAACATATCATTTTAAAATCGGTCTACATATATGTATGAAACAACCAAGGTAACGCATAGTGCACATCATAAACAAGAGCAACAATAGGTAAATCAATAGTCTTTTCTAGGCTGCGAATGATCGAGCAGGCGATTGCCCATAGTATCATTAAGCAAGCCTAATCCTCGACTCCGTAGTCCGCATAGGCCACTCACATAGGCCCGCATAGGTATAACCCGCATCGAGGGTAGCTACTCCTCGACATCGCCCCGACTCGTAGTCCGCAGGCCACATAGACCGCATGAGGTATAACCCCGCACTAACACCGGAACTCTCGTAGCTCGCATAGGTCACATGCACCGCATAGGTGTCCTCGCATCATAGTCACTGCATCGCTCGAGGTATACCCCGTCGGAGGCGCTTAACCCCAGTATTTATGTCAAGAGGTGAGTGATATAATACTAACATAACACTTATCGTTAAACACATAAGCACAAGAATACCTTTTATACAAACGTTACAAGACACTAACACACATAACATCATATCATGTCTACTTATCAAACCATTTTATTATTCTTTCCATAAATCAATGGAAGTCCGTTATAAACACATAAGTAAACTGCCTTTTATCATTCTTAAGTTGTTATACCTAACTTCCCATAAAGCTAGTATAACTCTTAAGCTTTCGCTTAAAAACCAATTAGTTCTCTTCGTTAAAAATGATTCATATTCTTTTGAAATGCTTTCGATCATTATTATTCGTGCTTAAGTCGCGAGACATTGCCGTAAGTATTATTCAGTGCTTAAGTCAAAGATATTGCCGTAGTTATTATTCGCTTAACACACGACGTCACCGCACTATATATATTTAAAATATCATGCTCAGGTATAGGAAGAATCACATACCTTCTCGCGAAAACCACCGCCATGTTGAATATGTCGCGCAGAGAATCAACCTATAATAGTCGACACGCCTATCAACGCTCGGACTACTCAGCATGTGATTCTAAGCGAGAGGTTCTCTATCTTACGGAAAATTGGGCAGCACTTCCCTACCCGGTGAGCTACTCAAGTTCATCGTGAAAACAGTCTATGTAAGTACAGTTGATTATTCTTCTTTTAAACCCTTCTTCGTGATATGATTCAATTCTATTATGTACTATCTTTCTAAGTATTCAATACTTAATTCTATACTTCTACGATGTATTCTCTAATACAAAAGAGGGTTAGGATTATTTACCTCGGTAAGCCCAATAATATCCTAGATATAAGTCGATCCGAGCAAGGCTTAGCTCCTAAGTCAGACGCTCCGATAGCTCCATGAAACCTTAGAAGTTCTTCACAACTTCTACTAAGTACTAAGGGATTTGGGCTAGGGTATTTTGGGCATTATAACAATACTAGAAGGCAACTTTTCTACCAACGGAGGGTCGTATGTTTCGGCTAGGCGAGGGGTAGCCTCGGCTAAGCTTCTCAAAGGGGAGGAGGTTTTTGGACGAAAAGGGCTAACAAGGGAGAGGGAAGGATTTTCAAGACTTAGAAAGGAATTTGTGGATGAAGAACTCTTCATCTTAAGGGGGTATTTATAGGTCAAGCCATGGCCAACCAAGGGCCAAGATGATGCCAAGTGCAAGGCAAGTGTAAGGTCAAGATTTGGGCAAGTGTACCTAGCCAACTTGCACACAAAATATCCTACCAACTACTTGACAAAATAAGCCATCCAATTCGGTCCATTTCCGCCTCACATCCATCAATAAGAGGGTGACAAGTGTCGCCCTCTCGTTGGTCCAAAGTGTTTCGTCTCTCGGAAAAATCCGCAAAAATTAGAAATGACATAGCCGGAATTTATCCTACGCGAGTTGTGTAAAACGTTTCGTCGGAAAACGATTCTTTTAGTGAGTTGTGCCCAAAAACGCGTCTTGTGCCTAAACTTTAAGGCTAGACTTTTGACGCACGCCTCGCACATACCCTAGAAATACGGGGTATAACATTCTCCCCTCCTTAGAAACATTTGTCCCGAATGTTCCTTCCCAAGACAGATAACAATAAGGTTCTTCATAACTTAAATTTTTTTTTGCAAATGCCACACACGGCCACAAAACAACACTTAGGCATAAACGATAATGAAGATTTACAACAAGTACATTGAATTACATGGAGGTGTGCGGAATAGGTGAGGATATACGCCTCATGTCCTCCTCGGCTTCCCACGTCATCTCCTCCCCGAGCTCGTTCCGCCACAAGACTTTGACGGAAGCCACGTCCTTGGTCCGCAGACGCCTAACCTGACGATCGACTATCGCTATGGGAATCTCCTCATACGATAACCCCTCGGTCACCTGGACATCGTCAATCGGGTGTACCCTAGATAGATCCCCGATACATCTCCTCAGCATAGATACATGAAACACCGGATGCACTGCCTCCAGATCGGACGGCAGATCCAACTCATAGGCAACCTTGACTACCCTGCGGACAATCTGAAACGGCCCAATGTACCTTGGGCTGAGTTTCTTCTTCCGAATCTCATCACACCCTTCATGGGTGACACCTTAGGAAAACCCAATCATGAACCTCGAACTCCGGATGCCGACGACGATGATCAGTATATGACTTCGCCGACTCGGTCATCGCCAACCTCTCTGGATAAGCTTCACCTTATCCATCGCTCGCTGCACCAAATCTGGTCCCACTAATCGCACCTCGCCCACATCGAACCAGCCTATAGGCGATCGCACTTCCTCATACAAGGCCTCATGGCGCCATCCGAATCTTGGAGTGGTAGCTATTATTGTATGCAAACTCAACTAGAGGCAAATGATCCTCCCGACTACTGAAGTCAATAACACGTGCTCGCAACATATCCTCAAGAGTGCGGATAGTGCGCTCTGCTCCGTCTGCGTGGATGGAATGCGAGACTCGTGCTCACTGCGTCCTAAACCCTCTCGAAAGACCTCCGAAGTTAGCGTAAACCGGGCTCCTCATGCGATATGATCGAAATAGGGACTCCATGCGGTCTACGATCTCTGGATGTAAAGTTCGGCATAATCCTCAGAAAAAGTCGCCCGACGGGAAGAAAGTGGGCTGATTTCACACTGTCGGATAACCCATATAGAATCATGTCTCTCCGAGTGCGAGGTAATCCCGTGATAAAGTCCATGTTGATTACCTCCCACTTCGGTCGGGATCTCTATCGTCGCAACAAACCACCGTGCCTCCGGTGCTCTACCTTCACCGCCGACAACACGCGTCGAGCTACGAACTCGCAACGCCCTCTTCAAGCCATCCCACCAATACACGGATCTAAGGTCGTGGTACATCTTGGTCGACCGACGGATGGAGTAACGCGCGCTGTGTGCTTCCCCAAGAACCTGCTGCCGAAGTCCTGAAACATCTGGAACACACAACCTGCCCTCAAACCTTAGCACCCCATCAGGTGCTACCTCTAAAGGACCCTTCCCCTCACGAAGAGTCTTATCACAATAACGTGTCAAAACTGGATCCTCGAACTGTTGCCTCTTCACCTCCTCGACGATGGAAGACTCGGCAACCTCACGAACTCGAACCCCACTGCTATCAGAATCAATCAAACGGACACCAAGGCTCGCTAACTGATGCAAATCACGAACCATGTCCCTCCTCTCTAGCTGCACATCTGATAGGCTCCCCATCGACCTACGACTAAGAGCATCTGCCACAACATTGGCCTTCCCCGGGTGGTATAGGATATCAACATCGTAATCCTTAAGCAACTCTAACCACCGTCTCTGTCGTAAGTTTAGCTCCCTCTGGCTGAAGATATACTGGAGGCTCTTGTGGTCTGTATAAATATCCACATGAACCCCATACAAATAGTGCCTCCAGATCTTCAAGGCGTGAATCACCGCGACTCCAAATCGTGGGTGGGGTAGTTCCTCGTGTTTCTTGGTGTCGGGATGCATACGCTATAACCTTGCCCTGATGCATCAACACACATCCCAACCCGATGTCTGACGCATCACAATACACGACATAACCGTCTGGACCCTCTGGAAGAGTAAGAACGGGGCGGCCGTCGATCTCTTCAAGAATCGAAACCCCGCCACAATCGTCCATCAAACTTAGCGCCTTCCGAGTCGGCCTAGTCAATAGGCAGATAGAAGCAAACTTCTCTGAACGCCGATAATAACTCGCAAGGCCCGAAATGCGAACCTCTGTCGGAGTAGTAGGTCCAGGCAAGTCCTCGGCTCGATCTTGGCCATATCCACTAATGCCATCAGCCACAATATGCCCAAGAAAAGCCACCGGTTAACCAAAACTCACATTTGGAAAACTTGGCGTATAATCGCTGGTCTCGAGAAGCGTCAAAGACGAGCCTCAAATGCTCCGCATGCTCGCCTGGCGAGAATAAACCAAGATATCATCGATGAACACTATCACAAACGTTTCCAAAAATGGTTTGAACACTCGGTTCATCAAATCCATGAATACCGCCGGAGCGTTGGTCAAACCAAACGACATGACCCTAAACTCGTAGTGCGTCTCGGTCCGAATGCGATCTAGGGATGTCCGACTCTCGACTCGCACTGATGATAGCCCGACCGTAGATCAATCTTGGAGAAACATCTCGCACTTCGCAACCGGTCGAACAAATCATCAATCACGGGAAGGGTATTCGTTCTTAATGGTCACCTTGTTCACCGTCAGAATCAACACACATGCGCGCGGCGTCGCCCTTCTTCTTCACGAACAATCTGGCGCTCCCTGGAGAAACACTAGGTCGATGAATCCCTTCTCCAGCAAGTCTCTAAGCTGATCCTTCAACTCACAACTCGGCGGTGCCATTCTATATGGCGGAATGGAAATAGCCAGTGTCCGGCAACACATCTATACAAAACTCAATCTCCTCTCGGGAGGATACGGAGGTCGTCCGGAAACGCTGGGAACTCTCGACTACTGAATCGAAAATCTGGTACCGCACCTCGATTATCAAACACCAACGAGATGGTAGATGTACCTTCGCACCATCTTCATAGCCTCGGTAGGAAATAAACCTACCCGCCGTCTGATGTTCCTCCCACTCAACAACCGGCTCCTCAGGAAACTGGAACCGTACTATTCTCTCCCTACAGTCAACATTGGCGTAGCAAGAAGCTAGCCAATCCATCCCCATGATTACGTCGAAATCAATCATCTCCAACTCTATCAAGTCGGCTAGGGTCCGACGACTGTATATGGTCACTGGACAAGCCCTATACACCCGCCGAGCTACCACTGAATCACCCACTGGCGTAGCTACCTCGAAAGGGTCTATGGACTCAGGCTCTATCCCTATCCTACTAGAAACAAGGGGAGAGATAGGGCCAGTAGAACCCGGATCTATCAAAGCATACACATCAAACCCAGAAACTGATAAGGTACCTGTGACGACATCAGGTGAGGCCTCCTGATCCTGCCGGCTGGACAAGGCATAAATGCGGTTCTGAGGACCGCTAGAACTGGGACCCGCGCCACGACCTCTGTCGCGACCTGCTGGCCCATGAGTACCACGCCCGGGCGAGTAATCGTAGGAGATGATGAACGCAGCAGACCGTGAGGCCGAGCCCTACCACGCTGCGCCCCGATCGGACAAGCCCGCATATGACCCGTCTGGCGCAATGTAACAAACCCTCGGAGTACCAATTCCGAAATGGGATCTACCGCATCGGCCACCGGCGGGTGGTCCGACCGCCACACCTCTGCCACTAAAAGTCTCAAGTCACGGGCCCCGACCGCCCCGAATACTCGGTGGCTGAGGATGGTGCAGGAGTGCTCTGTGCTGTCTGTGGTGCGAATCTAGACTGCTGCTGAGGCCGTCCACCCTGATAACTACCAAAAGACCTCGCCCTGGTCCTCTTCTCGCTTTGTCACAACCCGTCGGCCTCGACGCCTCACATCCTAGTGCATGAGCACGCACGGGTAATATCCATGCGGTCAGAGCCACACCCGCATGTGACTCGGCCATATAATCATCTAGCCGGTGACGTAGCGGTGCACCTATCCTCCATATCCGCTACAATGCTTTGGGACATATCGAGCCAAAGAATCGAACTCGACATTGTACTCCTAATCAGACGCCCTCTGCCTCGCAGTAAAAATATGTCACCGCGCCTCTCATCTGCGAGGCAAGAAGTGAATGAGAAAGCCTCGAGAACTCATCCCAGTAGGCTGGGACGCGTGCTCTCCCCGGGATAACTCCCATGAATCAAACCAATCGACGGCGGTATCACGCAGCCTATGTGAACCAAAGATCACGGACTCGGTCTCCGACGCCCTGATCACTCTCATAATCCTCTGTGGTAGCGGATGAACTCCTGCGGATCATCCTCGGCCTCGACAGTAAAACTCGGCGGGCTACAACTCAGAAATCTCGTAGCCTCAAACTCTCGCCTCGGGTGAACCACGGTGCGGTGTGGGCGGGAACTGGTATCGTGGTTGTTATACCCCGTAGTGTATGGACGAGAACATGTAAAGATGGAGGAAGAAAGAGGCGATTTTTCCACGGAAAAGTTTCCAAGGAAAAAGGTTCGTTAACGGGTGGATTCCGGTATTCTGACTTCCGGAATATTAGAGAATTATGGAATTTTATTTTCGAAATGGTCACTGGGGCCCACGGAGAAATTTACTTTGTGGGGCCCGCTTTGATTTTGAGATTTTGCTGCCGCTGGATATTTTAAGACGAAATATTTTGATTTAATCGGGCGACACGTGTCACCCCATGGCACCTTATGTTTGTGCATAACACGGTTAGAGTCGTTAAACGCTTGGCCACCGTAGGGAATTTCGGCTATGTCATTTGGTATTTTGGATTTTTCCGAGAGACGAACATTTTGGACCAACGAGAGGTGACTGCACCCTCTCATTGCTTCGACGAAAGGGATGTCAGTGGTAGATATTTTGGTAGATATTTTGTGTGCAAGTTGGCTAGGTACATGGGTGAATCTTGGCCCTACACTTGCCTAACACTTGGTGTAATCTTCGCCATTGGTTGGCTTTCACTTGACCTATAAATACCCTCCTTTGAAGACTAATTCATTCACAAATTGCCTAAATCTTGAAAGCTTCTTCCTTCCGTGGTGTCTTGGCGAGAGCCCTCTCTCCTCGTCGAGAGTTCCCCAGCGGGGCCGGTAGACACCCTCCTTTGAGGTCTGCCATGGGGTACCCCTAGCCTAGTTGCTTTCGTATAATACCCTTGTGGTATAGAAATACTCTCAGTATTGTTATAATGCCCAAATACCTTAGCCGTATACCTTGTAGTATTCTAAGGTTATACCTATACTAAAAGCCGTAAATACTATTATACTTCCGTCACAAAACCGAAACCCTAGGAAAATCTCCATAGTATTGTGTTTAGAACTTCTAAGGGTGGTTTAGAGCGGGTCGAGCGCTGAATCGAGCTAAACGATTGCCCAGATCGACTTTATACTTGGATAATTATGGGCTTATCGAGGTAATTATCTTGTCCCTATTGTAATTGGATATTACATGTTGTAGGAGTATATAGTGGAAGTATACTATATATACGAACTGTAATTACAGGATCAGACGTAAGAGACTTGTGTAGTAGTACCGTGGAGTAGAATTGTACGTTAGGGTTAGACGTATAACCCCGGTTGGCTTGATAACTAGATGGAGGAGGGGGAGGTGTCGAATTTTCGGTAGAATGTTCTACGATAAGATCTAGATGTTAATAAGCGCGGCCTTATAGGTTGAAGTACTACGTGTGGCGCTCTACTTGAGTAGCCACGGCGAGGTACTCTGAGCATTTTGCTATTAGTCGATAATCGTCGCGAGGTATGCGAACCTCTTCCTATCTCTTCTAGCATGATATGTGTGAACTATGTAGTACGGTGACGCATGTGCTAAATGTATTCGATTGGTTTAAAACATAAAGTGTTATAACGGCTTTATGGGAAGTTGGTTATAACGACTTTATGTAGATAAGAAAACACTTTGTGGTTTTAAAAGGTAAATGATTTGTTTACAACCTTGATGTGTGATCATAAAGAACTTGAAGTATTTCAAAAGATTTCAAATCGTTTTGAAGAGAAGTAATACTTGGTTTTGAGAACTTAAGAGTTATACTAGCTTTATGGGAAGTTAGGTATAACGGCTTAAGAACGTTTTTGATTTTGGAAATCAGGATGTGTATCGACAAACCATCCGTTAATAAAGGAAATGTTTTGAATAATTAAGTATTATTAAAACCAGAAACTTCCATCTGCATAGAAGCTAAGATGAGACAAAATGATATTTCCTAGATCATGGCTGCTGTAATAAGATTGTTATAAACAAGAATATCCTACTCACATATAAGGCTTATGTTTCTCCGATTGTTTAAAAGAGAATTATATTCTTAATTGAATAAGACTATGAACTACGAAACCTTTCTAAAATGAGAAACTTGAACATTGGAAATTAGGCAAACTTGATCATTGGAAAAGAATGTTACTACTTGATTTTACAAAGAGAAGTAATTGATTTACTTTAAAAGGATAGTCACTCTATTTTATATACGGGTATTGTGTGACATTGTGAAAGTAACGTATCTTTTAAAGAGTTGATGTATGAAGTACTTTGGGGATAAAACCCGATTTTGTTAATCATATAGTAGAAGGTACCTTGTGTGAACAACTTGATTGTATTGGTTTGTGATAGCCTTGTAATACTTTCTTGATTGCGCTGATAAGTAAACATGCTGGGACGCTACGTGTGTTAGTATCTTGTGATGTTTGTGTGAAGGGTTTCGATTGTGCTTATTAACTATCGGTCGTTATGATAGTATTGTGGCATTCATCTCGAGATGATTCCGGGTTAAGCGCCACGCGGGTAGACTGGTCGATGGACCTATGATTCGAGAATACCTCATGCAGTCCCGGCTATGCGGAACTACGAGTTCCGTGTTAGTGACGCCCTTACGGGCACGCGGTCCTTGTGGCCATGCGGTGCGAAGTCCGTGACGACGCCGGAGTAGCTACCGATGCGGGGACGCCGCGGGCGATGAGATTGGCCTACGCGAGCTGGGAAGTTCTGAGACTAGACGCGCACATTAGATCGCGGGCAAGTGGCCGCTTTGATCACGTGACGGCCCAGACAGATCTTATGATACGATTCATGACCTTGTTGGTACGTGGGTGTTAGTAGTCGGCTATGCCTTCGCACTTACCCGCACGGTGTTATTATGGCAGTGGGACTCGTGTTCATGTGTGTTCCTTGGAACTTTATATCATAAACCCGCTGAGAATGTGTCCCACGCACGATTGATGTTGCGGGCGTGAGACCCATGTTATGTTCTTTGGTGATGACTTGAGGCGTGAGTCCCGACTTGATATGATCGCTTAGTTATTGTAAAGCGTAGTTTGGTTATCATACATGTCTCCGCTTATAGACTATTATGATTTCATTTGCGATATTTTTTTGTTTTGTTTCACATACATCGACCTCTGGGCCGCGCTCATGCCGCAGTTGAGGTACACGATCGTTGATCCTAGCTCTCGTGGTCACAGCTCATTTGGGAAGCTCGCTTCTCCGAGGTTTATCACGTAGTCCTGTCGTAGTAAGTGTTTACATTCGGGGTTTGGCGGGGCCCCGCCATTGTTGTCATATCATTCTTAGGTTTGTAAAAAGGATTAAAGTTCATGTTAAAGTTGTCATTTATATATATGCCGAAAGGCAAGTTTTATTATTGTTTTATACTGTTATCTCATATTGTTGTGTTTGTTCATTACTCGATGTATGTCTACTTGGGTGCCCGGTAAGGCACGACCACGCCCCGCTCGGGTCGTGACAAAAGTGGTATCGAGCGCTTAATCCTCGGAAAGTGTCTATGCATCGAAGAAGTCTTGATTATCGTGTTGTGCACCACATCAATAATCGTGAGGCTATAGGATATTTAGGATTGGTTTCTATTCTTCTCACTCGAGATCGTGCCTTAGAGGTGTTGTAAGTTGAACCCTCCGACGAAATCCTTTCCTTATCGTTATGCCTCGCGTGGCAACCCGAGCCCGAGGGCAAGGCGGCGGAGGCGAGTAGAGTTCGAGGGTGGCGAGGCACAGCCCAATCATTACCTAGGGTAGTGCTTCATTCGGGAGTTTTGCGACGCCACTAGCGAGAGTTTAGCACGGCGACGGTTCCTCTGCGGCCATGATATTTGAACCTTCGTTCCACGACGGAACAGAGAATATAGATTGCCAGGACAACCTCATTAGCTATAGATTTGGCTACAGTATACCGATGTACCGCGAGTCCGGAGGACTATCTAAAAGAGGTTGTGCAAGAGTAATTCTTGATTAGGCGAGCATGGCACGTATGCGCTTATGCGCAGCAGCCGAAACGTAGAGATCGACGGGTTAACCAAGCGGCGCAGAAGAGGGCGGAGCAGCAAGCGTCCTCGGTAACTTTCAAGGCGAGTATACCTTAAGTGCTACGCTCGATAGGTGTGAGTTGTGATTAGGAATCATGGTGGGTTAACCGAGTAAGATTTTGGGGATAGTAGGTGTGAGCCTTAGAGTGTTATACGTAAAGACCTTAGAGGTGCCATCTCGAGAAAGGTGTAGTGTTATGTTTGACCCTTAGAGGAGTGCATAGTGCACGTGAGCTATGTTCGTGGGATAAGTCCCCGAGTAGCGTGATTTGAAAGAAGGTAGTCGAGCTAAGAAGACCGCCAGTTTTCGTGAACGTGTTTAGTAAGATTGTTCTTTCGGGAGATGGTATTTCGTGGTTGAGGCTACGCGCGGGTCAACCCGCGGTAGGTTTGGTGCGGTCCTCTTTGTGTTAGGGTCACGAGGGTGTTAGGCCCATGTTTAGTTAGCGTGCAAGTTCGTGGATGCGTTCGACCGCTGGTCGGGCTATCGTGTTCTTCTGGTCGTGTCGTTCCTCGGCAGTGTTGATGTTATCGAGGTTGCAGGGTGCCTACCTTCACCTTATGATGGAGCCTGTGGAGCTGTTTCTCTTCGGAGTTTGTACTAGGAACTCGTGAGTCTCCAGACGCATTCGCCGTTGTTTTGATTTCTGAGCCGATCGTTGTCTCGGTTGAAGTGTTTAAGCTACCATTTCGTTCGGATGTCGCCTTGCGCCAGAAGCGTAATGCAAGTTGCGGCCGATTGGTTCGATGTTGGCGTGGTTGATAGTTGGTTCAGCTTGTTCCACATGGATAGTGTGAAGCTTGTCTAGAAGAAGTTCGGATGGAATCGCGGATAATCGGCGACGACGCCAGAGTTGAGTTGTGGTCGGTCTTCTTGAAAGTACCACCGGACGGTGTGTGAGTTTGGAAACGAAGGAACTTAGCCCGAGTTACTTTGGGCCTTGCGAGTTCATGTGAAGAATAGGCCAGGTTGCCTATATGTTAGCATTTGCCGTCCGACTTAGGAGGAAGGACGTCCTCTTCGTATTGTTATGTTCGGAAAGTATCAAGATCCATCCGAATGTTCAGTTAATGATGACCACGTTAGAGATAGTAACCGAGTTTTGGATACTAAAGCGACGTAAATGTGGTAAGAATTCGCGATTGTACAGGGCATCATTTGTTGGGTCGCCGAGCAAGGCTCGCGACAAAGTGACAATAGTAGTATTATTTGTGGTGATGTAGAGGTGTTTCACTTAGATGTAAGTTTTGCGCAGTGTTTCCATGGCCAGGTGGATTGTTTCGTAAGTATAGTAGTGAAGACTATACGCACGTGTTCGCTTTGAGACTTAGAAGGAACATTCGGACCGAATGTTTCGGGGAAGAATGTTATACCGTAGTTCCGTGGTATGTATGCGAGGACGTGACGAAAGATTGGAAAGGAAGAAAGAGGCGATTTTTCCACGGAAAAGTTTAAGGAAAAAGGTTCGTTAATGGAATTGATTCCCGTTTGGTATTCGGACTTCGAATATTAGAGAATTATGGAATTTTATTTTGGAAATGGTCACAGAAATTCTGGTACGGCTTTGTGGCCCGCTTTGATTTTGAGATTTTGGGGATATTTTCAAGACGAAATATTTTGATTTAATCGGGGCGACACGTGTCACCCGTGGCACCTTAATTATGTTTGTGCATAACACGGTTAGAGTCGTTTTTAAACGCCGCCTTTCGTAGGGAATTTCCGGCTATGTCATTTGGTATTTTTTGGATTTTTCCGAGAGACGGAACATTTTGGACCAACGAGAGGCGGCGCTGCACCCTCCATTAGCGGGCAAGGAAGGGATGTCAGTGGTAGATATTTTGGTAGATATTTTGTGTGCAAGTTGGCTAGGTACACACGGGTGAATCTTGGCCCTACACTTGCCTAACACTTGGTGTAATCTTGGCCATTGGTTGGCTTTCACTTGACCTATAAATACCCTCCCTTTGAAGACTAATTCATTCACAAATTGCCTAAATCTTGAAAGCTTCTTCCTTCCGTGGTGTCTTGGCGAGAGCCCTCTCTCCCCTCGCCGAGTTCCCCACAGTGGGTAGGCCGAGGGTAGACACCCTCCTTCGAGGTGCACCCCAGCCTAGTTGCTTATAATACCCGGTATAGAAATACTCTCAGTATTGTTATAATGCCCAAATACCTTAGCCGTATACCTTGTAGTATTCTAAGGTTATACCTATCTGAAAAGCCTGAAATACTATTATACTTCCGTCTGTCACAAAACCGAAACCCTAGGAAAATCTCCATAAATTGGAGTATTGTGTATTAGAACTTCTAAGGGTGGTTTAGAGCGCTGAATCGAGCTAAACGATTGCCTGTGATCGACTTTATACTTGGATAATTATGGGCTTATCGAGGTAATTATCTTGTCCCTATTGTAATTGGATATTACATGTTGTAGGAGTATATAGTGGAAGTATACTATATATAGTCTGAATCAGTAATTACATAGGAGACTTGAGACTGTAGTAGTACCGTGGAGTAGAATTGTACCCGTTAGGGTTAGACGTATAACCCGGTTGGCTTGATAGCCGGAGGAGGAGAGTTACGTCATGGGGAGTCTTTGTCGAATTTTCGGTAGAATGTTCTACGATAAGATCTAGATGTTAATTGGCCTTATAACGTGTGGCGCGTTCTACTTGGCTTACGAGTAGCCACGGCGAGGTACTCGGAGCATTTTGCTATTAGTCGATAATCGTCGCGAGGTATGCGAACCTCTTCCTATCTCTTCTAGCATGATATGTGTGAACTATGTAGTATAAATGTATTCGATTGGTTTAAAACATAAAGTGTTATAACGGCTTTATGGGAAGTTGGTTATATTTATGTAGATAAGAAAACACTTTGTGGTTTTAAAAGGTAAATGATTTGTTTACAACCGGCTTGATGTGTGATCATAAAGAAAAGTATTTCAAAAGATTTCAAATCGTTTTGAAAGAGAAGTAATACTTGGTTTTGAGAACTTAAGAGTTATACTAGCTTTATGGGAAGTTAGGTATAACGGCTTAAGAACGTTTTCGATTTTGGAAATCGTGATGTGTATCGACAAACCACCGCGTTAATAAAAGGAAATGTTTTGAATAATTAAGTATTATTAAAACCAAGAGAAACTTCCATCAAGATGAGACAAAATGATATTACATTTTCTAGATCATGGCTGCTGTAATAAGATTGTTATAAACAAGAATATCCTACTCACATATAAGGCTTATGTTTCTCCGATTGTTTAAAAGAGAATTATATTCTTAATTGAATAAGACTATGAACTACGAAACCTTTCTAAAATGAGAAACTTGAACATTGGAAATTAGGCAAACTTGATCATTGGAAAAGAATGTTGCTACTTGATTTTACAAAGAGAAGTAATTGATTTACTTTAAAAGGATAGTCACTCTATTTTATATACGTATTGTGTGACATTAAAGTAACGATCTTTTAAAGAGTTGATGTATGAAGTACTTTGGGGATAAAACCCGATTTTGTTAATCATATAGTAGAAGGTACCTTGTGTGAACAACTTGATTGTATTGGTTTGTGATAGCCTTGTAATACTTTCTTGATTGCGTTGATAAGTAAACATGTTGGGATCTACGTGTGTTAGTATGGGTTTCGCTTATTAACTATCCGTTATGATAGTATTGTGGCATTCATCTCGAGATGATTAGGGTTGCGCCCCTCCGGGTCGATGGACCTATGATTCGAGAATACCTCACGCAGTCCCGGGCATGCGGAACTAGAGTTCCGTGTTCCTTACGGGCATGCGGTCCTTGTGGCTATGCGCTACCACGCGGGGATGCCCGATGAGATTGGCCTATGCGGAGTTCGGGACTAGACGCGACATTAGATCTGCGGGCAAGTGGCGGCTTTGATCATGTGAGACAGATCTTATGATACGATTCATGACATGCCTTCGCATTTACACGGTGTTATGGGACTGTTCATGTGTGTTCGAACTTTTATATCATAAGCTAGCGGTGAGGAATGTGTCCCACGATTGATGTTGTGGCGTGAGACCCATTATGTTCTTTGGTGATGACTTGAGGCGTGAGTCACGACTTGATATGATCGCTTAGTTATTGTAAAACGTAGTTTGGTTATCATACATGTCTCCGCTTTATAGACTATTATGATTTCATTTGCGGTATTTTTTTGTTTTGTTTCACGTTGATCCTAGCTCATTTGGGAAGCTCCAGGTTTATAGTCGCCATTGTTGTCATATCATTCTTATTTGTAAAAAGGATTAAACTGCTCATGTTAAAAGTTGTCATTTATATATTGATTATTGTTTTATACTTATCTCATATTGTTGTGTTTGTTCGTGATTACTCGATGTATGTCTACTGGGTGCCCGGTAAGGCACTCCACGCCCCGGTTCGGGTCGTGTGATGGTCTTCGCCGGCGGCGTCATGGAACTCGCCGTCTCGGGTATAGATCGGGCACGAGCCCTCGTAACTCGGTGTCATTGGCGGCTCCTCGCCGCCTTGCCCTTCTGGGCGGGTTGCCTTACGTGAGGCATAATCATTCTGAGAAAGGAATACGTTAGAGGGTCCAACTTTAACACGCCTCTAAAGCACGATCTCGAGTGAGAAGAATGGAAACCAATCCTAAATATCCTATAGCCTCCTGATTATTGGTGTGGTGCACAACACACCGATAATCAAGACTCTACTAGATACGGTCTGTAGACACTTTCCGAGGATTAACTGCTCTGATACCACTTTTGTCACGACCCGTTCCGGGGCCCGTGACTGGTGCCTTACCGGGGCACCCAAGTAGTCATACACAGAGTAACCAGAATATAAAAACAAGACATGAAACTTGATTGTAAAGAGACACGCTTTTATGTGAGAAAATGTCGTCTTTTCGGCATATATACATAAACATAGTTTTGCGATTACATCCCAACTGCATAACAGACTCTGCACCTTAAGAAAGTAAACAACTATGGCGGGACGGGGCCTGCCATACCACAGCAAAACTAACTACAACAGGAGATCATACCAAAAGTAGAGCCTCCGAGAAGACGAGCTCGACACCAACGCAAAGATCCTAAGGATGTGGATCTAGCACTGCTGCCCTTACTGCGGCATGAACGCAGCCCAAGGAGGTCAAGATAATGGTACTAAGTATGTGAAATCAGAAAGTACTTAAATGAAAACATATCATTTTAAAATCAGTCTACATATATGTATGAAACAACCAAGGTAACCGCACATAGTGCCACATCATAAACAAGAGCAACAATAGGTAAATCAGATGTGTCTTTTCTAGGCTGCGAATGATCGAAGCAGGGCCAATTGCCCATAGTATCATTAAGCAAGCCTAATCCTGGACTCCCGTAGTCCGCATAGGCCACTCACATAGGCCCGCATAGGGTATAACCCCGCATCGAGGGTAGCTACTCCTCGGCATCGTCCTGGACTCGTAGTCCGCATGGCCACATAGACCGCATGAGGTATAACCCCGCACACTAACCTGGAACTCTCGTAGCTCCGCATAGGTCACACAGACCCGCATGAGGTGTCCTCGCATCATAGTCACACAGACTGCCTGAGGTATACCCCGCATCGGAGGGCAGCTTAACCCCCGGTATTTATGTCAAGAGGTGAGTGATATAATACTAACATAACAGCTTATCGTTAAACACATAAGCACAACAAGAATACCCTTTTATACAAACGTTACAAGACACTAACACACATAACATCATATCATGTCTACTTATCAAACCATTTTATTATTCTTTCCATAAATCAATGTAAGTCATATAAACACATAAGTAAATCGTTCCTTTTATCATTCTTAAGTTGTTATACCTAACTTCCCATAAAGCTAGTATAACTCTTAAGCTTTCGCTTAAAACCAATTAGTTCTCTTCATTAAAAATGATTCAAGATTCTTTGAAATGCTTTCAGATCCTTATTATTCGGGCTTAAGTCGCGAGACATTGCGTAAGTATTATTCAGGCTTAAGTCGCGAGACATTGCCGTAAGTATTATTCAGGCTTAAGTCAAAGACATTGCCGTAGTTATTATTCAGTTAACACACGTACGTCTACCGTACTATATATATTTAAAATATCATGCTCAAGGGTATAGGAAGAATCACATACCTTCTCGTGAAAACCACCGCCAAGTTGAATATGTCGCGCCAGAGAATCAACCTATAATAGTCGACACGCCTATCAACGTTGACTACTCATGCTTGATTCTAGCGAGAGGGCTCTCTATCTTACGGAAAATTGGGCAGCACTTCCCTACCCGTGAGCTACTCAAGTCTCATGTGAAAAGTCTATGTAAGTCAGCTTTGATTATTCTTCTTTTAAACCCTTCATTGTGATAGCTCAATTCTATTATGTACTATCTTTCTAAGTATTCAATACTTAATTCTATACTTCTACAGTAGGTATTCTCTAATACAAAAGAGGGTTAGGATTCTTTACCTCGGTAAGCCCAATAATATCCTAGATATAAGTCGATCCGGAGCAAGGCTTAGCTCCTAAGTCAGACGCTCGATAGCTCCAAGGAAACCTTAGAAGTTCTTCACAACTTCTACTAAGTACTAAGGGATTTGGGCTAGGGTATTTTGGGCATTATAACAATACTAGAAGGCAACTTTTCTACCAAGGGATGGGGGGTAGGTTTCGGCTAGGCTAGGGGGGGGTAGCCTCGGCTAAGCTTCTCAAAGGGGGGGGAGGAGGTGTTTGGACGAAAAGGGCTAACAAGGGAGAGGGAAGGATTTTCAAGACTTGGAAAGGAATTTGTGGATGAAGAACTCTTCATCATAAGGGGGTATTTATAGGTCAAGCCATGGCCAACCAAGGGCCAAGATGATGCCAAGTGCAAGGCAAGTGTAAGGTCAAGATTTGGGCAAGTGTACCTAGCCAACTTGCACACAAAATATCCTACCAACTACTTGACAAAATAAGCCATCCAATTCGGTCCATTTCCGCCTCACATCCATCAATGAGAGGGTGACAAGTGTCGCCCTCTCGTTGGTCCAAAGTGTTTCGTCTCTCGGAAAAATCCGCAAAAATTAGAAATGACATAGCCGGAATTTATCCTACGCGAGTTGTGTAAAACGTTTCGTCGGAAAACGATTCTTTTAGTGAGTTGTGCCAAAAAGAAAACGTCTTGTGCCTAAACTTTAAGGCTAGACTTTCGTACGTACGCCCTCACGTACATACCCTGGAAATACGGGGTATAACAGTACAGGATGTCGACATCGTAATCCTTGAGTAACTCTAACCACCGTCTCTGTCGTAAGTTCAGCTCTCTCTGGCTGAAGATATACTGGAGGCTCTTGTGGTCTGTATAAATATCCACATGAACCCCATACAAGTAGTGCCTCCAGATCTTCAAGGTGTGAATCACCGCTAACTCCAAATCATGCGGGTAGTTCCTCTCATGCTTCTTAAGCTGTCGGGATGCGTACGCTATAACCTTGCCCTGCTGCATCAACACACATCCCAACCCGATGCCTGACACATCACAATACACGACATAGCCGTCGACCTCCGGAAGAGTAAGAACGGGGCGTCGCCGCCTCCTAAGTAATCGGAAACCCCGCCACACGCATCACCCATCAAACTTAGCCGCCTCGAGTCACCTAGTCAACGGTGCGTAGATAGAAGCAAACTTCTACGAACCGCCGATAATAACTCGCGAGGCCCAAAGCCGCGCACTCTGGCCGGAGTAGTAGGTCAGGCCAAGTCCCGATCGCCTCGATCTTGGCGATCCACCCGAATACCATCACCACAATATGCCCAATAAAAGCCACCGGCCAACGAAACTCACATTTGGAAAACTTGGCGATAATCGCTGGTCTGGAGAACTCTCAAAGACAGCCTCAAATGCTCCGCATGCTCCCGCTCGAGCGAATAAACCAAGATATCATCAATGAACACTATCACAAATGTGTCCAAAATGGCTTGAACACTCGGTTCATCAAATCCATGAATACACGAGCATTGGTCAACCCAAAAGACATGACCACGAACTCATAATGCCCGTGACGGTCCGAATGCGATCCTAGGGACATCCACCTCTCTCGACTCGCACTGATGATAGCCCGATCGCAGATCAATCTTGAGAAACATCTCGCACCGCATCCGGTCGAACAAGTCATCAATCCCGGGAAGGGTATTCGTTCTTAATGGTCACCTTGTTCACCGTCGTAATCAACACATGCGCAGCGCCCCGCCCTTCTTCTTAACGAACAATACCGCGCTTCCTCGGGAGAAACACTTGGCACGATGAAGTCCTTCTCCAAAGAAATCTCTAAGCCGATCCTTCAACTCTCTCAACTCGCAGCCATTACGTATGGTGGAATGGAAATAGGCCGAGTGTCCGCAAAGACATCGATACAAAACTCTATCTCCTCTCCGAGGATACAGGAGGTCGTCTGAAACACATCCGGGAACTCTCGACTCATCGAATCGATCAAAATCTGTACCGCAGCCTCGGATCAAACACCGAATGAGATGGTAGATATACCCTTCTCGCACCATCTTCCTAGCCTCGAGGTAGGAAATAAACCTACCCTCGGCGTACAAAGTTGTTCCTCCCACTCAACAACCTGGCCTCAAGAAATCGGAACTGCATTACTTTCTCCTCAGCCTACATTGGCGAAAGAAGCTAGCCAATCCATACCCATGATCACGCCGAAATCACCATATCCAACTCTATCAAGTCGCCAGGTGGACGATCAGAATGGTCATCGACAAGCCCTATATACCCGCCGAGCTACCACCGAATCACCCACTGGCGTAGCTACCTCGAAAGGGTCTATGGACTCAGGCTCTATCCCTATCCTACTAGCAATAAGGGGAGATATATAGGACATAGTAGAACCCGGATCTATCAAGGCATACACATCGAATCCAGAAACTGATAAGGTACCTGTGACGACATCAGGTGAGGCCTCCTGATCCTGCCGGCTGGACAAGGCATAAATGCGGTTCTGAGGACCGCTAGAATCGACCCGCGCCACGACCTGCCGCGACCGCTGGCCCATGAGTACCACGCCTCCGGGCGAGTAATCAGGAGATGATGAACCGACAATGCACTCGTAGGCTAAGCCCTACCACCCGCGCCCCTGGCCTGACAGTTCGCAAATGACCGCCGCCACAAGTATAGCAAGCTCTGAGTAGTACTACAGCCTCGAATGGAATCTACCACAACGGACACACCGAAAGGCATTCTCGATCGGTTAGCACCCTTGCTACCCTGGAAATCCGAAGTCCTGGGGCCCTGACCTGCCCCCGAATACTCTGGTTGTACTGACAATGATGTGGGAGTGCTCTGAGCTGGCTGGGGTGCAAATCTAGACTGCTGCTGAGGTCGTCCACCCCGAGAACTACCAAAAGAACCGGCCGTCTTGGCCTTCTTCTGATGCTGATATATGTCGACCCGTCGGTCTCTACGCTCCTCGCATCCAAGTGCATGAGCCTGCATACGGGTAATGTCCATGCCTGGCTGAAGAGCCACACCCGCACAAGACTCGGCCATATAATCATCTAGCCCGGTGACGTAGCGATGCACCCTGTCCTCCATATCCGCTACCAATGCAGGGACATATCGAGCCAAAGAATCGAACTCTACATTGTACTCCCTAATTGTGTGTCCTCTCTGTCTCAGTAACAAAAATCACCACCGCGCCCTCCTCATCCGCAAGCAAGTGAGTGAGAAAGCCTCCGAGAACTCATCCTGGCAAGCCGGGACGCTGCGTTTCCCGGATAACTCCCACGATCAAACCAATCGATCGCGTATCACGCAGCTGATGCGAACCAAGATCACGGACTCGGTCTCCGACGCCCGATCACCTCATAATCCTCAGAATCGACGGATGAACTCCTGCGGATCATCCTCCCGCCGACCAGAAAACTCGCGGGCTACAACTCAGAAATCTCGTAGCCTCAAACTATCTCGCCATCGGGTGAACCACGGTACTATCGGGCCGAATCGAACCGCCGTGATCCAAATTTATCCTCATGTTCGCCACGATCCCGCCGAATCGCTATCTCTGTACCCTTAACTCCTTCGCCTTGTGCCGCGGACCGAGGGGCGGTACTGTGGTTCGCTGGGCCGGGCGGCGCCATGGAACTCGCCGCTCGAGGTATCGCCTGTAAGAATCGGCTCGTGCCCTCGTGACCCTCGGTGTCCTACTAGCGCCTCCTACGCTTTGCCTTCTTCGGGCCCGGTTGCCTTACGCGAGGCATAATCAGCATGAAAAGGAATACGTTAGAGGGGCCAACGTATAACATAGCTCTAAGGCACGATCTCAGAGTGAGAAGAATGGAAACCAATCCTAAATATCCTATAGCCTCCTGATTATTGGTGTGGTGCACAACACACCGATAATCAAGACTCTACTAGATACGGTCTGTAGACATTTTCCGAGGATTAATCGCTCGATACCACTTTTGTCACGACTGCTCGGCTCGTGGATCGTGCCTTACCCGGGCACCCAAGTAGTCATACATCATAGTAATCAGCGGAATATAAAACACAAGACATGAAACAATTGTAAATGAGACACAGTTTCTGAGAAAAGGGTACCTTTCGGCATATATATATAAACAAAGTTTGGCAGTTACATCCCAACTGTATAATAGGACTACAGACCTCTAGGAATGTAAACAACTATGGCGGGACACGGCCCCGCCATACCCTGAATGTACATATATCTACAACACAGGGAGAACCGTACCAAAAGTCGAGCCTCCGGAGAAGATGGAGCTCCTGACACCAATGTAGAGATCCTAAGGATGTGGATCTAGCACTGCTGCCCTTACCGCGCATGAACGCAGCCCCAAGGAGGTCAAGACAACATGTACTAAGTATGTGAAATCGTAGCATCAAGTAAAATCAAAGTATTTAAAACCATTTGCAAATACAACCGCTTTAACTACACATAGTGCCACAACATAAACAAGAGCAAAATAGATATAATGTATTTGGTCTTTCCTAGGCCGCGAATGATCGGGCAAGGCCAATCGCCCATAGTATCATTATGCGTGCCTAGTCTCGACTTCCGCACCGCATAGGTCACACATGCACCGCATGAGGTATTCTCGCATCGGGGTAGCTAACCCTGCATTCTCCTCGACTCCGCGATCCGCATAGTCTCATAGACCGCATAGTCACATGCACCGCATAGGGCATCCCCGCATCGGGATAAAACACCGAATGATCAATCTCGAACTCCCAGACTCCGCATAGTCACATAGATGCATAGCCGTATAGACCGCATCAAGGGTGGAAAGCCCTGGTATAACAAGTCAAGGGTAGGTGATGTAATAACAAGATAACGGACT
The DNA here is from genome assembly GCA_029844215.1 of Przewalskia tangutica. Taxonomy (NCBI): domain Eukaryota; kingdom Viridiplantae; phylum Streptophyta; class Magnoliopsida; order Solanales; family Solanaceae; genus Przewalskia; species Przewalskia tangutica. Next base: position 120,072,385 of record CM056720.1, read on the forward strand.
TACCATTTAGCAACGTAAGCACAACAAGAATGACCCCCTTTCACAACATCACAAGACACTAACACACGTAGTATCATCATATGTCTATTTATCAAACAATCTTACTACACTTTACATAAATCAATACAAGGCTTTTATAAACAAATAAGTAAGCAGTTCTTTTTATCTTTCTTAAGTTGTTATACCTAACTTCCCATAAAGCTAGTATAACTCTTAAGCTTTTTGTTTAAAAACCAAATATTTCTCTTCTGTTAAAAATGATTCAGTATTCTTTTGAAATGCTTCAAGATTCTTATTATTCAGGCTTAAGTCAAAAGACATTGCCGTAATTATTATTCAGGCTTAAGTCAAAAGACATTGCCGTAATTATTATTCAGTTAACACACGTACGTCTACCGTACTATATATATATTTTAAAATATCATGCTCAAGAGTATAGGAAGAATCACATACCTTCTCGGCGAAATCCACCTGCCAAGTCGAATATGTCGCGCGCAGAGAATCAACCTATAATAGTCGACACGCCTATCAACGCCTAGACTACTCAGAAATGATTCTAAGCAGAGGGTTCTCTATTCTACGGAAAATTGGGCAGCACTTCCCTACCCGGTAATTATACAAGTCTACTGTGAATACAGTCCTATCTTCTTTATTATTCTTCTGGTGTGATTACAGTTCAATTCTATTCTTTAATATCCTTCTATATCTTATAAACGTCGATCCTGAGCAAGGTTTAGCTCCTAATTTGCACACTCCGATAGCTCTAAGAAGCCCTTAGAAGTTCTACACAACTTCTACTTAAATACTATAAGGGATTTGGGCTAGGGTATTTTGGAATAGTGACTATACTTGGAAGACAACTTCTACCAAGGGGAGGGGGGCTTTCGGCCAAGCCACTAGGCTAGAGGGGGAGAGGGTGTTTGGACGAAATACTACAAGAGAGGGGAGGGAGTTTTGAGACTTGGAAGATAATTTGTGGATGAAGAAAACCTTCAAGTTAGGGGGGGTATTTATAGGCCAACCAATGGCCAAGATGAAGCCAAGTGCTAGGCAAGTGTAAGGTGAGGATTTAGGCAAGTGTTCTTATCCATCTACTACACAAAAATATCCTACCAACTCCTTGACAAAACAAGCCATCCATTTCGTCCAAATGGACGCCTCAAGTCCGCCAACTAGAGGGTGACAAGTGTCGCCCTCTCGTTGGTCCAAAATGTTTCGTCTCTCGGAAAAATCCGCAAAAATAATAAATGACATAGCCGGAATTTTCCCTTCGCAAGTTTTGTAAAACGTTTCGTCGGAAAATGATTCTTTTTGAGTGTTGTGCACAATATTTTCGTCCATAGTGCCTAACTAAGGCTAAACTTTTGTACGTACGTCCTCACGTACATACGCTGGAAATACGGGGTATAACAAATACGCTACTCGCAGTACTTCAACCTATAACGGTTATACAAGTCTATCAATGTCTAGACTACTCGGTAGAATAAATCTAGATACAAGATTCTACGGAAAAATTGGGCAGCACTTCCCTACCCGTCAAACTACACAAGTCTCATCAGAATACAAATTCTATGTAAGTACAATTTAATCTTCTTCTTTAATATCCTTCTGATGTGATTTCAGTTCAATTCTCTTCTCTTATACCATCCTTCTATATCTTATACTCATTTCTATACTACTACAGTATGTAATTTCCAATTACAATAGAAGGACAAGAGTATTTACCTCGGTAAGGCCAAAATTATCCAAGTTTTAATGTCGATCCTGAGCAACGTTTAGCTCCTACTCTGGGCGCTCCAACCCGCTCCAAACAACCCTTAGAAGTTCTACGCAACTTCTTCTTAATACTTCAACCGACTATGAAGATTTTCCTTAGGGTTTCATTTTTGTGACTGAAGGGAAGTATAATAGTATTTCTGGGCTTTTAGTATAGGGGTAACCTTGGAATACTACAAGGTATAAGGCTAAGGTATTTTGGAATAGTAACAATACTTGGAGAGTATTTTCTACCAAGAGGGGGGGGGGGTATTTTTACGAGAACAACTCAAGAGGGGGGGGTGTTTCGGCTAGCACCACTAGGAGGGGAGATATCTCTCGGCCAAGGGGCCTCACAAAGGGGGAGGGGTGCTCTAGGACGAGAGCCACTAGAAGGGGGGGAGGATTTTCAAGACTTAGAAAATATTTTGTGGATGAAGAAGTCTTCAACCAAGGGGGGTTATTTATAGGGAAACCAATGGCCAAGATCAAGCCAAGTGGTGGGCAAGTGTAGGGTGAGGATTTGGGCAAGTGTACCTTATCCATCTACCACACAAAAATATCACAAATATCCTACCAACCCTTGACCCACAAATCGTGCAAGAAGACGCCCACAATAACGTCCACTTTGAGGGTGACACATGTCACCCTCCCGTTGGTCCAAAATATTTCATCTCTCGAAAAAATCCGCAAAAATTATAAATGACATAGCCGTAATTTTCCCTTCTCAAGTTTTGTAAAACGTTTAAAAAACGATTCTTTCGGGTCAGGCACAAATTTCGCCCTATGCCTAACTTAAGGCTTAAACTTTCGTACGTACGTCCTTACCTACATACTCTAGAAATACGGGGTATAACAACTGTTTACTCGACAGAGGGTTATGCGAGATGTTATATATCAGGAAGGTTGTAAGGCTGCACGGGGTTCCTACTCTTACTTTATGACAGGCAGTGGAGCCCAGTTTACGGCTATTTCTTTTTATGGAGGTTTTACCAGGCAAGGTTAGGAACTCAGGTGAGTCTCAGTATTGCATTCACCCTCGGGCCGGTGTTTTTGATTTCAGGGGTAGCAGCGAGGATTATGTGCCTCTTGTTGAGTGAGTATCATTATAGCTACCATTTCAGTATTTCGGATGTCGCCTTATGAAGCCTTGTATGGGCGGTAGAGTAGGTTTCCGGTCGATTGGTTCGATGTTGGCAAGGTTCGAATTGTTGGTTCATACTTGATTCAGTAGGGTGTGGATAAGGTGGAGCTTATCCAGAAGAAGTTATCGCACTCGAGTCACCGAAGTCGTGCGGATAGTCGGCGTCGACACTTGGAGTTCAGGTCGACGGTGGGAGCTTTCGTGATGTTAGAGGTGATTCCTCGTTGGCTTGGATTAGAGTTTTGCGCATGTGTTGTATTGTGTCCATGTGTGGCGTTTGCAAATTGTTTAAGTTGTGCGGAACTATATCGTTACCTGTCTTGAGAAGGAACATTCGGGACGAATGTTTCTAAGGAGGGGAGAATGTTATACCCCGTATTTCCAGAGTATGTATGTGAGGACGTGCGTACATTTGTACAAACCCATATTAGGTTAAGGATGCGATTGTGAACATTCGACGGAAAAGATTCCGAACCTTGTGAAGGAAATTCTACGTTTTTAATATTTTAACCGATTACGGATTTTTCCGAGAGACGAAATATTTTGGACCAATAGGAGGGCGACATGTGTCACCCTTAGTTGGCATGGGTTGGACGAAAATGTATCCAAGTGGACAAGTTCAAATGGTCAAGTCTTGCAAAGATATTTTTGGGTAGTGGGGGTAGGTAGGTTGGACGGGTTCCTTGAGATAGTGGAGGCCACATGGCTCATTGTTGTGGGGGACATATGTCCCAATGTTGTGGTGGACATATGTCCCAACATTGTGGTGGACACTTGGTTGGAAGACCTCACTCTTCACATGGATCCTAATCCCCACCCTCCATTTGTTTTAATCTTGGCCATTGAGGGCTCTATAAATACCCCTCAGTGCAAGACTTCTTCATCCACAAACACAATTTCCAAGTCTCAAAAACTCCTCTCCTTGTAGTGTTCTCGCCCAAGCCCTCTTTCCCCTTGCCTAGTGGTTCCGTGAAACACCCCCTTCCCCTTCCTAGTTGTTCGACCGAAATACCCCCTTGGTAGAAAATATTCTCCAAGTATTGTTACTATCCCCCAAAATACCCTAGCCATATACCTTGAAGTATTCCAAGTCACCTCTATACTAAAAGCCCAGAAATACTACCTTATATCCATTAGTCACTAAACGAAACCCTAGGAAAATCTTCATTGTTGGTTGAAGTATTTAAGTAGAAGTTGTGTAGAACTTCTATGGGTTTCTTGGAGCTATCGGAGCGTGCAAATTAGGAGCTAAACCTTGCTCAGGATCGACATTTAAACTTGGATAATTTTGGGCTTATCGAGGTAAATATCTTTGTCCTTCTATTGTAATTGGAAATTACATATTGTAGTAGTATAGAAATGAGTATAAGATATATAGAAGGATGGTATAAGAGAAGAGTATTGAACAGACTTACATGTGACCGTATTTACTGAGACTTGTGTAGTTGACGGTAGGGAAATCTTCAAATTTCCATAGAATAGAGAACCTTCGCTTAGAATATTCTACAGAGTAGTCTAGACGTTGATAGACGATATGGCCATTATAGGTTGAAGTTCATGAGTGGCGTGTTCTACTTGAAGGGAGGACAAGGCTAGCAGGGTTATAGTACGGTGGAGCGTTTTGCTAATTGTCGATAATCGTCGCGAGGTATGTGAACCTCTTCCTATCCCTTCTAGCATGATGTTTTGTAAACTATGTAGTACGGTAGACGCATACGTGTGCTAAATGAGTTTTGGTTGGTTTAAAACATAAAGTGTTATAATAGCTTTATGGGAAGTTAGTTATAACGACTTTATGTAGGTAAAAGAATGGTTTATTGATTTTAGAAGTTTAGAGACTTGATCTTAAAAGATAAGAGACTTGACTTAATTGAATTGATATGAATTTTGTTAAAAAGTGTGAAACCTCATTCGTGAGTAATGAGTACTTGGTTTTTTGAAAAGAATAATGTTTCTTGATTTGAAATGAGAATAAGTATCGAACGAACCACTGCAGCGTTAATAAAGGAAAATGTATTGACAAATAATTAATTATATTAAAACCAGTAGAAACCTCCATCTGCATAGAAGCTAAGATAAGACAAAATTGTATTACATTTCCTAGATCATGGCTGCTTTAATAAGATTGTTATAAACAAGAATAACCTACTCACACATAAGGCATATGTTACTCAAATTGTTTTAAAAGAGAATTATGTTATTAAGTGATTAAGACTATGAACTACGAAACCTTTCGAAAATGAGAGACTTGAGTATTTGAAATTAGGCAAACTTGAACTTTTTGAAAAGAATGTTGCTACTTGATTTTAAAAAAGGAAAGTATGGTATTATCTTAATCTGTCTTAAAAGAGAGTTTAAATGTTATGGCCGACTTGATACCGAGTCCATGAGATGGACCGGGAATGTATTCCACCCGATTTGATACCGAGTCCATGAGATGGACCGGGAATGTATTCCATACGATTCTTATCGAGTCCCATGAGATGGGCCGAGACATGTATTCCATACGATTCTTATCGAGTCCCATGAGATGGGCCGAGACATGTATTCCATACGATTCTTATCGAGTCCCATGAGATGGGCCGAGATATGTATTCCATACGATTCTTATCGAGTCCCATGAGATGGGCCGAGACATGTATTCCATACGATTCTTATCGAGTCCCATGAGATGGGCCGAGACATGTATTCCATACGATTCTTATCGAGTCCCATGAGATGGGCCGAGACATGTATTCCATACGATTCTTATCGAGTCCCATGAGATGGGCCGAGACATGTTATACGTATCATACGATTTATACCTAGACTGTCGGCAGTGAGGAAGGAGTTCCACGGGCATGAGGGATGACTTGAGGGCGTGAGTCCCTGACTTGACATGACTGTTTTTATGTTGTGAACTGTAGTTTGTTGTCATACATGTCTCCTGTTTTATTTTAGACTGTTATGATTTCGTTTACAGTATTTCCAGTTTCACATACTTGGTACCTGTTGTACTGACCTCCTTCGGGGGGCTGCGTTCATGCCGCAGGTAGAGGTACATCGGTTGATCCTCACTCTTAGGATCACAGTTCAGCGTATTGGGAAGCTCCGTTTTCTCCGGAGGCTTATCTTTTGGTATGTTTTCCCCGAGTTTGTAAGTTCTTGTACATTCAGGGGTATGGCGGGGCCCTATCCCGTCTTAGTGGTTGAAAAAAAAATCTTAAAGGTCTGTAATACTGTTGTGGGCAGAGTTTGTAAAAGGGATGTAACTGTTCGGGTTCAAAATTTTATGTATATATACATGCCAAAAGGCAATCTTCTCTTGATAAACTGTTCTCATTCTATAATTGTTTCATGTCTTGTTTTTATATTCCGCTGGTTACTCTGATATATGTCTACTTGGGTGCCCGGGTAAGGCACCAGTCACAGGCCCGGGATCGGGTCGTGACAATATGTATCCCGCCGGAGATTAAAACTCACAAATTGAGTTTGGACTGAAGTTTCCCCCTGTAAAGCAAAAAATGAGGCATATGGCCGACTTCAAACATAAGTTCGTCAAGGAGGATGTAACAAAACTTTTAAATATAGGTTCCATCCGGGAGGTCGAGTATCTAAATTGGTTAGCAAATATAGTGGTCGTACCTAAAAAGGAAATAAATTGTGAGTGATAAATTTTAAAGATTTGAATAAAGCATGCCCAAAAGATTCTTTTCCTTTGTCGCACATCGATCGAAGGATTGATGCTACAGCAGGGCATGCGATGCTGAATTTTCTTGACGCTTACTCTGGGAACAACCAAATTAGGATGAACCCAGAGGATCAAGAGAAAAACCTCTTTTATAACCATATACAGGACATATTGGTATGATCTAATGTTATTTGGTTTAAAACATTTGTGCAACATATCAACGCCTAGTTAATTGTATGTTCGAGGATAAAAAAGGTAACACAATGAAGGTTTATATTTGTTATACGAAAATTTGAACTTTTAATAAGGCTTAGGGAAAATTATGTCATTTTTAATTTGATTTTGGATATTTTGGTGGTAGATGGATTTCCACAAAGTTTCTAAGTCTTGTGGTATAGAAATACTCTCCTAGTATTGTTATAATGTCCAAATACCTTGGCCCAAATACCTTGTAGTATTCAAAATACCATTATACTTTCCTTTAGCCTCAACTAAAACCCTAAGGAAATCTTCACGTTAGAACTTCTAAGGGTTGTTTGAGGATGATGCAGCACTTGATAGGAGCTAAACCTAATTGGAAATTACATGTTGTTAGAATATATAGTTGAAGTATACTATATATAGAACTATCAATGTCTTTTGACTTGAGATCTAGATGTTAATGTTTGCTATTAGTCGACAATCGGAAAATACTTTGTGGTTTTAAAGAATTATAAGCTTGTTATAATAAAGAACTTGATGTATTTCAAAAGATTTATAAATCATTTTGAAGGAGAGTAACACTTGGTTTTAAAGGTTTTAAAAAGAGTTATACTAGCTTTATGGAGTTAGGTATAATGTCTTAAGAGAGGTAAAGAAAATGGTTATGTTGATGTTAAGAGACTTGATCTTATAAGATAAGAGACTTAACTTATTTGTTTTAATGGTGAAACCTCATTCGTGAGTAATGAGTACTTGGTTTATTTAAAAGAATAATGTTTTAATAAAGGAAAATGTATTAAATAATGATGAATTGTATTAAAACAAACTAAGATGAGACAAAATGATATACATTTTAGACATATTGTTCTAAAAAGGAATCAAGTGATTAAGTTTATGAACTATGAAACCATTTGAAAATGAAAAGGAACTTAGGAAAAGAATGTTGTTACTTGATTTTGAAAAGGAATACTTTTATAAGAACTTAACGATGTAGTACTCATAAAATGAAAGTACTTATGCTTGTTCTTTGTTGAAGTGTGGTATTTATTGTGTTTAGCGTCTCTCTCGAAGTAGGGTTGACTTGTTGAGAACTTTGATGAGGGGCGTGAGTCCTGGATCGAGACGACCGCTTTATGTTGTGAATCGTAGTTTGGTTTAAGCTCCGCGTTTCGCTTATGTCTTATGTTTGTTGTATGTTCTCTGCAGGTAGGAGTTCTGTTCGGCGGCCCCCTGTCCCGTCATAGTCGTTGTAATCTTAAAATCTCAGAATCAACTGAGTGTGGGCGGTTGTAAAAAGATTAAAAACCGTGGTTTTATGTATATCATGTTGATTATACTATAGGACATACCCTTGACGGTCCCTTCTTCTTTCCGCCCGTGCGTTTGAGTAGATGTTGTAAGTCGGACCCGACCCAGGAGCGTGTTTCGTGATTGCGTGCAGTACGAACTGTAAAACGCGGCGAGGGCGACGAGAAGCGTGAAATCAGGTAAGTAGGATTGAGAAAGAGGAGCGCGGGCAGTGATAGCCGCCGCAGACAAGCAATGCGAGAGCCGCCAGCGGCCAATAGGCGCGAGTTTAGGGCGCGCGGCTGCTGCAACTTCTGATAGACGACGATCACCCCACAGATGAGCGCCAGGACGATGAGTCGCAAGGAGATGCGTATAGGCGAGTTGTTGGGATATGACTGATAAGCAGCGGCCTTGCGATTCCAGCCCGGCAAGACACATGTTTACCACTGACGAGCCATGGCCGAGTTTAATGGTGATAGTTACGCTGTTTGAGTTTCAGGTAGACTGCGGAGATGCAGGAGTCAGTGAGTGAGCATTCTTGCGGGATCTCGTGTCGGGTGATCGAGCCAAGTGATCAGCAATGCTTGGGGTGCGTGCATCGAAATTGCCTCCGATACGCACCGCATTAGTTTACGGCTAAGTTCGAGCTGGGACTGGGATGCGTTCGGTAGTTTGGAGCTTCCACAGTTTTCGAGGCGCTTCGCAGCTGCATTTGCGGCAACAAAGGTGCTCTCAGGCATATGTTTTTGATGTTGGTCGAAGCAGGCTGTGTCTTCGAGGAGTACAATGGTAGTAGCTCACCATTGGCGATCATGCGCACCGCATTAGTAAAGTACATGATAGTGCGCATATGTTGTTCGCCTCGATGATTATGGCGCGCGGAGTTTTTGTGGTTCGGTTTGATAGGCGTGCGACGTGCTCATTTGGAGCATTACATTGGTGCACTGGGCGAGGAGCGCTGCCTGGACGCTTTGGGCCAGCGGAAAAGGGCTTCTTCGGAGCGGACCGGGCCGAGCTTTCGAGGCGGACCGCTCAAGATGAGACATTAGCGCCCGCCCAGATGGTCCGTCTCGCCAGGACCGCCAGCCTGCTTGGGGCGAAGGAGGAGCTCCCGAGGCCTCCGGCTTGTTGGTAGGATGGGCTTCGGGGCTACCTTGCCTCGGCACCTGGTCGTGTGTCCACCTGGGTTCCGGAGTGTCGTAGTCGTCGAGGAGCTTGTAGCTTGTTCGCCAACAGCGCGAGGCGGGATGGCGAGTGTGGGTGGCCCAGGGGTGGTAGGATAGGATAAATTTACTTACAGCGCGCGCGGGCCACTAAGAGTCGCGGTGGAAGTTCTATTTTATTTTGTATGTTATGATAATGTATTAAGTGTTATGAAAATTGTGACTTAGAAACATGCTTAGTGCATTTTTATGCCTAGAATGTATTGTGTGATAAGTCATGAGTTGGTGGATATGTTAAAAGATTATATTTAGTAGGGACGACGAGAAAATTTGAACTTTTAATAATGTCATTTTTAATTTTTGGCTTTTGTCAAGTAGTAGGTAGGATATTTTGGTGGTAGATGGATAGATCTGTTTCTAAGTCTTGAAAGCCTAAACACCCCCCTTTAAGAAGGCAGCCTAGTTGTCTCGTATAAAAAATACCATTATACTTGTTGTAAGTAGAAGTTGGTTAGAACTTTATACTCGGATAATGAATATATAGTTGAAGTATACTATATATAGAACTATATGTCTTTTGACAGATTATGGAGCGTTGAGATCTAGATGTTAATGTTGATTGTTCTTAAAACATAAAGGAAAATACTTTGTGGTTTTAAAAGGTAGCGTGTGAATTATATAATAAAGAACTTGATGTATTTCAAAAGATTTATAAATCATTTTGAAGGGAGAGTAACACTTGGTTTTAAAGGTTTTAAAAGAGTTATACTAGCTTTATGGGAGTTAGGTATAATGTCTTAAGAGAGGTAAAGAAAATGGTTGATGTTAGAAGTTAAGAGACTTGATCTTATAAGATAAGAGACTTAACTTATTTGTTTTAATGTGGATGTTTGTGTGAAACCTCATTCGTGAGTAATGAGTACTTGGTTTATTTAAAAGAATAATGTTTTAATAAAGGAAAATGTATTAAATAATGATGAATTGTATTAAAAAACTAAGATGAGACAAAATGATATACATTTTCTAGAATAAGAATGTTGTAAACAAGAATAACCTATTCGTGATTAAGTTTATGAACTATGAAACCATTTGAAAATGAAAGGAACTTAGGAAAGAATGTTGTTACTTGATTTTGAAAAGGAATGTGGGTTGGTCATTCTAATTGACTTTTATAAAGGATCTCTTTTAAAAGAACTTAACGTATGTAGTACTTTGGGGTTAAAACCGCAGGACTTTGGCATAAAATGAAAGTACTTTGAGTTGTGTGAAACTCTTGTTGTTGTGAAACTCTTGTTGTTGTGAAACTTGCCTATGCTTGTGATGATAGCCTATGGAGAATTTCATATGTTTTCATTTTGAACACGATTGATGTTAGTTATATTTGAGTGATGACTAGTTTGGTTTGACTAGTATGATTTCATTTGCGAGTAGGAGTACGTCAGTCGTGGATCGGATCTCGTAAATCTTAGAGGTTGTAAAAGGATTAAAACTTCGGGTTTTATGTATAATTTATTATATCTCTTGTTTCATGACTTATGTTTTATGTGATTTTCTCGATGTATGTATCAATATTGATGATATGTTAATTAATTCCCCAGAAGCAGAGGAATATTTAAAGCATTTACAGGAAATATTTGATATACTCCGAAAATACAATATGACGTTGAATCCAGAAAATATGCAATTGGAGTGGCTCGGGCAAGTTCTTGGTTTCTTAGTTTCAAACCGAGGAATAGAGATCAATCCGAATAATATCAATGCTATTGAGGAGATTCCAGAGGTACTTGAAGATGTGAAGGCGGTACAAAAACTCACCAGGAGGATAGCCTCTCTAAGAAGATTCATCCCTTCTTCTCTTTGTTAAATAGGAAGACTAACTTCGAGTGGACACCGGAGTGTCAGCAAGCTTTGAGGCATTTGAAGAAGTACTTGTCTAGTCCACCGCAATTGCATAAACTAAAAGGCATATGAGCAACTGTTCTTATATCTGGCGGTGTCCGAAGTAGCTGTAGGTACAGTTTTGGTTCGAGAAGAGAAAGATACATTATTTCTCATTTACTATGTGAGTAGAGCACTAGCTAGTGCAGAAACTAGTTATCCTCATTTAGAAAAATTGGCACTGGCATTAATAATTACAACTAGAAAATTGATACCATAGTTTCAATATCACCCTATATGTGTAGTAACCTACCTATTAAAAAATATAATGCATAAACCGGAATAGTCTGGTAAGCTATCCAAATGGGCAGTAGAAATTAGTAGGTATGACATAGAATATAAACCAAAAGCCACTATAAAGTCTCAGGTTTTAGCAGATTTTACATCCGGAATGATTTTCGAAGTAGAAAGAGAACTATTATTAACCTCGGAAAAAACTTTTAAGGTTCTGAACCTTATACACGGATGGAGATTTGAACGTGAAAGGGTCCGAGATTAGGGTAGTTCTTAAGGTTCCTACATGAGATATTATTAGCCAGTCAATAAGAACCGTGAGATTAACTAACAATGAAGCCGAGTATGAGGTTATGATTGCAAGTCTAGAGTTGGCACGGAGTCTGGAAGCAGAGGTCATCGAAGCAAAATGTGATTCGCTCCTGTTTGTTAATCAAGCGAATGGGGTGTTCGAAGTAAAGGAAGAAAGAATGTAAAAATATTTGGATAAAATTCAAGTAGTATTACATCGGTTCAAATATTGGACTATGGATCATGTGTCTCGAGAGAAAAACAATGAGGCGGATGCCTTGGCTAATTTGGTGTCATCCGTGGAAGTGCATGAGTTTAATTCTGGAACAATTATACATATGCTTAGTTATGCGACTAATAGTGGTCATGCCGAAGTAAATTCAACAAGTTTGACTTGGGATTGGCGCAATAAATACATCAACTATTTTCAGGATGGAAATTTGCCTACAAATCTAAAATAGTCGAGGTCCCTTCATACTAAAGCAGCTAGATTTTGTTTGGTTGATGGTCAGTTGTACCGGATGTCTTTTTATGGTCCTTTAGCAAGATGTTTATGACCCAACAAAACTGATTACATGATGCACGAGGTTTACGAGGGGACTTGTGGTAATCATTCAGGAACATAATTATTGGTCCGAAAATTAATTAGGACCGGGTACTATTGGTCTGAAATGGAGGAAGATACAAATAACTTTGTTCGAAAATGTAACGAATTCCAAAGGAACGCACCCATGATTTGTCAACCGGCATAATTAATACATCTGGTTTTATCACCATGGACATTCATGAAATGGGGGACGGATATCATGGGGTCACTCTTATGGGCACCCAGAAAGGTAAGTTTTATCTTGTTTATGACTGATTATTTTTCTAAGTGAGTTGAATAAAAGGCCTTCAATAAAGTTAAAGAAAATCAATTCATTGATTTTATTTGAGACCATATCATTTTCCGATTTGGCATACCAACAGAGACATTGTGATAATGGACGTTAGTTCGTTGGGAAGAAGGTGAACGACTTCCTTGAAGGGTTGAATATTTAGAAAATAGTATTGAATTCATACCACCCAAGTGTAAATGGTCAAGCGGAGTCAATAAACTAAACAATTATTCAGAATCGAAGGAAGAGACTAATGGACTCAAAAGGCAAGTGGAAAGATATTTTACCGTAGGTGTTGTGGGCATATAGAACAACACCAAAATATAGTACAGGTGAAACACCATTTTCTTTGGTTTACGGTGCAGAAGCACTAATTCTGGTGGAAGTTGGTGAGCGAGCTTAAGGTTTAGCCCTGCAATTAAAGAATAAAAAAATGAAGCTATGAATTTCAAGCTTGACTTAATGAATGAACACTGTGATTTGGCATTGCTATGGTTAGTGGGTCGATACTACAATTGAAGGGCTAATCTTAGGCACTTTCAAGTTGGGGACTTGGTTCTACGAAAAGTAAACTCAACACCAAAAATCCCAACAAAGGGAAATTGGGCCCGAATTGCGAAGGTCCTTACAAAGTGTCAGAAATTATTGGTAAAGGCTCGTACTAGTTAGAAGCCGAATATGGTAAAAAAATGCCTAACAACTGGAATGTTGCACACTTGAAGTGATATTACTGCTAAGATATGTGTTTGGTTAATTACTTGAACTTCATTTGTTTCGATTGAACTAAATTTTGTAGGAGCAAAGTCTGAGACCGAGCAGAAGTTAGAGGTCTGAAAACATGTGTTGTACTTGTTTTTCCTTAGCATAACTTTTATCCCAAAAAAGGTTTCCGGATAGGTTTTTAACGAGGAAACAATGTAAAACATGTTACTAAGTAGTTGAAGATCAGACAAACACTGGGGACTTCTCGGTACTGAAAAACAAGTATTGTTTGAATTCTCGTAACTTTAAATACAAATACTAGGGGACTGCCATAACCTCAGCGAAGAAGTTTGGAGGCAAAGATGTTCAAAGTTTTGAAAATCTATTAAAGGTTTAAAAAGTTTTTAGGACTATTATAAGGTTTAAAAGATTGAATGAATCTTGCCTAAATAGTTTTAATGTTACGACAAAAAATGTAAATGCCAAAAGATCGAATGAATCTTGCCTAGTTGTTTGAACGATGCAAAATTTGAATGAAAATGCTTTTTGTCCTAAACTTACCTCGATTATACTCATTTGCATACTCTTGTCTTCGGGTAATCGAAAAAACCTTTAGGTTTATGAGCTAATGAATTTGTTAAGGCCTTACGCGTTAATGCATTTGTTAAATTCCTTAACCGGGGAATGTCGTTGCAAAAATGTCCGAAACAAAAATAAGTGAAGTATGCTTATAAGGCATCAGTTCAAAATGAACCCAACCTATTCTTAAAGGCACATGAAATTATTTAAGAAATTAAAAATAATGTCACGATCAAAACCGGAGGGCCGCGACGGGCGATCGGATCCCACCCGCCGGGTACCACAAATCACACTATCACCGTATAACCACAATAAACACAGACTAAGTCAAAAAAAGATTATGAAAGCTTTTGACCAGAAAACCGACTTATACATATATACATGCCCATCCCAAGGCTGATAAGGCCATACAAAACCATTATCCACAAGACACGTGTCTACAAGTCTCGTACGACTGATGTACTGAGTATGTCAGGCATAAATAATAACATAACATAGTTATAACAATATCTGAAACATAAATAATAGACCAGCAGTAATCACCTCTGAGGGTCCTAATACATATGCCTAAATGTTATGCACAATGCATCATCCGTATACCTCAGCCTCTTCGGGCGTCTTCCTTACCATGGTAGCCTCTGTGGGCATCATTCCATGTAATGGTTAATGAATGTATGTATGATTCAAATGAGTTATACATATATATTGGACATACAAGGGCTCTTTTTGTCCATAACCGCCTCTGTGGAAATCTTCTTATATCGGTCATACATGGGCATCGATTTATGTTGGCCTCTTCGGGCTCTTTTGTGATAATTTGTACCAGCTGCAGATGGTGTGCGTATATAATGTCTTTCCCTCTTTTTCCATATCCCCTACATATATATAATATACAAAGTGTGTATAGCATAAGTGGTCCAGAGTAATATATGAATACAATGCAAATGAAAATGCATGAATGGTAACACCATATTCCAATCTCAATAGGTGACGCATTACCTTTGTACTTTTGACAACCTGTGATTATCATCATATTTTCTATATGCCTCAATAAGGACTTATAAATAATTTAGACATGCTTTTAGCATATGAATCAATAACATGAATATTCTTTAACTTCTAAGAGTGGAATATATTATGGAATAATATCACAATTATATTTCATACATAGAGCATGTTAAAAGAAAGAAATATTTCGCCTTAACATACCTTTACAAACATACCTTGTCGGAGTATATCAATTTTCAATAGACTTCCAAAAATGTCACGCTAATTGTTCTTGAGAAACATCTTTAAGACGGTAAAAATCAATTATTTTTAAGACACATTACTGACCACCCTTGAGAACAAGTATGTATATATATATATATATATATATATATATATATGTATATTGATGCTCCAGCATCTGAAGAATCTCCACTTTGAGAAGGTAAAGGTGAAGTGAAAGGTCAATTACCTGAAGTCTTAAAAATGAATGACACGGCAGGACAAAGAAGTAAGTTCACATTTCAAGATCATTTTGAGACTTTAAAGTTATTAGAAAAAATAAATACATAAGCCTAGCATCAAATATCACTACTTCGTGAGTAAGGGGAATTTTGTAGCATGTCATTACTTAAAGTGTTCTCATATTATTTAGCAACGCCACGTAGTGGAGGGGTGACACTTACTTAATTCATTAGAATGTTACACGCAAAATGCCTCTACTTAAATTTGTTTCCCTCCGTATAATTTATCAATCACACACATAATTAATTCTATATCTCACTTCATTTAAATACTAATGACTCATAAAACCTTCGTATACTCAATGTCATAATTTTTGTAATATGACACTAGTTCATAACTTCTTTATGCATACTCCAAATTTATTCCCGATTCCCGTCGTCACACTTGTTGTCCAAAATTATTTCGGAGCTTCATCTATTCATATACTAATCTCTTATTAGTATACGTAAATATAACATACACTTTTACAATGTTCGGATCTATTTACACACGCCTAGCGATCCAAACCGTGATCCGAAAATACGGGATGTTACATATTTCCCCCCTTAGAAACATTTATCCTTGAATGTTGGGGTAACATATCTAATTTCGGTTACGTAGCCCGAATATATAATACACAAGCGTTAATCATCATAACAGGAATATGAATATACCTTAGGCTTTTCTTGAAATCTTGACATTAGCCTGAAATAGGTGTGGGTATTTGCGTATCATTTCCTTTTATGCTTCCCATGTCATCTCTTCCACGTTCCTATTTCGCCACAAAACTTTCACAGAAGCTATTTCCTTAGTATTCAGCTTGCGGACTTGTCGATCTAGAATAGCAACATAAATCTCTTCATATAACAGATCCTCTATAACCTGCACTTCCTCAATCAGTACAATTCAAGAAGGATCTCCAACACATGCTCTCAACATAGAAACATGGAAAACCAGATGAACAAACTCCAATTCCGAATGTAAGTTCAATTCATATGCTACCTGACTGATTCTACAAATTATACGATATGGTCAAATATATCTTGGACTGAGCTTTTCCTTCTTTCCAAATCTCATTTCTCCCTTCATAGGTGAAATTTTCAAGAATACACAATCGTCTACTTGAAACTCTAGGTTACGCTGTCTTACATTTGCATATGACTTTTGACGACTCCGTGCCGTTAATAATCGTTCCTGAATAAGTTTTACCTTCTCTATGGCCCGGTGTACTATGTCAGGCCTAAATAATTCTGACTCGCCTAGCTCGAACCATCAAATATGAGATCTGTATTTCCATCTATACAAAGCCTCATATGGAGCCATTTTAATAATGGTGTGGTAGCTGTTATTGTACACGAACTCAATAAGTGGTAAGTAATCATCCCAATTTCCCTTGAAATCCAACACACAAGCTCGTAACATGTCCTTGAGCATCTGAATCATTCGTTCGGCCTGACCATCCATCTGAGGATGGAAAACCATACTTAAATTAACTCGGGTGCCTAACCCTTTCTGAAATGACTTCCAGAAGTTAGTTGTAAACTGATCTCCTCGGTTAGATATAATAGAAACAAGCACACCATGAAGTCGAACAATCTCCTTAATATATAATTTCGTGTAGTCCTTGGTTGTGTAGGTAGTTTCTACTGCCAGGAATTGAGCTGATTTTGTTAGTCTATCAACAATCACCCAAATAGCATCAAACTTATGATAAGGGCGAGGTAAACCCGTAATGAAATCCATATTAATCATTCTCCATTTCCACATTGGGATCTCAATGTTTTGAGTCAAGCCGCCGACTTTTGGTGCTCTACTTTTACTTACTGATAATTAAGACACTGAACCACCAACTCCGCAATGTTCCTCTTCATGTCGTTCTACCAATACATACCTTTTGAGTTCATGATACATCTTAGTAGATCCATGGTGAATGGAATATTATGAACAATAGACCTCCGTCGTAATCTTGTATCGTAATCCTGCTATATTAAGAATACACAAATGGACCTTTCATCTGAGGGTCCCTCTCCCATTATAATCGAAGGTTGCAGTTCTTTTTTATTTGTTAAATATCTTTCCAAATCTTCTCTAAAAATGGAATCTTCATCATGGAGTTTCTTTTTCTTCCAGTATGAGGGATAACCCTGTTGTATTCTGAGTCATAGGGCTATCACTATCTGAATCCTCCAATCAGAATCCCACTTAGCTAACTAAAGTGGTCCCTCATGTCAACTTCTCTCCTTAGTCCTCACATTAATCAAGCTGCTTGTGGGTGAATGATCCTATTATCAACTTAGTTTTGTTTACTAACTGGTGTGCTGGAAACTCTTATATTTGTAGTATCTCAATCGTGAACACTTTATGGACAATGTCATCGAATCTAAAGTGTGTGTATCATCGCAGTTAACTCGCATTCATGGTCTGAAAGGAATCTTTTTTTTATTCCTTCTCACTACTCGTAATTATAAATAACTTCAATTATTTTGACACTTGTTCACTCATTTTCTTACTTGTTGTACTCTTCATAATTCCAAAATATTCTGTATACATACGTAATCTCAAACATTGCTCTTGATTCCAATCCTTGGCGTTACTACCCCTTAAGGGATAAACTGTTAACTTATTCCTTTATTCAATACGTAGAAGACTCTAAAAAATTGTATTACATGACGTTGACCTACTATCTTCAAACCTGGTCATTATACTTCACTTCGAATTCTTCCATTTGCCTTATGGCTAACTCTTTCTGTCAATGGTGTTTTAGGGAAAACAATTTCGCTGATCTCGTTAAACTGTAAACCCATTATTTTACCTATCTCGTAGAACTTTTGGTCAGTTAAAAAATGCTCATAGACATCTGCACTTGCCTGATATTTTATCTGTATTATAATGTAATTATTTCTTGACATATATCTTTAATTTCTACCTTATATCAATAGGCGTCATTGGCCCCTTTTCACATGTTTAGGTGTTAATCTCAAGCTTTACTCACTGTTACTTCCATTTACATACTTTCTGAAAGGTATGACTGCATATGTCGTAGAACTGATGCTTCATAAGTTTAGATCCAATTCACGATGTTACATGATCCAATGACTTGTCAAGCTTTCTTGTCCTATCATTATTAGGTCTCTCATCGATCGAGTGCCCATTCGTCTTACCTTTACATTTCCATTTCAAGTTTCCTTGGGGGTCTCTTATCTCAAAGTATTTCTCATACTATCTTTCTTAATATCAGAGGTTCGTTATCTTTGGCCGAAGTGTTCTTATTGTCCCTCCTCTACCATTGGTCCTTACACTGTTCTGGAGTAATCATACCTTTGTGAAACCTGCATAACTATAATTTCATTCACCTTTATCATTCTTGTTGTAATCCTTCCTTCTACTCGTCATTAACGGAAAAAAACATTTCGGCCTTAATACTTGATCATACCATTCCGTTCATTCTTATTCATTGTTTTCATGTTTCTTACAATCATTCTTCGATTGTTCCATAGTTCTCATCCTTAATTACCCCCAATAAACTATTGTTAGCCAGAGGTTATGTAGAGTAACATACTGCACAATGAAGTCGAAGACCTTACTAGTCCTACCTATAACATATCTTAGCTTACTAACATTAATATATGTAATTCTCGATAATACGCGGTGTGACCATTTACGCATGAATGAGAGGCTTGTGTCCCCATCCACTACCGTGGATAACTCGATCATTATATATGACTTGGGCTTACCATTCTGGGCACATCACTTTATGTGATTTTCTTAAATTTAATGATGGTCACTCTTCAGATGATTCGATTGTGGTGATCCATTCTAGTTAATGATATCATTGGACAATTCCCAATGTATTTTAGGCAAGACATTACAATTACATAACATATTCCCTCATTCTAATCAGCAAGAGTAACCGTAAAATGTGTAGATTTTCATAACCTACTAAACCTTCCAATGATGTCCTCTGTTTTTATCTGTACCACTTATACTCATCTTATCATTACCTTTGCGCATCCATTTGGGACACTTCGAAATATTGTGGCCATGGCTGCCACACTAAACCAACCCCATGTACCTTTGTGGCGTACTCCAGTATGCGCTCGATCATACTGACTACAAGATGGTCGGGGTAGTCTCACTCGACCTTTGCAACTTTGATCCTGAAACGTTGCCATCTTCGAATCCTTTAAATATCGGCGATCCTTAGCTAATAAAATCCCTAACGCTTCAACGGTCTATCTCTATCCGACGCTCTAAGCTGAAGTCATTCGTGAGAGGCATCCTATTGATTCAATATTTGCACCAGTATCCTTACATCCTAATCAGACAGAGCCGGTGGTAGGACTGATGGTACATGATCCTCCCTTAACTCATCTGGTGCTACTGGATTCGTCGATACTTAGGAAAACAACTTAGTCATATCCTCTGACGGATCTGCCCCAATAGATAGCATACTACTCGTAATTACACTCGGTCCAACTTTAATCTCCCTGCTAATCATAATCCTACTGGAAGGAAGCATTGCTATAATTGTAAACACAATAAGGTCTACAAGGCGAATACTTACAAACTCTTGTGTTCCAGTGTGTAGTACCTCATTTATTTTACTCCTTCCCAAAACAAATGTTTCGCTTCCCAAACTTGCATTATCTCTTTCATGTATGTGTGAGACAACTTCTCATAATCTCAAAACTTTTTAACATACTACTGTCTTTCTAGCGTATTAACCATATTGATAGAAATCGCCCATTTACTGGCTATGACTATAAACTAAACGAAGTCGTTTTGGTAATCGGCGTTACCGAAACCGTAACAGGCACGAGTTAAACTCAAATTCTTAAAACTCAGCTCTACTGCACGATTAATGAGATGAAAGAATATAAACCATCCCTAAATTCCAAGCAGCCTCCTGCGTATAAGTATGGTGCACAACATACCCATACAAAAGACTCTACTAGACACGGCTTGTAGACTCCGTAGGACAGACTTGCTCTGATAACAAAATTGTCATGATTCAAACCAGAGGGCCATGATGGGCGCCTGAATCCCACCCGCCGGGTACCCCAAATCACACTATCATCGTATAACCACACTAAGCACAGACTAAGCCAAAAAAAAGATTATGAAAGCTCTTGACCATAAAATCGACTTATACATATATACATGTCAAGGCCGATAAGGCCATACAAAACCACTATCCATAGGACACCTGTCTACAAGCCTATAAAGAGTATGCGACATCAAAATATCATACAAAGACTAGACAACAACTCTGGAACAATAGTGTGCTCCAACATCAGTTGAACCAATAACATACCAGCGTGAACCATCACTCTCTTTAACTGAACCTGCGGGCATGAAACACAGCGTCCCCCGATAAAAGGGAAGTCAGTACAATTGGTGTACTGAGTATGTCAGACATAAATAACAGCATAATAAGGTTATAACAATATCTGAAAGAGAAACAATAGACCAACAATAAACACCTCTGAGGGTCCTAATACATATGCCTAAATGTTATGCACAATGCAACATCCGTATACCTCAACTTCTTCGGGCGTCTTCCTTACCATGGCAGCCTCTGTGGGCATCATGTCATATAATGGTTAATGAATGTATGTATGATGCAGATGAGGTTGTTACACCCTGTAATCTCAGGACATGTATATAAGAACGTACGTAAGAAATTAGGACGTTAAGATTTGAGACTTGTAGAATTTATCGGAATTATGGAAATATCGGGAAATGAAATATTACGACGAATGGGAGGGTGACACGTGTCACCCCCCCTTGGATGGTCTTGGTCGAATTAGACCAAGGGCAAAAAGGTCAAATGACCAAATCTTAGATGATCAAGTCTTGAAAGCCCAAGCTTGATATAATTGACTAAGTCAATGAGCCACTTGACTTGAGATATTTAAATCTACTTCATCCTAACCCCACAAGTGTTCTAATCCTAACCCTCCATTTAATTATATATTTATCCATGTAGCAAGACAAGTCTCTAACACTTAGAAAGAATTAGAAAACTTTGAAGACTTGAAGAGGAGCTCTCGGGTTTGCCCTCTTTTGAACAAGAAAAATTTCCGTTTGTGGTTCATAATTCACCATACTTTAAACCAAGGTTCCAAGAGGTATTGTAAGGTTATATCAATAGAAAGATCCCGGAAAGGCTACGTTTTCACATTAGTCGCAAGATGAAAACGTAAGTCGTTTTCATAGTTTTGTTTGGAAATTGAAGTAAAGTTGTTTGTGAACTTCTAAGGGCTTCAAATAGCGGATTGGAGCGTGAAGGAAATGAGTTAATTTGCTATGGAGCGACTTTAGATCTTGAAGTTATATTAGGGCTTGTCAAGGTAACAATCTTGTCCTCTTAAGTGATTAAAGATTTCATGTTGTTGTAGTTATATATATAAACAAGAATGAGATATATATTATGAAGATTGAGATGTTATGGAATATTTGGATGGAATCCAAAACTAGCATGGTTTAGCCTTTAAGATTGTAATTCAATTTAGTTACTAGTTTAGTCGTCGCATGTTATCTAAAGAGAAGATTGTAGTTGTTATAATCGATTGCGGCTATATAACATGTTAGACTAAACAACTTGGATTAAAAAGAAATTGGAAAAGGCTTTACATTGTTGTTGCATTGTAGCCGATAATGGCATTGAAATGTTGGACTATTTGGATATCGATTGTGGGGCAGAATTTTACATGTCATGTGTGGCGTGTAATCCCCTTTGATTAGTTGATGTGTTGAGCCTTAAATGTGGCATTTGGTTATTGATTTTGGGCCTTGAAAAAGGTGGACAAGTATGTAGAAACAAAGGAAGTGTTGCCTAATTTTTTGTAGAATAGGTGACTTTACACTTAGAATATTCTACGTTTGAAGCTAGAAGTTAATAGATGTATTATGGTCATTATAGGTTGACATACTACGTACGGCATATTGGACTTAGCAAGTGGATTGAACCGAAGAGGTATGTGGAACTTTTCTTATCTCTTGAGTATGAGTAGTTATAAATGTATAGTATGGTAGACGTACGAACTTTAAATGAATTCAATTTCATTTGATATCCTTGACTTGTTTTAATAATGTCCAAGTTGGTTGAGTTAGAGAATTAACTCACTTGTTGTTAAAGGATAAAAATGCCTTAGTTTCTAAATCATAAAGTTAGTATAACGACTTTATGGGAAGTTGGTTATAATAACTTTATGGAAAGTTAAAAGGATGGTTTACTCTAAGTGAAGTAAACAAAGATAAATGACTTGAAATGAAGAAGGACAAATTGATTTAAAGGCATCAATTGTTTAAAGTTTTAAAGTAAAAAGTCACTTGATTTAGAAGCCAAAAATATATTTCTAAAAACGTAGTGACTTGTTTGAAATGTAGACAAGCCTTGATACTACGGATGTTAGTATCTTGGGGATTTTATACAAGAAAGAGTCATTTTTGAAAGGATAAAGGTACATAGTACTTTGGGTTAAATTCCCGGATTTTTAATGACATGTTAGTGCCTTAAGTTAAATAAAATGAGAGTGCATGATAATTAATGCTAATAAGAAGTTAGGGGATTTCTTAACTTGCTTATGATAATTAGGATAAGCCGGTGGTGCTTATGTTATGTATGATAAGCCGGTGGTGCTTATGTTATGTATGATAAGCCGGTGGTGCTTATGTTATGTATGATAAGTCGGTGGTGCTTATGTTATGTATGATAAGCCGGTGGTGCTTATGTTATGTATGATAGCCGGTTGTGCTAATGTTATGTTATTCTTGCGAGGTAAACCCCTGGGTTGCTACTTATTCCATGGATTTGCTACCCATGATGCGAGTGCGACATTTGTACTCATTGCGGGCCCACCGGGCCTAAGATGGTGAAATAGTCATGTGCGGGTGAAATAGTCTCATGCGGAGCAAATCGCTCCATTGCGGGTCCACAGGACCTATGCAGGTGAAATAGTCCCAAGAGTAGGAGTGCTTAATGATACTATGGGTGGGTGGCCCTAATTTGATCATAAGCCTCCTATTTTTATGCAGTAAAATGTACTCTTGTTTGCTCTCATTATTAGTAAGGCACATTGTGCTGTTATTTGAAATATCATACATGTCTCCAACTTTATTTTAGACTATATGATTTCATTTCAGTACTTTCAGTTTTACATACTTGGTACATCTGTTGTACTGACCCCCTTCCTCAGGGGCTGTGTTCATGCCACATGTAGGGGTAAGCAGGTTGTGGATCCTCACTCTTAGGATCACTGATCAGTTGTCAGAAGTTCCATTTCTCCGGAGGCTTGTCTTTTGGTACGGTTTCCCTGATGTTGTAGATTTATGTACATTCAGGGGTATGGCGGGGCCCTATCCCGTCACAATTGTTATTCTTAGAGGTCTGTAGTCATATCTTGTGGATTGGGTTGTAAGAACAAAGATGTAACTATTTTTTGGGTTATGTATATTTCACGGAAGGTGGCCTTATCGGCTAGCCTGTTGATATTTACTGTGTAGTATTTTATGAGTTTATGTATGTTCCACTGCTATTCTCTAATGTATACATGTAAGGGGTGCCCAGGTAGGGCACCAGTCGCGTGCCCGGGGTCGGGTCGTGACAGAGGTATACATATATATTGGCCACACATGGGCTCTTCCTGTCCATAACCGTCTATGTAGGCATCTAGTTATATTGGCCACACATTGACATCGATTTATGTTGGCCTATTCGGGCTCTTTTGTGATAATATGTACTAGCTGCAGGTGGTGTGCATATATAACGTTTTTCCCTCTTTTTTCATATCCCCTACAGATATATATAATATACAATAGTGTGCATAACACAAGTGGTCCAGGGTAATATATGAATACAATACAAATGAAAATGCATGAATGGTAACATCATATTCCAATCTCAACGGGTGACGTATTACCATTGTACCTTTGACAACCTGTGATTATCATCATCTTTTCTATATACCTTAATAAGGACTTAGAAGCAATTTAAATATGATTTTAGCATAGAAATCAATAACATGAATATTCCTTAACTTCTAATAGTGGAATAAATTATGGAACAATATCACAATTATATTTCATACGTAGAGCATGCCAAAAGAAGAAATAATTTATCTTAATATACCTTTACAAGCATACCTTGTCGGAGTATATCTGTTACACCCCGTAAGTCCAGGGCATGTTAAAGAGAATGTACGTAAGGAATCAGGACTTAAAAATTTGAACGAAAGAAAGAGTTGTAATTTCTAAGGAAAATCTTCCGAACCTCAGGAAGGAAAAATGTTTGTTAGTAAGAATTGGGTTCCCAGAATTGTTATTTGAGACTATGGAATTTTACTTTCGGATTTGGTCACGTGGGGCCCACCCGGGAAATTTTACGTTTTGTGGGGCCCACAAGGTTTTCGATATTTTGACCAATTATGAAAATTTCGGGAAATGAAATAGAATGGATCAATGGGAGGGAGACACGTGTTACTCTCCACATGGGACATGTTGGACGAAATTGGACAAAAATTATGGTCAAGTAGTGCAAGTTGAAGCTTGACATAATTGACTACATTTGACTAAGATCATAGCCTTCCATTTGGTTTAATCCAAGCCATTGATTGTAGTATATATCTATACTAGTAGCAAGATGAATTCCATACTTAGAAAATTTTCAAGAAACATTGTGCTAGGCTAGAGAGGCTCTCGGCATTGGCACCATTACCACACAAAATTTTTGCAATCTTGCTTCATAAATCACAATATTTAAACCCAAGGTCCCCAAAGGTATTCTAAGGATATCTCAACACAAAAATCCCAGAAAAACTACGTTTTTACGTTAGTCGCAAGATGAAAACCTAATGTGTTCTTCAACTTTGAAGTTGGAATTTGAAGAGAAGTTGTTTATGAACTTCTAAGGATTGTTTGGAGTGGATTGGAACATAAAGAAGAGGAGCTAAAGTGCTAAGGATCGACTTTTGATCTTGAATAAGATTTGGGCTTAAAGAGGTAATAATCTCCGTCTTGCTATTGAAATTCAAGATTTCATGTTGTAGTAGTTGATAGATGAGCATGTGATATTTAGAATGAAGATTGATAAATGTTATGGAATTTGGAAGCTTAAATCCGATATTGGCATGTTAGCCATTAAAATTGGAAATCAATTTGATCGATAGTTATAATCGTCGTATGTTGTATAAGAAAGGGATTATAGTTGTTATAATTGATTGCGACTATATAACATGTTAGAATAACAACTTGGATTGAAAAGGAATTGGAAAAGAATAGATGTGGTGTTATCCTTGTGTTTGCCGAAATGGCTCAAGTTATTGGACTGTTTTATATTAAATTGTGGGGCAGAATTTTACACGTCCTGTTAGGCGTGTAATCCCCTTTGGCTAGCTGAATTGTTGAGCCTTAAATGTGGCATGCTGGTTGTTGATTTCGGGCCTTGAAAAAGGTGGAAAAGTACGTAGAAACAAAGGAAGTGCTGCCCGATTTTCCGTAGAACTAGAGGGCAATTAATTGGTATAAGTCTTACAATAGTAAGTATGATATTGATAGAAGCACTATGGCCATTTTAGGTTGAAGTACTACGTGTAGAAGAGTCTACTTGGCTTAAGGAATAACCGATGAAGTTGAAGTACTTTGGAGCATTTTGCTACTTGTCGTATTGGTTAGTCGTCACGAGGTATGTGAACATCTTCCTTCTTTTGGCATGATTATACGTATGAAATATACATGTGGTGTTATTTCATGATTCCTTCTACTCTTAGAAGTTAAGAGGTACGTATGTTGATTTACTCTATGTAAAATGTATGTTTATGTTATCCTAAGTTCTTACCAAGTCTTATGGGGGATGTTGGTAAGAGTCGTTAGGAAGTATGTGGAGTCGAGGTGACTTTGCTAATTTATTGCACTAATGAGAATAGGTATCGAACAAGTCATTGCAGCGTTAATAAAAATGTATCGACAATCAATTAAATTAAAATGAGTAGAATTCTCTATCTGCATAGAAACTAAGATAAGACAAAATTGTATTACATTTTCTAGATCATGGCTGCTTTAATAAGATCGTTATAAACGAGTATAACCTATTCACAGCTCATAAAAGTATATGTTACTTAATTTAAAGAGTTTATATTATGAAGTTTTAAGACTATGAACCTTGATTTCTTAAAAGGTTATGAGACTTTATTTTTCAAGTTATGGGACTTGATTCTTAAAAGGAAGGAATGACTTGATTTAAAAAGTATGGTTTCCATGATTTATTTCAAAAGTTAAGAGGCTTGATTTCAAAAGAGAATGTAACTTGAGTTTTCAAAAGAAGAAGTTTATTGATTTAAAAGAGAAGGTGTGGCATGATTCCTTTATAAGTATTCATGTACGTAGTACTTTTGGGTTTAGTTTTCCCTAATGTAATAAGAAATGAAAGTGCCTTAAGTTCTCCAAAATGAAAGATTGTTATAATAGCTTTATGGGAAGTTGTTATAACGACTTAAGAAGGAGTAAGAAAAGATGGTTTAAAATATTATGGATACAATACACCGAGTCCTACAAATAGGTCGGGTTATGTTATGAGACACACCGAGCCTACACATAGGCCGAGTTACGTTATGTGACTTTACCGCGTCCCAGAATGGGTCGGGCAGTATACCTTTATGGGCATACTTATGTGACTTTACTGCATCCCAGAATGGGCCGGGCAGTATACCTTTATGGGCAGACGTATGTGGAGTTTTTCTTATCTCTTGAGCATGAGTAGTTATAAATGTATAGTACGGTAGACGTACGAGATTTAAATTAATTCATTTTCATTTTGATGTCCTTGACTTGTTTTAAGAATGTCCAAGTTAGTTGAGTTAGAGAATTAACTCACTTGTTTTAAAGAATAAAAATGCCTTAGTTTCTAAAGCATAAAGTTATTATAACGGCTTTATGGGAAGTTGGTTATAACAACTTTATGGAAAGTTAAAAGAATGGTTTACTCTAGTAATATAAACAAAGATAAATGACTTGAAATGAAGAAGGACAATTTGATTTAAAGGCATCAATTGCTTAAAGTTTTAAAGTAAAAGTCACTTGGTTTAGAAGCCTAAAAATGTATTTCTAAAGGTGTAGTGGCTTGACTCGAAAAGTAGACTTATCTTGATACTACGGGCGTTAGTATCTTGTGGCTATTTTATGAAATAAGTCCTTTTCAAAAGCATAGAAGTACGTAGTACTTTGGGTTAAATCCCCGTATTTCACGTAAAACGGAAGTGCCTTGAGTTTATAAAATGAAATTCATTTTTGGTATGATAATGAAAGTCTAAAATTTTTATGAACTTGCCTATTCTTGCTTGCGATAGCCTTTGAGTGCAAGTATTATATTTTTACGCTGCTGTGACTCTCAGTTGGAGGGTCGGCTGTCTTGTTATGAATTTACTTGGACGTACCGACAGTGATGAAGGATTCCACTGGTATGCTTCCATTTTGATTGTTCCATGGAAATGCTTATACGATGAGGAATTCCGGGGCATGCAACCATGATGCGGGTTAAACTCCCGAATGCTATTTTTATTCCATGGACTAGCTCTCCATGAAGACATGTACCCGAGATGAGGGATTCCACGGACATGTTATATACTATTATTATTCCATGGACTAGCTCCCCATGAAGACATGTACCCGAGATGAGGGATTCCACGGGCATGTTATATACTATTATTATTCCATGGATTAGCTCTCCATGAAGTCATGTACCCGAGATGAGGGATTCCACGGGCATGAGATATATATATTGCATATGTGCACGCCGACAGTGATGTAGGATTCCACGGACGTGTTATATATATATATATTTTACACTTGTGGTTGTCGACAGTGATGGAGGATTCCACAAGCACGCTTGATATTTGCGGGCTTGAGACCCTTACTGGACTGTGTGATGATTTTGAGGGCTTGTGTTCCTAGCCTTGATGTGACTATTGTTTATGTGATGAAATAGTCTTTAAAAGGTAAAAACTGACTTTCATTACTTTCGTTTCGACAAGGCACGGTTGTACTGTTAATTTGATTATCATACTTGTCTCCAGCTTTATATATCTAGACTTTATGATTTAAATTACAGTACTTTTATTTTCACATACTTGGTACATATTTTGTACTGACCCCCGTCCTCGGGGGCTGCGTTCATGCCCGCATGTGTTAGGTACACATGTTGGTGATCCTTTCTCTTAGGATAGTTTTTGGGAAAAAGCTCCATTTACTCCGGAGGCTTATCTTTTGGTACGGATCCCTGTTGATGTGGATTTATGTATATTCAGGGGTATGGCGAGGCCCTGTCCCGTCACAGTGGTTATGTCAAAATTCTTAGAGGTCTGTAGTCATATCTTGTGGGTCGGTTTGTAAAGAAAAATGATGTAACTGCTTTTGGCTATGTATGTATATATCCAGGGAGGTAGCCTTATCGGCTAACCTGTTGTTTATTTCTTGTTGATTTATGTTATGAGTTTCATGTATGTTTCGCTGATTTTATCTGAGGTATACCTATAAGGGTGCCCAGATAGGGCACCAGTCGCGGGCCCAGAATCGGGTCGTGACAATATCACTTTTTAATAGACTTCCAAAAATGTCACGCTAATTGTTCTTGAGAAACAACTTTATGACGGTAAAAGATCAATTATTTTTAAGAGACATTACTGACCACCCTTGAGAACAAGTATATATATATATATATATATATATATATATGTATATTGATGCTCCAGCATCTGAAGAATCGCCACTTTGAGAAGGTAAAGGTGAAGTGAAAGGTGGAGCATCTGAAGAATCTCCACTTTGAGAAGGTAAAGGTGAAGTGAAAGGTCAATTACCTGAAGTCTTAAAAATGAATGACACGGCAGGACAAAGAAGTAAGTTCACATTTCAAGATCATTTTGAGACTTTAAAGTTATTAGAAAAAATAAATACATAAGCCTAGCATCAAATATCACTACTTCGTGAGTAAGGGGAATTTTGTAGCATGTCATTACTTAAAGTGTTCTCATATTATTTAGCAACGCCACGTAGTGGAGGGGTGACACTTACTTAATTAATTCATTAGAATGTTACACGCAAAATGCCTCTACTTAAACTTGTCTCCCTCCGTATAATTTATCAATCACACACATAATTAATTCAACATCTCACTTCATTTAAATTCTAATGACTCATAAAACCTTTGTACTCAATGTCATAATTCCTGTAATATGACACTAGTTCATAACTTCTTTATGCATACTCCAAATTTATTTCTGATTCCCGTCGTCACACTTGTTGTCCAAAATTATTTCGGAGCTTCATCTATTTATATACTAATCTCTTATTAGTATACGTAAATATAGCATACACTTTTCCAATGTCTGACTTTATTTACGCACACCTAGCGATTCAAACTGTAACCCAAAAATATGGGATGTTACAAATAAATAAAGTTCCAATATTCATGCCCGAAATGAATAGGAGACGTCTTATTCATAAGCATAAAATTAAGATCCTTATATTTAGTCATTGAATGACTCAAAACCGAAAGAAATTGTCCGGTATAAATCAAACTAAGATTTAAGGTTTGTACAATTTACTTAAGTTATTTTTAAGATCGAAAAGAACTTTCATTCGGCTCGACACAAACTAAGTACATATTTAACTAATACTACGAAGCTGGAGGCAATTAGCCCGAATTGGGTTGAGATTTTATGTGGCTAAGTTATTGAAAATAAGAAAGCAATAACATGAACTGAAAGATAGAAAAAACATGACTAGAAGGGATATTCATTTTATATACAAGGCCAGTAAATGACTAGAGCAAAACATGTTCAAAGTACACAAAAATAAAAGAAATAAATAAATACAAGGGCATTGAAGCCTAGAACTTAATCAGACTCGGATACGGAGTCCTCTGGGTCATCTTCGGAGTTGTCTCTGTTCAGCTTTCGGTAGGCTCTGAGTTCGATGTCCTTAGCTTTCTCAATCTTCTCATCAATCTCTGAGATCCTATCTCAAGCCTGCTTCAAAGTGTACCTCTAGATATTCCATTTTATGTGATCCGTCTTTAGCACTGTATGTGCCACCTCAGCCTCCACCTCGGCTAATGCCTGATCTCGCTCACTTAAGACTTGAGCAAGTTAGGCCAAAATTTATGCATTCTTTTGGGCATAGTGTTATACCCCGTATTTTCAGAGTATGTACGTAAGGACGTACGTAGAAAATTTGAAACTTGTACTAAGGCTTGGCCGAATTAATTTTGTTCACAACACCCGTTTAGAGTCGTTTTTCGACGAAACGTTTTCACAGCTTTCGTAGGGGAATTTCCGGCTATGACATTTCTAATTTTTGCGGATTTTTCCGAGAGACGAAACCATTTTGACCAACAAAATGGCGACACTTGTCACCCTCAATTGGGGAGTGGCGTAATGTGATGGACGAATTGGCCTTGTTGGTCAAGGGGAGTTGGTAGGATATTTTGTGTGTTAGTTGGTCAAGGACACTTGGGTGAATCTTGGCCTTACACTTGTGTAGCACTTGGCTCAATCTTGGCCATTGGTTGGCCTTCACTTGGCCTATAAATACCCATCCCTTTGAAGACTTATTCATCCATTCCTAAATGATCCTAAGTGTTAAAATCCTCCTCTCCCCTCTTGTTGACTCGTCCAAGAGCCTCTCTCCCTTTGAAAGGCCCTCGCCGAGAGCCCTCTCCCTCCTAGTAGTGTGGCCGTGGTACCCACTAGCCTAGTTGCTTTCGTATAATACCCTCTCTTGGTAGAAATACTCTCAAAAGTATTGTTATAATGCCCAAATTACCTTAGCCTTATACCTTGTAGTATTCTAAGGTTATACCTATCTGAAAAGCCCGGATATACTATTATACTTCCGTCACCACCAAACCGAAACCCTAGGAAAATCTCCATGGTTTGTTGGAGTAGTATGTAGAAGTTGGTTAGAACTTCTAAGGGTGGTTTAGAGCGGGTTGAGCGCTCGAGTTGGAGCTAAACGATTGCCGGGATCGACTTTAACTAGGATAATTATGGGCTTATCGAGGTAATTATCTTGTCCTCTATTGTAATTGGAAATTACATATTGTTAGAATATATAGTTGAAGTATACTATATATAGAATCAACGTAGTTATCGCAATGTCTTTTGACTTAAGCTGAATAATACTTACGGCAATGTCTTGCGACTTAAGCTGAATTTAAATTAGAATACTGAACTGTAATTACATAGGTCTGTATTACATTATAATTGTTTAGTTGTACAGTGGAGTAGAATTGTACAGTTAGGGTTAGGCGATAACCCCATGGTTGGCTTGGTAGGCCTACCGATAGAGAGAGATTTACGCTGCGGGGAAGCGCTGCCGAATTTTCTGTAGAATGTTCTACGAGGGGATCTAAATGTTAATAAGCGCCTTGTGGCCTTATAGGTTGAAGTACTACGTGTGGCGCGATCTACTTGGCTTAAGGAGTAGCCGACGGTTGGAAGTACTTGGAGCGTTTTGCTATTAGTCGATACTGCCGCGAGGTATGTGAACCTCTTCCTATCTCTTCTAGCATGATATGTGTGAACTATGTAGTACGGTAGACGCATACGTGCTAAACGTATTTGATTGGTTTAAAACATAAAGTGTTATAACGGCTTTATGGGAAGTTGGTTATAACTTTTTATGTTGGTAAGAAAATACTTGTGGTCTTTAAAAGGTAATCGATTTGAACTATAAGCGCTTGTTATGTGTTAATAAAGAACTTGAAGTATTTCAAAAGATTTTGAATCATTTTGAAAGAAGTAATACTTGGTTTTGAAAACTTAAGAGTTATACTAGCTTTATGGGAAGTTAGGTATAACGGCTTAAGAATGTTTCTTGATTTGAAATCGAATGTGTATCGACAAACCATCGCAGCGTTAATAAAAGGAAATGTTTTGACAGATTAAGTATTATTAAAACCGGAGAAACTTCCATGCATAGAAGCTAAGATGAGACAAAATGATATTTCCTAGATCATGGTTTTTGTAATAAGATTGTTATAAACAAGAATATCCTACTCACTTATAAGACTTATGTTTCTCATATAGTTAAAAGAGAATTATATTCTTAAATGAATAAGACTATGAGCTACTAAACCTTTCTAAAATAAGAAACGTGAACATTTGAAATTAGGCAAACTTGACGTTTGGAAAATAATGTTGTTACTTGATTTTACAAAGGTAAGTGTTTTGGTTTATTTAAAAAGACAAATACTCTATTTTATACTACGTATTGTGTGACTTATGTGAAAGCAACGGATCTTTTAAAAGATTTAATGTATGAAGTACTTTAGGGGTAGATACGAACTTGTTAGCTTAAAGTACCTTGTGTGTATAACTTGATTGTGTTGGTTTGTGATAGCCTTGTAATACTTTCTTGTTGATTGATAAGTAAACATGCTAGGATGCTACGTGTGTTAGTATCTTGTGATGTTGTGTAAAGGGTTTTCCTTTGTTGTGCTTATGTTGCTTAACGATAAGTCGTTGTGTTAGTATTTTACATCACTCATCTCTTGAGATGATTCCGGTTGTCGCCTCCGACGCGGGTAGACTCAGCGGTCGATGGACCTATGATTCGAGAATACCTCACGCAGTCCCGAGGGCCTATCGCGAGCTACGAGTTCCGTGTTAGTGTCGTCCTTTATGGGCATGCGGTCCATGTGGCCACGCGATCGCGAAGTCGTGACGATGCCGGAGTAGCTACCGATGCGAGGAATGCCTCATGCGGCCGATGAGATTGGCCTACGCGAGTCGCGGAAGTTCCGGGACTAGACGCGCACATTAGATATCGCGCAAGTGGCCAACTTTGATCATGTGACGGCCAGACAGATCTTATGATACGATTCATGACCTTGTTGGTACCGTAGGTGTTAGTAGTCGGCTATGCCTTCGCATTTACCCCGTGACGGTGTTATTATGGCACAGTGGGACACGTGCTCATGTGTGTTCCTTGGTGCTTTTATATCATAAATCGCCGCGGTGAGGAAGGTATTCCACGCATGATTGATGTTGTGGGCCGAGACCCATTGTTATACTTGAGTGATGACTTGAGGCGTGAGTCACGACTTGACATGACCGCTTTGTTGTAAATCGTAGTTTGGTTATCATACATGTCTCCCGCTTTATATGATCGCTATGATTTCATTTACGATGTATTTTCGCCACATACTTGCACTGCCAGATCGACTCCTTCGGGCTGCGTTCACGCCGCAGTTGAGGTACACCGCCGTTGATCCTAGCTCTCGTGGTCACGCTTCAGTTTGGGAAGCTCCGTTTCTCCGAGGCTTATCGGTGGTATAGTCCGCCGCCGTAAGTGTTTACATTCGGGGTTTGGCGGCCCCGCCATTGTTGTCGTATCATTCTTAGAGGTGCAGTAATCACAGGCGTGGTTTGTAAAAAGGATAAACTGCTCATGTTGAAAAAGTTGATATTTATATATATACCTGAAGGTAACCGCTGGTTAGCCTGCCTCTTCTTATTTCACCGTCTTATTACATCGTTTCATGTATTGTCTTTATGTTCCGCTGATTACTCGATGTATGTCTACTGGGTGCCCGGTAAGGCACGATCGCGCCCAGTTCGGTCGTGACAAAAGTGGTATCAGAGCGCTTAATCCTCGGAAAGTGTCTACGCATCAGTATCGAAGAGTCTTGATTATCGGTGTGTTGTGCACCACACCAATAATCGTGAGGCTATAGGGTATTTAGGATTGGTTTCTATTCTTCTCACTCGAGATCGTGCCTTAGAGCCGTGTTGTAAGTTGGACCTCCGACGTATTTCTTTCCTTACCGCTATGCCTCCGCCAGGGCAACCCGCCCAGAGGCAAGGCACCGGTGGCCGCGAGCAGAGTAAATGAGGGTTACGTGGCACAGCCCAATCATCACCGGGTGGTGCTTCATTCGAGAGTTTTGCGACGCCACTAGCCCCAAAGCAGAGTTTAGTATAGCGCGGCGGCCTTACCGCGCTGGCGACATTTGAACCTTCGGGCCACGCATCGGAACAGAGAATTTAGATTGCAAAGAGGCGACCACATTAGCTATAGATTTGGCTACCAGAGTATACCGATGCATCGCGAGTCTTGAGGACTATCTAAAAGAGGTTGTGCAAGAGTAATTCTTGATTGGGCTTGAGCATGGCACGTATGCGGGCTTATGCGCAGCCGAGAAGCGTAGAGATCGACGGGTTAACCAAGGACAGAAGGCGAGCAAAGAAGGTCCTTTGGTAACTTTCGAGACGAGTCACCTCACCGAGATTTGATTATGCACGCCCACCAAGATGCAGTGGTCTTCCATGGATTTCGGGACGCTCGGCACGCAGGAGTTGGTCGAGCTCCGATCTTCCGGTTCATTGTGATGACGCCATCCCGGGAATGTCGTCTTTAGTCGGGTACTTGTTGTACCTATGACCGTCGTGGTCCGATGTCGAAAGAGTGTCCTTGTAGGAGGACTTAGCCTTCGTGATCGATGGGTAGTCGCCACCTTCCAGTTATCGCCTCACGGCAGGTTTGATTAGAACGATTAAGGGAGCAAGAAGTAGATATAGATATATCTTTAACCTCAGAGATCAAGATGTGTGATAAGGTGAGTATACCTTAAGTGCTATGTTCGATAATGTGTGTTAGTTGTGATTAGATCATGGTTGTTTAACCGAGTAAGATTTTGGGGATAGAGGTGTGAGCCTTAGAGCTTTACGTAGAGACCTTAGAGGTGAGGCCATCTCAGAAAAGGTGTAGTGTTATGTTCGACTTATCGGAGTGCATAGTGCACGTGAGTTATGTTTGGGATAGGTCCCTAGTAGTGTGGAATGAAAGGGTAGTTGAGCTAAGAAGACCGCTAGGTTTTCAAACGTAATTTGTGAGATTGTTAGAATCGGGAGCTAGTATTGTGCGCATTCACGCCGGTTGAGGCCACGTTGCGGGTCAACCCGCGGTAGGTTTGGTGGTGTGGTCAGGTTATGGTGGTCCCGCCTTGTGTTAGGGTCACGAGGGTGTTAGGCCCAGGTTTAGTTAGCCGTCTGATTCGTGGGACGATTCGACCGAAGAGTCGCCGGCGAGGTCACCGCCTTGTTTTCAGCAAAGCACCGTTTACTCGGCGGTGTTGTTTTATCAGAAAGGTTGTAAGGCTGCACGGGGTGCCTACCTTCACCTTATGACAGACAGTGGAGCCCAGGGTAGGGCTGTTGTTGTTTCTGGAAGTTTTGCCAAGCATGTGTTAAGAACTCAGGTGAGTCTCAGACCGCATTCGCCTCGCCGGTGTTTGGATTTCGCGGATAGTTGTGGGATTGTTGTCTCTGTGGAGGTAGTGTTTAAGCTACCATTTCGGTGTTCGGATGTCGCTTTTGAGGCCTTGTAGGGCGGAAGTGTAAGTCACGGTCGATTGGTTCGATGTTGGCAAGGTTCGCATAGTTGGTTCAGCTTGTTCCACAGACCGTGGATAGTGAAGCTTGTCTAGAAGAGGTTCCGCAAATCGGAGAAATCGTATGGATAATCGACGACGCTTTGAGTTCAAAGCCGACTACCGGTCTTCTTAAAGGTACCACCCGGTCAGTGTGACGAGTTTTGGAAAAGCAGAGGAACTTAGCCCGGTTACTGGGCCTTTTAAGTTCATGTGAAGAATAGGCCAGTGCCTATATGTTAGCTTTTGCCGTCCGACTTAGGAGGCGTATGACCTCTTTCGTATTGTTATGATCGGAAAGTATCGAGATCCATCCAGTGTTCCCGATAATGATGACCACGTTAGAGAAGTAACCCAGTTTTGGAAATCAAGCGATGTCAGAAATGTGGTAAGAGTTCGAGTGTACGACCTCGGGGATCGCGTAGTCCGGCACCATTTGTTGGGTCGCGAGTGACACTAGAACCTCGCGGCAATGTGACAAAAGTGGTATCGGGAAGAAGCGAGCATGTATGGCGAGCATAGATGTGACCAGTTCATTTCTTTGGAAAAGTGTGGAAGAAGTATATTTTAGACCCCGGAGAGAGGTGTTGGTGGTGAAGTTAGACGTGAGTCCTCGTGGACTTGGATGTAAGTATTTTGCGATTGTTTCGTGGCCACCGTGGCGGATTGTTTCGTAAGTATGGTAGTGAAGACTATATCGGCGCGTTTGTTTTGAGACTTAGAAGGAACATTCGGGACGAATGTTTCTAAGGAGGGGAGAATGTTATACCCCGTATTTTCAGAGTATGTACGTAAGGACGTACATAGAAAATTTGAAACTTGTACTAAGGCTTGGCCGAATTAATTTTGTTCACAACACCCGTTTAGAGTCGTTTTTAGACGAAACGTTTTAACAGCTTTCGTAGGGGAATTTACGGCTATGACATTTCTAATTTTTTCGGATTTTTACGAGAGACGAAACATTTTTGACCAACAAGAGGGCGACACTTGTCACCCTCTAATTGGGGGGAGTGGGCGGTAATGTGATGGACGAATTGGCCTTGTTGGTCAAGGGGAGTTGGTAGGATATTTTGTGTGTTAGTTGGTCAAGGACACTTGGGTGAATCTTGGCCTTACACTTGTGTAGCACTTGGCTCAATCTTGGCCATTGGTTGGCCTTCACTTGGCCTATAAATACCCATCCCTTTGAAGACTTATTCATCCATTCCTAAATGATCCTAAGTGTTAAAATCCCTCCCTCTCCCCTCTTGTTGACTCTCGTCCAAGAGCCCCTCTCCCCCTTTGAAAGGCCCCCTTGGCCGAGAGCCCTCTCCCCCCCTCCTAGTAGTGTGGGCGTGGGTACCCCTAGCCTAGTTGCTTTCGTATAATACCCCCCTCTCTTGGTAGAAATACTCTCAAAAGTATTGTTATAATGCCCAAATTACCTTAGCCTTATACCTTGTAGTATTCTAAGGTTATACCTATACGAAAAGCCCAGATATACTATTATCCATCCGTCAGTCACAACCCGACACCCTAGGAACATCTCCAGGGTGTGTTGGAGGAGTATGTAGAAGTTGGTTAGAACTTCTACGGGGGGTTTAGAGCGGGTTGGAGCGCTCGGAGTTGGAGCTAAACGATGGCCCAGGCTCGACTTTACCTAGGATAATTATGGGCTTATCGAGGTAATTATCTTGGCCCTCTATTGTAATTGGAAATTACATATTGTTAGAATATATAGTTGAAGTATACTATATATAGAACTGAACGTAGTTATCGGCAATGTCTTTTGACTTAAGCCCAATAATACTTACTGCAATGTCTTGCGACTTAAGTCCGAATTTAAAGTAGAATCTTCGAATCGTAATTACATAGGGCTGTATTATAGTAGACTTGTGTAGTTGTGCAGTGGAGTAGAATTGTACCCGTAGGGTTAGACGATAACCCCCGGTTGGCTTGTAGCCTCGATAGTAGGAGATTTGCCGCCATGTGGGGAGGTCGCGAATTTTCGTAGAATGTTCTACGAGGATCTAAATGTTAATAAGCGCCTGTGGCCTTATAGGTTGAAGTACTACGTGTGGCGCGATCTACTTGGCAGGAGTAGCCGACTTGGAAGTACTGAGCGCTTTTGCTATTAGTCGATACTGCCGCGAGGTATGTGAACCTCTTCCTATCTCTTCTAGCATGATATGTGTGAACTATGTAGTACGGTAGACGCATACGTGCTAAACGTATTTGATTGGTTTAAAACATAAAGTGTTATAACGGCTTTATGGGAAGTTGGTTATAACAACTTTATGTTGGTAAGAAAATACTTGTGGTCTTTAAAAAGGTAACTGATTTGAACTATAACTGGCTTGTTATGTGTTAATAAAGAACTTGAAGTATTTCAAAAGATTTTTGAATCATTTTGAAAGAAGAAGTAATACTTGGTTTTTGAAAACTTAAGAGTTATACTAGCTTTATGGGAAGTTAGGTATAACGGCTTAAAAATGTTTTACTGATTTCGGAAATCAGAATGTGTATCGACAAACCACTGCAGCGTTAATAAAAGGAAATGTTTTGACAGATTAAGTATTATTAAAACCAGTAGAAACTTCCATCTGCATAGAAGCTAAGATGAGACAAAATGATATTTCCTAGATCATGGCTGCTGTAATAAGATTGTTATAAACAAGAATATCCTACTCACATATAAGACTTATGTTTCTCAGATAGTTAAAAGAGAATTATATTCTTAAATGAATAAGACTATGAGCTACGAAACCTTTCTAAAATAAGAAACGTGAACATTTGAAATTAGGCAAACTTGGACGTTTGGAAAATAATGTTGTTACTTGATTTTACAAAGGTAAGTGTTTTGGTTTATTTAAAAGACAGTCACTCTATTTTATACTACTGTATCAGGTGACTTATGTGAAAGCAACGGATCTTTTAAAAGATTTAATGTATGAAGTACTTTAGGGGTAGATACCCGAACTTGTTAGCTTAAAGTACCTTGTGTGTATAACTTGATTGTGTTGGTTTGTGATAGCCTTGTAATACTTTCTTGTTGATTGATAAGTAAACATGCTAGGATGCTACGTGTGTTAGTATCTTGTGATGTTGTGTAAAGGGGTTTTCCTTTGTTGTGCTTATGTTGCTTAACGATAAGCTATTGTGTTAGTATTTTACTTCACTCATTTCTTGAGTTGATTCCGGTTAAGTCGCCTCCACGCGGGGTAGACTCAGCGGTCGATGGACCTATGATTCGAGAATACCTACGCAGTCCTGGGGCCTACGCGAGCTACGAGAGTTCCGTGTTAGTGTGCGCCCTTTATGGGCACGCGTCCATGTGGCCACGCGGATCGCGAAGTCGTGACGACGCCGGGAGTAGCTACCGACGCGGAATGCCTCATGCGGGCCGATGAGATTGGCCTACGCGAGTCGCGGAAGTTCCATGACTAGACGCGCACATTAGATACTGCGGGCAAGTGGCCAGCTTTGATCATGTGACGGTCTAGACAGATCTTATGATACAGTTCATGACCTTGTTGGTACTGTGGGTGTTAGTAGTCGGCTATGCCTTCAGACTTACCCGTGACGGTGTTATTATGGCACAGTGGGACCGTGCTCACGTGTGTTCCTTGGTGCTTTTATATCATAAATCGCCGGCGATGAAGGTATTCCACGCATGATTGATGTTGTGGGCCCGAGACCCATTGTTATACTTGAGTGATGACTTGAGGCGTGAGTCCCGACTTGACATACCGCTTTGTCAGAATCGTAGTTTGGTTATCATACATGTCTCTGCTTTATATGATCGCTATGATTTCATTTACGATGTATTTTCGCCACATACTCTGCACTGCCAGATCGACCTCCTTCGGGCCGCGTTCATGCCGCAGTCGAGGTACACCGCCGCGTTGATCCTAGCTCGTGGTCAGCCAGTTTGGGAAGCTCCGCTTTCTCGAGGCTTATCAGGTATAGTCCTCGCCGTCGTAAGTGTTTACATTCGTGGTTTGGCGGCCCCGCCCCGCCATTGTTGTCGTATCATTCTTAGAGGTCCAGTAGTACTATCAGGCGTGGTTTGTAAAAAGGATAAACTGTTCATGTTGAAAAAGTTGCTATTTATATATATACTGAAGGTAACCGTTTTTGGTTAGCCTGTCTTCTTATTTCACTGTCTTATTACACTGGTTTCATGTATTGTCTTTATGTTCATTGATTACTCGATGTATGTCTACTGGGTGCGGGTAAGGCACGCCATCGCCCGGGTTCGGGTCGTGACACATAGGCCTTGATCTAATTTCATAGCCCCTCGATGGTCTGAGATTGCTGGTTATCATGATCCTGAGCGACATTCAAATCAGTCTGTTCAACATTTTTCTTTGCATTAACCTCGACAAACTCGATGTTGAGGCGATCGATTTAGAAGTTAAGGAAATCCTCTCGATCTTCAAGCTCTAAGTTTAAAGCCTGGACCTTGTCGTAGAGTTCATCATTTTGCTCATCCAATGCCTTCTTCTCTTTGTTGGCAAGCTCAAGGTCATTTACAACTCAGAGGTAGTCATTTTTTACGCGGTCCAATTTTGCCTTGATAGTAGGAAACTCATTGGTTTATTAAAGTTGAGCTTCTTTTTGTTGTAAAAGCCCTTTGTGCTGGATCTCTTTATCTTGAGCGTCCATTTGACCTTTGAGGTGATCGTTTTCATCCATGCACCGAATGAAGCCCTCACCGACTAGAACATATGACTATAGAATTAGAAATTGGATGAAGGTTAGAAATGAAAAATAACAAGTATAAGTTTAAATAAGCAACAAAGATGCATACCCTATTAAAGGCATGTATATGCTCATTAAAGCAGTAGCGCAATAAAACATTTTTCATTTTTTTTCTATCGGACTTCTATATTAGAGAACTCAAGTAGTTGGTAACCCCAACCAACTGGGATAGTAAGTTGGTGTCCTCAAAGAAGAAAATAGTGGTAGATCGCACTTTCCCCGGGTCCGTACTTAGGGTCGGGAAGACAATCACTAGCTTGGATCAGGAGTTGGCATGGTTCTTCAGAGTCCGAGTAGACTTGGTCAATTTATGAGGTATAACCAGGTGAGTAAACCCGGAGGTGTTCGCCCACTTGGTTGGGTTAATAGAGGTCCTAGCTTCCTCGAATAAGCACTTAAAATCTTCTTGCCTAAAGCTTTGGGCTTGTTGTGATGATGGAGGAGGAGTTGAAGTGGAAAATTTGGTTTTCTTAGCCAACGACTCCTCGTCTGTGGGTTCGTCATCATCCTCGATGATAA
Organism: Przewalskia tangutica; assembly: GCA_029844215.1. Classification (NCBI taxonomy): domain Eukaryota; kingdom Viridiplantae; phylum Streptophyta; class Magnoliopsida; order Solanales; family Solanaceae; genus Przewalskia; species Przewalskia tangutica. Next base: position 120,113,408 of record CM056720.1, read on the forward strand.
CTGGCTCAGTGGCAGGTGTAGCTGCGACATAAGTTGGTAGTAGAATCGGTTTGTCTACTTCAGTGGCAACATTCACTTCTCTAACTTCGGTAGGAGTGCCTTCCTCCTTAGTAGTAGTGGTGGTAACTTTTCTCACCCAAACATCTTCTGGTGAGATATCAGTTTCTTGAGCTCAGGAAGGACCACCCACTTCCGAAGCTCATTTTCTCTTTAAGCCAGTCGAAGGTGATTTCGGAGGCTTTGAGGATTTGGGTTTGAAGGATTTCTTTTTTTGGTACATCAGTGATACGCTGAACTGATGCGGACGGATCAAATACTAGATGGGGAACAACTGGAGCAGCAAAAGGGTTGGACCTTGGGGTCGAGGAGCCCTTCGGTATACATGCGAGTTCGAAAAATAGAAAAATGGAAAAATTGAAAAAATGCACAAGGCTAATAGAAAAGTAAAAAGAAAAAGAGAAGGGAAGGTCGACGTATACTAACCGTGGTTTCGGGCTATCCATAGTTTATCGGAGAGTTCTTTTCATCTCCGCTTCTTATGTTGATAAGTGTTGATTATTTTCTCGACCCATTCATAGTGTTTTTCCACGTGGGACGGAATCCACTTGACGGCTAAAAAGATGGGGAAACAAGATTTAAAAGCAGGGCATCTAAATTGAAAGAAAATGAAAAAGGTTCGATACTTACGGTGCATGTTCCATTCCTCTGAGAAGGAAATCTACCTAGACAGAATAATTTCAGCAGTTGGAACCGCAACAAAGCGCTCCAACCAACCCCTATCTCGATTCTCATCGACACTAGAGAGGAGGAAAACTTTCCCCGTTTGGACTACTGAACGACCCTACCATGAAAGAATCGAGACACATATAAATGGATCAAATGATACAAAGTGAAACACTTGTTGACCAAGAAACAGAGGCAGGTTACAATCCTCCAAACAGATGGGTCAATTTATGCAAGACACATATTATAATTCATGCGTATCTGAAGGATCATGTCGTCGATTGGAGGGACAAATTTGAAAGTGAAGGGGTAGGTGTATACGTTGAAATACCCATATTCTAAAAGTGGTGATGTCTTTATTCGGTCCAGGAAAAATGATCCCGGAGAGATGTTTCCAACCACAGTCATCTATGGTCGGAGGTTTTGATACAAGACGACCAACTTTTAGCCTCCTTCTCCCCCCCCCCCCCCCCCTCCCCATTGCATTTTTTGAAGGCCATATGAACGACGAATTCAGTGTCAAAGTGAAAAGTGGAAGGGAACATATCAAAGGCTCTGGGTTCAGTAGTAGCCTGAGCATTAGAAGACTCACAAGAATTGGTGACGTCGTCGGTGACCGGCGGAGGTGAAGGAGTCAGAGAGGAGCTTCTTGAAGAGGAACGAGTAGTTTGGGCCATCGTTTGAAGATATGAAGTTTTGAAGATTTGAAGGTATGAAGGTTTGAAGATTTGAGGGGTTCTGGAGATTGGAAGGTTGATTGCTCGAAGGATTAAAGGAAATTTACCCAAAGGTAAAATTTGAGGAAAGAAAGAAAATGGGGTTATATAGGGACGTGGTCATAAATACGGAACACTTCGGTTTATGAGCTGAAGTGACGGTTCAATCAGAGGGTGACATGTATCCGAAGTCACAGAGTGATTGGAAGTGAGTCAAATTTTGGGGATTGGAAGAGTTTCAATTTTTCGTCTAACCCGAAGTAATTTGAAAGGATGTTTGCAAGAGAAGACATTGAATAAATCATTTTCACTTCCTATCATTTCGGTAAACTTTGATCCGGGAAGTGTGGAGACTGTCTGTATATGGTGAAAACCGGAATGACACGTGGCATGGTTTGGGTGTGAAAATTGAAGGATGTTTTTGTCACGACCCGACCCCGGGGCCGCGACTGGTACCCTACCGGGGTACCCTGTCAGGTATACATCAGAGAATAGCAGCGGAACATACATAACACATAACTTATAATAACGTAAACATCACTGGCCAGCCGATAAGGTTGCCTTTGTCACGACCCGTTCCGGGGCCCGTGACTGGTGCCTTACCCGGGCACCCAAGTAGTCATACATAAGAGTAATCAGCGGAACATAAAAACAATACATGAAACAAAATGTGAAATGAGACACATTTTACCTGAGAGAAAATCGCCTTACGGCATATATATATAATTACAAAGTTGAACAGTTTAATCCTTACAACCCCGCCACAAATAAAGCAAGGCTGCACTCTAAGATTTATACAACAACTATGACGGACAGTGGTTCCGCCATACCCCGAATGTACAAGAACCTACTGCACTGTGGTAACATACCAAAAGATAAGCCTCAAGGAACGAGCTTCCAATACGCTGAAATGTGATCCTAAACGCGGATCGACAATGACCGATTTCTACCGGCAGATTTAACGCACTCACCGGGCGAGGTCAAGACAACAGTACTAAGTATGTGAAATCAGAATACGTAAATGAAATCATAATAGTCTATATAAAGCAGAGACATGTATGATAACCAAATTACAGTACACACATATAACAGTTATATCAAGTCAGGGACTCACGCCCTCCAAGTCATTACTCAAATATGAATATTGGGTCTCACGCCACAACATCAATCATGCCCGTGGAATACCTTCCTCATCGCCAAGCAGTATGATATGATAACACCAAGAAGTACACCAACACCAAGTCCTACCGATGCCAAAGCCGCACTAACAATACTATACAACCAAACCACGGTCGACATCGGCAAGCACGAAGCCGACTACCGGATACCGCGCCGTGTCACGAGTCGACCGGGCAAGTACGAGGGCTAACTACCGGTACCAAGCGTCAGGTCACGAGACTTCGCCACTACACCGAACGGGCAAGTGCGAGGGCTAACTACTGTGCACCAAGGCCGAATCACCACGCAGATCGGCAAGTACGAAAGCCACCACCGATACCAAGGCCGAATAAGAAACCTCGCGGAGAGCTAGTCCATGGAATAACAATCCTAATGGAACCATACCCGTGGCCACCCATCGTGTCGAGGGTCCAAGAGGATACAACAAAATAACACTATCAGCGAGCGCATCTGCGGAATTCTCCACACCGCAAGACGCCCAAGCAAGTTCTCAATAAGTCAACCGCCTCTACCGAGAGACGCAGAGTATAGAAACACAATTCTTGCACAACAAAGGCTATCACAACAAGCATAGGCAAGTTTCACAACAACAAGCATAGGCAAGTTATGCACAACTCAAGGTACTTTCAGTTTATGTCAAAGTCCGGGTTTTAACCCTAAAGTACTACGTACGTTAAATTCCTTTTAAAGATCCATTTCTTTTACAAAGGTCACCCGATACCCGTAGTATAAAAATAGAGTGACTTACATTGTTAAGTAAACCGAAACGCTTTCCTTTGTAAAATCAAGTAACAACATTATTTTCCAAACGTTCAAGTTTGCCTAATTTCAAATGCTCACGTTTCTCATTTTCGAAAAGGTTTCGTAGTTCATAGTTTTAATCCTTTAAAACATAATTCTCTTTTAAACAATTTGAGAAACATATGCCTTATAGGTGAGTAGGTTATTCTTTTTTATAATCAATCTTATTAAGCAGCCATGATCTAGGAAATGTAATATCATTTTGTCTCATCTTAGTTTCTATGCAGATGGAGGTTTCTACTGGTTTTAATAATATTTCATTATTCAATACATTTTCCTTTATTAACGCTGCAGTGGTTTGTCGATAATCATTCTGATTCAAATCAAGAAACATTATTCCTTTTAAAAACCAAGTACTCATTACTCACGAATGAGGTTTCACACAAAATTCATATTAATTCATTTAAGTCAAGTCTCTTATCTTTTAAGATCAAGTCTCTTAACTTCTAAAAATCAGTAAATCATTCTCTTTATCTCTCTTAAGACGTTATACCTATCTTCCCATAAAGCTAGTATAACTCTTATGTTTTCAAAACCAAGTATTACTCTTCTTTCAAAAAGGTTTCTTAATTCTTTTGAAATACTTCAAGATTCTTATTATTCAGGATTAATTCAAAAGACATTGCCGTATCACTACGTTCGGTTAGCACACGACGCCTACCGTACTATATATATATTCTTGTAAAATACTTCCAGATTCTTATTATTCAGCTTAAGTCAAAAGACATTGCCACACGACGCTCACCGTACTATATATATTCCTTTAAAATATCATTCTCAAGATTATAGGAAGAATCACATACCTCGCTAAGATTATCGACTATAAGCAAAACGCTCCATGGCTATAACCCGGCTAGCCTTGTCCATCTTCCAAATAGCACATGCTACTCAGAAACATTCAACCAATAAAGGCTATCGCCATCAGAAATACAAATTCTATGTAAGTACTGATTGAATCTTCTCGCTTTATAATTCTTCCGATGTGATCTATTCAAGTCTATTCTCAGAATATCCTCCTATTACAGCTCAATTCTTTCTCAGAATATCCTTCTATTACAGTTCAAATCTCTTCTATGAATCTTATATTCATTTCTATACAACTACGTATGTAATTCCCAATTACAATAGAAGGATGAGTATTTACCTCGATGAGCCCAAAATTATCCAAGTTTAATGTCGCTTCCCGAGCAACGTTAAGCTCCTACTCCGCGCGCCCAACCCGCTCCAAACAACCCTTAGAAGTTCTACGCAACTTCTACTTAACACTTCAACCGACTATGAAGGTTTTCCTTAGGGTTTCGTTTAGTGATCAAGGAAATATAGTAGTATTTTCTGCTCTACGACAGAGGTAACTTTGGAAAGTACTACAAGGTATTTGGTCTAAAGTATTTTGGCATTATAACAATACTGAGAGTATTTCTATACCACAAAGTGGGGGTATTATACGAAACCACTAGGCAAGGGAGTGGGTAGATTCTCGGCCAAGTCTTCCCATGTGGGGACCTGACGAACACAACACTTAAGGGGAGAGGGTTTTAGACTTGAGAATGATTTTTGGATGAAGAAGTTCATCAACTAAGGGGTATTTATAGGTCAAGCAAAGGCCAACCAATGGCCAAGATGAAGCCAAGTGCTAGGCAAGTGTAGGGCTAGGATTTAACCATGTGTACCTTATCCATCTACCACACCAACTTGCACAAAAATATCCTACCAACCACAAGCTCCAAGTCGTCCAACTTGCCGCCCCAATCACTTCCAATGTGAGGGTGACACATGTCACCCTCCCGTTGGTCCAAAATGTTTCGTCTCTCGAAAAAATCCGCAAAACATAAAAATGACATAGCCGTATTTTTCCCTTCGCAAGTCTTGTAAAACGTTTCGTCGAAAAACGATTCTTTTCGGCACTTGTGTACAAAATTCGAACCTTGCCAACCTTAAGGCTTAAATTTTTATACGCACGCCTCACGCATACATACTGAAATACGGTATAACATTCTCCCCTCCTTAGAAACATTCGTCCCGAATGTTCCTTCTCAAGATGGATAACGATAAAGTTCCTCTAACAAGTTGCCAACGCCACACCTGGCCATGAAATAACACACGTTCTCTTCCTTCCTTACTCGTCGTGCCCTTCTCGAACACTTGAACTCTTATAGTATAATTAACATACTTCATTCCTCGCTGTAGTTTCCAAAACTTTAGAGTCACTACCTCAAAACTTTTTAATCTTACTAGCCTCAATCTCCCTTAAGGCCATTCCCGCCTTCACGATCCGCTCGTCGAACACATCCACGAACTCATACGATGGTCATCTAAACTGGCCTAGCACCTCGTGACCCTACCACATGGCGACCACCTCGAACCGACCTAACCCCAAACCGGCCACGGTTGACCCGCAACATGGCCCCAACCCGACCCACTTAACGATCAAGCTCTTGTTTCCGATCCGGAACAATCTTATCTATACAGGTCATGAAAGCTACCACTTCCATTTTACACTACCCAAGGAATTTTCCCACAATTACTCCACGTATACTTATACATTCTGACAAAGATCACCCGCAAAGTCTTGTACTCAAGACGGCCTTACATCTAAGGTCTCAATTGTAATATTCTAAGGTTCATCATTTTCTCACCCCCAGTCTTACCCTTTTTCACTAACCAGGTTTTGAAATCACATTTTAGCACAAAGCTATCCGAACATAACACTAAACACATCATCCTAACATCAATACATACAAGTCTCTGTAGGTTAAGGATATACTCAAAATAGGCGGTTCAAAGGACCGCTAAAATCGGGAACTTCCACCGCGACCTCTGTGGCTGCCGTGTATGAACATCCCGCCTAGCTATGGAAGGTGAAGAACCCGCAATCGATCCCAGAGTCCGTGCTATCCTACCGGGCTACCCCGGTCGGACAGCCGCGGATGGCCCTGTTGGCCGCAATAATAACAATCTCCCAAGTTAGTACAACACTCTCCCTTATGAAGTTTTCCACAACGCCACACCGAGACAAGTGGCGACCTCATCCGCGAGCACTTACTCCCCGAAAATCAAACCCGGGAGCCCCGACCGCTTCCCTCAGATACCCCGGCGTCCCGGCGTCGCGAGGACCACTCAGAATGGCGAGGTACATAACTAGTTCGCTTCCGAGGCGGTCCGCCTCGAAAGTCACCAAAGGACCCCGCTATTCTCGCCCTCTTCACGATTCGTCATTCCGTCGATTTCTCCGCCTCACATCCAAGTGCATAAGCTCGCATGCGGCAATGTCCATGCCCACAAGAGCTACACGAACCACTTTCGCTAGGTAATCATCGAGCCTCAGAACATATCGTTGCACTCGATCCTCCATACTAGCTACTAACGCGGGACGCATCGCCAATGAGTCGAACTCACATTGTACTCCCAACCGCACGCCTGCTCGCCGCAACACCAAAAATTTGTCACCGAGCCCTCTCATCCGCGAGGCAAGAAATGTGCAAGAAATGCTCCCGAGAACTCGCCCCATATAGCCGGAAGTGCATTCTCTCCCGACAGCTCCCACGATCAAACCCGATCATGCGGTATCACGCGGCCGATGCGAACCTAGACCACCGACTCGGTCTCTCGATGCTTGATCACTCACGATCCGTCAGAATCGCTTCGGATGAACTCCTCGCGATCATCCTCGTGCCTCGACCCATAAAACTCGCGGCTACAACTCGTAAAATCCCATAGCCTCAAACTATTCGATCTAGTGGACCATCGTGCATCGAATCCGCTGGCCCACTTATCCTCAAGTCTCGCCACAACTCGCCATTAATCGCCCACTTGTAACCCATCTCTCTCGCTTCTAGACTGGGATCGAGGCTCGTGTATCGTGGTCTCAGAGACCGCCACGCTTCTACTCGCAGCTCCTCTCGCTTTGCCTTCGCCCGGCCGGGTTGCTGCGCGAGGCATAATCGTAAAAACGGCACGCTGGAGGGTCCAATTTATCACATTTCTAAGGCACGATCTCGTAATGAGAAGAATGGAAACCAATCCTAAATGTCTCGCAACCTCCTCGATTATAGATGGTGCACAACACACCGATAATCAAGACTCTACTAGACACGGTTCAGAGACACTTTCCGATGATTAATCGCTTCGATACCACTTTTGTCACGACTCGCCTGTTCGTGGATCGTGCCTTACCCGCACCCAAGTAGTCATACATCGAGTAATCGTGAACATAAAACAATACATGAAACAAAATGTGAAATGAGACACATTTTACTCGAGAGAAAATCGCCTTACTGATATATATATAATTACAAAGTTGAACAGCTTTAATCTTACAACCCCGCCACAACAAAGCATGCTGCACTTAAGATTTATACAACAACTATGACGGACAGTGGCCCCGCCATACCTCGAATGTACAAGAACCTCTGCACTGTGGTAACATACCAAAAGATAAGCCTCCAAGGAACGGAGCTTCCTAATACGCTGAAATGTGATCCTAAACGCGGATCGACAACCGATGTACCTCTACCGCAGATGAACGCACTTCGGGCGAGGTCAAGATAACAGTACTAAGTATGTGAAATCAGAATATCAGAAATGAAATCATAATAGTCTATATAAAGCAGAGACATGTATGATAACCAAACTACAAGACACACATATAACGCTTATATCAAGTCAGGGACTCACGCCCTCCAAGTCATTACTCAAATATAAATATTGGGTCTCACGCCCACAACATCAATCATGCCCGTGAATACCTTCCTCACTGCCGGCAGTCTATGATATGATAACACCAAGAAGTACACCGAACACCAAGTCCTACCGATGCCAAAGCCGTACTAACAATACTATACAACCAAACCACGGTCGACACGGCAAGTACGAAAGCCGACTACCGATACTCGCGTCGTGGTCACGAGTCGACCGGCAAGTACGAGGGTTAACTACTGTGTACCGCGCCGTGTCACGAGACTTAGTCACTACATCGAACGGGCAAGCGAGGGCTAACTACTGTGTACCAAGGCCGAATCAGCCACGAGACGGGCAAGTACGAAAGCCACCACCGATACCAAGCGCCGAACAAGAAACCTCGTGGAGAGCTAGTCCATGGAATAACAATCCTAATGGAACCATACCCGGCCACCCATCGTGTCAAGAGTCCAAGAGGATACAACAAAATAACACTATCAATGAGCGCATCTGCGGAATTCTCCACACCGCAAGACATCCAAGCAAGTTCTCAACAAGTCAACCTGACTCTCACCGAGAGACGCCAGAGTATAAAAACACAATTCTTGCACAACAAAGGCTATCACAACAAGCATAGGAAAGTTTCACAACAACAAGCATAGGCAAGTTATACACAACTCAAGGTACTTTCGCTTTATGTCAAAGTCCGGTTTTAACTCAAAGTACTACGACGTTAAATTCCTTTTAAAGATCCATTTCTTTACAAAGGTCACCCGATACCCGTAGTATAAAAATAGAGTGACTTACATTGTTAAGTAAACCAAAACGCTTTCCTTTGTAAAATCAAGTAACAACATTATTTTCCAAACGTTCAAGTTTGCCTAATTTCAAATGCTCACGTTTCTCATTTTCGAAAAGGTTTCGTAGTTCATAGTTTTAATCCTTTAAAACATAATTCTCTTTTAAACAATTTGAGAAACATATGCCTTATAGGTGAGTAGGTTATTCTTGTTTATAATCAATCTTATTAAGCAGCCATGATCTAGGAAATGTAATATCATTTTGTCCCATCTTAGTTTCTATGCAGATGGAGGTTTCTACTGGTTTTAATAATATTTCATTATTCAATACATTTTCCTTTATTAACGCTGCAGTGGTTTGTCGATACTCATTCTGATTTCAAATCAAGAAACATTATTCCTTTTAAAACCAAGTACTCATTACTCACGAATGAGGTTTCACACAAAATTCATATTAATTCATTTAAGTCAAGTCTCTTATCTTTTAAGATCAAGTCTCTTAACTTCTAAAAATCAAGAAACCATTCTCTTTATCTCTTAAGACGTTATACCTATCTTCCCATAAAGCTAGTATAAATCTTATGTTTTCAAAACCAAGTATTACTCTTCTTTCAAAAAGGTTTCTTAATTCTTTGAAATACTTCAAGATTCTTATTATTCAGCTTAAGTCAAAAGACATTGCCGCACAACCACGCTCGCTTAGCACACGACGCTCACCGTACTATATATATATTCTTGTAAAATACTTCCAGATTCTTATTATTCAGGCTTAAGTCAAAAGACATTGCCACACGTACGTCTACCGTACTATATATATTCCTTTAAAATATCATGCTCAAGAGTATAGGAAGAATCACATACCTCGCGACGATTATCGACTATAAGCAAAACGCTCCATGGCTATAACCCGGCTAGCCTTGTCCACCTTCCAAGTAGCACATGCTACTCGCAGAACATTCAACCAATAAAGGCTATCAGTCTACTGTAAATACAGTCCTATTGTCACGACCCAAACCCGGGCCCGTGACTGGTGCCTTACCCCGGCCACCCTAGTGATACAACATCAGAGTAATCAGCGGAACATAAAACAATAACATGAAACCAATGCAATAAGACAAAGGAAATAAGACAAAGCAACCTAAAACGGTTACCTTCATAATATATAACAATTTGAACGCATATCCCTTTCTACAACTCGCCCACAACAAGATTTCTGCACTTCTAAGAATGATACGACAACAATGGCGGACAGGCCCCGCCAAACCCCGAATGTAAACACCTACTACGCATGTGGACTATACCATCGATAAGCCTCCGAGAAACGGAGCTTCCCAACGCTGAATCAGGACTCGAGAGCTAGGATCAATGATCGTGTACCTCAACTCATGCAGATGAACGCACTTCTCAAGGAGGTCGATAACAGTACTAAGTATGTGAAATCAAAATATCAGAAATGAAATCATAATAGTCTATAAAGCAGAGACATGTATGATAACCAAACTACGATTCACAATAAATAAGCAAATATGTCAAGTCGTGACTCACGCCTCAAGTCATCACTCAAATATAACAATGGGTCTCACGCCACAACATCAATCACGCCTGGCATACCTTACCGCCGGCATTTCATGATATAATCACACCAAGAAGTACATGAACACCGTGTCCCACCTGTCATCATAAAACCGTGACGGTAAGTACAAGGCATAGCCGACTACTAAAACCCACCGCATAAACAAGGTCGAATCAGATTACGAGATCTGTCTTGCATCACATGATCAAAGCCGCCACTCGCTCGCAGCATCTAATGCGCGCTGCCTAGCCTCGAACTTCCCATAGCCCGCACGGGCCACTCCAATGGCCCGCATGAGGTATTCCCGCATCGAGGGTAGCTACTCCTGGCAGCCCCGACTCGCCGTCCGCACGCCACAAAGACCGCATGACCACGCGGCCGCAAACTAACCTCGAACTCGTAGCCCGCGATAGGCCATGCTGCACTGCATAAGGTATTCTCGAATCATAGTCACTAGACCCGCCGAGTCTACCCCAGACGGAGGGCCTTAACCTCCGAAACAAGTCATGAGTGGTATAATACCAACATAACGGCCGATCGTTATACCACTTTAAGCGCAATCGAGGAAAACCCCTTTACACAAAACATCACAAGATACTAACACACGTAGCATCCTAGCATGTTTACTTATCAAATCAACAAGAAAGTATTACAAGGCTATCACAAACCAACACAATCAAGTTATACACACAAGGTACATTCTAATATATGATTAACTGTGCCTGCATCTATTCCCAAAGTACTTCATACATTATCTTTTAAAAGATACGTTACGCTTACAAAAGTCACACAATACCCGTAGTATATGAAAATAGAGTGATTATCTTTCAAGTAAATCAAAACACTTCTTTTCAGAAATCAAGTAGCAACATTCTTTTCCAAATGTTTCAGTTTGCCTAATTTCAATTACTCAAGTTTCTCATTTTGAAAGGTTTCAGAGTTCATAATTTTAATCACTTAATGATATAATTCTCCTTTAAAAGCAATTTGAGAAACATATGTCCGATACGTGAGTAGGTTATTCTTGTTTATAACAATCTTATTTAAGCAACCATGATCTAGGAAATGTAACATCATTTTGTCTCATCTTAGTTTCTATGCAGATGGAAGTTTCTACCGGTTTTACTAATACATTATTAATCAAAACATTTCTTATTAGCGCACTGTGGTTTGTTCGATACTTATTCGATTCAAATCAAGAAACATTATTGCTTTTAAAATCAAGTACTCATTACTCGCGAATGAGGTTTTACAACATTTTTAACAAAATGTTAATTACTAAGTAAAACAAGTTAAGTCTCTTATCTTTAAGATTAAGCCTCTTAACTTTTAAAATCAAGAAACCATTCTCTTTACCTCTCTTAAAACGTTATACCTAACTTCCCATAAAGCTAGTATAACTCTTCTTTATTAACACACATCAAGTCGCTTACCTTTTAAAACCACAAAGCATTTTACACACGACGCCTACCGCATTACATAGTTATACACATATCATGCTAGAAAAGGTAGGAAGAGGTTCACATACCTCGCGACGATTATCGACTAATAGCAAAACGCCCAAGTACCTCAAACCGCTCGCTACTCCTTAAGCCAAGTAGATCGCGCCACGCATAGTACTTCCACCTATAAGGCCACAAGGCGCTTTATTAACATTTAGGTCTCTTCGTAGAACATTCTACGTAAAATTCGCAAAGACTCTCCCGCAACAACAGAAATCTCCTCCTTTATCTGGGCCGCTACCAAGCCAACCAGTGGGGTTATACGCCTAATCCGACGTACAATTCTACCTCACGTAAAAGCTTACACAAGTTCATCAGAATACACCCCATGTAATTACAGTTCATTACTCTTCTTTCGAAAAGGTAACTTATTAATCAGGCTTAACTCAAAAGACATAGACTATAAATACTATCAGTTCTATATATAGTATACTTCAACTATATATTCTAACAACATGTAATTTCCAATTACAATAGGGGGACAAGATAATTACCTCGATAAGCCCATAATTATCCAAGTATAAAGTCGATCCTGGGCAACGCTTAGCTCCAACTCCGCGCGCCCAACCCGATCCAAACCACCCTTAGAAGTTCTAACCAACTTCTACTTAATACTCCAACTAACTATGGAGATTTTCCTGTGGTTTCTGCCTGGATCAAGGAAAGTATAATAGTATTTGGCTTTTCAGATAAGTATAACCTTGGAATACTGCAAGGTATAATGGCGAAGGTATTTTGGTTATAGTAACAATACTTTTGAGAGTATTTATACCAAGCTGGTGTATACCCTCGCCAACCCCACTGTGAGGGGGTACTTCGGCCAACTGGGAGGGGCTCTCGCCAGGGGCCTCACCATGGGGGGAGGGGTGTTGACTAACACCACAAGAGAGGGGGACGGGATTTTAGACTTAGCACAATTTTTGGATGAAGAAGTTCATCAAAGGGGAGGGGTATTTATAGGTCTAGCAAAGGCCAACCAAGGGCCAAGATCAAGCCAAGTGTGGTGCAAGTAGGCCAAGATCATGCCAAGTGCACCTTATCCATCTACAACAAAACATCCTACCTACTACTTGACAAAAATGTCAAGGAAAATCGTCCCAAATCCGCCCCACTTTTCCGCCAATGAGGTGCCAGTGGCGCCTCTCGCTGGTCCAACACGCTTCGCCTCTAAAAATCCGCAAAAATTAGAAATGACATAGCCGGAATTTTCCTTCGCAAGTTGTGAAAACGCTTTTAAAAACGACTCTAACCGGTGTCAGGCACAAATAAAATCGGCCAAGCCACTTTAAAGTTCAAATTTCACGCACGCCCCACGCATACTCCGAAAATACGGTATAACATTCTCCTCCTTAGAAACATTCGTCCCGAATGTTCCTTCTAAGTCTCAAACCAAACGCGGCGCCAAAGATAGTCTTCGCTACTATACTTACCTGAACAATCCTGCCACAACTGGCCACAACAACACCTGCGCAAAAAATACTTACATCCAAGTCCACGAGGAAACACCTCTAACATCACAAACGCTCCCATCCAAGGGTCTAAAATATAATTCCTTCGCACTTTCTCCATACAAAAGAAATGGTCACACCTCTGCTCGCAATACATGCTCGCTTCTCCTTTTACTCGTCGTGATACCACTTTTGTCACTTTGCCGCGAGGTTCTAGTGTCACTCCGGCGACCTAACAAATGGTACCGGGCTGCATGCGATCCCTGAGGCTGTCGTACACTCGAACTCTTACCACATTTCTGATACTGCATCAGTTTCCAAAACTCGGGGTTACTATCTCTAACGTGGTCATCATTAACTGGGAACACTCGGGATGGATCTCCGATACTTTCCCGATCATAACAATACGAAAGACCGGACATACTGCCTCCTAAGTCGGACGGCAAATGCTAACATATAGGCAACCTGGCCTAGTCTTCCCATGAACTCAAAAGGGCCCAAAGTAACTCGGGCTAAGTTCCCTCTGTTTTCCAAAACTCGTCACACCCAACCCGGGGTGGTACTTTCAAGAGGACCGACCGTCCAACTCGAACTCTAAGCTGCCGCCGATTATCCGCACGATTTCTCCGAGCCGCCGTAACCTCTTCTAGACAAGCTTTACCCTATCCACATCACCGGAACAAGCCTGAACCAACTATCTGAATCTTGCCAACATCGAACCAATCGACCGGCGACTTACACTTCCGCCCTGCAAGGCGTCATAAAGCGACATCCGAATACTGAAATGGTAGCCACTAAAACACTCCCTCAACAGGAGACAATAATCCTTACAGCTACCCCTGAAATCCACACACTGGCCCGAGGGCGAATACGATACGGAGACTCACCTGAGTTCCTAATCCTGCCTGGTAAAACTTCCAGAAAAAGAAACAGCCGTAACCTGGGCTCCACTGTCTGTCATAAGGTAAAGGTAGGCACCCCGTGCAGCCTTACAACCTTTCTGATATAACGCCTCGCAACATACCACCGAGTACACGGTTTGGACTAAAAGATAAGACGGGCTGACCTCATCGGCCCGACTACTGATTGAACGCATCCACGAACTCGTACGCTGGTTAACTAAACTTGGGCCTAACACCCTCATAACCCTAACACAAAGCGGGACCACTACAAACTGACCCCACTACCATAAAGGCCGCGGGTTGACCCGCAACGTGGCCTCAACCCGACCCGGCAACGCGCAAGACATTAGCTCCCCGAACCGGAAAACTCTCACTAATCACGTTACGAAAACCTAGCAGTCTTCTTAGCTCAACTACCCTCTTTCATTCCACACTACCCAGGGACTTATCCCATAAACATAGCTCACGTGCACCATGCACTCCTATAAGGGTCAAACATAAACATACGTCTTTTACTCGAGATGGCCTTACCTCTAAGGTCTTCACGTATAATGTTCTAAGGCTCACACTTTCCCTTATGTCCAATCTTATCCTCATACTAACCATGATTTCCTAATCACAATTTACACCATGCTATCTGAACATAACACTTAAGGTATACTCACCTTATCACATATACTGATCCCTAGAGGGTTAAGGATATATCTATATCTACTGCTTCATTCCCCTTAGTCATTCTAATCAAACCTACCCCGTAGGGCACATAGCTAGGGGAGATGACGAACTACCCACCGATCCCGGTCGAGTCCTCCTACTAGACATCCTTTCGACACACGGCCCTCGACGGCCGCAGTAAAACAAGTACCAACTAAAAGATGACATTCCTCGATGACGTCACACCGCGAACACCGGGAAAATCAATCCGCCGGGCCGAACCTACGCAGTAGCCGTGAATCGGAAGCTCGAGCTCACCAACTCCTCGCATACCCCGAACGCCCCGAACCCCGCGGAGGACCTTTCGCACCGCGTGGATGTGCATAATCTAATCACGCGAGGTGACTCGACTCGAAAGTTACCAAAGGACCTTGCCGCTCGCCCTCTTCTCGCCCTTCGTTAACCCGCCGATCTCTACGCTTTCGCTCGCAAGATAAGCCCGCATACGTGCCATGCTCAAGCCTAATCAAGAATTACTCGCACAACCCTTTCTAAGATTTTCATCAAGACTCGCAGACATCGGTATACTCTCCGTAGCCAAATCCATAGCTAGTAATGTGGTTGTCTCTTTGCAATCTATATTCTCTGCTCTGGCCGCGGACAAGGTTCATATATCATGGCCGCAGAGACACCGCCGCCGTGCTAAACTCACTGGGCCGTGACGAGCATAACTCCCCGAATGAAATACCACCCTGTGTGATGATTGGGCTCAGGCCCTCAGAACCCTCTCAACTCTACTCGCAGCCTCTTGGCTGCCTTTCGCCTCCCGGCCTGGTTGCCCTACGCGAAGGCATAACGGTAGTGGAAAGAAATACGTGAGAGGTCCAACTTACAACATTTCTAAGGCACGATCTCAGAGTGAGAAGAATAGAAACCAATCCTAAATATCCTATAGCCTCCTCGATTATTGGTGTGGTGCACAACACACCGATAATCAAGACTTCATCGATACTGGCTCGTAGACACTTTCCGAGGATTAATCGCTCGATACCACTTTTGTCACGACCAACTCGCCCGCGGATCGTGCCTTACCCCGCACCCTAGTGATACAACATCGAGTAATCGGGAACATAAAACAATAACATGAAACCAATGCAATAAGACGTTGAAATAAGACAAAGCAACCTAAAAACGGTTACCTTCATAATATATAACAATTTGAACAGCTATATCCCTTTCTACAACTCGCCCACAACAAGATTTCATGCACTTCTAAGAATGATACGACAACAATGGCGGATAGTGCCCCGCCAAACCCCGAATGTAAACACCTACTACGCAGGACTATACCACCGATAAGCCTCCGAGAAACGGAGCTTCCCAAACGCTGAATCGTGACCGAGAGCTAGGATCAATGATCGTGTACCTCAACTCGCAGATTAACGCACTTTCAAGCGAGGTCGATAACAGTACCAAGTATGTGAAATCAAAATATCAGAAATGAAATCATAATAGTCTATAAAGCAGAGACATGTATGATAACCAAACTACGCTCACAATAAATAAGCAACATGTCAAGTCGTGGACTCACGCCTCAAGTCATCACTCAAATATAATAATGGGTCTCACGCCACAACATCAATCACGCCTGGCATACCTTCCGCATCCGCCAGCCTATGATATAATCACACCAAGAAGTACATACGAACACCGTGTCCCACCGTGTCATCATAAAACCGTGACGGTAAGTACGAAGGCATAGCCGACTACTAAAACCCACCGCATAAACAAGGTCGTGAATCAGATTACGAGATCTGCCTGCATCACACATGATCAAAGCCGCCACTCGCTCGCAGATCTAATGTGCGCGCTCAGCCCCGAACTTCCCATAGCCCGCACGGGCCACCCAACGGCCCGCATGAGGTATTCCCCGCATCGAGGATAACTACTCCCGACAGCCCCGACTCGCCGTCCGCACGGCCACAAAGACCGCATGACCACAAGCGGCCGCAAACTAACTCGAACTCTCGTAGCCCGCATAGGCCATACTGCACTGCATAAGGTATTCTCGAATCATAGGTCACTAGACCCGCCTCGAGTCTACCCCGCACGGAGGCGCCTTAACCTCCTAAACAAGTCAAGGCGAGTGGTATAATACCAACATCACGGCTGATCGTTAAACCACTTTAAGCGCAAGCGAGGAAAACCCCCTCTACACACAACAGCACCACATACGAACACACGTAGCATCCGAGCATGATTACTGATCAAATCAACACCAAAGTCTTACCAGGCTATCACAAACCAACACAATCAAGTTATATACACAAGGTACATTCTAATATATGATTAACTGTGTCTGGTATCTATTCCCAAAGTACTTCATACATTATCTTTTAAAAGATACGTTACGCTTACAAAAGTCACACAATACCCGTAGTATATGAAAATAGAGTGATTATCTTTCAAGTAAATCAAAACACTTCTTTTCAGAAATCAAGTAGCAACATTCTTTTCCAAATGTTTCAGTTTGCCTAATTTCAATTACTCAAGTTTCTCATTTTGAAAGGTTTCAGAGTTCATAATTTTAATCACTTAATGATATAATTCTCCTTTAAAAGCAATTTGAGAAACATATGTTCGATACGTGAGTAGTTATTCTTGTTTATAACAATCTTATTTAAGCAACCATGATCTAGAAATGTAACATCATTTTGTCTCATCTTAGTTTCTATGCAGATGGAAGTTTCTACCGGTTTTACTAATACATTATTAATCAAAACATTTCCTTATTAGCGCCGCGTGGTTTGTTCGATACTTATTCTCGATTTCCAAATCAAGAAACATTATTGCTTTTAAAATCAAGTACTCATTACTCGCGAATGAGGTTTTACAACATTTTTAACAAAATGTTAATTACTAAGTAAAACAAGTTAAGTCTCTTATCTTTAAGATTAAGCCTCTTAACTTTTAAAATCAAGAAACCATTCTCTTTACCTCTCTTAAAACGTTATACCTAACTTCCCATAAAGCTAGTATAACTCTTCTTTATTATCACACATCAAGTCGCTTACCTTTTAAAACCACAAAGCATTTTACACATGTACGCTCACCGCATTACATAGTTATACACATATCATGCTAGAAAAGGTAGGAAGAGGTTCACATACCTCGCGACGATTATCGATTAATAGCAAAACGCCCAAGTACCTCAAACCGCCGGCTACTCCTTGCCAAGTAGATCGCGCCACGCATAGTACTTCCACCTATAAGGCCACAAGGCGCTTTATTAACATTTAGGTCTCTTCGTAGAACATTCTACGTAAAATTCGGCAAAGACTCTCCCGCAACAACAGAAATCTCCTCTCTATCGGGCCGCTACCAAGCCAACTGGGGTTATACGCCTAATCCGACGTGCACAATTCTACCTCACGTAAAAGCTACACAAGTTCATCAGAATACACCCTATGTAATTACAGTCAAGACTTCTTCTTTCAAAAGGTTTCTTATTATTCAGCTTAAGTCAAAAGACATCACGATAACTACGCTCGCTTCTATATATAGTATACTTCAACTATATATTCTAACAACATGTAATTTCCAATTACAATAGGGGACAAGATAATTACCTCGATAAGCCCATAATTATCCAAGTATAAAGTCGATCCCGGCAACGCTTAGCTCCAACTCCGCGCGCCCAACCCGCTCCAAACCACCTTTAGAAGTTCTAACCAACTTCTACTTAATACTCCAACTAACTATGGAGATTTTCCTGTGGTTTCGGCTCATATACCCCGATTTCCGAGTATGTACATGTGGACGCACGCATTTAATTTTGAGCCTTAAGTTAGGCATGTTTCAAATTTTGTGCACAACCCCGTGATAGAGTCGTTGACGAAACGCTTTCCACGCTTTCGTAGGGAAAATTCCGCTATGTCATTTATAATTTTATGGATTTTTCCGAGAGACGAAACATTTCGACCAACGGAGGGTGACATGTGTCACCTCACATTGGAAGCAAGTGGGCTCGACGATTGGGCGCCCAAGAGGCCTCGTTGGCCTCGCCGATTGGTTCCTCTTTGTGCCTTGTTTTGTGGCTTGTTTTGTGGAGTGTTTTGTGGAGTAGGGTTAGGTGCACTTGGCTTGATCTTGGCCTTACACTTGCCTTGCACATGGCTTGATCTTGCCATTGGTTGGCTTTTGGTTTTGCTATAAATACCCCCTAAGTGTGAAGACTTCATCCATTCCAAATATGTTCCAAGTCTTGCTATCCTTCCCCTCCCCTCTTGTTTGACTCTCGTCCAAGAGCCCCCCCTCCCTCGATAGGCCGTTGTGGCCGAGAGTCTCCCCCTCTCCCCTTTGTGGTGCGCTGGTACCCCTAGCCTAGTTGTCTCGTATAAATACCCCCTTGTGGTTTAGAAATACTCTCCAAAGTATTGTTGTAATGTCCAAATACCTTGGCCCAAATACCTTGTAGTATTCCCAAGGTTACACTTATACAAAAGCCCAGAAAATACGATTATACTTCCTATAGCCACAAAAACGAAACCCTAAGAAAATCTTCACCCGTTGTTGAAGTACTTAAGAGAAGTTGGTTAGAACTTCTAAGGGTTGTTTGGAGCGGGTTGGAGCACCCGGAGTAGGAGCGAAACATTGCTAAGGATCGACTTTAAACTCGGATAATTTTGGGCTTATCGAGGTAAATATTCTTGACCTTCTATTGTAATTGGAAATTACATGTCTGTTAAAATATATAGTTGAAGTATACTATATATGTAATCGAACGTAGTTGTTGGCAATGTCTTTTGACTTAAGCTCAAGAATAAAGAATCGAATCGAATCAGAATTACATAGATCAGACATGAGACTTGTAGTATTATCAGATAGTAGAATTATACCCGCTCGTAAGATGTATAAACCCCGGTTGGCTTGGTAGCCGACCTCGATAGAGTGAGGAGATTTACGCGGCCATGGGGGAGGTGTCGAATTTTCTCGTAGAATGTTCTACGTTAAGATCTAGATTTTAATAAGCGCGCAGGCCTTATAGTTGAAGTGCTACGTGTGACGTAATCTTCCGACTAAGGAGTAGCCGACGGTTTGAGGTACTTGAGCGCTTTTGCTATTAGTCGATAATCGCCGCGAGGTATGTGAACCTCTTCCTATCTCTTCCAAAGCATGATACGTGTGGAACTATGTAGTACGGTAGACGCATACGTGTTAGCCGTGTTTGATTGTTTTAAAACATAAAGTGTTATAACGCTTTATGGGAAGTTGGTTATAATGTTTTATGTAGGTAAGAAAATACTTTGTGGTTTTAAAAGGTAACTAATGTGAATTATAACCGGCTTGTTATAATAAAGAACTTGATGTATTTCAAAAGATTTCTAAATCGCTTTTGGGGAGAGTAACACTTGGTTTTAAAGGTTTTAAAAAGAGTTATACTAGCTTGATGGGGAGTTAGGTATAATGTCTTAAGAGAGGTAAAGAAAATGGTTTATCGATGTTAGAAGTTAAGAGACTTGATCTTATAAGATAAGAGACTTAACTTATTTGTTTTAAATGTGAATGTTTGTGTGAAACCTCATTCGTGAGTAATGAGTACTTGGTTTTATTTAAAGGATAATGTTTTACCGATTTCGAAATCGTAACGTGTATCGGCTGCACCACCGCAGCTGCTAATAAAGGAAAATGTATTGAATAATGATGAATTGTATTAAACCAGAGAAACCTCCATCCGCATAAAAACTAAGACGAGACAAAATGATATTACATTTTCTAGATCATGGTCATTGAATAAGAATGTTGTAAACAAGAATAACCTACTCTCACGTGAGACATATATTACTCAATTGTTCTAAAAAGAAATCAAGTGATTAAGTTTATGAACTATGAAACCATTTGAAAATGAGAAGCTTGAGTAATCAAACTAGGCAAACCGGAACTTAGAAAAGAATGTTGTTACTTGATTTTGAAAAGGAATGTGGGTTGGTCATTCTAATACTACGTATCGGTGACTTTGATAAAAGTAATGGATCTCTTTTAAAGAATTTAACGACGTAGTACTTTAGGTTAAAACCCGACTTTGGCATAAAACGGGCGTACTTTGAGTGACGTGGAAACTTGCATGCTTGTGATGATAGCCTTTGTTGTGCAAGTGTGGTGTTTCGTGTTACCGCTCTCTCGATAGAGGGCCGTTGACTGGTTGAGGTTTCATCGCTCGCCTCGTACCCGTGGTCGGCTCGCATTTGCCCCGCCTCGCGGATCGATTCGCTCGTATTCGTAGTCACCGTGACTTGCCTGCTTCAGCAGTGGACGGTCTCGTGATACGCCGTCCCCGGTGGTCACCAGATTTGCCCCGGCCAGCCACGTGACCGCCTTGGTATCCTGTAGCCCGGCTCGCACTTGCCCCAGACGCCTTCGTGTTCGTGGTTGCATTGTATTATCGCACGGCCGGATCCGTAGTTGTACTTGTCTCAGACGGTTTTTATGACACAGCGTGGGACTCGTGTTCATGTATACCCTTGGTATTGTTATATCATAAACTGCCGGCAGCGAGGAAGAAATTCCACGGGCACGAGTGATAATTTGGAGGGCGTGAGTCCCTGACTTGATGTAACTGGTTATATGTTATGTAATGTAGTTGGTCATCATACATGTCTCCTGCTTATATAGACTATTATGATTTCATTTACGTGATTTACGCTTCACATACTTGGTACTGCCAGATCGACTTCTCGGGCCGCTCACGCCGCAGTAAAAGGTACATCGATCGCCGATCCCCGCTTATAGATCACATTCAACTGTTTGGGAAGCTCCGCTTTTCTCCGAGGCTTATCTTTTGCATGGTTCCCGAGTCAGGTTCTGTACATCTGTGGTATGGCGGCCCCGTCCCGCCATAGTTGTTGTAAATCTTAGAGGTCTGTAGAATCGTGGCAAGTGTGGTTGTAAAAGGATTAAACTCGTCGGTTTTATGTATATACCAAGGCAAATCGCTTGGCTCTGCTTATTTATCATGTCTCTCATTTCATGTTTAAAGTTTTTATTTCCGCTGGTTTTCTCGATGTTGTATCGCTAGGTGCTCGGTAAGGCACTACCACGCCCGATTTTCGGGCGTGACATAGTGGTATCGTGAGCGCTTAATTCTGAAAGTGTCTACGCACCGTGTCTAGTAGTAGTCTTGATTATCGCGTTGTGCACCACATCTATAATCGTGAGGCTATACGACATTTAGGATTGGTTTCCATTTCTTCTCATTCTGAGATCGTGCCTTAGAGCTGTGTGATAAGATTGGACCCCTCTGACATACTTCGTTTTTACCATTTATGCCTCCGCGTAAGGCAACCCGGCCCCGGCGGCAAGGCGCAGGCGGAGTGCGAGCAGCAGAGCAAATGCAGAGACCACAAGACTGAGCCTCCATCCGCACCGGGAGCAGGAGATGAGTTACAAGCGAGCTGGCCCGCTTAACGGCCGTGGTCAGGCTGACTTGAGGATAGCCGACGCAGCAGCCTAAAGAGCACCGTGGTTCACCCTAGATCAGATAGTTCGAGGCTACGGGATTTTCTGAGTTGTAGGCCGCCAGAGTTTTACGGGTCGAGGCCTGAGGATGATCCGCAGGAGTTCATCCGGCAGTTACAGCGGATCATGAGAGTGATCAAGGCATCGAGATCGAGTCGGTGGTTCTAGGTTCACATCAATCGCGTGATACCGCAATGATCGTTTGATTCTCGAGCCGTCCAGTGGAGAGCATGCACTTCCAGCGGTATGGAACGAAGTTCTCGAGGCCTTTCTTGCACATTTCTTGCCTCCCGCATGAGGAGGGCTCGGCCGGCGATTTTTGGTGTTACGCGTAATCCGCGCGACGGCTCGAGTACAACGTGGAGTTCGACTCATCGCCCAGACGCCCTCGTTAGTAGCTAGTATGGAGGATCGAGTGCACCGATATGTTACAGGTGGCTCGACGATTGCCTTGCAGAGAGTTGTTCGTGTAGCTCTTCACCGGCATGGACATTGCTCGCACGCAGCGTATACACTGATGTGAGGAGCGGATAAATCGACTGAATGACCAAGGTCGCAGAAGAGGCCGTAACAGCAGGTCCTTTGGTGACTTTCGAGGCGACCGCCTCAAAGCAGACTAGTTATGTACCTCCGCCAAGATGCAGTGGTCCTCCACGCCTTTCGACCTTCGGGATATTCAGAGCGTCGGGGCTCCTGTGTTTCAGATTTTCGAGGAGCAGGAGTGCTCGCCGGACGAGGTTGCCCTTGTCTCAGCCGTGGCTGTTGTGGAAAGCTCCATAAGGGAGAGGTCGACTAACTCGGAGATTGTTATTTTTGCGCCAACAGGGCTATCCGGCAAGAGACCGTCCACTGTGGGTAGCACCGGTAGGATAGCATGGACTACTAGAGCCTATGGGTTCTTCACCTTCCGTAGCTGTGCAGATGCTCAGACACCTAAGGCCCCTAGAGGTCGCGTGGGAGTTCTCGCTTTAGCGGTCCTTTGAACCGCCTATTTTCGTGTATATCCTTAACCTCTGAGACTTATATTGTATTGATGTTGATGATGTGTTTAGTGTTATGTTCGGATAGCTTTGTGCTAAAATGTGATTTAGGAGCACGGTTGATGAAAAGTGGTAAGCTCGGGGCATGGAAAGTGTGAACTTTAGGACATTTTATGTTGAGACCTTACGTAAGGTCGTCTTGAGTAAAAGATTTATTTTTATGTTTGACCTTTATCGTAACGCGAGTGTACGCGGGTTATAATTGTGTGATAAGTCCATGGGTAATGTGGGATGGAAGTGGTAGCTTTCATGGCTTGAATAGGTAAGATTGTTCCGTGTCGGCGAGCAAGAGTTGGCGCGACATGGGTCGGGTTGGGGCCATGCGGGCCAACCCGCCCCGCTTCGAGGTAGGGTCAGCTCGGGTGGTCCCGCCAGTGGCAGGTCACGAGGTGCTAGGCCCAAGTTTAGATGACCATCGATGAGTTCGTGGATACGCTCGATCGAATCCGTTCGTGAAGGCCCGGAATGGCCTTAGGGAAATCGAGGTTAGCGAGATGACCAAGTTCGAGGTAGTGACTCAAGGGTCGGGAACAGGAGCGCGATGTATGTGGTACGGATACTAGAACGAGTTCGAGTGTTCGTGACGAGTACTACGAGCGGAGAAGTGAACGCGGTGTTTTGTGGCGGTGTGGCATGATTGTTTTCAGACGATAGCAGTTGAAGACTATAATCGACGCCGCTTGTTTTGAGATTGAAGGAACATTCGACGAATGTTTCTAAGGGGAAGAATGTTATACCCGTATTTCCGCAGTATGTACACGTGGACGACGCACGAATTTTGAGCCTTAAGTTAGGCATGTTTCAAATTTTGTGCACAACCCCGTATAGAGTCGTTCGACGAAACGCTTTCCAGCTTTCGTAGGGAAAATTCCGCTATGTCATTTATAATTTTTGCGGATTTTTCCGAGAGACGAAACATTTCGGACCAACGGAGGTGATACGTGTCACCTCACATTGAAGCAAGTGGGGCTCGACGATTCGGGCGCCCAAGAGGCCTCGTTGGCCTCGCCGATTGGTTCCTCTTTGTGCCTTGTTTTGTGGCTTGTTTTGTGGAGTGTTTTGTGGAGTAGGGTTAGGTGCACTTGGCTTGATTCGCCTTACACTTGCCTTGCACATGGCTTGATCTTGGCCATTGGTTGGCTTTTGGTTTTGCTATAAATACCCCCTAAGTGTGAAGACTTCATCCATTCCAAATATGTTCCAAGTCTTGCTATCCTTCCCCTCCCCGCTTGTTTGACTCTCGTCCCAGAGCCCTCCCTAGATAGCTCTCAGGCCGAGAGCCTCCCTCTTCCCTTCAGGCGCTGGGTACCCCTAGCCTAGTTGTCTCGTATAAATACCCCCTTGTGGTTTAGAAATACTCTCCAAAGTATTGTTGTAATGTCCAAATACCTTGGCCCAAATACCTTGTAGTATTCCCAAGGTTACACTTATACAAAAGCCCAGAAAATACGATTATACTTCCTATAGCCACAAAAACGAAACCCTAAGAAAATCTTCACCCGTTGTCAAGTACTTAAGAGAAGTTGGTTAGAACTTCTAAGGGTTGTTTGGAGCGGTCGAGCACTTATAGGAGCTAAACATTGCTAAGGATCGACTTTAAACTCGGATAATTTTGGGCTTATCGAGGTAAATATTCTTGACCTTCTATTGTAATTGGAAATTACACGTT
The DNA here is from genome assembly GCA_029844215.1 of Przewalskia tangutica. Lineage (NCBI taxonomy): Eukaryota > Viridiplantae > Streptophyta > Magnoliopsida > Solanales > Solanaceae > Przewalskia > Przewalskia tangutica. The sequence goes on from CM056720.1 coordinate 120,138,607, forward strand.
CATAAAATATATAGTTGAAGTATACTATATATAGAATCAACGTAGTTGTTGGCAATGTCTTTGACTTAAGCTCAAGAATAAAGAATCGAATCGAATCAGAATTACATAGGATCAGACATTAAGAGACTTGTAGTATTACCAGATAGTAGAATTATACCCGTCGTAAGATGTATAAACCCCTCGTTGGCTTGGTAGCCACCGATAGATGAGGAGATTTACGCGGCCATGCGGGGGAGGTGCCGAATTTTCCGTAGAATGTTCTACGTTAAGATCTAGATTTTAATAAGTCGCCGTGGCCTTATAGGTCAAGTGCTACGCAGACGTAATCTTCCGACTAAGGAGTAGCCGACGGTTTGAGGTACTTGAGCGCTTTGCTATTAGTCGATAATCGCCGCGAGGTATGTGAACCTCTTCCTATCTCTTCCAAAGATGATACGTGTGGAACTATGTAGTACGGCAGACGCATACGTGTTAGTGGTTTCGATTGTTTTAAAACATAAAGTGTTATAACGCTTTATGGGAAGTTGGTTATAACACTTTATGTCGGTAAGAAAATACTTTGTGGTTTTAAAAGGTAACTGAGGTGAATTATAACTGGCTAGTTCTAATAAAGAACTTGAGGTATTTCAAAAGATTTATAAATCGTTTTGAAGAGAGTAACACTTGGTTTTAAAGGTTTTAAAAAGAGTTATACTAGCTTGATGGGAGTTAGGTATAATGTCTTAAGAGAGGTAAAGAAAATGGTTTATCGATGTTAGAAGTTAAGAGACTTGATCTTATAAGATAAGAGACTTAACTTATTTGTTTTAAATGTGAATGTTTGTGTGAAACCTCATTCATGAGTAATGAGTACTTGGTTTTATTTAAAGGATAATGTTTTACCGATTTCGAAATCGTAACGTGTATCGGCTGCACCACGCAAATGCGTTAATAAAGGAAAATGTATTGAATAATGATGAATTGTATTAAAACCAAGAGAAACCTCCATCCGCATAGAAACTAAGATGAGACAAAATGATATTACATTTTCTAGATCATGGTCATTGTAAGAATGTTGTAAACAAGAATAACCTACTCACGTGAGACATATATTACTCAATTGTTCTAAAAAGAAATCAAGTGATTAAGTTTATGAACTATGAAACCATTTGAAAATGAGAAGCTTCGAGTAATCAAACTAGGCAAACCGAACTTAGGAAAAGAATGTTGTTACTTGATTTTGAAAAGGAATGGGTTGGTCATTCTAATACTACGTATCGGGTGACTTTGATAAAAGTAATGGATCTCTTTTAAAGAATTTAACGACGAGTACTTTGTGGTTAAAACCGGACTTTGGCATAAAACGGGCGTACTTTGAGTGACGTGAAACTTGCCTATGCTTGTGATGATAGCCTTTGTTGTGCAAGTGTGGTGTTTCGTGTTACCGCTCTCGATAGAGGGCCGTTGATGGTTGAGGTTTCATCGCTCGCCTGGTACCCGTGGTCGTGATTTGCCCCCGCCTCGTGATCGATTCGCTCGTATCCGTAGTCACCGTGACTTGCCCCTGCTCAGTGTAGTGACGAAGTCTCGTGATACGCCTTGGTCCCCGTGGTCACCAGATTACTTGCCTGCCGCTACGTGACCGCCTTGTATCCTGTGAGTCCGCTCGACTTGCCCCGTGACGCCTTCGTGTTTGTGGTTGCATTGTATTATTGGCACGGTCGGATCCGGAGTTGTACTTGTCTCAGACGGTTTTTATGACACAGTGGACTCGTGTTCATGTATACTCCTTGGTATTGTTATATCATAAATCGCCGGCAGTGAGGAAGAAATTCCACGCACGAGTGATAATTGAGGCGCGAGTCCTCGACTGATGTGAATCGGTTATATGTTATGTATCGTAGTTGGTCATCATACATGTCTCCCGCTTATATAGACTATTATGATTTCATTTACGTATTTACGCTTTCACATACTGTACTGTCAGATCGACCTCCTGGGCCGCTCACGCCGCAGTAAAAGGTACATCGACCGCCGATCCCCGCCATAGGATCACATTCTGGCCAGAAGCTCCGCTTTCTCCGAGGCTTATCTTTTGCATACGTGTTCCCGAGTTGTATGTTCTTGTACATCTCGGGTATGGCGGGCCCCGTCCCGCCATAGTTGTTGTAAATCTTAGAGGTCTCAGAGAATCGCAAGTGTGGTTGTAAAAGGATTAAACTGTCGGTTTTATGATATACCGAAGGCAACTGCTTGCTGGCCTGCTTATTTATCATGTCTCTCATTTCATGTTTAAAGTTTTTATTTCCGCTGGTTTTCTCGATGTTGTATCGCTAGGTGCTCGGTAAGGCACTACCACGGCCCGATTTTCGGTGTGACAGTTCTGGATCAAGGGAAGTATAATAGTATTTCGGCTTTTCAGATAAGTATAACCTCGAATACTACAAGGTATAAGGGCCAAGGTATTTTGTATAAGAACAATACTTTTGAGAGTATTTCTACCAAGGTGGTGTATACCTCGCCAACCCCACTAGGAAGGGGGTACTCGCCAAGTGGGAGGGCTCTCGCCGAGGGCCTCACTGCGTGAGGGGGTGTTGGACGAACACCACAAGAGAGGGGGAAGGGCTTTTAGACTGAGCACAATTTTTGGAGGAAGAAGTTCATCAAAGGAGTGGTATTTATAGTTCAGCAAAGGCCAACCAATGGCCAAGATCAAGCCAAGTGTGGTGCAAGTGTAGGGACAAGATCATGCCAAGTGCACCTTATCCATCTACCACAAAACATCCTACCTACTACTTGACAAAAATGTCAAGGAAAATCGTCCCAAATCCGCCCCACTTTTCCGCCAATGAGAGGGTGCCAAGTGGCGCCCTCTCGTTGGTCCAACACGTTTCGTCTCTCGAAAAAATCCGCAAAAATTAGAAATGACATAGCCGGAATTTTCCCTTCGCAAGTTGTGAAAACGCTTCGCCAAAAAAACGACTCTAACCGGGTGTTGTGCACAAATAAAATCGGTCAAGCCACTTTAAAGTTCAAATTTCTCTACGTACGTCCTTACGTACATACTCTGGAAAATACGGGGTATAACACCTATGTAAGTACAGTTGAATCTTCTGCTTTATAATTCTTCTGATGTGATTTATTCAAGTCTATTCTGTAATATCCTCCTATTACAGTTCAATTCTTTTCTGTAATATCCTTCTATTACAGTTCAAATCTCTTCTATGAATCTTATATTCATTTCTATACAACTACAGTATGTAATTCCCAATTACAATAGAAGGACAGTAGTATTTACCTCGATGAGCCCAAAATTATCCAAGTTTAATGTCGCTCCTGAGCAACGTTAATCTCCTACTCCGTGCGCTCCAACCCGCTCCAAACAACCCTTAGAAGTTCTATGCAACTTCTACTTAACACTTCAACTGACTATGAAGGTTTTCCTTAGGGTTTCGTTTAGTGACTGAAGGAAATATAGTAGTATTTCCGGGCTCTACGTATAGAGGTAACTTTGGAAAGTACTACAAGGTATTTGGGCTAAAGTATTTTGGCATTATAACAATACTGAGAGTATTTCTATACCACAAAGTGGTGGGTATTATACTAAACCACTAGGCAAGTGTGGGTAGATTCTGCCAAGGCTTCCTGTGGGGGGGACCTCGACGAACACAACACTTAAGGGGAGAGGGTTTTAGACTTGAGAATGATTTTTGGATGAAGAAGTTCATCAACTAAGGGGGGTATTTATAGGTCAAGCAAAGGCCAACCAATGGCCAAGATAAAGCCAAGTGCTAGGCAAGTGTAGGGCTAGGATTTAACCATGTGTACCTTATCCATCTACCACACCAACTTGCACAAAAATATCCTCCCAACCACAAGCTCCAAGTCGTCCAACTTGCCGCCTAATCACTTCCAATGTGAGGTGACACATGTCACCCTCCCGCTGGTCCAAAATGTTTCGCCTCTCGGAAAAATCCGCAAAAATAAAAATGACATAGCCGTATTTTTCCTTCGCAAGTCTTGTAAAACGCTTCATTAAAAACGATTCTTTTCGGCACTTGTGTACAAATTTCGAACCTTGCCAACCTTAAGGCTTAAATTTTTATACGTACGCCCTCACGTACATACTCTGGAAATACGGGGTATAACAACCTTCCATAAAAACATACTTAATCAAAAGTATAGCAGTACGACTTGTTCTTACAGCCCAAAACACATACGTAACCACAGACCTCTAAGGATAACAACTGTAGAGGGACAGGGCCCCGCCATACCCCTGAATATACACAATGCCTATAACATCAGGGAAAAACCGTACCAACAACAAGCTTCCGGAGGAATGGAGCTTCTGACACCGGAACAGTGATCCTAAGAACGAGGATCCACCACCTGCTTACCCTTACCTGCGGCATGAACGCAGCCGAGAAGGGGTCGCGACACATATGTACCAAGTATGTAAACCGAAAATACCAGAATAATGATATCATAAGTCTAAAAGTAAGCTGGAGTCATGGAAGACAATCAAAATACAGTACATTGTTCCTTACTAACAATGAGAGTAACAAGTATATATATAATACTGCATAAAAATAGGAGGCTCATGATCAAAACAGGGTACCTCGCCCGTAGTATCAATAAGCAATCCTACTCCTGAGACTATTTCACCCGCATGGGTCCTGTGGACCAGCATGAGGTATTCCTCGCATAGGCTATACCTGCCCGCATGGGACTATTTCACCCGCATAAGCTCATAGGACTAGCATGAGGTATTCCTCACATCGTGGGTAGCAAATCCACGGAACAGGTGGTATAACGATCTTGGGGATTTACCCCTCAGATATACTCTTACCCTGAAGCAGGTGGTATAACGATCTTGGGGATGTACCCCTCAGATATACTCTTACCCTGAAGAAGGTGGTATAACGATCTTGGGATGTACTTCGATATACTCTACCCCAAGGTGGTATGACGATCTTGGGGCTTGCCCCTCATTCATACTCTTACCCTGGAGAAGGTGGTATAATGATCTTGGGGCTTGCCCCTCATTTATACTCTTACCCTAGCTCAAACGGTCATCATATCATAATCATAAATAAGTTAAGAAAACTTATAACTTCTTATTAGCCTTGTTTATATACCCTCTCATTTTAGTTTACTTAAGGCACTTAATCATATCTTTAATAAAAGAAAATCGGGAATTTAACCCAAAGTACTACATACTTCTACTCTTTTAAAAGTGACTCCTTTTCATATAAAACCTTTGGGCAATTGATGCTTTAAAATCAATTTGCCTTTCATAAATCAAGACATTTGTCCTTACTTATCTTACTTAGAGCAAATCTCTTCTTATTATCCTTTCATAAAGCTAACAAACCAACTTCCCATAAAGTGGTTATATTAACCCTATACTTTAGTAAAAATTATACTTTTCCCATAACCAAGGGACTTATACCTTCTAAAACGAACAAGTCTTTATATACTTAAAATAAGTAAAAATACCAAATCTTGTACGTCTACCGTACTACATAGTTACAACTATTCATGCTCAAGAGATAGGAAAGATCCACATACCTCTTCGGTCAATCCACTTGCTAATTCCAAATACCGCACGTAATATGTCAACCTATAATGACCATAATGCACTTATTAACCTCTAGTTTCAATGTGGAAAATAATCTAAGTTCAAGGCCACTACATTCTATGGAAAAATGGGCAGCATTTCCTTTGTTTCTACATACTTTGCCACCTTTCTCAAGGCCGAATTCAACATCCAAACGCCACATTTAAGGCTCAACAATCCAAACATTTCAAAGGGGATTACACACCTAAACTTGGGTGTGTAAAATTCTGCCCCAAAAGGTACAACAATTAACTCAACAAGTCTAAGGTAGTTTTTAGGCTACAACATGCTCATAATATCTTCTTAACCAATTCTTTCACATCCAACCATATTTCTTACATGCAATGAATCTAAGAGCATTATTTACTACTACAAGTTCCTTCTTCTTCACATGCAACATCAATACTAGCTACAAGAGAAGAAATGTTACCTTTAGAGCTTTAGCCAAAACTATTCCAACAACTTTGCTAGCCTCCTTTCCAAGAACACCACCACAGTAACTCCTACAAGCTAGCCACAAGCTTCCTTCTTGTCCTTAATGTTATACCCCCATATTTCCAGAGTACGTACGTGAGGGCGTACGTATAAAATTTTAAGCCTTAAGTTAGGCAAGGACCGAAAATTTTGTGCACAACCCCCGAAAAGAATCGTTTTCCGACGAAACGTTTTACAAACTTTGCGAAGTGAAAATTCCGGCTATGTCATTTATAATTTTTGCGGATTTTTCCGAGAGATGAAATATTTTGGACCAACGAGAGGGCGACACTTGTCACCCTCTAATTGGCGGACTCAGGCGTCATTTGGACGATTTGGAGCATTGGAGTTGGTAGGATATTTTGTGTGGTAGATGGATAAGGTGGGACCCACACACACTTGTCCAAATCCACACCCTACACTTGCCTACCACTTGGCTTGATCTTGGTCATTGATTTCCCTATAAATACCCCCCTAACTTGAATGTTTTCTTCATCCCTTAAATCATTTCTAAGTCTTGAAATCCCGCCCCCTTTCTAGTTGTGCTAGCCAAACCCTCCCCTTTGTGAGGCCGTTGGCCGAGAAACACCTCCCCTTCCTAGTGGTGTCCGAGACACACACCCCTCTTGAGTTGTTATCGTAAAATACTACCCCCTTTGGTAGAAAATACTCTCCAAGTATAGTTACTATTCCAAAATACTCGCCCAAATACCTTGTAGTATTCCAAGGTTACACCTATACTAAAAGCCCGTAAATACTACTATACTTCCTTCACTACTAAACGAAACCCTAAGGAAAATCTTCACCGTTGGTTGAAGTATTAAGAAGAAGTTTCGTAGAACTTCTAAGGGTTGTTTGGAGCGGGTTGGAGCACCGGAGTAGAGCTAAACGTTGCTCAGATCGACATTAAAACTTGGATAATTTTGGGCTTACTGAGGTAAATAATCCTATCCTTCTATTGTAATTGGAAATTACATCGTAGTTGTATAGAAATGAATATAAGATTCATAAGAGGATTGAATCGTAATAGAAGGATATTACGTAAAAGACTTGAATCAAATCACATCGTAAGAATATTAAAGTAGAAGATTAAATCGTACTTACATAGATTTGTATTCTGATGAGACTTATAACCTTTATAGGTTGAATGTTCTGCGAGTAGCATGTACTACTTGAAAGGTGGACAAGGCTAGCCGGGTTATAGCCGTGGAGCGTTTTGCTAATAGTCGATAATCGTCGCGAGGTATGTGATTCTTCCTATCCTCTTGAGCATGATATTTTAAAAGAATATATATATAGTACGGTAGACGTACGTGTGCTAACTGAACGTAGTTTTACGGCAATGTCTTTTGACTTAAGCCTGAATAATAAGAATCTTGAAGTATTTCAAAAGAATTAAGAAACCTTTTTGAAAGAAGGATAATACTTGGTTTTGAAAGCTTAAGAAGTTATACTAAGCTTTATGGGAATGTCACGACCCGTTCCGGGGCCCGTGACTGGTGCCTTACCGGGGCACCCAAGTAGTCATACATCAGAGTAATCAGCGGAAATATAAAGCAAGACATGAAACAGTTTATAAAATAAGACACGCTTTATGTGAGAAAACATCGCTTTCGCATATATATATATAATCATGGTTTAGCGCTACATCCGACTAATCGCATAACATGACTACTGCACTCTAAGGAAATATACAACTATGGCGACAGAGGCCCCGCCATACCCCGATCGCATAAAACTATCTACAACAGGAGATCATACCAAAAGTAGAGCCTCGGAAGAGATGGAGCTCCCGACACCAACGTAGATCCTAAGGATGCGGATCTAGCACTGATTGCCCTTACCGCGGCATGAACGCAGCCCCGAAGGAGGTCGATAACAGTACTAAGTATGTGAAATCAGAAGTACTTAAATGAAATCATAACCCTTTTTAAAACCGGTTTACAAGTATGTATGAAGAAATCAAGGAAACCGCACATAGTGCCACATCACAAACAAGAGCAACAATAGGTAAATCGTAATAGGTCTTTTCTAGGTCGCGAATGATTCAAGCAGGCCACTCGCCAGATATCATTCCGCAAGCCTAACTCGACTCCCGAGTCCGCATAGGCCACTCACGGGCCCGCATGAGGTATAACCCCGCATCGAGGGTAGCTACTCCTCGCATCGCCCCGACTCATTGTCCGCATGGCCACATAGACCGCATGAGGCATAACCCCGCATACTAACTCGAACTCGTAGCTCGCATAGGCCCTCGACCCGCATGAGGTATTCTCGAATCACGGTCCTGCATCACCGAGTCTACCCGCACGGAGGGCCTTTAACCCGTGATCATCTCAAGAGGTGAGTGATAGTATACTAACATAACAACTTAACTTTAAACAACATAAGCACAACAAGGATACTCACCTATACAAACGTTACAAGATACTAACACACATAGCATCATATCATGTCTACTTATCAAACCATCTTATTATTCTTTCTCAATATAAGTTTGTTATAAACACATAGGCAAACTTGTTTCTTTTATCAATCTTAAGTGGTTATACTTACTTCCCATAAAGCTAGTATAACTCTTAAGCTTCGCTTTAAAACCAATTAGTTCTCTTACATTAATATGAATCGGTAGTCTTTTGAAATGTTTTGATTCTTTATTATTCAAAGCTTAAGCCAGGCATTGTAAGTATTATTCGAGCTTAAGCCGTGAGGCATTGCCGTAAGTATTATTCAGCTTAAGTCAAAGACATTGCCATAGTTATTATCCGATTAACACATGTACGTCACCGTACTATATATATTGTAAAATATCATGCTTTAGGAAGAATCACATACCTTCTCAAAAAAACCACCGCCAAGTTGAATATGTCGCGCAGCAGAGTCACCTATAATAGTCACAGATATCTATCAAAGACTACTCAAGGTCATTCTAAACAGAGGGTTCATAATTCTACGGTAAGTCGGGCAGCACTTCCTACCCGGTGAGCTATATAAGTTCATCAGGAAAACAAATTCTATGTATGTACTTTTGATTATTCTTCTTTAAACCCTTCTATTGTGGTAATTCAATTCTATTCGTGATATTCTTCTAAGTGATTAATACTTATTCTTATACTTCTACGATGCATTCTCTAATACACAAGATTGTTAGGATTATTACCTCGGTAAGCCCAATAATATCCTAGAACAATTCGCGCCTGAGCAAGGTGTTGCTCCTCAGTTGTATGCTCCAAGAACCTTAGACGATCTTCACAACTTCTACTAAGTACTAAGGTATTTGGGCTAGGTATTTTGGGCATTATAACGATACAAGAAGGTAACTTTTCTACCAGGAGGGGGTAGATTTTTGGCTAGGCTAGGGGAGTATTCGCCAAGGGCCACTTAGGCTAGAGGGGAAGAGGGCTTGGACGAAATGGCTAACAAGGGAGAAAGGAGGATTTTCAAGACATGGAAAGTAATTTGTGGATGAAGAACTATACATCTTAAGGGGGGTATTTATAGGTCAAGAAGTGGCCAACCAATGGCCAAGATTAAGACAAGTGCAAGGCAAGTGTAGGGTGAGGATTAACTATACACAAATATCCTACCAACTCCTTGACTTGTGCACAAGGCACAAAAAACGTGCTCCCTATTGTTCAAATCGTCCAAATGGACGATTTAAAGTCAATCTATTTGATGGTGACAAGTGTCTCCATCCCGTTGGTCCATAATGTTTCGCCTCTGGAAAAATCCGCAAAATTAGAAATGGCATAGCGGAATTTACCCTACGAAAGTCGTGGAAACGTTTCGCTGAAACGATTCTTTTAGTGAGTTGTGTACAAATAAAAACGCCCAAGGCTTATCTTTAAGGCTAGACTTTCGTACGTATTCCCTTACGTACATACTCTGGAAATACGGGGTATAACATTCTCCCCCCCTTAGAAACATTCGTCCCGAATGTTCCTTCCCAAGACAGTTATCGAAGAAGCTTAAACAGTAGTAAATGCCACACACGGCCACAGAGCAACACTTGGCAGAAACTATAACGAAAATTTACAAGTAGGAAAGTGAATTTACCTGGAGGTGGGGAATTGGTGAGGATACTTCTGCCTCATTTACTCCTCGGCTTCACACGTCATCTCCTTCGAGCTCGTTCGCCACAAGACTTTGACGGAAGCCACGCCCTCGTCCGCAGACGCCTAACCCGACGATCGACTATCGCTATGGGAATCTCTCATACGATAACCCCTGGCACCGGACATCGCCGATCGGTGTACCCTAGATGTATCCGATACATCTCTCAAAGATAGATACGTGAAAAACCGGATGCACCGCCTCCGGATCGGACGGCAGATTCAACTCATAGGCAACCTTGCCTACCTCGCGACAATCGAACGGCCCAATGTACCTGGGCCGAGTTTCCTTCTTCCGAATCTCATCACACCTTTCATGGGTGACACCTTTAGGAAAACCCAATCATGAACCTCGAACTCAAGATGCCGACGACGATGATCTGCATAAGACTTCTGCCGACTCTCAGCTGTCAATATCCGCTCTCGGATAAGCTACACCTTATCCACTGCCTGCTGTACCAAATCTGGTCCTACTAGCTGCTCCTCGCCCACATCGAACAAACCTATAGTCGATCTGCACTTCCTCGCATACCAGGCCTCATAAGGCGACATCTGAAGACTGGAGTGGTAGCTATTATTATACGCGAACTCAACTAGAGGCAAATGATCCTCCCAACTACCATCGGTCAATAACACAGCTCGCAGCATATCCTCGAAGTGCGGATAGTGCGCTCTGCTGTCCGTCTGTCTGCGTGGATGAAATGCGACTCGTGCTCACTGCGTCCCTAAACCCTTCCGGAAGGATCTCCGGTTAGCGAACCGGCTCTCATGCGATATGATCAGTAGGGACTCCATGCGGTCGACGATCTCTGATGTAAAGTGCGCATAATCCTCACCGAAAAAGTCGTCCCGACGGAAGAAAGTGGGCTGATTTCGCCACCGTCGACGATAACCCATATAGAATCATGTCTCCTCCGAGTGCGAGGTAATCGTGATGAAATCCATGTTGATTACCTCCCACTTCCGTGTCGGAATCTCAATCGTCGCAACAAACCACCGGGCGGGTGCTCTACCTTCACTGCGACAACACGCATCGAGCTACGAACTCGCAACGCCCTCTTCAAGCCATCCCACCAATACACGATCTAAGGTCGTGGTACATCTTGGTCGACCGGATGGATAGAGTAACGCGCTGCAGGTGCTTCCCCAAGAACTCTGCGCGAAGTCTCAAACATCCGGAACACATGCCGCCTCAAACCTTAGCACCCCATCGTGCTACCTCAAAAGGACCCTTGCCCTCACGAAGAGGCGTATCACGATATCGAATCAAAGCCGGATCCTCGAATCGTTGCCTCTTCACCTCTCGGCGATGGAAGACTCGGCAACCTCGCGAACTCTAACCCCACCGCTATCGAATCAATCAAACGGACACCAAGGCTCGCTAATCGATGCAAATCACGAACCATGTCCTCCTCTCTAGCTGCACATCCGATAGGCTCCCATCGACCTACGACTAAGAGCATACGCCACAACATTGGCCTTCCCGGTGGTACAGGATATCAACATCGTAATCCTTAAGCAACTCTAACCACCGCTCTCGCCGTAAGTTCGGCTCCTCTGGTGAAGATATCTTTGGAGGCTCTTGTGGTGCGTATAAATATCCACGTGAACCCCATACAAATAGTGCCTCCAGATCTTCAAAGCGTGAATCACTACCGCTAACTCCAAATCATGGGTGGGGTAGTTCCTCCGTGTTTCTTGGTGTCGGGATGCATATGCTATAACCCCGCCATCTGCATCAACACACATCCCAACCCGATGCCTAACGATCACAATACGACATAACCATCCGGACCTGCGGAAGAGTAAGAACGGGCGGTCGTCAATCTCTTTCAAAGAATCGGAAACCCCGCCACAAGCATCACCATCGAACTTGGCCGCTTACGAGTCACCTAGTCAATGGTGCATAGATAGAAGCAAACTTCCACGAACCGCCGATAATAACTCGCAAGGCCCGTAAAATCGCGAACCTCGCCGAGTAAGAGTTCAGGCCAAGTCCCGATCGCCTCGATCTTGGCCGTATCCACTCGAATGCCATCACCCGGCAATATGCCCAAGAAACGCCATCAAGTCAACCAAAACTCACATTTGGAAAACTTGGCGTATAATCGCTGGTCTGGAGAATCACAAGACAGATCTCAAATGCTCGCATGCTCCCGCTACGGCGAGAATAAACCAAGATATCATCAATGAACACTATCACAAACGTGTCAAAAATGGTTTGAACACTCGGTTCATCAAATCCATGAATACCGCGAGCATTGGTCAACCCAAAAGACATGACCACGAACTCATAATGCCCGTATCGTCCGAATGCGATCCTGGGACATCCACCTCTCCGACACGAACCTCGATGATAGCGAACGCAGATCAATCTTGAGAAACATCTCGCGCCGCAATCTGGTCGAACAAATCATCAATCACGGGAAGGGTATTCGTTCTTAATGGTCACCTTGTTCACCGTCAGAATCAACACATGCGCGGCGTCCGCCCTTCTTCTTCACGAACAATACGGCGCTTCGGGGAAACACTGGGCCTAATGAAGCCCTTCTCCAGCAAATCCCTCAGCTGGTCCTTCATCTCTCTCAACTCGGCAGGTGCCATTCTGTATGGCGGAATGGAAATAGGCCGAGTATCTGGCAATATGTCAATATAAAACTCAATCTCCCTCTCAGGAGGGATACCCGGGAGGTCATCTGGGAACACGTCTGGGAACTCACTGACTACGGGAACTGACTGAAAATCTGGTACCGCAGCCTCAGTATCAAACACTCGAACTAGATGGTAGATATACCCCTTCTGCACCATCTTCCTAGCCTTGAGGTAGGAAATAAACCTACCCCGGCGATCTGCGTGCTCTCCCACTCAACAACCGGCCTCAGAAACTGGAACGTACTACTCTCTCTGCGGTCTACATTGGCATAGCAAGATGCTAGCCAATCCATCCCCATAATCACGTCGAAGTCAATCATCTCCAACTCTATCCAGTCGGCTAGGGTCTGACGACTGTAAATGGTCACAGGACAAGCCCTATATACCCGCCGAGCTACCACCGAATCACCCATCGCGTAGCTACCTCGAAAGGGTCTATGAACTCGAGCTCTATCCCTATCCTACTAGCAACAAGGGGAGATATATAGGATGAGTAGAACCCGATCTATCAAGGCATAAACATCAAACCAGAACCGATAAGGTACCGTGGCGACATCGGTGAGGCCTCACGATCCCGCTTACCGGACACAGCATAGATGCGGTTCTGCGGACCGCTAGAACTGCGACCCGAGCCACGACCTCTGCCGCGACCTGCTGACCCATGAACCACGCCCGGCGAGTAATCGTAGGAGATGATGAAGCGCAATGAACTGGGCGTGAGCCCTACCACCGCCGCCTGGCCGACAATCTCGCAAAGTGACCTCGCTGGCCACAATCGTAACAAGCTCCAAAAGTAGTACCACACTTCCGTAATGGGATCCACCGCATCGCCACACCGGGGGTGGTCCGTCGCCAGCACTCTGTTACTCGACGCGTCAAGCCTGGGCCTCGCCCTCGAAAACTCGTTTGGCCGAGGACGGTGCAGAGTGCTCGAGTGGCCGTGGTGCGAATCTAGGCTGCCGAGGCCGCCACCACGATAACCACCGAAGACCCTCCCGCCCCGCCTTCTGCTCGCCGTCCGCCCACTCGCCGACCTCTGCGCTCGCCGCATCCAGGCGTGAGCTCGCACGCGGTAATGTCCATACCCTACCGAGAGAAACCCCGCACATGACTTCGGCCATATAGTCGCTTCAGCCGGTGACATAGCGGTGCACCCTATCCTCCATATCTGCTACTAATGCTGGGACATAACGAGCCAATGAATCAAACTCGACATTGTACTCCCGACGGCGTCCTCTGCCTCGCCGGTAAAAATCTATCACCGCGCCTCCTCATCCGTGGAGGCAAGAAGTGAGTGAGGAAAGCCTCTGAGAACTCATCCCAAGTAGCTGGGGACGCGTGCTCTCCCCGGGATAACTCCCATGAATCAAACCAATTGACTGCGGTATCACGCAGCCTATGTGAACCAAAGATCACGGACTCGGTCTCCGACGCCCTGATCACTCTCAAAATCCTCTGAAGCTGACGGATGAACTCCTGCGGATCATCCTCCGGCCTCGACCCATAAAACTCCGGCGGGCTACAACTCAAGAAGTCTCGTAGCCTCAAACTCTCTGCCCTCGGGTGAACAACGGCACGACCGAGCTGGGCTGAACTGAACCAGATCCAGCCTCTCTCGATCGGGCCACAACTTTAGCCAAAAGCTGGGCCATCTCTCAGACTTTAACTCCTCCGCCTGTGCCGTGGGACAGAGGTGGTACTGTGGTCTCGCTGGCCGGGCGTCATAGAACTCGCCGTCTCTCGGTATAGGCCGGGCACGAGCCCTCGTGACTGGGTGTCTGCTAGCGACTCCTACGCCTTGCCCTTCACGGGCGGGTTGCCTTACGTGGAGGCATAATCACAGAAAGGAATACGTTAGAGGTCCAACCTATAACACGACTCTAAAGCACGATCTCGGAATGAGAAGAATGGAAACCAATCCTAAATATCCTATAGCCTCACGATTATTGGTGGTGCACAACACACCGATAATCAAGACTCTACTAGATACGGTGCAGACACTTTCCGAGGATTAATCGCTCGATACCACTTTTGTCACGACTGTTCGGCCCGTGGATCGTGCTCACGGCACCCAAGTAGTCATACATCGAGTAATCGGGAAATATAAAGCAAGACACGAAACAGCTTTATAAAATAAGACACGCTTTATGTGAGAAAACATCGCTTTCTAAGATATATATATATAATCATGGTTTAGCAGCTACATCCGACAATCGCATAACATGACTACAGCACTCTAAGGAAATATACAACTATGGCGACAGGCCCCGCCATACCCTCGATCAGACAAAACTATCTACAACAGGAGATCATACCAAAAGTAGAGCCTCGGAAGAGATGGAGCTCCCGACACCAACGTAGAGATCCTAAGGATGCGGATCTAGCACTGACGCCCTTACCGCGGCATGAACGCAGCCCCAAGGAGGTCGATAACAGTACTAAGTATGTGAAACTGTAAAGTACTTAAATGAAATCATAACCCTTTTTAAAACCAGTTTACAAGTATGTATGAAGAAATCAAGGAAACCGCACATAGTGCCACATCACAAACAAGAGCAACAATAGGTAAAATGTAATAGGTCTTTTCTAGGCTGCGAATGATTCAAGCAGGCCACTCGCCCGTATTATCATTCCGCAAGCCTAATCTCGACCCGAGTCCGCATAGGCCACTCGCGGGCCCGCATGAGGTATAACCCGCATCGAGGTAGCTACTCCGGCATCGCCCCGACTCGCTGTCCGCATGGCCACATAGACCGCATGAGGCATAACCCCGCATACTAACACCGAACTCTCAGAGCCCGCATAGGCCCCCGGACCCGCATGAGGTATTCTCGAATCATGGTCCTGCATCACCGAGTCTACCCCGTCGGAGGCGACTTAACCCCGGATCATCTCAAGAGGTGAGTGATAGTATACTAACATAACAACTTAACTTTAAACAACATAAGCACAACAAGGATACTCACCTATACAAACGTTACAAGATACTAACACACATAGCATCATATCATGTCTACTTATCAAACCATCTTATTATTCTTTTCTCAATATAAGTTTGTTATAAACACATAGGCAAACTTGTTTCTTTTATCAATCTTAAGTGGTTATACTTACTTCCCATAAAGCTAGTATAACTCTTAAGCTTCTGTTTTAAAAACCAATTAGTTCTCTTCATAATATGAATCGTAGTCTTTTGAAATGTTTTCAGTTCTTTATTATTCAGGCTTAAGCCGTGAGGCATTGCCGTAAGTATTATTCAGGCTTAAGCCGTGAGGCATTGCCGTAAGTATTATTCAGGCTTAAGTCAAAGACATTGCCATAGTTATTATCCAGTTAACACATGTACGTCTACCGTACTATATATATTGTAAAATATCATGCTTTAGGAAGAATCACATACCTTCTCAGCGAAAACCACCTGCCAAGTTGAATATGTCGCGCGCAGAGAGTCAGCCTATAATAGTCACAGATATCTATCAAAGACTACTCTGAAGGTCATTCTAAACAGAGGGTTCATAATTCTACGGTAAGTCGGGCAGACTTCCTACCGGTGAGCTATATAAGTTCATCGTGAAAACAATCCTATGTATGCAGTTTGATTATTCTTCTTTAAACCCTTCTACTGTGGTAATTCAATTCTATTCTGTGATATTCTTCTAAGTGATTAATACTTATTCTTATACTTCTACGATGCATTCTCTAATACAAAAGAGGGTTAGGATTATTACCGTAAGCCCAATAATATCCTAGAAAAGTCGTCTGAGCAAGGTTTTGCTCCTAAGTTGTATGCTCCAAGAACCTTAGAAGTTCTTCACAACTTCTACTAAGTACTAAGGTATTTGGGCTAGGTATTTTGGGCATTATAACGATACAAGGTAACTTTTCTACCAAGGAGGGGGTAGATTTTTGGCTAGGCTAGGGGAGTATTCGCCAAGGGCCACTTAGGCTAGAGGGGAAGAGGGCTTGGACGAAATGGCTAACAAGGAGAAGGGAGGATTTTCAAGACTTGGAAAGTAATTTGTGGATGAAGAACTCTTCATCTTAAGGGGTATTTATAGGTCAAGAAGTGGCCAACCAATGGCCAAGATTAAGACAAGTGCAAGGCAAGTGTAGGTGAGGATTAACTATACACAAATATCCTACCAACTCCTCGACTTGTGCACAAGGCACAAAAACGTGCTTCCTATTGTTCAAATCGTCCAAATGGACGATTTCAAGTCCATCAATTGGAGGTGACAAGTGTCGCCTCCCGTTGATCCAAAATGTTTCGCCTCTCGGAAAAATCCGCAAAATTAGAAATGGCATGGCGGAATTTACCCTACGAAAGTCGTGGAAACGTTTCGTCGGAAAACGATTCTTTTAGTGAGTTGTGTACAAATAAAAACGTCCAAGGCTTATCTTTAAGGCTAGACTTTCGTACGTATTCCCTTACGTACATACTCTAGAAATACGGGGTATAACAGGGAAGTTAGGTATAACGACTTAAGAGAGATAAAAGGAACGGTTTACTTAATTATTTATGAAAGTCTTATATTGATTTCGGAAATGAGAACAAGTATCGAACAAACCACAATGGCTTAATAAAGGGAAATGTATTGACTAATAAAGTATTATTAAAACCAGTAGAAACCTCCATCTGCATAGAAGCTAAGATGAGACAAAATGATATTACATTTCCTAGATCATGGCTGCTCTAATAAGATTGTTATGAACAAGAATAACCTACTCAAACATAAGGCATATGTTTCTCAAATTGTTTTAAAGGAGAATTATATTAGTAAGTGATTAAAACTATGAACTACGAAACCTTCAAAATAAAAGACTCGAGTAATAGAACTTAGGCAAACTTGACGCGTTTGAAAAAATGTTGTTACTTGATATTAAAAAGGAAACTGTTTTGTTTACTTAAAAGATAGTCACTCTATTTTTGATACTACGTATCGTGTGACTTTTGTGAAAGAAGCGGATCTTTTAAAGAATTAATGTATGAAGTACTTGGGTTAAAACCGAACTTGTTGTCATAAAATAGAAAGTACCTTGGGTGAATAACTTGACTATGTTGGTTTGTGATAGCCTTGTAATACTTTCTAGATTGGTTTGATAAGTAATTATGTTATGATACTACGTGTTAGTATCTTATAATGTTTTGTGTAAAGGGGTTTCCTTGTTGTGCTTATGTTGATTAACGATAAGCCGTCAGATCGTTATATTATCACATACCCCTCGACTTGATATACCGAGGGCTTGCCACCCGATGCGGTCTATACGGCCTACGCGGTCTGTGTGACTATGCGAGCAGCGGTATGCTCCGTGATTGATCATTTCGGTGTTTTATCCCCACGCGGGATGCCCTACGCGGCTGTGTGACTACGCGGTCTATGAGACTATGCGATCGCGGAGTCCGGAGGTGCAGGGGTTACCGCCGTCGCGAGGAATACCTCACGCGGGCCTATGTGTGGCCTACGCGAGCAGCGGTATGCTCCAGACTAGACGCGCACATTGATACCGAGGGCGAGTGGCCGCCTTCGATCATGTAGTGCGGTGCAGAAAGACCGTGATATAGTTTTATAGCATTGTTGGTGCTGTGGTTTTAGTAGTCGGCTATGCGCGCATTTACCCCGCACGGTTTTATTAGGACAAGTGGACACGTGTTCATGTGTACTCTTTGGTGTTATTACATCATAGATCGCCGTGATGAGGAAGGTATTCCACGCATGATTGATGTGTGGGCGTGAGACCCATTGTTGTATTTGAGTAATGACTTTGGCGTGAGTCACGACTTGACGCGGATCGCATATATGTGTATCGTAAATTGGTTATCATATATGTCTTCGCTTATATAGACTATTATGATTTCATTTATGATTTTCGCCACATACTTGGTACTGCCAGATCGACCTCCTTCGGGGCTGCGTTCATGCCGCAGTAGAGGTACACGATGCCGTCGATCCTCGCTCTTAGGATATGATTCAGCGTTTGGGAAGCTCCGCTTTCTCGAGGCTTATCTCGTATAGTCCCTGTTGTTGTAGGTACTTACATTCGGGGTATGGCGGCCCCGTCCGTAGTTGTTGTTGTAAAACTCTTAGAGGTCCGTAGTCTGTTGTAAAGTTGGGATGTAATCGCTCATTCTTGAGATATTTATATACTTGCCGGGCGGCACTCTTTTATTGAATAAACTGTGTCTCTTTAACATTGGTTTCATGTCTTGTTTTATTTTCCGCTGATTACTCTGATGTATGTCTACTGGGTGCCCGGTAAGGCACGATCCACGTCCGGTTCGCCGTGACAAAAGTGGTATCAGAGTTAATCCTCGGAAAGTGTCTCTGCATCAGATCTAGTAGAGTCTTGATTATCGGTGTGTTGTGCACCACACCAATAATCAGGAGGCTATAGGATATTTAGGATTGGTTTCCATTCTTCTCACTCTGAGATCGTGCCTTAGAGTTGTGTTATAAGTTGGACCCCTCTAACGTATTTCCTTCATTTACCGTATGCCTCCGCGTAAGGCAACCTGGGCCCAGAAGGGCAAGGCAGCCGAGGGAGCTGCGAGTAGAGTTCAGAGGGCACAGGCCCAATCATCACCTGGGGTGGTGCTTCATTCGGGGAGTTCTGCGACGTCACCAGCCCCAGCAGAGTTTAGCACAATGCAGTAGCGATTCATCTGCGACCATGAGACTTGAACCTTCGCCCACGACCGAGCGTAAAGAATAGATTGCTAAGAGGCAACCCTGTTACTAGCTAGGGAGTTAGCAACCAGAGAGTATTTTAGGTATCGATTTATCACGGGTCTTGATGACTATCTAAGAGAGGGTTGTGCAAGAGTAGCTCTTCAGTCAGGCTTGAGCATGGCCTGTGTACGGGCTTATGCGCAGCAGACCGAGAAACGTAAGGATCGACGGGTTAACCAATATCAGCAGAAGAGGGCCAGGACAACAAGGTTCTTTGGTAACTTTCGAGGCGAATCACCTCACCAGCAGACTAGATATGCGCCTCCGCCAGTGCAGAGTGGTCCTCCATAAACTTCGGGACGTTCGTGGTATGCCGGAGTTGGTCAGAGCTCCAGGGCTTCCGGTTCACAACTATACGTAGGTTCTAGCCACCGCCCGATTTTCCTCGGTGTTCACAAGATGACAGCGTCATCCCGGGGAATGTCATCTTTTGTTGATGTTTGTTTTACCTGCAGCCGTCAGGGCCATGTGTCGAAAGGATGTCCTAGTAGGAGGGATGCAAGTAGTAGGAGGACTCACTACCGATCGATTGCTTGATTGAGAGTTCGGAGGAAGGGGTGTTAGCGAGAGGCCACCCCACCCGGTGTGGCCGTGGTGGTAAGTGTCATTGTGGGAGTGTCGACTTCTTCGACAACTTGTTATGCTTGCGCAGGAGTGATTGATTGGAACGACATAGGGTAGTGAAGCAGTAGATACAGGTGTATCCTTAACCCTCTAGAGATTGTATGTGTGATAAGATAAGTATATCTTAAGTGTTACGTTCAGTTAACATTGTGTAAATTGTGATTAGAAATCATGGTTAGTTAACCGGGTAAGATTTGGGGGATAGAGAAAGTGTGATCCTTAGAGTTTTATGCGTAGAGACCTTAGAGGTAAGGCCATCTCGAGTAAATGATGTATTTTTATGTTTGACCCTTATCGGAGTGCATAGTACACGTGAGATATGTTTGTGTGATAAAACCCTGAGTGGTATGAAATGAAAGAGGGTAGTTGAGCTAAGAAGACCACTAGGTTTTCGTGACTTGATTGTGAGATTGTTCCGGATCGGGGAACAAGAGTTTGGCACGATAGCGGGTCGGGTTGAGGACCGATCGCGGGTCAACCCGCGGCCTGTTTGGTGGTGGGGTCAGATTGTGGTGGTCCCGCCAGGTGGTGGGGTCACGAGGGTGTTAGGCCCAAGTTTAGTTAACCAGCGTACGAGTTCGTGGAAGCGTTCGACCAGTAGTCGGGCCGATGAGGTCAGCCCATCTTGTCTTTCAGTCAGGACCGTTTACTCGGCAGAGGGTTATGCGAAATGATTATATCAGGAAGGTTGTAAGGTTGCACGAGGTGCCTACTTTCACCTTATGATGCATGATGGAGCCAGTGTTACTACCGCTTTTTCGGAGGTTTTACCAGCAGGTTAGGAACTCGTGAGTCTCGATGTCGCGTTCGCCTCGGGCGGTGTTTGGATTTCAGTGGTATTGTGAGGATTGTTGCCTCTGTTGAGGAGTGTTTTATAGCTACCATTTCAGATTCGGATATCGCCTTATGACGCCTTAGGGGCGGAAGTGTAAGCACGGCCGATTGGTTCGATGTTGGCAAAGTTAGATAGTTGGTTCATACTTGTTTGGCGAGGATGTGGATAAGGTGAAGCTTATCCGTAAGATATTTTGGCGATTGAGTCAGCGAAGTCGCATGGATAGTCGGCGACGATACTTAGAGTTCAGGTTGACGGTGGGTCTTCTTGAAGGTACCACCCCGGAAAGGGTGTGGCGAGTTTTGGAAAACAAAGAAAACTTAGCCCGAGTTACTTTGGGCCTTTCAGATCATTTGGAAAATAGGCCAAATTGCCTATAGGTTAGCATTGCCGTCCGACTTAGGAGGCAGTACGTCCGGTCTTTCAGGTTGTTATGTTCGGAAAAGTATCGGAGATCCATCCAGAGTGTTCCCAGTTAATGATGATCAAGTTGGAGGTAGTAACCTAGAGATTTTGGAGACGGAAGCAGTAACAGAAATGTGGTAAGTTATGAGAAAGAGTTCGAGTGTACGAGAAGTGTACGACGAGTAAGGGAAGAAGCGAGCATGTGTTAAGAACATAGTTGTGATCATTTCTTTTGTAAAGTGAAGGTGCGAAGGGAGTATCTTTTAGCCCTTGGGTGGGAGTTTTTGTGATGTTAGAGGTGATTCCTCGTGGACCTTGATGTAAGTATTTGCGCGGATATTTTATGTGGCCATGTGTGGCATTTGCAAACTGGTTAAGCTATGAGGAACTTGATCGTTATCTGTCTTGAGAAGGAACATTCGAGACGAATGTTTCTAAGGAGGGGAGAATGTTATACCCCGTATTTCCAGAGTATGTACGTGAGGGCGTACGTATAAAAGTTTAAGACTTAAGTTAGGCAAGGACCGAAAATTTTGTGCACAACCCCCGAAAAGAAACGTTTTCCGACGAAACGTTTTACAAACTTTGCGAAGTGAAAATTCCGGCTATGTCATTTATAATTTTTGCGGATTTTTCCGAGAGATGAAATATTTTGGACCAACGAGAGGGCGACACTTGTCACCCTCTAATTGGCGGACTTGTGGGCGTCATTTGGACGATTTGGAGCATTGGAGTTGGTAGGATATTTTGTGTGGTAGATGGATAAGGTGGGACCCACACACACTTGTCCAAATCCACACCCTACACTTGCCTACCACTTGGCTTGATCTTGGCCATTGATTTCCCTATAAATACCCCCCTAACTTGAATGTTTTCTTCATCCCTTAAATCATTTCTAAGTCTTGAAATCCTCCCCTTCTAGTTGTGCTATGAAACCCTCCCCTTTGAGGCCCTGGGCCGATAAACACCTCCCCCTTCCTAGTGGTGTTGGTCGAGACACACACCCCTCCCTCTTGAGTTGTTATCGTAAAATACTACCCCCCCCCCTTTGGTAGAAAATACTCTCCAAGTATAGCTACTATTCCAAAATACCTTGGCCCAAATACCTTGTAGTATTCCAAGGTTACACCTATACTAAAAGCCCAGAAATACTACTATACTTTCCTTCAGTCACTAAACGAAACCCTAAGGAAAATCTTCACTGTTGGTTGAAGTATTAAGAAGAAGTTTCGTAGAACTTCTAAGGGTTGTTTGGAGCGGGTTGGAGCACCCGGAGTAGGAGCTAAACGTTGCTCAGGATCGACATTAAAACTTGGATAATTTTGGTCTTACCGAGGTAAATAATCCTATCCTTCTATTGTAATTGGAAATTACATACTGTAGTTGTATAGAAATGAATATAAGATTCATAGAAGAGGATTGAACTGTAATAGAAGGATATTACAGAAAAGACTTGAACTGAAATCACATCAGAAGAATATTAAAGTAGAAGATTAAACTGTACTTACATAGGACTGTATTTACAGTAGACTTATAACCTTTATAGGTTGAATGTTCTGCGAGTAGCATGTACTACTTGAAAGGTGGACAAGGCTAGCCGGGTTATAGCCGTGGAGCGTTTTGCTAATAGTCGATAATCGTTGCGAGGTATGTGATTCTTCCTATCCTCTTGAGCATGATATTTTAAAAGAATATATATATAGTACGGTAGACGTACGTGTGCTAACTGAACGTAGTTTTACGGCAATGTCTTTTGACTTAAGCCTGAATAATAAGAATCTTGAAGTATTTCAAAAGAATTAAGAAACCTTTTTGAAAGAAGGATAATACTTGGTTTTGAAAGCTTAAGAAGTTATACTAAGCTTTATGGGAAGTTAGGTATAACGACTTAAGAGAGATAAAAGGAACGGTTTACTTAATTATTTATGAAAGCCTTATATTGATTTCGGAAATGAGAACAAGTATCGAACAAACCACAGCAGCGCTAATAAAGGGAAATGTATTGACTAATAAAGTATTATTAAAACCAGTAGAAACCTCCATCTGCATAGAAGCTAAGATGAGACAAAATGATATTACATTTCCTAGATCATGGCTGCTCTAATAAGATTGTTATGAACAATAATAACCTACTCACACATAAGGCATATGTTTCTCAAATTGTTTTAAAGGAGAATTATATTAGTAAGTGATTAAAACTATGAACTACGAAACCTTTCGAAAATAAAAGACTCGAGTAATTGAACTTAGGCAAACTTGGACGTTTAAAAAAGAATGTTGTTACTTGATATTAAAAGGAAAGCTTTTGGTTTACTTAAAAGATAGTCACTCTATTTTTGATACTACGTATCGTGTGACTTTGTGAAAGAAGCGGATCTTTATAAAGAATTAATGTATGAAGTACTTTGGGGTTAAAACCCGAACTTGTTGTCATAAAATAGAAAGTACCTTGGGTGAATAACTTGACTATGTTGGTTTGTGATAGCCTTGTAATACTTTCTAGATTGGTTTGATAAGTAATTATGTTATGATACTACGTGTGTTGGTATCTTATAATGTTTTGTGTAAAAGGGTTTCCCTTGCTGTGCTTATGTTGATTAACGATAATCCGTTGTGATCATTATATTATCACATACCCTTCACTTGATATACAGAGGCTTGCCACCCTTGATGCGGTCTATACGGCCTATGCGGTCTGTGACTATGCGAGCAGCGGTATGCTCAGGATTGATCATTAGGTGTTTTATCCCGACGCGGGATGCCTATGCGATGCGTGTGACTACGCGGTCTATGAGACTATGCGACCGCGGAGTCCGGAGGTACCGGGGTTAGCGCCGTCACGCGAGGAATACCTCATGCGGGCCTATGTGGCCTATGCGCGAGCGGCGGTATGCTCCAGACTAGACGCGCACATTGATCCGAGGCGAGTGGCCAGCTTCGATCATGTGGTGCGGTCTAGAAAGACCCCGTGATATAGTTTTATAGCATTGTTGGTACTGTGGGTTTTTAGTAGTCGGCTATGCCTTCGTACTTACCCCGTACGGTTTTATTAGGACACAGGTGGGACCTGGTGTTCAGGTGTACTCTTTGGTGTTATTACATCATAGACTGCCGGCAGTGAGGAAGGTATTCCACGGGCATGATTGATGTGGTGGGCGTGAGACCCATTGTTGTATTTGAGTAATGACTTTGAGGGCGTGAGTCCCTGACTTGACGTGACTGCTTACATATTGTGTATCGTAAATTGGTTATCATATATGTCTTCTGTTTATATAGACTATTATGATTTCATTTACAGTATTTTCAGTTTCACATACTTGGTACCTGTTGTACTGACCTCCTTCGGGGGGCTGCGTTCATGCCGCAGGTAGAGGTACACCAGTCGTCGATCCTCGCTCTTAGGATCACAATTCAGCGTTTTGGGAAGCTCCGTTTCTCCGGAGGCTTATCTTTGGTATAGTCCCCTGTCGTTGTAGGTACTTACATTCAGGGGTATGGCGGGGCCCGCCCCGTCGTTGTTGTAAAACTCTTAGAGGTCTGTAGTCCTGTTGTAAAGTTGGGATGTAACTGTTCATTCTTGAGATATTTATATACTTGCCGAAGGGCACTCTTTTATTGAATAAACTGTGTCTCTTTTACATTGGTTTCATGTCTTGTTTTATTTTCCGCTGATTACTCTGATGTATGTCTACTTGGGTGCCCGGGGTAAGGCACCAGTCACGGGCCCGGGTTCGGGTCGTGACACTTAACTTTTCAGATTTTCCTTAGGCTTTGAATTCCTCTTGGAATTCTAGAGAGAAGTGAGAGCTCTAGCTTAGAGAGAGAGGGATTTGAAAGATGACCAAGTCTTCAAGACTTGGTCAATATAAGACATGCAAGAATTCAGATGGGGGGGGACACTTGTCACCCACCCATGACCTCTTTTAAAACAAAGCCAATCAGAAAATCCCCAGCGCCCGAGAACCCGCCTGCGGCGCCATGCGCCAGCGGCCGCGGCGCGCTGAAACTTCTACCGCCTCTCAGGACTTTCCGGCGCCGCGGCCCTGCTTCCCGGTGCTGCAACTTCAGCGACCCCTCAGAATATCCGGTGCCGCGGCCCTGCATCCGGCGCCGCGGCCCTATCACTTCTGTCCGTAACGCATTTATGTCCGACTGCGCACTGAACTTGAAACTCCCATAACTTCCTACTCCGATGTCCTATCGACGAACGGTTGGTTGCGTTGGAATCTAGACTCAACGAACTACGCCCTAGGCCTTTGAAACACTTAGGAACTCTCAATGTACCGGGTCATAACCCACCTCAAAGTTGACTAAAACCCGTCCGAACAATCCGTCAACTTATCTTTCAAAAATTTTAAGTCTAACTCCCTTTCGCACGCTCTCACACGTATGGCCAGAACTATGGGGTATAACATTCTCCCCCCCTTAGAAACATTCGTCCCGAATGTTCCTTCTAGGCTTACTCAAATCACAATATCGACATAGACCCTCTTAACTATTCTTTTGCAAATAAAACGCTCCACATAGCCACAGCATTACCCAAGCATAATTGCTAAATCAAAACTAACAAGCAGGAAAGTGGGTTACCTGGAGGTGTAGGGAATAGGTGAGGATACGTCTTCATTATGTAATCCTCTGCTTCCCACGTCATTTCCTCCATGTTCTCGTTCCGCCATAAGACCTTGACGGAAGCCACGTCCTTCGTCCGAAGTCGCCTAACCTGTCGATCGAGTATCTCTATGGGCCTCTCCTCATATGATAACCCCTCTGTCACCTGGACATCATGAATCGGGTGCACTCTAGATGTATCTCCAATACATTTCGGCAACATAGACACATGGAAAACTGGATGTACCGCCTCCAAATCGGACGGCAGATCTAACTCATAGGCAATCTTGCCTACTTTGCGGACAATCTGATAAAGCCCAAAAAGTTGCACACCTCCGTCGGTGTAGTGGGTCTAGGCCACGTCTTGACTGCCTCAATCTTCGCTGTATCAACCCGGATACCATCGGCCCCGATAACATGCCCTAAGAAAGCCACTGAAGCTAACCAAAACTCGCATTTCGAGAACTTGGCATACAACTGCCGGTCTCGGAGGACTCCCAATACCGTCCTCAAATGCTCTGTATGCTCCTGCTCTGTGCGTGAATACACCAAGATATCATTAATGAAAACTATAATGAACATATCCAAGAATGGCCTGAACACCCTATTCATCAAATCCATGAATACTGCTGGGGCGTTGGTCAACCCGAAAGACATCACCCCGAACTCATAGTGCCCATACCGGGTCCTGAATGCAGTCTTTGGGATGTCTGTCTCTCTGACTCGCACCTGATGATAACCAGACCGCAGGTCTATTTTGGAAAAACACCTTGCACCCTGCAACTGGTCAAACAAATCGTTAATCCTGGGGAGGGGATATCTGTTCTTGATAGTTACCTTGTTCAGCTGCCTGTATTCAATACACATGCGCAACGTCCCATCCTTCTTCTTTACAAATAACACTGGCGCTCCCCAGGGAGAAACACTTGTCCTGATAAAGCCTTTCTCCAGCAAATCCTTCAGCTGGTCCTTCAATTCCTTCAACTCGGCAGGTGCCATCCTGTATGGCGGAATAGATATCGGTCGAGTGTCTGGCGCCAAGTCAATGCAAAACTCAATCTCCCTCTCAGGAGGGA
This sequence comes from Przewalskia tangutica, assembly GCA_029844215.1. Taxonomy (NCBI): domain Eukaryota; kingdom Viridiplantae; phylum Streptophyta; class Magnoliopsida; order Solanales; family Solanaceae; genus Przewalskia; species Przewalskia tangutica. The sequence continues at coordinate 120,165,720 of CM056720.1, forward strand.
TACCCGGAAGCTCATCTGGGAATACGTCTGGAAACTCTCTAACAACCGAATCGATGAAGGTCCAGATCTCACCTCGATGTAATACTCGAACCACATGGTAGATATACCCTTTCCGCACCATCTTCCTAGCCTTGAGGTAAGAAATAAACTTACCCCTCGGCGACGCAAAGATTCCCTTCCATTCGATAACGCCACGAAACCGAACCGAACTAATCTCTCATACCCACATTGGCATAGCAAGATGCTAGCCAATCCATACCCATAATCACATCAAAGTCACATATCCAACTCTATCAAGTCGGCCAGAGTCCGACGACTGCCTATAGTCACAGGCAAGCCTTATATACCCGCCGGCTACCACCGAATCACTCATCGCGTAGCCACCTCAAAATGTCTTATGGACTCGGCTCTATCCCTATTCTCTCGCAATATGAGGAGATATATAGGACAAGGTAGAACACGGATCTATCAAAGCATATTCATCACAAAGAAGAAACCAATAATGTACTGTGGCGACATCCGTGACGCCTCCAGTCCCGACGGTGGACATAGCATATATGCGGTTACGAGGACCGCGAATCGGGACCCCTACCACGACCTCCGCGCTCGCTGCCCGCGAGTACCACGCCTCCGGGCGTCGACCATCGAAGCGAAGATCCAAAGAATCGACCCGCCGGTGAACCATAATGCCCCGCCGCTGGGGCGGACAATCCTTCTTGGATGGCCTGCTGCCACAAGAGTAACACGCTCCCGAACCCATGCAGCACTCGCCCGGATGAGACCTACCGCATCGAACGCACCGAGATGTGGGTGGTCTCGATTGACGGCTCGCCTCGAAACTCGAAGTCCCGGAGCCACGACCGCCTCGAATAACCCGGTGATCGGACCTCGCCGGAAATCGGAAAGGAGCACTCTGGCTGGGCTGAAATGTGGACCTATTCTCTGCCGAGGCCGCCCGCTAAAATCGCCACGAGACCTGCTGTCCCGCCTCTTGGGCTGGCCTAAATCTAGCTGATCCTGCCTCTCTCTGTCCTCAATCCCCTGCGCATACGCCTGCATTCTGGCAATATCCATCCCTGGCTGAAGAGTCACCCCCAAGCATACAGTAATCATATGGCGGTCTAATCCCATCACATATCGATGAACCCTGTCTGTCATGTCCGCTACAATGGTGTGTGCATACCTGGCTAAAGAATCAAACTCGAGGTTGTACTCTCTGATAGTCCTCCCGTCCTGCCTCAAGGTCAAGAATCTATCTACACGGGCTCTCCTCATCTCAGAAGGTAAGAAGTGATCCAGGAAAGCCTCTGTGAACTCCTCCAAAACAGCTGGAAGAGCATCCTCACCTCTCGACAACACCCATGACTCAAACCAGTTCAACGCAATATCGCGTAACCGGTAAGAAGCTAGTATAACGGACTCAGTCTCCGATGCCCTAAGCACCTGCATGGTCCGCTGTAACTGCCGGACAAACTCCTGCGGATCCTCCTCGAATCTCGAGCCATAGAACTCGGGTGGATGACAACCTAGGAAATCCCGAATCCGTAAACTGTCGGCTCTAGGGTTGGCTGCCGCCGCTCGCCGGCCGCTGCTCGCCACTATCTTTGGTCAATAACCGGATCTGCTCTCGTAATCTATACTCACCGACCGTGGATCGGAGGCTCGTGATCGCGTCTCGTGAGCCGCTCATTGTCTCGAACTCTGCTGAGGCTGGCGACGTCGTGGAACTCGCCGCCCTAAACATCATCTCTGGTAAGGATCGGCTGTGCCTCGTGACTCTCCGCGTCCCACTAGCGCCTCCTACCGCCTTACCCTTCTGGGCTGCGGTTGCCTTGCGTGGAGGCATAACTGATACATAAAGGAAAACATCAGAGGAGGTTCAACCTATAACTCAGCTCTATTTCACGATCTTAGAGTGAAAGAATGGAAACCAATCCTAAATATCCTGCAGCCTCTTGATTATAGATGTGGTGCACGACACACCGATAATCAAGACTCTACTAGACACGGTCTGTGGAAACTTTCCGAGGACTAACTGCTCTGATACCACTTTTGTCACGACCCGACCGGCCGCGATCGGTACTCCTACCGGGTACCTGTCGTATACATCAGATAATAGCAGCGGAACATACATAACACATAACTTATAATAAGGTAAACATCACTGGCCAACCGATAAGGCTGCCTTCCATAAAAACATACTTAATCAAAAGTATAGCAGTACGACTTGTTCTTACAGCCCAAAATACGTACGTGACCACATACCTCTAAGGATAACAACTGTAGAGGGACAGGGCCCCGCCATACCCCTGAATATACACAATGCCTATAACATCAGGGAAAAATCGTACCAACAACAAGCTTCCGGAGAAATGGAGCTTCTGACACCGGAACAGTAATCCTAAGAACGAGGATCCACCACCTGCTTACCCTTACCTGCGGCATGAACGCAGCCCCCGAGGAAGGGGGTCAGTACACAATATGTACCAAGTATGTAAAACTGGAAAATACTGTAATAATGATATCATAAGTCTAAAAGTAAGCTGGAGTCATGGAAGACAATCAAAATATAGTACACTATGCCTTACTAACAATGAGAGTAACAAGTATATATATAATACTGCATAAAAATAGGAGGCTCATGATCAAAACAGGGTACCTCGCCCGTAGTATCAATAAGCAATCCTACTCTTGGGACTATTTCACCCGCATGGGTCCTGTGGACCCGCATGAGGTATTCCTCGCATAGGATATACCTGCCCGCATGGGACTATTTCACCCGCATAAGCCCATAGGACTCGCATGAGGTATTCCTCGCATCGTGGGTAGCAAATCCACGGAACATATGGTATAACGATCTTGGGGATTTACCCCTCAGATATACTCTTACCATGAAGCAGGTGGTATAACGATCTTGGGGATGTACCCCTCAGATATACTCTTACCCTGAAGAAGGTGGTATAACAATCTTGGGGATGTACCCCTCAGATATACTCTTACCCTGAAGAAGGTGGTATAACGATCTTGGGGATGTACCCCTCAGATATACTCTTACCCTGAAGAAGGTGGTATGACGATCTTGGGGCTTGCCCCTCATTCATACTCTTACCCTAGAGAAGGTGGTATAACGATCTTGGGGCTTGCCCCTCATTTATACTCTTACCCTAGCTCAAACGGTCATCATATCATAATCATAAATAAGTTAAGAAAACTTATAACTTCTTATTAGCCTTGTTCATATACCCTCTCATTTTAGTTTACTTAAGGCACTTAATCATATCTTTAATAAAAGAAAACCGGGAATTTAACCCAAAGTACTACATACTTCTACTCTTTTAAAAGTGACTCCTTTTCATATAAAACCTTTGGGCAATTGATGCCTTAAAATCAGTTTGTCTTTCATAAATCAAGTCATTTGTCCTTACTTATCTTACTTAGAGCAAATCTCTTCTTATTATCCTTTCATAAAGCTAACAAACCAACTTCCCATAAAGTGGTTATATTAACCCTATACTTTAGTAAAAATTATACTTTTCCCATAACCAAGGGACTTATACCTTCTAAAACGAACAAGTCTTTATATACTTAAAACAAGTAAAAATACCAAATCTTGTACGTCTACCGTACTATATAGTTACAACTATTCATGCTCAAGAGATAGGAAAGCTCCACATACCTCTTCGGTCAATCCACTTGCTAATTTCAAATACCGCACATAATATGTCAACCTATAATGACCATAATGCTCTTATTAACCTCTAGTTTCAATGTAGAAAATAATCTAAGTTCAAGGCCACTACATTCTATGGAACAATGGGCAGCATTTCCTTTGTTTCTACATACTTTGCCACCTTTCTCAAGGCCGAATTCAACATCCAAACACCACATTTAAGGCTCAACAATCCAAAAATTTCAAAGGGGATTACACACCTAAACGTGGGTGTGTAAAATTCTGCCCCAAAAGGTACAACAATTAACTCAACAAGTCTAAGGTAGTTTTTAGGCTACAACATGCTCATAATATCTTCTTAACCAATTCATTCACATCCAACCATATTTCTTACATGCAATGAATCTAAGAGCATTATTTACTACTACAAGTTCCTTCTTCTTCACATGCAACATCAATACTAGCTACAAGAGAAGAAATGTTACCTTTAGAGCTTTAGCCAAAACTATTCCAACAACTTTGCTAGCCTCCTTTCCAAGAACACCACCACAACAACTCCTACAAGCTAGCCACAAGCTTCCTTCTTGTCCTTAACTTTTCAGATTTTCCTTAGGCTTTGAATTCCTCTTGGAATTCTAGAGAGAAGTGAGAGCTCTAGCTTAGAGAGAGAGGGATTTGAAAGATGACCAAGTCTTCAAGACTTGGTCAATATAAGACATGCAAGAATTCAGATGGGGGGGGGGGGACACTTGTCACCCACCCATGACCTCTTTTAAAACAAAGCGGTAAAATCCCCACTCAACCGCAGACCCGCCTCGGCGCTGGCGCGGCCTGCAGCGCGCTGAAACTCTGCCGCCTCAGACTTTCGCGCGCGCCTCGCTTCCGGCTGCGCTGCAACTTCAGCGACCCCTCAGAATATCCGGCGCCGCGGCCCTGCATCCGGCACCGCGGCCCTGTCGCTTCTGTCCGAAACGCATTTATGTCCGACTGCGCACTGAACTTGCAACTCCCATAACTTCCTACTCCGATGTCCTATCGACGAATGGTTGGTTGCGTTGGAATCTAAACTCAACGAACTACGCCCTAGGCCTTTGAAACACTTAGGAACTCTCAATGTACCGGGTCATAACCCGCCTCAAAGTTGACTAAAACCCGTCCGAACAATCCGTCAACTTATCTTTCAAAAAATTTAAGTCTAACTCCCTTTTCGCACGCTCTCACACGTATGGCCAGAACTATGGGGTATAACAGTTTTACATCGAGTGTAGGTTGCACTGGTGGTAAGTTCGGGTGTTGTAACAAAACCGTGTGGTGGCCGAACCAGATGACACTGAGTAGTTATCGGATGTGGCAACATCGGGTGGAAGATCGAAGAAGCTTAGCGCCTACCTGTACTGGATATGGCGCCAACCGTTACTATTTGCTCATTAAGTGACCATTTTTGTTATTTAATTGTATTTAATGCGGGAATGATTCTTGGGTATAAATGCCTTATATTTTAGCTATAAAAGGAGTTCAACCTTCATATTGAAAGGCGTCTCATTCTCATTGTTGATACTCGCATAATTACATTCAAAAGTGCTCTTGTTATTGGCTTAGATCCGAAGTAATTTAGCTAGGATCAGACCAAATTCTCAATTCAATTTCAATCAAGATTATGATATTCCAGGCTAATTACTTGTTTACTTATTTACTGCTAATTGATTAACAAACTTATCTACAAATTTATCCATGTATCCTTAGAACCACTTACAAATTCAACTGTATGTTTTTGGGTAAATATCATTCAAATTTTGTATCTTCATCGAGCAATAAGTATGAATCATATTTATCAAGACGCGTAAATTCTAGTCGGTATTCTACCACACCCATAGAATCCCACCGTTAGCTTTTAAACTTTTTTTTGTGTAACGATAAAAAGTGTATTAAGTAACCAGCACCAACCGAAGGCGAACCTACGGACAAAAGATATAGATGATGCAAGGAATATCGTGCATACCCACAAGTTCATAAGGCACAATATTCATTAACGTCAAGCATATTTCTCAGGTTGAACCCACAAGCCGGGTAGTCAAAAGGACCCAAGTAGGCGAAATGATGCTAAGAATCAAAATGCATATCTGACAAGTCGGGTAGTCATGTGATTCTTTTGCATCATAACCAAACTCAAGTGAATCCCACAAGTCGGGAGGTCAAGAGGGCCTATACAGGTCGACCCTCGTCAATCCCTTATGTCAAAGAAATCGACATAAGGTTGCAGCCGCAGCCTCCGTAAACACTTATCATGGTAAACCCAATGGGACAAACCCATGATAAGGGAAGAGCTCCTAGCGTTATGCTGCTAGTGTGAAATATTGCCGAGGGCCAAATGTTCAAAACAAGAAGTAAATTGCGGAAATAAAGAAAACAAAATAGAGTAGACATCAGTTTTGATTTTGGAAACGATGACCTCCTTATCCAATTTGGATTCGTTGAAAATCATATTGTTGCGTTCCATCCAGATCTGATAGACGGTGGTTGCAAGCGCAATTCTTTTAGCCTTAGCCTGCCAACCCGTGCCACGCCCATCCTTTCTAATATACTTCAACGCACTATAAATGGTGCTCATGGTTCTGGTGATGCCCAACCAGTTCCTAATCCGCTGCCAGATGAAGGTGGAAGAGGCGCATGTGAAGAACAAGTGAGGTATAGACTCTTCGTCCCTACCGCACAACCCAAACACCCGAGTGGTGTCGATGAAAGCAAGTCTTTCCTTGGTACGCAACTTTTTGGTGATGCCTAACCAAAAGATGAATGAATGTTTAGGCGTAATGCAAGGGTTCCAAACGCCCTTCGACCAATAAGCTTTAACCCCCTAATTCTGAAGAATTCAGATGCCGCCTGCGTACCGCTGATACCATTGTTGTCACGAAGCCAAGAATTGAGGGTGTCAACCGCAAGAGCATGCATCCCAGTCCGTTCCATAATATGGTCACGTATGCGAATAAGATGCTTGATAAGGGCGGAGTCGCCCTTCTTAGCCTCTCACGACGAGATATCACAGTTGGTTAAGTACTTTTGGTGAATCCAATGAACCCAAAGCGTGTTTTTTTCTCATGAATGTTCCAAAGACACTTGGCCAATAATGAATGATTCCAAGTACGGATGTCCCTGAAGCCCAACCCGCCCTCAGCCTTAGGGAGGCAGCAGGTTTTCCAAGAAACTGGAGGGTGATTCGAATGCCAAAGGAAGACCCTACAAAGTCTAATAATCTTGTCACAAACAGTCGACGGAATGCGCATGATGGAAATCCAGAAGCATTTAGCGCCCTGCATAACCGATTTGATGAGCTCCATTTTTCCCGCATATGAGAGAATGGTGCTAGTCCAGGCGTTAATATAAGAATTTACTTTATTAATGAGGGGCTTATAATGGATGACTTTAAGGGTACTAGCATCCAAGGGAATCCTAAGTAGTGAAACGGGAAGGTGCCGATCTGAAAATTAGTTATCCCCTTGATCTCGATCAATTCTTCTTCCGGAATACTAGCAGTGTACATATTGGACTTAAGAGCATTGGAGTTTAGGCCCGAGCAGTAATCGAATGTGTCTAAGAAATCTTTGATGATGCGTACTGAATGGGAATCACCTCTAGAGAGAAGTAGCAGGTCATCGGCAAACGCTAAGTGAGTGATTTTAAGCTTCCACATTTCGGATGATGAAACAGAGTCTCCCTGTCTTAGACCTTTCTGGCCTTTGAAGTGGCCATAGATACTGCCATTGACTGAAACTGAATATGATGTAGTAGTGATACATTCCATGATGAGCTTGACAAAGCATTCCGGAAAATTGAGCCGAATTAAGACATCCTTCAAGAAGTCCCAATCAACCGAGTTAGAAGTTTTCCTAAGGTCAACCTTCATCATGCACCATGGCGAAATCCTCTTACGATTATAGCTACATAAGAGCTCATGAGCAAGATGAATGTTTTCAATCATGCTCCTACTATGGACGAAGGCTGATTGAGTATGATCAATAATGTAAGTCAGAACCGTCTCAACCCTTGAGGCAATGATCTTGATAATGACATTGTAAACGATATTGCAGCATGAAATCACCCACTGTTGAGCAATGGGGGGATTTAGGGATAAGGGAAATAATAGTATGATTAATCAACTTGAGAAGTTGTCCCAAACAGAAGAACTCTTTTACCGTATCAAATTGTCACGACCCGACCCCGGGCCCGCGACTGGTGCCCTACCCGGGAACCCTTACAGGTAACCATCATAGAAAGTCAGCGGAACATACATAAAACACACAACTTAAATCAGTAAGAAGTAAACAACAGGTTAGCCGATGAGGCTGCCTTCCTGGATATACATATATAAATAGTCAAAAGCAATTACATCCTTTTTCTTTATAAACCGACCCACATACATGACTACAGACCTCTAAGAATTTTGACATAACAACTATGACGGGACAGGGCCCCGCCATACCCCTGAATGTACAACCACCGACAATACCAGGGATCTGAACCAAAGATAAGCCTTCGGAGTAATGGAGCTTCTCAACAGCTGAACAGTGATCCTAAGAGTGAGGATCAGCAACCTGTATAACTCTACCTGTGGCATGAACGCAGCCCAGGAAGGGGTCACATAAACTATGTACCAAGTATGTGAAACCGAAATCATCAAATGAAATCATATAGTCTAAAATAAAGCTGGAGACATGTACGATGACCAAAATAACAGTACACTGTGCCTTACTAATAATGAGAGTAAACAAGAGTATACTTTACTGCATAAAAATAGGAGGCTCATGATCAAATTAGGGTCACCCTCCCGTAGTATCATTAAGCAATTCTACTCCTGGGACTATTTCACCCGCATAGGTCATTTGGACCCGCAATGAGGTCATCCGCCTCGCATGGGACTATTTCACCCGCATAGGACTATTTCACCCGCATAGGCTCGGTGGACCCGCAATGAGTACAAACGCCGCACTCGCATCATGGGTAGAAAATCCATGGAATAAGTAGTAACCCGGGGGTTTACCCCGCAAGAATAACATAACACTAGCACAACCGGCTATCATACATAACATGAGTACTACGTACTTCCGTTCCTTTAAAAAGAACCCTTATAAAAACCCCAAGATACTAACACCCGTAGTATCAAGGCATGTCTATTTTTCAAATCAAGTTACTACACCTTTTGAAATTCATTTCAAGGCTTTAAAACCAAGTAACTTCTACTTTCACAACCTAGGCAACTCGTGCCTATAAATCAAGTAGACACTCTCTTAACCTTCTATAAAGCCGTTATAACTAACTTCCCATAAAGCCGTTATAACTCTTTATGTTTTAGACAATTACATTCTTTTTGAAACCAAGAGACTTATACTTTTAAGATACTTCAAATCTCTTAACTTTAGAAATCAAGTCATCAATACTTTTCAAGTCAAGTAATATTTCCATGTAACATCAAGTCACATTACTATTAAAAGCCGAGTTACTTCACTTTTCGAAATCAAGGCAAGGAGACCAAAATGAAACTGAATTCATTTCAAACATGTACGTCCACCGTACTACACATTTATAAAACTCATGCTAAAAAAGATAGGGAAAGTTCCACATACCTCTTCGACTTAAACCACTTGCCAAGTTGAATACGCCGCACGTAGAATGTCAACCTATAATGACCATAATACGTCCATCAACTACTAGCTTTCAACGTAGAATATTTCTAAGTATAAGGACTCTTATTCTACGGAAAATCGGGCAGCATTTCCTTTATTTCTACGTACTTGTTCACCTTTTTCAAGGCCCGAATTCAATAACCAAACATGCCACATTTAAGGCTCAACCATTTAGCTAACCAAAGGGGATTACACGCCTTACAGTACGTGTAAAATTCTGCCCCACAATTTATACAAAACAGTCCAATAGTCAATGTCATTCTTGGCTAATATGAGCAACAATGCAAAGTCTTTTCCAATTCTTTTTCAATCCATATTTTCGTTCTAACATGTTATATAGTCGCAACCAACTTTAACAACTATAATCTCCTCTTTATATAACATGCGACGACTAAAACTAATAACTAAATTGAATTACAATCCTAAAGGCTAATCATGCTAGTTTCGGATTTTGTTTCCAAATATTCCATAACACTTATCAATCTTCATAATGTAATTCACATGATCAATTACCAATCTACTACAACATGTAGTCTTTAATTACAAAGGTAAGATGAAGATTTACCTTGATAACCCCAAACATAACTCCAAGATTCAAAGTCGCTCCTTGGTAACTTAGCTCATTTCCTTCACGCTCCAATCCGCTATTTGAAGCCCTTAGAAGTTCATAAACAACTTACCTTAAATTTCCAAACAAAACTTATGAAAACAACTTAGGTTTTCATCTTGCGACTAACGTGAAAACGTAGTTTTTCCGGGATCTTTCTATTGAGATAACCTTATAATACCCTTATGAACCTTGGGTTTAAGTATTGTGAATTATGAACAACAAACGATTTTTTTTTTGTGTGGCTAGATGGCAAACCCGAGAGCTTCTCATTGTGCAAGAACAAGTGTAAAAAATTTCTAAGTGTGGAGAGCTTGTCTTGCTACTAGTGTGATTATATAACAAAATCAAGGTTCAAGATTAAAACACTTGTTGGGTTTGGATGAAGTAGTTTTAAATATCTAGTCAAGTGGGCTCATTGACTTAGTCAACAATGTCAAGCCTTGGCTTTTCAAGACTTGATCATCTTTGCCTTGGTCATTTGACCATTCTACCCTTGGTCCATTTCGATCAAGACCATGCAAGGGGGTGACACGTGTCACCCTCCCATTCGTGGTAATATTTCATTTTCCGACATTTCCATAATTCCGATAAATTCTATAAGTCTCAAATCTTAACGTCCTGATTTCTTACGTACGTTCTTATATACATGTCCTGGAATTACGGGGTGTAACATTCTTCCCCCCTTAGAAACATTCGTCCCCGAATGTTCTTTCGGAGTCAATCTAATAGGTAGCGACATAGTCTCCTTTTTTACAACCCCTACATACCAATTATGCCACATCTGGCCACATAACAACACTTAAACAAATACATCAATTACAACTGACAAGTAAGGGAAATGAATTACCTGAAGGAGTAGGGAATAAGTGAGGATACTTATTCATCATGTCCTTCTCTGCTTCCCAAGTCATCTCCTCTCTATTATCATTCTGCCACAAGACTTTGACGGAATCCACATTCTTGGTCCGCAGTCGCCTGACCTGGCGATCGAGTATCGCTATGGGACTCTCCTCATACGATATTCCCTCCGTCACCTGGATATCACTAGATGGGAAAACTCTCGATGGATCTCCGATACACTTCCGCAACATAGAAACATAAAAGATCAGATGTACTTCCTCCAAGTCGGACGGCAGTTCCAACTCGTAGGCAACCTTGCCTACTCTACGGAGGATCTGATAAGGCCCAATGTACCTTGGGCTAAGTTTCCCCTTCTTTCCGAACCTCATCACATCCTTCATGTGTGCTACCTTCAAGAAGACCCAAACGTCAACCTGAACTCCAAGTGTCGACGTCGGTTATCTGCATAAAACTTCTGCTGACTCTGAGCTTGCTAATAATCTTCCCTGGATAAGCTTCACCTTATCAACAGCCCGCTGAATCAAGTCTGGGCCAATTAATTGAACCTCGCCTACGTCGAACCAACCAATCGGAGATCTACACTTTCTATCATACAAAGCCTCATACAGGGCCATCTGAATACGGGAAGGGTATCTGTTATCGTATGTAACTCAACAAGAGGCAAATAATCCTCCCAGCTATCTCTGAAATCATGAACACAGGCCCGCAACTTATCCTCAAGTGCCTGGATAGTACGCCCTGCCTGTCCGTCGGTCTGAGGGTGAAATGCAACACTGAGACTCACCTGTGTCCCTAATCCCTTCTGGAAAACCTCCAGAAGTTATCCGTAAACTGAGCTCATCTGTATGACATCATAAATGTAGGAAACTCGTGCAGTCTCACAATATCCCTGCTATATAATCTAGCATAATCCTCAACCGAGTAAGTGGTCCTGACCGGAAGAACATGGGTTGATTTCGTCAGCCTGTTTACTATGACCCTCAGAGAGTCGCACTTCCTCTGAGTACGATGCAACCCTGTAACAAAATACATATTAATCACTTCCCATTTCTAAGTCGGGATCTCAATCGCCTGTAATAGCCCACTGGGCTTCTGGTGCTCAACCTTGACCTGCTACTAATTCGGACACTAAGCAACAAACTTTGTTACGTCCCTCTTCAGGCCATCTTACCAATACATACATCTGAGGTCATGATACATCTTAGTCGACCCCGAATAAATAGAGCAATAAGCATTGCGTGCCTCCCCTAAAACCAGCTGACAAGTCATGCAGCGTCGGGCACACACAATCTATCCTCATATCACAACACTCTATCCGGTGCTACACAAACAGGTCCTTCTCCTCTTGGAGAGTCCTATCTCAATTCCGCACTAGAACTGGATCATTATATTTTCGCTTATTCACCTCCTCAACGAGGGAAGACTCGGAAACCTCTCGAATCTGAGCTCCACTATCATGCTTCCGTAGCTGCCGGGAAATATAGGTTGTTACCTTATCGTGTTGCATCCGCACACAACCCAGCCAAACACTCAAAGTGTTACCATAATAACCTAACCCTCTAGTCCCTCAGGCCTCAGGAGGGGTTAGAACTGTAGTCGTAGTCAGCTTATCTTCCAATAACTGGAAGCCTTTCTCATACTTTCAAAATAGTCGGGGATATAATCTCAATTACGATTCCCGTTTCCATTTCTCTGTTGCAACCGAACTTGGTCACTATACTTAGATTTGATTCCCTTGTTTGTCTCATGGCTAAGACTTCATGTCAACCATAATTTAGTGGGAGGCTTCCTTGATCTCGTCAATTAGTAATCCTATTATTCTCTTCCAGCTCATAGAGCTTATAGTCAGGTGTTCAACCTCAATTCATGGTATTACATAATCCAATGGCTTGCCAAGATTTCTTATCGTTCGAGTGTCTACCCGTCTTACCTTTATTTCATTTCAAGTTTCCCTGGGGTCTCATACCTCCCCGTAATTTCCTACTATCTTTCTCGTCAGTACAGATTTTGCCACCTTTCATCGAGGTTTTCTTACTGCCCATCATTCACTAATGGTTTTTACACTAGTCTGGGGTAATCATATCTCGTGCAACTTACATAATCATAGTTTCATTCTCTTTTATCATTCTAGTCATAACCCTTCCTTATGCTTATTATTAGCAAAAATATTTCTATCTTGATTCATGATCATATAGTTTCATTCATGCGTACTACCTGCATTTATATCCTTACGACACTTTTTCAACCATTTCCTAGTGTCGTCCTCAATTACCCCAACCCAATACCTTTTTCCAAGGTTATTGTAACCTATTGCATAACGAGGCCGGGGACTTTACCAGTCCCATATCTATGGCTTAAATAATATGGGTACGCATAACCCTCAATAATACGTAAAACTATCCTGTTACGCGGGGGAGAGAGTTTATCTCCCTTTAAGAATCTTAATCATCAAGCGTCACCTTATAATCGTATAGATTTTAAAGACCTATCAATGATATCTTCTGTTCTCCGCAGGCAGCACTCGTACTTATCTTATTCTTGCTTTGCGCATTTTCCTGAAATCATTCGAAAAGTCGTGGCCCTGACCGCCACACTAAACAACTCCAAGCACCTCCAAGGGCACTTAACATAAAATCCTTAAATGATCGTACGTTCTTATCTCCGTCTCTTAGCTTTGAAATTCCAGTACTACATACTTCCAACATCAATTTATTTACTTCAAATGAACAAGTCACATAGACTTACTAAAATCAAGTCTGCTAGGGTCTGCCAATTGTATATCATCACCGGGCAATCCTTATGTACCCGCTCAGCTACAACCCAATCACCCACTAGTGTAGCTACCTCGAAAGGTTCTTTTGGACTCCGGTTCTATTCCTTTACACTTGTTTGCTCTCTTCCTTACTGGTTGTACTCTTCCCGTACTTCCAAACTTATAATATTATACGTACATAACTTCCATACTAATTCTGGCCTCCAATCTTTGGAGTTACTATATCGAACAATTTTTAAGGCCATTTTCGGCTCTCACGACCCGGTTCCGGTGGAACGCGTCCACGAACCCGTAAAATGATTAACTAGACTTGGGTCTTGCACCCTCGTGACCCTATCACATGGCGGAACAACCCTCAACCGACCCTGCTTCATTACAGGCTATGGGTCGACCCGTAATAGGTCCATAACCCGACTCGACGGCTATCAATGTTCTAAGGCTCACAATTTCCATGCCCCAAGCCTACATTATCCTTCCCCGCATATAGGTAAGATGGTTTTTCATAAGCTCTTAATCGTGTTGTCTTAATCATAACAACCATACTTACTCCATACGGATCTCATCCGTACATTTCTCTTAAGCATACTACGTAGCTTAATCTATTAACATAGTCTTCCATTAAGTCCCTTATCAAGATTTCTTAAGGGTTCATTACCTTCTCAGACAACTCATCATCTCCTAATTATCTCAAATTTGTACGTAAAACCTTGATGAGAATTCATTAAACTGTTTCATACCTTCCCGGTATCTATTTAGTCCTTACCAATTCTTGGTAATCCAAAATCATTCAAGGCAACACGCATCTGACCCTCATACATAAATCCGTATAGATGCACGTCATTATACCAACTATACAACAAGTATTATCAACTTGGATACACAATCCACATAATCCTTCCTGGGTCACTGCGGCCTTTCTCATAGCTGCAATCAACATAACTCGTTAGGGAGAGACGACCCTAACAACACAACTCTATCGCACAATCTCAGAGTGAGAAGAATGGAAACCAACCCTAAATGTCCTGCAGCCTCCTGGTTATAGATGTGGTTCACACCACACCGATAACTAAGACTCTACTAGACACGGTCTGTAGACACTTTCCGAGGACTAACTGCTATGATACCACTTTTGTCACGGCCCGACCCCGGGCCCGCGACTGGTGCCCTACCTGGGAACCCTTACAAGGAACCATCAGAGAAAGTCAGCGGAACATACATAAAACACACAACTGAAATCAGTAAGAAGTAAACAACAGGCTAGCCGATGAGACTGTCTTCCTGGATATATATATATAAATAGTCAAAAGCAGTTACATCCTTTTTCTTTAAAAACCGACACACATACATGACTACAGACCTCTAAGAATTTTGACATAACAACCGTGACGGGACAGGGCCCCGCCATACCCTTGAATGTACAACAACCGACAATACCAGGGATCTTAACCAAAGATAAGCCTCTGGAGTAATGGAGCTTCTCAACAACTGAACAGTGATCCTAAGAGTGAGGATCATCAACCTATATAACTCTACCTGCGGCATGAACGCATCCCCCGAGGAAGGGGGTCAGTACAAACTATGTACCAAATATGTGAAACTGAAAGTACTGAAATGAAATTATATAATCTAAAATAAAGCTGGAGACATGTATGATGACCAAAATAACAGTACACTGTGCCTTAGTAATAATGAGAGTAAACAAGAGTATACTTTACTGAATAAAAATAGGAGGCTCATGATCAAATTAGGGCCACCCGCCCGTAGTATCATTAAGTAATCCTACTCCTGGGACTATTTCACCCGCATAGGTCTTGTGGACCCGCAATGAGGTCATCCGCCTCACATGGGACTATTTCACCCGCATAGGACTATTTCACCCGCATAGGCCCGGTAGACCCGCAATGAGTACAAACGCCGCACTCGCATCATGGGTAGTAAATCCATGGAATAAGTAGTAACCCGGGGGTTTACCCCGCAAGAATAACATAACATTAGCACAACCGGCTATCATACATAACATAAGCACCACTGGCTTATCATAAATATCATAAGCAAGTTAAGAAATCCCCTAACTTCTTATTAGACTTAATTAATCATGCACTCTCATTTTATTTACTTAAGGCACTAACATGTCATGGAAAATATGGGAATTTAACCCAAAGTACTATGTACTTCCGTTCCTTTAAAAAGAACCTTTTTTATATAAAAACTCCAAGATACTAACACCCGTAGTATCAAGGCATGTCTATTTTTCAAATCAAGTTACTACACCTTTTGAAATTCATTTCAAGGCTTTAAAACCAAGTAACTTCTACTTTCACAACTTAGGCAACTCGTGCCTATAAATCAAGTAGACACTCTCTTAACCTTACATAAAGTCATTATAACTAACTTTCCATAAAGTCGTTATAACTCTTTATGTTTTAGACAATTACATTCTTTTTGAAACCAAGAGACTTATACTTTTAAGATACTTCAAATATCTTAACTTTAGAAATCAAGTCATCAATACTTTTCAAGTCAAGTAATCTTTCCATGTAACATCAAGTCACATTACTATTAAAAGCCGAGTTACTTCACTTTTCGAAATCAAGACAAGGACACCAAAATGAAACCGAATTCATTTTAAACATGTACGTCCACCGTACTACACATTTATAAAACTCATGCTCAAGAAGATAGGGAAAGTTCCACATACCTCTTCGACTTAAACCACTTGCCAAGTTGAATACTCCGCACGTAGAATGTCAACCTATAATGACCATAATACGTCCATCAACTACTAGCTTTCAACGTAGAATATTTCTACGTATAGGGACTCTTATTCTACGGAAAATCGGGCAGCATTTCCTTTTTTTCTATGTACTTTTCCACCTTTTTCAAGGCCCGAATTCAATAACCAAACATGCCACATTTAAGGCTCAACCATTTAGCTAACCAAAGGGGATTACACGCCTTACAATACGTGTAAAATTCTGCCCCACAATTTATACAAAATAGTCCAATAGTCAATGTCATTCTCGGCTAATATGAGCAACAATGCAAAGTCTTTTCCAATTCTTTTTCAATCCATATTTTCGTTCTAACATGTTATATAGTCGCAACCAACTTTAACAACTATAATCTCCTCTTTATATAACATGTGACGACTAAAACTAATAACTAAATTGAATTACAATCCTAAAGGCTAATCATGCTAGTTTCGAATTTTGTTTCCAAATATTCCATAACACTTATCAATCTTCATAATGTAATTCACATGATCAATTACCAATCTACTACAACATGTAGTCTTTACTTACAAAGGTAAGATGAAGATTTACCTTGATAAGCCCAAATATAACTCCAAGATTCAAAGTCGCTCCTTAGTAACTTAGCTCATTTCTTTCACGCTCCAATCCGCTATTTGAAGCTCTTAGAAGTTCATAAACAACTTCCCTTAAATTTCCAAACAAAACTTATGAAAACAACTTAGGTTTTCATCTTGCGACTAACGTGAAAACGTAGTTTTTCCGGGATCTTTCTATTGAGATAACCTTATAATACCCTTAGGAACCTTGGGTTTAAGTATTGTGAATTATGAACAACAAACGAATTTTTTTTTGTGTGGCTAGATGGCAAACCCGAGAGCTTCTCATTGTGTAAGAACAAGTGTAAAAAATTTCTAAGTGTGGAGAGCTTGTCTTGCTACTAGTGTGATTATATAACAAAATCAAGGGTCAAGATTAAAACACTTGTTGGGTTTGGATGAAGGAGTTTTAAATATCTAGTCAAGTGGGCTCATTGACTTAGTCAACAATGTCAAGCCTTGACTTTTCAAGACTTGATCATCTTTGCCTTGGTCATTTGACCATTCTACCCTTGGTCCATTTCGATCAAGACCATGCAAGGGGGTGACATGTGTCACCCTCCCATTCGTGGTAATATTTCATTTTCTGACATTTCCATAATTCCGATAAATTATATAAGTCTCAAATCTTAACGTCCTGATTTCTTACGTACGTTCTTATATACATGTCCTGGAATTACGGAGTGTAACACACATAAATATTTCCCCACAATGTCCCAAGACTTCTTATAGAAGACCACAGTGAAGCCGTCAGGCCCCAAGGCCTTGTCATCCCCCATACCAAAAAGAGTACCTCTGATTTCTGCATCAGTAATAGGACGAATAAGATCATCCCATTGTTAACAAGAGAGGCAGTAGCCCACCGCAACAACCCTACTGTCAATAGGGGTACAGTTACCCCTAGTACCAAGCAGCCCCTTGTAATAACTGACGAATTCATTAGCAATAACCGCAATGAAATTCCTAGCTCTGTTCCGTTTAATCAAAGAATGAAAAATTTTGGTGCAGCGGTCGCTATTCTTGAGGCATTCACATTTGGCCAGCTTCCTAAGAAAGCTCCTCTCCGCATCCCCTAGTTGAATAGCAATATTCCTAAGGGAAACGATTTGATCCAGCTTATCGGTGTAATGAGGGTGAGCCATACCATCTGCCTAAGCTGTAGCTAGCTCATCCTTGGCCCTTTTTACACGAGAAGATATATGGGAAAAGTTCTTGTCATTGAGCCTTTTAAGAGGCCATTTCAGACCAGATTGTTTCAGACATAGAATATACTGGGCAGAACCCTAGCAGTTATTGGACCAGTTGTCCGAAATGATGTTGCCAATATCAGTGTGCGTAGTCCACATGTTGAAGAACCTGAAAGGGCGGTTGCAGTTTCCCTGTTGCTCAAATAAAGAAACAACGCAGAGAGAGTGATCTGAGCATTTTCCAGGTAGGGTGAACTTCGCATGACCCAACCATCCATCATTCAGCCAGATGGAATTAACCAAGGCCCTGTCGAGTTTGTTCATTTTAGTATTGACGAAATAAGTGTAATAGTAACTAGACGACGGGAGGTCCGTAAGTCCGGTGTCACTACAACATTCATCAATGTCCTTGATGTCATAATTAGTGATCTAGGCCATATTGCATCTTTCATCACTCTTCATGATAGTGTTGAAGTCGCCTAAGAGAAGCCAAGGCTGGTTCAAGTTCTGTCTGTAATTTCGCGAAGAGAGCCGCAACGGACGTCTTGCAATAATAGAGTGAAGACCATAGATAAACGAGGCATGGAAGGATTTATGGGAGATCATGCATGTCACTCTACAGTGGATAGCTTGGAGACCAGATTCAGCCGTGGTGAGAGTAACCTTGGCTGGGTTCCAAATGATGAAAATTCTTCCTGTCGGATGATCGTCAAAGTTATGAGTGGAAGCCCAGCCTCTTAGTCTAGCGTACTTCATAAAACACTCGAGTTTTAAAGCATTGAGCTTTGACTCAATGATACCAAAAATATCGATGTTCTCCTTCTGGACGAGATCACAAATCTCATCCCTTTTAGAGGGGTCGTGCAGGCCCCTTATATTCCATGAGGCGATAATCATCTCGATAAGCCTCGGGGGCCAGGTCCCTTCGTGATATCTGCATTGTTCGAGGAGTTGCCCTTCTTCTTTTGCTTGGGGTTTCGGGCCCTGGTAATCATAGCCTTTCTGTTATACCCCGTATTTCCAGAGTATGTACGTGAGGACGTACGTACAAAAGTTTAGGCCTTAAGTTAGGCTAGGAACGAAAATATTTGTGCACAACTACCAAAAAGAATTGTTTTCCGACGAAACGTTTTCCAAACTTTGCGAAGGGAAAATTACGGCTGTGACGTTTATTATTTTTGCGGATTTTTCCGAGAGATGAAACATTTTGGACCAACGAGAGGGCGACACTTGTCACCCTCAAATTGGCGGATTTATGGGCGTCAATTGGACGATTTCAAGCCTTGGAGTTGGTAGGATATTTTGTGATATTTTGTGTGGTAGATGGATAAGGTGGGACCCACACACACTTGTCCAAATCCTCACCCTACACTTGCCCACCACTTGTCTTAATCTTGGCCATTGATTGGCCTATAAATACCCCCCTTTGTTGAAGACTTCTTCATCCACAACACAACCTTCTAAGTCTTGAAAAATCCTTCCCTCCCTTGTAGTGAAGCTCTCGTCCAAAGAGCTCTCCCTCCCCCCCCCCCTTTGAGAGGCCCTGGCCGAGACACACCCCTTCCTTGAGTTGTTTTCGAAAAATACACCCCCCCTTGGTAGAAAAGTATTCTCCAAGTATTGTTACTATTCCAAAATACCATGGCCCAAGTACCTTGTAGTATTCCAAAGTTACACCTATACTAAAAGCCCAGAAATACTATTATACTTCCCTTCAGTCACAAAACGAAGCCCTAAAGAAAATCTTCATAGTTGGTTGAAGTGCTAATTAGAAGTTGTTGGGAACTTCTAAGGGTTGTTTGGAGCGGGTTGGAGCGCCCAGAGTAGGAGCTAGACGTTGCTCAGGATCGACATTTAAACTTGGATAATTTTGGGCTTACCGAGGTAAATACTCTTGTCCTTATATTGTAATTGGAAATTACATACTGTAGTAGTATAGAAATGAATACAAGATTCATAGAAGAGACTTGAACTGAAATCACATCAGAAGAATATTAAAGTAGAAGATTGAACTGTACTTACATGAATTTGTATTTATGAAGACTTGTGTAGTTTAACGGATAGGGAAGTGCTGCCCGATTTTCCGTAAAATAGAGAACCTACTGCTTAGAATATTCTACAGAGTAGTCTAGACTTTGATAGACGTATATGTCCTTTATAGGTTGAATGTTCTGCAAGTAGCATGTTCTACTTGAAAGGTGGACAAGGCTAGCCGGGTTATAGCCGTGGAGCGTTTTGCTAATTGTCAATAATCGTCGCGAGGTATGTGATTCTTCCTATCCTCTTGAGCATGATATTTTAAAAGAATATATATAGTACGGTAGACGTACGTGTGTTAACTGAACGTGGTTTTACCGCGATGTCTTTTGACTTGAGTCTAATAATAAGAATTTTGAAGTATTTCAAAAGAATTAAGAAACCTTTTTGAAAGAAGAGTAATGCTTGGTTTTAAAAGCTTAAGAGTTATACTATCTTTATGGGAAGTTAGGTATAACGACTTAAGAGAGATAAAAAGAATGGTTTATTGATTTTAGAAGTTAAGAGACTTGATCTTAAAAGATAAGAGACTTAACTTAATTGAATTAATATGAATTTTGTTAAAAAGTGTGAAACCTCATTCGTGAGAAATGAGTACTTGGTTTTTAAAAGGAATAATGTTTTACTGATTCCGGAAATCAGAATAAGTATCGAACGAACCACTGCAGCGTTAATAAAGGGAAATGTATTGACTAATTAAGTATTATTAAAACCAGTAGAAACCTCCATCTGCATAGAAGCTAAGATGAGACAAAATGATATTACATTTCCTAGATCATGGCTGCTTTAATAAGATTGATTATGAACAAGAATAACCTACTCACATATATGGCATATGTTTCTCAAATTGTTTTAAAGGAGAATTATGTTATTAAGTGATTAAAACTATGAACTACGAAACCTTTCGAAAATGAGAAACTTGAGCATTTGAAATTAGGCAAACTTGAACGTTTGGAAAATAATGTTGTTACTTGATTTTACAAAGGGAAGTGTTTTGGTTTACTTAAAAAGATAGTCACTCTATTTTTTTTATACTACGGATATTGTGTGACTTTTGTGAAAGAAACGGATCTTTTAAAGAATTAACGTACGTAGTACTTGGGGGTTTGAAAGCCCGAACTTATTGACATAGAATAGAAAGTATCTTGTGTGAATAACTTGACTATGTTGGTTTGTGATAGCCTTGTAATACTTTCTTGTTGGTTTGATAAATAAACATGTTAGGATGCTACGTGTGTTAGTGTCTTGTAATGTTGTGTAAGAGGGTTGTCCTTGATTGTGCTTATGTTGTTTAACGATAAGCTGTTATGTTAGTATTATATCACTCACCTTGACTTGATCCCGGGGGTTAAGCTTCCCTCCGATGCGGGGTAGACTCAGGCGGTCTGGGACCATGATTCGAGAATACCTCATGCGGGTCCAGGGGACCTATGCGGAACTACGAGAGTTCCAGGTTAGTGTGCGACCCTTGTGGTCATGTGGTCTATGTGGCCATGCGGACTGCGAGTCCAGGACGTTGCCGGGGAGTAGCTACCCTCGATGCGGGGAATACCTCATGCGGGCCTATGTGAGTGGCCTATGCGGAGCTGCGGGAAGTTCCAGGACTAGACGCACACATTAGATACTGCGGGCGAGTGGCCAGCTTCGATCATGTGGCGGTCTAGATAGATCTCATGATACAGTTTATGACCTTGTTGGTACTGTGGGTTTTAGTAGTCGGCTATGCCTTCGTACTTACCCCGTACGGTTTTATTATGACACAGGTGGGACCTGGTGTTCATGTGTATTCCTTGGTGCTTTTATATCATAGACTGCCAGCAGTGAGGAAGGTATTCCACGGGCATGATTGATGTTGTGGGCGTGAGACCCATAGTTATATTTGAGTGATGACTTTGAGGGCGTGAGTCCCTGACTTGACATGACTGCTTATTTATTGTGAACTGTAGTTTGGTTATCATACATGTCTCCTGCTTTATATAGACTACTATGATTTCATTTATAGTATTTTCAGTTTCACATACTTGGTACCTGTTCGACCTCCTTCGGGGCTGCGTCATGCCGCGGTAGAAGTACACGATCGTCGATCCTCGCTCTAGGATCACATCGTTTTGGGAAGCTCCGTTTCTCCGGAGGCTTATCAGTGGTATAGTCCCCTGTCGTTGTAGGTACTTACATTCAGGGGTATGGCGGGGCCCTGTCCCGCCATTGTTGTTACATCATTCTTAGAGGTTTGTAGTACTGTTGTGGGCAGAGTTTGTAAAAAGGGATGTAACTGTTCGGATTCATGTTTATATATATATATGCCGAAAGGCAACTTTTCTCAGATAAACTATGTCTCTTTTACATTGTTTCATGTTGTGTTTTTATATTCCGCTGATTACTCTGATGTATGTCTACAGGTGCGGGTAAGGCACGATCCACGCCCGGTTCGGTCGTGATAAAAGTGATATCAGAGCAGTTAATCCTCGGAAAGTGTCTACAGACCGTATCTAGTAAGTCTTGATTATCGGTGTTGTGCACCACACCAATAATCGCGAGGCTATAGGATATTTAGGATTGGTTTCCATTCTTCTCACTCGAGATCGTGCTTAGAGCGTGTTATAAGTTGGACCTCTAACGTATTTATGTCCCCTACCGCTATGCCTCGCGTAAAGGCAACCCGCCCGTGGCGGCAAGGCGATCGAGGAGCTGCGAGTAGAGCACAGAGGGTTACTAGGGCACAGGCCCAATCATCACCTGGGGTGGTGCTTCATTCGGGGAGTTCGGCGACGCCGCCAGTCCCAGCAGAGTCTAGCACAGCGGCAACAGTTCCTACTGCGGCCATGATATTTGAACCTTCAGTTCCACGACCGGGAACAAAGAATATGGATTACAAAGGAATGGACCTGTTACTAGCTAGGATTTTAGCAACCAGGGAATATAGAGTGCACCGATATATCACGGGTCTTGATGACTATCTAAAGAGAGGGTTGTGCAAGAGTAGCTCTTCAGTCAGGCTTGAGCATGGCCTGCGTACGGGCTTATGCACAGCAGGCCGAGAAACGTAGGGATCGACGGGTTAACCAAGATCAGCAGAAGAGGCGGCGACGGCGGTCCTTTGGTAACTTCCGAGGTGAACCGCCTCGGGCAATTAGATATGCACCTCCACCTGCGGAGTGGTCCTCGCGGTGGTTCAGGACGTTTGGGGTATGCCGGAGTTGGTCAGAGCTCCAGGGCTTCCGGTTCACAGTGTGACAGGCGTCATCCCGGGGAATGTCGTCTTTTTGTTGGTACTTGTCTTACCTGCGGCCGTCAGGGCCATGTGTCGAAAGGGTGTCCTAGTAGGAGGGATGCAAGTAGGAGGACTCAGCCTACCAGATCAGTTGCGGATTCAGTAGTTCGGAGAGGAAGGGGTGTTAGCCAGAGGAGGCCACCCCCACCTCGGTGTGACCGTTGTGGTAGATGTCATTATAGGGAGTGTCGTGCTTCTTCGACAGCTTGTTATGCTTGCGGCCAGCAGGGCCATTTTGCGAGAAATTGTCCGACTAGAGGTGGCACGGATGTAGAGACTCAGCCTTCGGGATCAGTGGCTAGTTAATCACCTTCCCTAGCTATGCGCCCTACGGGGCAGGATTGATTAGAACGACAAAGGGGAAGTGAAGCAGTAGATACAGGTATATCCTTAACCCGCTAGAGATTAGTGTGGGTGGTAAGATAAGTGTATCTTAAGTGTTATGTTCAGATAACATAAGTGTTAATTGTGATTAGAAATCATGATTAGTTAAAAGGGTAAGATTGGGGATAGGGAAAGTGTGAGCCTTAGAGTTTTATACGTAGAGACCTTAGAGGCGAGGCCATCTCGAGTAAAAGATTTATTTTTATATTGACCCTTAACGGAGTGCATAGTATACGTGAGATATATTAGTGTGATAAGTCCCTGAGTAGTGTGTAATGAAAGAGGGTATTTGAGCTAAGAATGACCATTAGGTTTTCGTAACTTGATTAGTGAGATTGTTCCGGATCGGGGAACAAGTGTTTTGCGCAATAGCGGGTCGGGTTGAGGACCGATCGCGGGTCAACCCGCGGCCTGTATTGTGGTGGGGTCAGTTTGTGGTGGTCCCGCTTTGTGATAGGGTCATGAGGGTGTTAGGCCCAAGTTTAGTTAACCAGCGTACGAGTTCGTGGATGCGTTCGACCAGTAGTCGGGCCGATGAGGTCAGCCCATCTTGTCTTTCAGTCAGGACCGTGTACTCGGCAGAGGGTTATGCGAGATGTTATATCAGAAAGGTTGTAAGGCTGCAGGAGGTGCCTACTTTCACCTTATGACAGGAAGTGGAGCCCAGGTTACGGCTATTTCTTTTTCTGGAAGTTTTACCAGGCAGGGTTAGGAACTCAGGTGAGTCTCAGTATCGCATTCGCCCTCGGGCTAGTTGTTGGATTTCAGGGGTAGCTGTGAGGATGGTTGCCTCCTGTTGAGGGAGTGTTTTATAGCTACCATTTCAGTATTCGGATGTCGCCTTATGAAGCCTTGTAGGTGCGGAAGTGTAAGTTGTCGGTCGATTGGTTCGATGTTGGCAAGGTTCAGATAGTTGGTTCATACTTGTTTCGACAGGATGTGGATAGGGTGAAGCTTATCCAGGAGAAGTTATTGACAGCTGTTATACCCCGTATTTTCAGAGTATGTACGTGAGGACGTACGTAGAAAAGTTTGAGCCTTAAAGTTAGGCAAGGATGAAAATTTTGTGCACAACACACGAAAAGAATCGTTTTCCGACGAAACGTCTTCCAAAACTTGCGAAGGGAAAATTCCGGCTATGTCATTTATAATTTTTGCGGATTTTTCCGAGAGATGAAATATTTTGGACCAACGAGAGGGCGACACTTGTCACCCTCTAATTGGCGGACTTGTGGGCGTCAATGGGACGAATTGGAGCCATGGAGTTGGTAGGATATTTTGTGTAGTTGTTGAGCAAGTGGGACCCACAAACACTTGTCCAAATCTTGACCTTACACTTGCCCACCACTTGTCTTGATCTTGGCCATTGGTTGGCCTATAAATACCCCCCTTTGTTGAAGACTTCTTCATCCCAAAAATGTTTTCTAAGTCTTGCAAATCCTCCCCCCCTCTTGAAGAGCTCTCGTCCAAAGAAGCCTCCCCCTCCCCCTTTGAGTGGCCCTTGGCCGAGACACACACCCCCCTACCTTGAGTGGTCTCGTAAATACTACCCCGCCCCTTGGTAGAAAATACTCTCCAAGTATAGTTACTATTCCAAAATACCTTGGCCCAAATACCTTGTAGTATTCCAAGGTTACACCTATACTAAAAGCCCAGAAATACTATTATACTTCCTTTCAGTCACAAAAACGAAACCCTAAGGAAAATCTTCACAGTTGGTTGAAGTATTAAGAAGAAGTTGCGTAGAACTTCTAAGGGTTGTTTGGAGCGGGTTGGAGCACCCGGAGTAGGAGCTAAACGTTGCTCAGGATCGACATTAAACTTGGATAATTTTGGGCTTATCGAGGTAAATACTTTTGTCCTTATATTGTAATTGGAAATTACATACTGTTGTAACATAGAAATGAATATAAGATTCATAGAAGAGAATTGAACTGTAATAGAAGGATATTACTGAAAAGACTGGAACTGAAATCGCATCAGTAGAATATTAAAGTAGAAGTTGATAGACTTATATAACCTTTATAGGTTGAATGTTCTGCGAGTAGCATGTACTACTTGAAAGGTGGACAAGGCTAGCCGGGTTATAGCCGTGGAGCGTTTTGCTAATAGTCGATAATCGTCGCGAGGTATGTGATTCTTCGTATCCTCTTGAGCATGATATTTTAAAAGAATATATATATAGTACGGTAGACGTACGTGTGTTAACTGAACGTAGTTGTACGGCAATGTCTTCTGACTTAAGCCTGAATAATAAGAATCTTGAAGTATTTCAAAAGAATTAAGAATCATTTTTGAAAGAAGGGTAATACTTGGTTTTAAAAGCTTAAGAGTTATACTAGCTTTATGGAAAGTTAGGTATAACGACTTAAGAGTGATAAAAAAGAATGGTTTATTGATTTTAGAAGTTAAGAGACTTGGTCTTAAAAGATAAGAGACTTGACTTAAATAAATTAAATATGAATTTTGTGTGAAACCTCATTCGTGAGAAATGAGTACTTGGTTTTTAAAAGGAATAATGTTTTACTGATTCCGGAAATCAGAATAAGTATCGAACGAACCACTGCAGCGTTAATAAAGGGAAATGTATTGACTAATTAAGTATTATTAAAACCAGTAGAAACCTCCAGCTGCATATAAGCTAAGATGAGACAAAATGATATTACATTTCCTAGATCATGGCTGTTTTAATAAGATTGATTATGAACAAGAATAACCTACTCACATATATGGCATATGTTTCTCAAATTGTTTTAAAGGAGAATTATGTTATTAAGTGATTAAAACTATGAACTACGAAACCTTTCGAAAATGAGAAACTTGAGCAATTGAAATTAGGCAAACTTGAACGTTTGGAAAATAATGTTGTTACGTGATTTTACAAAAGGAAGTGTTTTGGTTTACTTAAAAAAGATAGTCACTTTATTTTTATACTACGGGTATTGTGTGACTTTTGTGAAAGAAACGGATCTTTTAAAGATTAATGTATGAAGTATTTTGGGGATAAATTCCCGAACTTGTTAACATAAAGTAGAAAGTACCTTGTGTGAAGAACTTGATTGTATTGGTTTGTGATAGCCTTGTAATACTTTCTTGTTGATTTGATAAGTAGACATGTTATGATGCTACGTGTGTTAGTGTCTTGTGATGTGGTGAAAGGGGGTCATTCTTGTTGTGCTTACGTTGCTAAACGGTAAGTCAGTTGTACTGTTATTATATCACCTACCCCCTTGACTTGTTATACCGAGGGCTTGCCACCCTTGATGCGGGTCTATACGGCCTATGCGGTCTATGTGACTATGCGGAGCAGCGGTATGCTCCAGGATTGGTACACCAGTGTTGATCCTCGCTCATAGGGTCACAGTTCAGCGTTTGGGAAGCTCCGTTTCTCCGGAGGCTTATCAGTGGTATAGTCCCCTGTCGTTGTAGGTACTTACATTCAGGGGTATGGCGGGGCCCGGTCACGCCATTGTTATTATAACATTCTTAGAGTGTAGTAATCTTGTTGTGGGCGAGTTGTAAAAAGGATGTAATCGTTTAGTTGTTATATATATATGCCGAACGGCAATTTTCCTCGCATAACAAGCTTTCGCACTTCTTATTATTTCATGTCTTGTTTTATATTCCGCTGATTACTCTGATGTATGTCTACTTGGGTGCCCGGGTAAGGCACCAGTCACGGGCCCGGGTTCGGGTCGTGACAACAGCTCAGAGTCAACAGAAGTCTTACGGATAGTCGGCGTCGACACTTGATGTTCAGGTTGACGGTCGGTACTCTTGAAGGTAACACCCCGGAAAGGGTGTGACGAGTTTTGGAAAACAGAGGGAACTTATCCTGAGATACTTGGAGCATTTTCAGATCATGTGAAGAATAGGCCAGGTTGCCTATAAGTTGGCATTACCGTCCGACGTAGGAAGCAGTACGTCCGGTCTTTCAGGTTGTTATGTTCGGAAAAGTATCGGAGATCCATCCAGAGTGTTCCCAGTTAATGATGACCAAGTTGGAGATAGTAACCCCGAGATTTGGAAACTGAAGCAGTAACAGAAATGTGGTAAGTTATGAGAAAGAGTTCGAGTGTACGAGAAGGGTACGGCGAGTAAGGGAAGAAGTGAGCATATGTTAAGTGGAACGTTATCGTTATCTGTCTTGAGAAGGAACATTCGGGACGAATGATTCTAAGGAGGGGAGAATGTTATACCCCGTATTTCCAGAGTATGTACGTGAGGACGTACGTACAAAAGTTTAGGCCTTAAGTTAGGCTAGGAACGAAAATATTTGTGCACAACTACCAAAAAGAATTGTTTTCCGACGAAACGTTTTCCAAACTTTGCGAAGGGAAAATTACGGCTGTGACGTTTATTATTTTTGCGGATTTTTCCGAGAGATGAAACATTTTGGACCAACGAGAGGGCGACACTTGTCACCCTCAAATTGGCGGATTTATGGGCGTCAATTGGACGATTTCAAGCCTTGGAGTTGGTAGGATATTTTGTGATATTTTGTGTGGTAGATGGATAAGGTGGGACCCACACACACTTGTCCAAATCCTCACCCTACACTTGCCCACCACTTGTCTTAATCTTGGCCATTGATTGGCCTATAAATACCCCCCTTTGTTGAAGACTTCTTCATCCACAACACAACTTTCTAAGTCTTGAAAAATCCTTCCTCCTCAGTAGTGAAGCTCGCCCAAAGAGCTCTCCTCCCCTTTGAGAGGCCCTTGGCCGAGAAACACCCCCTTCCTCGAGTTGTTTTCGAAAAATACACCCCCCCCCTTGGTAGAAAAGTATTCTCCAAGTATTGTTACTATTCCAAAATACCTTGGCCCAAGTACCTTGTAGTATTCCAAGGTTACACCTATACTAAAAGCCCAGAAATACTATTATACTTCCCTTCAGTCACAAAACGAAACCCTAAAGAAAATCTTCATAGTTGGTTGAAGTGCTAATTAGAAGTTGTTGGGAACTTCTAAGGGTTGTTGGAGGCGGTTGGGAGCGCCCAGAGTAGGAGCTAGACGTTGCTCAGGATCGACATTTAAACTTGGATAATTTTGGGCTTACCGAGGTAAATACTCTTGTCCTTATATTGTAATTGGAAATTACATACTGTAGTAGTATAGAAATGAATACAATATTCATAGAAGAGACTTGAACTGAAATCACATCAGAAGAATATTAAAGTAGAAGATTGAACTGTACTTACATAGGACTGTATTTACAGTAGACTTGTGTAGTTTAACGGGTAGGGAAGTGCTGTCCGATTTTCCGTAAAATAGAGAACCTACTGCTTAGAATATTCTACAGAGTAGTCTAGACGTTGATAGACGTATATGGCCTTTATAGGTTGAATATTCTGCAAGTAGCATGTTCTACTTAAAAGGTGGACAAGGCTAGCCGGGTTATAGCCATGGAGCGTTTTGCTAATTGTCGATAATCGTCGAGAGGTATGTGATTCTTCCTATCCTCTTGAGCATGATATTTTAAAAGAATATATATAGTACGGTAGACGTACGTGTGTTAACTGAACGTGGTTTTACCGCGATGTCTTTTGACTTGAGTCTAATAATAAGAATTTTGAAGTATTTCAAAAGAATTAAGAAACCTTTTTGAAAGAAGAGTAATGCTTGGTTTTAAAAGCTTAAGAGTTATACTAGCTTTATGGGAAGTTAGGTATAACGACTTAAGAGAGAAAAAAAGAATGGTTTATTGATTTTAGAAGTTAAGAGACTTGATCTTAAAAGATAAGAGACTTGACTTAATTGAATTAATATGAATTTTGTTAAAAAGTGTGAAACCTCATTCGTGAGAAATGAGTACTTGGTTTTTAAAAGGAATAATGTTTCTTGATTAGGAAATCGAATAAGTATCGAACGAACCACTGCAGCGTTAATAAAGGGAAATGTATTGACTAATTAAGTATTATTAAAACCAGTAGAAACCTCCATCTGCATAGAAGCTAAGATGAGACAAAATGATATTACATTTCCTAGATCATGGCTGTTTTAATAAGATTGATTATGAACAAGAATAACCTACTCACATATATGGCATATGTTTCTCAAATTGTTTTAAAGGAGAATTATGTTATTAAGTGATTAAAACTATGAACTACGAAACCTTTCGAAAATGAGAAACTTGAGCATTTGAAATTAGGCAAACTTGAACGTTTGGAAAATAATGTTGTTACTTGATTTTACAAAGGGAAGTGTTTTGGTTTACTTAAAAATATAGTCACTCTATTTTTTTATACTACGGGTATTGTGTGACTTTTGTGAAAGAAACGGATCTTTTAAAGAATTAACGTACGTAGTACTTGGGGGTTTGAAAGCCCGAACTTATTGACATAGAATAGAAAGTACCTTGTGTGAATAACTTGACTATGTTGGTTTGTGATAGCCTTGTAATACTTTCTTGTTGGTTTGATAAATAAACATGTTAGGATGCTACGTGTGTTAGTGTCTTGTAATGTTGTGTAAGGGGGTTTCCCTTGATTGTGCTTATGTTGTTTAACGATAAGTTGTTATGTTAGTATTATATCACTCACCTTGACTTGATCACGGGGTTTAAGCCGCTCCGACGCGGGTAGACTCGGTGATGCAGGACCATGATTCGAGAATACCTCATGCGGGTCCAGGGGACCTATGCGGAGCTACGAGAGTTTCTGGTTAGTGTGCGGCCCTTGTGGTCATGCGGTCTATGTGGCCATGCGGACTGCGAGTCCAGGATGTTGTCGGGGAGTAGCTACCCTCGATGCGGGGAATACCTCATGCGGGCCTATGTGAGTGGCCTATGCGAGTGCGGAAGTTCGGACTAGACGCGACATTAGATACCGCGCGAGTGGCGGCCGATCATGTGGCGGTGCAGACAGATCTCATGATACGATTTATGACCTTGTTGGCACTGTGGTTTTAGTAGTCGGCTATGCCTTCGCACTTACCCCGCACGGTTTTATTATGACACAGTGGGACACGGTGTTCGTGTGTATTCCTTGGTGCTTTTATATCATAGTCAAGCGGTGAGGAAGGTATTCCACGCATGATTGATATCAGAGGCGTGAGACCCATAGTTATATTTGAGTGATGACTTTGAGGCGAGTCACGACTTGACATGATCGCTTATTTATTGTGAATCGTAGTTTGGTTATCATACATGTCTTACGATTTATATAGACTACTATAATTTCATTTACAATATTTTCGGGCCACATACTTGGTACTGTTAGATCGACCTCCTTCGGGGCCGCGTTCATGCCGCAGTAGAAGTACACGATCGTCGATCCTCGCTCTTAGGATCACGTCAGCGTTTGGGAAGCTCCGTTTCTCGAGGCTTATCGATGGTATAGTCCTGTCGTTGTAGGTACTTACATTCGTGGTATGGCGGCCCCGTCCCCGCCATTGTTGTTACATCATTCTTAGAGGTCTGTAGTACTGTTGTGGGCAGAGTTTGTAAAAAGGGATGTAACTGTTCGGATTCATGTTTATATATATATATATGTCGAAAGACAACTTTTCTCAGATAAACTATGTCTCTTTTACATTGTTTCATGTTGTGTTTTTATATTCCGCTGATTACTCTGATGTATGTCTACCTGGGTGCCCGGGTAAGGCACCAGTCACGGGCCCGGGTTCGGGTCGTGACACTTTCCAATAGGCAAGATGGTATTCTTAAGTTTGAGAGATGTGTTGCCATTTTTCCCAACTTTGGTGAACCCGTCGTCCAGGGCAACGACGGATTGCAAAGTAAAGGTATTATGCGCACTAGTGCTTGTATCGGCATGTGTCCTGCAGTTTCTCTCGAAGTTCCATCCCCATTATTAATAACTGGCTCTTTCCCACATGTGCCAGCCCCGGTTTGGGTGCCCGCAGGCTGGCCTACCAATTGTATTCCAATTTTGCTAGAGTTTTGAGTTGCATGTAGTCCTATACCAGCCTCGGTTTGTACCCCGGTCGGTTAGCCCCTCTGAATATCTAATACATCTCCGCCTGTACCAGCCTCGGTTTGTACCCCGGTAGACTGGACCCCATAAAAAACTGACACTTCACCACTTGTACCAGCCTCGGTTTGAACCCAGTAGGCTGGCCCCCATGTGTATCTGACACCTCTCCCTTACTGCCGTAAGAGTTGAGTTTTGAGTTCTCACCTTTATCAATCCCGGTTTGGGACCCCGATGGCCGATCTACCACTTGAGTCACCAGTGTCTTCTTATTAGTGACATGTTGCATGTTCGGTGGAGGAGAGGTAGGGGGAGTGGCTATGTAAGAGTGGACCTCCTATCCTCCCGTATTATTCCTCGCATCACCATTGTCTGTAGCAGGGCCTTTACTATCAACCCTTCTTTTAGTAGACGCCGAATACGCCTCATAATCAGTATCTGAGTGCCCCACCCTTCTACATAACGTGCAGAAGATGGGGAACTTTTCATAAAAGATTTTTTGCACAATGGGCTCTTCTATGCCAATATCGAGCCTTAATTCATGGATAGGGTCTTTGGAGATGTCAACTTCGACTAAAGCACGGGCATAAGATATTTGGTTTCTCTTACGGGTAAGAAGATCAGTGGCAACAGGCTTCCCAACCCGTGAAAGAATTCTGCTTAAAACCGAAGGATTCCAAAGTTCAAGAGGGAGAGATGGAAATCTAAGTGGGACAACATTTATTCCCTGAGTGTCGAAGGTGAAGCGTTTGGGGATATCCTTAAGTAAGAGTGCAGTGCCATATACGAAGTGAGGTTCTTTACTAATAACCTTAACCTTGTCTTCGACATTATCAAATCTGAAAATAATCCATCCGCTACTGTGGATGCTGAAGCGGTACTTGATCCCCCAAGACCTACATAATTTTTGTAAGGAAGGTCCTCCGGGGTATTTACCAACAAAATAACCAACAAAAAGGTGTCCCCAAGTGGATTTAAGGTCGTCAAAATCATCATCATCAAAAAGTATGGGTGCATCACAATGCGGTTCATCCACAAAATGGAGTTTAGAACCGTTGTTGGCGTCTCTGTTACCCTTAACCATTTTATCTCATACAGCCTTAGGGTCAGGGATGGTGGTAGTCTTATTCGGATTAACCTCATTGTTAATAGTCACAATATCATGGACAAGAGTCTCTTCAAGTGGAACCACGGTAACAGAGTCGTGCCACTCGTCAGAGTTGAAGGAGTCATTTGACCCAAGGGTACGAGAGACCTCTAAAGAAGAAGATGAAGGGTCTGAAACTCCATGAATATTGGCAGAAGTGATAGAAGGGTTTGAAACGCCCCAGAAATTACCAGGCCTGTCACGACCCGACCCGACGGGCCGCGACTAAACGTCTAATTGGACGTCATTACTGACATGTCATTCTTAATCCCTTTACTACCGAAATCTATAGAAATTTCGGCAGCACAACGCTGCTTTTACAACATCTCTCCAAAATGGGCGAGCCGACAAGGCTGCCAAATCAATAACAGAACAACAAACAAAATAGGCTAGCCGACTAGGCTGCTACCAACCAACATTATATACATAAAAGAATAGTCAAAATAAGCAAGCGGCCGCCACCGTGATACCAACAGAATAGCAGAACGCCCCAACACAGAGTACAACAACACTACAACCCAAAACAAGGTACAAACGTCCAACCCACAACTGTCTATAGACCTCTAAGAGTGCGATACTGACATATGACGGGACAGGGCCCCGTCGTGCCCAAAATATGCATAAGTCTGAAAGATGAAGAACTGTACCGAAATAGCTAGCTCCAGAACAAAGGATCTCTCCAACTGCAATACAGAAGTCCTAAACTGGAGGGTCACCTATCTGAACACCTGAACCTGCGGGCATGAACGCAGCCCGCTTCCAGGAGAGGGGTCGATCTAATTAATGTATTGAGTATGTAAAACATAAAATACTGAAAACTGAATAACAACTGTACCAAGTAAAACAGAGAGTCATCAAATTTCATAAAACTGAGAATCATGTCTGAAAATCATATCATGTATACTGAATCATAAATCATCATGCTCATGTCTGTATATAAAACTGTATAACATGTCTCGGCCCTCTATGGAGGGACTCGATGGAATCTGTATCTGCGCGCGTAATGTGTCTCGGCCCTATATGGAGGAACTTGATGTAGTCTGTATATATACATATATAACGTCCCTCTAGTGAGGGACTCGATGAATGATGCATGGCTGCGCAAGAACATGACCTGGCCCGGGACTCAGTGGAGTGAAATAGTAACACTTAGCACAAGTAGATATCATGAGCAACTGTATGCGATTAAAATCATTATGTGACTCTTAATAAAATTATTACCATAAACTCTGTTACTGAAATCATAATCACTAGTAAATAATCATTTTTAAAACTGAACTGGTAGGAGTTAAGTACGTCCGCCGTACTTTCATAAAAATCATGCCAAAAGAAAGAAGGAAAGGTCTCACATACCTCTTAGGCAAACTAATCAACTCGATATTAAGGTATGTCTCATCTAGTAGTTCAACCTATAATAAGGAATAACACGCTCGTCAATTTTGATTTTTTAATGTAAGTTATTTGAATAACGACTCCCTTATTTCTATAAAAATTTGGGCAGCATTTCCTTTGTTTATGTGCGTATCCACAATTTTCCAACAATCCAAATCAGCCAACAATTCAACTCCAACCAACAATCCAATTCAGCCAACAATCCAACCAACCAATCAATAAGTCATTACTTAAGAGTATGACCATAATAACTCATATACTTGGCACATACCATCTATACAACCTTTCTTCCCACCTTTATGGAATTTAATCCCAACAACAATTTAGGTGATTAAACCACCTATCTATCATATTCCACCAACTCTTAATTCATAATAAAAAAATAGTCCATTAACGCAATCCACCAAGTCTAACAATTGGTAACAAGAGCTCAAGTCTTCTAGTTTGCAATATATTACTTTTAACCTCTTTTAAGATATGTATTGACGATCATCGCAACGTATTTACAATTTCATAACTTATATTATAATCTAACAAGAACGACCTTTAAAACGGGACAATCATGCTCAACAATTTCATAAAAGTTGGCTCTAACATGTTACAATTCTCTAATTCTTTTTCTTACTTCTTAATCCAACTTCTCTATCAACAATTCCATATCATAAATGCATTAACATTAAGTTTTCCTTCCAATTCCCAACATGCAATTATCGACCATAACCCAATACTTCAACTACAACAACATGCAACTTCAATTATAGCATAGATTGAAGAATTTTCATACCTTAATTAAATCCCCAAAATTGTCCCAATTTTTAGTCACTTCTTCGTCAGCTGAACTTGTAACATCCATAACTCTCTACTCTGGTGTTCTATCGATGAGTGGTTTGTTGTTTTGGAAACTAGACTCGACGAAATTAATTTTAGGCTTTTAAAACACCCAAAAACTCCTAATATGCTAGGAGATATTCCCTTCCCAATTTGACTAAAAATCTGTCCAACAGTCCCGAAAATCTGCTCACTGTCCCAGCGAAAAATGCCACTGTTTTGGTCCTTTTCTTGCCCAATTTTTCACTCTTTCAACTCCAAATTTACATGCATGTGTTCTACAATGTTAACCCATCATCTAAACATGCTTACCATGCTAAAACTTACCTAAATCTCTTAAAAAACTGCTCCAAAATCGGCAGCAGTGGGGTGGCCGAACCCACTATTTTCAGGTGCTAGAATTGCTCTAGTTCTTGACTTACTTGTGTAGGATAATTGGTCTAACAATGTGGAGTAAAAGCTTGTATTTTTCTCTTGCAAATGGGGGGTGTTTTTCGATCAAGCTAGGGAAAGAAAAGAAGAGGGGTTTTGATTTTTGTGTTGAAGAGGAAAATGAATTGTTAGGGCATTTTAAGTCTAAATTTTCAGATTTGTAATTATTTTAAATAAATGCATTTAGGTCCCTTTTCTTTTTACACTTTAACCCTCTAGGTGCTTATTAGGCTAAATAAATCCCCCAAGTAGTAAACCTTAGTCTATTCCTTTAAATCTTGCTTTCCGTTTCCTTAAATTCCCGGACATTCCATAAGGTCTCGTATTCTTAACGAGAATATATATATGACTATCCTTTTCAATTTCCATTGATCCCCTCGTTGTAACCTAAATTATTACGTATTAATACGTAAGAATATACTTACTTTCCTAAATTCGGATCTTTATTCCTAATGACGTTCTTAACCCTCGTCTTAAACTTACGAGGTGTAACAAGGCCTTAGAAAGATATTCAAAGAAGTCTCTGGCTGAATGGGAGTAGCCTGAGACCCATGAACAGAAGTCTCTGGCTGAGCAGGGGCAGCCTTAGCTAAAGCAAGTGGGGGGGGGGGGGGGGGGGAGTTCCCAAAATTGATGGAGAGTTGGGACCAGCAAGTGTTGGCTTCCCGCAGGGGGAGTACTCAACGGACGCCTGGCCCATAAGGATGGGTAGGGGAGAGAAAACCGTACGCTTCTTTGTAGCCACGATTCGAATTACAAACAGAGATACAGAGAAGGAACGATACAAGTGTTATACCCCATAATTCCAGGGTATGTATGTGAGGACGTACGTACGAGAATACGACAGTAATTTTGGAAAGAAAGAAAGACGTGATTTTTTTTTCCGACGGAAAAGTTTTCGGATTTTGTGAAGGAAAAAGGTTCGCTAATGGGAATTGGATTCCCAGATTTGGTATTCGAACTTTTTGGATTATTTAAGAATTATGGAATTATTTTTCCGGAATTGGTCACGTAGGGCCCACGGGAGGAATTTACGGTTTGTGGGGCCCACTTTATATTTTTTTCGAATATTTTCGGAAGGTGAAATATTTTGGACCAATAGGAGGGCGACATGTGTCACCCCTAGGTGACACTTGGTGGACGAAATGTTGGACATGTTTCACACGTTTTTGGCATGGAAAATGCCATAAACATTTGGTCAAAGTCTTGAAGATATTTTGTGTAGTAGATGGATAAGTGGGACCCACACACACATGGCTCAATCTAGACCACACACTTGCTTTAATCCTAGCCCTTGAATGTCCTACAAATACCCCCTTAAGTTGCAAGACTTCTTCATCCACACTTAGAGATTTCCAAGTTGAAATACTCCCTCACCTTTCCTTATGGTTCTCGTTTTTTTTTGCCCTCCCCCTTAGCCAAAGTTGTCCAAAAATTCTTAAAGTCTTAAGTGTTCTTCCTTAGTGTATTAGGAAGATTAGTAACCAAGTGTTGGAAAAGATTTCACACCCCTAGCCCCTAAATTACCCCTTGGCCGAAACTAGCCACACTTAGAGCCCAAGTGTTCTTCACTTTTTGGAGTTAAAGTGTTTAAGAGAAGTTATTAGAAACTTCTAAGGGTTGCTTGGAGCAGTTTGGAGCGTACAGATTAGGAGCTAAACGTTGCTCAGGATCGACATTTAATCTTGGATAATTTTGGGCTTATCGAGGTAATGATCTTTATCCCCCTATTGTAATTGGAAATTACATGTTGTAGTAATGTATAGTTGAGTATACTATATATAGAATGGATATTAAAGAAGAGAATTGAACTGTAATTACATCGTAAAGAAGGATATTAAAAAGAAGGATTGAACTGTATTTACATTTGACTGTATTTTCAGTAGACTTGTGTAGTATATCTGTGAAGTAGAATTGAACACGTCCGGTTAGACGTGTAATCCTGGAGTTGTTGGCACAGTGCAGGGCCCGAGTAGGAGGAGATTTATGAGATTGCGGTGGGAGGTCTTAGAATTTTCCGTAGAAATATTCTACGAAGAGAACTAGAAGTTAATAAGCGTTTTATGGCCATTATAGGTGGAAGTACTACGAGTAGCGTATTCTACTTGAAGGGTGGAAAAGGCTAGCAAGGTTGTAGTACTTGGAGAATTTTGCTAATTGTCGATAATCGTCGCGAGGTATGTGAACCTCTTCCTATCTTTTCTAGCATGATATGTTGTGAACTATGTAATGCGGTGACGCATACGTGTTAAATGAATTTGGTTGGTTTAAAACATAAAGTGTTATAACGACTTTATGGGAAGTTGGTTATAACAACTTTATGTGGGCAAAGAAATGGTTTGTGGTTTTTAAAAGATAAAAGACTGAATGTGAATTAATAAGGACTTGGGTTGTGTTAAAAATTTGTGAAACCGTTTTAATGCGAAATGGGTAATTGGGTTTTAAAAGGAATAATGTTATATTGATTTTGGAAATGAGAACAAGTATCGAACAAACCACTGCAGCGTTAATAAAGGAAAATGTATTGACTAATTAATTATTATTAAAACCAGTAGAAACCTCCATCTGCATAGAAACTAAGATAAGACAAAATTGTATTACATTTTCTAGATCATGGCTGCTTTAATAAGATTGTTATAAACAAGAATTACCTACTCACACATAAGGCATATGTTACTCAAATAGTTTTAAAAGAGAATTATGTTATTAAGTTATTAAGACTATGAACTATGAAACCTTTCGAAAATAAGAGACTTGATTATTTGAATTTAGGCAAACTTGAACTTTTGGAAAAGAAGGTTGTTACTTGTCTTTTTAAAGGGAAATTATTTTGATTTACTTAAAATAATAGTTACTCTGTTTTGGATAATACGAGTGTTAGTATCAGGTGACTTCTTGTGAAAGATTGGATATTTGTAAGAGAATTGAAGTATGGTAATTTGCTTGTGCTTGCTTGTGATAGCCTTGTTGTGTAAAAGTTGTATTCTTATGCTACCGCGTCTACCGATGGAGGGCCGGTATATTGTTATTGTTGTTACATGGACATGTCTGCACCGATGAAGAATTCCGGGGGCATGCGGCCATGCGGAGGGTTAATCACCCGGTTTATTGTTATAGTTGCTACATGGACATGTCTGCACCGATGAAGAATTCCGGGGGCATGCGGCCATGCGGAGGGTTAATCACCCGATATATTGTTATTGTTGTTACATGGACATGTCTGCACCGATGAAGAATTCCGGGGGCATGTGGCCACGCGCGTGGTTGATTACGGTATCATTGTGCATCCTGGACATGTCTACACCGATGGAGAATTCCGGGGGCGTGTGGCCATGATGCGGGCATGATTGATATTGTGAGTGTGAGACCCTTGATTATATTTGAGTGATGACTTTGAGGGCGTGAGTCCCTGCTTTGACATGACTGC
The DNA here is from genome assembly GCA_029844215.1 of Przewalskia tangutica. Lineage (NCBI taxonomy): Eukaryota > Viridiplantae > Streptophyta > Magnoliopsida > Solanales > Solanaceae > Przewalskia > Przewalskia tangutica. The sequence goes on from CM056720.1 coordinate 120,204,699, forward strand.
TTTTATGTCGTGAACTGTAGTTTGGTTGTCAAACATGTCTCCTGTTTTATTTAGACTGTTATGATTTCGTTTACAGTATTTTCAGTTTCACATACTTGGTACATGTTGTACTGACCTCCTTCGGAGGGCTGCGTTCATGCCGCAGGTAGAGGTACACCAGTTGTTGATCCTCGCTCATAGGATCACAGTTCAGCGTTTTGGGAAGCTCCGTTTCTCCGGAGGCTTATCTTTGGTATAGTCCTCTGTCGTTGTAGGTACTTACATTCAGGGGTATGGCGGCCTGTCCGTCATTGTTGTTATAACACTCTTAGGTGCAGTAATCTTGTTGTGGCGGGGTTGTAAAGGTTGTAACTGTTCAATTTTTGTATATATGCAAGAAGGCAACCGTTTTGGTTGGCCTGTTTTATTATCATAACTCTTGTTTCATGTTTATGTTTTTATTTCCGCTGATTTTCTCTTATGTTGTATCACTAGGGTGCCCGGGGTAAGGCACCAGTCACGGACCCGGGGTCGGGTCGTGACAAAAGTGGTATCAGAGCAGTTAGTCCTCGGAAAGTGTCTACTGCATCGTGTCTACAGTAGTCTTGATTATCGGTGTGTTGTGCACCACATCTATAATCAGGAGGCTGCAGGACATTTAGGATTGGTTTTCATTCTTCTCACTCTAAGATCGTGCCTTAGAGCTGTGTTATAAGTTGGACCCCTCTGACGTATTTCGTTTTTACCAGTTATGCCTTCACGCAAGGCAATCAGGGCCCGAAGGGCAAAGCGGCGAGGAGGCTGCGAGTAGAGCGGCGGTGGCTCACGAGACCACGGTACGACCCTCAGGTCCCCACAACCCGGGCGAGAGGAGTTGGGGTACAAGAGAGATGGCCCATTCATCGCCATGATCGTGGCGAACATGAGGATAGTGGACGCAGATTCAGTTCGATAGTACCGTGGTTCACCCGAGGTCAGATAGTTTGAGACTGCGGGACTTTCTGAGTTGCAGCCCGCTAGAGTTTTATGGGTCGAGGCCTGAGGATGATCCGCAAGAGTTCATCAAGCGATTCTGACGGATCGAGAGTGATCAAAGCCGGAGACCGAGTCGGTGGTCTTGGGTTCGCATCGGCCGTGATACCGTGATCGTAGTTTGATTCGTGGGAGCTGTCCCGAGGAGAGCATGCACTTCCTGCAGTTTGGGACGAGTTCTCAGAGGCATTCCTCACTCACTTCTTGCCTACGCAGATGAGGAGGGAACGGGCCGACAGATTTATGATACTGAGACAGAGAGGGCGTACGGTTCGGGAGTACAATGTGGAGTTTGACTCAATAGCTCGATACGTCCCCGCGTTAGTAGCTGATATGGAGGACAAAGTACACTGCTACGTCACCGGGCTCGATGACTACTTGGCAGAGGCTTGTTCGGGTGTAGCTCTTCAGCCGGGCATGGACATTGCCCGCATGCAGGCTTATGCACTGGGATGTGAGGAGCGGAGAGGTCGACGGAATGGCGAGATCAAAAGAAGGCGGGGATGAGGTCCTTTGATGACTTTCGAGGCGGACCGCCTCGAAGAGCGATTATGCGCCTCCGCCCGATCTGAGTGGTCCTCCACGGCCTTGGCGTTCAGGTATTCGAGCGGTCGAGTTCCAAGGGTTCGAGTTTTGAGGAGTATGGGTGTTGGCGGACGGCCACCCCTACCTCGGTGTGGTCGATGTGGTAGACCGCATTTTGGGGAGTGTCGTGGTGCCAGGGGAGCTTGTTCTTTTGCGGCAGCGGGGCCATTTTGCGAGGCTGTCAGGCCGGGGTATACGAATGTTACGGCTCAGCCTTCAGGATCAGTGGCTGGTTCATCACCTTCACTAGTTATGCGCCCTGCAGGGCAGGACTGTGATTAGAGTAAAGCGGTAGTTACAGGTATATCTTTAACCCTCTAGGTATTTGTATGCGTGATATGATGATTTTATGTTAAGTGTTATGTTTGGATAGCATTGTGTAGAAATTGTAATCTAAAGAACATGGTTAGTTGAAAAGGTAAGCTTAAGGATAGGGAAATTATAAGCTTTAGAATATTATAACAAGTTGAGACCTTAGATGTAAGGCCGTCTTAAGTAAAAGATTTTACGGTTGGTCTTTGTTGAAGTACGTGGTATGCATGAAATATATTGTGGGATGATTCTTTGGGTTGTGTAAGATGAAAGTGGTAGCTTTCAAGACTTGAATAGGTAAGATTGTTCCAGATCGGGGAACAAGAGTCTGGTGCGATTATGGGTCGGGTTGAGGACCATTCGCGGGTCAACCCGTAGCCCGGAATAAGGTGGGGTCAGTTCGAGGTGGTCCCGCCAGGTGGTAGGATCACGAGGGTGCAAGGCCCAAGTTTAGGTAACCACTGTATGAGTTCGTGGACGTGTTCGACCAGAATCGGATCGTGAAGACCGGGGATGACCTTAAAGGAAATTGAAGCTAGTGAGATGACCAAGTTTGGAGGTAGTGACTCCAAGGTTTCAGAAACCGAAGTGATGACGGGAGTGTGGTAAGTGTACTAGAAAGAGTTCGGGTGTACGAGAAGGGTACGACGAGTAAGGAAAGAAGTGAACATGTGCTGAGAGATAGAAGTGATCATTTTTGTGAAGTGAATGTGCGAAAGGAGTATCCTTTGGACCAGAAGCGAGAGTTGGTGTTGTTTTACACCTTCAAGGTGATTCCTCGTTGGCTTGGATTTGGGTTTCGCGCGTATGATTTTATTATGGCAATATGGGGCATAGTTGGTTTCGTAAGTATAGTAGTGAAGACTATACCGGCGCATGTACGTTTGGAAACTTAGAAGGAACATTCGGGACGAATGTTTCTAAGGGGGGAAGAATGTTATACCCCGTAATTCCAGGGTATGTATGTGAGGACGTACGTACGAGAATACGACAGTAATTTTGGAAAGAAAGAAAGACGTGATTTTTTTTCCGACGGAAAAGTTTTCTGTTATACCCGGTATTTCCAGAGTATGTACGTAAGGACGTACGTAGAAAATTTTGGGCTTTAAAGTAGGCTTGGTCGATTATTTTTGTGCACAACACCCGATTAGAGTCGTTTTTTGACGAAACGTTTTACATAACTTGCGAAGGGAAAATTCCGGCTATGTCATTTTAAATTTTTGCGGATTTTTCCGAGAGACGAAACATGTTGGACCAACGAGAGGGTGACACTTGGCACCCTCTCATTGGCGGAAATGTGGCGTCCTTTGGACGATTTGGGCAATATAGTTGGTAGGATATTTTGTGTTGGTTGGTAGGGTAGATGGATAAGGTACACATGGGTACATCCTAGCCCTACACTTGCCTACTACTTGGCATGATCTTGGCCATTGGTTGGCCTTTGCTTGACCTATAAATACCCCCCCCCCCCCTTTTGAAGACTTATTCATCCTAAAAATGTTCTAAGTCTTAGAAATCCTCCCCCTCCCTTCTTGTTGCTCTCGTCCTAGCCTCACTCCCCTTTGAGAAGGCCCTGGCCGAGAGTCCCTCCCTTGGCCGAGAGTACCCCCTCCTAGTGGGGCCGTAGGGTATACACCCCCTTGTGGTGTTGTCTCGTATAAATATACCCCCCTCTTGGTAGAAATACTCTCCATAGTATTGTTACTATACCCAAATTACCTTAGCCGTATACCTTGTAGTATTCCAAAGATACCTCTATACGTAGAGCCCGGAAATACTACCGTTTGTCCTTTTTGTCTCAAATCGAAACCCTGGAGAAATCTTCACAGTTGGTTGAAGTATTTAAGAAGAAGTTGTGTAGAACTTCTAAGGGTTGTTTGGAGCGGGTTGGAGCACCCGGAGTAGGAGCTAAACGTTGCTAAGGACCGACATTTATACTTGGATAATTTTGGACTTATCGAGGTAATTACTACTGTCCTTCTATTGTAACTGGAAATTACATGTTGTAGGAGTATATAGTTGAAGTATACTATATATAGAACTGAACATAGTTTTGCGGCAATGTCTTTGGACTTAAGCCTGAATTTAAAGAAGAAGCGAATCAGTAATACATAGGGTGTATTAGATGAGACTTGTGTAGTTTGACGGGTAGGGGAGGGTACTGCCCAATTTTCCGTAGAATCTTGTATCTAGATTATTCTACCGAGTAGTCTAGACTTTGATAGACTGTATAACCTTTATAGGTTGAATGTTCTGCGAGTAGCTTGTGCTACTTGAAAGGTGGACGAGGCTAGCCGGGTTATAGCCGTGGAGCGATTTGCTAATAGTCGATAATCGTCGCGAGGTATGTGATTCTTCCTATCCTCTTGAGCATGATATTTTAAATGAGTATATATATAGTACGGTAGACGTACGTGTGTTAACTGAATAATAATTACGGCAATGTCTTCGGACTTAAGCCTGAATAATAACTACGGCAATGTCTTTTGACTTAAGCCTGAATAATAAGAATCGTGAAGTATTTCAAAAGAATTAAGTAACCTTTTTGAAAGAAGAGTAACACTTGGTTTTAAAAGTTTTAAAAGCTTAAGAGTTATACTAGCTTTATGGGAAGTTAGGTATAACGGCTTAAGAGAGATAAAAAGAATGGTTTATTAATTTTAAAAGTTAAGAGACTTGATCTTAAAAGATAAGAGACTTGACTCAATTGAATTAAAATGAATTTTGTGTGAAACCTCATTCGTGAGTAATGAGTACTTGGTTTTTAAAAGAAATAATGTGTTACTGATTTCGGAAATCAGAATGAGTATCGACAAACCAACTGCGGCGTTAATAAAGGAAATGTTTTGATTAATGAAGTATTATTAAAACCGGTAGAAACCTCCATGCGTAGAAGTTAAGATGAGACAAAATGATATTACATTTCCTAGATCATGGTCGCTTAATAAGATTGATTATGAACAAGAATAACCTAATCACATATAAGGCATATGTTTCTCAGTTGTTTAAAGAGAATTATATTCTTAAATGAATAAGACTATGAACTCTGAAACCTTTCTAAAATAAGAAACGTGAACATTTGAAATTAGGCAAACTTGGACGTTTGGAAAATAATGTTGTTACTTGATTTTACAAAGGGAAGTGTTTTGGTTTACTTAAAAAGACAGTCACTCTATTTTTATACTACGGGTATTGTGTGACTTTTGTGAAAGAAACGGATCTTTTAAAGAGTTAATGTATGAAGTACTTTGGGGATAGATACCCGAACTTGTTAGCATAAAGTACCTTGTATGAATAACTTGATTGTGTTGGTTCGTGATAACCTTGTAATACTTTCTTATTGATTTGATAAAGTAAACATGTTAGGATGCTACGTGTGTTAGTATCTTGTGATTGTTACGTAAGGGGGTCATTCTTGTTGTGCTTACGTTGTTAAACGGTAAGCCCGTTATCTTTATTATTGTATCACATACCCTTGACTTATTATACAGGGCTTGCCACCGCGATGCGGGTCTATCGGCTATGCGGTCTATGATACTATGTGGGCGGCGGTATGCTCGAGATTGATCATTCGGGTATTTAGCCGTCACGGGGATGCCATGTGGTCTTTGAGGACTATGCGGTCTTTGAGGACTATGCGGGCTGCGGAAGTCGGGAGGATCCGGGGTTAAGGCGCCTCCGTCACGGGGTATACCTCGAGTGATGCAGGACCGTGATTCGAGAATACCTCATGCGGGTGCGTGTGTGACCTATGCGGATCTGCGGTAAGTTCCGAGGATAGACGCGCCGCGGTGATCTGCGGGCGAGTGGCCAACCGATCATGTAGTGCGATGCAGAAAGACCTTGTGATACGATTTATGGCATTTTTGTGCGTGGGTCTTAGTAGTCGGCTATGCCTTCGTACTAACCCCGTACGGTTCTATTGTGATGACTTTGAGGGCGTGATTCCCTGACTTGACATGACTTCTTAATTATTGTGTACTGTAGTTTGGTTATCATACATGTCTACTGCTTTATATAGACTAATATGATTTCATTTCTGATTTATTTTGATTTCACATACTTGGTACTGTTATCGACCTCGCCCGAGTGCGTTCATGCCGCGAGTAAAGGTACACCAAGATTTGATCCTCGCTCTTAGGGTCCGATTCAGCGTTTGGGAAGCTCCGTTCCTCGGAGGCTTATCTTGGTATTATTATACCGTATTTCCAGTATATGCGTGAGGCGTGCGTATTAAATTTTTGCCTTAAATTGGCTTTGGTTGAAATTTGGGCACAAGTGCGAATAAGTCGTTTTCGGCGAAACGTTTCCCGACTTACGTTGGAAAAATTCCGGCTATGTCATTTAGTATTTTTGCGGATTTTTCCGGCGACGGAACATTTTTGGACCAACGGGAGGGTGACACTTGTCACCTCGTTGGGCAACAAAAGGAGGCTTGGCCTTGGCGATTGGTTCATGGTTTTGTGCCTTGTTTTGTGGCTTGTTTTGTGCCATGTTTTGTGGAGTAGGGGTTAGGGTGCACTTGGCTTGATCTTGGCCTTACACTTGCTATACACTTGGAAGGATCTTGGCCGTTGGTTGGCTTTTGGTTTTGCTATAAATACCCCTCTCTTTGAAGACTTCATTCATCCAAAATCTTCCAAGTCTTGGAAACCCCTCCTCCCTCTTGTTGACTCTCGTCCAAGAGCCCTCTCCCCCAAAAGTTGGCCTTGGCGAGAGGCCACCCTCCCCTTTGTGGTGCCTTGGTAGTGGGGTACCCACTAGCTAGTTGTTTCGTATAATACCCCTTGTTGTGGTATAGAAATACTCTCCTAATATTGTTATAATGTCCAAATACCTTGGCCCAAATACCTTGTAGTATTCCCAAGTTACACTTATACAAAGCCAGAAAATACGATTATACTTCCTTTAGCCACAAAAACGAAACCACTAAGGAAATCTTCACCGTTGTTGAAGTTGTAAGTAGAAGTTGGTTAGAACTTCTAAGGGTTGTTTGAGCGCTCGGAGTAGGAGCTAAGCGTTGCTCGGGATCGACTTTATACTTGGATAATTTTGGGCTTATCGAGGTAAACACTCTTGTCCTTCTATTGTAATTGGAAATTACATGTTTGAATATATAGTTGAAGTATACTATATATAGAACTATACTTAATCTTGTGGCAATGTCTTTTGACTTAAGCTGAAGAATTAAGAATCGACTGTAATTACATGGGTGTATTACGATAGACTTGTGTAGTGTTCTTGTGTAGTAGAATTGTACACGCGTCCGGTTAGGCGTGTAAAACCCCCTGGTTGGCTTGGTAGCCGCCTCGATAGAGAAGGAGATTTCTTGTGTGGCGGGAGAGTCGCCGAATTTTACGTAGATTATGGAGCGTTGAGATCTAGATGTTAATAAGCGCGCGTGGCCTTATAGGTTGAAGTACTACGTGTGGAGTGATCCACTTGGCAGGAGTAGCGGCGGTTTGAGGTACTTGGAGGCGTTTTGCTATTAGTCGACAATCGTCGCGAGGTATGTGAACCTCTTCCTATCTCTTCTAGCATGATATGTGTGAACTATGTAGTACGGTGAGCGTACATGTGTTAATCGTGTTTGATTGTTCTTAAAACATAAAGTGTTATAACGGCTTTATGGGAAGTTGGTTATAACGACTTTATGTAGGTAAGAAAATACTTTGTGGTTTTAAAAGGTAATCGATGTGAATTATAAGCGGCTAGTTATAATAAAGAACTTGATGTATTCCAAAAGATTTATAAATCGTTTTGGAAGGAGAGTAACACTGGTTTTAAAGGTTTTAAAAGAGTTATACTAGCTTTATGGGAGTTAGGTATAATGTCTTAAGAGAGGTAAAGAAAATGGTTTCTTGATGTTAGAAGTTAAGAGACTTGATCTTGAAAGATAAGAGACTTAACTTGTTTGTTTTAATGTGAATGTTTGTGTGAAACCTCATTCGTGAGTAATGAGTACTTGGTTTTATTTAAAGGGATAATGTTTCTTGATTTGGAAATCGGAATGTGTATCGACAGGACCAACTGCGGCGTTAATAAAGGAAAATGTATTGAAAAATGATGAATTGTATTAAAACCGGTAGAAACCTCCATCTGCATAGAAACTAAGATGAGACAAAATGATATACATTTTCTAGATCATGGTCTTTGTAATAAGAATGTTGTAAAGAAGAATAAACTACTCTCACGTGAGACATATATTACTCAATTGTTCTAAAAAGGAATCAAGTGATTAAGTTTGGGAACTATGAAACCATTTGAAAATGAGAAGCTTGAGTAATTGAAACTAGGCAACCTGGAACTTAGGAAAAGAATGTTGTTACTTGATTTTTAAAAGGAATGTGGGTTGGTCATTCTAATACTACGAATTATCGGGTGACTTTTATAAGTAATGGATCTCTTTTAAAAGAATTTAACGTCGTAGTACTTTAGGAGTTAAAACCGGACTTTGGCATAAAATGAAAGTACTTTGAGTTGTGTGAAACTTGCCTATGCTTGTTGTTGTGAAACTTGCCTATGCTTGTGATGAGAGCCTTTGTTGTGCAAGTGTGGTATACGTATTCTGGCGTCTCTCGATAGAGGCGGTTGACTTATTGAGAACTTACTTGGGCGTCTTTGGCGGTGATGGAGAATTCCACGGGTATGTTTCCATTTTGATTCTCGTCTTGTTGTTGATGTCACATGGACATGTCTACCGTCTGATGATTCGGGGCACGCGACCGTGCGGCCGGGTTGATTACCGATATATGGTTATGCGCAACATGGGCGTGTCTACCGTCTGATTCCGGGGCATGTGGCGTGCGGCGGGGTTGACCACCCGATATATTGTTATTGAGGTTACATGGGCATGTCTACACCGTCACGATGTCCGGGGCATGTGGCCATGCGGCCTTGTTATTGTTGCATCATGGACATGTCTACACCGAGGCGAGATTCCGGCATGCGGCCATGATGCGAACATGATGGATGTATGGGCGTGAGACCCATAGTTATATTTGAGTGGTGACTTTGAGGCGTGAGTCACGACTTATTTGTTTTTATGTTGCGTCTTGTATTTTGGTTATCATACATGTCTCCCGCTTTTTAAGCTATTATGATTTCATTCTGATTTGTGATTTCACATACTTGGTACTGTTGTCTTGACCTCCTTGGGGCTGCGTTCATCCGCAGTAGAGTACATCGGTCGTGGATCCTCGCTCTTAGGATCTCGGTTCGCGTTTTGGGAAGCTCCGTTTCTCGGAGGCTCATCTTTTGGTATGTGTTCCACGAGTTGTAGGTTCTTGTACATTGAGGTATGGCGGGGCCTGTCCGTCATAGTCGTTGTAAATCTTAAGTGCATAGAAGCTGTTGTGGCGAGGGTTGTAAAAGGATTAAAGCGTTCGGGTTTTATGTATATCTTGAAGGCAAGCTGTTTTTGGTTGCTTTGTCTATTTATTCTATCTCTTATTTCATGATTCATGTTTTATTTTCCTGGTTTTCTCGATGTTGTATCACTAGGGTGCGGGGTAAGGCACGATGCGGGCCGGGTTCGGGCGTTACAAAGTGGTATCGAGCGATTAGTCTCGGAAAGTGTCTGACCGTGTCTAGTAGAGTCTTGATTATCGGTGTGTTGTGCACCACATCTATAATCGAGAGGCTATAGGACATTTAGGATTGGTTTCCATTCTTCTCATTACGAGATCGTGCCTTAGAAACGTGTTGTAAGTTGGACCTCTCGGCGTGTTTCGTTTTACGATTATGCCTGCGAGGCAACCGAGGCCCGAAGAGGCAAGCGGCGAGGCGCTAGTGGGATTGAGAAATGCGAGGCGCGAGCCTGGTCGAGACTGAGTAGTGCTTGAGACGGCGAAGTTTTGCGGCGCCGCCCGGCCAAAGAGTTTAGAGCGCAGCGATGGGCTGCGAGACTCTGATACACGAGCCTCGGTCCCACGATGCAGGCGGGAGAGATGGTCGCGAGATGGCGATTATTGGCGAGGTTGTGGCGGATATGAGAGATAAGTGGGCCGGCGATTCCAGTTCAGCGGCGCACATAGATGCACCCGAGCGCAGTTTGAGGCTACGGGATTTCCTTAGTTGTAGCCCGCTGAGTTTCTGGTCGAGGCGGAGGATGATCGCGGAGTTCATCCGTCGATTCTGAGAGATCATGCGGGTGATCAAGGCTTGATCGAGTCTGTGACATTTAGTTCGCATCGGTGCGTGATACCGATCGATTGGTTTGACTCGTGGGAGCTTTCGGGAGAGCATGCACTTCCGGCCGTCTGGGGCGAGTTTTGAGGGCCTTCGGCACATTTCTTGCCTCCACAAATGAGGAGGGCTCGGGCGACAATTTTTGATGTTGGCGAGCGAGCGTCTGATTCGAGTACAATGTGGAGTTCGACTCGTTGGCGGTATGTTCCGCATTAGTAGCTAGTATGGAGGATCGAGTGCACCGATATGTTACGAGGCTCGATGATTACCTAGCGAGAGAAGTTGTTGGTGTTTCTCTTGTGGGCATGGACATTGCCGCATTCGAGCTCATGCACTTGGAGTGCGAGGCGCGAAGATCGGCAGGTGGACCGCCAGAAGAAGGCCAAGACGGCGGATATTTTGGCGACTTCGAGCGGACCGCCTCGGCGAACTAGTTATGTACCTCCGCCATTGCGAGTGGTCCTCCGCGACGCCGGGACCGCAGGATATTCGGGAGGCGGTCGGGGCTCGAGTTTCGAATGTTGAGGAGTAGGGTGTTGGCGGATCACGATCACCCTACCTCGGTGTGGTCGATGTGGTAGACCGCATTTCGGGGAGTGTCGTAGTACCAAAGGAGCTTGTTATTCTTGCGGCCAACAGGGCCATATGACGAGAGACTGTCCAGGCGGTAGCTGGTAGGATAGCGGACTACTAGGCGATTGCGGGCCACGGTAGAGTCGCGGTGGAAGTTCGATTTTAGCGGTCCTTGAACCGCCTAGTTTCAGGTATATCCTTAACCCTCGAGAGTTTTGTGTGTATTGAGGTTGTTGATGTGTTTAATGGTATGTTTGGATAGCTTTGTGCTACATTGTGATTTAGAAACACAGTTAGTGAAAAGGGTAAGTCCTGGTAGTGTGAAATGGAAGTGGTAGCTTTCGCGACTGTAGAGGTAAGATTGTTCGGATCGAAATTAGAGAGTTGGCGCTACGATGGGTCGGGTTGGGGCCATGTTGCGGGCCAACCGCGTCCGTTGAGGAAGGGTCAGCTGGGTGGTCGCCGGTGGCGGTCACGAGTGCTAGGCCCAGTTTAGATGACCATCGTATGAGTTCGTGGATACGTTCGATCGAGAATCAGTTCGTGAAGGCGGGAATGGCCTTAGGGAAATCGAGGTTAGTGAGATGACCAAGTTTGGAGGTAGTGACTCAAGGGTTGGGAAACGAAGCGTTGTGAAGTGTGGTGCGGACACTAGAACGAGTTCGAGTGTTCGTGGCAATCTGCGAGAAAGGGAGAAGTGAGCGTGTGTTTTGTGACCAGTGTGGCATGATTGTTTTAAATGCGTATAGCGGTGAAGACTATCGGCGCTGTTGTTTTGAGACCTTGAAGGAACATTCGGGACGAATGTTTCTAAGAGGAAGAATGTTATACCGTATTTCCAGTATATGCGTGAGGCGTGCGTATTAAATTTTTGCCTTAAGAATTGGCTTTGGTTGAAATTTGGGCACAAGTGCGAATAAGTCGTTTTCGGCGAAAGCGTTTCCACGACTACGTTGGAAAAATTCCGGCTATGTCATTTAGTATTTTTGCGGATTTTTAGAAGCGGCGGAACATTTTGGACCAACGGGAGGGTGACACTTGTCACCCTCGTTGGACAACAAAGAGGAGGCTTGGCCTTGGCGATTGGTTCATGGTTTTGTGCCTTGTTTTGTGGCTTGTTTTGTGCCATGTTTTGTGGAGTAGGGGTTAGGGTGCACTTGGCTTGATCTTGGCCTTACACTTGCTATACACTTGGAAGGATCTTGGCCATTGGTTGGCTTTTGGTTTTGCTATAAATACCCCCCTCTCTTTGAAGACTTCATTCATCCAAAAATCTTCCAAGTCTTGAAACCCCTCCTCCTCTTGTTGACTCTCGTCCAAGAGCCCTCTCCCCTTAAAAGTTGGCCTTGGCGAGAGGCCACCCTCCCCTTTGTGGTGCCTTGGCGTGGGGTACCCCTAGCCTAGTTGTTTCGTATAATACCCTTGTTGTGGTATAGAAATACTCTCCTAATATTGTTATAATGTCCAAATACCTTGGCCCAAATACCTTGTAGTATTCCCAGTTACACTTATACAAAGCCAGAAAATACGATTATACTTCCTTTAGCCACAAAACGAAACCACTAAGGAAATCTTCACCGTTGTTGAAGTTGTAAGTAGAAGTTGGTTAGAACTTCTAAGGGTTGTTGGAGCGCTCGGAGTAGGAGCTAAGCGTTGCTCGGGATCGACTTTATACTTGGATAATTTTGGGCTTATCGAGGTAAACACTCTTTGTCCTTCTATTGTAATTGGAAATTACATGTTTGAATATATAGTTGAAGTATACTATATATAGAACTATACTTAATCTTGTGGCAATGTCTTTTGACTTAAGCTGAAGAATTAAGAATCGATGACTGTAATTACATAGGGTGTATCTGATGAGACTTGTGTAGTGTTCTTGTGTAGTAGAATTGTACACGTCAGGTTAGGCGTGTAAAACCCCCTGGTTGGCTTGGTAGCGGCCTCGATAGAGAAGGAGATTTCTTGTTTGTGGCGGGGAGAGTCTTTGCCGAATTTTACGTAGATTATGGAGCGTTGAGATCTAGATGTTAATAAAGCGCCTTGTGGCCTTATAGGTTGAAGTACTACGTGTGGAGTGATCCATGGCTTAGGAGTAGCGGCGGTTTGAGGTACTTGAGCGTTTTGCTATTAGTCGACAATCGTCGCGGTATGTGAACCTCTTCCTATCTCTTCTAGCATGATATGTGTGAACTATGTAGTACGGTGAGCGTACGTGTGTTAGCGTGTTTGATTGTTCTTAAAACATAAAGTGTTATAACGGCTTTATGGGAAGTTGGTTATAACGACTTTATGTAGGTAAGAAAATACTTTGTGGTTTTAAAGGTAATCGATGTGAATTATAAGCGGCTAGTTATAATAAAGAACTTGATGTATTCCAAAGATTTATAAATCGTTTTGGAAGGAGAGTAACACACAGTTTTAAAGGTTTTAAAAGAGTTATACTAGCTTTATGGGAGTTAGGTATAATGTCTTAAGAGAGCTAAAGAAAATGGTTTCTTGATGTTAGAAGTTAGAGACTTGATCTTATAAGATAAGAGACTTAACTTATTTGTTTTAATGTGAATGTTTGTGTGAAACCTCATTCGTGAGTAATGAGTACTTGGTTTTATTTAAAGGATAATGTTTCTTGATTTGGAAATCGAATGTGTATCGACAGGACCGCTGCGGCGTTAATAAAGGAAAATGTATTGAAAAATGATGAATTGTATTAAAACCGGTAGAAACCTCCATCTGCATAGAAACTAAGATGAGACAAAATGATATACATTTTCTAGATCATGGTCTTTGTAATAAGAATGTTGTAAGAAGAATAAACTACTCTCGCGTGAGACATATATTACTCAATTGTTCTAAAAGGAATCAAGTGATTAAGTTTGGGAACTATGAAACCATTTGAAAATGAGAAGCTTGAGTAATTGAAACTAGGCAAACTGGAACTTAGGAAAAGAATGTTGTTACTTGATTTTTTAAAAGGGAATGTGGGTTGGTCATTCTAATACTACGGGTATCAGGTGACTTTTATAAGTAATGGATCTCTTTTAAAAGAATTTAACGTACGTAGTACTTTAGGGTTAAAACCCGGACTTTGGCATAAAATGAAAGTACTTTGAGTTGTGTGAAACTTGCCTATGCTTGTTGTTGTGAAACTTGCCTATGCTTGTGATGAGAGCCTTTGTTGTGCAAGTGTGGTATACGTATTCTGGCGTCTCTCGATAGAGGCGGTTGACTTGTTGAGAACTTACTTGGGCGTCTTTGGCGGTGATGGAGAATTCCACGGGTATGTTTCCATTTTGATTCTTGTCTTGTTGTTGATGTCACATGGACATGTCTACACCGTCACGATATTAGGGGCATGCGGCCGTGCGGCGGGTTGATTACCGATATATGGTTATTCTTGCAACATGGGCGTGTCTACCGTCACGAGATTCCGGGGGCATGTGGCCGTGCGGCAGGGTTGACCACCGATTATATGGTTCTTGATGTTACATGGTCATGTCTGCACCGATTCAGAATTCCGGGGGCATGTGGCCGTGCGGCAGGGTTGTGTGTTGCATCATGGACATGTCTCAGAAGCGATATTCGGGGCATGCGGCCGTGATGCGAACATGATGGATGTATGGGCGTGAGACCCGTAGTTATATTTAGTGGTGACTTTGAGGCGTGAGTCACGACTTATTATTTTTATGTTGCGTCTTGTATTTTGGTTATCATACATGTCTCACCTTTTAAGCTATTATGATTTCATTCTGATGTTGTGATTTCACATACTTGGTACTGTTATCGACCTCCTTCGGGGGGCTGCGTTCATGCCGTAGGTAGAGGTACATCGGTCGTGGATCCTCGCTCTTAGGATCTCAGTTCAGCGTTTTGGGAAGCTCCGTTTCTCCGGAGGCTCATCTTTTGGTATGTGTTCCCTGAGTTGTAGGTTCTTGTACATTCAGGGGTATGGCGGGGCCCTGTCCCGTCATAGTCGTTGTAAATCTTAAGTGCATGCAAGCTGTTGTGGGCGGGGTTGTAAAAGGATTAAAGCGTTCGGGTTTTATGTATATCTTGAAGGCAAGCTGTTTTGGTTGCTTTGTCTATTTATTCTATCTCTTATTTCATGATTCATGTTTTATTTTCCGCTGGTTTTCTCTGATGTTGTATCACTAGGGTGCAGGGTAAGGCACGATGCGGGCCGAGTTCGGGCGTTACAAAGTGGTATCGAGCGATTAGTCCTCGGAAAGTGTCTGACCGTGTCTAGTAGAGTCTTGATTATCGGTGTGTTGTGCACCACATCTATAATCGTGAGGCTATAGGACATTTAGGATTGGTTTCCATTCTTCTCATTACGAGATCGTGCCTTAGAGGCGTGTTGTAAGTTGGACCCTACGGCGTGTTTCGTTTTTACAGTTATGCCTGCGAAGGCAACCGGGGCGGAAAGGGCAAAGCGAGGAGGCGCTAGTGGGATTGAGGAGAATGCGAGCGCGAGCGGTCGATACGAGTAGTGCTTGACGGCGAAGTTTTGCGGCGCCGCGGCACAGCGAGTTTAGAGCGCAGCGATGGCTGCGAGACTCTGATACACGAGCCTCGGTCCCGCGATGCAGGCGGGAGATGGGTCTGAGAGATGGCGATTATTGGCGAGGTTGTGGCGAGATATGAGATAAGTGGGCCGGCGGTTCGATTCAGCGGCTTTGTAGTGCGCAGAGCGACGGTTTGAGGCTCTGGGATTTCCTTAGTTGTAGCCGCTTTGAGTTTCTGGTCGAGGCGGAGGATGATCCGCAGGAGTTCATCCGTCGATTCTGCGAAGAGATCGTCACGGGTGATCAAGGCTTGGTAGTCTGTGACATTTAGTTCGCATCGGTGCGTGATACGCGATCGATTGGTTTGACTTCGTGGGAGCTTTCGGGAGAGCATGCACTTCCGGCCGTCTGGAGCGAGTTTTGGGGCCTTCGGCACATTTCTTGCCTCCACAAATGAGGAGGGCTCGGGTAAACAATTTTTGATGTTGGCGAGCAGGCGTCTGATTCGGGAGTACAATGTGGAGTTCGACTCATTGGCGGTATGTTCCGCATTAGTAGCTAGTATGGAGGATCGAGTGCACCGATATGTTCTGAGGCTCGATGATTACCTAGCGAGAAGTTGTTGGTGTTTCTCTTCAGGGCATGGACATTGCCGCGTGAGCTCATGCACTTGGAGTGCGAGGCGCGAAGATCAGCAGGTGGACCGCTTTGTGAGAAGAAGGCCAAACGGCGGATATTTTGGCGACTTTCGAGGCGGACGCCTGGCGAACTAGTTATGTACCTCCGCCATTGCAGTGGTCCTCCGCGGCCGGGACCACCAGGATATTCGGGAAGCGGTCGGGCTCCCGGGTTTGAATGTTGAGGAGTAGGGTGTTGGCGGATCGATCACCCTACCTCGGTGTGGTCGATGTAGTAGCCGCATTTCGGAGAGTGTCGTAGTACCAAAGGAGCTTGTTATTCTTGCGGCCAGCGGGCCATATGACGAGGCTTGTCCAGGCGAGTAGCTTGGTAGGATAGCACGGACTACTAGAAGCGATTGCGGGCCACGGTAAGTCGCGGTGGAAGTTCGATTTTAGCGGTCCTTGAACCGCCTAGTTTGAGTATATCCTTAACCTACAGAGTTTTGTGTGTATTGATGTTGTTGATGTGTTTAATGGTATGTTTGGATAGCTTTGTGCTAAAATGTGATTTAGAAACACAGTTAGTGAAAGGGTAAGTCACGGGTAGTGTGAAATGGAAGTGGTAGCTTTCGCGACTGTAGAAAGATTGTTCGGATCAAGAAATTAGAGAGTTGGCGCTACGATGGGTGGGTTGGGGCCATGTTGCGGGCCAACCGCGTCCGTTTTGAGGAAGGGTCAGCTCGGGTGGTCGCGGTGGCGGTCACGAGAGTGCTAGGCCCAGTTTAGATGACCATCGTATGAGTTCGTGGATACGTTCGATCGAGAATCGGTTCGTGAAGGCGGGAATGGCCTTAGAAATCGAGGTTAGTGAGATGACCAAGTTTGGAAGTAGTGACTCGAGGTTGGGAAACGGCGTTGGCGAAGTGTGATGCGGACTAGAACGAGTTCAGTGTTCGTGGCAATCTTTGCGAAAGGAGAAGTGAGCGTGTGTTTTTGTGACGGTGTGGCATGATTGTTTTAAATGCGTATAGCGGTGAAGACTATCTTGGCGCTGTTGTTTTGAGACCTTGAAGGAACATTCGGGGCGAATGTTTCTAAGGAAGAATGTTATACCGTATTTCAGTATATGCGTGAGGCGTGCGTATTAAATTTTTGCCTTAAGAATTGGCTTTGGTTGAAATTTGGGCACAAGTGCGAATAAGTCGTTTTTACGGCGAAGCGTTTCCCTGACTTACGTTGGAAAAATTCGGCTATGTCATTTAGTATTTTTGCGGATTTTTAGAGCGGCGGAACATTTTGGACCAGCGGGAGGTGACACTTGTCACCTCGTTGAGACAAAAGGAGGCTTGGCCTTGGCGATTGGTTCATGGTTTTGTGCCTTGTTTGTGGCTTGTTTTGTGCCATGTTTTGTGGAGTAGGGTTAGGGTGCACTTGGCTTGATCTTGGCCTTACACTTGCTATACACTTGGAAGGATCTTGGCCATTGGTTGGCTTTTGGTTTTGCTATAAATACCCCTCTCTTTGAAGACTTCATTCATCAAAAATCTTCCAAGTCTTGAAACCCCTCCTCCCTCTTGTTGACTCTCGTCAAGAGCCCTCTCCCAAAAGTTGGCCTTGGCGAGAGGCCACCCTCCCTTTGTGGTGCCTTGGCCGTGGGGTACCCCACTAGCCTAGTTGTTTCGTATAATACCCTTGTTGTGGTATAGAAATACTCTCCTAATATTGTTATAATGTCCAAATACCTTGGCCCAAATACCTTGTAGTATTCCCAAGTTACACTTATACAAAGCCGGAAAATACAATTATACTTCCTTTAGCCACAAAAACGAAACCACTAAGGAAATCTTCACCCGTTGTTGAAGTTGTAAGTAGAAGTTGGTTAGAACTTCTAAGGGTTGTTGGCGCTCGGAGTAGGAGCTAAGCGTTGCTCGGGATCGACTTTATACTTGGATAATTTTGGGCTTATCGAGGTAAACACTCTCATCCTTCTATTGTAATTGGAAATTACATGTTTGAATATATAGTTGAAGTATACTATATATAGAACTATACTTAATCTTTGTGGCAATGTCTTTTGACTTAAGCTGAAGAATTAAATGATGACTGTAATTACATGGGTGTATTCAGATGAGACTTGTGTAGTGTTCTTGTGTAGTAGAATTGTACGTCGGTTAGGCGTGTAAACCCCACTGGTTGGCTTGGTAGCGGCCTCGATAGAGAAGGAGATTTGCTTGTGGCGGGGAGAGTCTGCCAATTTTACGTAGATTATGGAGCGTTGAGATCTAGATGTTAATAAGCGCCTTGTGGCCTTATAGGTTGAAGTACTACGTGTGGAGTGATCCACTTGGCTTAAGGAGTAGCGGTTTGAGGTACTTGGGCGTTTTGCTATTAGTCGACAATCGTCGCGAGGTATGTGAACCTCTTCCTATCTCTTCTAGCATGATATGTGTGAACTATGTAATGCGGTGAGCGTCGTGTGTTAAGCGTGTTTGATTGTTCTTAAAACATAAAGTGTTATAACGGCTTTATGGGAAGTTGGTTATAACGACTTTATGTAGGTAAGAAAATACTTTGTGGTTTTAAAAGGTAGCGATGTGAATTATAAGCGGCTAGTTATAATAAAGAACTTGATGTATTCCAAAGATTTATAAATCGTTTTGGAAGGAGAGTAACACACAGTTTTAAAGGTTTTAAAAAGAGTTATACTAGCTTTATGGGAGTTAGGTATAATGTCTTAAGAGAGGTAAAGAAAATGGTTTCTTGATGTTAGAAGTTAAGAGACTTGATCTTATAAGATAAGAGACTTAACTTATTTGTTTTAAAGTGAATGTTTGTGTGAAACCTCATTCGTGAGAAATTAGTACTTGTTTTTATTTAAAGGGATAATGTTTCTTGATTTGGAAATCGAATGTGTATCGACAGGACCACTGCAGCGTTAATAAAGGAAAATGTATTGAAAAATGATGAATTGTATTAAAACCAGTAGAAACCTCCATCTGCATAGAAACTAAGATGAGACAAAATGATATACATTTTCTAGATCATGGCTGCTGTAATAAGAATGTTGTAAAGAAGAATAAACTACTCTCACGTGAGACATATATTACTCAATTGTTCTAAAAAGGAATCAAGTGATTAAGTTTGGGAACTATGAAACCATTTGAAAATGAGAAGCTTGAGTAATTGAAACTAGGCAAACTGGAACTTAGGAAAAGAATGTTGTTACTTGATTTTTTAAAAGGGAATGTGGGTTGGTCATTCTAATACTACGGGTATCGGGTGACTTTTATAAGTAATGGATCTCTTTTAAAAGAATTTAACGTACGTAGTACTTTAGGGTTAAAACCCGGACTTTGGCATAAAATGAAAGTACTTTGAGTTGTGTGAAACTTGCCTATGCTTGTTGTTGTGAAACTTGCCTATGCTTGTGATGAGAGCCTTTGTTGTGCAAGTGTGGTATACGTATTCTGGCGTCTCTCGATAGAGGCGGTTGACTTATTGAGAACTTACTTGGGCGTCTTTGGCGGTGATGGAGAATTCCACGGGTATGTTTCCATTTTGATTCTTGTCTTGTTGTTGATGTCACATGGACATGTCTACCGACGCGATATTAGGGGCATGCGGCCGTGCGGCGGGTTGATTACCGATATATGGTTATTACCGCAACATGGGCGTGTCTACACCGTCTGATTCCGGGGGCATGTGGCCATGCGGCGAGGTTGACCACGATATATTGTTATTGAGGTTACATGGGCATGTCTACCGTCACGATTCCGGGGCATGTGGCCATGCGGCCTTGTTATGTGTTGCATCATGGACATGTCTACAGAAGCGATATTCGGGGCATGCGGCCATGATGCGAACATGATGGATGTATGGGCGTGAGACCCATAGTTATATTTAGTGGTGACTTTGAGGCGTGAGTCACGACTTGCTATTTTATGTTGCGTCTTGTATTTTGGTTATCATACATGTCTCACCTTTTTAAGCTATTATGATTTCATTTACTGATGTTGTGATTTCACATACTTAGTACTGTTATCTTGACCTCCTTGAGGCTGCGTTCATCTGCATGGTAGAATCATCGATCGTGGATCCTCGCTCTTAGGATCTCGGTTGGCGTTTTGGGAAGCTCCGTTTCTCGGAGGCTCATCTTTTGGTATGTGTTCCACGAGTTGTAGGTTCTTGTACATTCGAGGGGTATGGCGGGGCCTGTCCGTCATAGTCGTTGTAAATCTTAAGTGCAGCCAGAAGCATTGTGGGCAGGGTTGTAAAAGGATTAAACTGTTCGGGTTTTATGTATATACTGAAGGCAACTGTTTTGGTTGGCCTGTCTATTTATTCTATCTCTTATTTCATGATTCATGTTTTATTTTCCGCTGGTTTTCTCTGATGTTGTATCACTAGGGTGCCCGGGGTAAGGCACCAGTAACGGGCCCGGGTTCGGGGCGTTACAGGTATAGTCCCCTGTTGTTGTAGGTGCTTACATTCAGGGGTATGACGGGGCCCTGTCCCGTCATTGTTGTCATATCATTCGTAGAAGTGCATGTAATCTTTGTTGTGGCGGGGTTGTCATGGGATGTAGCTGTTCGGATTGAAGTTTTATATATTATGCGAAAGCGAAATTTCTCGATAATTGTTTTACACTTGATATTTCATGTCTTGTTTTATGTTCGTGATTACTCGATGTATGTCTACTTGTGTGCGGGGTAAGGCACGATCCACGGGCAGGTTGGGTTGTGACAAAAGTGGTATCGAGCGATTAATCCTCGGAAAGTGTCTGACCGTATCGATGAAGTCTTGATTATCGGTGTGTTGTGCACCACGATGTCGGAGGCTATAGGATATTTAGGATTAGTTTCCATTCTTCTCACTCACGAGATCGTGCCTTAGAGTTGTGTTGTAAGTTGGACCTCTAACGTATTTCTTTCCACTTACCGTTATGCCTCGCGCAGGCAAACCCGGGCGGGAGGCGAAGCGGCCGAGGAGGCTGCGAATAGAGTTGAGAAGGTTCTGAGGCACGAGCCCGATCATCACACAGGGTGGTGTTTTCATTCGGGGAGTTATGCGACGTCACTATACCCAGCAGAGTTTTAGCACGGCGGCGGCAGTTCCTACTGCGGCCATGATATTTGAACCTTCAGTTCCACGACCGGGAACAGAGAATATAGATTGCAAAGAGGCGACCCTGTTGCTAGCTATGGATTTGGCTGCCAGTGTATCCGATGTCTGCGCGAGTCTTGATGACTATCTAAGAGAGGTTGTGCAAGAGTAATTCTTTAGTTAGGCTTGAGCATGGCACGTATGCGGGCTTATGCGCGGCGAGCCAAATGCGTAGAGATCAGCGGGTTAATCGAGGATAGCGAGAAGAGGGCGAGCAATGAAGGTCCTTTGGTAACTTTCGGCGAACCGCCTCGTGAGATTAGATATGCACATCCACGGTCTGAGAGTTGGTGAGCTCGAGTTTAGGTTCCACGGCTACACGTAGGCTCGGCCCAGTGGATTGATTTTCCCTCGGTATTGATGTGGCAGATGTCATCCCGGGGAATGTCGTCTTTTGTTGGTGCTCGTTTTACCGACGGCCGTCAGGGCCATGTGTCGTAAGGATGTCCTAGTAGGAGGGATGCAAGTAGGAGGACTCAACCTTCATGATCAGTGACCAGTTCGTCACCTTCCTTAGCTATGCGCCTGCAGGCGAGTTTGATTAGAAACGACATAGGGAGTGAAGCGGTAGATCTGAGTTTATCCTTAACCTCAGAGATCGGTATGTGGGGTAAGATGGGTATATCATAAGTGCTATGTTCTGATAGCAGTGTGTTAGTTGTGATTAGAAATCATGGTTAGTAATCGGGAAAGATTGGGGGATAGGAAAGGTGTGAACCTTAGAATGTTATACGTGGAGACCTTAGAGGTAAGGCCATCTTGGGTAAAGATGTATTGTTATGCTTGATCCTTATCGGAGTGCATAGTGCACATAAGCTATGTTTGTATAATAAGTCCCTGGGTAGTGTGAAATGAAAGAGGGTAGTTGAGCTAAGAAGACCGCTAGGTTTTCGTAACAGGGATTAGTGAGATTGTTCCAGATCGGGGAGCAAGTGTTGTACGCGAGAGTGGGTCGGGTTGAGGCCATGCCGCCGGTCAACCCGCGACCTATTTTATGGTGGGGTCAGTTTGTGGTGGCCGCGGTGGTAGAGTCACGAGGGTGTTAGGCCCGAGTTAGTTAACAGCGTCTGAGTTCGTGGATGCGTTCGACGATGAGTCGGGCGATGGGTCAGCCCATCTTGTCTTTTAGTCGGGCCAGGTTACTCGGCGAGAGGTTATGCGAGATGTTACATCGAGAAAGGTAAAGTGCCGCGAGGTGCCTACGCCGCCTTATGGCGCCTTGTAGGGGCGGAAGTGAGAGATTGTCGGTCGATTGGTTCGACGTTGGCAAGGTTCAGATAGTTGGTTCATACGTTTTCAGCAGGATGTGGATAGGGTGAAGCTTATCCAGAAGAGGTTATTGGCAGCTCAGAGTCAACAGAAGTCGTGCGGATAATCTGCGACAACGCTTGGAGTTCAGGTTGACGGTGGGTCTTCTTGAAGGTACCACCCCGGAAAGGGTGTGACGAGTTTTGGAAAAACAGAGGAAACTTAGCCCGAGTTACTTTGGGCCTTTTTAGGTCATGCGAAGAGTAGGCCAGGTTGCCTATATATTAGTTTTTGCCGTCCGACTTGGGAGGCAGTATGTCGATCGCCTTATGTTGTTAGGTTCGGAAAAGTATCGGAGATCCATCCAGAGTATTCCCAGTTATGATGATCAAGTTGGAGGCAGTAACCCAGAGATTTTTTTTTGAAATTGATGCAGTAACAGAAACATGGTAAGTTATGAGAAAGAGTTCGAGTGTACGAGAAGGGTACGACACGTAAAGGAAGAAGCGAGCATGTATGGCGAGCATAGATGTGATCATTTCTTTTGTAAGGAGAAGGTGCGAAGGAAGTTTATATTTTAGACCTCGGATAAGGGCTTTGGTGATGTTAGAGATGTTTCCTCCTGGACGTGGATGTAAGTATTTGCGCAGGTGTTTACGTGGCGGTGTGGCGGGATTGTTCTCGTAAGTATAGTAGTGAAGACTATCTTGGCGCCGCGTTTGTTTGAGACTTAGAAGGAACATTCGGAACGAATGTTTCTAGAGGAGAATGTTATACCGTATTTCCAGTATGTGCGTGGGGCGTGCGTAGAAAAGTTTGGGCTTTAAAGTAGGCTTGGCGATTATTTTTGTGCCTGACACCCGATTAGAGTCGTTTTTCGAAGCGTTTTACATAACTTGCGAAGGAAAATTCGGCTATGTCATTTTAAATTTTTGCGGATTTTTCCGAGAGGCGAAACATGTTGGACCAACGAGAGGCGACACTTGGCACCTCTCGTTGGCGGAAATTATGGGCGTCCTTTGGACGATTTGGGCAATATAGTTGGTAGGATATTTTGTGTTGGTTGGTAGGGTAGATGGATAAGGTACACATGGGTACATCCTAGCCACTACACTTTCCTACTACTTGACATGATCTTGGCCATTGGTTGGCCTTTGCTTGACCTATAAATTCCCCCTTTTGAAGACTTATTCATCCTAAAAATGTTCTAAGTCTTAGAAATCCTCCCCTCCCTTCTTGTTGCTCTCGTCCTAGCCTCCCCCTCCCCCTTTGAGAAGGCCCGTTGGCGAGAGTCCCTCCATGGCGAGTACCCCACACTCCCAGTGGGGTAGGCCGAGGGGTATACACCCCCCCCCTTGTGGTGTTGTCTCGTATAAATATACCCCCCTCTTGGTAGAAATACTCTCCATAGTATTGTTACTATACCCAAATTACCTTAGCCGTATACCTTGTAGTATTCCAAAGATACCTCTATACGTAGAGCCCGGAAATACTACCGTTTGTCCTTTTTGTCTCAAACCGAAACCCTGGAGAAATCTTCACAGTTGGTTGAAGTATTTAAGAAGAAGTTGCGTA
The DNA here is from genome assembly GCA_029844215.1 of Przewalskia tangutica. Taxonomy (NCBI): domain Eukaryota; kingdom Viridiplantae; phylum Streptophyta; class Magnoliopsida; order Solanales; family Solanaceae; genus Przewalskia; species Przewalskia tangutica. Next base: position 120,228,481 of record CM056720.1, read on the forward strand.
GAACTTCTAAGGGTTGTTTGGAGCGGGTTGGAGCACCCGGAGTAGGAGCTAAACGTTGCTAAGGACCGACATTTATACTTGGATAATTTTGGGCTTATCGAGGTAATTACTACTGTCCTTCTATTGTAACTGGAAATTACATGTTGTAGGAGTATATAGTTGAAGTATACTATATATAGAACTGAACATAGTTTTGCGGCAATGTCTTTGGACTTAAGCCTGAATTTAAAGAAGAGAAGCGAGCGTAATACATAGGGTGTATCAGACATGAACTTGTGTAGTTTGTGGGTAGGGAGAGTGCGCCCAATTTTCCGTAGAATCTTGTATCTAGATTATTCTACCGAGTAGTATAGACTTTGATAGACTGTATAACCTTTATAGGTTGAATGTTCTGCGAGTAGCTTGTGCTACTTGAAAGGTGGACGAGGCTAGCCGGGTTATAGCCGTGGAGCGATTTGCTAATAGTCGATAATCGTCGAGAGGTATGTGATTCTTCCTATCCTCTTGAGCATGATATTTTAAATGAGTATATATATAGTACGGTGAAGCGTGCGTGTGTTAACTGAATAATAATTACGGCAATGTCTTCGGACTTAAGCCTGAATAATAACTACGGCAATGTCTTTTGACTTAAGCCTGAATAATAAGAATCGTGAAGTATTTTAAAAGAATTAAGTAACCTTTTTGAAAGAAGAGTAACACTTCGTTTTAAAAGTTTTAAAAGCTTAAGAGTTATACTAGCTTTATGGGAAGTTAGGTATAACGGCTTAAGAGAGATAAAAAGAATGGTTTATTAATTTTAAAAGTTAAGAGACTTGATCTTAAAAGATAAGAGACTTGACTCAATTGAATTAAAATGAATTTTGTGTGAAACCTCATTCGTGAGTAATGAGTACTTGGTTTTTAAAAGATATAATGTGTTACTGATTTCGGAAATCAGAATGAGTATCGACAAACCACTGCAGCGTTAATAAAGGGAAATGTTTTGATTAATGAAGTATTATTAAAACCAGTAGAAACCTCCATCTGCTAGAAGCTAAGATGAGACAAAATGATATTACATTTCCTAGATCATGGATGCTTAATAAGATTGATTATGAACAAGAATAACCTAATCACATATAAGGCATATGTTTCTCAGATTGTTTAAAAGAGAATTATATTATTAAATGAATAAGACTATGAACTACGAAACCTTTCTAAAATAAGAAACGTGAACATTTGAAATTAGGCAAACTTGGACATTTGGAAAATAATGTTGTTACTTGATTTTACAAAGGGAAGTGTTTTGGTTTACTTAAAAACTGATCACTCTATTTTTATACTACGGGTATTGTGTGACACGTGAAAGAAACGGATCTTTTAAAGAGTTAATGTATGAAGTACTTTGGGGATAGATACCCGAACTTGTTAGCATAAAGTACCTTGTGTGAATAACTTGATTGTGTTGGTTCGTGATAACCTTGTAATACTTTTTTATTGATTTGATAAAGTAAACATGTTAGGATGCTACGTGTGTTAGTATCTTGTGATTGTTACGTAAGGGGGTCATTCTTGTTGTGCTTACGTTGTTAAACGTTAAGCGTTATCTTATTATTGTATCACATACCCTTGACTTATTATACAGGGCTTGCCACCGCGATGCGGTCTATCGGCCTATGCGGTCTATGAGACTATGCGAGCAGCGGTATGCTCGAGATTGATCATTCCGGTGTTTAGCCCGACGGGGATGCCTATGCGGTCTTTGAGGACTATGCGGTCTTTGAGGACTATGCGGGCTGCGGAAGTCCAGCGGATCTGGGGTTAAGCGCCTCCGTCGGGGTATACCTCGGTGATGCAGGACCATGATTCGAGAATACCTCATGCGGGTGCATGTGTGACCTATGCGAGCTGCGGTAAGTTCGAGGATAGGCAGCGCGCGGTGATCTGCGGGCGAGTGGCGGCCGATCATGTAGTGCGGTCTAGAAAGACCTTGTGATCTGATTTATGGCATTTTTAGTGCGTGGGTCTTAGTAGTCGGCTATGCCTTCGTACTTACCGTGCGGTTCTATTGTGATGACTTTGAGGCGTGAGTCACGACTTGACATATTCGCTTATTTATTGTGAGCGTAGTTTGGTTATCACACATGTCTCTCGCTTTATATAGACTACTATGATTTCATTTCTGATTTATTTTCAGTTTCACATACTTGGTACTGTTATCTTGACCTCCTTGAGGCTGCGTTCATCTGCGCGGTAAAGGTACACGATCGTTGATCCTCGCTCTTGGTCACGATTCGGCGTTTGGGAAGCTCCGTTCCTCGGAAGCTTATCTTGGTATAGTCCCTGTTGTTGTAGGTGCTTACATTCAGGGGTATGGCGAGCCCCGTCCGTCGTTGTTGTCATATCATTCGTAAGTGCAGTAATCTTGTTGTGGCGGGGTTGTCATAGGATGTGCTGACCGGATTGAAGTTTTATATATTATGCCGAAAGGCGAAATTTCTCTGATAATTGTTTTACACTTCTTGATATTTCATGTCTTGTTTTATGTTCCGCTGATTAATCTGATGTATGTCTACTTGGGTGCCCGGGGTAAGGCACCAGTCACGGGCCCGGGTTCGGGTTGTGACATTTTCGGATTTTGTGGAGGAAAAAGGTTCGCTAATGGGAATTGGATTCCCAGATTTGATATTCGGACTTTTTGGATTATTTAAGAATTATGGAATTATTTTTCCGGAATTGGTCACGTAGGGCCCACGGGAGGAATTTACGGTTTGTGGTGCCCACTTTATATTTTTTTAGGATATTTTCGGAAGGTGAAATATTTTGGACCAATAGGAGGGCGACATGTGTCACCCCTAGGTGACACTTGGTGGACGAAATGTTGGACATGTTTCACACGTTTTTGGCATGGAAAATGCCATATACATTTGGTCAAAGTCTTGAAGATATTTTGTGTAGTAGATAGATAAGTGGGACCCATACACACATGGCACAATATAGACCACACACTTGCTTTAATCCTAGCCCTTGAATGTCCTATAAATACCCCCCTTAAGTTGCAAGACTTCTTCATCCACACTTAGAGATTTCCAAGTTGAAATACTCCCTCCCCTCTCCTTATGGTTCTCGTTTTTTTTGCCCTCCCCCTTAGCCAAAGTTGTCCAAAAATCCTTAAAGTCTTAAGTGTTCTTCCTTAGTGTATTAGGAAGAATAGTAACCAAGTGTTGGAAAAGATTTCACACCCCTAGCCCCTAAATTACCCCTTGGCCGAAACTAGCCACACTTAAAGCCTAAGAGTTCTTCACTTTTTGGAGTTAAAGTGTTTAAGAGAAGTTATTAGAAACTTCTAAGGGTTGCTTGGAGCGGTTTGGAGCGTACAGATTAGGAGCTAAACGTTGCTCAGGATCGACATTTAATCTTGGATAATTTTGGGCTTATCGAGGTAATAATCTTTATCCCCCCTATTGTAATTGAAAATTACATGTTGTAATGTATAGTTGAGTATACTATATATAGAATGGATATTAAAGAAGAGAATTGAACTGTAATTACATCGTAAAGAAGGATATTAAAAAGAAGGATTGAACTGTATTTACATTTGACTGTATTTTCAGTAGACTTGTGTAGTATATCTGTGAAGTAGAATTGAACACGTCCGGTTAGACGTGTAATCCCCTGGGAGTTGTTGGCCTGGTACCGGGCCTGAGTAGAGGAGGAGATTTATGAGATTGCAGTGGGGGAGGTTCTGCCGAATTTTCCGTAGAAATATTCTACGAAGAGAACTAGAAGTTAATAAGCGTTTTATGGCCATTATAGGTGGAAGTACTACGAGTAGCGTATTCTACTTGAAGGGTGGAAAAGGCTAGCAAGGTTGTAGTACTTGGAGCATTTTGCTAATTGTCGATAATCGTCGCGAGGTATGTGATCATCTTCCTATCTTTTCTAGCATGATATGTTGTGAACTATGTAGTACGGTAGACGTACATGTGTTAAATGAATTTGGTTGGTTTAAAACATAAAGTGTTATAACGGCTTTATGGGAAGTTAGTTATAACAACTTTATGTGGGCAAAGAAATGATTTGTGATTTTTAAAAGATAAAAGACTGGATGTGAATTAATAAGGACTTGGGTTGTGTTAAAAAGTTGTAAAACCGTTTTAATGAGAAATGAGTAATTGGGTTTTAAAAGAAATAATGTTATATTGATTTCGGAAATGAGAACAAGTATCGAACAAACCACTGCAGCATTAATAAAGGAAAATGTATTGACTAATTAATTATTATTAAAACCAGTAGAAACCTCCATCTGCATAGAAGCTAAGATAAGACAAAATTGTATTACATTTTCTAAATCATGACTGCTTTAATAAGATTGATATAAACAAGAATTACCTACTCACACATAAGGCATATGTTACTCAAATTGTTTTAAAAGAGAATTATGTTATTAAGTGATTAAGACTATGAACTATGAAACCTTTCGAAAATAAGAGACTTGAGTATTTGAAATTAGGCAAACTTGAACTTTTGGAAAAGAATGTTGTTACTTGTCTTTTTAAAGGGAAATTATTTTGGTTTACTTAAAATAATAGTTACTCTGTTTTGGATACTACGAGTGTTAGTATCAGGTGACTTCTTGTGAAAGATTGAATATTTGTAAGAGAATTGAAGTATGGTAATTTGCTTGTGCTTGCTTGTGCTTGCTTGTGATAGCCTTGTTGTGTAAAAGTTGTATTCTTATGCTACCACGTCTCCCGATGGAGGGCCGGTATATTGTTATTGTTGTTACATGGACATGTCTGCACCGATGAAGAATTTCAGGGGCATGCGGCCATGCGGAGGGTTAATCACCCGGTATATTGTTATTGTTGTTACATGGACATGTCTGCACCGATGAAGAATTTCGGGGGCATGCGGCCATGCGGAGGTTTAATCACCCGGTATATTGTTATTGTTGTTACATGGACATGTCTGCACCGATGCAGAATTTCGAGGGCATGCGGCCATGCGGTGGGTTAATCACCCGGTATATTGTTATTATTGTTACATGGACATGTCTGCACCGATGCAGAATTCCGGGGGCAAGTGGTCATGCGGCAGGGTTGATTACCCGATATATTGTTATTGTTGTTACATGGACATGTCTGCACCGTCTGCAGTGCAGGCATGGCGTGCGGCAGGGTTGACTACCCGATATATTGTTATTGTTGTTACATTGACATGTCTGCACCGATGCAGAATTTCGGGGGCATGAGGCCATGCGGCAGGGTTGATAACCAGATATATTGTTATTGTTGTTACATGGACATGTCTGCACCGATGAAGAATTTCGGGGGCATGTGGCCATGCGGCAGGGTTGATTACCCGGTATAATGTTATTGCATCCTGGACATGTCTACACCGATGAAGAATTCCCGGGGCGTGTGGCCATGATGCGGGCATGATTGATATTGTGGGTGTGAGACCCTTGGTTATATTTGAGTGATGAATTTGAGGGTGTGAGTCCCTGCTTTGACATGACTGCTTTTATGTCGTGAACTGTAGTTTGGTTGTCATACATGTCTCCTGTTTTATTTAGACTGTTATGATTTCGTTTATAGTATTTTCAGTTTCACATACTTGGTACATGTTGTACTGACCTCCTTCGGGGTGCTGCGTTCATGCCGCAGGTAGAGGTACACCAGTTGTTGATCTTCGCTCATAGGATAACAGTTCAGCGTTTTGAGAAGCTCCGTTTCTCCGGAGGCTTATCTTTGGTATAGTCCCCTGTCGTTGTAGGAACTTACATTCAGGGGTATGGCGGGGCCCTGTCCCGTCATTGTTGTTATAACACTCTTTGAGGTCTGTAGTACTGTTGTGGGCGGGGTTGTAAAGGTTGTAACTGTTCAATTTCTGTATATATGCAAGAAGGCAACCGTTTTGGTTGACCTGTTTTATTATCATAACTCTTGTTTCATGTTTAAGTTTTTATTTCCGCTGATTTTCTCTGATGTTGTATCACTAGAATGCCCGGGGTAAGGCACCAGTCACGGGCCCGGGGTCGGTTCGTGACAACAAGCAAATTGAATAAAGTTGCAATTACACACTACCAGACAGGCGTGGATTGAATTTAAGCAAACTGAAAAATAAATACCAGACAGGCCTGGTTTTGAATGGTACAAGGCTAGCAATAATAATACAAACTAGGTAGCGAATTCAAATAAAACAATCATACCAGGCACAAAATGACAGTTATAGGAATGAATAAACTCAGTAAAAGTTCATACAAGGTTTGCAAGGTCCTAGTATTTGCCTAGTGATTAACCTAGATTTGCCTAGCAATAATTATTGAAAGTAAAATACTAGAATTAAAGTGCATTACTGAATGTAACAAGCAAGGATATGAGTTACCTCTCGTCGCGTGCCCCCGTTGGTTCGAACGGGTAACCTCGTGAACACTTCAAATAGGCATGTGTTATCGCAGCCTACGCTCAATGGATCAACCTCTAACTTGTCTCGTGACGTGCTTTACAAGGGGGGTGGGGGGTAACCAGACAGGCCTGGCCTAAAAGAATATACAAGACAATAGAAAGTCTAGACAGGCCTGGTAGAATTACAAGAACTAAAATAACAAAAAACGGAGGAAAATTAATAAAATAAAGCAGGGGTTGAAGATTCCAAGCCTTCTCTGTGGGGGTTGACTGTACCTACACACAATGAAAGAGCAGCAGTAGCCAAGGCAAGGGGAAAATAGAAAACTGCGGCAATTGCAATAAAATAAAATATAATATATAATATTATTAATAAATATATAAGTATAGAAATACTATATATATTTAATATATAATATAAATTATAAAAGATAAATTATATATTAAAGAGCATAATATAAGATATAAAAATATAATATAATAGGTAGTAACGGAAGTAAACAAGCAAACAAGAAAATGTGGCGTGGGACAAAACCGAGGCAAGGACAGAAGTGACAAATGAGAGTAAACTGACGGCGGTGGCGGTATCGAAAAGTGAGTCCACATGATCGCTATCACATATAGCGTGTAACGTTCACCGTCAAAATTCAAAACAGCCTTGGAAGCCGTACCCACAACACAGAGGAAAGAGAAACACGTACAGTGGATCAAGTCAAAAAAGGATATCACTTAAAGGGAAGAACACGTAACAATATCGAAGAACGCACGATGAACAATAAGAACACTAACGAAGATCGAGGATAACACGAACAAGCATACATAAACAAGAACTAAAGCATGCAATAAAACAGCAATAACAACTAAAGCATGCAATAAAACAGCAATAACAACTAAAGCAACATGGCAATAGGACAGTTAACAGATTAGGACTAACAAGCTTAACACTTAAGAACAGTTATAACACTTGGACAACTAGTAAAGATCAATATTTAAGATAAACAAGATAAAGCATGCTAATAACAACAATAACAATGGATAACAATCAAACAGATATAACAGAAAACTATTCTAAGAAAGCTTTACTCTAGGGCCGAAAGACAGAACAAACGGTCAGTAGTAGACAAAGTAAGTCTTACAAACTAACAGGAATTAAGAAACAGGATTTAATGGAGCAGATAACCAGTACATGCATGAAAGAGGTAATACAACAAGCACAACAACAACACTAATATAAGAGCAGACTATTTGTAAGAAAGACGAAACTAAAACAACTAGAATAGAGAACACCTGGTATTGTGAGTCTACAAGGTTGAAGTGTTAAATGAATCGTCGATCCCTTCAGCAGAACTTTTGGAACTTCAAAACTTAAGGGCCGCCAAAAACTGTAGTTCCTCAACAAAGTAACTACCAAAACTCTGGACCCACTCTTAAAAGAAGCAGAGAGAAGCCCACAGACCAAAGCAACGAACAAAAACCCCAGGAAATGGGTCTTAGAATCTTCCCCTTCTCTCGCCGTTAATAAAACCACACAAGTAAAGCGTCGGAACCACCAGGAGAGGTGTTCCCGACCCCAAAAGGGGTGGAGAAACCCTTATCGTCCCAAGCGTTTAAGGAGAGAGAGATGGAGATGTTCAGAAATGAAAAGAAAAAAGTATCGTGTAAAGTATATAAAATGGCGTAAGAAACGCCTTTCCACCGGCTTGTCAAACATTGACACGTAAAGGAGACTTGTCGGTGATCAATAAGTGCTTCTGAACGTAATAACTCCGAACAGTGAATTAAATGCTTCCCAAAGCAAAGTGTCTCGTCATATAAATCCAAAAATAATGAACAGTAGAGCACGTGAGCTTTGGACGTTCAGTGTAATCCAACCAAAAAAAAATTCCACCTTCGTGAATGAATACGGAAAGAATCAAAGCACTTCGAGATTAATCCAAGCAAGAGCTTCACTCTTGAACTTTGATTTTGCCTTCGAAAATTCAGGAGAGAGAACTAAGAGCAAAACTCAATTGGTTAAAACTGTGGTAGGGTAAACTTTTTAAAGTGACTGGTTTCATCGCATTACGGCCCCATACACCAGAAAATTCCACCTCTATCCTGGCCCTACGGAATAGTACCACTTGGCTTGCATGCGAACAGTAAAAGGATTTCTTTTTAGGGAACACAGTTCTACTCTCGCTGGTGAGGGAATCGAACACGAGACCCCAGGCAGCAATATCCTAGTGAAATGGCCACCGGGCCAAACACATTGGTTGGTTAGCTTTTAAACTTGGTGGTATAAGAGGTCCTCAGCCCTGCTGTAGAAACCTCCCAGCGAATGCTTTCTCAAGCTCTTCCTATATTAGTGGAGCTGTGGAGGATCATCTCTTTCCCTTCGTCTCTTGTAGATGGAGGTACCATTAATAAGAGACATTGTTGAGTTGATGGTATGCCTATTTCACCTCTATATATCCTATAACTCAAAGTAAGTTAAGGTCTTTGTGAATTTCTTCAAGGAAGAAATAAAGATCTTCCTCATTCCTTGCACCCATGAAGAACAGAGGATTCAACAAAGTCTATCATTGATAAAAAAAAAAAGTGTTCAAATATGAATTCAGAGACATAGGTAAAGAGAAGCTTTACTCGCCCTTTGAAGAATAGAAACAATGTAACACCATCAACCCCATTTTTCATTAGATCAAAGCCAAAAATCTGATAAATAAAAGGAAAGGAGACCAGAAGGCGAACGACTTTGACTATAATATAGGTAGAATGTTTCCGTCTATGTCAGTTCCGAATCATCACCAAAAACATTCCCAACAACGGGACGTTCCTGAGCCGCTATAAAGTCGTTGAACACCTCTATGGCTTGTCTGACCCCTCTAATGAGATTAAGTATATATTATGATTTCTTATTCTTCTTCTGATCATGATTAGAAATATTTTATGCTACAACTTTGAAATATCATCTCCACAACAAGGATTAAAGAAGAAAATGATAATGAAATTGGGTTCTACTTTCTTAATCCTATTCTTTAGTTACTCTTATTAATTACTATATTTTGTGAATTTCGTGAAAATTATTTTCATAAATATTAGCTTTGTGATGATCATGAAACACATGTTAACTTTAAGAATAACATTTATGATATATTTTTAATTGATATCCTCCTTTGATAAATAATTTAATTGACATGCATATGCAATTATATATTACTTGTAGTAAAATAATATTAAATATATTACTTGAAAATATAATACCTATAATTTAGAAAAATTGTCGTGTAATTTAGAGATCATGAAAGGAAAATGATCGTCCTATTTAGATTTATTTTAAAAAGGTGGAAGACCTTCAGTAAATTAATTTGATGTCTTTCTTTATCTTTGAGTCATTATCTTGACATTTGCTGAAATATGGTAAATAGTTTCAGTATATTAGATATTCCCATTTCAAGTAAATATGCATATCAAATCATGTATATTTTTTATCTTATGAATTGCACATTAATATTAATTTGTGCTCGTAGACTTTGACATTTATAACAAGGATCGGTTTGCAACCCCAAATTTATGTTGACTTCTAGTTTTGAACATTTGGCCCTCGACAATATTTCACACTAGCAGCATAACGCTAGGCGCTCTATCCTTATTATGGGTTTGTCCCATTGGATTTACCATGATAAGGGTTTACGGAGGCTGCGTCTACAACCTTATGTCGGTTTCTTTGACATAAGGGATTGACGAGGGTCGACCTGTATAGGCCCTCTTGACCTCCCGACTTGTGAGATTCGCTTGAGTTTGATTATGACGCAAATGAATCACATGACTACCCGACTTGTGGGATGTGCATTTTGGTTCTTAACATCATTTCGCCTATTTGGGTCCTCTTGACTACCCGGCTTGTGGGTTCATTTTGAGAAATATGCTTGACGTTAATGAATATTGTGACTTCCCTACTTGTGGGTATGCACGATATTCCTAGCGTCATCCGTATCTTTTGTCCATGGATTCGCCTTCGGTTGGTGCTGGTTACTTAATACACTTTTTACCGTTACACCAAAAAAAAATAGAATATACTTGAGCTTATAAGTTATGTGTTGCAAGTTATAATGTATTTAAATATTCAAATGAACAAAAGAGACATTCAAGCTTAAGATGGAAAATAATTGCAAGCTGAATATTTCACAATGGAGTGATCTAACTGGATCACATTCCTTCTTCAAGAAATGTTATAGATCTTCTAATGAACGAACTTGCCAAACATGATGTAGCAAAATTCTCAGAAGGGATGGAATTGAAGCCCTATTAATAATTACAGATTGTGACAATCCAACCTTACTAGTTGGAGATCTCATGACAACGGTTCAATGTGATAACAACAAATTATCCAGTAATCTAATAAGCACCATAACCTTTCTTAGTATCTTAGTCCCACAACAACTAAAATTTTATGGTACTTAATTTAACAATTCTGAGGAACATACGCTCTTAATGAATTGGCAATAAATTACGCAGGATTTATTTCTGTTACACGTTTTCTTTGAGAAATAACTGTGTAATACATGACTTTTCATACACGTGCAACACAAGTGTTGACAAAATAGTTTTTATATATTAGGAACAATTCCATATACATCTAAAAGTCTACAATAAATTTACTTTCTTTGTATTGAATAGAATTTCGAGGGTCTTTCGGAAACAGTTGTTCTACCTATCAAGATAGAGGTAAAGTCTGCGTACACTCTACTCTCCCCAGACCCCACGTTGTGAAATTTCACTCGGTATGTTGTTGTAGTATTGAATAGAATTTCACATAAATGATAAAGTAACACATTGATAACTTTTTCAAAGTAAATATAAATAAAAATTATCCACGGGACTTGAGAGTACCGTTGATATATAAATAAACAGGGAGTGGCAAGTCATGTTCATCGATCACATAGGAGTATTTTCGGTCATAGTACCAATCACCAAACACCTTCATTGTAGTCTGCATCAACATTCCATCTAATTAATATCATGAAATAAGTGCTTATTTTTCTTTATGTTTTCACTAAAATTTAGAATGCTATCAATTTAACTATTAATCACAATACATCATTGGATTGAATTTATTGAAACATCAAATGCTACGAAAATGTCAGTATAAATATTTTCTGTAAAGAGAATGATAATCGAGGATTATGCAACAGAAAACATAACAAAATAAGAAAATCATACTTTTCTCCACTCATCCCTCCACTGTTATAAAGATTTTTACCTCATTTTCAATAATCTACCATAATACATTGTGGTTAGCTATGCAACGTATGTACTGTCTTTTTAACCCCCAACCTAGCCATCTAGAGTAGATTATTAGGTATCTAGATCCTTTTTTTGAAAAAACAAATCTTTGCTAGTGAAACATTTACGTCTAAAAAGTTAATGTTACATTTTTAATATATTGTAACAACTCGTTAGGTCATTTTGGCTATTTATCATATTTTTCCATCAATCCCTTTTCCCTAGCTTTGTTTTTGATATTTTTATGTGCGGGAAATGGGTGGAGCGGTTCCCGAGGTAATTGGGTGAAAATAACAAAAGATAACCTAAGTTTTGAGTTTTGGAAGTTTTACGTTTGAGAAGTTTGATTAAGAGTTGACTTTTGGGAAGACGCACTCGGAATTGAATTTTGATGTTTTCCCTAGCTACGGAATGTAATTTTTAACTTAGGTGGGTGGTTGAAACCAGTCCCGAGTGATTTTAGTACGATTCAGGTAAGTTTGTGGAACTTGGAAAAGTCTTAAGTTACAAAATGAGTTTGGTTGACTAAAGTCAACATTGATAGAATTTGAGTATTTTTTTTAATTTTTTTTATCTATTTCATTAGGTCTGAAATATCGTTTATGACTTAGTCAAGTCATTGTTTCGATTCCCGATGGACTCGAGTGTATTTTGAACTCTTGGTTGTGATTTTAGTAACCTAATGAAATTGGAGTTGGCTTGGGTTAACAACAGGTTAGGATGACCTTGTATGAGTGTTTTGAGTGCGCGACCAAGTCTTTTGCATGTTGTAGCAGTGGTTTGTATATTTGGTTTGTGTTCGGGAAGTCTCGGATGAGTTTCGGAGGTTGATTCAATGTTTGGATAAAAAATGGAGTTTACTGGTTTTTGGTTACTGATGTCATCACAATTGCGATGTTGGGACTCACAATTTTGAGGTGCCACAATTGCAGTGAGTGGATCACAATTTCGAGGATTGGTCTACTTTTTCGGATGGGTCGGGTCAGGCTGCGAGCTCACATTTGTGAGAAAATGGTTCGCTTTTGCGAACATCGTTGGTAGAGAGGGATTCAATTCCCAACTCGACTTAGACATTTCATTTCACATTTTTAAGATTGGGAGCTTGGCCTAAGGCAATATTTGAGGCGGTTTCAAGAGTCTTCATTTGAGTAAGTTTCTTAACACCCTATTGTGATTATATCTTCGATTATCGAGAGATTTCATGCTAGAGATCATAATTTTAGGAGAGGAATTTTATGGGTTAATGAATCCTAAGTTGAAAATGGAGTTTTCTCTAATTGAGCATGAAATTGGTGTTGGTTTTGGATGATTCTTAGTATATAATCTCTCTAGATGATGGGTAAACTAATTTTGGAGCAAACTTCCCATTTTACCCTTTATGGCTCGCAATCCTATTTTTGGGTGACCTTTTGGGTCCATAAATTTTATATAGCAATATATGTAACGATAGAATCGTGTATTGATGTACTTCCCACATTTGAATAGATTGGCACTTTTCATAGGTGTTACAAAAAGGAAAAGCTTTGTTGTGATCGTTGGGCTTCTAATTTAAGGAAAGTTGAGACTTGTACATTATTCTAAGTGTTATGGTTGGTCTAGTGAACTAATTAAGAGGGTTTAATGGTGATAATAAGGGGGTCCCGATACTTAGTGAGGTGACGAACACTTGTATCGGGTACCGATGACATGTTATGGGTACTTGTGCTTTAAATTGGATATTGAATGTCATGCTTTCGGCACTATCTGATTGTATAGTGTGATCCCATAAATCTTTGATTGGGGTTTGAACCCCATATTTTTTGTTTTATGACTATATGCTTGTCTTATCTATGATTGTGTGTTTCCATCACTCCTACATGCCCGTTTAAAGGTAAAAAGAAGCTAAAGGTCGAGTCTTTGTTGTGAATTGGCTAAAGGTAAAATCTTTTATGATCTATACTGACTAAAGACTGAATCTTTGTTGCATATCCTTGCTTCTTATCATTATGCATGTCATATTCATGCTTCATATGGTATCTCATGCATGCATATTTTCTAATACATATGTGGGTCCAAGGAAAATGATTTCGGACGGAGTGATGCGATATTTATGAGCCAATTGGCTAAAGATAGGTATTGTGAGTCTAGTATTGGCTAGAGACATGTATTATGAGCTTATATTTAGCTAAGTGATGTTATTGGGAGCCTAATATTGGCTAAGGAACCAAAGGGAAATGATTTCCGATGGTATATAGACCTCGCGAGTCTCCCATGGGTCGTGATTCATAGAATTTGTATGTGTGTGTATCGGTGATGAGAAATAAAGGCCATACATTATATTTTCATTTGCATCTCATATCATATCATTTCATTTATATTTTGTTTGATTGATGCCTAAACTGTTGTTTGGAACACTTTTGACTGGGTTAACTGAAATCTTAATTTGACCTGAGAGATTAGATGATATAACCTAGGCTTGAACTCATAATTTAAATGTATTAGTATTTACAATTATTATGATGGATTAATGGTGGTTTGTGTGGTAATATTAATCGGAAGGCCAACCCTCGTCTCTGTTTAAGATAGGTTCGGTTGACACTAAGACTGAGTACACATTGTTTCATGTACTCACGCTACACTTGTTACACCCTTTTATGTGCAGGTTCAGTTCCTAGTACCAGTGGAGCGTGCAACCACTCTTCCCATTGAGGAGCTACATCGGATGATTTGGGGTGAACCAATAGAGAGATTCATGGCACCAGATCTTCCCTTTTATCTTTTATTTTGTCCTTTTTATACAAACAACTTATGTACTTTCGGGATATATTCCCAGACTTGTATTATTCTATAGTTAGTTCTTGTACTTGTGATACCTAGTTTTGGGGGATTTTGTACTTTTGTATTTAGGTATCTTATCAGATTTTATTAAGACCTGAAAATCTAGTTTACTATGTTATTATTATGTATATTTTTCTTTTATAACTTTGGGTAATTGGCTAAGCATTGGCTTATCGACTCATGTGAGTTGGTGCCATCACGACCTTCAAATTTGGTTCATGACAAATTGGTATTAGAAGTTTATGTTCATCGATCTCACAAGTACAAGAACAATGTCTAGTATAGTCTTGTGGATCGGTACAGAGATGTTTGTACTTATCTTCGAGAGGCTATAGGACATCTAAGAAAATACTAATATTTTATTCCTTATCGTGCGTACTTGATTCTAATGGTTTCTAAAAGTTTCTTTATTTCATTCTCTCACAAGTGGTGAGGACATGTTAAGCCGCAGTAGGAGGTCATGAGCCCACACTGATGTCATTACCCACTATTGATATTGTTTCTCAATGGAGAGGCATGGGATGAGGTAGAGGTCGCGACAAGGCCAGGGCTCGTGTTTCTATGCTAGCTAGAGGCCAAGCACCAGTTGTTGCTCAGGCTCGTGTTAGAGAGTTGATCCCGGAGCTAGAGGAGGAGCTAGTGCAGGGAAGGAGATTGGATGCGCCCATGTACCTGAGGGATTTATTTCTATTCCTCTTCTTCAGGACACCCTAGCGCGCATTCTGAGCATTTTTAGGGTTGAACTCAGGAAGGAGCACTGTCATTTACTCCAGATGGTTCAGAGACCACAATTGGGGGTCAGACTCCCAATCAGGCAGCTGCAAGTTATAGGACCCAAGAGGCTCCTCAGATTCCGGGTTATCCAGCTTAAGATATTACTATCTATCTAGTTATTCATCTCACTATGTCAGTTGATAAGTAGAAGAGGTGGAATAAGTTTGAGAATATGAATCCACCAAAGTATGATGGATATTCTGATGATAATTCTTATGGGTTTTTAGTGAGTTTCCATGAGATGATGTTATACCCCGTATTTCCAGAGTATGTACGTGAGGGCGTACGTAGAAAAGTTTGAGCCTTAAATTAGGCAAGGGTCGAAAATTTTGTTCACAACCCCCGAAAAGAATTGTTTTCCGACGAAACGTTTTCCGGACTTTGCGAAGGGAAAATTACGGCTATGTCATTTATAATTTTTGTGGATTTTTCCGAGAGATGAAATATTTTGGACCAACGAGAGGGTGACACTTGTCCCTCAAGTGGACGTCAAGCCATGGGAGTTCTTGGCACGTTTTTTGTGTTGATTTTTTGTCAAGGAGTTGGTAGGATATTTTGTAGATATTTTGTGTAGTAGATGAGCAAGTGGGACCCACAAACACTTTTCCAAATCTAGACCCTCCACTTCCCCCCCCCCCCACTTGTCTTGATCTTGGCCATTGGTTGGCCTATAAATACCCCCCCCCCCCCCCCATCCTTAGTTGAAGACTTCTTCACAAAAATTTCTAAGTCTTGAAAACCCTTCCCCTTTGGAGGTTCTCGTCCAAGTCCTCCCTCCCTTTGTGAGGCCTTTCGTAGAGTACCCCTCTTGAGTGTTGTCTCGTATAAATACCCCCCCCTTGGTAGAAAAGTACTCTCCAAGTATTGTTATTATTCCAAAGATACCTCTATACGTAGAGCCCGGAAATACTACCTTATGTCCTTTTTGTCTCAAACGAAACCCTAAGGAAAAATCTTCATAGTTGGTTGAAGTGCTAGTAGAAGTTGTTTGGAAACTTCTAAGGGTTGTTTGGAGCGGGTTGGAGCGCCCAGAGTAGGAGCTAAACGTTGCTCAGGATCGACATTTAAACTTGGATAATTTTGGGCTTATCGAGGTAAATACTCTTGTCCTTCTATTGTAATTGGAAATTACATACTGTAGTAGTATAGAAATGAATATAAGATTCATAGAAGTATATTACAGAAGAGAATTAAACTGAAATCACATCAGAAGAATATTAATGATGAAGATTAAATTGTACTTACATAGGACTGTATTTGCAGTAGATTTGTGTAGTTTAACGGGTAGGGAAGTGCTGCCCGATTTTCCGTAGAATAGAGAAGCCTCTGCTTAGAATGTTCTACAGAGTAGTCTAGACGTTGATAGACGTGTATGGCCTTTATAGGTTGAAGGTTCTGCGAGTAGCATGTTCTACTTGAAAGGTGGACAAGGCTAGCCGGGTTATAAGCGTGGGCGTTTTGCTAATTGTCGATAATCGTCGCGAGGTATGTGATTCTTCCTATCCTCTTGAGCATGATATTTTAAAAGAATATATATATAGTACGGTAGACGTACGTGTGTTAACTGAACGTGGTTTTACTCCGATGTCTTTTGACTTGAGCTTAATAATAAGAGACTTGATCTTAAAAGATAAGGGACTTGACTTAATTGAATTAATATGAATTTTGTTAAAAAGTGTGAAACCTCATTCGTGAGTAATGAGTACTTGGTTTTTAAAAGGAATAATGTTTTACTGATTTCGGAAATCAGAATAAGTATCGAACAAACCACTGCAGCGTTAATAAAGGGAAATGTTTTGACTAATTAAGTATTATAAAAACCAGTAGAAACCTCCATCTGCATAGAAGCTAAGATGAGACAAAATGATATTACATTTCCTAGATCATGGCTGCTTTAACAAGATTGTTATAAACAAGAATAACCTACTCACACATAAGGCATATGTTTCTCAAATTATTTTAAAAGGAGAATTATATTATTAAGTGATTAAAACTATGAACTACGAAACCTTTCGAAAATGAGAAGCTTGAGCATTTGAAATTAGGCAACTTGAACGTTTGGAAAATAATGTTGTTACTTGATTTTACAAAGGGAAGTGTTTTGGTTTACTTAAAAAGATAGTCACTCTATTTTTATACTACGGGTATTGTGTGACTTTTGTGAAAGAAACGGATCTTTTAAAGAGTTAATGTATGAAGTACTTGAGGATAAAAACCCGAACTTGTTAACATAAAGTAGAAAGTACCTTGTGTGAATAACTTGATTGTGTTGGTTTGTGATAGCCTTGTAATACTTTCTTGTTGATTTGGTAAGTAAACATGTTAGGATGCTACGTGTGTTAGTATCTTGTGATGTTGTGTAAGGGGTTATTCTTGTTGTGCTTACGTTGTTAAGCGTTAAGCCCGTTATCTTGTTATTATATCACATACCCCTTGACTTGTTATACAGGGCTTGCCACCCGCGATGCGGTCTATACGGCTATGCGGTCTGTGTGACTACGCGGGCGGCGGTATGCTCGAATTGATCATTCGGGTGTATTATCCCGTCACGAGTGCCTTATGCGATGCGTGTGACTATGCGGTCTATGTGACTATGCGGTGCGGGAGTCCGTGAGGAGTACGCGGGCTAGCTACCCCGTCGAGGAATACCTCATGCGGGCTATGTGTGCTTTATGCGGGCGGCGGTATGCTCGAGATTAGACGCGCACATTGATCACGAGGCGAGTGGCGGCCGATCATGTGGTGCGGTCTAGAAAGACCTCGTGATACAGTTTATGGCATTGTTGGTACTGTGGGTCTTAGTAGTCGGTTATGCCTTCGTACTTACCCCGTACGGTTTTATTATGACATAGGTGGGACCTGGTGTTCATGTGTATTCCTTGGTGATTTTATATCATAGACTGCCGACAGTGAGGAAGGTATTCCACGGGCATGATTGATATTGTGGGCATGAGACACATAGTTATATTTGAGTGGTGACTTTTAGGGCGTGAGTCCCTGACTTGACATGACTGCTTATTTATTGTGAACTGTAGTTTGGTTATCATATATGTCTCCTGCTTTATATAGACTACTATGATTTCATTTCTGGCATTTTGATTTCACATACTTGGTACTGTTGTCTTGACCTCGCCCGAGTGCGTTCATCTGCGGTATAGGTACGCGATGTTACCTCGTATTCTGAGGACATGTGTTAAGAACGTACGTAAGAACTCGCAAGTGTTAAAATTTGAGACTGTAAAATTTTTTAACGGAATTATGGAATTGTCGGAAAACGTATTATTGTGACGAATGGGAGGGCGACACGTGTCACCCCCTTATGTTGTCTTGGACGAATTGAAGCATGGGCACAATGGTCATTTGACCTTTGGTTGGATGATTTAGTCTTGCAAGTAGTAGCATGAGTAAATTGACTAAGTCAATGACCCCACTTAGTCTTGATATTTAGCTAGAGCTCATCCAAACCACCCAATTGGTTGCATCTTAACCCTCAGTGTCCCTATATTTAATACTAGTAGCAAGAGATGACTTAACACTTAGCAAAATTTCACAAAATTGAAGACTACACTAATGGTGCTCTCGGGTTCACCATGGAGAAGAAAGGAAAAATTTTCGTTGCTTGTTCTTTAAGCTCCACATTTTAAACCAAGGTTCTTGAGTGTTATGTAAGTGTATCTCAATAGAAAAATCCCGGAAAAAGAGAGTTTTCGTAGTAGTCGCAAAGCAAAAACCTAGTTGTCTTTCTAGGTTTTGTTTAGAAGTTTGAAGGAAAATTGTTGGGGTTGTTCTAAGGGTCTCAAGGAGCGGATTGAGGTGTCTTGAAGAGGCTCTAGGTTGCTAAGGAGCAACCGGTTTTGAAGATTGGATTACAATTCGTGGAGGTATAATCTTGTTCTCTTTAAGTGTTACAAGATTATGTAATTGTTAACCTTACATTTTTACTAGCATGAAGTATATGTGTTGAAGTTTTATAAGTATTATGGATTGTTGTAGCTTAAAATCCGAAATGACATGTAAGCCATGATTAAGTTGGATTACAATTTAATCGTTGTTAGAATCGTCGCATGTAATTGACTTGAAGATTACGGTTGTTATAATCAAATGCGACTTGATATCATGTGAGGCTACCAATTTGGATTGAAATGGAAATTGGATAAGAATTGGTATTGTTGTATTCTTTATGGCCGAAAATTGGACTAGTAGTTTGTTATTCATTTGTTTTGGACTACCTTATAGATTGTGGTGAGCCATTGGGGCTGTTTGGTTATTGTATTCGACCTTGAAAAGGTGGCAAAGTAAGTAGAAACAAAGGAGGTCTTTGTCAGATTTCCCGTAGAATTTAGTGACTTAGCACCTAGGATATTCTACGTTGAAGTAAGAGGTTAATAGACATATTGTGACCATTATAGGTTGAAGTACTTTGGAGCATTTTGCTACTTGTCGACATATTGTGACCATTAGAGGTAGTTGTGTGATCTACTCTATGTAGAACTTTTCCTATCTTTGAGCATGACTAGTTGCACGTATGTAGTACGACAGACGTATAACACCTAGATATCCTTTACTAATTTTATGAATAGCCAAGTCGGGTGAGTTAGGGGATTAACTCACTTCTTTGAAAGAATAAAGGATGTCTTGAGTTTTATTAAGTTAAGGGACTTGAAGAGTTTTAAAGTATGTGATACTTGTTAGTTTTAAACGTATAAGTCCCTTGGATAGGAAATTGTTTTTGGCTAAGATATAAAGTGAATATAACGGCTTTATGGGAAGTTAGTTATATTTGCTTTATGGAAAGATAAATGAATTGATTTTAGTGAAAAGGCAACTTGTTTTTAAGGCATTAATTGCCTAAGGTTTTATATAAAATGAGTCACTTGTTTTCTAAAGGTTAAGAGACTAGTAGTATGTTTGAAAGGTATGAGAATTGATTTGAAAGTATTTAATACTTGGTTTCAAAAAGTAGAAGTCTCTTGGTTATAAAAGGAACGTGTTGGTCTAAACCATAAAGGGTTATAACGGCTTTATGGGAAGTTGGTTATAACGGCTTTATGGAAGGTTAAGAGAATAGTTTTCTCTAATAAAGTAATCAAAGAAATAACTTGTATTAAGGAACGGCAAATTGGTTTAAAGGTACCAATTGCTTAAGGTTTTTAATAAAAGAAGTCACTTGATTTAGAAGCCGGTATTTGTATTTCTAAAAAGGTATTGTGACTTGTCTTGAAAGGTGAATAGGACTTGATACTACGGTTGTTAGTATCTTGGGGCTTTACATAGAAAGGAGTCTTTTATAAAAGAATGTACGTACGTAGTACTTTGGCTTGATAAATTGAGAATTTGTCTAAGTGTGCCTTGATAAGTACTTTGACTTGTTAAAAGAGAATTATTCTATGTATGCCTTGATTAGTACTTTGGCTTGATAAATTGAGAATTTGTCTAAGTGTGCCTTGATAAGTACTTTGACTTGTTAAACGAGAATTATTCTATGTATGCCTTGATTAGTACTTTGGCTTGATAAATTGAGAATTTGTCTAAGTGTGCCTTGATAAGTACTTTGACTTGTTAAAAGAGAATTATTCTATGTATGCCTTGATTAGTACTTTGGCTTGATAAATTGAGAATTTGTCTAAGTGTGCCTTGATAAGTACTTTGACTTGTTAAAGAGAATTATTCTATGTATGCCTTGATTAGTACTTTGGCTTGATAAATTGAGAATTTGTCTAAGTGTGCCTTGATAAGTACTTTGACTTGTTAAAGAGAATTATTCTATGTATGCCTTGATTAGTACTTTGGCTTGATAAAATGAGAATTATCCTATGTGTGCCTTGATAAGTACTTTGGCTTGGTTAATTGAGAACTTGCCTATATGTCTGGTAATAGCCTTTGAGTGCAAGTATTATGTTTTATTAAGTTGTCGCGACTCTCGGTTGAAGGTCGGATGTCTTGTTGTAAGTTCTTGGGGCGTCTGAAGCGGTGATGTGGGATTCCACGGGTATCTTAGATTACTTGTAGTACTTGGTTAAATTCGGATTTTTATAGAAGACATGGTAGTGCTTATGTCTTGTTGATGGTCGGTCGAGATAGGGTAAGAGTATAAATGAGGCAAGCCCCAGGCGTTGTACCACCTTCTCCGTGGTAAGAGTATAAGTGAGGGTAAACCCGAGACGTTGTACCACCCGCTTTATGTGTTGATTGTCGTAGGTTGAGATAGGGTAAGAGTATAAATGAGGCAAGCCCAGACGTTGTACCACCTTCTCCAGGTAAGAGTATAAATGAGGCAAGCCCAGGCGTTATACCCCTTGCTTTACCACCTCCTCCAGGGTAAGAGTATAAATGAGGGGCAAGCCCCAAGACGCTATACCACCTGTTTTGATTGGTATTATGGGCGTGAGACCCATGGTTATGTTTTACACTTATAGCTGTCGACAGTGATGTGGGATTCCACGGGCAAGAGATATATATATGTATTGTGTATGTATGCGCAGCGGTGAGGTGGGATGCCACAGGCGCGTCACGTGGTTATATTTTACACTTATAACTGTTGGCAGTGATGGGGTATTCCACGGGCACACTTTGCTATTTGTGTGACTTGATCGCGTCCCAGATTGGGCCGGGTAGTATATGTGTCCCTTTGTAATGGGCCGGACTATGTTATGAAAGATAAGTAAGTTAGATAGAGATGAACTTAATGACTTCTCCTAAGTAAGTACGTAAGATATGGCTATAACTCTTAACGGAATGTAAAAGATATTGATGTGAAATTAAGTTCATAAGTGGTAATGACACGGCAGGATCTGGTATGTATTTTTATACTTGTCCTTGTCATTCTTTTATCTGATTATGATACATTTCTTATGACGTTATTTACATTCCATATTAAATACTGTTATGCGGCCCCGCCCGGGCTGCGTTAAATGCCGCGAGTTTTAGGTACCAGTTGGTGATCCTTGCTCTTAGGATCTCGGTTGATTTTGAAAGCTCCACTTGCTCGGAGGCTTATCTCTTGGAGCAGTTTTCACGAGTAGAAGATTCATGTATATTCAGGGTATGGCGGGGCCTGTCCGCCACGATTATTATTCTAAGTGCAGTAGTCACATATGTGGGTCGGTTTGTAAAGAAAGGAGGCAAGCTTCATTTATGTATGTGCGTTCGGAAGGTAGCCTATCGGCTAACTTTGTTGTTTTATTCTCGTTGTTTTTATTTTATAAGTTTCATGTATGTTCGCTGATTTTCTCGATGTTTACGTAAGGGTGCCTGGGTAGGGCACGATCGCGATCGAGTGGTCGTCGTGACAACGATGTTGATCCTCGCCATAGGGTCACGATTCGTTTGGGAAGCTCCATTTCTTCGGAGGCTTATCTTGGGTATAGTCCCCTGTCGTTGTAGGTACTTACATTCAGGGGTATGGCGGGGCCCTGTCCCGCCATTGTTGTTATCATTCTTAGAGGTCTGTAGCACTGTTGTGGGCAGAGTTGTAAATGGGATGTAACTGTTCGGTTTCATGTTTTTATATAAGCCGAAAGGCAAATTTTCTCGAGATAAAGCTTTCTCATTCATATTATTTTATGTCTTGTTTTATATTCCGCTGATTACTCTGATGTTGTATCACTAGGGTGCCCGGGGTAAGGCACCAGTCACGGGCCCGGGTTCGGGTCGTGACAAAAGTGGTATCAAAGCAGTTAATCCTCGGAAAGTGTCTACAGACCGTATCTAGTAGAGTCTTGATTATCGGTGTGTTGTGCACCACACCAATAATCAGGAGGCTATAGGATATTTAGGATTAGTTTCCATTCTTCTCACTCTGAGATCGTGCTTAGAGTTGTGTTATAAGTTGGACCCCTCTAACGTATTTCTTTCCCTTACCGTTATGCCTCCGCGTAAGGCAACCCGGGCCCAGAAGGGCAAAGCGGCGAGAGGCTGCGAGTAGAGCTGAGATGGTTACTAGGGCACAGCCCAATCATCACTGGGGTGGTGCTTCATTCGGGAGTTCTGCGGCGTCACGGCCAGCAGAGTTTAGCACAGCGGCAGTAGTTCCTACTGCGGCCATGACATTTACACCTTCAGTTCTACGACCAGTAGCAAAAAGAATAGACCGCAAATAGACGACCCTGTTACTAGCTAGGGAGTTAGCATCCAGAGAGTATATTATGTATCGATTTATCGCGGGTCTTGATGATTATCTAAGAGAGGGTTGTGCAAGAGTAGCTCTTGATCGAGCTTGAGCATGGCACGTATGCGGGCTTATGCGCGTGGCGAAAGCGTATAGATCGACGGGTTAACCAAGATCAGCGAAGGCGAGCAGCGAGGTCCTGGTAACTATCAGCGGACCGCCTCGGCCGAATTAGATATGCACCTCCACCGGTCGCAGTGGTCCTCGCGGGGTTGAGACATTCGGGGTATGCGAGAGTTGGTGAGCTCGAGGCTTCGATTCCACAGATACACGTCGGTTCGGCCCGGATTGATTTTCCCTCAGTATTCACAGTATGGCCGGCGTCATCCCGGGGAATGTCATCTTTTTGTTGGTGCTTGTTTTACATGCGGTCGTCAGGGCCATGTGTCGAAAGGGTGTCCTAGTAGGAGGATGCAAGTAGGAGGACTCGGCTACGGTCGATTCGCGGATTGATGGCTCGGAGAGGAAGGTATTAACGAGAGAGGCCACCCCGCGCCGGTGTGGCCGTTGTGGTAAGTGTCATTATGGGAAATGTCGTACTTCTTCGACAGTTTGTTATGCTTGCGGTCAGCAGGGCCATTTTGCGAGAAATTGTCCGACCAGAGGTGGCGCGGATGTAGAGACTTCGGCGTTGAAATTCGATGACGATTCATCACGCCACTAGCTATGCGCCCAACAGGGCGGGATTGATTAGAACAACAAAGGGGAGTGAAGCGGTAGATACATGTATATCCTTAACCCTCTAGAGATTAGTATGTGTGATAAGTCCCTGAGTGGTATGATATGAAAGAGGATAGTTGAGCTAAGAAGACCACTAGGTTTTCGTGACTCGATGGTGAGATTGTTCCGGATCGGGGAACAAGAGTTTTCGCGCGATAAGCGGGTCGGGTTGAGGGCCGAACGCGGGTCAACCCGCGGCCTGTAATGTGGTAGAGTCAGTTCGGGGTGGTCCCGCCAGGTGGTGGGGTCACGAGGGTGTTAGGCCCAAGTTTAGTTAACCATCGTACGAGTTCGTGGATGCGTTCGACCGATGAGTCGGCGATGAGTCAGCCCATCTTATCTTCGATCGGGGCCGTTTACTCGGCAGAGGGTTATGCGAGATGTTATATCGGGAAGGTTGTAAGGTTTCACGAGGTGCCTACTTTCACCTTATGACAGGCAGTGGAGCCCAGGTTGCGGCTATTTTCTTTTTCTGGAAGTTTTACCAGGCAGGGTTAGGAACTCAGGTAAGTCTCAGTATCGCATTCGCCCTCGGGCCAGTGTTTGGATTTCAGGGGTAGCTGTAAGGATGGTTGCCTCCTGTTGAGGGAGTGTTTTAATAGCTACCATTTCAGTATTCGAATGTCGCTTTATGACGCCTTGTAGGGGGCGGAAGTGTAAGTTGTCGGTCGATTAGTTCGATGTTGGCAAGGTTCAGATAGTTGGTTCATACTTGTTCAGCAGGATATGGATAGGGTGAAGCTTATCCAGAAGAGGTTATTGGCAGCTCAGAGTCAACAGAAGTCGTGCGGATAATCGGCGACGACGCTTGGGGTTCAGGTTGACGGTGGGTCTTCTTGAAGGTACCACCCCGGAAAGGGTGTGACGAGTTTTGGAAAACAGAGAAACTTAGCCCGAGTTACTTTGGGCCTTTTTAGATCATGTGAAGAATAGGCCAGGTTGCCTATATGTTAGCTTTGCCTTCCGACGTAGGAGGCAGTACGTCCGGTCTTCATGTTGTTATGTTCGGAAAAGTATCAGAGATCCATCCAGATTGTTCCCAGTAATGATAACCAAAGTTGGAGGTAGTAACCCAGAGATTTGGAACCAAGCGATGCGGAAATGTGGTAAGGTATGAGAAAGAGTTCGAGTGTACGAGAAGAACGACAGTAAGGGAAGAAGTGAACATGTGTTAAGAGAATAGAAGTGATCGTTTCTTAAGGGAGTATCGTTTAGACTTTGGGTGGAAGCTTTTGTGATGTTAGAGGTGATTCCTCGTAGACTTGGATTAAGTATTGGAGCGTGTGTCATTTTGTGGCCATGTGTGGCATTGGCAACTTGTTTAAGTTATGAGGAACTTTATAGTTATCCGTCTTGAGAAGGAACATTCGGGACGAATGTTTCTAAGGAGGAGAATGTTATACCGTATTTCAGTATGTATGCGTGAGGCGTGCGTAGAAAAGTTTGAGCCTTAAATTAGGCAAGGGTCGAAAATTTTGTTCCTGACCCTAGAAAGAATTGTTTTCCGACGAAGCGTTTTCCGGACTTTGCGAAGGAAAATTACGGCTATGTCATTTATAATTTTGCGGATTTTTACGAGAGATGAAATATTTTGGACCAACGAGAGGCGACACTTGTCCTCAGTGAACGGCAAGCCATGGGAGTTCTTGGCACGTTTTATGTGTTGATTTTTGGTCAAGGAGTTGGTAGGATATTTTTGTAGATATTTTGTGTAGTAGATGTGCAAGTGGGACCCACAAACACTTGTCCAAATCTTGACCCTCCACTTGCCCCCACTTGTCTTGATCTTGGCCATTGATTGGCCTATAAATACCCCTTAGTTGAAGACTTAACCCGTCACAAAAATTTCTAAGTCTTGAAAACCCTTCCCCTTTGGAGAGGTTCTCGCCCAAGTCCTCCTCCCCTTTGTGAGGCCTTTCGTGAGAGTACCCCACTCCTCTTGAGTGTTGTCTCGTATAAATACCCCCTTGGTAGAAAAGTACTCTCAGTATTGTTATTATTCAAAGATACCTCTATACGTGAGGCAGGAAATACTACCTTATGTCCTTTTTGTCTCAATCGAAACCCTAAGGAAAAATCTTCATAGTTAGTTGAAGTGCTAGTAGAAGTTGTTTGGAAACTTCTAAGGGTTGTTTGGAGCGGGTTGGAGCGCCCAGAGTAGGAGCTAAACGTTGCTCAGGATCGACATTTAAACTTGGATAATTTTGGGCTTATCGAGGTAAATACTCTTGTCCTTCTATTGTAATTGGAAATTACATACTGTAGTAGTATAGAAATGAATATAAGATTCATAGAAGGATATTACAGAAGAGAATTAAACTGAAACCACATCAGAAGAATATTAATGAAGAAGATTAAGCGCACTTACATAGGAATTTGTATTTGCGATGAACTTGTGTAGTTTAACGGGTAGGAAGTCTTTGCCCGATTTTCCGTAGAATAGAAGCCTCGCTTAGAATGTTCTCTGAGTAGTCTAGACGTTGATAGACGTGTATGGCCTTTATAGGTTGAAGGTTCCGCGAGTAGCATGTTCTACTTGAAAGGTGGACAAGGCTAGCCGGGTTATAGCCGTGGAGCGTTTTGCTAATTGTCGATAATCGTCGCGAGGTATGTGATTCTTCCTATCCTCTTGAGCATGATATTTTAAAAGAATATATATATATATGCGGTAGGCGTCGTGTGTTAGCGAACGTGGTTTTACTCCGATGTCTTTTGACTTGAGCTTAATAATAAGAGACTTGATCTTAAAAGATAAGGGACTTGACTTAATTGAATTAATATGAATTTTGTTAAAAAGTGTGAAACCTCATTCGTGAGTAATGAGTACTTGGTTTTAAAAGGAATAATGTTTCTTGATTTGAAATCGAGAATAAGTATCGAACAAACCACTGCAGCGTTAATAAAGGGAAATGTTTTGACTAATTAAGTATTATAAAAACCAGTAGAAACCTCCATCTGCATAGAAGCTAAGATGAGACAAAATGATATTACATTTCCTAGATCATGGCTGCTTTAACAAGATTGTTATAAACAAGAACAACCTACTCACACATAAGGCATATGTTTCTCAAATTGTTTTAAAAGGAGAATTATATTATTAAGTGATTAAAACTATGAACTACGAAACCTTTCGAAAATGAGAAGCTTGAGCATTTGAAATTAGGCAACTTGAACGTTTGGAAAATAATGTTGTTACTTGATTTTACAAAGGGAAGTGTTTTGGTTTACTTAAAAAGATAGTCACTCTATTTTTATACTACGGGTATTGTGTGACTTTTGTGAAAGAAACGGATCTTTTAAAGAGTTAATGTATGAAGTACTTCGGGGATAAAAACCCGAACTTGTTAACATAAAGTAGAAAGTACCTTGTGTGAATAACTTGATTGTGTTGGTTTGTGATAGCCTTGTAATACTTTCTTGTTGATTTGGTAAGTAAACATGTTAGGATGCTACGTGTGTTAGTATCTTGTGATGTTGTGTAAGGGGGTTATTCTTGTTGTGCTTACGTTGTTAAACGTTAAGCCCGTTATCTTGTTATTATATCACATACCCTCGACTTGTTATCTGAGGATTGCCACCGCGATGCGGGTCTATACGGCTATGCGGTCTGTGTGACTATGCGGGCGGCGGTATGCTCGAGTTGATCATTCCGGTGTATTATCTCGATCGCGAGTGCCTTATGCGATGTGTGACTATGCGGTCTATGTGACTATGCGGTGCGGGAGTCGAGGAGGTACCGCGGGCTAGCTACCGTCACGAGAATACCTCATGCGGGCCTATGTGTGGCTTTATGCGAGCAACGGTATGCTCGAGATTAGACGCGCATTGATCACGGCGAGTGGCGGCCGATCATGTAGTGCGGTCTAGAAAGACCTCGTGATCTGATTTATGGCATTGTTAGTGCGTGGGTCTTAGTAGTCGGTTATGCCTTCGTACTTACCGTCACGGTTTTATTATGACCTGAGTGGGACACGGTGTTCATGTGTATTCTTTGGTGTTTTTATATCATAGGCTGCGGTGAGGAAGGTATTCCACGGGCATGATTGATATTGTGGGCGTGAGACCCATAGTTATATTTGAGTGGTGACTTTGAGGGCGTGAGTCCCTGACTTGACATGACTGCTTATTTATTGTGAAATGTAGTTTGGTTATCATATATGTCTCCTGCTTTATATAGACTACTATGATTTCATTCTGATATTTTCGATTTCACATACTTGGTACTGTTGTCGACCTCCTTGAGGCTGCGTTCATGCCGCAGGTAGAGGTACACCAGTGTTGATCCTCGCTCATAGGGTCACAGTTCAGCGTTTGGGAAGCTCCGTTTCTCCGGAGGCTTATCTTGGGTATAGTCCCCTGTCGTTGTAGGTACTTATATTCAGGGGTATGGCGGGGCCCTGTCCCGCCATTGTTGTTATCATTCTTAGAGGTTTGTAGCACTGTTGTGGGCAGAGTTGTAAATGGGATGTAACTGTTCGGTTTCATGTTTTTATATAAGCCGAAAGGCAAATTTTTCTCAGATAAACTGTTTCTCATTCATATTATTTTATGTCTTGTTTTATATTCCGCTGATTACTCTGATGTTGTATCACTAGGGTGCCCGGGGTAAGGCACCAGTCACGGGCCCGGGTTCGGGTCGTGACAGATGATTCACAATATGGGGTTAGTTGAGTCCAATAAAGTTGATTTTGTAGTGATGCAGATAGTTGGCCTTGCCAAGTAGTGGTGGAGGGTGTTTGTTGAGACTAGGTCAGCTAGGTCGCCTCCACATACTTGTGTTGAGTTTTTTAGGGTATTTCTAGAGAAGTGGGTTCTCTGTAGCTTGAGAGATAAAAGACGTGCACAGTTTGATAGGTTGGAGTAGGACAGTATGACCGTGACAATACGAGATGAGGTTCCACACTTTTTCTTGCCATGCCTTGACTATTCTACCACATGAGACAGAGAGGATCCAAAAGTATATTAGTGGTTTGTCTTATCCCCTTCGTCTTGCAGCGACTCATATGTCATTTTCAGGAGGTACTTTTCAGTCAGTGGTGGATGCTGCCAGGAGCGCTGAGTTTATTAAGCTCCAGGATTTTGGAGATAGGTCGGCCAAAAGGCCCCGCATTTCAAGAAGTTTTAGTAGCACTCCGTCTGGAGGTGGAAGACATTAGGGTATAGGGTATCACCCCCAGTTCAGCATGCCAGTTCAGTCAACTATGCAAAATTTGACTGGTGCTTCTTCTGGTTAGGGTGATTATAGTTCGAGACAGGGTTCCTAGAGTTTTTATTCCCAGCTTGGATATCGAGGTGGTTATTACGACTATTTTAGATATTTTCAACAACTTATGTCCCTCCATGGATGTGATGCGTGCAGTAACTTAGGAATCTTTGCGTGGGACTGCCTAAGACTTAGATAGAGTGGCCAACACTCTGGTCCCTATGGTTCTGGATCTAGAGCACCAACACAGCCAGCTAGAGGCGGTGCAAAGAGTAACATGGGCGCTTCTCAATCAGGTCATGGCGATGGTCGTCGAGGTTCCCTAGTAAAGGGTGGTAGTGCTCAGTGCTATGTGTTAGCTGGTATACTAGAGGCAGAGGCTTTAGATGGTATCATCATATGTACTATTTAAGTTTGTCGTCGACCAGCTATAACATTATTTGATCTAGGTTCTACATACTCTTATATGCCTACTTATTTTTCTTTGAGTCTGGGTATGATGTGAAGTCGCTTGACTTCTATATTAGTGTTTCTACTTCTGTTAGGGATTCCGTAGTAGTGTATCGGGTGTACCGATCCTGTGTTGTGACTTTGATAGGTATGACACTTGGACAAACTTGATGATTCTAGACATTGTAGATTTTGACTATTTTTAGGCATAAATTGGTTGTTTCCTTATCATGCAATCTTGGACTACCATGCCAAGACAGTTACGTTAGCCATGTCGAGGATTCCTAGGTTGGAGTGAAAGGGTTCGGTTAGTTATGCACTGAAGAAAGTGATATCTTACCTTAATGTTAGGCGGATGGTTGAGAAAGGTTGTTTGGCTTATTTTGTATATGTTTGCGATACTAGTGTTGATACACCTCCCCTTGAGTTAGTAACGGTAGTTAGGGATTTTCCCGAGGTGTTTCCGATAGATTTGTCGGGTGTTCCTCCGGATTATGATATTGATTTGGAGCCGGAAACCAAGTCCATTTTTATTCCTCCATATCATATGGTGATGATAGAGTAGAAGGAGCAAATGCATGTTATGTTGACTAAAGGGTTTATTAGGTTGAGTGTTTTGCATGGGGGTGCTCCGATTTTATTCATGAATAAGAAGGATGGGTCTATGCAGATGTGTATTAACTATCGACAGTTGAAAAAGGTCACAATCAAGAACAAATATCATATTCCTCGCATTGATGACCTATTTGATCAGCTTCAAAGTGCATAGGTTTTAAACCGAATAAACTAAGGCAATATAGTATGATGATCCCATTTTACTTGGTCTTAGAGAGCGTGTTAAAAATGGTGAGATATCTACCTTTATGATTGACGATAATGGTGTATTGTGGCCCAATAGTTGAATATGTGTTCTAGACGTGGATAAGTTAAAGCGACCGAACTAGAAGAAGCTCAGACTTAGAGGTATTTGAAACATTTGGGTGATACCAAGATGTATCAGAATTTGTGAGAGTTGTACTGGTGGACGAAGATGAAGAAAGAGATATTCATCTTCGTTAATCCTTATACAAGTTTGTAATATTTTACGACTTTAAAGTGAGCCAACGATAAATAAATATAATGGTTTGCGTGCCAAATGAATATACATACTAGTAGCATATCACATGGACATTATAATAGGAGTAGGAAGTGACTTAGCTTCTAAGTAGAGCCTTTGAACCAAGCCAAGTTAGAAACTATGGAAACTGGATTTTGTGTTCCATACAAGGTCAAAGAGCTTGGGAATAAATTCAATGAACATTTGTGTAATGACTCGTCTGGTCATTTTGAGAATTTGGAACATTTTTCCACAAATTACATTTATTGTAGGTTCAACATGCATATTATGACTTACCGGGATTGTTGGAATGGTTTCTGAGACAATCAGATGAGTACCAAAGAAGGACATAAAAACTAGAGGTTTTTAGGGTAAACAATCTCAAAATCGAGGTTTGAAAGTTTCTATAGGTAGGGGTAGTGATTTATGACTTAGTTGGATAGCTTGGACAAATTTCGAGGGGCTCACGAGTGACTCAAACACTTGAGTTCATTATAGTAAAATTAAAAGTTAATAGTTGACCATAATCAAGTAGTTTACTAAACGATATCAGACGCACGATTGAAAGTTCCAACAAGTTTTTATGATGATATTGAACTTGTATGAAAGTTTTGGTTAGATTTGAATGAGTTTCAGATGGATTTGGGCTGTGTCGCACTCATCTTTTATATTTTGACGTTATTTTAAGCATAAATACCACATTAAGAAATTTGGGTTTAAATTAGGTTTAGATTGAACCATTAGATATGTATCATGATTTCTCGAATTCCGAGGTCATATGAGAAAGTTATGGCATTTTCAGCGTATATAGTTATTGTTGATTTTCTAGTGTGAAGTTTGTTCTTCACAGATGCGAAGGGGCACCCCCGAATGCTAAGAACAATTTTGGAGTTAACCGGTCAACGTGTAGAATTTCACTTCGCTAACGTGGGTGATTTATGTAGAGTTCTTATCGATTTGATGATGGGGTAAGTATTTATTCCCTATTTTGGTGATTCTCCATGATTACTTCAGTTAGTTATCATTTTTATCAATGATATGCTGAGGAAAAAGAGGTTTAAAGCCATAGAACTTATGAAAATGAAAATTGTGGATTTGGGTATCAATTCTTGAAAGAAATTTGGATGAGTTTTTGAGATTTAGGACTTATGGGGTATGGTAATATGATTTTGCAATGCAATTCCATATTCGACCTCAGGGGTTCAACGTTGACTTTCCAAACGGTTAATTTATATACCAATATGGGTGTCTACTGACTCGTATACTTATGTAGATTACGTATTTGATCAGATTAAAATCATTCAGAGGCGTTGAGGAAAGGCAAGTCCATTAGTGAGCTTTGGGACTTCGAATAAAAGGCAAGTTAAGGCTTTCTAGACTCTATTTGAAGTGTTTTGTTGGTAATTAACTAATTAATACGTTAAGGGTAATGAGGAACTCGTACTCATGTGTGACGAGAACTTGTGCGAGTACTTATGCCATGGTTTAGGTATTTAGCAGTGCACATGATGACACATATCACTATTTGGTGAAATTAATGTGTTCTGAAGCATTTCTTAAGTGAATTGAAAGATAATTAACATGATTAATTATTTATGTATTCATATATCACTTTGGATAACTCGTACACTTGAGATAAATGAAAAGCATCCTAAATGCTTGTTCTAAATAACATATATGCCTCATGTGTGCATATGATAATCATGTCTTTTATATGAATATTATGAATTGTAAGGTTATATGACCCCATGGGCTGGTTGATTTGATTAATTGACGTTCTTGTTTTCATATGTTATTCATGCTTGTTATAGTTGATGATTCATGTGGTTATGTCCGAGGGGAAATGTTTCTGGGTGAGTATTATTTATGAGTTGATAGTACGTTGATATCGTCCGTACTTTCATGTGGAGATCATCCATCCAGATATTGATTTTTATAGTACATTGAGATAATTCGTACTAAGTGTATGGACTTCGAGAGTCTCTCATGGGTCATGACTATCTACTGCAGGAGTGTGTGTATACCAGTTGCATTTGGCCAGTGCATTACATTGCATCATATTTTATAATTATGTGATCTGATTGAGGTTATTTGGACTTATTACTGAATTCTTGAAAAGAATCATGCTGAACTGTGTTGGCCCCCCGCGTGTAATATACTTCCGCTGATAAATCGCTGATGGTTGGCACCCCGCGTGCACCAACACCTCTTTCAAGAGGGGATTGTTGGAAATTTACCTAGTGGGATTGAATTTATCCCGTCCTTAATGACTTGAATACATGGGGGCCACATGTCGGAAATGTTATTTTTATACACATGCATACGTCGTACAACGTCTAACTAAATTTCACGTAGTGAAAGAGATGTTGGTACACATGTTAAGTGTTATTAAGTTATGTAAGGATGGACGATTAATTGACCAAATTGATGAGTCTCCTACGACGGTATAAGAAAAGAAGAAATGTGTAAAATACATAAAATTAGGGAAGAGTCGCGACGCCGTAACAGGGTCGCGGCACCGTGGTCGGTGTATTTTATATACACTTTTTGAGTCATTTTTAGTTAGTATTTTACTCATTTGTTGATGTTTAGTATAGTATTAGGGTCGTTTTTCTTCCTTTTGTGTCACATCGGTCAGAAATTGAGAAATGGCGAGAAGAAGACGAAATGAGCATAATTGAGATGAAATTGCACACTAAAAGGATAACATGTCGGAAATGTTATTTTCATACACATGCATACGTCGTACAACGTCTAACTAAATTTCACGTAGTGAAAGAGATGTTGGTACACATGTTAAGTGTTATTAAGTAATGTACGGATGGACGATTAATTGACCAAATTGATGAGTCTCCTACGACGGTATAAGAAAAGAAGAAATGTGTAAAATACATAAAATTAGGGAAGAGCCGCAGCGCCGTAACAGGGTCGCGGCACCGTAGTCGGTGTATTTTATATACACTTTTTGAGTCATTTTTAGTTAGTATTTTACTCATTTTGTTGATGTTTAGTATAGTATTATGGTCGTTTTTCTTCATTTTGTGTCACAGCGGTCAGAAATGGAGAAATGGCGAGAAAAAGACGAAATGAGCATAATTGAGATGGAACTGCACACTAAAAGGGCCAATAAATGAAGTCTAAGAAGTCCCAGAAAGTATAGAGGAGATCAGATGAAGGCCGGACGAAAACTGGGCGACGAAAAAAAAATCTGCTAAAATACCGTCACCGCGCGCAAGACTGCAACAAATACGCCGAATGTTCGAAAACTTGCAGATTTTTCGCGTCGTGGCGCCAATCTCGTAGCGCCGACGCTGATTTTTTGACGTTTTGGGCCGAATTTGACACGTTTTCAGAGTCCAAAAGGGATAACTTTTCCTACCTACAAAACCTATATAATCCTTAAAACCCTGTTCATTATTCATTCCATCCATTGTACATACAACACAACTCTAGGAGACGAAGATTTGAGACCTAGTTCAAGTATTTTCTTTTCTTTCTCTTTTCTTTGTTTATTTCAGTTCATGTATGGAGATTGTATTAGTTCTTAGCGTGACTATGGCTAGGAGCTAATTACTTTATTAGGGATTTCCTTGTGATTCGCTTGAAACTCTTACTCATGAATTAATGCATTAGTTTGTTTTCTTCTTCACTTGATTAAGATTTATTCAATAGTTATTTTGATTGTTTGATAGTTAATTAGCTACTAATTATCATCACTTATATGATTTCGAATCGAAATACGAAAGGGGAGTTTCTGAATATGCTATAGTTGAATAAATATAGGTTAAAATCGTGGACGAAAGTACCCCGATACTTGTGTAGTTTTATAGGTTATTGTTCTGCATCGGGGTTGAGTGTTTATATATCCTAATAAGAATATAAAACGGTCTAGTTAACCTGCTATCTTAACGTAGAAGAAGAAGTCAGTCTAATTGTATTAAGGATTGAATAGAGTGGATAGTTGATGATCTTGGAAGCCCTAACTCTCCGTCATAACTGATTTAAATCAAAGTATTTTCATAATTAGTTTATTTCCTGTATTATTAGTCTAGAATTCCAAACCAATTAACGTTAACCAAATACAAACTAAAGCATAGATAATCGGTACTTGAAAACCAGTCCCTGAGGACGATATTCGGTCTTACCCAGACTATATTACTTGTACGATACGTGCAATTGCGTTTAGCGTGTGTATAAATCGCACATCAAGTTTTTGGCGCCGTTGCCGGGGACTGGCGTACTTTCAATATCGATTTATCTATTCTTATTTCTAATTTGGTTGCTCCAAGAACAAGTTTCTAACTTGTTCTCCGAGCATCTTTTTATGAGTTTTTTTTGTGTTTTTCTTATTTTGCAGGTAAAGTTAGTTTGTTTTCTTAAAAAAAAATCAGGACACATGAACTACTACTACTATCAGGGGCAGTGGAGTCATCAACAACAGCTTAACCCACATGTTCCAGAGGAAGATCTAGATGAGTTGCAGGAAGACATACTCAGGCTCACCAAGTGCCAAGCTCAGTTTATGGCTGAGACAATGGTGTCCCTCAACAATTTGGAGACACAAATAGGGCAGCTAATGGATAGGATGATCAATACACCTCAAGCAATTTTGCCTAGCAACACCATGATGGGAAGTGGTAAGCAAATTGAGGAACCTAAACCACACCCAGCGGTTGAGGAATCTGGAGAGATAGTTGGTGTAGAGAAGGAAAATGTTACTAAGAGCCAATTTTTTACCTTTTTGGATTCCTTAGAGTTCCTTTTCCTGTACCTATTGCAGAAGAAACACCACCAGCTGTCATTGTTGATCCCCAAAAAGAAAGTCCATACCCTCAAGGGCACCCCCAAAAGTTGAGAAATGTAGGAAATTTCACTGATTCCTACATTATAGAGAGCCTAAAAGACAAGCATATCTTGTGGAATTGGGGGATAATTTTAGATCTGAGGCCCTTGTATGACAAAGGTGTTGTAGAAAAGTGAGACCTGCAACAATAACTGTGTGGATTGCAAGCAGTTCGCAGAAGGAGCCGTCAGGCACTAGTAAATGTTAACTGCGTCCGGCTAAAAGACGTTAAAGACAGCGCTTGTTGGGACGCAACCCAATGTTATTAATTATGTTATTTTAGTTTTTGTTTTAGTTGTTTTATTTTGTCTTGAACAGTCTCACGATCTTGGGTTCTTGTCTTGTGTTGTAGGATGACAGGTAGACTGAAAGCTAACTCTGAGGAAAAAGGAGCAAAAACGCTGAAACAAGAAAAAGTCGTCATCAGCGCCACGGCGCCGAATATCAGGGTCGTGGCACCGAGAGTTCAGAAAGCCCGCAGAAATTTGGGCGCCACGGCGCCGAATCTCAGGGCCGTGGCGCCGAAAGTTCCGAGAGTCATATTCCGTGCAAATTCCAAAAATTTTCCTCTCAGACCTCCGTTATGACCACTGTGTTGTGTCAGTAAGTTGTCCCTATTTTTAGTCTTCACACATTGGGGACAATGTGTGATTTAAGTTTGAGGGGGTGTCTTATTGTTTTTGAGTCTTTTTGATTTGTTTTGTCTGTTTTTGAGTATTTTTGAGTCATAATTTTTTTTTTTTTTTTTATGATCATGCATGCTGTAGTTATTTGAAACGCCTAATGAATTAAATTGGGATAATGTAATGGAATTAGAAGAAGAAAATCTGAACGCTTAACTTAGATATGTCAAAAATTCATGAAATCAAATTATTTGGGGTATCTGTGCTTGATTTATGCATTGTTAAAAAATAAAGCTTGTGTGTGTGCTTGCTTGTTATTTGAAGTGAAATAGTTAAGATATACATGTTAAGGAGATGACTCAGGCATTTCTTTGTAGCCCTTCTTACAATTCACTGTCTATCCCTGACAACAATAAAATGTATCCTCAGTCAGCCCCTTTGAGCCAAAAATAAAATCTTTCTTTGACACCTTATAATTCCATGTTTGTGCCATAAGTGAAAAATTAAAGATGTTTGGAATGAAAAGTGTTAAAAAAAAGCGAAAAAAAGAGAGTGAACAAATTTATGCACCCCAATGAAAATAAAATAAATAGGCAAAAGCCTAAGTTTGGGGGTGCCTGTTATTCATAATGCACATCATTCTCTCAAAACAAAAAGGGCCAATAAATGGAATTGCACACTAAAAGGGCCAATAAATGAAGTCTAAGAAGTTCCGGGAAGTATAGAGGAGATCGACGGGCGTCGGATTTAAAATCGACGACGAAAACAAAAATCGCCAAAATCATCACAGCGCCTGGCAGCAGCGCCGCCCCTGAATTTTCCGAAAACTTGCAGATTTTCGGCGCCGTGGCGCCCAATCTCAGGGCCACGGCGCCGACGCGGGATTTTTTGACGTTTTGGGCCGAATTTGACACGTTTTCAGAGTCCATAAGGGATAAATTTTCCTACCTACAAAACCAATATAATCCCTAAAACCCTGCTCATTATTCATTCCATCCATTGTACATACAACACAACTCTAGGAGGCGAAGATTTGAGACCTAGTTCAAGTATTTTCTTTTCTTTCTCTTTTCTTTATTTATTTCAGTTCATGTTTGTAGATTGTATTAGTTCTTAGCGTGACTATGGCTAGGAGTTAATTACTTTATTAGGGATTTTCTTGTGATTCGCTTAAAGCTCTTATTCATGAATTAATGCATTAGTTTGTTTTCTTCTTCACTTGATTAAGATTTATTCAATAGTTGTTTTGATTGCTTGTTAGTTAATTAGCTATTAATTATCATCACTTATATGATTTCGAATCGAAATCCGAAAGGGGAGATTCTGAATATGTTATAGTTGAATAAACATAGGTTAAAATCGTGGACGAAAGTACACCGATACTTGTGTAGTTTTATAGGTTATTGTTCTTAATCCTCCTTTGTGGTAAATCCTGTCATCGAAAGATAGAAGGGTTCTGCATCGGGGTTGAGTGTTTATATATCCTAACCAAAATATAAAACGGTCTAGTTAACCTGCTATCTTAACGTAGAAGAAGAAGTCAGTCTAATTGTATTAAGGATTGAATAGAGTGGATAGTTGATGATCTTGAAAGCCCTAATTCTCCGTCATAACTAATTTAAATCAAAGTATTTTCATAATTAGTTTATTTCCTGCATTATTAGTCTAGAATTCCAAACCAATTAACGTTAACCAAATAGAAACTAAAGCATAGATAATCGGTACTTGAAAATCAGTCCCTGATTAACGGGTCAGCGTCGCGGTGCTCCAGCGTTGCGGCACCTACGACAGGGCCCGCAACGCTTGTCATCTTGTAGCTCGAAAATTGATTTTGCCTATTTGGCGTTGCGGCGCTACGCGTGCAATGAACCAAAAATCAAAGGATTCTAAACTCTATCAAGGCCATGAATCAGCCAACTCTTGGCATAACCAATGCAACCTTTGAAGAGTTCAATGAGACCCCAATTAGTGCATTCAGATGGCATGTGAATGACCATCTAGCACCTATAAATAGAGGTCTCAACACTCATTTGAAATCATCCAAAATAGATCCAAAAATCTGGAGATTATTTGAGAGTCTCTCTTCTTCTTCTAGCAATCTTGAGTTCTTAATTCTTTTAGAGATTCACAAGTATTTGGCTTGTACTTGTGAAAGTTGTTGCTGTTTTATCTTGAGA
Source organism: Przewalskia tangutica (assembly GCA_029844215.1). Classification (NCBI taxonomy): domain Eukaryota; kingdom Viridiplantae; phylum Streptophyta; class Magnoliopsida; order Solanales; family Solanaceae; genus Przewalskia; species Przewalskia tangutica. The sequence continues at coordinate 120,267,005 of CM056720.1, forward strand.
GACTATTACCCACTTTCCGTAAGCGATTATATATGGGGGTAATTTTTCCTTAAAGAGATAGTGTCATCACGCGACTCAACAAATGTTGCTGACCTCTTTGTCTACCCTTTCAGTTCTTCCATCCATGTTCATTACAAAACGTCCAACAGTTTAAGGAAAACTTATATATTTTGAAGAACTAAAGATGGTGAATGGAAAAGATCCAGTCTCTGTTTCTACGCATGCCACTTCCTCTGGCACTGCTACTGTTGCTCTGGTCGCTGGTTTCACTATTGAAACCATTGGAAACATCACTGTTCCTCCCAACTTTCAAGCTGAACGTCCCAAGAAGTTTTCGGGTACTAATTTCAAAAAGTGGCAACAGAAAATGTTGTTCTACCTCATTGTGTTAGGCATGGCTATCCTAACTGAATATCCTCCTCCTATTGTAGATGAGATGGACACTCAAACTGATAACACGGTTCAGGTGGGCTACCCAGGATGTCAATGGCCTGATGATGAGGTTTGACTCTTGGAGTCAAAATGACTTTATATACATGAATTACATCCTGAATTGTCTATGTGATCTGCTCTACACGGTATACTGTGCAACAAATATCGCTAAAGAGTTATGGGATAAATTGCAAAAGAAATATAGTGCCCATGATGCTAGCGTTATTGTCAGGAAATTTCTAAAATTTCAAATAGTGAATGACAAGTTCAATAGTTTCAGTTGATAACTCATGATATGGAACTAGAAGGCATGAAGCCTAACGAAGCATTCTTGGTTGCTTCTCTGATTGAAAAACTGCCTCCCTCGTGGAGCGAGTTCATGAGCTATCTCAAGCTCAAATCCAATGAGATGACTCTCGAAGAAATTGTTATCAAGCTCCATATCCATGAGGATAACAAGAAGACCTTATCTAAAGGCAAACAATTTGCCGAGGTTAAGGCGAACTTGGTTGAATCCAAAGGCAATCCGAGTAAGAAACAAAAATTTCTGAAAGATGGTAAGAGTCAGGCAACGGAAAAGTTCAAAGGAAACTGCTATCACTGTGGCAAGGCTGGCCATATGATTAAAGACTGTCGCCAACTTAAGCGCGAGCAGCAAGAGAAGGCCAAGGAGAAAGGCAAGATGAAAGCCAAGGCGAACGTCTTTGCTGACAAGAATCTCAATGACATGATTGAAGACTTCTCAGCCGTGGTGCTAGAAGCAAACTTGGTAGAGAACCCCAAGAAGTGGTGGTTAGATACGGGTGCTACCTGTCATATATGCTCCGACAGGAATGCTTTCTCCACCTATACTGCAGTTGCCGACAAGAAGCTCTATATGAGAAATAATGCTTCTTCAGATGTGTTAGGAGAAGGCATAGTGGTGCTCAAGATGACTTCCAGCAAAGATCTCAAGATGAAGAACGTGATGCATGTTCCGGACATCCGAAAAACCTGATCTCAGGAACAGTACTAGTGCATGCTAGATTTCGCATAGTGTTCAAATCCGGAAAATTTGTAATTACTAAGAATGGCATCTTTGTAGGAAGAGGATTTGCCTGTGACGACCTCTTTAAATTGAACGTCATGTATGTAATCTGAAATATCAATGAAAATGCTAATGCTTCTTCTTACTTTCTTGAGTCGTCAATCTATGACATCATAGATTAGGACACGTAAACTACCAATCAATTCAACGGTTGGTAAAGTTGGAGTTGTTGCCATCTGACGCTATAAACCATCTGTTATACACCGTAGTTCTGGTCACACGTGTGAGAGCGTGCGAAAGGGAGTAAGACTTAAAATTTTCGAATGATAAGTTGACGGATTGTTCGGACGGGTTTTAGTCAACTTTGAGGCGGGTTATGACCCGGTACGTTGAGAGTTCCTAAGTGTTTCAAAGGCCTAGGGCGTAGTTCGTTGAGTCTAGTTTCCAACGCAACCAACAGTTCGTCGATAGGACGTCGGAGTAGAAAGTTATGGGAGTTACAAGTTCAGTGCGCAGACGGACAGAAATGCGTTTCAGGCAAAGGCGACAGGGCCGCGGCGCCGGATATACTGAGGGGTCGCTGAAGTTGCAGCGCCGCGGCGCCAGGACAGCAGGGCCGCGGCGCCGGAAGTTCCGAGAGTCCGCAGGGGTTTCAGCGCCGCGGCGCCAAGGCGGGATTCCTGGCGGAAAAACTTGGGAAAAATCAGATTTTTCTTTTAAAAGACCTTGGGAGGGTGACAAGTGTCCCCCCATCTGATTTCTTGCATGCCTTATATTGACCAAGTCTTGAAGACTTGGTCATCTTTCAAATCCCTCTCTCTCTCTAAGCTTAAGCTCCCACTTCTCTCTAAAATTCCAAGAGGAATTCAAGCCTAAGAAAAATCTGAAAAGTTAAGAATAAGAAGGAAGTTTGTGGCTAGCTTGTTGGTGTTAGTGTGGTGGTGTTCTTGGAAAGGAGGCTAGCAAGGTTGTTGGAATAAGTTTGGCTAAAGCTTTAAGGTAACATTTCTTCTCTTGTGGTTAGTTATTAATGTTGCATGTGAAGAAGAATGGATGTGTAGTAGTAAATAATGCACTTAGAGTCCTTGCATGTAAGAAATGTGGTTTGGATATGAAAGAATTGGTTAAGAAGATATTATGAGCATGTTGTAGCCTAAAAACTACCTTAGAATTGTTAAGTGAATTGTTGTACCTTATGGGGCAGAATTTTACACACCCAAGTTTAGGTGTGTAATCCCCTTTGAAATGTTTGGATTGTTGAGCCTTAAATGTGGCGTTTGGATGTTGAATTCGGCCTTGAGAAAGGTGGCATAGTATGTAGAAACAAAGGAAATGCTGCCCGTTTTTCCATAGAATTTAGTGGCCTTGAACTTAGATTATTTCTACATTGGAAATTAGAGATTAATAAACGCATTATGGTCATTATAGGTTGACATATTACGTGCGGTGTTTGGAATTAGCAAGTGGATTGACCGAAGAGGTATGTGGAGCTTTCCTATCTCTTGAGCATGAATAGATGTAACTATGTAGTACGGTAGACGTACAAGATTTGGTATTCTTACTTGTTTTAAGTATATAAAGACTTGTTTTGTTTTAAGAATGTATAAGCCCCTTGGTTAGGGGAAAAGTGTAATTTTACTAAAGTGTAGGGTTAATATAACAACTTTATGGGAAGTTGGTTTATTAGCTTTTTAAAAGGTTAATGAGAAGAGGCTTACTCTAAGTAAGACAAGTAAGGACAAATGATTTGATTTATGAAAGACAAATTGATTTTAAGGCATCAATTGCCCAAAGATTTTATGTATGAAAAAGAGTCACTTTTAAAAGAGTTGAAGTATGTAGTACTTGGGTTAAATTCCCGGTTTTCTTTTATTAAAGATATGATTAAGTGCCTTAAGTAAACTAAAATGAGAGGGTATATGAACAAGACTAATAAGAAGTTATAAGTTCTCTTAACTTATTTATGATTATGATATGATGACAGTTTGAGCTAGGGTAAGAGTATATCTGAGGGGCAAGCCCCAAGATCGTTATACCACCTTCTCCAGAGTAAGAGTATGTCTGAGAGGCAAGCCCCAAGATCGTCATACCACCTTCTCCAGTGTAAGAGTATATCTGAGGGGCAAGTCCCCAAGATCGTTATACCATCTGCTTCAGTGTAAGAGTATATCTGAGGGGTAAGTCCCCAAGATCGTTATACCATCTGCTTCAGGGTAAGAGTATATCTGAGGGGTAAGTCCCCAAGATCGTTATACCAATTGCCCGTGGATTTGCTACCCACGACGCGAGCAATACCTCACGCGAGTCCTTATGGGCTTACGCGGTGAAATAGTCCCACGCGGCGGTACACTATGCGAGAATACCACGCGGTCCACAGGACCTATGCGGGTGAAATAGTCCCAGGAGTAGGGGTGCTTATTGATACTATGGGCGAGGTACCCTGTTTTGATCATGAGGCCCCTATTTTATGCAGTATTATATATACTTGTCACTCTCATTGTTAGTAATGCACAGTAAAAGGTATTTTGATTATCTTCCATGACTCCATCTTACTTCTAGACTTATGATATCATTATTACAGTATTTTTCCAGCTTTACATACTTGGTACATATTGTGTACTGACCCCCTTCCTCGGGGGATGCGTTCATGCCGCATGTAAGGGTAAGCAGATTGTGGATCCTCGTTCTTAGGATCACTGTTCCGGTGTCAGAAGCTCCATTCCTATGGAAGCTTGGTTGTTGGTACGGATATTCCCTGATGCTATAGGTATTTTGTACATTCAGGGGTATGGCGGGGCCCTGTCCCGCCACAGTTGTTATCCTTAGAGGTCTGTGGTCACATATGTGTTTTGGGCTATAAGAACCAGTTGTACTGCTATACTTTTGATTAAGTATGTTTTATGGAAGGCAGCCTTATCGGCTGGCCAGTGATGTTTACCTTTTTATAAGTTATGTGTTATGTATGTTCCGCTGCTATTCTCTGATGTATACGGCGTGGGTACCGGAGGTACCGATGCCCCGGTCGGTCGTGACACCTTCAATCTAAATGTGAGGTATGTGTAGAAGCAAAACTTACAAAGTCTTCTTTTCGTTCCGTAGAATGAGATATCTCTCCTCTAGAACTTATTCACACGGACATCTGTGATTTAAAGTTCGCTCAAACTATAGGGGGAACAAGTACTTTGGGACCTTCATCGATGATAGCACAAGGTATTATTACCTTTACTTACTCAAAAGTAAAGACGAAGTGTTTGATGCCTTTAAAAGGTATAAAGCTGAGGTTAAAAACCAATTAAGCCTACTGATCAAGGCGATTCGTAGAAATAGAGGGGGGAATATGTAGCTCCGTTTGAGGAATATTGTGCCCAATCTGGCATAATTCATCAAACGACTACACCATATTCTCCTCAATCAAACGGTGTTGTTGAACGCAAAAATCGTACGCTAAAGGAAATGATGAACGCCCTGCTTCTCAATTCCGATCTTGCACAAAACATGTGGGGAGAGGTAGTTTTTACTTCTAACATGATTCTTAATATAGTCCCTCACAAAGGCAAGGAGAAAACTCCATACGAGTTATGGAATGGTAAGGCACCCTCTTACAAATACTTAAGAGTATGGGGTTGTTTAGCTAAGGTCGAGGTACCTAAACTAAAACAGGTCAAGATAGGACCTAAGAATGTAGACATATTCATCGGATACGCAAATAACAGTAGTGCCTATCATTTTATGGTACATAAGTCAAGTGTACCAGATATTCACGGGAGTACAATAATAGAATCAAGGAATGTTGTATTCTTTAAGACAATCTTTTCTAAAAAGGAAAATGAAGTCACTACGCGCAAACAGAGTCATCAATCTCCGGGATCTGATGACTCTAACCAAATGGATACAGATGTGGATAAGAATCCAACTGATCCTGAGACTGAACCTAGGAGAAGTAAAAGGAACAGGAAAGAGAAATCTTTCGGGCCAGACTTTCTAGCTTATCTGATTGAGAATGAACCACAGACAATTGCAGAGGCACTGTCAACTCTAGAAGCACCGCTTTGGAAAAAAGCTATGAAAATTGAGATAAAGTCCATCATGCAAAATCACACCTGGGTGTTGGTTGATCTTCCTCCGAGAAATAAACCACTAGGTTGTAAGTGGGTACTTAAGCGAAAGTACAAAGCTGATGGATCTATAGACAAGTACAAGACTAGGATGGTAGCTAAGGGATACCGACAAACCGAAGGCCTTGACTACTTTGATATGTACTCCTCAGTATCTAGAATGACCTATATAAGGGTGTTCATTGCCATCGCAGCACTGCATGACTTTGAAATACATAAAATGGATGTTAAGACTGCCTTCCTAAATGGAGATATGGAAGAAGAAATATACATGAAACAACCCAAGGGGTATGTAGTTCCAGGACAATAGAAGAAAGTCTGTAGACTTGTAAAATCTCTGTACGGGCTGAAACAAACTCCCAAACAATGGCAAGAAAAGTTTGATAGTAGATTGCTATCAAAAGGTTTCTCTATTAACGAATGTGATAAATGTGTTTACGTGAAAGGAGACTCTGGCTCCTTTATCATGATCTACCTCTACGTAAACGACATGTTGATCACAGGTAGTAGTCGAACCTTGATCCTGGAATAAAGAGCATGTTAAAACAATATTTTGACATGAAGGACATGGATATCGCAAATGTCATTTTAGGAATTAAGATTTCTAAATCATCTGACGGACTAGTGTTGTCTCAGTCTCATTACATAGATAATGTCTTGAGAAAGTTTGAGATGTTTGACTGTCCGCCATTAATGTCACCAATGGATATGAAAAAAAGCAATAGATAAAAATCGTGGTACACCCGTGCTCTAGGAGCGATATGCGCAGGTAATCGGCAGTTTGATGTATGTAACAAACTGTACCCGACCTGATATAGCGTATGCCGTCAATAAATTGGCGAGGTTTACACGTAATCCTGGACATGATCATTGGAAAGCGCTTGATCGAATACTATGGTATTTCAAATATACAATGTCATACGGATTACATTACTCGAGGTATCCAGCTGTACTAGAGGGGTACAGTGATGCAAACTGGATATCCGATATAAGGAACACCAAGTCCACCAGTGGGTATATTTTTACAATTGGTGGTGGGGCTGTGTCCTGGAAGTCCTCCAAACAAACTTGTATCGCCCGATCCACTATGGAATCGAAGTTCATCGCTTTAGACAAAGTAGGTGTTACACCCCATAATTCCATGGCTATTAAGTGAGAACATGATTATGAAAATAAGATGTGAATGTTGGAAGGAAAGTATTTTTACGTTTTCTTATATGGAAAATTTTGGATACAAATATGACGACGAATTTTTTTTAACTCGTATTTAAATTCTTTCCAATGGATTTATGGACTTAGTATTGTATTATGAAGTCTTGGAATTGATAATATGGGACCCATCAAAAATTTCACAATTTTGGGGGTGTGTCCATCAACAGTTTGGAGAAAAATGACTAAGTGTGGGAGATATTTTATGTGAAGGGAAGACAAGTGGACAAATGGGTCTACTTGGGTCCCCCTCCACTTGTGCTATATACATAATTATATATACAAGGGATTGCAAGACTTAGCTCATAATATCTTCATCTTCCAAACCCTTATCTCTCCATTCTGCTTTCAAGTTCTCGAAAATTCCTAGAAAAAGTAAAGAACAAGTGTAACTTATTTTCCAAGATTAACAACCTTAACTAAGTTCTAAGCCAAGTTAACTCTCCAAGAACTATAAGCCACGGTTTGGTCGAGAATAATGGTCTTGAAACCCTAGGCTTGGAAATGAACTTTTTGGAAGGAAAACATGAAAGGAAGATGGTTACGAGCTTGTAGAGGATACGTGCATATGGTTGTAGCGTGAAGAAGTGGTGTGAAAGTGAAGTGTGAGACGAAAACCTAAGGACTAATTTGGCTAAAGTAGAGGTAAGAGTTCTTCCTCTTAGTAAGTTATTGGTAGATAAATGATGTTATAGTTAATTGATGAACATGTATTTAGAAGGGTTGGAAGCAAGAAAATGCATGTGCTTGTTGTTAGCATGTTGGCCGATTCTTGGATATTTTTCATTACTTGAATTTGTTGGTTATTGTTGTTGTTATCACCACTTGCTACATGTTGTTAGACGAAGGAAATCTTGTTATGGAAAGTATAAACTGTTTATATGAAAGTGTTGTAACGAATTGGATTATAAAGAGTCGTGAAAAAGGGCCTTGGCTTGAAGTCTTGTTGTGCCCGAGAATTTCATATAAATTGTTGGATATTGTCATGCTATTTTAAGGGATGTTCTATGCGTGTATATGCTGGAAATTTGTCATTGTTTATGTATGTTTAGATGTGGTAATTGCTAATGTATGTCCTAAAGGAACGAGGGTGTAGAAAGGTGTAGAAAGGCTTCATATCTTACCCTCATTGTTGTTGGAATATGGATTGTTTTAGTAAGGATTAAGGGGTTGTTTTACATGAGAAATAGGTGTGTGATTCACTTTGGTTAACTGTTTAGTTGTGCCCTTAATTGGTGCTCGGTTATTGGTGTACTTGGCATTATTTGTAAGGTGGAAAAGTATGTATAAATAGGGGAAGTGCTGCCCAAAATTTTATATGAAAGGAGAGTCATTATGTGGTATAGCGTATGCTAGTATTCATGAAGTTGATAGACGTGTTATCATTGTTATAGGTTGAAGTACTTATTTGGGACGTATTCTACTTATTGTGTTGGTATTGCCAATAAAGTATGTGAACTATCATTTCTTCTTTTGGCATGTTTATATGAAGTAAGTATACGGCGGACGTACATAATTCTATTGGATCCTAATCCTTAATGATATGATAGTACTTTGGTTTTCCTAAAATGAAGGTGGAGTTTTATAAAGTGAGTGTACGACGGACGTACATAGTTTTATTGGATCTTAATCCTTAATGGTACATGATATGTTGGTACCTTGGTTTTTCTAAAATGAAAGTTCATTATAATGATTGATACATGATATGTTGGTACCTTGGTTTTTCTAAAATGAAAGTTCATTGTAATGTTTGGTATATGATATGTTGGTACCTTGGTTTTTCTAAAATGAAAGTTCATTGTAATGATTGGTACATGATATGTTGGTACCTAGGTTTTTCTAAAATGAGAGTTCATTTTAATGATTGGTACATGATATGTTGGTACCTTGGTTTTATTCCTTTGAGAGTCCAAAGATGAGTTAAATTGCACAAGGTTGCTCATGATAGCTACTCATGCAAGTGTTATTATCTCATTTCACATCGAGTCCCAGAATGGGCCGGAACACGTTATATGTATATGTATAGATGATGATATTATGGACAGGCATCCATGATTTTGATATGACTCTCACTTTTTAAAAGGCACAGTTGATTCTCTATTTTTACAAGTTTGGTATATGATTATGAGTTGTTCCTTAAATTTCGCTGATTATATGTGATGTGTGAGTATAAGGGTACCCAGGTAGGGTACCAATCGCGGCCCGTCGGCTCGGGTCGTGACAAAAGTGGTATCAGAGAAGTTAGTCCTCGGAATGTCTACAGACCGTGAGTAGTAGAGTCTTGGTTATCGGTGGGTGCACCACACCTATAAAAATGAGACTACAGTACATTTAGGATTGATTTCTATTCTTTCATCTCATAGGTCGTGCGATAGAGCTATGTTAGTAGGATAATTCCTCTCTAATGTATTATTGTGTTACAGTTATGCCTCCAAAGAAGGCAACAGTGGCCCAGAAAGGGCAAAGCAGTAGCAGGAGCTACTAGTCAGACCCATAGAGTTACTAGGACTTATGACCAGTCTAGGCTTGAGATTGTGCTCCAATCGGCGAGCTCTTCTGCACCGCCAACTCCCGAGGCCCCGGCACCTGAGCCTCCAGCTCCTCCGACGGGGGTGGATGATAGTTCCATAGGAGATGCGGTTCTGTTGCTGACTAGGCTAGTGGCGGGGCAGACTCATCCGCAGGGGTTTACTCGGTAAATACAGGCATGTGTACAGGGGGTAGAGGACCGACGCAGAGGCCAGCGTAAGAGGGCTAGATCAGCTGGTTATTCAGGAGCTGGTCAGAGCTCCAAGGTTTCAGGTTCACGAATGAAGTGGGGTTCGAGTCGGTCTAGGCCACCTCTGCCTCGTTGTTCTGAGTGTGGTAGGTATCATTCTGGGAAATGCCATTTCGTTACAAGTGCTTGCTATTCTTGCGGCCGTCAATGCCATATTATGAGATAATGTCTGTATAGAGGTGGTACAGGTGGGATGACTTAGCCTACTGAATCGGTTGCTGGTTCATCATTTTTTATAGCTATGCGTCCCGCAGGGCAGGGTGTTCATACGCCAGCAGGTCGTGGTAGAGGTCGTGGCAGAGTTTCTAGTTCTGGCGGTCCTTCGAACTGCGTATATGCTTTGACTAGCAGGCCGGATCAGGAGGCATCATCGAATGGGGTTACATGTATATTTTTTATCTTTTCAAGACGTATATGCATTGATAGATCCAGATTCCACCTTATCGTATATTCCTCGACTTCGGCTACGTTGTGCAACATGTTACAATTCTACATAACCTTCGGATAACAATGGTTTGATTGGGGGTAATTGAGGACGACCCTATGGAACAATCGAAGAAGTGTTGTATACGGAAGTAGTTAATATGTATGAATGGAACTGTATGATCGAGTATCAAGGTAGAGATATTTTTGTTAAATAATTAGTAGAATGAAGGATTACAATAAGAATGATAAAGGTGAATGAAATTATAGTGATGCAGATTTCATAAGGTATGATTACTCCAAAACAGTGTAAGGACCAATGGTAGCGCAGGGACAGTAAGAACCCTTAGGCCAAGGTGACCAACCCTCTGAAGTTCAGGAAGATAGTATGAGGAATACTTAAGGTAAGAGACCCCCAAGGCAACTTGAAATGGAAATGTAAAGGTAAGACGAATGGGCACTCGGTCGATGAGAGACCTGATAATGATAAGACAAGGAAGCTTGACAAGCCATTGGATCATGTAACATAGTGAATTGGATCTAAAAATATGAAGCATCGGTTCCACAACATATGCAGTCATACCTTTCAGAAAGTATGTAAACGGAAGTAACAGTGAGTAAAGCTCGAGATTAGCACCTAAACAGTTGAAAATAGGCCAATGGCGCCTTTGGATAAGTATAAGGTAGACATTGAAGATATATGTCAAGAGACAATGACATTATAAAACAGATAAGTTGTCAGGCAAATGCAGATTTCTATTAGTATTTTTGAACTGACCATAAGTTCGACGAGATAGGTAAAGTAATGGGTTTACAGCTTTACGAGATCAAGTAAATCTTTTTTTTTAAATGTTTTTGACAGAAGAGTTAGCCATAAGGCAAGTGGGAGAATTTGAAGCGAAGTATATTGACCAAGTTTGGAGATGGTAGATCAACATCATGTAATGCAATTCTTCAGTCTTCTACGTATTGGATAAAGGATTAAGTTATCAATTCATCCCTTAAGGGATAGTAACGCCAAAGATTGGAATCAGGAGAAATGTTTGAGAGTACGTATGTATACCAACATATTTTGAAATTATGAAGAGTACGACAAGTAAGAAAAGGGGTGAACAAGTGTCAAAAGAATTGAAGTTGTTTATAATTACGAGTAGTGAGATGAAGGAGAAGTATCCTCATTTGTTCCCGATGCCTACAGGTAATTCCAATCTTTATTTGACTATTTTGATTAAGGAATGAGACTATGTATTGTATTTTGGTCATGTGAGGCATCTCTGGGTTTGCTGAGTATGGTTGGAACTTGTAGAAGAAGAAGATATTAAGTGAGAAATGCGAACTGTGAATTTCAGGCATAGCGCCGCGGTGACGACGTGCAGGACCGCGGTGCTGAAACTTTAGAGGAGCGGCAGTAATTCAGGGCCATGGTTCCGACAATAACGAGTATAGGTTGATAGGTATAGTTAAAGGATACTATGCCGAAATTTGTATAGCTTGAGACCTATTATGAACATTCGGGACGAATGTTTCTAAGGGGGGAAGAATGTTACACCCCGTAATTTCATGGCTACTAAGTGAGAACATGATTATAGAAATAATATTTAAATGTTGGAAGAAAAGTATTTTTACGTTTTCTTATATGGGAAATTTTGGATACAAATGTGACGACGATTTTTTTAAACTTGTAGTTAAATTCTTTCTAATGGATTTATGGACTTAGTATTGTATTATGAAGTCTTGACATTGATAATATGAGACCCATCGAAAATTTCACAATTTTGAGGGTGTGTCCATCGAAAATTTGGAGAAAAATGACTAAGTGTAGGAGATATTTTATGTGAAGGGAAGACAAGTGGGTCTAATTGGGTCCCCCTCCACTTGTGCTATATACACAATTATATATACAAGGGCTTGCAAGACTTAGCTCATAATATCTTCATCTTCCAAACCCTTATCTCTCCCTTCTCCTTTCAAGCTCTCGAAAATTCCTAGAAAAAGTAAAGAACAAATGTAACTTATTTTCCAAGATTAACCACCTTAACTAAGTTCTAAGCCAAGTTAACTCTCCAAGAACTATAAGCCACGGTTTGGTCGAGAATAATGGTCTTGAAACCCTAGGCTTGGAAATGAACATTTTGGAAGGAAAACGTGAAAGGAAGATGGTTACGAGCTTGTAGAGGATACGTGCATGTGGTTGTAGCGTGAAGAAGTGGTGTGGAAGTGAAGTGTGAGCCGAAAACCTAAGGATTACTTTGGCTAAAGTAGAGATAAGAGTTCTTCCTCTTAATAAGTTATTGGTAGATAAATGATGTTATAGTTAATGGATGAACATGTATTTAGAAGGGTTGGAAGCAAGAAAATGCATGTGGTTGTTGTTAGCATGTTGGCCGATTCTTGGATATTTTTCATTACTTGAATTCGTTGGTTATTGTTGTTGTTATCACCACTTGCTACATGTTGTTAGATGAAGGAAATCTTGTTATGGAAAGTATAAACTGTTTATATGAAAGTGTTGTAACGAATTGGATTATAAAGAGTCGTGAAAAAGGGCCTTGGCTTGAAGTCTTGTTGTGCCCGAGAATTTCATATAAATTGTTGGATATTGTCGTGTTGTTTTAAGGGTTGTTCTATGCGTGCATATGCTGGAAATTTTGTCATTGTTTATGCATGTTTAGATGTGGTAATTGCTAATGTATGTCCTAAAGGAACGAGGGTGTAGAAAGGTGTAGAAAAGCTTCATATCTTACCCTCATTGTTGTTGGAATATGGACTGTTTTAGTAAGGATTAAGGGGTTGTTTTACGTGAGAAATAGGTGTGTGAATCACCTTGGTTAACTGTTTAGTTGTGCCCTTAATTGGTGCTCGGTTATTGGTGTACTTGGCCTTATTTGTAAGGTGGAAAAGTATGTATAAATAGGGGAAGTGCTGCCCAAAATTTTATATGAAAGGAGAGTCATTATGTGGTATAGCGTATGCTAGTATTCATGAAGTTGATAGACGTGTTATCGTTGTTATAGGTTGAAGTACCTATTTGGGATGTATTCTACTTATCGTGTTGGTATTGCCAATAAGGTATGTGAACTATCATTTCTTCTTTTGGCATGTTTATATGAAGTAAGTATACGGCGGACGTACATAGTTCTATTGGATCTTAATCCTTAATGATATGATAGTATTTTGGTTTTCCTAAAATGAAGGTGGAGTTTTATAAAGTGAGTACGACGGACGTACATAGTTTTATTGGATCTTAATCCTTAATGGTACATGATATGTTGGTACCTTGGTTTTTCTAAAATGAAAGTTCATTGTAATGATTGGTACATGATATGTTGGTACCTTGGTTTTTCTAAAATGAAAGTTTATTGTAATGTTTGGTATATGATATGTTGGTACCTTGGTTTTTCTAAAATGAAAGTTCATTGTAATGATTGGTACATGATATGTTGGTACCTTGGTTTTTCTAAAATGAGAGTTCATTTTAATGATTGGTACATGATATGTTGGTACCTTGGTTTTATTCCTTTTGAGAGTCAAAAGATTAGTTAAATTGCACAAGGTTGCTCGTGATAGCTACTCATGCAAGTGTTATTATCTCATTTCACACCGAGTCCCAGAATGGGCCGGGACAAGTTATATGTATATGTATAGATGATGATACTGTGGACAGGCATCCATGATTTTGATATGACTCTCACTTTTTAAAAGGCACAGTTGATTCTCTATTTTTACAAGGTACAGTTGGCTCTTATTTATATGGCACAGTTGGATCTGATATTTGATTTTCTTACTTGTCTGTGTCATCTTTTAGCCAGTTATGATCTTATTTAATGTACTTATGTTTACATACTTGGTACAATGTTGTACTGACCCCCTTCTCCAGGGGGCTGCGTTCATGCCCGCAATTATAGGTACTCAGTTTGGTGATCCTCGAGCTTAGGATCCGTGCCCAGCTTTTTTCTTTTGAGATAGCTCCACTATTTTGGAGCTTGTCATTTTGGTACAGTCTTTGATTTTAGACTTATGTATATTCAGGGGTACGGTGGGGCCCTATCCCATCACATGTCATTATCAAACTCTTAGAGGTCTTGTAGACAGATGTGGGTTGTATGTGTATTTGGGACATATGTACAGTTGTAGTTCGTTTGGACTATTCTATGTAAAGTGGCAGCCATGTCGGCTTGCCTGTGTTATTTTACAAGTTTGGTATATGATTATGAGTTGTTCCTTAACTTCCGCTGATTATATGTGATGTATGAGTATAAGGGTACCCAGGTAGGGTACCAATCGCGGCCCGTCGACTCGGGTCGTGACAGTAGGTGAAGAAGCTGAATGGCTTCATGATTTCTTTGAGGATATCCCTTGTTGGGATAAACTCGTACCTTCAGTAATGATCCACTGCGACACGAAGTAGCATATACAATGACAAGTCTCGACACATTCGTAGGAGACATAAGACCGTTAGGCAATGATCTTCACGGGTATCATCTCCATCGATTACATAAAATCTAAGGAGAATATAGCTGACCGTTTGACTAAGGGATTACCCAAAGATCAGATGTTCTTCCTGTCTAGGGGAATAAGCTTAAAACCCAAGAAATAAGAGCCGATACAGTGGTAACCCAACCATACTGACTGGAGATCCCAGAAATTTGGTTCAATGGGAAAACTAAGTTGTAAAAGCTCAGTTGAACGCTTCGAGACAAGCAAGAGCACTTCGGGTATTGATTCCTTATGGAAATACTAATCCAGAGCCTTCTCGCGATAGACATTAAAGTGATGCATGCATGATGGGTACATGTTAAGTGTCAAAGTCTTAACACAACCCTCGAGAGTCGAGGTTAAGATGAGGATACTTTTAATGATTTCTGACACTAGTATAGTGGGGTACTGCATGGTACCTTGTAGGAGATCACCTATTTAAGTGTGAGGACATGCCACCTCAATCGTACGCACTTACGAATCCAAGTGTGTCCACGGCCACAACGGACAAAACAATAAAGAAGAAACAAAAGATTGGATAGTTATTGTGTCTTTATCAATGTCTTGGCATATACTAAACAGTGACAGTTCTAGACATCACGTTCACCGCGCAGTAAATATGTCCGATGATATTCGACTAGAGAAGGTTCAAAGTCGTAGGCTACCTATCCTGATGTAATATACTTCCGTTGATAGATTGCTAATGGTTGACACCCCACGTGCACCAACATCTCTTTCAAGAGGGGATAGTTGGAAATTTACCTAGTGAGATTGAATTTATCCCGTCCTTAATGACTTGAACACATGGACCCCGTATGTCGGAAATGTTATTTCCATACACATGCATACGTCGTACAACGTCTAACTAAATTTCACGTAGTGAAAGAGATGTTAGTACACATATTAAGTGTTATTAAGTTATGTAAGGATGAACGATTAATTGGCCAAATTGATGAGTCTCCCACGATGTTATAAGAAAGGAAGAAATGTGCAAAATACGAAAAACTAGGGAAGAGTCGCGACGCCGTAACAGGGCCGCGACACCGAGCCACGACGGGCTAGCGTCGCGGCGGTACCTGGCCAAGGGTCGCGGCGCCTCTGGAAGGGGTCGCGACGCTTGTCGTCCTGTAGCTCGAAGATTGATTCTGCCTATTTGGCGCCGCGGCGCTACGCGTGTAGTGAACCGAAAATCAAAGGATTCTAAACTCTTTCAAGGACATGAACCAGCCAACTCTTGTCATAACCAAGGCAACCTTTGAAGAGTTCAATGAGACCCCAATTAGTGCATTCACATGGCATGTGAATGACCACTCTTGCACCTATAAATAGAGGTCTCAACACTCATTTGAAATCATCCAAAAAAGATCCAAAAATCTGGAGATTATTTGAGAGTCTCTCTTCTTCTTCTAGCAATTTTGAGTTCTTAATTCTGATAGAGATTCGCAAGTATTTGGCTTGTACTTGTTGTTGTTGTTTTATCTTGAGAGACTGTTATCCACTTTCCGTAAGCCATTATATACGAGGATAGTTTTGCCTTAAAGAGAGAGTTTCATCACTCAACTCAGCAAACGTTGCTAACCTCTTTGTCTACCCTTTGGGTTCTTCCATCCCTGTTCATTACAAATCGTCCAACAAACTGTTCCATGAGTTGATTCTGTTGGATCCTTGGAATGAATTGGGTTTACTTGCTTTACTCGATTAAATGTGAGACTTATTTGATTTATGGAGGTAGTTCATCTCTTATCTGTTGATTTCTTAACTGCTGATAATTATATATGTTTAAGCAAATATTTTCACACCAAACCTCGCTACTACTTTAGTTTAGGATCGATCAACGATGATGTTAGTTAGGTACACATCTTTTTCCGTACTACACTTGTTGCTCTTAGGTCTTTATTTGAGAACTAGCTGAGTTTGAGGAGATGATTAAAGGTTTGAGTTTTGGGGGTGAACTGCTGGCCAATCTGCAGCACCGAACTCTGACTCTGTACTTTAATTAGCTGTCTTTCTATTGCTAAACATTTTGGTGTCAAACTCTTGTATTTATTTTCAGTGTAGATGCTCTTAACTCATATCACTAGGTCTTTAGGGTATTATAATTGTATCTTCCGCATTTATGTTACACATGAAACATCTTTGACACTTTATCATTGTTTACGCTCACTTTATGAATGTTAATAATGAAAATGAATTAAAATATGAAAATGATTCGCCTACCAGGTTGGGTGTATAAGGTTCCATCACACAGGGGAAATTTTGGGTCGTGACAATTTACCACTCCCAAACTCTTCCCAATCATAAAGGTGAGTATTTTATGATGTATTTTGGTTATGTGAAAACCAATAACAATGACCTTAACCTCCAAAACATGTGATTTGTCTAGAATCTCAAAATCTCTCAAGAATTTTTCAAAGCGGAGACTTTCAAGACTTGGCTGCATTGAGGTAATTCCACCACTACTTCATATGTGTTGTATATTAAGGAAGTTAGATGGTGTTTACAACAAAGTTTGTGATTGCATGGTTGAAAATGGTGGAATCTAGAAATGACCATTAATGGAGTTATTGGGAGGTTGGAGAAGATGAATAGTGTTGGGTTTGGTTGAGTGATGTAGTTTGGAGATTCTAATGAATGGATTGAGTTGTGTGACACCTAAAATGGAGGAATTAGAGTTGAATCAATTAATGAAAGGAAGAGCATTTCCAAGAATAAATAAAACCCTAATTTGACTTGGCATAAAGTTTAAAAAATAACGAAAGACTTTTGAAATATGTGGTCCAAAACAAATCATAGATATTTTTGTGGTTATAAATAATCTCATAAAGTTATATTATCTTTAAATATAAAAAATAATCAATCTTTTTGGGACAAATAAAAAAAGTAAACATTTTTTTGCACGAAGTGGGGAATGTCTTACCAGATTATTTATCGGAGTAGCGTTGACTTTATTCCACCATAGTTCAAGCTGGGTGTGACGATTAAAAGAGTCAACGAAAGCTCCTCTTTGTTTTGGATCAATTGCTACCGGCAAAGCACTTAAGAATTCCGACCTCAATTCTGAAATAAACAAATTGCAAAAGTATAATAAGAAATATAGCCTTCCTGTAAGTGATTTACGGAAGAGAAAATAATTTCATACGTGAAGTAGGAAGCATGCGCTTCCCCTTTAATTTATCTTGGTTGTTTTATTTCGGTGTCAATTGAACAAATATATATGTATATATGATCATGCATTTAGTATGTGTAGGGATGTCAATGGGGCGGGGCGGGGGCGGGGAAGGGTACCCCATACCCATACCCGCCACCTAAAATCCACCCCCATCTCGCCCCATCACCCATCACGGATAGTAATTCCTCCACCCGCCCCCGCCCCACCTACCCCGGGCGGGTACCCACTTACCCGGCGGGTACCCACCTAAATAAGTTGAATGAAACTGCATAGTAGAATTTTGTTTTTTTTAGTAGTGAATCTCTAACATCTATGAACCTAGGTAGCTAGTTTAAAGATACTATGTAGTATCTTGAAGATATAGAGAGTATCTCATGATCAAAAGCTTATCCAAAAAATGTTGATTTCATTTGCATGAACTGATCATGATAACACCACAAAACACTTTTAGAATTACTCGTGAAATAGTATAACTATAAGGGAAGAAACACAAAAAAGGTTACGATTATTACTAAATCTTGATTGGAGGAAGGAAAATCGGACCATGTGAAGATTAAAGGCGATAATACAAAGGGTAAATATACAAAAGTATAAGATGGCATGAGCATCTGAAATCCCATCGTGTACATATTCGAACTCGGAATCTTGTTCTCAAGGCAATCGAATAGCGGCCCGGTGACAATAATATGAATAATCCCACCGCTATTATCGATGGCGCCAACTGTTCCATTTTTTATGCAACACTTCGTCTTGCTATACTTTATATCTCTACTTGTTTGGTACTTTGTAAATAAGTGGTATAGAGGAGATTTTTGTAAGGCAAATATAGTGAGTTTTACTTACTGGAGAAGGAGAAATGATGCTAAACTTGAGAGTGAAATGCACGTATGGTATTAAAAAGGAAGAAAGGCGATGCGGGCGGTGCGGAGTAGCGTGGCGGGCGTGGTGCGGGTATTATATGAAATCCACCTCCGCTCCACTACCCATGGCGGGTAGCACTTTTGATACCCATACCCGCCCCACGACCCACCAAACCATCCTCCATACCCTCCCCAACTGGAGCGGGTGCGGGGCGGTACCCACATTTACCCGCCCCACTGACATCCCTAAGTATGTGGGAGCAGATATTGTTCCCCACTCGACTCGAGTTGGTTTTACGTTTCATTTCGATGTCAGTATATGTGTATATATGTATGTAAATGTAAGTAGTAATGTGTCGAAAATGACTAGGTCATTGTGTGTGTCTTTTTCTTAAGAACATAAGAAAAATTCTCTTGTGCTTAATCTTTTACTCCCCTTTTATGAAATTTTCCATTGAAAAAAAAAGGTTGTCATGTATACTAACTTATAAAACAAATGTTTTTGTTTCAGTAGTAGTGTAATTTCGACCCTGTTCCGTTGAATAATAAAACATCTATAACTATAAATATTTAAAAGTGTGCATACCTTTGAAGGCATTGTTCTGACTTTCAGTGCAATTTCTGGCTCGAATATAGTCTCCGATATTAGAGCCTACAATATTGTCCACCTGAAAAAGGAAGTGAATAACTATATCCAAATATAATTAAATGCGCGGAGAAATAACTTATTAAATTAGTTCGCCTATACAATAAGTGATCTGTTGTTGCAGCTTATTAATGGTTGCACTTTCAACCTACATTGTTTATGTTTTGTCTTGAGTCGAGGATCTTTCATAAACAGACGCTTTACCTATTAAGAGGTAAGGTCTGTGTACACTCTACCCTCGTGGGATTTCATTGGTTATGTTATTGTTGTTGTATTGCTTAGGTACATATTTCCGAATCTATTCAAATAATCTCCAGATTATATATACTGGCTATGTACCTGATAACTATCAAATGCTGACATCACAGTAAAAAAAGGTGTCTTGATATCTTGTTGAATGTTTTCTGGGAAGAAACACTGCAACATATTTGTAGTTTGCATATATTAGTTAGTTCAATGGCAGAAAAAAACATAGACGACAATTGAACTGCGTGACATACCAATTCCGGTTTCATTCTTGAGGTGCATGAATGTGGTAACACTTTGGTAGATCCCTGCAACTCAATAAAATAGGCTATAACGACTTAAACCTTAAATCAACATATACATACAGGTAAAAAAAAGTATAATAATTAACTCTCTTATCTTCTTCTAAGTAGTTGCTTATTATCCGCTAGCTACATAAATTAAAGTAAACGAAAGAGAGGATTTTACATGTAATGTAACAACATCTCTAAAGAGTGACTCAAATACATTTTCTAACAGTGGATTTTTCCTACAAAAAGAAAATCTCAAAGTTAGATTTAGTACGATGTTCTTAATTAGGAAATGCAAAGTCCTTAAACATGCATCTTACACACGGATAAAATAACCAGCATCAACCAAACATTTCACTCTATGAGCTTTAGGCAATAAATTGTGGAAGTGATCACAATATAGCATTGCTGGGTATCCATTAGCAGAACCGCCAGAAAGAATGGCCTACAATGATTCAGTATTTTTCAAGAATCAATAATGCTCAAAAGAATATTGTATAGTTTCTAAATGAAACCTAATATACACAAATAATATTTCAGTTATAGTTTAAATTTACATACGTTCTTTGCATCCTTTAATCCTTTTGCTAATAGATCCTCAATTACAGCATCAAATATCCTTGCACCTCTGAAATGAAGATTGGTAGCCTAAATAATGTAGGATGTGAGTATAGTTCCATATATATTGTCTTGTCAAAATACACCGATAAAGTAATGTCTCACACACATTTACAATTTATGTTTAAATTAATGACCAGAGACAGATTAATAAACTAGGAATTCCAAAGAGAACATACAGGATCAACGCTTTCGATATCTCCGGTGAAGGATCCACCATCACAATACCTAACAAAGACTTTGTTCCAATTGTAGAAATCTGCATAATTTACAATAAATAACCTTATGATCATAAAATAGAACAGGTTATTTGCATCCTCCAAAATCATAAAGCCTTTCTCCATCAAATTAAACTTTCTATTCAGTTCAGTTTATCAAACTGTTGTCGAGAAATATTTTTTTAATTATAATTCAAAACGAGATGTTAGGTAGCTTAATCGAAGAGAACCTGGATTTTCGCTTTTGCTCCTGCTGAAAATTCCTAAAAATATAAATGGCATCATAAGTTTTGAAGAACCCAAGTCAGTCTTGGAACGGTTCAGGCAGTCTGTGATGTTTCTGCACCATGCTCCTCCCTATAGACAAAGTGAAAGTTTTGAAATATTTAAAAAATTTCCCCAAACAAGCCTCAATATATAATAACCAGAGATCATATTGAAAGAAATTAAGTTTTATACAATGACTTCTCTTTTAGGTAACTTAATTACACTGTCCATATATAAGCAGTGAAATTAGTAACAAAAAAATAAACAGACAGCACTGCATAAAATATCTTGATATTGTCAATGTATATAAGTTAAATGACAGCCCTAAGTCGTCTACATATAACGGTAGAATCAAACTTATGCTATGTTAAACTTACTGAGAGTAGAATAATCCAGTTTCTAACTCCATGTCCAAATCCTCGATCAAGGTGGTATGCTGGAGGTGACCCGTCCAAGCACACTGCAAATAAAAAAAGGTTAAAAACACTCTTTATGCAACTACATACATGAATTCTTCTACTTTAAGTTAGATTAATTGGTACGTATAAGTGTTGTAATTAACCTGCTTCTTTTGACACCGCATTCTGCACAATTGTTTTATCGACAAAATATGCATGATCTTTGCCTTTCTCTTGTTTCGGTGATTCATTTACTTTTGCAGATGCAGTTTTCATGATGGCTAGAGAACAAATAAGTAAGCAAACAAGTTGAACAGATCTTGTCGCCGTCATTGTCCTGCAGAACATAATGACCAAGGATGAGAAATCAATATTAATAACTAGCCGAGGGTAACAGTGATCATTATCTAGTTTCACAGTGGTGAGACGGCCACATTTTCTTATGCTAGCTTTCCTTATGTTTATCTAAACTTTTAGACAATCTTCATCATGCGGGCAGAGGCGAACCCATGATTTTAGCGCAACGGAGGCATCAATGTCTTTAGTATAGTAATTACTAGCGACAAAATTCGGCGTGTAACTCTATAAGGGGTTTACGTTTTCTATTTTGAAAAGTAAGAATAATCCTTATATTAGTGTAGGATTTCAATTATATAATGGGTGTAATTCATTAATTTTAAAATATAAAATGTGTATTTGCAGTTGAGACGTAATATAAAGGTGTTTGAGTAACTTATAGTATTAATTAAATGATTAATCATTTGGATAAGGCTGAAACGAAACCAAAAGCAAATAAATTTATATAGTTAGAAAAGGACTCGTAAAGTACCCAAAGCACGTTACCTATCGCCCTTGGTGAAACCATTCAAACTCACCGGTACAAGGAATAGGCAAACTTTAATGAATTTTCAATATTTTTAACTTCTTATTTTTCTATTTTTTTGGGCAACCGCCCTGAAATCAAATGAGCTACGCCCATGAACTATGAGTTTTTCAAATATGTCCTTTATTTTCTTTTCACTTGTATGAATATTATGAAACACATATCAAATCAATTCACTTCAAGTGCAACCAAACATATCAAATAGTTTTGGACAAGATAAATCAACTAGCCTTAGATAGACCCCAATATATAGGATGTGTGAGAAGTAATGTGTATTAATAAAAAAATGGGAATGTCACAACAATATAAGAGTGTTAGAAATTTGGAAAATTAATAAAGTAATTGGCTTGCTGAGTCGATTGTTGGTTCAATTTATCCTTAAGATAATTCTGCCTCGTATATTTCTTTAAACGGTGTAATGACAACTTATCTTCCGAGATAAAACATCAATCAAATAAATGATCAAAGGAGACTCAAGTATTCTCTTAGGAAAGAAATATCTTGAGTGTATTGGTGATTGCAAGAGAGGAAGAAGCTTGGCAAAATTATGAAGTGTGGTCTGTTATGAATTGAGCCAAATGTCTCAATTTATAGCAAGATGATTATGTCTTCCTAAATAGCCTAATAAAGGTCTTCAATGCCATGTAATGATCATTGATTTAGGGGTTACAATTCAGCCAAGTAATGACTGAATTCATGAGGCAAATAATGGAGACTTAATGCTCCAAAGTCAGCCAAAACGTCAGGTAAAATTCGTGTCCAACGGTAACACTGGAGTCGAAGAGTGGGGATGGCGCCGCGGCACTTCAGGCCTTGAAGCCGAGGCACCGCGGCCCTTCGGAAAGGCGCCGGGGCGCCTACATTCTAGTAGCTCTAGTGACTTTTTACTGTGATTAGGGTCGCGGCCCTTCTGGGACCCGCCACGACGCTTTAGGTGCCGCGGCTCAGCCATCGCGGCGTCGCGGCCCTTCACCCATTTCCTGACTCATTTCATCTTTTACACATCGTATACTTCTTCCTTCATTTACCAACGTGAAACCATTGTCATCTGGCCAATAACGTCTATCATCTTACGTCTCAAACAATTCGTATACGTACTAATATCTCTTCCATTATGAAAATTACGATCCTTGGCACTTTATGTGCACGTGTGTGGAAACCGTGTTTCCGACGTGCGGGCCCCCAATTGTTCGAGTCATAATTAATAGGATTAACTTTATTTCACGTTTAATAAATATTTCCAACAATCCCCTCTTGGAAGATATTTTGGCGCACGCACATGTTGTCTTTCTAGCAATCATCCGGCGGAACGATGTTGCATCTGAAGAGGTAGCCGTAGCTTTGAACCTTCCATAATAGAATACCATCAGACTTATTTACTGTGCGGTGAACATGATGTCTTGAACTGTCAGTGTTTAGTATAAGTCAAGACAATGATATCAACACAATATTTTCCTTACTCTATCTTCCTTAAATGTTTTTTCCGTCGTGGGCCGTGGACACCCTTGGATTCTTAAGTGCGTTCATTTGAGGCGGCCTGTCCTCGCACTTAAATAGGTGATCTCCTATAAGATATCCTGCAATACCCCACTACACAAGTGTCAGGAACCATTAAATGTTTCCCCAATCTAACCTCTATATTGAGGATCATTAAAGCTTTGAAAACTTATCATTTACCCCTCTACAAGTAGCACTTTATGTCTATCACGGGAACGACCTTGGATTATGTTTCTTAATAAGAAATTATTATCCGAAGTTCTCTTGCTTCCTCCGAAGCGCTCAACTGAACCTTTACGATTTAATTTTCTCATTGAACCTTATTTATGGGATCTCCAGTCTGTAAGATTGGGTATCCACCGTATCAGTTCTTATTGATTGGGTTTTAATCTCATTCCCCTAGACAGACAGTGCATCTGATCTCTGGTCATTCCCTTTGTCAAGGGATCAACGATATTTTCCTTAGATTTAACGTAATCAATGGAAATAACACCCGAAGTGATCAGCTGCCTAACAGACTCATGTCTTCGTCGAATATGACGAGACTTGCCATTGTACATAGAACTTTTTGCCCTTCTTTGAGCCGACTGACTGTCGTAGTAGATCATTACAAAGACACGAGTTTATCCCAACATGGGATATCCTCTAAGAAACCATGAAGCCACTCAACCTCTTCTCCCGTTTTGTCTAAAACGATAAATTCTGACTCCATCGTGGATCGGGCAATAAGGGTTTGCCTAAAGGATTTCCAAGACACAACTCCACCACCAATTATAAAAATATATCCGCTAGCGGACTTGATGTCTTCGCTATCAGATATCCTGTTTGCATCATTGAACCTCTCTAGTACCGCTGGATATCTAGAATAGTGTAACCCGAATTTTAGCGTGAACTTCAGAACCGTAGTACCCTGTTTAAAACTTTCCAGTGATCATCACTCGGATTCCGGGTGAACCTAGTCAATACATTGACTACATAAGCGATATCAGGTTGAGTGCAGTTTGTGAGATACATCAGACTATCAATCACTTGTGCATATCGCTCCTGGCGTACGTGTACACCAAGATGTTTATCAATCTTTTGACTTCTATCCAATGGTGTCGTTACTGGTGAACTGTCAAACATCTTAAATTTCTTCAGCACATTCTCAATGTAGTGAGATTGAGACAAGACCAGTCTGTTAGATGTCTTAGAGATCCTGATCCCTAAGATGACATCTGCGACACCCATGTCTTTCATGTCAAAATATTGTTTTAGCATGTTCTTAATCTCTAGGATTATCCTAGGACTGCTTCCAGTGATCAACAAATCATCGACATATCCTTTCATGTAAACACATTTGTCACACTTGTTAATGGCGAACCCTTTCGATAGTAGAGTACTATCAAATTTCTCGTGCCATTGTTTAGGGGTCTATTTCAGTCTGTACAACGATTTGACAAGCCGACACACTTTTGTCTCTTGTCTTGGAACCACATACCCTTCAGGTTGGTCCATATATATTTCTTCTTCCAAATCACCATTCAGGAAGGCTATCTTGACATCCATTTAATGTATTTCAAGATCTCGCAAGGCGGCGATAACTATGAACATACGATGGATGTCATTCTAGACACCGGCGAGTAGGTATCAAAGTAGTCAAGGCCCTCCTTTTGGCGATAGCCCTTGACTACCAACATTGCCTTGTATTTGTCGATAGATCCATTTGCCTTTAACTTCCATTTAAGGATACACTTACAACCCAAAGGTTTGTGTCCCGAAGGGAGTTCAGCCAACTCCTAGGTGTTGTTGTGCAAGATGGATTCTATCTCACTTTCTATAGCTTCTTTCCAGAGCGGTGCTTCTGGAGTTGACAACGCTTCGGCGATTGTCTGTGGTTCGTCTTGAACCAGATAAGCTTCAAAGTATGGACCGAATGACTTGTCCTTCCGGGCCCTTTTACCTCGTCTTGGTTCCATTTCTGAATCTTCCAAATCTTGAGAACTTGGAATACTGGATTCCGGATACTCAGCCCCTTCAGAATTCACTAGATCTGAACCGTTTGGATCCAGGAAGTAGTCAACTCCTGGATCCTCAGAGGGTTGCTCATAACTTCATTTGCGAGAGGTTATATCTCTTTCCTTGCTAGGAAATAAGTCTTCAAAGAAACTAGCGTTTCTTGATTCCATAATTGTACCTTCATGAATGTCCAGTACATCTGACTTATGCACTAGGAAACGATAAGCACTACTGTTATTGTCATATCCGATGAATATACAATCTACAGTCTTAGGTCCAATATTGACCTGCTTTGGCGTGGGTACTTTAACCTTGGCCAGAAAACCCCATACATTTAAGTATTTATAGGTGCGTTTCTTCCCTTTCCATAATTCGTAAGGAGTCTTGTCCTTACCCTTGTGGGGAACTCTATTAAGAATTTTATTTGCGGTAAGAACGTCTTCTCCCTACATGTATTGGGGAAGTCCTGAATTGATAAGTAAAGCATTCATCATTTCCTTTAGTGTTCCGTTCTTGCGTTCAGCAACACCGTTTGATTGAGGTGAGTAAGGAGCCGTCGTTTGATGGACTATACCCGATTGGGTAAAAAACTCTTCAAAAGGCGCTACATATTCTCCGCCTCTATCACTACAGATTGTTTTCATCTGTCCACTTAGTTGGTTCTCAACTTTTGCTTTGTAGCGTTTTAATGCTTCAAAGACTTCATCTTTACTCTTAAGTAAGTAAAGGTAGCAAAACCTTGTGCTATCATCTATGAAAGTCACAAAGTACTTGTTCCCCCCTTGTGTTTGAGCAAACTTTAAATCACATATATCGGTGTGTATGAGTTCTAGAGGAGCGGTTTCCCTTTCGACGGATCTAAAGAGACACTTTGAAAGTTTTGCCTCTACGCACACCTCACACTTACGTTGAAGATTTATGTTGATAGACGACAACAATTCCAAGTTTACTAATTTTTGGATAGATTGATAGTTTACATGTCCTAATCTATGGTGCCATTAATTGAAGACTCAATCAAGTAAATGGAAGGCTCAATTTTATTGATAATTGAAGTAGAAGGAATTACATGTGTACCATAAACTTAAGGAGGCCTTCACATGCGAAGCCCCCTCCTACAAGTGTTCTGTTTTTAGTGATTACAAACTTATTGGTCTATAACACTAGCCTAAAATCAGCATTAACTAATAAATTTCCAGAGATTAAGTTTCTACGAATTTCTGGGACATGCACCTCTTCTTTCAGAATCAGTTCCCTTCCGGACGTCATCTTGAGGATTACCTTTCCTACCCCCAGCACCTCTGAAGAAGAATTATTTTCCATGAACAACTTCTTATCTGTGACTGATGTATATGTGTAGAATGCATCTTTATTGGAACAAATGTGAAGGGTAACACCCGTGTCCAACCACCATTGTGTTAGGTTCTCAACAAGGTTGGCTTCTAGCACCATTGCTGCGAATTCTTCAACCATATCGTCTAGGAATGTGTCCTTGACGAATTTTGCCTTATCCTTGCCTCTTTGGTTGAGTTTGTGGCAGTCTTTGGCTATGTGACCAACTTTACCACATTGGTTGCATTCCTTATGGACTGCCTTCACATCGTCATAGACATGGATACCTCGGTTCCCTCCTGCCATATCATTTGGCTACTCGAGGGTCCGCGTCTTCTCTAACTAGTGGAGGATCTTCGTTTAGAAAATGTGATATTCCCATAACCGTCAGGAAGAGTAACATAGAAGCAAAGATGTTTGAAATATCTTGAGCAGCGGGGTTGAAGGCATTGGGAATACCTTGAGCAGTGAGGTTCATAGCATTGACTTGATCTTCAGTGGACATGTTGTTATTGAAACATCCAAGATTATCTTAAGCTTGTGAGAAGTAATGTGTATTAATAAAAAATGGGAATGTAACAACAACAACAAGAGTGTTAGAAATCTAGAAAATTAACAAAGTAATGGCTTGCTGAGTCGATTGTTGGTTCAATCTATCCTTAAGATAATTTTTCCCCGTATATTTCTTTAAACGGTGTAATGACAACTTATCTCCCAAGATAAAACATCAATCAAATAAGTGAGCAAAGGAGACTCAAGTGTTCGCTTAGGAAATAAAATTCTTGAGTGTATTGGTGATTGCAAGAGAGGAAGAAGCTTGACAAAAATCTGAAGTGTGGTCTGTTATGAATTGAGCCAAAGGTCTCAATTTATAGCAAGATGATTGTGTCTTCCTAAATAGCCCAATAAAGGCCTTCAATGCCATGTAATGACCATTGATTTAGGGGTTACAATTTAGTCAAGTAATGGCTGAATTCATGAGGCAAATAATGGAGACTTAATGCTCCAAAGTCATCCAAAACGTCAGGTGAAATTCGTGTCCAACGGTAACACCGGAGTCGAAGAGCCGGCTCTTCGGGATGGCACCACAGCGCTTCAGGCCTTGAAGCCGAGGCGCCGCGGCCCTTCGGGAAGTCGCCGGGGCGCCTAAATTCCAGTAGCTCCAGTGACTGTTTACCGTGATTAGAGCCGCGGCCCTTCCGGGAGGCACCGCGACGCTTCAGGTGTCGCGGCTCAGCCATCGCGGCGTCGCGACCCTTC
Organism: Przewalskia tangutica; assembly: GCA_029844215.1. Taxonomy (NCBI): domain Eukaryota; kingdom Viridiplantae; phylum Streptophyta; class Magnoliopsida; order Solanales; family Solanaceae; genus Przewalskia; species Przewalskia tangutica. Next base: position 120,295,145 of record CM056720.1, read on the forward strand.
ACTCATTTCCTGACTCGTTTCATCTTTTACACATCGTATACTTCTTCCTTCATTTACCAACGTGAAACCATTGTCATCTGGCCGATAACCGTCTATCATCTTACGTCTCAAACAATTCGTATACGTACCAATATCTCTTCCATTACGGAAATTACGATCCTTGACACTTTATGTGCACGTGTGTGGAAACCGTGTTTCCGACGTGCGGGGCCCCCATTGTTCAAGTCATAATTATTAGGATTAACTTTATTTCACGTTTAATAAATATTTCCAACAGGATGTCCAATCTCCAATGTAAGACTCGCCCCCGTCCCCTAAACAAAAACATAAACTACTCCTCAATTTCCATTTAAATGATGTAATTTGACTGGACGGAAAGCTTAAAAAAATAAAAATACATTTTTGAAGAATATGATTTTAAATATATCATAATATTTGTGTGACTACAATATTTTTGAAATTTATGGTCTTAAATATATCATAACATTTGTATGGATGTAAAAACTTGTCAAGGCAAAATGAGAAATTCAAGCTAGATTATTTTCAATTATAGAAAATTATTATTTTCTAGAAACGTATTAATAATGAAATAGTGTCATTCATTTGAAATAAATGAGTAAAATAAAAATGTAGAAATGGACAGAATGCAACATCATTTCAGATCTGAAAAACAAAAATACAGTATAAATCCACCCCAAAGGCTTTGATACAGCTCAGAGCATATAGATGAAGTAGAAGAAAGTAGTACTAATTAACCTGCGGTGGAGTGATAAGTTTCTTTATCTCTAATCAGAAATTTCGGATTTTAGTATAATCGAAGTTATGATTTGAAGTTTATGGGTGCTGACTTGTCACCAAACTCATAGTTCGTGTTAGTTACCGATGTCGTAATTAAATATTTATACATATTCAATGATTTCTCTAATACCAATATAGAATTTAAACAAAAGCTACCAGATTCGTTTGAATCCGTATATGATACTCTATCTCCGCCCTTGGGTCAGAGTCTCCCTAAGTGCGGAGTCGTCTTTGTTAGGGAGCGCTTCCCCGCTTCACCCTATCCCACCCCAATGGAGAATTTTCCAGCGCAAATCCAAATTTATTCATCCGAAATACATGTATCGGACAGAAATAAAAAATAAGAAGAAGAAAGCACGTACTAGTATAAACTAATCTTATATGCACCCCTAATTAGAAACCTTTACAGACGCTGCCTCTGATTTTAAGTTGTAACGTAACCTTCATTGATCTATTCATCAAATGTAGAATCATGTCATTATTAACAGAGCACTAGTAGGTCATATAAATGATTAAACATCAAATTAGTCAAAATTCATGCACAGTAAAGTAAAGACATCGATCCACATTTTTAAAACGCAACAGACAAATTCTACGTTTGAAAAGAACATAAAACAGGATAAGTAAATGACCTTATAATATATATGTGTGCCGAATTGAAGTGAATTTCTGAAATGCTGAAACAGTGAACTTGTGACTGCTTGAGTGGAGCTTCTCGGCTTGCAAATATATACTATTATATATCCTTGAGTCTCGAAATGGCTATGTGAGTATGAATTGATATCAGTGAAGATGGTGATGTGCTTCTGTGAATGTCAAGTGTGAAATTAATAGTGAATTGAGCAATATTTTTTCTTCTTCTTTTTGTTTATTCATTTTGCTCACATGCAATATGGAAGAGAGAACGTGTGCGATGCAGCGCGGAGAGGGTTAAATATCCCTATTTGCACTCAATAATTATTAGTTTAATGCACTTGCGCATGGTTGACAATTCCATGAAGAAGAAGCTAGTTGCAATAGTTAAAGATGCCAATTCTCAAAGTTGTACTTTTTTATTTTATTTTTATGTAAATTCGTTTGATTGAGTAGGGAATCGAAGAAAGATTTTTTTGTGAAACTTGTAGTATTAAATATGATATAATATTTGTGTCTCTATAAAGAAAAAGTTTCAAGTTAATTTTTTTTGCAGATATTAAAGTATCCCCCATTCTAATTTAAATGTCTTAGTTTGACGGAATAAAGATTAAGAAATAAAGAGAGATTCTAAATCTTGTGATCTTAAATTATAGATGTTTGTAGTCCTTTAAAACTTGTGGTGTCATGTAGAATGTCCGAATATAATAACTTACTAAATATAGAAAGAGACCCTTTTCTTGAGACACTAAAAAAAAAGACACCTAAATTGAAACGAAGAAAGTAATAATTATTTTAAAACAGACAAAACAGTAAAAGATGTCATATAAAATGAAATGAATGGAATGACATTTATTTAATCTTCTCGCACAATTCGATCATTCTTGAGATGGATTACTAAAGCGACAACCTTATAAATGTATAGGCAATTCTTAGCCACCGAAGGCCGAAAACATTGCTCGGCATGAAGAAAGGACGTGCAATCTTAATTATAGAAGACGCAACAACTGACTTTGATGTTAAATCTTCCCCTTCGTCAATGAGCTAAAACTCATTAGACAGCTAAAGACTTTGTATCCTTTCTCAAAAACACATAAAGTACAATTCTTGGTTGCAACGTTTCACATGAATGTGAAAGGATAAGTGAAACAAAGGCAAGTGAGGACTTTAAATGATCATAAAAAAGATAAGATCCACATGACACTTAATAAGGCGTTATTTTTCCTAGGACCTTTGGTAGAAATCCGTTGATAAGAGAAGTGGTTGTTTTAATACATTCTCCCTAAACCTTGATAGGTAGGTTAGATTGGTATGGGAAGGCTCGACAAGTTCTACAATTATTGTTTGTACTTGCATTCAACAACTTCATTTTGTCATAGTGTAGCAACACATGATGCAAGTAAGGAGGGGCGTTGGTGGGTAAGTGGGTCAGGTCTTGGTTATATTCGGGTTGATCCAAAATTGGATGCCAAAAAAAGGGGTCTCGGGTTCTCGGTTTGGCCGGGCAGTGTGGTGTTAGGTGACTGTTTCGGGTAGTTGAGTTTGGAATAAGGCTTAGGCATTTTTTAGAGTTGTTACGGGTGTTGAGGGTCGGGATAATGTTTGGTACTTGGCGGTTTGGTAGTGGCAAGGCCACGAAACAGAACTAAAATAGTGAGGTCGTCGGCAAGGTGTATTATGCTGACTGTTTGGTGTTATCGGGATTGGATGGTACTTTGTGGGTGGTTTCGGTTGGGGACCTTTGGTGGGGATGTTTATAGAATCTTGTGGGATGTGCTGGTAGAAAGAATGAAATAGTTTGGACAAGGAGTGAACACATACTGCTAGGTGCAAATCCGAGTACAAACTAAGTGTTTAGGACGGTGGATATGAACAAGGATATGGACACGGGGGTTTTAATGTCCGGGTCGACACCAATATGAAGGTGAATAATTTCACAAGGACTTTATCGGGGTTGCTAAGTATAAGCCTGAATACAAACCAAGTAAGGGTGGTCGGAAACCTTAAGATAGACCCAAGACTTAGGCTAAGTTGGATTACACAAGTTCCAATGTTCGCTTGCTACTAAGGGATTCCTTAAGCATTGGTTTTGATTATGTTACACCCCGTAAGTCCAGGACATGTATAAGAGAATGTACATAAGGAAACAAGACTTGGACAATATGTACGAAAGGAAGAATTGTTCTTCCGACGGAAAATCTTCCGGACGTCGGAAAGGAAAAATGTTCGTTGTTGAGAATTTGATTCTCAAAATGTATTATTTGAAGAATATGGAACTTATTAATATTATGGAAATTTATTTTTACGGATTTGGTCACGTGGGGCCCACCCGAGGAATTTTACATTTTTGTGGGGCCCACGAGGGTTACGGAAATTTTATGGACGAATGAGAGGGCGACACGTGGCACCCCCACATGGCTTGGTCGAAATTTATGCAAGGGTAAAATGGTCATTGACCACCTTGGAAGATTAGTCTTGCTAGCTTGACATAATTGACTAGTCAACTTGCCACTTAGGCTTGATCCTTGTGATTTTAATCCTAGCCTCACATTTGTTTAAGTCTAAGCCCTCCAATATGTGTTATATGCTAACTAGTAGCAAGACAAGCTCATTTTACACTTAGAAAAAATAGAGAACATTGTGTTCTTCATAGAGAACCTCTGGTTGTATAGTCTCCCACACAAAAATTTTAGTTTGTTGTCCATTAGCCACAAGACATTAACCCAAGGTCCTTAAGGGTATTGTAAGGATATCTCAATAGAAAGATTTGGAAAAACGTATTTTTACGTTAGTCGCAGGCGAAACTAAGGGAGTTCTTCAACTTTGAAGTTGGGACTTGAAGATGAGTTCTTCATAGGCCTAAGGAGTGCTAGGCGGATTGGAACCTAAGGAAAGGAGCTAAGAATTGCGAAGGCGCGACTTGGACTCGTGGAAATTTTAAGGGCTTTGAAAGGTATAAATTTTGTCGTTTTAATAGTTAAGGCTTACTTATGATTGTAACTATGGTTATTAGCAAGCATGAGATATATAGTATGAGTATTGATAAGGATATTGGTTATTGGAACCCTAATCCGAAACTAGCATGTTAGCCTTAAGATTACAATTCAAGTCGATTATTAGTTAAGTCACATGTTGAATAATGAAGGCGAAATTGTAGTTGTTGAAGTTGTTTATGACTAAATAACATGTTGACCTAAGAACTTGGAATTGGAAAAGGATTGGAAAAGACTTAGTGTTGCTATGTAAGTTGGCCGAGAATTGGCTAGTGCATTAAACTATTTGGTATGAATTGTGGGGAGGAATTTTACACGTATTGTAAGGCGTGTAATCCCCTTTGTTTGGTTGTTGTTTGGAGCCTTAAATGTGGCTTGTTGGTTATTGTATTCGGCCTTGAAAAAGGTGGCAAAGTGAGTAGAAACAAAGGAAGTCACCCGATTTTCCGTAGAATTAGAGACCAAATACTTAGTATTATTCTCGTTAGAGACTAGAAGTTGATAGTCTTGTTGTGACCATTATAGGTTGACATTTCTACGCACGCGATTCGGCTTAGCTTGTGGATTTAGCCGAAAAGGTATGTGAACTATCTCCTCTTATAGCATGATTCCTTAGAATAAAGAAAGTAAGTTCTACTCCTTGAATGATCCATTCCTTGCTTGTATTTGGATTGCCTAAAATAGAATTTGTTCTATGTACTTCCTTGAGTGTACTTTGATGTTTAAATTGTAAGTAGTATAATCCATTTCCTTAGGGAAGTTTGGATTCTTAAAAGTGAAGGTATATTTTCTTAAAGTACATAGAGACTTGAAAAGGAAGTAGTTTCCAAATCTTTTGGCTAGTGCCTTAGTTCTAAAACCTAAAGGTCATTATAATGACTTTAGGGGAGTCAAAGGAGTGATTTACTTATTTGATTTAAAAGAGGAGAAATGACATGATTTAAGAGAAGTAACTTGCGTTAAGGGTGAAGTTACTGGATGTTTAAAAAGTGGAAGAACACTTGTTTTCTAACTATTATGAGACTTGAAGTATTTTGAAAGTTAAGAACTTGTTTTGTAAGTATGTGATACTTGGTTTTAATAGTATAAGTCTCTTGGTTATCAAGGAATGGATACGCCTAAAACCATAAAGGGTTATAACGGCTTTATGGGAAGTTAGTTATAACGGCTTTAGGAAGGTTTTGAAAGTTGTCTATTTTGATTAATCGGCATAAGTTGCCTAGATTGTGAAAATTTAGAGTTACTTGATTTCAAGCTTTGAAATGAGTTTTCTAAAAGTGTAGTAACTTACTTTGAAAAATAGACACGCCTGATACTACTGGTGTTAGTATCTTGGGCTTTACATAGAAATAAGTCTTTTATAAAAGAATGTACGTATGTAGTACTTTGGCTTGATAAATTGAGAATTTGTCTAAGTGTGCCTTGATAAGTACTTTGACTTGTTAAAAGAGAATTATTCTATGTATGTACGTATGTAGTACTTTGACTTGATAAATTGAGAATTTGTCTAAGTGTGCCTTGATAAGTACTTTGACTTGTTAAAAGAGAATTATTCTATGTATGTACGTATGTAGTACTTTGGCTTGATAAATTTAGAATTTGTCTAAGTGTGCCGTGATAAGTACTTTGACTTGTTAAAAGAGAATTATTCTATGTATGCCTTGATTAGTACTTTGGCTTGATAAATTGAGAATTTGTCTAAAGTGTGCCTTGATAAGTACTTTGACTTGTTAAAAGAGAATGATTCTATGTATGCCTTGATTAGTACTTTGGCTTGATAAATTGAGAATTTGTCTAAGTGTGCCTTGATAAGTATTTTGGCTTGTTAAAGAGAATTATTCTAAGTATGCCTTGGTAAGGACTTTGGCTTGTAATTAAGGATTTGCCTATGTGTCCGGAAATAGCGGTTGTGTGCTATTGTTATATCGTCATTTCGGGTCATTCCCGGGTTTGTGGCATTTGCATAATTAGTGGATTTGCTACCCACGATGCGAGGAATACCTAACGCGAGTCCGTAGGGCTTATGCGGGTGAAATAGTCCCACGCGGGCGGTCCACCCTATGCGAGGAATACCTGCGCGAGTCCGTAGGGCTTATGCGGGTGAAATAGTCCTATGCGAGAATACCTCATGCGGGTCCGAAAGGGCTTACGCGGTGAAATAGTCCCACGCGCGGTCCACCTATGCGAGGAATACCTCACGCGCGTGTCCACGCGACCTATGAGGTGAAATAGTCCCAAGAATAGGATTGCTAAATGATCTGCGCGGATGGTCCCGCTTGATCATGAGCTTCCTAGTTTATATTGTAAGGATACTCATTTTACTCATTATTAGTAAGGCACAATGTGTTGTATTTTGATTATCATATATGTCTCGGCTTTGTTTGTGTTACCTATGGTCATGCTTTTACGAGTGGGATTAGGGCATGAGACCACGTGGTATTTAGGACACGAGTGGACCGGGTGTTCATGTATCCTTATTGGTGTTATTACATCATGGATCAGCAGTGAGGAAGGATTCCACGCATGATTGATATTATGGGCGTGAGACCCATGGCTATATATTTGAGTAATGACTTTGAGGGCCCGCGTCACGACTTGATATGACCGCATGTGTTATGTATCGTAGGTTGGATATCATACGTGTCTCTGTTTTATTTAGATCGTTATGATTTTATTACGCATTTCATCGCTCACATACTTGGTACATTCTTCGCATCGACCTCCTTCGGCTGCGTTCACGCCGCAGTTTAGGTACGCATTCGGTGATCGGCAGTGTAGGATCTGCTCGGGGTTTTGGATAAGCTCCTTCTATTCGGAGTTTATCTTTGGTATATGTCCTTGATGTGCTTTTGTACATTTATGGGTACGGGCCTTGTCGTCATAGTTGATTTAACTCCTAAGTCGATTCATATGTGGATTGGACTCGTATGCGGTGTAGTGTCTTTTGTTTATGTATATATGGCAGCCTTGTCGGCTTTTCCTTGCACGACGTTTGTTTAAAAAAATGAGGTGTTATTTGATTCGCAGCCTTACTTGTATTGTTAAGGGCGGTGCCTGTGTAGGCACCACCACGCCCGGTTCGGTCGTGACAGAGTGGTATCGTGAGCGATCCTCTGAATGTCTACGCACCGTGTCTAGTAGAGTCTTGATTATCGGTGTGTTGCGCGCCACACCCATAAACAGAGGCTACAGGACATTTAGGAGTTGGTTTCTATTCTTCTCACTCTAAGATCGTGCCATAGAGTGTGTTAGTAAGAAATTCCTCTCTCGACGTATTGTTGTGTTACGATTATGCCTCGAGGAGGGCAACAGCTGTAGGGCAAAGGAGTAGCAGGAGCTACTAGTCGACTCAGAGTTGATAGGGCTTATGCCCAGTATCTGGATGTTGTTCCGATCGCGAGTCCTCTGCGCCAGTTTGAGGCCCAAGACGAGCCTCCGCTTCGGTTAGGAGAAGACTATAGGTCATGAGAAGCGATTATGTTATTGACCAAGATAGCGGTGCTAGCGATTGTAAGTGATAGTACCCAGGTAGGGATACTTTGATTAGTAAGTGAGAAGTAAGAATGTTGACAAGAATGATAAAGTAACCGAGACTATAGTTGTATAAAGTTCACAAGTTGTAATTACCAGTATGTGTAAGACCGATAGGAAGATTGTGCGAAGAGAAATACTTTGGCTTATGAGACGAACCTCCGGTGAATAGGGGTAGGGTAAGAAGTACCTTGGGATAAGAGAGAGATTTACTTGGACTAAGAATGAGAAGTTAAGCGTGACGATGAGTCGGGTTATGGACTCATTTCGGGTCAGCCGATAGTTTGGAATGGGGTGATGTCAGTTAGAAATGGTCCCGTTATGTGGTAGGGTCCCGAGGATGCCAGGCCCAAGTTTAGTTAATCGTTGTACGAGTTTGTGGACGCGTTCCACCGGAACTAGGTCGTAAGGACCGAGAAGAGCCTTAGCGGAAATTCAAGTAGCATAATGGCCAAGTTGGTTAGTAACTCCAAGGATTGGGGAACAGAAACAGAATTTGGGATTTTGTACGTGTACTGGATGATTTTGAAAGTACGAGAAAGTATGACAAGTAAGGAAAGAAAGGAACCTCTAAGGATCCCGTGTTTGGGAAGACTGTAACCTTCGAGTTTTGTGAGAAGGGGGTCGCGAACGGAAGGTCCATTGATATGTTTACGTATGTTATGTGGTGGCCATGTGTGGCATCGTTGGTCTTGTGCATTTGATTGATAGGCATAGTATAGAGATTGTGCCGGAGTGTGTATAGCTTGGCAACCGACTAAGAACATTCGGGGACGAATGTTTCTAAGGGGGGAAGAATGTTACACCGTAAGTCCGTGACATGTATAAGAGAATATACGTAAGGAAACAAGACTTGGACAATATATACGAAAGGAAGAATTGTTCTTCCGACGAAAATCTTCCGACGTCGGAAAGGAAAAATGTTCGTTGTTGAGAATTGGATTCTCAAAATATATTATTTGAAGAATATGGAACTTATTAATATTATGGAAATTTATTTTACGATTTGGTCACGTGGGCCCACGAGAATTTTACATTTTGTGGGCCCACGAGGGTTACAAAATTTTATGGACGAATGAGAGGGCGACACGTGGCACCCCCACATGGCTTGGTCGAAATTTATGCAAGGGTAAAATGGTCATTGACCACCTTGGAAGATTAGTCTTGCTAGCTTGACATAATTGACTAGTCAACTTGCCACTTAGGCTTGATCCTTGTGATTTTAATCCTAGCCTCACATTTGTTTAAGTCTAAGCCCTCCAATATGTGTTATATGCTAACTAGTAGCAAGACAAGCTCATTTTACACTTAGAAAAAATAGAGAACATTGTGTTCTTCATAGAGAACCTCTCGGGTTTGCATAGTCTCCCACAAAAAATTTTAGTTTGTTGTCCATTAGCCACAAGACTTTAACCCAAGGTCCTTAAGGGTATTGTAAGGATATCTCAATAGAAAGATTTCGAAAAAAATGTATTTTTACGTTAGTCGCAAGGAGGAAACTAAGGGAGTTCTTCAACTTTGAAGTTGGGACTTGAAGATGAGTTCTTCATAGGCCTCTAAGGAGTGCTTGGAGCGGATTGGAACCTAAGGAAAGGAGCTAAGAATTGCTAAGGCGCGACTTTGAATCTTGGAAATTTTAAGGGCTTTGAAAGGTATAAATTTTGTCGTTTTAATAGTTAAGGCTTACTTATGATTGTAACTATGGTTATTAGCAAGCATGAGATATATAGTATGAGTTTTGATAAGGATATTGGTTATTGGAACCCTAATCCGAAAACTAGCATGTTAGCCTTAAGATTACAATTCAAGTCGATTATTAGTTAAGTCGTCACATGTTGAATAATGAAGGAAATTGTAGTTGTTGAAGTTGTTTATGACTAAATAACATGTTGACCTAAGAACTTGGAATTGGAAAAAGGATTGGAAAAGACTTAGTGTTGCTATGTAAGTTGGCCGAGAATTGGCTAGTGTGCATTAAACTATTTGGTATGAATTGTGGGGAGGAATTTTACACGTATTGTAAGGCGTGTAATCCCCTTTGTTTGGTTGTTGTTTGGAGCCTTAAATGTGGCTTGTTGGTTATTGTATTCGCCTTGAAAAGGTGGCAAAGTGAGTAGAAACAAAGGAAGTCTTGCCCGATTTTTCGTAGAATTAGAGACCAAATACTTAGTATTATTCTACGTTAGAGACTAGAAGTTGATAGTCTTGTTGTGACCATTATAGGTTGACACTTACGCACAGCGTATTCGCAGCTTGTGGATTTAGCAGAAAGGTATGTGAACTATCTCCTCTTATAGCATGATTCCTTAGAATAAAGAAAGTAAGTTCTACTCCTCGAATGATCCATTCCTTGCTTGTATTTGGATTGCCTAAAATAGAATTTGTTCTATGTACTTCCTGAGTGTACTTTGATGTTTAAATTGTAAGTAGTATAATCCATTTCCTTAGGGAAGTTTGGATTCTTAAAAGTGAAGGTATATTTTCTTAAAGTACATAGAGACTTGAAAAGGAAGTAGTTTCCAAATCTTTTGGCTAGTGCCTTAGTTCTAAAACCTAAAGGTCATTATAATGACTTTAGGGGAGTCAAAGGAGTGATTTACTTATTTGATTTAAAAGAGGAGAAATGACATGATTTAAGAGAAGTAACTTGCGTTAAGGGTGAAGTTACTTGAGGTTTAAAAAGTGGAAGAAAACTTGTTTTCTAACTATTAAGAGACTTGAAGTATTTTGAAAGTTAAGAACTTGTTTTGTAAGTATGTGATACTTGGTTTTAATAGTATAAGTCTCTTGGTTATTGAAGGAATGGATACGTCTAAAACCATAAAGGGTTATAACGGCTTTATGGGAAGTTGGTTATAACGACTTTAGGGAAGGTTTTGAAAGTTGTCTATTTTGATTAATCGGCATAAGTTGCCTAGATTGTGAAAATTTAGAGTTACTTGATTTCAAGCTTTGAAATGAGTTTTCTAAAAGTGTAGTAACTTACTTTGAAAAATAGACACGCCTTGATACTACGGGTGTTAGTATCTTGGGGCTTTACATAGAAAGAAGTCTTTTATAAAAGAATGTACGTATGTAGTACTTTGGCTTGATAAATTGAGAATTTGTCTAAGTGTGCCTTGATAAGTACTTTGACTTGTTAAAAGAGAATTATTCTATGTATGTACGTATGTAGTACTTTGGCTTGATAAATTGAGAATTTGTCTAAGTGTGCCTTGATAAGTACTTTGACTTGTTAAAAGAGAATTATTCTATGTATGTACGTATGTAGTACTTTGGCTTGATAAATTGAGAATTTGTCTAAGTGTGCCGTGATAAGTACTTTGACTTGTTAAAAGAGAATTATTCTATGTATGCCTTGATTAGTACTTTGGCTTGATAAATTGAGAATTTGTCTAAAGTGTGCCTTGATAAGTACTTTGACTTGTTAAAAGAGAATGATTCTATGTATGCCTTGATTAGTACTTTGGCTTGATAAATTGAGAATTTGTCTAAGTGCCTTGATAAGTACTTTGACTTGTTAAAGAGAATTATTCTAAGTATGCCTTAGTAAGGACTTTGGCTTGTAATTAAGGATTTGCCTATGTGTCTTTGGAAATAGCGGTTGTGTGCTATTGTTATATCGGTCGTTCGGTCATTCCCGGGTTTGTGGCATTTGCATAATTCCGTGGATTTGCTACCCACGATGCGAGGAATACCTCACGCGAGTCCGTAGGGCTTATGCGCGGTGAAATAGTCCCACGCGCGGTCCGACCTATGCGAGGAATACCTACGCGAGTCCGTAAGGGCTTACGCGGTGAAATAGTCCTATGCGAGGAATACCTCATGCGTCGAAAGGGCTTATGCGGGTGAAATAGTCCCACGCGGCGGTCCGACCTATGCGAGAATACCTCACGCGGGTCCACGCGACCTACGCGGTGAAATAGTCCCGGGAATAGGATTGCTAAATGATCTGCGGGCGGATGGTCCCGCTTGATCATGAGCTTCCTAGTTTATATTGTAAGGATACTCATTTACTCTCATTATTAGTAAGGCACAATGTTGTATTTTGATTATCATATATGTCCCCGATTTGTTTGTGTTACCCTATGGTCATGCTTTACGAGTGGGATTAGGGCATGAGACCACGTGGTATTTAGGACACAGTGGACCGGGTGTTCATGTATCCTTATTGGTGTTATTACATCATGGATCGCGATGATGAAGGATTCCACGCATGATTGATATTATGGGCGTGAGACCCATGGCTATATTTGAGTAATGACTTTGAGGGCCTGCGTCACTGACTTGATATGACTGCTTATTTGTTATGTACTCTAGGTTGGATATCATACATGTCTCGCTTTATTTAGATCGTTATGATTTTATTACGCATTTCATCGCTCACACACTTGGTACATTCTTCGTCTTCGACCTCCTTCGGCTGCGTTCATGCCGCAGTTTAGGTACGCATTCGGTGATCGGCAGTGTAGGATCCCGCTCGTGGTTTTGGATAAGCTCCTTCTATTAGGAGTTTATCTTTGGTATATGTCCTTGATGTGCTTTGTACATTTACGGGTACGGCGGGGCCTTGTCCGTCATAGTTGATTTAACTCCTAAGTGCGTATTCATATGTGGGATTAGACTCATGTACGGTGTAGTGTCTTTTGTTTATGTATATATGGCAGCCTTGTCGGCTTTGCCCTTGCACGTACGTTTGTTTAAAAAAAAATGAGGTGTTATTTCAGTTCCGCAGCTTACTTGTATTGTTAAGGTAGAAGGGTGCCCAGGTAGGGCACCAGTCACGGGCCCGGGGTTCGGGTCGTGACAGATTAGGTCACACAAGTCCTAACCAAGACTTACATCGAAGGGACCTTAGCTTGGGTTAACTAGGTCACACAAGTCCCAGCTTCAACTTACATTAAGGGGTTGGTTCACACAAGAACCGAAGGCCCACCCGGAGGACCAACTAATGTATACAACCACAGATTGAATACCTTAGCTTTTGAGTACTCTGCATATTTACAATATCCTAAGGGTAATATTTATAGTAGTAAGTGGACCATTCTAGAAGACAAATTAAAGGACACAAACTACTTGGACTTTCAGCCAAGTGTGGACAAATGGGAACGGATTTGGGTCTACTTGGTGACCAATAATGTTTCGACCAAACCAATATAATGAGAAAGGTCTTGGCTTTTCTTGGGGACAAAGGATGAATCTTTCACACTCCCTTTGTGGATTTCAAGTAGACGAGTGCATGAATTTGGCTTCTCATGATCTTATCTTCTTGGAACTAGTTTGAAAGCTTTCATTCCTTGCATTTGTGTGCCTTGACCGAATGGAAAAGGGAGTATTTAGACCAATACTTCATCTTTTTGGTTTTCTCAAGTTGGTTCATGATTGTCCTTTTGGAAGCCTCATCTTCTAGACCATTCTTGTCCTTGCCAACCTGTCACTTTCGGCCTAGTCATCTTTCTTGTCCTCTTGGCCTAGTCAACCATTTGGAAGACTTTTCGGCCTAGTCACCTTATTACATGGTACATTAACTCTTTCCTAATAAGAGCTAAAAGCTAACAAATAAAGACAAGCTAAAAGAAAACAACATGGTCTTCGGCCAAGACCTACATACAAAGGCCGAATAGAAACTTATTTCCTAGATTTTCATGTGACAACTCCAACTCCACTCCATTTTCCATGCCACATTAGGCATGGTAGTGTAGATTGGCGGTCCATCGTTGACACTCTTAGCAAAACATCTCTAAGCTTAGTTTGAGAGTTTAAGTCTGCAGGCTTCTTGCATCATTCTCTCTTTCTTTAAAAGAATATGTCCTCAAATTCATGCCGTATAAATGTGAGGACACTTCATAACATGTTGAACCTTCATATTTGGCCAGAAGGTTTATCTTATAGGTGTCTTCTTCGAAACTTGTCAAATAGGGATCCAAATACAAGCCACATGGTTTTGTCTTAAAATGATGTCCGATTGGGTCACGAATAACATAAGATATAATTCCTTTCAATAGGTAGCATAATGGCATCGTGCACCATTCAATCTTGTGTTAGGGAAAAATATGGCACCAACTATCGTTTCATGTTTGACGTCCAATGGCCTTTCACGGGTTGACATAGTTAGGATCGGAGCTTCACAAATATTTTTCTTTAGGGCTTCAAAGACTCTTGTTGCTCCTCAGAACCATTCATATTCATATTTTCTCATTAGTTCGTTGATATGGGCAACAAGGTCACAATAATTCTGAATGAAATGATGAAGAATAGAAGTCAGACCAAGAAAACTATTTGCCGCAATTATACTCGTAGGCTAGGAACATCTTTGGCTAGATTCCACCGTGGTTGGATTATCATACATGCCCTCGTATGATGTGGTGTAACCCTTGGACCGTTATATCATCTTGTGAATGAAGCTCATAGTACAGATTGTAGCATTGCACAATCTACGTGACATGATGAAAGTTTTGCCCCGTGGTGCTCTTGGGTAACTAAGAATAAGATCCAAGTTCACATTTTTCCATGATTGTTCTGGTGCTGGCAAATGAGTATAAGATTCTTGTTGGAAGAAATTTCTAGTCCTTTAACACGTGGAACACTTTCTTACTACATCTTCGAACTTGGGGTCTCGTTCATGGAATTCCATTAACACTTCCAATACCATTGACCTTGGTTCGAGCATGGTCAACATCATGAGCCTTCGAAGAAGTGTATCCGCCACCATACTAGACTTGTAATTTTCATGTCTTGTGGAGGATGTGAGAGTTTGCAGGTGTGCTACCCAATTAGCATGTTTAGGGTTCAACTTCCTTGGCACCACATAAGATTCCGTGTTGAGAATCGAACAAGGAAGTCGCGTATCAACCAATCGTCCACTAGATGAGGCCATGGATTCTTGGTCTTGAAGTAAGATGACTCCAATAGCATATTTAATTCCAAGATCCGGGATAATGGCATTAAGGAAACCATAGTCTCGGACGGCATGAGGATAGGAAGAAGACGAACCATGTAAGTTTCTTACCGCACTTGCATTTCTACACTCGAGCTAATTTCAGATGAGTCCGACCGTGGGTGGATTAGTATGGAGGCCCCCGGGTAATACCTTAGATTCTTGGACCCAACATTCCTTGTGCATGAGACTTATGGAGTAGTTTAGGGCGTCACAAATTCCAAATGACAATATAAGCCACTTGCACACACCACGTTGGATTTTGAAATCCACCTTCCGTTCAATACCCTCTCGGGTCCTTATGTGTTGGTAGCCACTTTTCAAATCTATCTTGATGAACAATTTGGATCCACTCAAATAATTAAAAAGGTCTTTCAACATCTGCATAGGAAGTTTGTTCCCCATGATGAAGTTGTCGACCTCTGAACTTTCAACACACGCGTGTCAAGTTTCATTTTTCTTTGGCACCATCAAGATCATAGCCTTGTACGAATGTGGCTATACGATTGGTAATTAGGTGAAAAAAATCTTGGAAATAAACCAAGAGAATGTTCAATACTCCCCATTGACGATGATCTGTTTGCAAGACCATTCAGACATACTTCATCCAAGAGTTCCTTGAATTCAGTATCTATGACACTCCCCTTCTTAGGTTCTTGCTCTATCTTTCGTGCATCAAGTAAGGGGGTCTCGGTTTCCTCTTGTTCTTCAAGTGGTATGGGTTCCAGAACGGTCAAGAAATTTCCACACTCTCGATACTCTTCTTCAAACATGATCCGGGAATTAGGACATTCACTTACAAAGTGTCATACCCTTTTACATTGGAAGTATTTTTTTTCTTTTTTCATCTACTCCTTTTGTAACTTCTTCACGCTCTTGGGTATACAATGAATTAGTGAAAAAAGTGCTTCCCATTTCTTTTTTTATCATTCTTTTCAATTTCTTGTCGATACAAGGGGTTGGTAAAAGAGGTACCGCCCTTTGCTTACATAGGACCTTGGGGTACCTTTACTTTCACATCTTGGGTTGTTTGTACAACCCTTCATTTGACATTTTTATTCATGGCATGCCTTGAAAATTCTTCTCTCCACCTATTGAACTTAATATTATTATTTACCGTCGCAGGTTCAAACACTAACCAGTTATTTTGAGTTCGATATTATTTTATTTCTTGCACCATTCATCATTTTAACTTGCATTTTTTTTTCAAATTTTGGACATCACTTTGCACACGTGTATGCTATACTAATACTCATGTCATTTTTAAAGAGCTTGTAATGTTTAATCGTAATACACATGCAAAATACGTGCCGAAAAACTAATTTATATAAAAACATGAATACCGAATCTAAATTAATCTGAAGACACTTATTCCAGAATTTTAGGACGCCCTAAAGTGAAAGTCAACTTTTTCTCAACTCAAAAGTCGACCCTTGGGTCAACAATTCATTTAAGTAACAAATTACATACCGAACCATTACCCATTAACTAAGGAATCCAATTATATAATCAAAATCACATTTTGATACCGTTTACTAATCTAATTACCCAATTTTCCTCTTTTAGAACTTAGGTAAAAATCCATAATCTAGTCCTTTGAATCTCATAATTTCATGGTTCAAATATTAAAGTATAATCTCAATAGTATAGAGAATTCATACCTAAAATCTCATATAAAAACTCTAAGTTCAAATCCCAATCCGAGAGCTCTTTTCCTAAAATTTGCCAAAAAAGGTTGTTACCCCGAAAACTGCTATTTAAATCTGTATTGTTTAGTGGAACTCAAAATTGCGAAACTCAGCCACCAGATGCATCGCAAAAGCGAAGCTTGGCTTGTTATTGTTGACATCACAAATGTGTTCCCCAGTTATGCGATGTCGCAATTGGGGACCCCTGTGTTGCAACTGCGGTACACAGTACCACTTGCACCAATAATTGCTAAAAATCACAATTTATGCCGAAAAGCCCCCGAACCCCTCATTCTCATCTCAAACCATTCCAACAAGTTTCAAAATACTTAAAACAGTTTATACAAACATTAAAACATGCATTAAATACAATTGCACATACTTTCCTTCAAATGCACGGGTCTTTAACTTTTGCCCCTCATATATGTGATTTTTAATTTTTTCTGCTGCTTATTTAATAAAAATATCCAGATATGTTTTGCTCAACATAAGTTCTGTAACATTTTTATCTTCGGAAATGAGAACTTTTGTCTCGCTCGGCACAAGTTATGTAGGAATTAAATTATGCAACATAAGTTGTGAAGTGATTTTCAGATTATGTTGAGTGTTAAAATTTTTACCTTTTCGAGTATAACTTTTTTTTGGTGTAACGGTAAAAAGTGTATAAAGTAACCAGCACCAACCAAAGGCGAACCCACGGACCAAAGATATGAATGACGCTAGGAATATCATGCATATCCCACAAGTCGGGTAGTCACAATATTCATTAATGTCAAGCATATTACTCAAGCTGGACCCACAAGCCGGGAAGTCAAGAGGACCCATGTAGGCGAAATGATGCTAAGAATCAAAATACACATCCCACAAGTCGGGTAGTCATATGATTCTTTTGCGTCTTAACCAAAACTCAAGCTTTTCCCACAAGTCGGGAGGTCAAGAGGGCCTAAACATGTTGACCCTCGTCAATCCCTTATGTCAAAATAACCAACATAAGGTTGCAGCCGTAGCCTCCGTAAACCCTTATCATGGTAAACCCAATGGGACAAACCCATGATAATGGAAGAGCGCCTAGCGTTATGTTTCTAGTGTGAATTATTGCCGAGTGCCAAATATTCAAAACAAGAAGTAAATTGCGGAAATAAAGAAAACAAAATAGAATAGACAACAATTTTGATTTTGAAGACGATGGCCTCCTTATCCAGTATCGCCCCTTCGAAAATCACTTTGTTGCGTTCCATCCAAATTTGGTAGACGGTGGATGCAAGCGCTGTTCTTTTAGCCTTAGCCTGCCAACCCGTGCCGCGCCCCTCCTTTCTAATATACTTCAGCGCACTTTCAATGGTTCTGGTGATGCCCAACCAGTTCTTAATCCGCTGCCAAATGAAAGTGGAAGAGACGCATATGAAGAACAAATGAGGTATGGAATCGTCGTCCCTACCGCACAACCCACACACCCGAGTGGTGTCGATGTAAGTAATTATGTCTTTGGTATGCAACTTTTGGTGATGCCTAGCCAAAGGATGAAGGACTGTTTAGGCAGAATGCAAGGATTCCAAACGTCCTTCGACCAATAAGCTTTAACCCCTCGAATTCTGAAGAATTCATAAGCCGCCTGCGTACCGCTGATATCATTGTTGTCACGTTGCCAAGCATTGAAGGTGTCGACCGTGAGAGCATGAGACCCAGCCCGTTCAATAATCTGGTCACGAATGCGAATAAGATGCTTTATAAGGGCGGAGTCGCCCTTCTTAGCCTCCCACGACCAGATATCACAATTGGTTAAGTACTTCTGGTGAATCCAACGAACCCAAAACGTGTCTTTTTTCTCATGAATGTTCCAAAGACATTTGGCCAATAATGAATGATTCCAAGTACGGATGTCCCTGAAACCTAAACCGCCCTCAGTTTTAGGGAGACAACAGGTTTTCCATGAAACATGTGGATGATTCGAACGCCAAAGGAAGACTCTACAAATTTTAATAATCTTGTCACAAACTGTCGACATAATGCGCATGATGGATAGCCAGAAGCATTCGACGCCCTGCATAACCGATTTGATGAGCTCCATTTTTCCCGCATAGGAGAGAGTGGCGCTGGTCCATGCGTTAATATAAGAAGTTACTTTATTAATGAGGGTCTCATAATGGATGACTTTAAGGGTACTAGCATCCAAAGGAATCCCTAAGTAGCGAAACGGTAAGGTGCCGATCTGAAAATTAGTAATCCCCTTGATTTCGATCAATTCTTCTTCCGGAATACCAACAGTATACATATTGGACTTAAGAGCATTGGAGTTTAGACCCAAGCAGTAAGATGATGCGTAATGAATGGGAATCTCCTCTAGAGAGAAGAAGCAGGTCATCGGCAAACGCTAAGTGAGTGATATTTAAGCTTTCACATATCGGATGATAGTTGAATTCCATGTTAAGAGTGGACATCTTAATCAGTCTAGAAAAATACTTAAGGCAAATGACAAAAAAAGAGGGTGAAAGAGGGTCTCCCTGTCTTAAACCTTTCTGGCCTTTGAAGTGACCATAGATACTGCCATTGACCGAAACAGAGTATGACGTAGCAGTGATACATTCCATGATGAGCTTGACGAAGAGTTCTGGGAAATTGAGCCCAAGTAAGACATCCTTCAAGATGTCCAAGTCAACTGAGTCAAAAGCTTTCCTAAGGTCAACCTTCATCATGCACCGCGGAGAAATACTCTTACGATTATAGCTATGTAAGAGCTCTTGAGCAAGATGAATGTTCTCAATCATGATCCTACCATGGACGAAGGATGATTGAGCGTGATGAATAATGTAAGTCAGCACCGTCTCAACCCTTGAGGCAATGATCTTGATAATGACCTTGAAAACGATATTGCAGCATGAAATCGACCTGTAATCACCCACCGTTGAACAATGGTGGGATTTTTGGATAAGGGCAATAATAGTATGATTAATCTGCTTGAGAAGCTGGCCCGAACAGAAGAACTCCTTTACCGCGTCATATAAATGCTTCCCCACAATGTCCCAAGACTTCTTATAGAAGGCCGAAGTGAAGCCGTCAGGCCCCGGGGCCTTGTCATCTCCCATACCGAAAAGAGCACTTTTAATTTCAACATCAGTAATAGGGTGAATTAGATCATCCCATTGATCGCGAGAGAGGCAGTAGCCCGCCGCAACAACCCCACTGTCAATAGGGATACAATTACCCCTAGTACCAAGCAAGCCCTTGTAATAATTGACAAATTCATTAGCAACCTGTTCGACGAAAGTTGTGAGTTAGCCGTCGTTCTTAGTAATAACCACAATGAAATTCCTGGCTTTGTTCTGTTTAATCATAGAATGAAAAAATTTAGTGCATCGGTCACTATTCTTGAGATGTTCGCATTTGGCCAGCTGCCTAAGGAAGCTCCTCTCCACATCCCCTAGTTGAATAACAGTATGCCTAAGTGGTACAATCTGATCCTGCTTGTCGGTGTCATATGGGTGAGCCATACCAACTTCTTGGGCCACAACCTCATCCCTGGCCCTCTTAACACGAGAAGATATGTGTGAAAAGTTCTTGTCATTGAGCCTTTTAAGAGGCCATTTCATACCAGATTGTTTCCGACAGAGAATGTACTGGGAAGAACCCCAGCAGTTACTGGACCAGTTGTCCAAAATGATATTGCCACAATCTGTGTGCATAGTCCACATGTTGAAAAACCTGAAAGGGCGGTTGCGGGTTCCCTGTTGCTCAAATAAAGAAGCAATGCAGGGAGAGTGATCCGAGTACTTTCCTGGCAGCGCGAACTTCGCATGACCCAACCAGCCATCATTCAGCCAGATGGAATTTACCATGGCCCTGTCGAGTTTGCTCATTTTATTACTGACGAAATAAGTATAATTACAACCAAACGACGGGAGGTCCGTAAGTTCGATGTCACTATAACATTCAACAATGTCCTTGATGTCATAATTAGTGATCTGGGCCATATTACATCTTTCATCACCTTTCATGACGGTGTTGAAGTCACCTAAGACTAGCCAAGGCTGGTTCAAGTTCTGTCCGTAATTCCGCAATGAGAGCCACAACGGACGTCTTGCAATAATAGAGTGAAAACCATAGATAAACGAGACATGGAATGTTTTATGGGAGATCCTGCATGTCACGCTACAGTGAATAGTTTGGGGACCAGATTCAGCCGTGGTGAGTGTAACCTTGGTTGGGTTCTAAATGATGAAAATTCTTCCTGCTGGATGACAATCAAAGTTATGAGTGAAAGCCCAGGCATGGAGTCTAGCGTAATTCATAAAACGCTCGAGTTCATTGAGCTTTGACTTGATAATACCAAAAAGATCGATGTTCTCCTTCTGGACGAGATCACAATTCTCATCCTTTTTAGAGGGGTCATGCATGCCCCTTATATTCCACGAGGTGACAATCATTTCGATAGGCCTAGGGGGCCAGGCCTCGGGGTCCAGGCCCCTTCGGTATATCAGCATTATCCGTGGAGTTGCCCTTCTTCTTTTGCTTGGGCTTTCGGGATATGGTAATCATAGCCTTGCCAAAGGGCATAGTGGTATTCTTAAGTTTGGGAGCTGATTTGCCATTTTCCCAACTTTGATGAACATGTCGTACAGAGTAACGACGGATTGCATAGCAGAAGTATTCTGTGCACAAGTGCCTACCTCGGCCCGTGTCCCCGCATGTTTTTTTATCGAGGTTCCATCCCCCTTACCAATAACAGGCTCTTTCACACCTGTGCCAACCCCAGTTTGGGTGCTCGCAGGCTGGCCTACCGAATGTTCTCCAATTTACCGGAGTTCGAGTTGCAGACTGCATCACCTCGGTTGTACCCGTGAGGCTGGCCCCCTGAATATCTGATACCTCTCTACCTGTACCAGCCTCGGTTTGGACCCCGGTAGGCTGGCCCCCAAGAATACCTGAAACCCCTCCAATACCGCTACCTTGCAGACCTGTACCAGCCTCGATTTAAACCCCAGAAGACTGGCCCTCATGAAAAACCGACACTTCTCCACCTGTACCAGCCTCGGTTTGAACCCCGATAGGCTGGCCCCCATGTGTATCTGACACCTCTCCCTTACTACCGTAAGAGTTGAGTTCTGAGATATCACCTTTATCAACCCCGGTTCGTGGCCCTAAGGGCCGGTCTACCACTTGAGTCGCATGTGTCTCCTTATCAGTGACCTGCTGCCTGTTAGGTGGAGGAGAGGAAGGGGGAGTGGCGATGTAAGAGTGGACCGCCGAACCTCCCGTATTGTTCCTCGCATCACCATTGTCTGTAGCAGGACCTTTACCATCAACCCTTCTTTCAGTGGACGCCGAATACGCCTCACAATTAGTATCTGAGTGCCCCACCCTTCTACATATCGTGCAGAAGCTGGGGAACTTTTCATAAAATATTTTTTGCATAATGGGATCTTTCATGCCAATATCGAGCCTTAATTCATGGATATGGTCTTTGGAGATGTCAACTTCAACTAAAGCACGGGCATAAGATATTTTGTTTCTCTTATGGGTAAGAAGATCAGTGGCAACATGTTACACCCCGTAATCCCAGGACATGTATATAAGAATGTACGTAAGAAAGCAGGACGCTAAGATTTGAGACTTGTAGAATTTATCAAAATTATGAAAATGTCGGAAAACGAAATATTATGGACGAATGGGAGGGTGACACATGTCACCCCCACTCATTTGGGCTTGGACGAAATGGGCAAGGCCCAAATTGGCAAGTCTTGAAATGCCAAGGCTTGACTTTGTTGACCAAGTCAATAAGCCCACTTGAGTCTTGATATTTAAATTTCCTTCATCCTATCCCCACAAGTGTCTTAATCTCAACCCTTCATTTTGTTATATAGTCACACTAGTAGCAAGACTTGTCTCCACACTTAGAATTTTTTTAGAAAACTTAGAAGCATAGAGAGGAGCTCTCGGGTTTGCCATTGAAGAACAAGAATTTTTTTCATTTGTGGTTCAATAATCCCAATACTTTAAAACAAGGTTCCTAAGGGTATTGTAAGGTTATCTCAATAGAAAGATCCCGAAAAAGCTACATTTTTACATTAGTCGCAAGGTGAAAACCTAAGTCGTTTTCATAGTTTTGTTTGGAAATTGAAGGAAAGTTGTTTGTGAACTTCTAAAGGCTTCAAAAAGCGGATTGGAGCGTGAAGGAAAGGAGCTAAGTTGCTAAGGAACGACTTTGGATCTTGAAGTTACATTAGGTCTTGTCAAGGTAATAATCTTGTCCTCTTAAGTGATTGATGATTACTTATTATTGTAGTCCTATATATATGCAAGCATGAGATATATATAATGGAGATTGAAATGTTATGGAACCTTTGGATGGAATCCGAAACTAGCATGATTTAGTCTTCAAGATTGTAATCCAATTTAGTTATTAATTTTAGTCGTCGCATGTTATATAAATGAGGGATTGTTGTTGTTGTTATCGATTGCGACTATATAACATGTTAGACTTAATAAATTGGATTGAAAAGGAATTGGAAAGGATATTAAGTTGTTGCACCTATTAGCCGTGAATGGCATTGTCTTTTGGACTATTTTTGATATCAATTGTGGGACAAAATTTTACACGTCCTGTTAGGCGTGTAATCCCCTTTTGTTAGCTACATTGTTGAGCCTTAAATGTGGCATGTTAGGTTATTGAATTCGGGCCTTGAAAAAGGTGGAAAAGTACGTAGAAACAAAGGAAGTGCTGTCCGATTTTCCGTAGAATAAGTGACTTTACACTTAGAATATTCTACGTTTGGAACGAGAAGTTGATAGACGTATTATGGTCATTATAGGTTGACATACTACGTACGGCATATTGGACTTAGCAAGTGGATTGAACCGAAGAGGTATGTGAGACTTTTATTATCTCTTGAGCATGAATAGTTATAAATATATAAGTACGGTAGATGTTATACCCCGTATTTCCAGAGTATGTACGTGGGGGACGTACGTAGAAATTTTCGAACTTCTTTAGGCTTGGCCGAATTCTTTTTGTGCACAACACCCGGTTAGAGTCGTGTTTCGACGAAACGTTTTCACAGCTTTCGTAGGGGAATTTCCGGCTATGTCATTTATAATTTTTGCGGATTTTTCCGAGAGACGAAACATTTTGGACCAACGAGAGGGCGACACTTGTCACCCTCTAATTGGTGAAGGTGGACGGCAATGGTGGACGATTTGGGTGTCAATTTTTGTCAAGGAGTTGGTAGGATATTTTGTGTAGTTGTTAGAATGGACACTTGCCTAAATCCTAGCCCTACACTTGCCTAACACTTGGATGAATCTTGGCCATTGGTTGGCCATTTCTTGACCTATAAATACCCCTCTAACTTGATGAATTTCTTCATCCAAAAATTGCCTAAGTCTTGAAATCCTCCTCCTCCTCTTGAAGAGTTCTCGTCCTAGAGCCTCTACCCCCATGAGAAGCTTTGGCGAGCAGGTACCCTAGCCTAGTTGGTTTCATATAATACCCCCTGTGGTATAGAAATACTCTCCAAGTATTGTTGTAATGTCCAAATACCTTGGCCCAAATACCTTGTAGTATTCCAAGGTTATACTTATCTGGCGGGAAAATACCATTATACTTTCCTTTAGCCACTAAACGAAACCCTAAGGAAAATCTTCACCCGTTGAAGTTTGGAGTAGAGTGTAGAACTTCTAAGGGTTGTTTGGAGCGGATCGAGCACTGAGTAGGAGCTAAACCTTGCTCAGGAGCGACATTAAACTCGGATGATTTTGGGCTTATCGAGGTAAACACTATTGTCCTTCTATTGTAATTGGAAATTACATGTTGTAAGAATATATGGTTGAAGTATACTATATATAGAACTAAACATAGTATTGTGGCAATGTCTTTTGACTTAAGCTCAAGATTAAAGAATCGAATCAGTAATTACATAGGGTATTACTGAGACTTGTATAGCATTCTTGTGTTGTAGAATTGTACACGTCCGGTTAGGCGTGTAAACCCCTGGTTGGCTTGTGGCGGCCTCGATAGAGAGGAGATTTAGGCTTGCGGATTTTCTGTAGAATATGGGCGTTGAGATCTAGATGTTAATAAGCGCCTTGTGGCCTTATAGGTTGAGTACTACGTGTGGAGTGATCCACTTGGCCAAGGAGTAGCCATTTGGAGCATTTTGCTATTAGTCGATACTCGCCGCGAGGTATGTGAACCTCTTCCTATCTCTTCTAGCATGATATGTGTGAACTATGTAGTACGCAGACGCATACGTGTTAAGCGTGTTTGATTGTTTTTAAAACATAAAGTGTTATAACGGCTTTATGGGAAGTTGTTATATGACTTTATGTAGGTAAGAAAATACTTTGTGGTTTTAAAAGGTAATCGATGTGAATTATAATCGCTTGTTATAATAAAGAACTTTGTATTTCAAAAGATTTATAAATCGTTTTGAAGGGAGAGTAACACTTAGTTTTAAAGGTTTTAAAAAGAGTTATACCGCTTTATGGGAGTTAGGTATAATGTCTTAAGAGAGGTAAAGAAAATGGTTTCTTGATGTTAGAATTTAAGATACATTATCTAATAAGATACGAGACTTAACTTATTTGTTTTAATGTGAATGTGTTATTGAAACCTCATTCGTGAGTAATGAGTACTTGGTTTTATTTAAAGGGATAATGTTTCCGATTTGGAAATCGAATGTGTATCGACAGGACCCGCTGCGGCGTTAATAAAGGAAAATGTATTGAATAATGATGAATTGTATTAAAACCGGAGAAACCTCCATCTGCATAGAAACTAAGATGAGACAAAATGATATTACATTTTCTAGATCATGGCTGCTGTAATAAGAATGTTGTAAACAAGAATAAACTACTCTCACGTGAGACATATATTACTCAATTGTTCTAAAAAGGAATCAAGTGATTAAGTTTGGGAACTATGAAACCATTTGAAAATGAGAAGCTTGAGTAATTGAAACTAGGCAACCGAACTTAGGAAAGAATGTTGTTACTTGATTTTGAAAAGGAATGTGGGTTGGTCATTCTAATACTACGGGTATCGGGTGACTTTGATAAAAGTAATGGATCTCTTTTAAAGAATTTAACGTACGTAGTACTTTAGGGTTAAAACCCGGACTTTGGCATAAAATGAAAGTACTTTGAGTTGTGTGAAACTTGCCTATGCTTGTTATTGTGAAACTTGCCTATGCTTGTTGTTGTGAAACTTGCCTATGCTTGTTGTTGTGAAACTTGCCTATGCTTGTAATGATAGCCTTTGTTGTGCAAATGTGGTATTTACGTATACCGCGTCTCGATGGCGGTTGACTTGTTGAGAACTTACTTGGGCGTCTTTGGCGGTGATGGAGAATTCCACGGGTATGTTTCCATTTTGATTCTTGTCTTGTTGTTGATGTCACGTGGACATGTCTACACCGTCGCAAGATTCGGGCGTACGCGTCTGGCGGGTTGATTACCCGATATATGGCTACGCAACATGGGCGTGTTCACACCGACGGATTCGGGGCATGTGGCCGCGCGGGTTGACCACCGATATTATTATTGAGGTTACATGGGCATGTCTACACCGTCGCAAGATTCCGGCGTGCCACGCGGCCTTGTTATTATTGTTGCATCATGGACACGTCTACACCGTCAGATTCCGGCACGCGCCGTGATGCGAACATGATGGATGTTGGGCGTGAGACCCATAGTTATATTTGAGTGGTGACTTTGAGGCGTGAGTCCACGACTCGCTTTTATGTTGCGTACTGTATTTTGGTTATCATACATGTCTCCTTCTTTTTAGGCTATTATGATTTCATTTACGATTTTAGCTTTCACATACTTGGTACTGTTATCGACCTCCTTCGGGGCTGCGTTACGCCGCAGTAGAGGTACATCGGCCGTGGATCCCCGCTCTTAGGATCTCATTTCGTGTTGAAAGCTCAGTTCCTTCTGAGGCTTATCTTTGGTATGTTTCCCGAGTTGTAGGTTCTTGTACATTCGGTATGGCGAGCCACGTCCGTCATAGTTGTTGTAAATCTTAGAGTGCATGCTGTGTGGCGTGGTTTGTAAAAAGGATAACCGTTTTTGTGTATATACTTGAAGGCAACTGCTTTGGTTGGCTGTTTATTTATTATATCTCTTGTTTCATGACTCGTGCTTTATTTTCCGCTGGTTTTCTCGATGTTGTATCACTAGGGTGCGGGTAAGGCACGATGTTCGGGCGTTCTGATGAGACGTACGAGATTTAAATGAATTTAGTTTCATTTGATATCCTTGACTTGTTTTAAGAATGTCCAAGTTGGTTGAGTTAGAGAATTAACTCACTTGTTGTAAAACTTAAAGAGGTCTTAATTTCTAAAGCATAAAGTTAGTATAACGGCTTTATGGGAAGTTGGTTATAACAACTTTATGGGAAGCTAAAAGAATGGTTTATTCTAGTAATGTAAACAAGGATAAATGACTTGAAATAAAGAAGGACAAATATTGATTTAAAGGCATCAATAGCTTAAAGTTTTATAGTAAAAGTCACTTGGTTTAGAAACCTATAAATCTATTTCTAAAGGTATAGTGACTTGTCTTGAAAAGTAGATATGACTTGATACTACGGGTATTAGTATCTTGGGATTTTTATATGAAAAAAAGCTATTTGAAAGGAATAGAAGTACGTAGTACTTTGGGTTAAATTTTCGGATTTTTCATGATATGATAGTGCCTTAAGTTAAATGAAATGAGAGTGCATGTTAATTAAGTCTAATGAGAAGTTAAGGGGTTTCTTAACTTGCTTATGTTATTTATGGTAGCCGGTTGTGCTTGTGATATATTGTTCATTACGGGGTCATTCCCCGGGCTTGTGGCATTTGCATATTCCGTGGATTTGCTCCCCACGATGCGAGAAATACCTCATGCGAGTCCATAGGGCTCATGCGGGTGAAATAGTCCTATGCGGGGCAGACCAGTCCTATGAGAGGAAATTACCTCATGCGGCTCCACACGGCCTATGCGGGTGAAATAGTCCCAGGAGTATGATTGTGTGATAATACTACGGGCGGATGGTCCTAGGTTAATCACATGCTTCCTATTTTAAGAACTGGAAATGTATATTTTGTTACTCTCATTGTTAGTAAGGCATGGTATACTGTTAATTTGATTATCATACATGTCTTCAGCTTTATTTTAGACTTATGATGTAAATTACAGTATTTCCAGTTTTACATACTTGGTACATATTGTAATCGACCCCCTTTCTCGGTTTGCGTTCATGACGCAGGTAGGGGTAAGCAGGTGGTGGATCCTGACTCTTAGGATCACTGATCAGGTGTCAGAAGCTCCATTTCTCCGGAGGCTTGTCTTTTGGTACGGTTTCCCTGATGTTGTAGACTTATGTACATTCAGGGGTATGGCGGGGCCCTGTCCCGTCACAGTTTTTATTCTTAGAGGTCTGTAGTCATATCTTGTGGATTGAGTTGTAAGAACAAATATGTAACTATTTTTTTTGTTATGTATATTTCACGGAAGGTGGCCTTATCGGCTAGCCTGTTGATATTTACCGTCTAGGTATTTTTCGAGTTTATGTATGTTCCGCTGCTATTCTATGATGTATACCTGTAAGGGGTGCTCAGGTAGGGTACCAGTCGCGGGCCCGGGGTCGGGTCGTGACAAAAGTGGTATCAGAGCAGTTTGTCCTCGGAAAGTGTCTACAAACCGTGTCTAGTAGAGTCTTGATTATCGGTGTGTTGTGCACCACATCTATAGTCAGGAGGCTGCAGGACATTTAGGATTGGTTTCCATTCTTCTCTCTCTGAGATCGTGCAGTAGAGCTATCTTGTTAGGTTGAATCCTCTCTGACCTATTCTTATGTATCTGTTATGCCTCCAGCGGCGACGGGCCAGAGGAGCAAAGCAGAAGGTCGCTAGTGGTACGCAGAGGGTACTAGGACTCGAGCCCAGACTATGCACGAGGTTGTGGGGTCGGCCCGAGTTCACCACGCCGAAGTATTAGAGGAGCGAGGCGTAGCTCAGAGGTTCCGATACCGAGCCTTGATTCAGCCCGAGGCGATATAGAGATTATGGAAAGCAGATCAGGTTATTGACTAGCATAGTGGAAGGGCAGCGCCGACAGGAGCAGGTAGCTAACCCTAGAGCCGACAGTTTGAGGATTCGGGATTTTCTGGGTTGTAATCCACCCGAGTTCTATGGTTCGAGATCTGAGGAGGATCCTCAGGAGTTCATTCGGCAGGTACAGCGGACTATGCATGTGCTTAGGGCCTCGGAGACAGAGTCAATTGTGCTAGCTTCTTACCGGTTACGCGATATTGCGTTGAACTGGTTTGAGTCATGGGAGCTGCCTAGAGGTGTGGGTGCTCTTCCAGCTGTTTGGAATGAGTTCACAGAGGCCTTCCTTGATCACTTTTTGCCTCCTGAGATGAGGAGGGCCATCGTGGATAGGTTCTTGACATTGAGACAAAATGAGAGGACTATCAGATAGTACAACCTGGAGTTTGACTCGTTGGCCAGATATGCGATCACTATTGTGGCTGACATGACGGACAGAGTTCACCGCTATGTGATGGGGCTAGACCGTTATATGATTCGCATGCACGGAGTAGCCCTTGACCGGTATGGATATTTCTAGGATGCAGGCTTATGCACAGGGGATCGAGGACATAGAGAGAGAGGACCAGCCAGACCCTGTCCAGCCCAAGAGGGCCCGGACGGCAGGATTTCAGAGTAACTTTCGAGGCGGATAGCCTCAGCAGCAGGCTAGGTCTACATTTCATCCGGCACAAAGTGCTCCTTCTCAGTTTTCTGGCAGGAGGTTTGATCATCAGGGTTATTCAGGGCGGTCGGGCTCTGTGGCTTCGAGGTTTCAGGAGGCGAGATCGAACCGTCGAGACCGCACTTATCTCGGTGTTCGTCGGTAGATCTCACCGGCGAGTGCCGCATCTTGCCGAGCTTGTTTCTCTTGTGGCCAGCAGGGCCATATAAAGAGGGATTGTCCGACCAAGGGCAGCGTGAGTGGTATGGTTCACCCTCTGGTCGATTCTTTGGTCTTCATCTTACGTGAGTATGCGCCCGAGGTGGTGTTCACGGATCGGGCGCGGCAGAGGTCGTGGTGGAGGTCTAGCTTCAGCGGTCCACGAACCGCATTTATTCCTTAGCCGGCGGGATCGTGAGGCTTCCGGATGTCGTCATGTACATTATTGATTTCATCTTTGTAGCGTTTATTCTTTGATAGATCCAGGTTCTACCTTGTCCTATGTGTCCCCTCTTATTGCTGGTAAAATAGGGATAGAACCGGTGTCGATAGAGCCTTTTGAGGTAGCTACGCCAGTGGGTGATTCAGTGTTAGCTGAGCGGGTATATAAAGATTGCCCGGTGTTTATATCTGATCGTCGGACAGCGGACTTGATAGAGTTGGAGATGGCGATTTTGACGTCATTATGGGTATGGTGGTTGGCTTCTTGTTATGCCAACGTTGGTATGAGAATAGGTTAGTCCGATTCGGTTTCGGTGAGCGGTTATCGAGTGGAAGGGCAATACGTCGCCGAGGTAGGTTTATTTCTTACCTCAAGGCTAGGAAGATGGTTCGGGTACATCTATCATCCGTTCGGGTATTCGATACGAGGCCGAGGTGCGATTCTTGATCGGTGGTTAGAGAGTTTCCGGATGTATTCCCATATGATCTCCCAGGTATCCCTCCAGAGAGGGAAATTGATTTTTGTATTGATATGTTGCCAGACAATCGGCCTATATCTATTCCGCCGTACCGGATGGCACCTGCAGAGTTGAGGGAGTTGAAGGACCAGCTGAAAGATTTGCTGGAAAAAGGCTTTATTAGGCCTAGTATTTCTCCCTGGGGAGCGCCAGTTTTGTTTGTTAAAAAGAAGGATGGGACGCTGCGTATGTGTGTTGACTACAGGCAGCTGAATAAGGTAACCATCAAGAATAGATACCCCCTCCCAAGGATTGATGATTTGTTTGACCAGTTGCAGGGTGCGAGGTGTTTCTCCAATATAGACCTGCGATCCGGTTATCATAAGGTGCGAGTTAGGGAGACAAATATCCCGAAGACTGCATTCAGGACCCGGTATGGGCACTATGCGTTCAGGGTGATGTCTTTCGGTTTGACTAACGCTCCAGCGGTATTTATGGATTTGATGAACCTGGTGTTCAAGCCATTTTTGGATACGTTTGTTATAGTATTCATCGATGACATCCTGGTTTATTCTCGCACAGAGCAGGAGCATGCAGATCACTTGAGGACGGTACTTGGGGTCCTCCGGAGCCGGCAGTTGTACGCCAAGTTCTCCAAGTGTGAGTTTTGGTTGGCCTCAGTGGCATTCTTAGGGTACATTATCGGGGCTGACGGTGTTCAGGTTGATAATGCAAAGATTGAGGCAGTCAAGACTTGGCCGAGACCTACTACTCTGACGGAGGTGCGCAACTTCTTGGGGCTGGCAGGTTATTATCGTAGATTTGTGGTGTCACGACCCGACCCCGGGCCCGGGACTGGTGCCCTACCTGACACCCCTTACAGGTATACATCAGAGAATAGTAGCGGAACATACATACAACTCAAAAGAAATAAATAACAGGTTAGCCGATAAGGCCACCTTCCAAAAGTATACACATAACCCCAAAAAAGCAGTTACCTCTTTTTTTCTATACAACCCAATCCACAAGATATGACTACAGACCTCTAAGAATTTTACATAACAACTGTGACGGGACAGGGCCCCGCCATACCCCTGAATGTACAACAACCGACAATACCAGGGATCTGAAACAAAGACAAGCCTCCGGAGTAATGGAGCTTCTCAACAACTGAACAGTGACCCTAAGAGTGAGGATCAACAACCTGTATAACTCTACATGCGGCATGAACGCAGCCCCCCGAAGGAGGTCAGTACAAAATATGTACCAAGTATGTAAAACTGAAAGTACTGTAATTTAAATCATAAAATCTAAAATAAAGCTGGAGACATATATGATGACCAAAATAACAGTACACTGTGCTTTACTAATAATGAGAGTAAACAAGAGTATACTTTACTGCATAAAAATAGGAGGCTCATGATCGAATTAGGGCCACCTGCCCGTAGTATCATTAAGCAATCCTACTCCTGGGACTATTTCACCCGCATAGGTCCTGTGGACCCGCAATGAGGTCATTCGCCTCGCATGGGACTATTTCACCCGCTTAGGCCCGGTGGGCCCGCAATGAGTACAAACGCCGCACTCGCATCATGGGTAGCAAATCCATGGAATAAGTAGTAACCCGATGGATTACCCGGCAAGAATAACATAACACTAGCACAACCCGCTATCATACATAACATAAACACCATCGGCTTATCATACATAACATAAGCACCACCGGCTTATCATAATTATCATAAGCAAGTTAAGAAATCCCCTAACTTCTTATTAGCCTTAATCATCATGCACTCTCATTTTATTTAACTTAAGACACTAACATGTCATTAAAAGATCCGGGAATTTAACCCAAAGTACTACGTACTTCCGTTCCTTTTAAAAGAACCCTTTTTTATATTAAAAACCTCAAGATACTAACACCCGTAGTATCAAGACATGTCTATTTTTCAAATCAAGTTACTACACCTTTAGAAATTCATTTCAAGGCTTTAAAACCAAGTAACTTCTACTTTCACAACCTAGGCATCTCGTGCATATAAATCAAATAGACCTCTCTCTTAACCTTCCATAAAACCGTTATAACTAACTTCCCATAAAGCCGTTATAACTCTTTATGTTTTAGACAAATTCATTCTTTTTATAACCAAGAGACGTATACTTTTAAAACCAAGTATGATATACTTTCAAATCAAGTTACATAACTTTCAGAATACTTCAAGTCTCTTAACTTTAGAAATCAAGTTCTTAACTTTAAAATAGTTCAAGTAATCAATACTTTCCAAATCAAGTATTCTATACATTTTCAAGTCAAGAAATCTTTGTTTACATTATTAGAATAACCCATTCTTTTAACTTTCCATAAAGTTATTATAACCAACTTCCCATAAAGTCGTTATACTAACTTTATGCTTTAGAAACTAAGACATCTTTAACCTTTAAAACAAGTGAGTTAATTCTTGTCACGACCCGACCCCGGGACCGCGATTGGTGCCCTACCTGGGCACCCTTACAGGTATACATCAGAGACAATCAGCGGAACATACATAAACTTAACAAGAAATAAATAATAGGTTAGCCGATAAGGCCACCTCCCTGGATACATATGAATACGTAAAAACCAAAACCAGTTACCTTTTTTTTACACAACCCAATCCACAAGATATGACTACAGACCTCTAAGAGTTTTGACGTAATCAACTGTGACGGGACAGGGCCCCGCCATACCCCTGAATGTACAAAATCTACAACCTCAGGGAACTGTACCAAAATACAAAGCCTCCGAAATAATGGAGCTTCAACCCCGGTGAGCAGTGATCCTAAGAATGAGGATCAACAAGCTATGTACCTCAACCTGCGGCATGAACGCAGCCCCCCGAAGGAGGTCAGTACGAAATATGTACCAAATATGTGAAACTGAACATACTGCAATGAAATCATAACAGTCTATATAAAACAGGAGACATGTATAATAACCAAGCTACAATACACAATATATAAGAAGTCATGTCAAGCCAGGGACGCATGCCCTCAAAGTCATTACTCACATATAACCATGGGTCTCACGCCCATAATATCAATCATGCCAGTGGAATTCCTTCCTCACTGTCGGCAGTCCATGATATAACATACACCAATAAGTATACATGAACACCAGGTCCCACCTGTGTCATAAAAACTGTACGGGCCAAGTAGGAAAACGAACCACCAGATCCAGCCTGCATCATAAAACTGACCGGGGCAAGTACGAAAGCCAACTACGGATCCGGCGTCAACAACTGACCGGGGCAAGTACGAAAGCCAACTACCAGATCCAGCCTGTCGTCACGAGATATGACCAGGGCAAGTGTGAAAGCTATCTACCAGAGTCTACCATACCAAATCAGCCATAGAAGCGGGGAAAGTCACGAAAGCCAACTACTGCACCATCTGCGTCGGCCTTGGCGGCAAGTACGAAAGCCAACTACCAGACCATCCTGCGTCACTAAACCTCATGGAGGGCTAGTCCATGGAATAACAATATCCAACATGGTCGCATGTCCATGGGGTAATAAAAACAAATTCGGGAATCTGACCCGCCTCCTGGTCGCATGCCCCGGAATCCCACATCGTATAAGCATGTCCAAGGAGTAATAAAAACAATCCGGGAATCTAACCCGCATCCTGGTCGTATGCCCCGAAATCCCACATCGTATAAGCATGTCCAAGGACCAATCACAATGGAAGAATACCCGTGGAAGCCTCCGTCACTATCGGTACATCCAAATAAGTTCACAACAAGACAGCCGACCCTCCAACTGAGAGTCACGGCAGCGTAAACATATAATACTTGAACTCAAAGGCTATCACAAGCAAGCATATGAAAGTTCATAAAATCCTTTAGACTTTCATTAGCATACTAAAATGAATCTCATTTCATAAACTCAAGGCACTTTCGTATCACATAAAAATCCGAGAATTTAACCCAAAGTACTACGTACTTCCATTCTTTTCAAAAGACTCCTTTTCATATAGAACCCCAAGATACTAACACCCGTAGTATCAAGGCATGTCTACATTTCAAACAAGTCACTACATTTTTAGAAATACATTTCTAGGCTTCTAAATCAAGTGACCCTTACTTTAAAACTTTAAGCAATTGATACCTTTAAATCAAACTGCTCTTCTTTATTTCAAGTCATATATTTGTTTACATCACTAGAGAAAACCATTCTTTTAACCTTCCATAAAGTTGTTATAACCAACTTCCCATAAAGCCGTTATACTAACTTTATGCTTTAGAAACTAAGACATCTTTAACCTTTCATAAAGCCGTCATAACTAACTTCCCATAAAGCCGTTATAACTCTTTATGTCTTAGACAAATTCGTTCTTTTTATAACCAAAAGACTTATACTTTCAAATCTCTTAACTTTAAGAAATCAAGTTTCTTAACTTAGAATATCAAGTCTCTTTAACTTAGAATATCAAGTCTCTTTAACTTTAAGAAAAATAAAGTCTCTTAACCTTTTAAGAATTCAAGGTTCATAGTCTTAAAACTTCATAACGTAAACTTTTTAAATTAAGTAACATATACTTTTATGCGTTGTGAATAGGTTATACTCGTTTATAACGATCTTATTAAAGCAGCCATGATCTAGAAAATGTAATACAATTTTGTCTTATCTTAGTTTCTATGCAGATGGAGAATTCTACTCATTTTAATATAATTGATTGTCGATACATTTTCTTTATTAACGCTGCAATGGCTTGTTCGATACTTATTCTCATTCGTGCAGTAAATTAGCAAAGTCCACTCGACTCCAAATACTTCCTAACGACTCTTACCAACATCCCCCATAAGACTTGATAAGAACTTAGGATAACTTAGACATAACTTTTACATAGAGTAAATCAACATACATACCTCTTAACTTCTAAGAGTAGAAGGAATCATGAAATAACACCACATGTATATTTCATACATAGAATCATGCCCAAAGAAGGAAGAGGTTCACATACCTCGCGACGATTATCAACAAGTAGCAAAATGCTCCTAAGTACTCCAACCTTGATATCTATTCCATCCTTTAAGTATAATACGCTACTCGTAGTACTTCAACCTATATTAATCATAACATGTCTATCAACTCCTAACTTTTTAACGTAGAATCATACTAAGTGTAAGGTCTCTTATTCTACGGAAAATCGGGCAGCACTTCCTTTGTTTCTACGTACTTTTCCACCTTTTTCAAGGCCCAAAAATCAATAACCAAACGCCACATTTAAGGCCCAACAATTCAGCAATACAAAGGGTATTACACGCCTAATAGGACATGTAAAATTCTGCCCCACAATCAATATAAAAATGTCCATTCCTTAAGGCACATTCTCGGCAATAACACTATCCATAAAAATGTCAATTTTCGCTCAATTCCTTTTTCAATCCAAGTTGTTATTCCAACATGTTATATACATACTAAGAATTACAACAACTATAAATCCTTTCTTCCTTAACATGCGACGATTGTAACTATCGACCAAATTGATTACAACATTAATGGCTAACTTGTCCATTTTCGGTTTTAACATGTCGACATGATCCAAATCTTTTCAAACTTCATTCTATATACCACATGCTCATTTCTTAACTACTATAACATGTAATCTTCAATTACATTAAGAAGATGAAGATTTTACCTCAATAAGCCCTAATAATGTCCAAGCGTAAAAGTCGATCCTTAGCAAATTTTAGCTCCTCTTCTTATGTTCCAATCCGCTCCAAGCACTCCTTAGAAGCTCATGAAGAACTCCTCTTCAAGTTCCATCTTCAAAGTTGAATAACACCTTAGGTTTTCGCCTTGCGACTAACGTGAAAACGTCATTTTTCCGGGATCTTTCTATTGAGATATCCTTACAATACCTCTAGGAACCTTGGTTTAAATATTGGGATTATTGAACCACAAATGAATTTGTTTTCTTGTTCCTTCATGTCAAACCCGAGAGCCACATTTCAAGAACTCAAGTTCTTGAAATTTTTCTAAGTGTGGGAAGCTTATCTTGCTACTAGTATAATATAACACATCCAAGGGCCAAGATTAATACACTTGAAGGGCTAGGATTTAGTCAAGAATGTCAAGCTCCACTTGTCTAGCTTGACTTGTCAACATTTTCGTCCTACTAGGGCATGTGGAGGGTGACACGTGTCTCCCTCCCATTGGTCTAAAATATTTCGTTTCCCGAAATTTCCATAGTTGGTCAAAATATCGGAAACCTCGTGGGTCCCACAAAAACGTAAAATTTCTCGGGTGGGCCCCACATATCCAACTCTGAAAATAAAATTTCATAATTCCGATAAATTCTAAAAGTCTCAAATATCAAATTCGGGAACTCAATTCTCCCTAACGAACTATTTTCCTTCTCGAGGCTCGAAATCATTTTTCGTAGGAAAAAGCAATCCTTCTTTCGTTTCAAACTTAAAGTCGTATCTTCTCACATACATTCTTTTAAACACATGTCCTGGAACTATGGGGTGTAACAATTCTCTAACTCAACCAACTTGAACATTCTTAAACAAGTCAAGGATACCAAATGAAATTAAATTCATTTAAATCTCGTACGTCTACCGTATTATACATTTATAGCTACTCATGCTCAAGAGATAAGAAAAGTTCCACATACCTCTTCGACTTAAACCACTTGCCAAGTTGAATACGCCGCACGTAGAATGTCAACCTATAATGACCATAATACGTCCATCAACTACTAGGTTTCAACGTAGAATATTTCTAAGTATAAGGACTCTTAATTCTACGGAAAATCGGGCCGCACTTCCTTTGTTTCTACGTACTTTTCCACCTTTTTCAAGGCCTGAAAATCAACAACCAAATGCCACATTTAAGGCTCAACAATTCAGCAATTCAAAGGGGATTACACGCCTAACATGACGTGTAAAATTTTGCCCCACAATTAATATAAAACTATCCAACAACTTAAGCCTCATTCTCGGCAACTATCAATATCAACAACAATGTCAATTTATGTTCAATTCCATTTTAATCCAAGTTGTTATTCCAACATGTTATATACCCTATAACAATTATAACAACTACAAATCCTTTCTTTCTTAACATGCGACGATTGTAACTATCGACCAAATTGATTACAACATAAATGGCTAACTTGCCCATTTTCGGTTTTTAACATTTCGACATGATCCAAATCTTTTCAAACTTCATTCTATATATCACATGCTCATCTATCAACTAATACAACATGTAATCTTCAATTACAATAGTAAGACGAAGATTATTACCTCATTTAACCCAAATATAATCCAAGATTAAAAGTCGATCCTTAGCAACTTTAGCTTATCTTTTCGACGTTCCAATCCACTCCAAGCAACCCTTAGAAGTTCATAACCAACTTCTCTTCAATTTCCAACTTAAAGTTGAAGAACACCTCAGGTTTCCATCTTGCGACTAACGTAAAAACGTAGTTTTTCCGGGATTTTTATGTTGGGATATCCTTAGAATACCTCTAGGGATCTTGGGTTTGAATATTGGGATTTATGAAGCAAGATTGCAAAATTTTCTCCCTTTTTTTCCCCATTGCCGAGAGCTTCCCTAGCTCTTCCAACATTTGATTTTTTTTTCTAAGTGTGGATTGTCTTGCTACTAGTAGTAGTAGTAGTAATATATAATACCCTCCAAGGGCTAGGATCATCACAAATGTGTGGCTAAGATTGGTCAACAATATCAAGCTCAACTTTTCCCTTGACTTGGTCCATTTTTATCAAGCCAATTTGGCCATTAATAACTCATTTTTTTCCGCCCAAAATGCCCATGTGGAGGGTGACACGTGTAGCCCTCCCATTGGTCCATAACATTCCATTTCCCGAAATTTCCATAATTGGTCAAAATATCAGAAACCTCGTGGGCCCCACAAAAACGTAAAATTTCTCGGGTGGGCCCCGCGTATCCAACTCTGTAAATAAAATTCCATAATTCCGATAAACTCTTAAAAGTCTTAAATAATAATTTGAGAATCCAATTATTCTTAACGAACCATTTTCCTTCCCGGGGTTCGGAAGATTTTCCTTAGAATTTACAACTCTTTCTTTCGTTCAAATGTATAAGTCTTGTGCTCTCACGTCTATTCTCGTAAACACGTGTCCTGGAACTACGGGGTGTAACATTCTCGCCTCCTTAGAAACATTCGTCCCCGAATGTTCTTTTGAGGTTCCATCTAAACAGATATTGGCATAGTCCCTTGACTACACCCAACATAATCACACTTGCCACACATGGCCACATAACCATACTTATGCCAAAACGTCAACCTGAACTTCAAGTGTCGACGTCAGTTATCTGCATAAAGCTTCTATCGACTCTGAGCTTGCTAATAATCTTTCCTAGATAAGCTTCGCCTTATCCACACCTGAATCAAGTGCAGGCCAATTAATCAACTCGCCACGTCGAACCAACCAACCGGCGATCTACACTTTCTTTCATACAAGGCCTCATACAGGGCCATCTGAATACTGGAATGACAACTTTTGTTATACGCAAACTCAACAAGAGGCAATTAATCCTCCCAACTATCTCTGAAATCAATAACATAGGCCCGCAACTTATCCTCAAGTGCCTGGATAGTACGCTCTGTCTGTCCATCAGTCTGAGGGTGAAATGCAACACTGAGATGCACCTGTGACCCTAATCCCTTCTGGAAAACCTCCAGAAGTTATCCGCAAACTGTGCTCATCTGTCTGACATCATAAATGTAGGAACCCCGTGCAGTCTCACAATCTCCCTGCTATATAATCTAGCATAATCCTCAGCCGAGTAAGTGGTCCTGACCGAAAGAACATGGGCTGATTTCGTCAGCATGTTTACTATTACCCTCAGGGAGTCGCACTTCCTCTGAGTACGATGCAACCCTGTAACAAAATCCATATCAATCACCTCCCATTTCTAAGTCGGGATCTCAATCGCCTGTAATAGCCC
The DNA here is from genome assembly GCA_029844215.1 of Przewalskia tangutica. Taxonomy (NCBI): domain Eukaryota; kingdom Viridiplantae; phylum Streptophyta; class Magnoliopsida; order Solanales; family Solanaceae; genus Przewalskia; species Przewalskia tangutica. The sequence continues at coordinate 120,334,343 of CM056720.1, forward strand.
ACTGAGCTTCTGGTGTTCAACCTTGACCTGCTACTAATTCGGACACTAAGCAACAAACCCTACTACGTCCCTCTTCAGGCCATCTTACCAATACATACATCTGAGGTCATGATACATCTTAGTCGACCCCGAACAAATAGAGCAACAAGCACTGCGTGCCTCTCCTAAAACCTGCTGACAAGTCCTGCAACATCGGGCACACACAATCTATCCTCATATCACAACACCCTATCCATTGCTACCCAAACATGTTCTTCTCCTCTTGGAGGGCCGTATCTCAAACTCGCCTTAGAACTGGATCATTATACTGTCGCCTCTTCACCTCCTCAACGAGGGAAGACTTGGCAACCTCTCGAATCTGAGCTCCACTAGCATGCTCCCGTAGCTGCCGGGAAATATAGGTTGTTACCTTATCGTGTTGCATCCGCATATGACCCAGCCAAACACTCAAAGTGTTACCATAATAACCTAACCCTCTAGTCCCTCAGGCCTTAGGAGGGGTTAGAACTGTAGTCGTAGTCAACTTATATCCCAATAACTGGAAGCCTTTCTCATAATTTTGAAATATTCAAGCATCATTAATCTCAATTATGGTTCCTGTTTCTAATTCTCTGTTGCAACCAGACTTGGTCGCCATACTTAGATTCAATTCCTCTGCTGGTCTCATGGCTAAGACTTCGTGCCAATCACAATTTAGGGGGAGATTTCCTTGATCTCGTCAAGTAGTAATCCTATTTTTCTCTCCCAGCTCATAGAGCTTATAGTCAGGTGTTCAACCTCAATTCATGGTATTACATAATCCAATGGCTTGCCAAGATTTCTTATCGTTCGAGTGTCTACTCGTCTTACCTTTACTTTTCATTTCAAGTTGCCCTGGGGTCTCTTACCTCCCCGTATATTTCCTGCTATCCTTCTCGTCAGTACAGATTCGAGGTGTTCCTACTGCCCATCATTCACTAATGGTCTTTACACTAGTCTGGGGTAATCATACCTCGTGCCACTTACATAACCATAGTTGCATTCTCTTTTATCATTCTGGTCATAACCCTTCCTTATGCTCTTTATTAGCAAACATATTTCCATCTTGATTCTTGATCATACAGTTTCATTCATGCGTACTACCTGCATTTATATCCTTACGATACTTCTTCAACCATTTCCTAGTGTCGCCCTCAATTTCCCCAACCCAATACCTTTTTCCAAGGTTATTTAAAATTGTAACTTATTGCATAACGAAGCTGGGGACTTTACCAGTCCCATATCTATGGCTTAAATAAAAGGGTATGCATAACCCTCAATAATACGTACAACTATCCTGCTACGTGGGGGAGAGAGCTTATCTCCCTTTAATCTTCTTAATCATCAAGCGCCACCTTATAATCGTATAGATTTTTTTTAAGACCTACCAATGACATCTTTGTTTTTCCGCAGGCCGCACTCGTACTTATCTTCTTCTTGCTTTGCGCATTTTTCTTGAAATCATTCGGAAGATCGTGGCTCTGATCGCCACACTAAACAACTCCAAACACCTCCAAGGGCACTTAACATGAAATCCTTCAATGACCGTACATCTTATCTCCGTCTCTTAGCTTTCATTTTCAAGTACTACATACTTCCAATCACCAATTTATTTATTTCAAATGGACAAGTCACATAGACTTACTAAAATCAAGTCTGCTAGGGTCTGCCAATTTTATATCATCACCGGGAAATCCTTATGTACCCGCTCAGCTACAACCCAATCACCCACTGGTGTAGCTACCTCGAAAGGTTCTCAAGGATTCAAGCTTTATTCCTTTACACTTGGTTGCTCTCTTTCTTAATGGTCGTACTCTTTCCGTACTTCCCGACTTATTCTAGCATGCGTACATAACTTCCATACTGATTCTGGCCTCCAATCTTTGGAGTCACTATATTAAACAATATAAGGCCATTTTCGGCTCTCATGACCTTGTTCCGGTGGAATGCGTCCACGAACCCGTAAAACAATTTAACTAGACTTGGGCCTTGCATCCTCGTGACCCTGTCACGTAGCGGGACTACTACCAACTGATCCCAATCCATTTTAGGTTATAGGGCGACCCGTAATAGGTCCTCAACCCGACCCACCGTCGTACTTACTCTTACCCTAAGTCTGAATTAAATCTTATTGCCCGAGAAGGCCTTATATACCTAAGGTCTCGACGGTTATCAATGTTCTTAGGCTCACATTTTCCATGCTCCAATCCTACCTTACCAGTCCCCCCCGTAAACGGGTAAAATAACTTTTAATTAACCCACAATCGTGTTGTCTTAATCATAACAACCATACTTACTCCATATGGATCTCATCTGTACAATTCTCTTATGCATACTACGTAGCTTAATCTATTAACATAGTCTTCCATTAAGTCCCTTAATCATAACTTCTTAAGGGTTCATTACCTTCTCAGACAACTCATCATCTCCTAATTTCTCAAATTAGCACGTAAAACTTTGATGAGAATTCATTAAACTGTTTTATACCTTTCTGGTATCTATTTAGTCCTTACCAATTCTTGGTAATCTAAAATCATTCTAGGCAACACGCTTCTGACCCTCATACATAACTCTGTATAACTGTATGTCATAATACCAACTATACTACAATTATTACCAACCTGGATACGCAATCCACATAATCCTTCCCGGTCATCGATGCCTTTCAGAAATGCAATCAACATAACTCGTTAGGGAGAGACGACCCTAAAAACACAGCTCTATCGCACGATCTCAGAGTGAGAAGAATGAAAACCAATCCTAAATGTCCTGCAGCCTCATGGTTATAGATATGGTGCACAACACACCGATAACCAAGACTCTACTAGACACGGTCTGTAGACACTTTCCGAGGACTAACTGCTCTGATACCAATTTTGTCACGACCACCCAAGCTCCGCATCGGTGCCCTACCTGGGCACCTCTTACAGGTATACATCAGAGAATAGTAGCGAAACATACATACAACTCAAAAGAAATAAATAATAGGTTAGCCGATAATGTCACCTTCAAAAAGTATACACATAACCCCAAAAAAAGCAGTTACCTCCTTTTTCTTTACAACCCAATCCACAAGATATGATTACAGACCTCTAAGAATTTTACATAACAACTGTGACGGGACAGAGCCCCGCCATACCCCAGAATGTACAACAACCGACAATACCAGGGCTCTGAACCAAAGACAAGCCTCCGGAGTAATGAAGCTTCTCAACAACTGAACAGTGAGCCTAAGAGTGAGGATCAACAACCTGTATAACTCTATATGCGATATGAACGTAGCCCCCCGAAGGAGGTCAGTACAAAATATGTACCAAGTATGTAAAACTGAAAGTACAGTAATTTAAATCATAAAATCTAAAATAAAGCTGGAGACATGTATGATGACCAAAATAACAGTACACTGTGCCTTACTAATAATGAGAGTAAACAAGAGTATATTTCACTGCATAAAAATAGGAGACTCATGATCGAATTAGGGCCACCCGCCCGTAGTATCATTAAGCAATCCTACTCCTGGGACTATTTCACCCGCATAGGTCCTGTGGACCCGCAATGAGGTCATCCACCTCGCATGGGACTATTTCACCCGCACAGGACTATTTCACCCGCTTAGGCCCGGTGGGCCCGCAATGAGTACAAACGCCGCACTCGCATCATGTGTAGCAAATCCATGGAATAAGTAGTAACCCGAGGGTTTACTGTTACACCCCGTAAGTCCAGGACATGTATAAGAGAATGGACACGAGAATGCAAGACTTGAAAAAGGGTACGAAAGGAAGAATTGTTTTTCCGACGGAAAATATTCCGAACGTCGGAAAGGAAAAAAGTTCGTCGATGAGAATTAGATTCTCAAAATGCATTATTTGAGGATTATGGAATGTATTATCATTATGGAAATTTATTTTTACGAATTTGGTCACGTGGGGCCCACCCGAGAAATTTTACATTTTGCGGGGCCCACGAGGGTTACGAAATTTTATGGACGAATGGGAGGGTGACACGTGGCACCCCCACATGGTCTTGGACGAAATTGGGCAAGGGTGTAATGGTCATTGACCATTGTAGATGAACAAGTCTTGCTAGCTTGAGAAAATTGACCAAGTCAATTTGCCACTTGTTTGGATATTTAATTTCCTTCATCCTAGCCACACATGTATTTTGTAATCTAAGCCCTCCATTGTGTTATATATACTATACTAGTTGCAAGACTTATCTCCAACACTTAGAAAAAATTCAAGACCTTGTTCTACACATAGTGAGCTCTCGGCTTTGTGTATTTTCTCACAAGAAAATTTTGCAATTTTGGTTCATTATTCACAAGACGTTAACCCAAGGTCCCTAAGGGTATTGTAAGGATATCTCAATAGAAATATCTCGAAAAAACGACGTTTTCACGTTAGTCGCAGGGCGAAAACCTAAGTTGTTTTCATAGTTTTGGATTGGAAATGGAGAGAAGTTGGTTGTGAACTTCTAAAGGCTTCAAATAGTGGATTAAAGCGTAAAGGAAAGGAGCTAAGAATTGCTAAGGAGCGACTTTGAATCTTGGAATTTATAAGGGCTTATAAAGGTAAAAATCTTGTCATTTTAGTAATTAAGATTACTTATTGTTGTAGCTATGGATATTAGCAAGCATGAGGTATATAGTATGAAGTTTGATAAGTGTATTGTCAATTGGAACCCTAATCCGAAACTAGCATGTTTAGCCTTTGAGATTACAATTCAATTTGATTATTAGTTTAAGTCGTCACATGTTATATAAAGAAGAAATTGTAGTTGTTGAAGTTGTTTATGACTATATAACATGTTAGACCTAATAACTTGGATTGAAAAAGAATTGGAAAGGACTTTTGTTGTTGTACAAGTTAGCCGAGAATGGCTTTGAATATGGAACTAGTTGGTATTAATTGTGGGGCAGAATTTTACACGTATTGTAAGGCGTGTAATTCCCTTTGATTGGTTGATGTATTGAGCCTTAAATGTGGCATGTTGGTTATTGATTATCGAGCCTTGAAAAAGGTGGAAAAGTACGTAGAAACAAAAGAGGTGCTGCCCGATTTTCCGTAGAATAAGAGTCCTTATACTTAGTATGATTCTACGTTTTAAAGGGAGGAGTTGATAGTCATGTTATGATTAATATAGGTTGAAGTACTACGAGTAGCGTATTCTACTTAAAGGATGGAATAACTATCAAGGTTGAAGTACTTTGGAGCATTTTGCTACTTGTCGATAATCGTCGCGAGGTATGTGAACCTCTTCCTTCTTTTGGCTTGATTCTATGTATGAAATATACATGTGGTGTTGTTTCATGATTCCTTCTACTCTTAGAAGTTAAGAGGTATGTATGTTGATTTACTCTATGTATAAGTTATCCTAGGTTCTTATCAAGTTTTATGGGGAATGTTGGTAAGAGTAGTTAGGAAGTAATTGGAGTCGAGTTGACTTTGATAATTTACTGCACGAACGAGAATAAGTATCAAACAAGCCATTGCAGCGTTAATAAAAGAAAATGTATCGACAACCAATTATATTAAAATGAGTAGAATTCTCCATCTACATAGAAACTAAGATAAGACAAAATTGTATTACATTTTCTAGATCATGGGTGCTTTAATAAGATCGTTATAAACAAGTATAACCTATTCACAACTCATAATAGTGTAAGTTACAAAAATTAAAAGAGTTTATGTTACGAAGTTTTAAGACTATGAACTTTGATTTTATTTAAAGGATTATGAAACTTTATTTTTCAAGTTATGAGACTTGATTTCTAAAGTGTAGACCACATGATTTTATAAGTATGAGTAAATGGACTTTAAAGAATGTATGTTATGAAGTTTAAGACTATAAACTTTGATTTTCTTTAAAGGATTATGAAATTTTATTTTTCAAGTTATGAGACTTGATTTCTAAAGTGTAGATGACATGATTTTATAAGTATAAGCGAAATGATTTTAAAGAGTGTATGCTACGAGGTGTTAATACTATAAGCCTTGATTTTATAAGTGGAAATGACTAAACTTTAAAAAGTATGGCTTCTTAATTTATTTCAAAAGTTAAGAAGATGGTTTCCAAAAGAGTATGTGACTTGAGCTTTAAAAAGAAAGGAGTTGTATGATTCTTTTTAAGTATGTATGTACGTAGTATTTTTGGGTTTAGTTTCCCTAATTTTGCAAGGATATAAGTGTCTTAAGTTCTCCAAAATGAAAGGTTGTTATAATAGCTTTATGGGAAGTTGTTATGACGACTTAAGAAGAAGTGAATAGATGGTTTAAAAATATTATGTAAGGAAAATCACACCGAGCCTACAAATAGGTCGGATTATGTTATGAAATACACCGAACCTACAAATAGGTCGGATTATGTTACGAGATACACCGAGCCTACAAATAGGTCGGATTATGTTATGAGATACATCGAGCCTACATATATGCCGGATTACGCCATATTACACCGAGCCTACACATAGGCCGGATTACGTCATCTTACACCGAGCTCCATAGGCGGGCCGGATTATGCTACATGATTCCACATTACACCGAGCCCCACAGGTGGGCCGAATTATGCTACATGATTCCACATTACACCGAGCCCCACAGGCGGGCCGAATTATGCTACATAATTCCACATTACACCGAGCCCCACAGGCGGGCCGAATTATGCCACATGATTCATCAGTACATCGTGTCCGCAAATGGGCCAGATTACGTTATCACGTATGTATAATCAATGTAAGCTCCCAAATAAGAAGTCCCTCCATAAAGGGCCGGATTATGTTATGTAAGATATGTAAGTTATGTGGAAAAACTTGATTGAATTCTTATGTATGTATGTAAGAATATGATGTTAATTCTTATTGAAAGAAGGAGGAAGAACGGTTAATGTACGGTTGATTTTATGAGTTAAAATGGCACGGTAGGATCTGGTATTTCATGTTTATACTTGCCTCTGTCATTCTTCTATACAGTTATGATTTGGTTACTGCACCTTATTTCTGTTCCATACTCGGTACCTGTTGTACTGACCCCCTTCGGGGGGCTGCGTTCATGCCCGCAGGTTTTAGGTACACAGGTTGGTGATCCTCGCTCTAGGATCTCTGTTCAGTTTGGGTAAAAGCTTCATTCACTCCGGAGGCTTGTCTTTGGTTCAGATCCCTGGTATTGTCGGTTGTTGTACATTCAGGGGTATGGCGGAGCCCTATCCCGTCACAGTTGCTATGTCAAAAATTCTTAGAGGTCTGTAGTCATATCTTGTGGATTGGGTTGTGTAAAAAAAAAAGAGGCAACTGCTTTTGGTTTTACGTAGTTTATGTATCCAGGAAGGTAGCCTTATCGGCTAACCTGTTATTTATTTCCTGTTAATTTTATGTATGTTCCGCTGATTATCTCTGATGTATACCTATAAGGGTGCCCAGGTAGAGCACTAGTCGCGGGCCCGGGGTCGGGTCGTGACAAAAGTGGTATCAGAGCAGTTAGTCCTCGGAAAATGTCTACAGACCGTGTCTAGTAGAGTATTGATTATCGGTGTGTTGTGCACCACATCTATAATCAGGAGGCTGCAGGACATTTAGGATTGCTTTCCATTCTTCTTACTCTGAGATCGTGCGATAGAGCTGTGTTGTTAGGGTCGTCTCTCCCTAACGAGTTATGTTGATTGCATCTATGAGAAAGGCATCAGTGACCCAGGAAGGACCATGTGGATTGCGTATCCAGGTTGGTAATGATTGTAGTATAGTTGGTATTATGACATACAACTATACAGAGTTATGTATGAGGGTCAGACGCGTGTTGCCTAGAATTATTTTAGATTAACAGGATTTGGTAAGGGCTATATAGATACCGGGAAGGTATGAAATAGTTAATGAATTCTCGCCAAGGTCTTATGTTTTATTTTGAGATAATTGGGAAATGTTGAGCTGTCTGATAGGGTAGTGAACCCTTAAGAAGTCATGTTAAGGAACCTAACGGAATGCCATGTTAATAGATTAAGCTGCGTGGTAGGCTTAAAGAGAATTGTACGGATGAGATCCGTATGGAGTGAGTAATGGTTGTTGTGATCAAGACAACACGATTATGGTAGTATGAGAAGTTATTGTACCCGTTTACGGGGGGACTGGTATGGTAGGCTTGGAGCATGGAAATTGCGAGCCTAAAGAATATTGATAACCGCCGAGACCTTAGGTATATAAGGCATTCTCGGGAAATAAGATTTTATTCAGACTAAGGGTAAGAGTTAAGTGCGACGGTGGGTCGGGTTGAGGACCTATTACGGGTCGCCTCATAGTTTGAAATGGAGTGGGATCAGTTGGTAGTAGTCCCTCTATGTGACAGGGTCACGAGGGTGCAAGGACCAAGTCTAGTTAATTGTTTTACGAGTTTGTGGACGCGTTCCACCAGAACCAGGTCGTAAGGGCCGAGAAGAGCCTTAGCGGAAATCCAAGTAGCAAAATTGCCAAGTTTGGATAGTAACTCCAAAGATTGGAGAACAGAAACAATATTTGGAATTTTGTACATATACTAAAATAAGTTTGGAAGTACGAGAAAGTATGACAAGTAAGAAAAGAAAGGAACCTCTAAGGTCCCGTTTTTTTTTATAAGACTGTAACCTTCGAGTTTCGTGGGAAGGGACCACGTGTTATACTCCGTATTTCCTGAGTATGTACGTGTGGGCATACGTAGAAAAGTTTGGGCCTTAAAGTTAGGCAAGATTCAAAATTTGTACACAACCCCCGTAAAGAGTCGTTTTTCGACGAAACGTTTTGAGAATCTTCATAAGGGAAAATTCGCTATGTCATTTATTATTTTTGCGGATTTTTCCGAGAGATGAAATATTTTGGACCAACGAGAGGGTGACACTTGTCACCCTCATATGGACGGCAACAAGGGCTTGGCTTGGACGATTTTATGCCTTATTTTGTGGCTTATTTTGTGGCTTGTTTGGTGCCTTGTTTTGTGCCTTGTTTTGTGGAGTAGGGTTAGGGTGCACTTGGCTTGATCTTGTCCTTACACTTGCCTTGCACTTGGCTTGATCAAGGCCCTTGATTTCCCTATAAATACCCCTTTGAAGACTTATTCATCCACTCCAACAAATCTCCAAGTCTTGAAATCCCTTCTCCCCCCCTTTGTGAGCTTCTCATCCTAGCCTTCCCCCTCCCCCTTTGTTGGGCCTTGTGGCCGAGAGGGTACCCACCCCCCTTCCTAGGGGTGCTAAGCCGAGGGGTACACCCCCCTTGCCTTGTTGTTCTCGTATAATACCCCCTTTTTGGTAGAGAAATACTCTCCAAGTATTGTTACTATACCCAAAATACCTTGGCCTTATACCTTGTAGTATTCCAAAAGTTACCTCTATACGTAGAGCCCGGAAATACTACCTTTTGTCCTTTTAGTCTCAAACCGAAACCCTAAGGAAAATCTTCATAGCGAGTTGAAGTATTAAGTAGAAGTTGCGTAGAACTTCTAAGGGTTGTTTGGAGCGGGTTGGAGCGCCCAGAGTTGGAGCTAAACGTTGCTCAGGATCGACATTTAAACTTGGATAATTTTGGGCTTATCGAGGTAAATACGCTTGACCTTCTTTTGTAATTAGAGTACATACTGTTGAAGTATAAGAATTAAGTATAAGTTATATACCAGGAAGGTATATAAGAAGGAACCGAATCAGACTTACATAGGATCAGATTCTGATGAGACTCGTGTAGTTTGGCGGGTAGGAAGTCCGCCAATTTTCCGTAGAATTATTTCTGGATAGTCTAGTCGTTGATAGACTTGTGTGACCATTATAGGGTGAAGTACTGCGAGTAGCGTATTCTACTCGAAGAAGTGAAAAAGGCTAGCAGGATTACAGTACTTTGGAGCTATTTGCTGATAGTCGATAATCGTCGCGAGGTATGTGATTCTTCCTATACTCTTGAGCATGATATTTTAAAGGAGTATATATAGTACGGTAGACGTACGTGTGGCAATGTCTTTTGGCTTAAGCTCAATAATAAGAATCGGAAGTATTTTACAAGAATATATATAGTACGGTAGACGTACGTGTGTTAACTGAATATAGTTTTACGGCAATGTCGTTTGACTTAAGCCTGAATAATAAGAATCTTGAAGTATTTCAAAAGAATTAAGAATCCTTTTTGAAAGAAGAATAATACTTGGTTTGAAAGCTTAAGAGTTATACTAGCTTTATGGGAAGTTAGGTATAACGACTTAAGAGAGATAAAAAGAATGGTTGATTGCTTTTAAGAAGTTAAGAGACTTAATCTTAAAAGATAAGAGACTTGACTTAATTGAATTGATGTGAAAGTTGTTAAGAAGTGCGAAACCTCATTCGTGAGTAATGAGTACTTGGTTTTTAAAGAATAATGTTTTACTGATTTCGGAAATGAGAATAAGTAAGGAACTTGATTTCTAAAAGAGACTTGAGGAAATTAAAGAGTTTTTGGTTTAAAAAGAAAGGCATTGTTTTGTCTTAAAATTGGTTTAAAACATAAAGTGTTATAACAGCTTTATGGAAAGTTAGTTATAACGACTTTATGAAAACGAAAGAATGGCTTTATCATTGGTTTTAAAGTGGTAACTTGACTTTAAAAGGAGAAGTGTTTTGGTCTAAAAAGGAAGGCATGGTATTGCCTTAATTTGGTTTTAAAAGGAAAGTATGGAAGTTGTTTTGGTTTACTTAAAAGATGTTAGTCACTCTATACTGCGGGTATCGGGTGACCTTTGTAAAAGAAATGGATCCTTTAAAAAGAGTTTAACATACGTAGTACTTTGGGGTTAAAACCTGGACTTTGGAATAAGATGAAAGTACCTTGAGTTGTGTATAACTTGCCTATGCTTATTGTGATAGCCTTTGTTGTGCAAGAATTGTGTTTCTTTACTACCGCGTCTCTCGATGGAGGGCCGGTTGACTTGTTGAGAACTTACTTGGACGTGCCGGCAGTGACGGAGAATTCCACGGGTACGCTCCTGTTGATAGTGTTATTCCATGGACTAGCTCTCCATGAGGTTTTACTGTTCGGCCTTGGTATCTGGTGGTCGACTTTCGTACTTGCCCCGTGTCAGCTTCGTGGTTTGGTTGTATAGTATTGTTAGTACAGACTTGGTGTTCATGTGTACTCCGTGGTGTCATTATATCATGATCGCCGTGGCGAAGGTATTCCACGGGCATGATTGATGTTGCGGGCGTGAGACCCATAGTTATATTTGAGTGATGACTCTGAGGGCGTGAGTCCCTGACTTACATGACTGCTTATTTATTGTGAACTGTAGTTTTGTTATCATACATGTCTCCTGCTTTATATAGACTGCTATGATTTCATTTACAGTATTTTCAGTTTCATATACTTGGTACCTGTTGTACTGACCTCCTTCGGGGGGCTGCGTTCATGCCGCAGGTAGAGGTACATCGGTTGCTGATCCTCGCTCTTAGGATCACGATTGCGTTGTGAAGCTCCGCTTTCTCCGAGGCTTATCTTTGATATGTTACCCGAGTTGTAGGTTCTTGTACATTCTGTGGTATGGCGGCCCCGTCCCACATGTTGTATAAAACTCTTAGAGGTCTGTAGTACTGTTGTGGGCAGGGTTTGTAAAAAGGATTAAACTGTTCGGTTTGAAAGATTTGTATATATATATTTTATTGGAAGGTAACCGTTTGGTTGGCCTGTTTTATTATCTTATCTCTTGTTCATGTTTAAGTTTTTATTTTCCGCTGATTTTCTCTGATGTTGTATCACTAGGGTGCCCGGGGTAAGACACCAGTCACGGGCCCCGGAACGGGTCGTGACAAAAGTGGTATCAGAGCAGTTAATCCTCGGAAAGTGTCTACAGACCGTGTCTAGTAGAGTCTTGATTATCGGTGTCAGGCACCACATCTATAATCGTGAGGCCGCAGGACATTTAGGATTGGTTTCTCTTCTCATTCCGAGATCGTGCCTTAGAGTTGTGTTGTAAGTTGACCCTCCGACGATCTCGCTTTTACCGATTATGCCTCCGCGCAGTGCAACCCGCCCAGTGGGCAAGGCAGAGGAGCCGCTAGTGAGATACTGAGGAGTACGAGGCGCAGCCCTGGCCAAGACTGAGATTGTGCTTCAGACAACGAGTTTTGTGACGCCACCGACCCAGCAGAAGCTAGAGCGCAGCAGTGGTCGCCGAGACAACAAGATTGAGCCTCCACCCCACACCGAGCAGCAGGAGATAGGTTACAAAGAGATGGCCCGCCATCGCCGTGATCGTGGCCGACACGAGGATAGGCCGACGCAGCAGCCCAAAGAGCACCCGTGGTTCACCCGAGATCGAATAGTTTGAGGCTACGGACTTTCTAAGTCAGAGCCCGCCGAGTTCTACGGTCGAGGCGAGGATGATCCGCAGGAGTTCATCCAAGCGATACCGATCATGAGAGTGATCAAGGCTTCGAGACCGAGGCAATGGTCTGGTTCGTGATCGGCCGCGTGATACCGCAATCGATTGGTTTGATTCATGAGCTGTCCCCGGGAGAGCATGCACTTCCACCGTATGGAACGAAGTTCTCGAGGCATTTCTTGCATATTTCTTACCTCCACGGCGAGAGGGCTCGGGCCGACGATTTTTGGTGTTGAGGCAGAGCGCGCGACGGTTCGGGAGTACAATGGAGTTCGACTCATCGGCTCGTGATGTCCTCGCGTTAGTAGCTTGATGGAGGACGAGTGCACCGCCACGCCACCGCTCGATGACTACTTGGCGAGGCTTGTTCGTGTAGCTCTTCACCGGCATGGACATTGCCCGCACGCAGCTTATGACTGATGTGAGGAGCGGAGAGGTCGACGGAATAACCAAGATCAGCAGAAGAGGGCCAGAACAGCAGGGTCCTTTGATAACTTTCGAGGCAGACCGCCTCAGTAGCAGACTAGTTATGTACCTCCGCCAGTACAGAGTGGTCCTCCACAGCCTTCGGGACCTTCGGGATATTCAGGAGCAGGTCGGGGCTCCCAGGTTTCAGATTTTCGCGAGTAGTGAGTTTCGCGAACGAGGTCGCCTCTTGTCTCAGTGTGGCCAGTGGAAAACTTCATAAGGGAGAGTGTCGTACTAACTTGGGAGATTGTTATTCTTGCGCCAACAGGCCATTTGGCGAGAGAGATCGTCCACTGTGGTAGCACCGTAGGATAGCACAGACTACAGATCGGGCCATGGTTCTTCACCTTCCATAGCTAGGCAGATGTTCATACACCGGCAGCCACGCAGAGGTCGCGGTGGAAGTTCCTGATTTAGCGGCCCTTTGAACCGCCTATCTTTTCGTGTATATCCTTAACCTCTAGAGTTTTGCATGCGTGATACGATGATTGTATGTTGAGTGCTATGCAGATAGCTTTGTGTGTATTGTGGTTTAGAGACTTGGATAGTCGAAAGAAGAAGTGTGGGGTCAGGGAAGGTATGAACCTTAGAATATTACACATTGAGACCTTAGAGGTAAGGCCGGCTTGAATAAAAGATTTTACGGTTAGTCTTTGTCGAAATACTTGGTTTGCTTATAATGTATTGTGGGATAATTCCGTGAGTTGTGTGAAATGAAAGTGGTAGCTTTCATGATGTGAATTGGTAAGATTGTTCCGCATCGGCGAGCAAGAGTTGGCGCGACGGAGGTCGCCGAGGGCGTGTTGCGGTCAACCCAGAGCCTTGATGTAGGTGGTTCGGGCCTGGGTGGTCCCGCCAGATGGTAGGGTCACGAGGGTGGTAGGCCCAAGTTTAGATGACCATCATATGTGTTCGTGGATATGTTCGACCAGAAGCGGATCGTGAAGGACGGGAATGGCCTTAAGGGAGATTGCGGTGAGTAAGATGACCAAGTTTGGAGGTGGTGACTCAGATTTTGAGAATCAAGTAATGACTAAAGTATGGTATGTATACTAGAAGAGTTCAAGTGTTCGAGAAGAGTACGCAGTAAGGGAAGAAGCGAGCATGTGTTGAGAGCATAAAAGAGATCATTTTGTTGTGAAGTGAAATTGGAAGGAGTATCCTTTAGACCAGGGTGGAAGCTTTTGTGATGTTAGAGGTGATTCCTCGTAGACTTGAATTAAGTATTGGAGCGTGTGTTAGTTTGTGGCCATGTGTGGCATTGGCAACTTGTTTAAGATTAAGAAGAATGATCGTTATCCGTCTTGAGAAGGAACATTCGGGACGAATGTTTCTAAGGAGGGGAGAATGTTATACCCCGTATTTCCTGAGTATGTACGTGTGGGAATACGTAGAAAAGTTTGGGCCTTAAAGTTAGGCAAGATTCAAAATTTGTACACAACCCCGTGAAAGAGTCGTTTCGACTAAACGCTTTACGTATCTTCAGAAGGGAAAATTCCGCTATGTCATTTATTATTTTTTACGGATTTTTCCGAGAGATGAAATATTTTGGACCAACGAGAGGGTGACACTTGTCACCCTCATATGGACGGCAACAAGGGCTTGGCTTGGACGATTTTATGCCTTATTTTGTGGCTTATTTTGTGGCTTGTTTGGTGCCTTGTTTTGTGCCTTGTTTTGTGGAGTAGGTTAGTGCACTTGGCTTGATCTTGTCCTTACACTTGCCTTGCACTTGGCTTGATCAAGGCCCTTGATTTCCTATAAATACCCCTTCAAGACTTATTCATCCACTCCAACAAATCTCCAAGTCTTGAAATCCCTTCTCCCCTTTGTGAGCTTCTCATCCTAGCCTTCCTCCCCTTTGTCAGCCTCAGGTCGAGAGGTACCCACCCTCTTCCTAGGGTGCTAAGCCGAGGTACACCCTCCCTTGCCTTGTTGTTCTCGTGATAATACCCCTTTTGGTAGAGAAATACTCTCCAAGTATTGTTACTATACCCAAAATACCTGCCTTATACCTTGTAGTATTCCAAAAGTTACCTCTATACGTAGAGTCTTAAATACTACCTTTGTCCTTTTAGTCTCAAACCAAACCCTAAGGAAAATCTTCATAGCGAGTTGAAGTATTAAGTAGAAGTTGCGCAGAACTTCTAAGGGTTGTTTGAGCGGGTCGAGCGCCTGAGTCGAGCTAAACGTTGCTCAGGATCGACATTTAAACTTGGATAATTTTGGGCTTATCGAGGTAAATACGCTTGACCTTCTTTTGTAATTAGAGTACATACTGTTGAAGTATAAGAATTAAGTATAAGTTATATACCAGGAAGGTATATAAGAAGGGAACTGAACTGTACTTACATAGGACTGTATTTACAGTAGACTTGTGTAGTTTGGCGGGTAGGGAAGTGCTGCCCAATTTTCCGTAGAATTATTTTACAGATAGTCTAGTCGTTGATAGACTTGTGTGACCATTATAGGGTGAAGTACTGCGAGTAGCGTATTCTACTCGAAGAAGTGAAAAAGGCTAGCAGGATTACAGTACTTTGGAGCTATTTGCTGATAGTCGATAATCGTCGCGAGGTATGTGATTCTTCCTATACTCTTGAGCATGATATTTTAAAGGAGTATATATAGTACGGTAGACGTACGTGTGGCAATGTCTTTTGGCTTAAGCCTGAATAATAAGAATCTGGAAGTATTTTACAAGAATATATATATAGTACGGTAGACGTACGTGTGTTAACTGAATATAGTTTTACGGCAATGTCTTTTGACTTAAGCCTGAATAATAAGAATCTTGAAGTATTTCAAAAGAATTAAGAATCCTTTTTGAAAGAAGAATAATACTTGGTTTGAAAGCTTAAGAGTTATACTAGCTTTATGGGAAGTTAGGTATAACGACTTAAGAGAGATAAAAAGAATGGTTGATTGCTTTTAAGAAGTTAAGAGACTTAATCTTAAAAGATAAGAGACTTGACTTAATTGAATTGATGTGAAAGTTGTTAAGAAGTGTGAAACCTCATTCGTGAGTAATGAGTACTTGGTTTTTAAAGAATAATGTTTTACTGATTTCGGAAATGAGAATAAGTAAGGAACTTGATTTCTAAAAGAGACTTGAGGAAATTAAAGAGTTTTTGGTTTAAAAGAAAGGCATTGTTTTGTCTTAAAATTGGTTTAAAACATAAAGTGTTATAACAGCTTTATGGGAAGTTAGTTATAACGACTTTATGAAAACGAAAGAATGGCTTTATCATTGGTTTTAAAGTGGTAACTTGACTTTAAAAGGAGAAGTGTTTTGGTCTAAAAAGGAAGGCATGGTATTGCCTTAATTTGGTTTTAAAAGGAAAGTATGGAAGTTGTTTTGGTTTACTTAAAAGATGTTAGTCACTCTATATCTGGTATCGGGTGACCTTTGTAAAAGAAATGGATCCTTTAAAAAGAGTTTAACATACGTAGTACTTTGGGGTTAAAACCTGGACTTTGGAATAAGATGAAAGTACCTTGAGTTGTGTATAACTTGCCTATGCTTATTGTGATAGCCTTTGTTGTGCAAGAATTGTGTTTCTTTACTACCGCGTCTCTCGATGGAGGGCCGGTTGACTTGTTGAGAACTTACTTGACGCAGCCGCAAGGACGGAGAATTCCACGTACTCTCGCTGATAGTGTTATTCCATGGACTAGCTCTCCGCAGGTTTTACCGCTCGCCTTGGTATCCGTGGTCGACTTCGTACTTGCCCCGTGTCGCCTTCGTGGTTTGGTTGTATAGTATTGTTAGTACGCACTTGGTGTTCATGTGTACTCGCGTGGTGTCATTATATCATGATCGCCGCCGGCGAAGGTATTCCACCGCATGATTGATGTTGCGCGTGAGACCCATAGTTATATTTGAGTGATGACTCGAGGCGCGAGTCCACGACTTACATGATCGCTATTTATCAGGAATCGTAGTTTTGTTATCATACATGTCTCCCGCTTTATATAGATCGCTATGATTTTCTTTACGATTTTCGCCATATACTTGGTACTGTTAGATCGACCTCTCTGTGGCCGCGTCATGCCGCAGTAGAGGTACATCGGTTCGATCCTCGCCTTAGGATCACGCAGCGTTGGGAAGCTCCGCTTTCTCCGAGGCTTATCTTTGGTATGTTACCCCGAGTCAGGTTCTGTACATTCTGTGGGTATGGCGGCCCCGCCCGTCATGTTGTATAATACTCTGTGAGGTCTCAGAGTAATCACTTGTTGTGGTTTGTAAAAAGGATTAAACTGTTCGGTTTGAAAGATTTGTATATATATATTTTATTGGAAGGTAACCGTTTGGTTGGCCTGTTTTATTATCTTATCTCTTGTTCATGTTTAAGTTTTTATTTTCCGCTGATTTTCTCTGATGTTGTATCACTAGGGTGCCCGGGGTAAGGCACCAGTCACGGGCCCCAGAACGGGTCGTGACACCACGGATGGAAGGTCCATTGATATGTTTACGTATGTTATGTGGTGGCCATGTGTGGCATCGTTGGTCTTTTGGAGTATTGATTGATAGGCATAGTAAAGAGATTATGCCGGAGTTTGTATAGCTTGAAAACCGACTAAGAACATTCGGGGACGAATGTTTCTAAGGGGGGAAAAATGTTACACCCCGTAAGTCTAGGACATGTATACGAGAATGGACGCGGAAACGCAAGACTTGAAAAAGGGTACGAAAGGAAGTATTGTTTTTCCGACGGAAAATCTTCCGAACGTCGGAAAGGAAAAAGGTTCGTCGATGAGAATTAGATTCTCAAAATGCATTATTTGAGGATTATGGAATGTATTATCATTATGGAAATTTATTTTTACGGATTTGGTCACGTGGGGCCCACCCGAGAAATTTTACGTTTTGTTGGGCCCACGAGGGTTACAAAATTTTATGGACGAATGGGAGGGCGACACGTGGCACCCCTCATGGTCTTGGACGAAATTGGGCAAGGGTGTAATGGTCATTGACCATTGTAGATGAACAAGTCTTGCTAGCTTGAGAAAATTGACCAAGTCAACTTGCCACTTGTTTGGATATTTAATTTCCTTCATCCTAGCCACACATATGTTGTAATCTAAGCCCTCCATTGTGTTATATATATTACACTAGTTGCAAGACTTATCTCAAACACTTAGAAAAATTTCAAGACCTTGTTCTACACATAGTGAGCTCTCGGCTTTGTGTATTTTCTCACAAGAAAATTTTGCAATTTTAGTTCATTATTCACAAGACTTTAACCCAAGGTCCCTAAGGGTATTGTAAGGATATCTCAATAGAAATATCTCGAAAAAACGACGTTTTCACGTTAGTCGCAGGGCGAAAACCTAAGTCGTTTTCATAGTTTTGGATTGAAAATGGAGAGAAGTTGGTTGTGAACTTCTAAAGGCTTCAAATAGTGGATTAAAGCGTAAAGGAAAGGAGCTAAGAATTGCTAAGGAGCGACTTTGAATCTTGGAATTTATAAGGGCTTATAAAGGTAAAAATCTTGTCGTTTTAGTAATTAAGATTACTTATTGTTGTAGATATGGATATTAGCAAGCATGAGGTATATAGTATGAAGTTTGATAAGTGTATTGTCAATTGGAACCCTAATCCGAAACTAGCATGTTTAGCCTTTGAGATTACAATTCAATTTGATTATTAGTTTAAGTCGTCACATGTTATATAAAGAAGAAATTGTAGTTGTTGAAGTTGTTTATGACTATATAACATGTTAGACCTAAGAACTTGGATTGAAAAAGAATTGGAAAGGACTTGTGTTGTTGTACAAGTTAGCCGAGAATGGCTTTGAATATGGAACTAGTTGGTATTAATTGTGGGGCAGAATTTTACACGTATTGTAAGGCGTGTAATCCCCTTTGATTGGTTGATGTATTGAGCCTTAAATGTGGCATGTTGGTTATTGATTATCGGACCTTGAAAAAGGTGGAAAAGTACGTAGAAACAAAGGAGGTGCTGCCCGATTTTCCGTAGAATAAGAGTCCTTATACTTAGTATGATTCTACGTTTAAAAGGGAGGAGTTGATAGACATGTTATGATTAATATAGGTTGAAGTACTACGAGTAGCGTATTCTACTTAAAGGATGGAATAGTTATCAAGGTTGAAGTACTTTGGAGCATTTTGCTACTTGTCGATAATCGTCGCGAGGTATGTGAACCTCTTCCTTCTTTTGGCATGATTTTATGTATGAAATATACATGTGGTGTTATTTCATGATTCCTTCTACTCTTAGAAGTTAAGAGGTATGTACGTTGATTTACTCTATGTAAAAGTTATGTCTAAGTTATCCTAAGTTCTTACCAAGTCTTATGTGGGATGTTGGTAAGAGTAGTTAAAAAGTAATTGGAGTCGAGTTGACTTTGCTAATTTACTGCACGAACGAGAATAAGTATCGAACAAGCCATTGCAGCGTTAATAAAAGAAAATGTATCGACAATCAATTATATTAAAATGAGTAGAATTCTCCATCTGCATAGAAACTAAGATAAGACAAAATTGTATTACATTTTCTAGATCATGGGTGCTTTAATAAGATCGTTATAAACAAGTATAACCTATTCACAACTCATAATAGTGTAAGTTACACAAATTAAAAGAGTTTATGTTACTGTTATACCCCGTATTTCCAGAGTATGTACGTAAGGACGTACGTAGAAAATTTGAAACTTTTGATTTGGCTTGGCCGAATTAGACTTTGTGCACAACACCCGGTTAGAGTCGTTTTTCGGCGAAACGTTTTCACAGCTTTCGTAGGGGAATTTCCGGCTATGACATTTCTAATTTTTGCGGATTTTTCCGAGAGACGAGACGTGTTGGACCAACAAGAGGGCGCCACTTGGCACCCTCTCATTGGTGGACTTCATTCGTCCATTTGGACGAATTGGGCAAGCAAAGGCACGTTTTTTGTGCCTTGACAAAGTCAAGGGTAGGTAGGATATTTGTGTTTGGTAAATCCTAGCCCTACACTTGCCTAACACATGGATTGATCTTGGCCATTGGTTGGCTTTCACTTGGCCTATAAATACCCATCCCTTGAAGACTTATTCATCCATTCCTAAATGTTCCTAAGTGTTAAATCCTCCTCCCCTCTTGTTGACTCTCGCCCAAGAGCCCTCTCCCCTTTGAAAGGCCCTGGCCGAGAGCCTTCTCCTCCTCAGAAGGTAGTGGGGTACCCCCCCCTAGCCTAGTTGTCTCGTATAATACACCCCCCTCTCTGGGTAGAAATTCTCTCAAAAGGAGTGTTCTAATGCCCAAATTACCGTAGCCCTATACCGTGTTGTATTCTAAGGTTATACCTATCCGAAAAGCCCAGAAATACTATTATACTTCCCACCACAAAACCGAAACCCCAGGAAAATCTCCATAGTCCGTTGGAGTGTTGTGAAGTTGGTTAGAACTTCTAAGGGTGGTTTAGAGCTGGTCGAGCGCTGAGTCGAGCTAAACGATTGCCCAGGATCGACTTTAAGCTAGGATAATTATGGGCTTATCGAGGTAATTATCTTGTCCCTCTATTGTAATTGGAAATTACATGATTGCTTGAATGTATAGTTGCTGTATACTATATATAGAACTGAACGTAGTTATCGGCAATGTCTTTTGACTTAAGCCTGAATTTAAAATAAGAAACCTTTTCGAAAGAAGAGTACTGAACTGTAATTACATAAATTTGTCAGACAAAGAGACTTGTGTAGTAGTACCGTGAAGTAGAATTGTACCCGTAGGTTAGATGTTAACCCCCGGTTGGCTTGGTAGCCGCCGATAGAGGAGAGACGGCGCCGCATGGGGAGGCGCGAATTTTCTCAGAGAATGTTCTACGATAAGATCTAGATGTTAATAAGTCGCTGTGGCCTTATAGGTGGATGTACTATGCGTGGCGCGATCTACTTGGCTTAGGAGTGGCCACGCTGAGGTACTTGGAGCGTTTTGCTTTTAGTCGATACTCGTCGCGAGGTATGTGAACCTCTTCCTATCTCTTCTAGCATGATATGTGTGAACTATGTAGTACGGTAGACGTACATGTGCTAAATGTATTTGATTGGTGTAAAACATAAAGTGTTATAACGGCTTTATGGAAGTTAGTTATAACAGCTTTATGTTGGTAAGAAAATACACGTGGTTTTTAAAAAGGTAACTGAATTGAACTATAACTGGCTTGTTATGTGTTAATAAAGAACTTGAAGTATTTCAAAAGATTTTTGAATCATTTGGAAAGAAGAAGTAATATTTGGTTTTTGAAAACTTAAGAGTTATACTAGCTTTATGGGAAGTTAGGTATAACGGCTTAAGAATGTTTTACTGATTTCGGAAATCAGAATGTGTATCGACAAACCATCGCAAATACATTAAAAGGAAATGTTTTGAATAATTAAGTATTATTAAAACCAAGAGAAACTTCCATCCGCATAGAAGCTAAGATGAGACAAAATGATATTTCCTAGATCACTACATTGTAATAAGATTGTTATAAACAAGAATATCCTACTCACATATAAGGCTTAGGTTTCTGATTGTTTAAAGGAGAATTATATTCTTAAATGAATAAGACTATGACCTACGAAACCTTTCTAAAATGAGAAACTTGAACATTGGAAATTAGGCAAACTTGAACATTGGAAATTAGGCAAACTTGAACATTGGAAAAGAATGTTGCTACTTGATTTTACAAAGAGAAGTAATTGATTTACTTTGAAAAAGATAATCACTCTATTTTTATATACTACGGGTATTGTGTGATTTTTGTGAAGTAACGATCTTTTAAAGATTTAATGTATGAAGTACTTTGGGGATAGGTGCAGAACTTGTTAGTAGAAAGTACCTTGTGTGAATAACTTGATTGTATTGGTTTGTGATAGCCTTGTAATACTTTCTTGTTGATTTGATGAGTAAGCATGTTAGGATGCTACGTGCTAGTATCTTGTGATTATTATGTAAGGGGTTATTATTGTGCTTACGTTGTTAAACGTTAAGCCCGCTGTACGCTATTGTATCACATACCCCTTTGACTTATTATACCGAGGGCTTGCCACCGCTCGACGCGGGCCTTACGGCTACGCGGTCCTCGTGACTACGCGAGCGCGCGGTAGCTCGGGATTGATCATTCCGGTGTTTAGCCCGACGCGGATTCCTATGCGGTCCGCTGAGACTATGCGGTCTTTTGAGACTACGCGGGTTGCGGAGCCTAGGCAGATACCGAGGTTAGCCGCCTTCGATGCTGGGTATACCAGCGGTGCAGGACCATGATTCGGGAATACCTCATGCGGGTCCGTGTGTGACCTATGCGAGTCGCGAGTTCCGGAGATAGACGCGACATTGATATTGCGCGAGGCCGCCTTCGATCATGTGGTGCGGTCTAGAAAGACCCTGGATACGCTTTGTGGTATTTTTGGCATCAGAGGTCTTAGTAGTCGGCTATGCCTTCGCACTTACCCCGCACGGTTTTATTGTGATAACTTTGAGGCGTGAGTCCCCGACTTGACATGATCGCTATTTATTGCGAATCGTAGTTCGTTATCATACATGTCTCCCGCTTTATATAGACTACTATGATTTCATTTACGATTTATTTTCGCCTCACATACTTTGCACAGTTATCGACCTCCTTCGGGCTGCGCTCATGCCGCAGTAAAGGTACACCGCCGTTGATCCTCGCTCTTAGGATCACAATTCGGCTTGGGAAGCTCCGCTTTCTCCTGAGGCTTATCGGTGGTATAGTCCGCCGTAGTAAGTGTTTACATTCGTGGTTTGGCGGGCCCCGCCCCGCCATTATTGTCGTATCATTTCTTAGAGGTCCGTAGTACCGCCAGGCAGAATTTGTAAGAGGGTTGTAATCGTCAATTGCTATTTATATATATACCAAGGTAACCGCTGTTAGCCTGCCTTCTTATTTCACCGCTATTTTACATTGGTTTCATGTATTGTCTTTATGTTCACTGATTACTGATGTTGTGTCACCAGGGTGCCCGGTAAGGCACCACCACGCCCGTTCGGTCGTGACAAAAGTGGTATCGAGCGCTTAATCCTGAAAGTGTCTACAGCATCAGATCGAAGAAGTCTTGATTATCGGTGTTGTGCACCACACCAATAATCGTGAGGCTATAGGGTATTTAGGATTGGTTTCTATTCTCCTCACTGAGATCGTGCCTTAGAGCATGTTGTAAGTTGGACCTCTAAACGTATTTCTTTCCCTTACCGCTATGCCTCCGCGTAGGCAACCCGCCCAGTGAGGCGCGCAAGCGGCGGAGCCGCGAGTAGAGTTCAGAGGTGGCGAGGCACAGCCCAATCATTACCTAGGGTAGTGCTTCGTTCGGGAGTTCTGCGACGTCACTAGCCCCCGCAGAGTTTAGTACGGGCGGCAGCATGCTCATCGCGACCATGTTATATGAACCTTCGGGCCCACGCATCGGAACGATGAATTTAGATTGCAAGAAGACGACCTTACATTAGCTATGGATTTGGCTACCAGAGAGTATACCGACGTACCGGGTCTTGATGACTATCTAAGAGAGGTTGTGCAAGAGTAATTCTTCGATTAGGCTCGAGCATGGCACGTGGTGCGGGCTTACGCGCAGCAGCGAGACGCGTAGAGATCGACGGGTTAACGGGCGACGAGAAGAGGCCAGAGCAGAAGGTCCTTTGATAACTTTCGAGGCGAGTCACCTCACCAGCAGATTGGATTATGCACATCCACCAGTGCAGAGTGGTCTTCCACGGATATCAGGACGTTCGGAGTATGCAGGAGTTGTCGTAACTCCGTGGCTTCCGGTCACAGCGATGCACGCCATCCCGGGAATGTCGCTTTTAGTTAGTACTTGTTGTACCTACGACCGCCGTGGTGCGATGTCGATAGAGCGCCTTGCAGGAGGACTTAGCCTTCAGATCGGTGGTAGTTCGTCATCTTCCTAGCTGCGCCCTACGGGCGAGTTTGATTAGAACGACTAAGGTGAAGCAAAGAGATATAGATATATCTTTAACCTCAGAGATCGATGTGTGAGAAGGTGGTATTCCTTAAGTGCTATGTTCTGATAGCGGTGTGTTAGTTGTGTTTAGAAATCATGGTGGGTTAACCGAGTAAGATTTTGGGGGATAGATAAGGTGTGAGCCTTAGAATGTTTTACGTAAAGACCTTAGAAGTAAGGCCATCTCGAGTAAAGGTGTGGTGTTATGTTTGATCCTTATAGGAGTGCATAGTGCACGTGAGCTTTGGTTGAGGGATAGGTCCCTAGTAGTGTGGAATGAAAGGGGGTAGTTGAGCTAAGAAGACCGCTAGGTTTTCGTAACGTGATTAGTGAGACTGTTCCGGATCGGGGAACTAGTGTTGTGCTCGTTGACGGGTCGGATTGAGGCCATGATGCGGGTCAACCCGCGCCTTTTAGTGCGGGCTGGTTGTGGTGGTCCCGCCTTGTGGTAGGGTCACGAGGGTGTTAGGCCCAAGTTTAGTTAACCAACGTATGAACTCGTGGATGCGTTCGACCAGTAGTCGGGCCGATGAGGTCGGTCCCCCTTGTCTTTTAGTCAGGACCGTTTACTCGGCAGAGGGTTATGCGAGATGATCATATCAGAAAGGTTGTAAGGTTGCACGAGGTGCCTACCTTCACCTTATGTCAGACAGTGAAGCCCAGGTTGTGGCTATTTTCGTTTTCTAAAAGTTTTACCAGGCAGGGTTAGGAACTCAGGTGAGTCTCAGAATCGCATTCGCCCTCGGGACAGTGCTTGGATTTCAGGGATAGTTGTGGAGGTTGTTGTCTCCTGTGGAGTGAGTGTTTAAGCTACCATTTCGGTGTTCGGATGTCGCCTTATGAAGCCTTGTGGGGGCGGATGTGTAAGTCGCCGGTCGATTGGTTCGATGTTGGCAAGATTCAGATAGTTGGTTCAGGCTTGTTCCAGCAGACTGTGGATAGTGAGAAGCTTGTCTAGAAGAAGTTCGCGGCTCAGAAATCGTATGGATAATCGCGACGACGCTTAGAGTTCGTGCCGACGGTCGGTCTTCGAAAGTACCACCGGTTTAGGTGCGCGACGAGTTTTGGAAAACAGAGGAACTTAGCCCGAGCTACTGGGGCCCTTTGAGTTCATGTGAAGGATAGGCCAGGTTGCCTATATGTTAGCATTTGCCGTCCGACCGGGAGGCGACGTCCGCCTTCGTATTGTTATGATCGGAAAGTATCGAGAATCCATCCGAGTGTTCCCGATTAATGATGACCAAGTTGAAGATGATAACCCCGAAGTTTTGAGATCAAGCGATGTAAATGTGGTAAGAGTTCGAGTGCACGACACCTCGTGGATCGCATGTAGTCCGGTACCATTTGTTGGGTCGCCGGAGTGACACTAGAACCTCGCGGCAAAGTGACAAAAGTGGTATGCTTTATGATGATTAGAGGTGTTTCCTCGTGGACTTTGATGTAAGTATTTTGCGCAGTTGTTTCTGTGGCCAGGTGTGGCAGGTTTGATTCTCGTAAGTATAGTAGTGAAGACTATACTGGCGCACGTTTGTTTTGAGACTTAGAAGGAACATTCGGGACGAATGTTTCTAAGGAGGGGAGAATGTTATACCCCGTATTTCCAGAGTATGTACGTAAGGACGTACGTAGAAAATTTGAAACTTTTGATTTGGCTTGGCCGAATTAGACTTTGTGCACAACACCCGGTTAGAGTCGTTTTTCGGCGAAACGTTTTCACAGCTTTCGTAGGGGAATTTCCGGCTATGACATTTCTAATTTTTGCGGATTTTTCCGAGAGACGAGACGTGTTGGACCAACAAGAGGGCGCCACTTGGCACCCTCTCATTGGTGGACTTCATTCGTCCATTTGGACGAATTGGGCAAGCAAAGGCACGTTTTTTGTGCCTTGACAAAGTCAAGGGTAGGTAGGATATTTGTGTTTGGTAAATCCTAGCCCTACACTTGCCTAACACATGGATTGATCTTGGCCATTGGTTGGCTTTCACTTGGCCTATAAATACCCATCCCTTGAAGACTTATTCATCCATTCCTAAATGTTCCTAAGTGTTAAATCCTCCCCCTCCCCTCTTGTTGACTCTCGTCCAAGAGCCCCTCTCCCCCTTTGAAAGGCCCCCTTGGCCGAGAGCCTTCTCCCCCCCTCCTTGTAGTGTGGCCGTGGGTACCCCTAGCCTAGTTGTCTCGTATAATACACCCCCCCTCTCTTGGTAGAAATACTCTCAAAAGTATTGTTATAATGCCCAAATTACCTTAGCCATATACCTTGTTGTATTCTAAGGTTATACCTATACGAAAAGCCCAGAAATACTATTATACTTCCCGTCAGTCACAAAACCGAAACCCTAGGAAAATCTCCATAGTCCGTTGGAGTGTTGTGTAGAAGTTGGTTAGAACTTCTAAGGGTGGTTTAGAGCGGGTTGAGCGCTGAGTTGAGCTAAACGATTGCCCAGATCGACTTTAAGCTAGGATAATTATGGGCTTATCGAGGTAATTATCTTGTTCTCTATTGTAATTGGAAATTACATGATTGTGAATGTATAGTTGCCGATACTATATATAGAACTGAACGTAGTTATCGCAATGTCTTTTGACTTAAGCACGAATTTAAAATAAGAAACCTTTCGAAAGAAGAGTATCGAATTGTAATTACATAGTATTCAGACATGATACTTGTGTAAAGTACCGTGGAGTAGAATTGTACAGTTAGGGTTAGATGTTTAACCCCTGGTTGGCTTGGTAGCCGCCTCGATAGAGGAGGAGATTTCGTCATGTTGCGGGGAGGTGCCGAATTTTTACGTAGAATGTTCTACGATAAGATCTAGATGTTAATAAGCGCCTTGTGGCCTTATAGGTGGATGTACTATGCGTGGCGCGATCTACTTGGCTTAGGGAGTAGCCGGCGGCTTGAGGTACTTGGAGCGTTTTGTTTTTAGTCGATACTCGTCGCGAGGTATGTGAACCTCTTCCTATCTCTTCTAGCGTGATATGTGTGAACTATGTAGTACGGTAGACGTACATGTGCTAAATGTATTTGATTGGTGTAAAACATAAAGTGTTATAACGGCTTTATGGGAAGTTAGTTATAACAGCTTTATGTTGGTAAGAAAATACATGTGGTTTTTAAAAAGGTAACTGAATTGAACTATAACTGGCTTGTTATGTGTTAATAAAGAACTTGAAGTATTTCAAAAGATTTTTGAATCATTTGGAAAGAAGAAGTAATATTTGGTTTTTGAAAACTTAAGAGTTATACTAGCTTTATGGGAAGTTAGGTATAACGGCTTAAGAATGTTTCTTGATTTCGAAATCGTAATGTGTATCGACAAACCATCGCGTTAATAAAAGGAAATGTTTTGAATAATTAAGTATTATTAAAACCAAGAGAAACTTCCATCCGCATAGAAGCTAAGATGAGACAAAATGATATTTCTAGATCACTACTGTAATAAGATTGTTATAAACAAGAATATCCTACTCACATATAAGGCTTAGGTTTCTCATTGTTTAAAGGAGAATTATATTCTTAAATGAATAAGACTATGAACTAAAACCTTTCTAAAATGAGAAACTTGAACATTGGAAATTAGGCAAACTTGAACATTGGAAATTAGGCAAACTTGAACATTGGAAAAGAATGTTGCTACTTGATTTTACAAAGAGAAGTAATTGATTTACTTTGAAAAAGATAATCACTCTATTTTTATATACTACGTATTGTGTGATTTTGTGAAGTAACGTATCTTTTAAAGATTTAATGTATGAAGTACTTTGGGGATAGGTACCCGAACTTGTTAGTAGAAAGTACCTTGTGTGAATAACTTGATTGTATTGGTTTGTGATAGCCTTGTAATACTTTCTTGTTGATTTGATGAGTAAGCATGTTAGGATGCTACGTGTGTTAGTATCTTGTGATTATTATGTAAGGGGGTTATTATTGTTGTGCTTACGTTGTTAAACGTTAAGCCCGTTGTACGGTTATTGTATCACATACCCCTTTGACTTATTATACCGAGGGCTTGCCACCCTTGATGCGGGTCTTTACGGCCTATGCGGTCCTCGTGACTATGCGGAGTGCGGTAGCTCCAGGATTGATCATTCCGGGTGTTTAGCCCGACGCGGGGATTCTATGCGCGTCCGCTGAGACTATGCGGTCTTTTGAGACTATGCGGTCGCGGAGCCTAGGCGGATACCGAGGGTTAGCCGCCCGATGCGGGTATACCAGCGGTGCAGGGACCATGATTCGGGAATACCTCACGCGGGTCCGTGTGTGACCTATGCGAGCCGCGAGTTCGAGAGATAGACGCGACATTGATATTGCGGGCGAGGCCGGCTTCGATCACGTGGTGCGGTCTAGAAAGACCTCGGATACGATTTGTGGTATTTTTGGTACCGTGGGTCTTAGTAGTCGGCTATGCCTTCGCATTTACCCCCGCACGGTTTTATTGTGATAACTTTGAGGCGTGAGTCCCCGACTTGACACGATCGCTTATTTATTGTGAATCGTAGTTTGGTTATCATACATGTCTCCCGCTTTATATAGACTACTATGATTTCATTTACTGATTTATTTTCGGCCTCACATACTCTGTGACCAGATCGACCTCTGGGCTGCGTTCATGCCGCAGTAAAGGTACACGATCGTTGATCCTCGCTCTTAGGATCACAACACTTTGGGAAGCTCCGTTTCTCGGAGGCTTATCAGTGGTATAGTCCCCGTCAGTAAGTGTTTACATTCGGGGTTTGGCGGGCCCCGCCCGCCATTATTGTCGTATCATTTCTTAGAGGTGCAGTAAATCTTGTTGTGGGCAGAATTTGTAAGAGGGTTGTAACTGTTCGAATTGCTATTTATATATATACTGAAGGTAACCGCTTTTGGTTAGCCTGTCTTCTTATTTCACTGTCATTTTACATTGGTTTCATGTATTGTATTTTTGTTCCGATTACACGATGTTGTGTCACTAGGGTGCAGGGTAGGCACGATCCACGGGCGGTTCGGTCGTGATTCTAAGTTTTAAGACTATGAACTTTGATTTTATTTAAAGGATTATGAAACTTTATTTTTCAAGTTATGGGACTTGATTTCTAAAGTGTAGACCACATGATTTTATAAGTATGAGTAAATGGACTTTAAAAAATGTATGTTATGAAGTTTAAGACTATAAACTTTGATTTTCTTTAAAGGATTATGAAACTTTATTTTTCAAGTTATGAGACTTGATTTCTAAAGTGTAGATGACATGATTTTATAAGTATAAGCGAAATGATTTTAAAGAGTGTATGCTACGAGGTGTTAATACTATAAACCTTGATTTTATAATTGGAAATGACTAAACTTTAAAAAGTATGGCTTCTTAATTTATTTCAAAAGTTAAGAAGATGGTTTCCAAAAGAGTATGTGACTTGAGCTTTAAAAAGAAAGGAGTTGTATGATTCTTTTTAAGTATGTATGTACGTAGTATTTTTGGGTTTAGTTTCCCTAATGTTGCAAGGATAAAAGTGTCTTAAGTTCTCTAAAATGAAAGATTATTATAGTAGCTTTATGGGAAGTTGTTATGACGACTTAAGAAGGAGTGAATAGATGGTTTAAAAATATTATGTAAGGAAAATCACACCGAGCCTACAAATAGGTCGGATTTTGTTATGAAATACACCGAGCCTACAAATAGGTCGGATTATGTTACGAGATACATCGAGCCTACAAATAGGTCGGATTATGTTATGAGATACAGCGAGCCTACACATAGGCCGGATTACGCCATATTACACCGAGCCTACACATAGGCCGGATTACGTCATCTTACACCGGGCCCCACAGGCGGGCCGGATTATGCTACATGATTCCACATTACACCGAGCCCCACAGGCGGGTCGGATTATGCCACACGATTCATCAGTACACCGTGTCCGCAAATGGGCCGGATTACGTTATCACGTATGGATAATCAAAGTAAGCTCTCAAATAAGAAGTCCCTCCATAAAGAGCCGGATTATGTTATGTAAGATATGTAAGTTATGTGGAAAAACTTGATTGAATTCTTAAGTATGTATGTAAGAATATGATGTTAATTCCTATTGAAAGAAGGAGGAAGAACGGTTAATGTACGATTGATTTTATGAGTTAAAATGGCACGGTAGGATCTGGTATTTCATGTTTATACTTGCCTCTGTCATTCTTTTATACAATTATGATTTGATTACTGCACCTTATTTTTGTTCCATACTCGGTACCGGTTGTACTGACCCCCTTCGGGGGGCTGCGTTCATGCCCGCAGGTTTTAGGTACACGGTTGGTGATCCTCGCTCTAGGATCTCTGTTCAGTTTGGGTAAAAGCTACATTCACTCCGGAGGCTTGTCTTTGGTTCGGATCCCTGGTATTGTCGGTTGTTGTACATTCGTGGTATGACGGCCCTGCTTAATCCACGATTGTTATGTCGAAAATTCTTAGAGGTCTGTAGTCATATCTTGTGGATTGGGTTGTGTAAAAAAAAAGAGGTAACTGCTTTTGGTTTTATGTAGTTTATGTATCCAGAAGGTAGCCTTATCGGCTAACCTGTTATTTATTTCTTGTTAAGTTTATGTATGTTCCGCTGATTATCTCTGATGTATACCTATAAGGGTGCCCAAGAAGAGCACCAGTCGCGGGCCCAGAGTCGGGTCGTGACATTTACCCAGCAAGAATAACATAACACTAGAACAACCGACTATCATACATAACATAAGCACCACCGGCTTATCATACATAACATAAGCACCATCGGGAATTTAACCCAAAGTACTACGTACTTCCGTTCCTTTAAAATTGGATTCTCAAAATGCATTATTTGAAGAATATGGAACTTATTAACATTATGGAAATTTATTTTTACGGATTTGGTCACGTGGGGCCCACCCGAGGAATTTTACGTTTTGCAAGGCCCATGAGGGTTACGGAATTTTATGGACGAATGAGAGGGCGACACGTGGCACCTCACCCACATGGTCTTGGACGAAAATGCAAGGGTAAAATGGTCATTGACCATTGAGGATGAATAAGTCTTGCTAGCTTGAGATTGTTGACTTGTCAACTTGCCACTTGTGTATTATCCAAGTGTTCTTCATCCTAGCCACACATTTGTTATAATCTAAGCCTTCCATTGTGTTATATATACACTACACTAGTGCAAGACTAGTCTTCAACACTTAGAAAATTTCACAACATTTCTTACCCACAAGTGAGGCTCTCGGGTTTGTGACAAAGTCCCACACAAAATTTTGTAGTTTTGATCCATTATTCACAATACTTTAACCCAAGGTCCCTAAGGGTATTGTAAGGATATCTCAATAGAAAGATTTCGGAAAAACAACGTTTTCACGTTAGTCGCAAGGCGAAAACCTAAGTCATTTTCCTAGTTTTGGATTGGAAATGGAAGAGAAGTTGGTTGTGAGCTTCTAAAAGCTTCAAATAGCGGATTGGAGCGTAAAGGAAAGGAGCTAAGAATTGCTAAGGAGCTACTTTGAATTTTGGAAATTTTAAGGGCTTATAAAGGTATAAAATCTTGTCGTTTTAGCAATTAAAGTTTACTTATCATTGTATTTATGGATATTAGCAAGCATGAGGTATATAGTATGAAGTTTGATAAGTATATTGGCTATTGGAACCCTAAATCCGAAAACTAGCATGTTTAGCCTTAAGATTGCAATTCAAGTTGATTATTAGTTTAAGTTGTCACATGTTATATAAAGAAGGAATATTAGTTGTTAAGTTGTTTATGACTATATAACATGTTAGACCTAAGAACTTGGATTGGAAAAGAATTTGGAAAGGACTTGTGTTGTTGTATAAAGTTAGCCGAGAAATGACTTTGGATATTAAACTACTTCGTATGAATTGTGGGGCGGAATTTTACACGTATTGTAAGACGTGTAATCCCCTTTGATTGGTTGGTATGTTGAGCCTTAAATGTGGCATGTTTGGTTATTGAATTCGGCCTTGAAAAAGGTGGCAAAGTATGTAGAAACAAAAGAGGTGCTGCCCGATTTTCCGTAGAATAAGAGACCGTTTACTTAGTATTATTCTACGTTAGAGACTAGAAATTGATAGTCATGTTGTGACCATTATAGGTTGACAATTCTACGTGCGGCGTATTCGACTTAGCTTGCGGATTAAGTCGAAAAGGTATGTGAACTATCTCCTCTTCTTCTAGCATGATTCCTTAAGATAAAGAAAGTATGTCCTACTCCTTAAATGATCCACTCCTTGATTGTACTTGGATTGCCTAAATATAGAAGTTGTTCTATATCCTACTTGATTGTACTTTGATGTTTAAATTGTAAGTTGTTATAATCCATTTCCTTAGTGAAGTTTGGATTCTCAAAAGTGAAAGTATTTTACTTAAAGTACATAGAGTCTTGAAAATGAAGTGGTTTCCAAATATTTTGGCTAGTGCCTTAGTTCCAAAACCTAAAGGTTGTTATAATGACTTTAGGGGAGTCAAATGAGTGATTTACTTAATTGTTTTAAAAGAGGAGAAATGACATGATTTAAGAGAAGTAACTTGTTTTAAAGGTGTGAGTTACTTGAGGTTTAAAAGTAGAAGAAACTTGATTTCTAAATATTAAGAGACTTGAAGTATTTTGAAAGTTAAGAAACTTGATTTGTAAGTATGTGATACTTGGTTTTAAAAGTGTAAGTCTCTTGGATATAAAAAGGAATAAATTGGTCTAAAACCATAAAGGGTTATAACGACTTTATGGGAAGTTGGTTATAACGGCTTTATGGAAGGTTAAGAAAGTTGCCTATTTTGATTAATGGGCATAAGTTTCCTAGATTGTGAAAATTTGAAGTTACTTGGTTTCAAGCTTTGAAATGAGTTTCTAAAAGTGTAGTAACTTACTTTGAAAAATAGACACGCCTTGATACTACGGGTGTTAGTATCTTGGGGTTTTACATAAAAAAGGAGTCTTTTGAAAAGAATGTACGTACGTAGTACTTTGGCTTGTTTAAATGAGAATTTTTCCATTTGTGCCTTGATAGTACTTTGGTTTGTTTAAAAGAGAATTATTCTATTTGTGCCTTGATAGTATTGTGGCTTGCTTGAATAAGTATTTCTCTTGGTTTATGTAAAAAGAAGGCATGGTAATTGTCTTGATTTGTGTAAAGGGATGGTATTGTCTTGGTTTGTGTAAAAAGGAAAGGCATAGTATTGTCTTGGTTTATGACAAAAAGAAAGGCATGGTAATTGTCTTGATTTGTGTAAAGGCATGGTTTTGCCTTGGTTTACTTGCATATGGGTTGCTCATATAGACATTTGTGCAAGTGTCATATCTCCACATCTCCGCGTCCCTCCATAAAGGGCCGACAACTTGTTTCAAGGATACCATGGGTTAGCTCCCCATGGGGGTGAGTGGTACACACTCACGGCGGGTCGATATTTGACTCGGGCGGGTTAAATTTCCGGATATATAAGCCATGGATTAGCTATCCGTGATGCGAGTATCGTGTACCGATGACTCATTGCGGGTCCTCATGACCTAAGCGGGTGAAATAGTCCCTTTCGGGTGAAATAGCCCTATGATAGGTTGCATTATAACACAGAGGGCGGTTGACCCTGGCACTGGCACGGCCTACATGTTTTGAAACGGTAGTGATTTCATTAATGAAAGGGTGAAGTGTGTGTATGATTAAAGTGGAACAGTAATTCTCATTGTTCAAGACATAACTTAAAAGATAAAAATGATTGCATTACTCTCATGATTGCAAGGTTCAGTGTGCTTACTGATGTTGTATTATATCATGGATCACGTGATGAGGAAGGATTCCACGGGCATGATTGATATTATGGGCGTGAGAGCCATGGTTATATTTGAGTAATGACTTTGAGGGCATGCGTCCCTGACTTGATATGGCTTATGTATTGTGTATCAGAGGTTGGCTATCAAACATGTCTCTGTTTTATTTAGATTATTATGATTTCATTACGATTTCTCGTTTCACATACTTGGTACATTCTTCAGTCCGACCTCGCCCGAGTGCGTTCATGCCGCAGTTTAGGTACGCAGATTTGGTGATCTGCAGTGTAGGACCGCTCGTAGTTTTGGATAGCTCCATACATTCGAGTTTATCTTTTTGGTATAGATCCTTCAAGATCGACTTTTGTACGATTATAGATGCACGGGGCCTTGTCCGTCATAGTTCATAAAACTCTTAGAGGTATGTATTCATATGTGGATCGACTCGTATGCAGTGTAGTGTCTTTTGTTTATGTATATTATATGGCAGCCTTGTCGGCTTTGCCCTTGCACGTACGTTGGTTTAAAAAAAAATGAGGTGTCATTTAAATTTTGCAGTTTACTTGTGTCAGTTAGGTAGAAGGGTGCCCAGGTAGGGAACCAGTCACGGGCCCGGGATTCGGGGCGTGACAGATACTAACACCCGTAGTATCAAGGCATGTCTATTTTTCAAATCAAGTTACTACACCTTTAGAAATTCATTTCAAGGCTTTAAAACCAAGTAACTTTTACTTTCACAACCTAGGCATCTCGTGCCTAAATCAAATAGACCTCTCTCTTAACCTTCCATAAAGCCGTTATAACTAACTTCCCATAAAGCCGTTATAACTCTTTATGTTTTAGACAAATTCATTATTTTTATAACCAAGAGACTTATACTTTTAAAACCAAGTATCATATACTTTCAAATCAAGTTACATAACTTTCAGAATACTTCAAGTCTCTTAACTTTAGAAATCAAGTTTCTTAACTTTAGAATAGTTCAAGTAATCAATACTTTCCAAATCAAGTATTCTATACATTTTCAAGTCAAGAAATCTTTGTTTACCTTATTAGAACAACCCATTCTTTTAACTTCCCATAAAGTTGTTATAACCAACTTCCCATAAAGTCGTTATACTAACTTTATGCTTTAGAAACTAAGACATTTTTAACCTTTAAAACAAGTGAGTAAATCCTCTAACTCAACCAACTTGAACATTCTTAAACAAGTCAAGGATACCAAATGAAATTAAATTCATTTAAATCTCGTACGTCTACCGTACTATACATTTATAGCTACTCATGCTCAAGAGATAAGAAAAGTTCCACATACCTCTTCGACTTAAACCACTTGCCAAGTTGAATACGCCGCACGTAGAATGTCAACCTATAATGACCATAATACATCCATCAACTACTAGCTTTCAACGTAGAATATTTCTAAGTATATGGACTCTTAATTCTACGGAAAATCGGGCCGCACTTCCTTTGTTTCTACGTACTTTTCCACCTTTTTCAAGGCCCGAAAATCAACAACCAAATGCCACATTTAAGGCTCAACAATTCAGCAATTCAAAGGGGGTTACACGCCTAACAGGACGTGTAAAATTCTGCCCCACAATTAATATAAAATTATCCAACAACTTAAGCCTCATTCTCGGCAACTATCAATATCAACAACAATGTCAATTTCCGTTCAATTCCTTATTAATACAAGTTGTTATTCCAACATGTTATATACCCTATAACAATTATAACAACTACAAATCCTTTCTTTCTTAACATGCGACGATTGTAACTATTGACCAAATTGATTACAACATAAATGACTAACTTTCCCATTTTCAGTTTTTAACATGTCGACATGATCCAAATATTTTCAAACTTCATTCTATATATCACATGATCATCTATCAACTAATACAACATGTAATCTTCAATTACAATAGTAAGACGAAGATTATTACCTTATTTAGCCCAAATATAATC
Organism: Przewalskia tangutica; assembly: GCA_029844215.1. Taxonomy (NCBI): domain Eukaryota; kingdom Viridiplantae; phylum Streptophyta; class Magnoliopsida; order Solanales; family Solanaceae; genus Przewalskia; species Przewalskia tangutica. Next base: position 120,369,880 of record CM056720.1, read on the forward strand.
CAAGATTAAAAGTCGATCCTTAGAAACTTTAGATCTTCTTTTCGACGTTCCAATCCACTCCAAGCAACCCTTAGAAGTTCATAACCAACTTCGCTTCAATTTCCAGCTTCAAAGTTGAAGAACACCTTAGGTTTTCATCTTGCGACTAACGTAAAAACGTAGTTTTTCCGGGATTTTTGTGTTGGGATATCCTTAGAATACCTCTAGGGATATTAGGTTTGAATATTGGGATTTATGAAGCAAGATTGCAAAATTTTCTCTTTTTTTTTCCCCATTGCCGAGAGCTTCCCTAGCTCTTCCAACATTTGATTTTTTTTTCTAAGTGTGGATTGTCTTGCTACTAGTAGTAGTAGTAGTAATATATAATACCCTCCAAGGGATAGGATCATCACAAATGTGTGGCTAAGATTGGTCAACAATATCAAGCTCAACTTTTCCCTTGACTTGGTCCATTTTTATCAAGCCAATTTGGCTATTAATAACTCTTTTTTTTTCACCCAAGATGACCATGTGGAGGGTGACACGTGTCTCCCTCCCATTGGTCCATAACATTTCGTTTCCCAAAATTTCCATAATTGGTCAAAATATCAGAAACCTCGTGGGCCCCACAAAAACGTAAAATTTCTCGGGTGGGCCCCACGTATCCAACTCTGTAAATAAAATTCCATAATTTCGATAAACTCTTAAAAGTATTAAATAACAATTTGTGAATCCAATTCTCCTTAACGAACCATTTTCCTTCCCGGGGTTCGAAAGATTTTCCTTAGAATTTACAACTCTTTCTTTCGTTCAAATTTATAAGTCTTGTGCTCTCACGTCTATTCCCGTAAACACATGTCCTGGAACTACGGGGTGTAACATGTGAAGAAGTTTGCTTCAATATCAGCACCATTGACTAGTCTGACTCAGAAAGCGACTAAGTTCCAGTGGACGGAAGCTTGTGAGAAGGGCTTCCAGTTACTGAAGGAAAAGTTGACGACGGCTCCAATTCTCACTCTTCCCGAGGGATTAGTGGGCTATGTGATTTATTGTGATGCCTCAGGTATCGGGCTAGGGTGCGTATTGATGCAGCACGGCAAGGTTATAACCTATGCTTCCCGGCAGCTACAGAAGCATGGGAGGAATTACCCTACTCACGACTTAGAGTTGGTCGCAGTTATTCATGCCTTGAAGATTTGGAGACATTATTTATATGGGGTTCATATGGATATTTATACAGACCACAAGAGCCTCCAGTACATCTTCAGGCAGAGGGAGCTGAACTTGCGGCAGAGACGGTGGTTAGAGTTGCTGAAGGATTATGATGTTGATATCCTATACCATCTGGGAAAAGCCACCGTGGTTGCAGATGCTTTGATTCGTAGATCTATGGGGAGTCTGTCAGAGGTGAAGTCGGATAGACAGGACATGGTCTTTCAGATCCATCAGCTAGCGAGCCTTGGGGTTCGATTGGTCGATACCGATGATAATAGGGTACGGATCCGAGAGGTTGCCAAGTCTTCCATCGTTGAAGAGGTGAAGAGGCGACAGTATGAGGATCCAGTTCTGATACTGTATCAAGATACAACTCTTCGAGGGGAGAAGAGTTTATTTGAGGTAGCGCCTGATGAGGTGCTAAGATTCGAGGGCAGATTGTGTGTTCCCGATATTGCAGGACTTCGTCAGCAGATTCTGGAGGAGGCACACAATGCTCGTTACTCTATTCATCCGGAGTCGACTAAGATGTACCATGACCTCAGATGTATGTATTGGTGGGATGGCCTGAAGAGGGACGTAGCAGAGTTTGTTGCTCAGTGTCCGAATTGTCAGCAGGTCAATATTGAGCACCAGAAGCCCGGTGGGCTATTGCAGGCGATTGATATTCCGACATGGAAGTGGGAGATGATCAACATGGATATTGTTACAGGGTTACCTCGTACTCAGAGGAAGTGTGATTCCATCTGGGTTATTGTAGATAGGCTGACGAAATCAGCCCACTTTCTTCCAGTCAGGACTACGTATTCGGCTGAGGATTATGCTAGATTGTATATCAGGGAGATTGTGAGACTGCACGGAGTTCCTATATCTATTATATCAGACAGAGGAGCCCATTTTACATCTAACTTCTGGAGGTCTTTCTAGAAGGGGTTAGGGACATAGGTGAGTCTCAGTACCGCTTTTCATCCTCAGACCGACGGGCAGGCAGAGCGTACTATCCAGACACTTGAGGATATGCTGCGGGCCTGTGTTATTGATTTCAGGGGTATCTGGGAGGATCATTTGCCACTTGTTGAGTTTTCTTATAACAACAGCTACCATTCTAGCATTCAGATGACGCCATTTAAGGCTTTGTATGGGCGGAAGTGTAGGTCGCCGATTGGTTGGTTTGACGTGGGCGAGGTTCAGTTAGTTGGCCCAGACTTGATTCAGCAGGCTGTGGATAAGGTGAAGCTTATCCAGGAGAGACTGTTAGCAGCTCAGAGTCGGCAGAAGTCTTATGCAGATAATCGGCGTCGACACTTGGAGTTACAGGTTGATGATTGGGTCTTCTTGAAGGTATCACCCATGAAGGGTGTGATGAGGTTCACGAAGAAGGGGAAACTTAGCCCAAGGTACATTGGGCCTTATCAGATCATCCGTAGAGTAGGCAAGGTTGCCTATGAGTTGTAACTGTCGTCCGACTTGGAGGCAGTACATTCGGTATTCCATGTTTCTATGTTGCGGAAGTGTATCGGAGATCCATCGAGAGTTTTCCCAGCTAGTGATGTCCAGGTGAAATAGGGATTATCGTATGAGAAGAGTCTCATAGCGATACTCGATCGCCAGGTCAGGCGACTGCGGACCAAGGATGTGGCTTCCGTCAAAGTCTTGTGGCGGAATGATAATAGAGAGGAGATGACTTGGGAAGCAGAGGAGGAAATGATGAATAAGTATCCTCACTTATTCCCTACACCTTCAGGTAATCCTTTTCCCTTACTTATCAGTTTTAATTGACGTTTTTGCTTAAGTGCTGTTATGGGACCGTGTGTGGCATAATTTGGGATGTTGGCGTAGTTAAAAGAGACTATGCCGCTATCTAATAAGATTGACTCCGAAAAGAACATTCGGGGACAAATGTTTCTAAGGGGGAAGAATGTTACACCCCGTAATCCCAAGACATGTATATAAGAACGTACGTAAGAAAGCAGGACGCTAAGATTTGAGACTTGTAGAATTTATCGGAATTATGGAAATGTCGGAAAATGAAACATTATGGACGAATGAGAGGGTGACACATGTCACCCCCACTCGTTTGGGCTTGGACGAAATGGGCAAGGCCCAAATTGGCAAGTCTTGAAATGCCAAGGCTTCACTTTGTTGACCAAGTCAATAAGCCCACTTGAGTCTTGATATTTAAATTTCCTTCATCCTATCCCCACAAGTGTCTTGATCTCAACCCTTCATTTTGTTATATAGTCACACTAGTCGCAAGACTTGTCTCCACACTTAGAAAATTTTTAGAAAACTTAGAAGCATAGAGAGGAGCTCTCGGGTTTGCCATTGAAGAACAAGAATTTTTTTCGTTTGTGGTTCAATAATCCCAATACTTTAAACCAAGGTTCCTAAGGGTATTGTAAGGTTATCTCAATAGAAACATCCCGGAAAAGCTACATTTTTACATTAGTCGCAAGGTGAAAACCTAAGTCGTTTTCATAGTTTTGTTTGGAAATTGAAGGAAAGTTGTTTGTGAACTTCTAAAGGCTTCAAATAGTATATTGGAGCCTGAAGGAAAGGAGCTAAGTTGCTAAGGACCGACTTTGGATCTTGAAGTTACATTAGGGCTTGTCAAGGTAATAATTTTGTCCTCTTAAGTGATTGAAGATTACTTATTGTTGTAGTCCTATATATATGCAAGCATGAGATATATATATAATGGAGATTGAAATGTTATGAAACCTTTGGATGGAATCCGAAACTAGCATGATTTAGTCTTCAAGATTGTAATCCAATTTAGTTATTAATTTTAGTCGTCGCATGTTATATAAAGGAGGTATTGTTGTTGTTGTTATCGATTGCGACTATATAACATGTTATACTTAACAAATTGGATTGAAAAGGAATTGGAAAAGATATTATGTTGTTGCACCTATTAGCCGTGAATGGCATTGTCTTTTGGACTATTTTTTATATCAATTGTGGGGCAGAATTTTACACGTCCTGTTAGGCGTGTAATCCCCTTTTGTTAGCTACATTGTTGAGCCTTAAATGTGGCATGTTTGGTTATTGAATTCGGTACTTGAAAAAGGTGGAAAAGTACGTAGAAACAAAGGAAGTGCTGTCCGATTTTCCGTAGAATAAGTGACTTTACACATAGAATATTCTACGTTTGAAATGAGAAGTTGATAGACGTATTATGGTCAATATAGGTTGACATACTACGTACGGCATATTGGACTTAGCAAGTGGATTGAACCGAAGAGGAATGTGGAACTTTTCTTATCTCTTGAGCATGAATAGTTATAAATATATAAGTACGGTAGACGTGCGAGATTTAAATGAATTTAGTTTCATTTGATATCCTTGACTTGTTTTAGGAATGTCCAAGTTGATTGGTTAGAGAATTAACTCACTTGTTGTAAAGGTTAAAGGGGTCTTAATTTCTAAAGCATAAAGTTAGTATAACGACTTTATGGGAAGTTGATTATAACAACTTTATGGGAAGCTAAAAGAATGGTTTATTCTAGTAATGTAAACAAGGATAAATGACTTGAAATAAAGAAGGGAAAATATTGATTTAAAGGCATCAATAACTTAAAGTTTTACAGTAAACGTCACTTGGTTTAGAAACCTATAAATGTATTTCTAAAGGTATAGTGACTTGTCTTGAAAAGTAGATATGACTTGATACTACGGGTATTAGTATCTTGGGATTTTCATATGAAAAAGAGCTATTTGAAAGGAATAGAAGTACGTAGTACTTTGGGTTAAATTGCCGGATTTTTCATGATATGATAGCGCCTTAAGTTAAATGAAATGAGAGTGCATGTTAATTAAGTCTAATGAGAAGTTAAGGGGTTTCTTAACTTGCTTATGTTATTTATGGTAGTCGGTTGTGCTTGTGATATATTGTTCATTACGGGGTCATTCCCCGGGCTTGTGGCATTTGCATATTCCGTGGATTTTCTCCCCACGATGCGAGGAATACCTCATGCGAGTCCGTAGGGCTCATGCGGGTGAAATAGTCCTATGCGAGGAAATTACCTCATGCGGGTCCACACGGCCTATGCGGGTGAAATAGTCCCAGGAGTATGATTGCGTGATAATACTACGGGCGGATTGTTATACCCCGTATTTCCAGAGTATGTACGTGGGGGACGTACGTAGAAATTTTCGAACTTCATTAGGCTTGGCCGAATTCATTTTGGGCACAAGTGCCGATTTGAGTCGTTTTTCGACGAAACGCGTTTCCACGACTTACGTTGGGAAAATTCGCTATGTCATTTATTTTTTGCGGATTTTTCCGAGAGAAACATTTTTGGATTAACGGGAGGTGACACTTGTCACCTCGTTGACGATTTGGAGGCGGTCAAGGTTGGTTGGCCTTGCCGATTGGCCCCTTGATTTGTGCCTTGCTTTGTGGCTTGTTTTGTGGAGTGTTTTGTGGAGTAGGGTTTAGGGTGCACTTGGCTTAATCTTGTCCTTACACTTGCTATACACTTGGAAGGATCTTGGCCCTTGGTTGGCCTTTGGTTTTGCTATAAATACCCCCCTAAGTGTGAAGACTTCATCCATTCCAAAAACTTCCAAGTCTTGAAAACCCTCCCTCTCCCTCTTGCTTGTGATTCGTCCAAAAGCCCTCCCTCCCCCCTTTGTGGAGCTTTGGCCGAGAGGCCACCCCTCCCCCCTTTGTGGTGCCTTGGCCGTGGGGTACCCCCCCCCTAGCCTAGTTGTTTTCGTATTATACCCCTTGTTGTGGTATAGAAATACTCTCCTAGTATTGTTATAATGTCCAAATACCTTGGCCCAAATACCTTGTAGTATTCCCAAGGTTACACTTATACAAAAGCCCAGAAAATACGATTATACTTCCTTTAGCCACAAAAACGAAACCCTAAGGAAATCTTCACCCGTTGTTGAAGTTGTAAGTAGAAGTTGGTTAGAACTTCTAAGGGTTGTTTGGAGCGCTCGAGTGAGCTAAGCGTTGCTCGGGATCGACTTTATACTTGGATAATTTTGGGCTTATCGAGGTAAACACTATCGCCCTTCTATTTTAATTGGAAATTACATGTTATAATATATAGTGGAAGTATACTATATATAGAAATGAACGTAGTATTGTGGCAATGTCTTTTGACTTAAGCCTGAAGAATAAAGAATCGAATCAATCAGAATTACATAGGTGATTGCAATGAGACTTGTGTAGTATTCGAGTATAATTGTACACGCCAGGTTAGACGTATAAACCCCGGTTGGCTTGGTAGCCGGCCTCGATAGAGAGGAGATTTACGCTGTTGTGGCGGGGGAAAATCTTGCGAATTTTCTCGTAGGAAGATGGGAACTTGTGTTTAAGATTTAATAGACGTTTGTGGCCTTTATAGGTGAAAGTACTAAGAGTAGCGTATTACTCGGCGAGTGGAAAGGGCCAGCAAGGTTGTAGTACTTGGAGCTTTTGCTTATCGTCGATAATCGTCGCGAGGTATGTGAACCTCTTCCTATCTCTTCTAGCATGATATGTGTGAACTATGTAGTACTGAGCGTACATGTGTTAATTGTATTTGATTGTTGTAAAACATAAAGGGTTATAACGGCTTTATGAGGTTGGTTATAACAACTTTATGTAGGTAAGAAAAATGGGTTGTGGTTTTTAAAAGATAATCGATTTGATTTATAAGCGGCATCGGCGTTATAATAAAGAACTTGATGTATTTCAAAGATTTATAAATCGCTTTGAAGGAGAGTAACACTTGGTTTTAAAGGTTTTAAAAAGAGTTATACTAGCTTTATGGGAGTTAGGTATAATGTCTTAAGAGAGGTAAAGAAAATGGTTCTTGATGTTAGAAGTTAAGAGACTTGATCTTATAAGATAAGAGACTTAACTTATTTGTTTTAATGTGAATGCTTGTAACCTCATTCGTGAGTAATGAGTACTTGGTTTTATTTAAAGGGATAATGTTTCTCGATTTGGAAATCGAATGTGTATCGACGGACCACTGCAGCGTTAATAAAGGAAAATGTATTGAATAATGATGTTTCGTATTAAAACCGGTAGAAACCTCCATCCGCATAGAAACTAAGATGAGACAAAATGATATTACATTTTCTAGATCATGGTCTTTGTAATAAGAATGTTGTAAACAAGAATAACCTACTCTCGCGTGAGACATATATTACTCAATTGTTCTAAAAGGAATCGTGATTAAGTTTGGGAACTATGAAACCATTTGAAAATGAGAAGCTTGAGTAATCAAACTAGGCAACCGAACTTAGGAAAAGAATGTTGTTACTTGATTTTGAAAAGGAATGTGGGTTGGTCATTCTAATACTACGCATTATCGGGTGACTTTATAAAAGTAATGGATCTCTTTTAAAGGAACTTAACGTATGTAGTACTTTGGGGTTAAAAACCGGACTTTGGCATAAAATGAAAGTACTTTGAGTTGTGTGAAACTTGCCTATGCTTGTTGTGTGAAACTTGCCTATGCTTGTTGTTGTGAAACTTGCCTATGCTTGTTGTTGTGAAACTTGCCTACGCTTGTGATGATAGCCTTTGTTGCGCAAGTGTGGTATTTCGTGTTCGCGTCTCGATGAGGCGGTTGACTTGCCGAGAACTTACTTGGGCGTCTTGGCGGTGATGGAGAATTCCACGTATGTTTCCATTTGATTCTTGTCTTGTTGATGTCACATGGACATGTCTACACCGACGCAGATTCCGGGCACGCGCCACGCGGCCGTTGATTACCCGATATATGGTTATCTCGCAACATGGACGTTCCTACACCGTCGCAGATTCGGGCATGTGGCACGCGGCGTGGTTGACCACCCATATATTGTTATTAAGGTTACATGGGCATGTCTACACCGTCGCAAAGATTCCGGTACGTGGCCACGCGGCCTTGTTATTATTGTTGCATCATGGACATGTCTACCGTCGAGATTCCGGCATGTGGCCATGATCACGAATACGATGGATGTGGTGGGCGTGAGACCCATAGTTAGATTTGTGAGTGGTGACTTTGAGGCGTGAGTCACGACTTGACCGCTTTTATGTTGCATCTCGTATTTTGGTTATCATACATGTCTCGCTTTATATAGATCGTTATGATTTAACCGCAGATATTCTGATTTCACATACTGGGTACTGTTGTCTTGGCCAGATCTGCGTTCATGCCGCAGTGAGGTACGTCGGTCGTGGATCCTCGCCATAGGATCACGATTCAACATTGGGAAGCTCGTTTCTCGGAGGCTTATCTTTTGGTATGTGTTTCCGAGTTGTAGGTTCTTGTACATTCGTGGTATGGCGGGGCCCCGTCCGTCATAGTCGTGTAAATCTTAGGTCCAGTAATCTTGTTGCGGGGTTGTAAAAGGATTAAACTGTTCGTGTTTTATGTATATCAAGGCAATCGCTTATTTGGTTGCTTATTTATTATTATATCTCTTGTGCATGTCTAAGTTTTTATTTCCGTGGTTTTCTCTCGATGTTGTATCACTAGGGTGCTCGGTAAGGCACTACCACGCCAATTTCGGGGTGTGACACGGATGGTCCTAGGTTAATCACAGGCTTCCTATTTTAAGAACCTGAAATGTATATTTTGTTACTCTCATTGTTAGTAAGGCACGGTATACTGTTAATTTGATTATCATACATGTCTCCAGCTTTATTTTAGACTTATGATGTAAATTACAGTATTTGCAATTTTACATACTTGGTACATATTGTGTACTGACCCCCTTTCCTCCGGAGGCTTGTCTTTTGGTATGGTTTCCCTGATGTTGTAGACTTATGTACATTCAGGGGTATGGCGGGGCCTTGTCCCGTCACAATTGTTATTCTTAGAGGTATGTAGTCATACCTTGTGGATTGGGTTGTAAGAACAAAGATGTAACTGTTTTTTTTGGTTATGTATATTTCACGGAAGGTGGCCTTATCGGCTGGCCTGTTGATATTTACTGTCTAGGTATTTTTCGAGTTTATGTATGTTCCGTTGCTATTCTCTGATGTATACCTGTAAGGGGTGCCCAGGTAGGGCACCAGTCACGTGCCCGGGGTCGGGTCATGACACAACAGGCTTCCCAACCCGTGAAAAAATTCAGCTTAAAGCCGAAGGATTCCAAAGTTCAGGAGGGAGAGATGACAATCTCACCCAAAGTGGGACAACACTTATTTCCTGAGTGTCGAAGGTGAAGTGTTTAGGGATATCCTTAACTAAGTGTGCAGTGCCGTATACGAAGTGAGGTCCTTTACTAATAACCTTAACCTTGTCTTCGGCAGTATCAAATTTGAAAATAATCCATCCGCTCATCGGTATTTGAATGATACTTGACCAAGACCTACATAATTTTGTAAGGCAGGTCCTCCCGGGTATTTAGCAGCAAAATAACCTACCAAAAGGTGTCCCCAAGTGGATTGAAGGTCGTCAAAATCATCATCATAAAAAACTATGGGCCTATAACAATGTGGTTCATCCACAAAATGAAGTTTAGAACCGTTATTGGAGTCCATGTTACCCTTAACCATTTTCTCCCATGCAGCCTTAGGGTCAGGGATGGTGGTAGTCTTATTCAGATTAACCTCATCATTAATAGTCACAATATCAGGGACATGTGTCTCTTCAAGTGGAACCACGGTAACAGAGTCGTTCCCCTCGTCAGAGGAGAAAGAGTCCTCCGACGCAAGGGTACGAGAGATCGCTAAAGAAGAGGAGGAAGGGTCTGAAACTTCCTGAATATTGGTAGAGTGAAAGAAGGGTTTGAAACGCATCCTACCCCGGCGTGCATCAAAATAGCGCGGCGCCCTTGCCCGACGTGCAGCGAAATAGGAAGACGCACTGAAACATAGGCCGAAGTCCAAGCTTGGCGTGCAGCGACATATGCCGATGTCCTAGGCCGATATGCAGCAAAATAGGCCGACGCGCTGAAACATAGGCCGACGTCCTAGCCCGGCGTGCAACAAAATAGCGCGGCCCGAATTTCGGGGTGTGACATAGTGGTATCAGAGCAGTTAGTCCTCGGAAAGTGTCTACAGACTGTGTCTAGTAGAGTCTTGATTATCGGTGTGTTGTGCACCACATCTATAATTAGGAGGCTATAGGACATGTAGGATTGGTTTCTATTCTTCTCATTCTAAGATCGTGCCTTAGAGCTGAGTTGTGGTTGGACCCTCCGATGTGTTTCATTTTACGATTATGCCTCCGCTGGCGACCGGTCCGAAGAAGGGCAAGGCGGCGAGGAGGCGCTAGTGGGATCTGAGAAAGTGCGAAGCGCGGGCGTCGGTCACGAGACAGTCTTCGACGGCCCGAGTTTAGCAGCGCCGCCAAAGACCGGCGAGTTAGAGCCGCGGCCGTGGGCGTGAGACTCTGATACACAGCCTCCGGTCCACCGATGCAGGCGGGAGATGGGTCACAAGAGATGGCCCGATTATTGCCGGTTGTGGCGGATATGAGCGGTGGATCGCGGCGATTCGGTTCGGAAGACACGTGGTGCACCAGAGAAGATAGTTTGAGGCTACGAGATTTTACGAGTAGCCCGCGAGTTCTACGGGTCGAGCTCGAGATGATCCGCAGGAGTTCATCCGTCAGTTACAAAGGATCATGCGGGTGATCAAGGCTTCAGAGACCAGTGCGTGACGCCGGTTCGCTTGTCAGTGCGTGATACCGCTGATCGATTGGTTTGATTCGTGGGAGCTTTCCGGGAGAGCATGCACCTTCCGGTGTATGAGATGAGTTTTCGGGGCTTTTCTCACGCACTTCGCCTCCGCAGATGAGGAGGGCACGGGCGACAAAATTTTATTGCGAGACAGAGGCGCTGTCAGGAGTACAATGACGAGTTAGATTCTTTGGCTCGATATGTCCCTGCGCATGATGCAGAAATGGATGAGAGGGTGCATCGCTACGCCACCGGGCTAGATGATTATATGGCCGAAGTCTTGTGCGGGTGTTTCTCTTCAGGGCATGGACATTGCCGCGTTCGTGCTCATGCACTTGGAGTGCGAGGAGCGCGCAGATCGACGGCATCGCCACAGAAGAAGGCAAGACGGCGGGATTTTTGGCGACTTCGAGCGGACGCCACCAGACTAGTTATGTACCTCCGCCATTGCGAGTGGTCCTCCGCACGCCGGACCTCGGGATATTCGAGGCGGTCGGGGGCCCGGTGTTGGATGTTCGGGAGTAGGGGTGTTGGCGGATCTGACCCTACCTCGGTGTGGTCGATGTAGTAGACCGCATTTAAGTGTCGTAGTACCAAGGAGCTTGTTATTCTCGCGGCCGCGAGGACATATGACGAGGCGTCCCGGCGAGGTAGCGCTGGTAGGATAGCAGGCACTACTGGCGATTGCGGGCCACGGTAGGTCGCGGTGGAAGTTCGATTTTAGCGGTCCTTGAACCGCCTAGTTTGGTATATCCTTAACCTCAGTAGATACTTGTGTATTGATGTTAATGATGTGTTAAGTGTTATGTTCGGATAGCTTTGTGCTATAGCGTGATTTAAAAATCTGGTTAGTGTGAGATGGAAGTGGTAGCTTCCATGATGTGTTCCGTGTCGAGGCGGGAGTTGGCGCTCTGATGGGTGGGTTGGGGCATGTTGCGGGCCAACCCGCGTCGTTCGAGGAAGGGTCAGCTCGGGTGGTCCGCGGTGGCGAAGTCACGAGGGTGCTAGGCCCAAGTTTAGATGACCATCGTATGAGTTCATAGATATGTTCGACGAATCGGTTCGTGAAGGCGAGAATGGCCTTAGAGGAAATCGAGGGTAGTAAGATGACCAAGTTTGGAGGTAGTAACTCCAAGGTTGGAAACGAAACGTTGGCGGAAGTGTGAGTACGGATACTAGAAAGAGCTCGTGTGTTGGAAAGTGCGGCGAGATAGAGGAGAAGTGAACGTGTGTGATCGTTTCTTTTGTGAAATATAGGTGCGAAAGGAGTATATTTTAGACCTTGGTGGGGACTTTTGTGCTAACTGAGGTGGTTCCTCGTTGGCGTGGATTTGGGTTTTGCGCGCATGTTATTTTGGTGGCCAGGTGTGGCATGTTTGATTCTCGTAAGTATAGTAGTGAAGACTATACTAGCACACGTTTGTTTTGAGACTTAGAGGGAACATTCGGGACGAATGTTTCTAAGGAGGGGAGAATGTTATACCCCGTATTTCCAGAGTATGTACGTGGGGACGACGTAGAAATTTTCGAACTTCATTAGGCTTGGCCGAATTCATTTTGGGCACATGCGATTTGAGTCGTTTTTAGGCTAAACGTTTCCCGACTTACGTTGGGAAAATTCGGCTATGTCATTTATTTTTTTGGATTTTTCAGAGACGAAACATTTTTGGATCAACGGAGGGTGACACTTGTCACCCTCATTGATTTGGAGGGGTCAAGGTTGGTTGGCCTTTGGCCGATTGGCCCTTGATTTGTGCCTTGCTTTGTGGCTTGTTTGTGGAGTGTTTTGTGGAGTAGGGTTTAGGGTGCACTTGGCTTAATCTTGTCCTTACACTTGCTATACACTTGGAAGGATCTTGCCCGCAGTTGGCCTTTGGTTTTGCTATAAATACCCACAAGTGTGAAGACTTCATCCATTCCAAAAACTTCCAAGTCTTGAAAACCCTCCCTCTCCCTCTTGCTGGTGATTCGTCCAAAAGCCCTCCTCCCCTGTGGAGCTTTGGCGAGAGGCCACCCTCCCCATGTGGTGCCTTGGCCGTGGGTACCCACCAGCCTAGTTGTTTCGTATTATACCCTTGTTGTGGTATAGAAATACTCTCTAGTATTGTTATAATGTCCAAATACCTTAGCCCAAATACCTTGTAGTATTCCCGTTACAACTTATACAAAAGCCAGAAAATACGATTATACTTCCTTTAGCCACAAAAGAAACCCAAGGAAATCTTCACCGTTGTTGAAGTTGTAAGTAGAAGTTAGTTAGAACTTAAGGGTTGTTGGAGCGCTCGGAGTAGGAGCTAAGCGTTGCTCGGATCGACTTTATACTTGGATAATTTTGGGCTTATCGAGTAGTAAACACTATCATTCTTCTATTGTAATTGGAAATTACATGTTAGAATATATAGTGGAAGTATACTATATATAAAATCAACGTAGTATTGTGGCAATGTCTTTTGACTTAAGCTGAAGAATAAAGAACCCAATGACAGAATTACATGGGTGTATTGCAGAGAGACTTGTGTAGTATTCTTGAGTAGAATTGTACACGTCCAGGTTAGATAAACCCCACGTTGGCTTGGTAGCCGGCCTCGATAGGAGGAGATTTCTGTAGTGAGGAGAGTCTTCTAATTTTCAGTAGGAAGATGGGAACTTGTGTTTAAGATTTAATGAGCGTTTGTGGCCTTTATAGGTGAAAGTACTAAGAGTAGCGTATTCTACTCGAAGTGGAAAGGCTAGCAAGGTTGTAGTACTTGGAGCTTTTGCTTATTGTCGATAATCGTGCGAGGTATGTGAACCTCTTCCTATCTCTTCTAGCATGATATGTGTGAACTATGTAGCACGTAGACGCATGTGTTAATTGTATTTGATTGTTGTAAAACATAAAGGGTTATAACGGCTTTATGAGAAGTTGGTTATAACAGCTTTATGTAGGTAAGAAAATGGGTTGTGGTTTTTAAAAGATAACTGATTTGATTTATAACTGGCTTGGGCGTTATAATAAATAACTTGATGTATTTCGAAAGATTTATAAATCGTTTTGAAGGGAGAGTAACACTTGGTTTTAAAGGTTTTAAAAAGAGTTATACTAGCTTTATGGGGAGTTAGGTATAATGTCTTAAGAGAGGTAAAGAAAATGGTTTACTAATGTTAGAAGTTAAGAGACTTGATCTTATAAGATATGAGACTTAACTTATTTGTTTTAATGTGAATGTTTGTAACCTCATTCGTGAGTAATGAGTACTTGGTTTTATTTAAAGGGATAATGTTTCTCGATTTGGAAATCGAATGTGTATCGACAGGACCAACGCGTTAATAAAGGAAAATGTATTGAATAATGATGTTTCGTATTAAAACCGGTAGAAACCTCCATCTGCATAGAAACTAAGATGAGACAAAATGATATTACATTTTCTAGATCATGGTCATTCGTAATAAGAATGTTGTAAACAAGAATAACCTACTCTCACGTGAGACATATATTACTCAATTGTTCTAAAAGGAATCAAGTGATTAAGTTTGGGAACTATGAAACCATTTGAAAATGAGAAGCTTGAGTAATTGAAACTAGCAAACCGAACTTAGGAAAGAATGTTGTTACTTGATTTTGAAAAGGAATGTGGGTTGGTCATTCTAATACTACGGTATCAGGCGACTTTTATAAAAGTAATGGATCTCTTTTAAAGGAACTTAACGTATGTAGTACTTTGGGGTTAAAACCGGACTTTGGCATAAAATGAAAGTACTTTGAGTTGTGTGAAACTTGCCTACGCTTGTTGTGTGAAACTTGCCTATGCTTGTTGTTGTGAAACTTGCCTATGCTTGTTGTTGAAACTTGCCTATGCTTGTGATGATAGCCTTTGTTGTGCAAGTGTGGTATTTACGTATTACCGTCGTCTCGATAGAGTGCGGTTGACTTGTTGAGAACTTACTTGACGTCTTTGGGGTGATGGAGAATTCCACGGGTATGTTTCCATTTTGATTACCGTCTTATTGTTGATGTCACATGAACATGTCTACCGTCCGATATTAGGGCACGCGCTATCGGCCGGGTTGATTACCGATATATGGTTATTACTGCAACATGGACGGTTCTACCGACGAAGATTCGGGGCATGTGGCCACGCGGCGGTTGACCACCCATATATTGTTATTGAGGTTACATGGCATGTATACACCGATGCAAGATTCGGCATGTGGGGCCACGCCTTGTGTGTGTTGCATCATGGACATGTCTACACCGATGCATATTCGGGCATGTGGCCATGATGCGAACATGATGGATGCGGTGGCGTGAGACCCAGTAGTTAGATTTAGTGAGTGGTGACTTTGAGGCGTGAGTCACCGACTTGATCGCTTTTATGTTGCATCTTTGTATTTTGGTTATCATACATGTCTCCCGCTTTATATAGGCGTTATGATTTAACCAGTGATTTGATTCACATACTGTACTGTTATCGACCTCCTTGGCCGCGTTAAATGCGAGTAGGTACATCGGCCGTGGATCCTCGCCATAGGATCACGATTCAGCGTATTGGGAAGCTCCGTTTCTCGAGGCTTATCTTTTGGTATGTGTTTCTGAGTTGTAGGTTCTTGTACATTCGAGGTATGGCGGCCCTGTCCGTCATAGTCGTTGTAAATCTTAAGTGCATGAAATCTTGTTGGCGGGTTGTAAAAGGATTAAACTGTTGAGTTTATGTATATCAAGAAAGCATTTATTTTGGTTTGCTTTGTTTATTATTATATCTCTTGTTGCATGTCTAAGTTTTTATTTCCGCTGGTTTTTCTCCGATGTTGTATCACTAGTGCTTGTAAGGCACGCCCGATCACGGCCCAATTTGGTGTGACACGGATGGTCCTAGGTTAATCACAGGCTTCCTATTTTAAGAACCTGAAATGTATATTTTGTTACTCTCATTGTTAGTAAGGCACGGTATACTGTTAATTTGATTATCATACATGTCTCCAGCTTTATTTTAGACTTATGATGTAAATTCTGATGTTATTTGCAATTTTACATACTGTACATACGAATTTTTCTCCGGAGGCTTGTCTTTTGGTATGGTTTCCCTGATGTTGTAGACTTATGTACATTCAGGGGTATGGCGGGGCCTTGTCCCGTCACAATTGTTATTCTTAGAGGTATGTAGTCATACCTTGTGGATTGGGTTGTAAGAACAAAGATGTAACTGTTTTTTT
Source organism: Przewalskia tangutica (assembly GCA_029844215.1). Classification (NCBI taxonomy): domain Eukaryota; kingdom Viridiplantae; phylum Streptophyta; class Magnoliopsida; order Solanales; family Solanaceae; genus Przewalskia; species Przewalskia tangutica. The sequence goes on from CM056720.1 coordinate 120,385,894, forward strand.
TTGTTATGTATATTTCACGGAAGGTGGCCTTATCGGCTGGCCTGTTGATATTTACTGTCTAGGTATTTTTCGAGTTTATGTATGTTCCGTTGCTATTCTCTGATGTATACCAGGTGCGTGCAGGCACTACCACGTGCCCTGGTATGACACAACAAAAGAAGGATTCCAAAGGATTCGGTGAGAGGAGAGATGACAATCTCACCCAAAGTGGGACAACACTTATTTCCTGAGTGTCGAAGGTGAAGTGTTTAGGGATATCCTTAAGTAAGTGTGCAGTGCCGTATACGAAGTGAGGTCCTTTACTAATAACCTTAACCTTGTCTTCGGCAGTATAAAATTTGAAAATAATCCATCCGCTACTGTGGACGCTGAAGCGGTACTTGACCCCCCCAAGACCTACATAATTTTGTAAGGCAGGTCCTCCCGGGTATTTAGCAGCAAAATAACCTACCAAAAGGTGTCCCCAAGTGGATTGAAGGTCGTCAAAATCATCATCATAAAAAACTATGGGCCTATAACAATGTGGTTCATCCACAAAAAGGAGTTTAGAACCGTTATTGGAGTCCCTGTTACCCTTAACCATTTTCTCCCATGCAGCCTTAGGGTTAGGGATGGTGGTAGTCTTATTCAGATTAACCTCATCATTAATAGTCACAATATCAGGGACATGTGTCTCTTCAAGTGGAACCACGATGTAGTCGTTCCTCACAAAGGAGAGAGTCCTCCGAGTCCGCAGTGGTACGAGATCGCTAAAGAAGAGGAGGAAGGGTCTGAAACATCCTGAATATTGGTAGAGTGAAAGAAGGGTTTGAAACGCATCCTACCCCGGCGTGCATCAAAATAGCGCGGTGCCCTTGCCCGACGTGCAGCGAAATAGGAAGAGCCTTCAAACATGAAAGGCCGGTCAGCGTGCGGCGACATAAGCCGATGTCTGCCGATCGATAAACATAGGCGTCGGCTTTGAAAACATAGGCGGCGCCTAGGCCGCTGCAGCAAAATAGCGCGGCGCCCTTGCGACGTGTGAACGTCAACGCGGCCGACGCCACGAAACATAGGCCGACGCCGCCCTGTGCGTGACGCCCCAGGTGTCCTAGGCAGACATGCAGCAAAATAGGGCGACGCGCGATGCATTTTTTCTTAGAGGATTTCCAAGACACAGCCCCACCACCAATTATATATATATACCCACTGGTGGACTTGGTGTTCTCTATATCAAATATCCAGTTTGCATCAATCCAGTTGCATCACTGTACCCCTCTAGTACAGCTGGATATCTCGAATAATGTAACCCATAGTTTTGCATGTATTTCAGGTATCTTAGTACCCTATTTAACGCTTTCCAGTGATCATCACTTGGATTACGGGTGAACCTAGCCAACCTGTTGACTGCATACGTGATATCAGGTCGAGTGTTGTTTATGATGTACATCAAACTACCAATCACATGCGCATACCGCTCCTGACGTATGAACGGATCATGATGTTTATCAACCTTTTGATTTACATCCAGTGGTGTCGTTATTGGCGAACTGTCGAAAACCTAAAATTTCTTCAGCACATCCTCGATGTGGTGAGATTGAGATAAGACCAGTCCGTAAGACATCTTATAGATCTTGATCCCTAAGATGACATCTGTGATACCCATATAATTCATGTCAAAACATTGTTTCAACATGTTCTTAGTCTCTATAATTATCCTAGGACTGCTTCTTGTGATCAACATGTCGTCTACGTAAAGGCAGATCATGACGAACGAGTCGGCATTTCATTTCGTGTAGACACATTTATCACTCATTAATGGAGAACTCTTTCGATAATAAGGTATAATCAAACTTCTCGTGCCATTGCTTTGGGGCCTGTTTCAGCCCGTACAGAGATTTGACAAGCCGACAAACTTTCTTCTCTTGTCCAGGAACCACATACCCCTCGGGTTGGTCCATATAGATTTATTTTTCAAAATCACCATTTAGGAAGGCTGTCTTGACATCCATTTGATGTATTTCAAGATCCCACAAAGCGGCGATAGATATGAACATACGTATGGATGTCATACTAGACACCAGAGAATAGGTGTCAAAGTAATAAAGACCCTCATTTTGTCGATAGCCATTGACTACCAATCTGGCCTTGTACTTATCTATAGATCCATCTGCTTTCAACTTCAGTTTAAGTATCTATTTACACCCCACGGGTGGTTTACTGGAGGAAGATCAACCAACTCCTAGGTATGGTTGTGCAGGATGGACTCTATCTCACTCTCTATAGCTTCTTTCCAAAGATGAGCTTCTGGAGTTGACAATGCTTCAACAATTGTTCGTGGTTCGTCATGAACCATATAAGCTACAAAGTCCGGACCGTAGGACTTGTCTATCCTAGCCCTTTTGCATCTTCTCGGTTTCATCTCTGGACCCTCCAAGTCATGGGAATCTGGAATACTTGATTCTGGATAGTCAGCCACTTCAGAGTTCACTAGATCTGAACCGCTCAGATCCGGGTAATCAACGACTCCTGGATCCTGAGAGTTTTGTTCATAACTTCATTTGTGAGAAGTTATGTCTCTTTGCTTTCTAGGAAATGAGTCTTCAAAGAAACTCACATTTCTTGATTCCATGATTGTATCCACATGAATGTCGGGTACATCTGACTTATGCACTAAGAAGAAATAAGCACTGCTATTTTTTTTATGAAAGGTAAATGTGTATTAAAATCATCAAAATATACATGTACGATGGGCATACCCACTTTCACGACCCGAACCCGGCTCATCGTGCCCTACACCGGCACCTTTCGTATACATCAGAGAATAGCGGTGAACATACACAACTCCCAAAATAAAAATCATGTTTAGACAATAGACATCAACCGCTAGCTGATAAGGCCGCTCAATATATACATAATACAAAATTAAAACAGAACATCTCTGTTCTTGCATACCCAATCCACAACTGTGACTACAAACCTCTAAGAATAACAACTTTAGCGGGACAGGGCCCCGCCATACCCCTGAATGTACAACAACCGACAATACCAGGGATAAGCCTCAAAGTAGGAGCTTCAACAGTGAACAGTGATCCTAAGAGTGAGGATCGACAATCAGATACTCTACCTGCGACATGAACGCAGCCTCCCGAAGGAGGTCAGTACAACATGTACCAAGTATGTGAAACTGAAAGTACTGTAATTAAATCATAAAATCTAATATAAAACTGGAGACATGTATGATAACTCAAATAACAGTACATTGTGCCTTACTAACAATGAGAGTAAACAAGCGTATACTTTACTACACGCCAAAAAATAGAGGCTCGTGATCAAGTAGGGACCCTTCCGTAGTAGTATCGTTAAGATCCTACTCGCAGGACTATTTCACATGGTCATATGGACCGCGTGAGGTAACTTCGCGCATCAAGTATCCGTCGCATAGGTCGTATAGACGCGTAGATTATTCCTCGCATAGGATTAGTCCAATGCACAGAGACTATTTCACCCGTAAGCCGGTTACGGACTCGCAGAGGTATTATCAGCGTCGTGGGTAGCAAATCACGGAATATGCAAATACAAACTGGGGAATGACCGTATGTGCCTGATATATCACTGCCACAATGGTTATCATACGTAACATAAGCACTACTGAACATCATCTACAAACATTACATAACGTAAGCAAGTTAAAATCCCCAACTAACGTAGCCTTGTTCGTATACATTCTCATTTAGTTTACTTAAGGCACTTATGTCATTATAAAATCCGAATTTAAACCAAAGTACTACGTACTTCTACTCTTTTAAAAATGACTTTTTCATAGAACTTCCAAGATACTAATAGTATCGAGTCATAATTACTTTTCAAGACAAGTCCTGATACTTTTAGAAATACGTATTATAGGCTTCTAAATCAAGTGACTTATTTCTCTTAAAACCAAGCAATTGATACCTAAAATCAATTTGCCTGAATTAAACTACAAAATAAAATCTAAAATCGAGACTGATAACTCAAATAATAAGATATCAGGTTTTACTAACAACGAGTAAAACAAGTCGATACTTTACTACATAAAAATAGAGGTCGAAGGACAAAGTAGGCACCCACTCAGATTGGCTACAATCCTACTCGACTATTTCACCCGGCAGGCTGGGATGGAATCTGCATGAGGTAACTTCGTGATGATCAGATCCATTCAGATAGTCGAGACTCGCATTTAGGTATTCTCGTGATAGGACCGGTCCAACCCAATAAGAGACTATTTCACCGCGATAAGCCCTTACGGACTCACGGTATTCTCCCGATCACGGTAAAGAAACCACTAATACGCAAATGCCACAAACCCGGAACGACCCGAATGCACAATATATCACTAGCACAACCGGGTTATCATATATAACATAAGCACTACCGCTTATCATATAACATAAGCACTACCTACTATCATACATAACATAAGCAAGTTAAAAATCCCTAACTTCTTATTAGCCTTCTGTCATATACATTCTCATTTTAGTTTACGAAGGCACTAACATGTCATTATAAAATCCGAATTTAACTCCAAAGTACTACGTGACTTCTACCTTTTAAAATGACTTTTTCATATAGAACTTCCAAGATACTAATAACTGTAGTATCAAGTCATAATTACTTTTCAAGACAAGTCACAATACTTTTTAGAAATACATATTATAGGCTTCTAAATCAAGTGACTTATTTCTCTTAAAACCTTAAGCAATTGATACCTTAAAATCAATTTGCCTTTCATTATTTCAAGTCATTTATCATACTTACCTTACTTAGAGTAAACCACTCTTTTAACTTTCCATAAAGCTATTATAACCAACTTCCCATAAAGCCGTTATACTAGCTTTATACTTTAGACAAATACATTCTTCCTTATATCCAAGGGACTTATACTTTTAAAACGAAACAAGTATCATATACTTTTAAAATACTTCAAGTCCCTTAACTTTAGTAAAGAAGTTTCTTAACTTTTAGAAACTGAGATATCCTTAATATTTTTAAACAAGTGAGTTAATTCCCTAACTCAACCAACTTGGACATTCTTAAAATAAGCCAAGGATATCAAATGGACTAGATTTGTCAAAATCTCGATGACGCTCAACTATATATTTACAACTATTCATACTCAAGAGATAAGAAAGTTCCACATACCTCTTCGGGTTCAATCCACTTGCTAAGTCCAATATGCCGCATTAGTATGTCAACCTATAATGACCATAATCGTCTATTAACTTCTAGCTTCAAACGTAGAATATTCCGTTATACCGTATTTCCGCAGTATGTACGCGAGCGCCAGACGTATTATAATTTAAGCCTAAAGTTGGCTAGTTTCAAAATTGTACACAACACCCGATTGAGTCGCTTTTTCGACCAAACGCTTGCGATTTTCGTAGGAAAATTCCGCCATGTCATTTTAATTTTTATGGATTTTTCCGAGAGATGAAACATTTTGGATCAACGAGGGTGACATGTGTCACCTCACATTGGAAGGCTTGACGCAACTCGGCCTTGCTGACGATTTGCCTCGGCTTTTTGTCATGATTAGGTAGGATATTTTTGGGTAGATGGATAAGGTAGCACATGGCTAAATCTTGACCTTACACTTGCTATACACTTGGAAGAATCTTGGCCATTGGTTACATGGCTTGACCTATAAATACCCTCTAAGTGAAGGCTTTCTTCATCCACAAATTGTTCTAAGTGATAAATCCCTTCCTCCCTCTTGTTGACTTCATCCAAGAGCCCTCTCCCCTCTTGTGAGCCAGCAGAGCCTCCCCTTCAATGTGGTGCCCTGGCTATGGGTACCCCTAGCCTAGTTATTTTCAGATAATACCCTTGTCAGGTATAGAAATACTCTCCTAGTATTGTTATAATGCCCAAATACCTTGGCCCATATACCTTGTAGTATTCCCAAGGTTACACTTATACAAAAGCCCGTAAAATACTATTATACTTCCTCACCACAAAAACGAAACCCTAAGTAAATCTTCACCCGTAGTTGAAGTTATAAGTAGGTTGGTTAGAACTTCAAGGGTTGTTCGAGCGGTCGAGCGCACGAGTAGAGCTAAACCTTGCTCAGATCGACATATAACTCGGATAATTTTGGGCTTATCGAGGTAAACACTCTTGACCTTCTATTGTAATCGGAAATTACATGTTGTGAGAATATATAGTCAAGTATACTATATATAGAATTGAACATAGTTGCGGCAATGTCTTTTGGCTTAAGCTCGAATAATACTTACGCAATGTCTTCGCGACTTAAGCCTCAAGTTAAATAAAGAATCGAATCAGAATTACATAGGACCGTATTACATGAGACTTGTGTAGTATTGCTGTGTGTAGAATCGTACACGCCCGGTTAGACGCATGCAACCCCACGCTTTGGTAGCGCCTGATAAAGCGAGATTAACGCCGGCGTGGGGAGGTGTCGCCAATTTTCGTAGAATATTCTACGTGGAGACCTTGATGTTAACAGCGCCTGGGCCTCTATAGGTTGAAGTACTACGTGTGGCGCGATCTACTTGGCTTAAGGAGTAGCCGACTGGTTTGAGGTACTTGAGCGCTTTGCTATTAGTCGATAATCGCCGCGAGGTATGTGAACCTCTTCCTATCTGCTCTAGCATGATATGTGTATAACTATGTAGTACGGCAGACGATACAGTTAACCGTATTTGATTGGTTTGAAACATAAGTGTTATAACGCTTTATGGGAAGTTGTTATAATAAATTTTTACGTAGGTAAGAAAATTCTTTGTGGTTTTAAAAGGTAAATCGACTTGATGTGTGATAATAAAGAACTTGAAGTATTTCAAAAGACTCGTTTGAAAGAAGAGTAATACTTGGTTTTGAAAACATAAGAGTTATACTAGCTTTATGGAAGTTAGGTATAACGCCTTAAGGAAGGTAAAATGAATAGGTTTATTGATCTTAAAAGATAAGAGACTTGACTTGAATGAATTAATATAAATTTTGTGAAGCCTCATTCGTGAGTAATGAGTACTTGGTTTGTGAAAGGAATAATGTTTACCGATTTCGGAAATCGTAACGTATCGACAAACCACCGCAAATTAATAAAGGAAAATGTATTGAATAATTAAGTATTATTAAAACCAAAGAGAAACCTCCATCTCGCATAAGCTAAGATGAGACAAAATGATATTACATTTTCTAGATCATGTCCGCTTAATAAAATTGATTATGAACAAGAATAACCTACCGCCATGGTACGTGTTACTCAATTGTTTTAAAAGAGATTAAGACAATTGAACTATGAAACTTTTCTAAAAGAGACTTGTGTAATTGAAATTAGGCAACCGAACGTTAGGGAAAAGAAAGGCATTGGGTTGTCTTAAAATGGTTTAAAACATAAAGTGTTATATAATGACTTTATGGGAAGTTGGTTATAACGACTTTATGAAAACAAAAGAGAAGGTTTTATCATTGGTTTTAATGTGGTAACTTGACTTTAAAAAGAGAAGTGTTTTGGTCTAAAAAAGGCATGGTATCGCTTTAATTTGGTTTTAAAAAGGAAAGTAATGGAGGTTGTTTTGGTTTACTTAAAAGATATAAGTCACTCTATTTTTATACTACGTATCGGGTGACTTTTATAAAAGTGGAATGGATCTTTAAAAAGGAATTTAACGAACGTAGTAATCGTAGGTTAAAAACCCGACTTTGCATAAAACGAAAGTAGCTCGAGTCAGGTAACTTGCCTACGCTTGTTGGTGTGTAACTTGCTTATGCTTGTGGTGATAGCCTTTGTCAGGCAAATGGTGTTCTATATAACCGCCTTCAATGGAGTGCCGCTGACTTGTTGAGGACTTACTTGGACGCACGGCAGTGACGGAAAATTCCACCGTATGCTCCCGCTGATAGTGCTATTCCATGGACTAGCTCTCCATGAGGTTTCTTCGCTCGCCTGGTACCCGTGGTCGGCCAGATTTGCCCCGCCTCGTGGCTGATTCGGCCGTACCAGTGTAGTTAGCCCTCGTGACTTGCCTCTGCTCAGTAGTGACGGTCTCGTGATACGCCTTGGTACCCGGTGGTCACCAGATTGCCCCGGCCGCCTACGGACCGCCTTGGTATCCGTAGTCGACTCTCGCACTTGCCCCGTGTCGCCTTCGTGTTTGTGGTTGCATTGTATTATTGGTACGGCCGGATCCGGTAGTTGTACTTGTCTCAGACGGTTTTTATGACACAGTGGACTCGTGTTCATGATACTCCTTGGTATTGTTATATCATAAATCGCCAGTGAGGAAGAAATTCCACGCACGAGTGATAATTTGGAGGCGAGTCCCCGACTGATGTAATCGTTATATGTTATGTATCGTAGTTTGGTCATCATACATGCCTCCCGCTTTTTATAGACTATTATGATTTCATTTACGATTTACGCTTCACATACTTGGTACCGTATCGACTTCTTCGGCCGCCTCACGCCGCAGTATACATCTACCGCCGATCCCCGCGCTTAGGATCTCATTTCGCATTTTGGGAAGCCCGCTCCGTCGGAGGCTTATCTTTGGTATGTTACCTCGAGTCCGTAAGTTCTTGCACGCTCGTGGTATGGCGGGCCCCGCCCGCCATAGTTGTTGTATAAATCTTAGAGGTCCAGAGTAATCGCAAGGTGGCTGTAAGGATCAGAATCGCTCAAATGTCTTTATATATATATGCTGAAAGGCAACTGCTTTGGTTGCTGCTTATTTATAATATCTCTCATTTCATGTTCATGTTTTATTTTCCGCTGATTTTCTCGATGATTGTATCACTAGGGTGCCCGGTAGCACTACCACGCCCGATTCGGTCGTGACAAAGTGGTATCGAGCAGCTAGTCCTCTGAAAGTGTCTACGCATCGTGTCTAGTAGAGTCTTGATTATCGACGTGTGCACCACATCTATGATCGTGAGGTCGCAGGACATTTAGGATTGGTTTCATTCTTCATTCCGAGATCGTGCCTTAGAGCCAGGTGATAAGATCGACCCTCCGACATACTTCGCTTTTACCGCTATGCTCCGTAAAGGCAACCCGCCTGTATGGCAAGGCAGCAGAGGAAGCCGCGAGCAGAGCAAATGGCAGAGACCACAAGACTGAGCCTCCACCCCGCACCGAGCAGCAGGAGACGGGTCACGCGAGCTGGGCCCGCTAACGGCCGTGGTCAGGCCGATATGAGGTTAGGCCGGACGCAGTTAGCTCCAAAGAGCGCCATGGTTCACCCTAGATCGGATAGTTCGAGGCTACGGGATTTTCCGAGTCAGAGCCGCCGTAGTTTTACGGGTCGAGGCCCGAGGATGATCCGCAGGAGTTCATCCGGCGCTACAGGCGGATCATGAGAGTAATCAAGGCACGGAGACCGAGTCCTGGTCCTAGGTTCACATCACCGCTGATACCGCAGCCGATCGTTTGATTCGCGAGCCATTCCGGGAGAGAATGCACTTCCACTATATGGGACGAGTTCTCGAGGCATTCTTGCACATTTCTTGCCTTCATGTATTTATGAGGGCCCGGCGCATGATTTTTGGTGTTACGCAGAACGGCCAGACGGCTCGAGTACAATGTAGAGTTCGACCATCGGCCCAGACGCCTCGCTGTAGCTAGTATGGAAGATCGAGTGCACCGATTTGTTACAGTGGCTCGACGATCACCTAGCCGAGTTGTTCGGTGTAGCTCTTCACCGGTACGACATCGCCCGCACGCAGCGCATGCACTGATGCGAGGAACGGATGAATCGACGGAATGACTGTGGTCGCAGTAAGAGGCCGTAACAGCAGGTCCTTTGGTGACTTTCGAGGCGGACCGCCCAAAGAAGAGCCGCTTATGCGCTTCCACCAAGACAGAGTGGTCCTCCACACTTCGGACCTTCGAGATGTTCGTGAGCAGCGTGCCTGGCTCCTGTGTTTCAGATTTTCAGGAGCAGGAGTGCTCGCCGGATGAGGTTGCCCTTGTCTCAAAGTGGCCGCGGGAAAACTTCATAAGGGAGAGTGTCGATCGACTCGAGATTGTTATTTTTGCGCTAACAGGCTATCCGGCAAGAGATCGTCCACTGTGGGTAGCACCGTAGGATAGCATGGACTACTAGAGCAGCTATGGTTCTTCACCTTCCATAGCCAGCAGATGTTCGTGACACCTGCAGCCCCTAGAGGTCGCGTGGGAGTTCCTTTAGCGGTCCTTCAACCGCCATTGTCGTATATCCTTAACCTCTGTAGACTTATATTGTATTGACGCTGATGATGTGTTTAGTGTTATGTTCGGATAGCTTTGTGCTAAAATGTGATTTAGAAACCCGGTCGAAGAAAAGGGTAAGCCCAAAGTGAGACATGATAAACCATAGAATATTACACTGAGACCTTAGATGTGCGTCGCTCGAGTACCGATTTTGCAAGTTGATCCTGTCTGAGTGCATTTTTATGCCTAGAACGCTTTGTGTGACAAAGTCCCCGGGTAGTGGAAATGGAAGTGGTAGCTTATGACCGTAGAGGTAAGATTGTTTGGATCAAGAAACTAGAGAGTTGGCGTGACGGAGGTCGGGCCGAGGGCGTGAGCCGTGGTCAACCCGTGAGTCTGACGGCGGGTCACTCGTGGTCCCGCCAGAGGTAGGGTCACCAGGTGTTAGCCCAAGTTTTGATGACCATCGATGAGTTCGTGGATATGTTCGACCGTAAGATCGTGAAGGCCGGAATGGCCTTAAGAAAGAGTACGTGTGTTAGTTCGTACAGCGTGGCGCTGGCAACTTGTTAGAAGATCTTCTTCGTAATCCGCTTGAGAAGGAACATTCGACGAATGTTTCGGCGAGGGGAGAATGTTATACCCGTGATTTCCAGTATGTACGTGAGCGCCGCACGCATTGTAATTTAAGCCTTAAAGTTGGCTAGTTTCGAAAATTGTACACAACACCCGATCGAGTCGTTGACTAAACGCTTCCACAGCCGTAGGGAAAATTCCGCTATGTCATTTTTAATTTTTGCGGATTTTTCCAGAGATGAAACATTTTGGATCAACTTAGGTGACATGTCACCTCACATCGAAGGCTCGACGGCAACTTGGCCTTGCCTGACGATTTGCCTGGCTTTTTGTCGGGCGATTAGGTAGGATATTTTGGGTAGATGGATAAGGTAGCACATGGCTAAATCTTGACCTTACACTTGCTATACACTTGGAAGAATCTCGCCATTGGTTGGCCATGTGACCTATAAATACCCTCTAAGTGGGCTTTCTTCATCCACAAATTGTTCTAAGTGATAAATCCCTTCCTCCCTCTTGTTGACTCGCCCAAGAGCCCCTCTCCCTCTCTTGTGAGCTAGCCGAGAGCCTCCCTTCCCATTTGGTGCTCCTGCCTCAGGGGTACCCCTAGCCTAGTTATTTTCAGATAATACCCTTTGTTGTGGTATAGAAATACTCTCCTAGTATTGTTATAATACCCAAATACTCGCCCATATACCTTGTAGTATTCCCAAGGTTACACTTATACAAAAGCCCGTAAAATACTATTATACTTCCTCACTACAAAAACGAAACCCTAAGTAAATCTTCACCCGTAGTTGAAGTTATAAGTAAGTTGGTTAGAACTTCTAAGGGTTGTTTGGAGCGGTCGAGCGCACTGAGTAAGAGCTAAACCTTGCTCAGATCGACATATAACTCTGATAATTTTGGGCTTATCGAGGTAAACACTCGACCTTCTATCAGAATTGAAATTACATGTCAGGAATATATAGTTGAAGTATACTATATATAGTATTGAACATAGTCAGCGGCAATGTCTTTCGACTTAAGCTCGATTAATACTTACGCAATGTCTTCGCGACTTAAGCCGAAGTTAAATAAGAGAATCGAATCAGTAATTACATAGGATCAGACATAAAGAGACTTGTGTAGTATTGCTGTGTAGAATTGTACACGCCCGGTTAGACGTAAACCCCCGGTTGGCTCGGTAGCCGCCTTCGATAGCGAGGAGATTAACGCTGCATGTGGGAGGCGTCGAATTTTCGTAATATTCTACGTGAGACCTTGATGTTAATAGGCGCCATGGCCTCTATAGGTTCAAGTACTACGTGTGGCGTGATCTACTGGCTTAAGGAGTAGCCGACGCTTCGAGGTACTTGGAGCGCTTTGCTATTAGTCGATAATCGCCGCGAGGTACGCGAACCTCTTCCTATCCGTTCTAGCATGATACGTATAACTATGTAGTACGGTAGACGCATACGTGTTAATCAGATTTGATTGGTTTGAAACATAAGGTGTTATAACGCTTTATGGGAAGTCGTTATAACAAATTTGTAGTAAGAAAATTCTTTGTGGTTTTAAAAGGTAAATCGACTTGATGTGTGATAATAAAGAACTTGAAGTATTTCAAAAGACCTGCTTGAAAGAAGAGTAATACTTGGTTTTGAAAACATAAGAGTTATACTAGCTTTATGGGAAGTTAGGTATAACGTCTTGAAGGTAAAATGAATAGGTTTATTGATCTTAAAAGATAAGAGACTTGACTTGAATGAATTAATATGAATTTTGTGTGAAGCCTCATTCGTGAGTAATGAGTACTTGGTTTGTGAAAGAATAATGTTTTACCGATTTCGAAATCGTAACGTATCGACAAACCACCGCAAATGCTAATAAAGGAAAATGTATCAATAATTAAGTATTATTAAAACCAAGAGAAACCTCCATCCGCATAAGCTAAGACGAGACAAAATGATATTACATTTTCTAGATCACGGTCGCTTAATAAAATTGATTATGAACAAGAATAACCTACTCGCCATGGCATGTGTTACTCAATTGTTTTAAAAGAGATTAAGACAATTGAACTATGAAACTTTTCTAAAAAGAGACTTGTGTAATTGAAATTAGGCAAACCGAACGTTAGGGAAAAGAAAGGCATTGGGTTGTCTTAAATGGTTTAAAACATAAAGTGATATAATGCCTTTATGGGAAGTTGGTTATAACGACTTTATGAAAACAAAAGAGAAGGTTTTATCATTGGTTTTAATGTGGTAACTTGACTTTAAAAAGAGAAGTGTTTTGTCTAAAAAGAAGGCATGGTATCGCCTTAATTTGGTTTTAAAAAGGAAAGTATGGAGGTTGTTTTGGTTTACTTAAAAGATATAAGTCACTCTATTTTTATACTACGTATCGGTGACTTTTATAAAAGTGGAACGGATCTTTAAAAGGAATTTAACGAACGAGTAATCGTAGGTTAAAAACCCGACTTTGGCATAAAATAAAGTGAGCTTCGAGTTGTGTAACTTGCCTACGCTTGTCGGTGTGTAACTTGCTTACGCTTGTGGTGATAGCCTTTGTTGTGCAAATGGTGTTCTATATAACCGCTCTCAATGGAGTGCCGCTGACTTGTTGAGGACTTACTTGGACGCATCGGCAGTGACGGAAAATTCCACGTATGCTCCTCGCTGATAGTGCTATTCCACGGACTAGCTCTCCACGAGGTTTCTACGTTCGCCTTGGTACCCGGTGGTCTGGCCAGATTTGCCCCGCCTCGCGGCTGATTCGCCCGTACCGTAGTTAGCCCTCGACTTGCCCTGCTCACAGTAGTGACGGTCTCGTGATACGCCTTGTACCCGTGGTCACCGTTACTTGCCCGGCCGCCACGTGACCGCCTTGGTATCCGTAGTCGACTCGCACTTGCCCCGTATCAGCTTCGTGTTTGTGGTTGCATTGTATTATTGGCACGGTCGGATCCGGTAGTTGTACTTGTCCTGTACGGTTTTTATGATACTGCGCGGGACTCGTGTTCACGATACTCCTTGGTATTGTTATATCATAAATCGCCGGCAGTGAGGAAGAAATTCCACGCACGAGTGATAATTGAGGCGCGAGTCCTCGACTGACGAATCGTTATATGTTATGTATCGTAGTTTGGTCATCATACATGCCTCCCGCTTTTATAGACTATTATGATTTCATTTACAGATTTACGCCACATACTTGGTACCGCTGCATCGACCTCCTTCGGGGCCGCGTCACGCCGCAGTAAGCACATCTACCGCCGATCCCGCGTTTAGGATCTCATTTCAAAGATTTTGGGAAGCTCCGCTCCGCCGGAGGCTTATCTTTGTATGTTACCCGAGTCCGTAAGTTCTTGTACGCTCAGGTACGGCGCCCCGGCCTGGCCATAGTTGTTGTATAAATCTTAGAGGTCCGTAATCGCACAAGCGTGGTTGTAAGGATTGTAATCGCTTCAAATGTCTTTATATATATATGTTGAAAGACAACTGTTTTGGTTGACCTGTTTATTTATAATATCTCTCATTTCATGTTCATGTTTTATTTTCCGCTGATTTTCTCTGATGATTGTATCACTAGGGTGCCCGGGGTAAGGCACCAGTCACGGGCCCGGATTCGGGTCGTGACAATTCCAAGTGCAAAGTCACTAAATTCTACGAAAAATAGGACATCACTTCCTTTGTTTCTACATACTTTTCCACTTTTTCAAGGCCCGAATTCAATAACCAAACACGCCACATTTAAGGCTCAACAATGTAGTTATCAATAGGGGATTACACGCCTACAAGACGTGTAAAATTCCGCCCCACAAATTAATATCAAACTAGTACAACATACAAAGTCATTCTCGGCCAAAGGTGTAACAACATATCAACCTTTCCAATTCCTTTTCAATTCAAGTTGTTTAGTATAACATGTTATCAAGCCGCAATCGATTATAACTACTACAATCTTCAAGTAGGTAACATGCGACGATTCTAATTAACGACCAAATTGTATTTCAATTTCAAATGGCTCAAATGTCAATTCAGATTTAGGCTACTACAATCCATATCACTTATCAATCTTCAATACATATACTTCATGCTAGTTAAAATGTAAGGCTACAACAATATGTAATCTTGTAACACTTAAGAAAACGAGATTGTTACCTTAGTGAGCCTTAATCCACTTCAAGATCCGAAGTCGCTTCCTAGCAACTTAAAGCCTCTTCTTGACACTCCAATCCGCCACTTGAAGCCCTTACAAGATCACAACCAACTTTCCTTAAGTTCCCAATCCAAAACCTAGGAAAGTGACTAGGTTTTCACCTTGCGACTAATACGAAAACACCACTTTTCCGGGATCTTTCTATTGGGATACACTTACAATACCCTTAGGTACCTTGGTTTAAAGTATGGGAATTATTGGACAACAAACGAAAAAAAATTCATGTAGTGAAGAGGGCAAACCCGAGAGCTCCTCCATGAGTTCTTCCAATTTTCTTGAAAATTTAGCTAAGTGTAGAACTTGTCTTGCTACTAGTACATATATATAACACTATGGAGGGTTAAGATTAGAACAAATGGGTGGCCTAGATGAGTTTCACAAGGATCAAGCCCAACTAGCCTTGACTTAGTCAACAATATCAAGCTCTAGCTTTAGCAAGACTTGGTCATCTTCAATCATGGTCAAATGACCATTTTATCCATGTCAATTTCGTCCAAGACCACTAAGGGGCGGTGACACGTGTCGCCCTCCCGTTCGTAGCAATATTTCGTTTTCCGACAAATTCCGATAAATTTTTACTCGTCTCTAATCTTAACATTTTTGAGTTCTTACGTACGTTCTTATAAACATATCCTGGAATTTCGGGGTGTAACATTCTTCCCCCTTAGAAACATTCATCCCCGAATGTTCTTTTGGGAGTCAAACTTAAAGATAGCGACATAGTCTCCTTACAATCCCTACATACCAATAATGCCACACGTGACCACATAGCAATACTCATACTAAAATGACAACCTGAACCCCATGTGTCAACGTCAGTTATCTGCATAAAGCTTCTGTTGACTCTGAGCTTACTAATAATCTTTCGATAAGCCGCTTATCCACACCCGAATCAAGTCCGACCAAATAAGCGAACCTCGTGATATGTCGAACCAACCAAGCGCGATCTACACTTTCTACATACAAGGCCTCATACAGGCCATCCAAATCGGAAGGGTATACATATCGACGTAACTCAACAAGAGGCAAATAATTCTCCCAGCTAACTCTGAAATCAATAACATCGGCCCGCAACCTATCCTCAAGTGCATGGATAGTACGCTCTGCATGCCCATCGGTCTGAGGGTGTTATGCAACACTGAGACTCATCTGTGTTCCTAATCCCTTCTGAAAAACCTTTAGAAGTTATCTGTAACCGAGCTCATCTGTCTGACATCATAAAAGTAGGAACCCCGTGCAGTCTCACAATCTCCCTGCTATATAAGCTAGCATAATCCTCAGTCGAGTAAGTGGTCCTGACCGGAAAACACGATCGTTCGTCACCGCTTACTTATGACCCCCAGGGAGTCGCACTTCCTCTGAGTACGATGCCACCCTGTAACAAGATCCACATTAATCACCTCCCATATCTAAGTCGGGATCTAAATCGCCTGTAATATCCCACTGGGCTTCTTGGTGTTCAACCTTGGCCTGCTACTAATTCGGACATTAAGCAACAATTCTGCTACGTCCCTCTTCAAGGCCATCTTACCAATACAAACATATGAGGTCACGACACAACTTAGTCGACCCTGAACAATTAGAGCACAGCAGCTGCGTGCCTCCTAAAACTCGCCGACTAGACTCGCAAAGACCGGTACACACAATCTATCCTCATATCACAAAGACCTCATCCTGCTACTCAAACAGCTCTTCCCTTCTGAGAGTCGATTCGATATCGATCATAATCGATCCTCATCTGCTGCCTCTTTACCTCCTCAACGACGGAAGACTCGGCAACCCCTCGGATCTAAACTTCATTAACCTTGGAAACAAATAATCGAACCCCTCGGCTCGGTAGCTGATGAATCTTACGGACCACGTCCTGTCTATCTGGCTGCCCATCCGACAGACTACCCATAGATCCACGACTAAGAGCATCTGTAACTGTCTTGGCTTTCCCCGGATGGTATAGGATATCAATATCACAATCCTTGAGTAACTCTAACCACCGTCTCTGTCGCAAACTCAACTGCCTCTATCTGAAGATATACCAGAGGCTCTCGTGGTCTGCACAAATATCTCCATGAAGTCCATATAAGGGATGCCTTTAAATCTTCAAGATATGATTAACTGCCGCCGACTCTAAATCGTGAGTAGCGTAATTCCCTTCATGTTTCCCTAACCGCCGGGAAAACATAGGCTCTAACCTTATCGTGTTGCGTCAGCACACAACCTAGCCCAACACCCAACGTGTTACAATAATAACCTAACCCTCTAGTCTCTCAGGAGGGGTTAGAACTGTAGTCGAGTCAACTTATCTTCCAATAACTGGAAGCCTTTCTCATGCTTGCGAAATATTCGGCATCCTTAATCTCAATTATGGTTCTTGTTTCCCTTTCTCTGTCGCAACCAAACTTGGTCACTAACTTAGATTTGATTCCTTTGCTTGCCTCATGGCTAAGACTTACTGTCAATCACAATTTAGGGGGGAGGGGTTTCCTTGATCTCGTCAAGTAATAATCCTATTATTCTCCCCCAGCTCGTAGAGCTTATAGTCAGGTGTTCAACCTCAATTCACGGTATTACATAATCTAATGACTTGTCAAGATTTCTTATCGTTCGAGTGTCTACTCGTCTTACCTTTATAAGTTGTTTCAAGTTGTCCTGGGGTCTCTTACCCCTCCGTATTTTCTTACTATCTTTTTCGTCAGTACATGTGTTACCACCTTTCCTCGAGGTGTTCTTACTGCCCATTATTTACTAATGGTCTTTACACTAGTCTGGGGTAATCATATCTCATGCAACTTACATAACCATAGTTGTATTCTCTTTCATCATTCTAGTCATAACCCTTCCTTATGCTTATTATTAGCAAAAGTATTTCTATCTTGATTCATAATCGTACAGTTTCATACATGCGTACTACCTGCATTTGTCCTTACGACACTTCCTCGACCATTTCGTAACGTCGTTCACAGTTACCCCAACACAAAACTTTTCCCACGGTTATCTAAAAGTGTAACCTATGGCATGACGATACCGAAGACCTTACCCGTCTCCTATCCTTCATCTAACAACATGGGTACACGTAACCCCATAATACGTAAAACAATCCTTTACGTGGGGGAGAGAACTTATCTCCCTTAAATAAACTTTCCTTGGAGTCACAACCCTAATCACTGGGTCCTCTTGCGGTCCTATAAATATCTAATCATCAAGAACTGCCTTAAAGTCATGTAGATTTTCAAAACCTACCAAAGATGTCTTCTGTTTTCCGTAGGTAGCACTCGTAATTATCTTATTCATGCTTGCGCGCTATCCTGAACTTATCTGGAAGGTCGTGGCCCTGACCGCCACACCAAACCAACTCTAAGTACCTCCAAGGGCACTTAGCATAAACTCCTTCAAATTCGAGTATTACTTACTTTCTGCATTAATTCACCTCAATTAACAAGTCACACAGACTTATTAAAAACAATGATGTCAAAGAAGGAAGGATAATTCACTGGTTACCACCACTTCTCTTCCTTTCCACTCGATAACCGTCTTACCGGAAAACTGAAATCGAACCGATCTCTCTCTGCAGTCAACGTTGGCATAAAAAAAGGCCAACTAGCCCGTACCCATAATGACCTCGAAGTCTGTCATAAGAGCTCTGCTAGGTCTTTAGGGTCCAACGACTGTATCGTTACCGGCAATTATTATCTATCCGCTCAGCTACCACCCAACACTCACGGGTGTAGTCACCTCGAAAGGTTCTCATGGATTCAGGCTCTATTCCTTTACACTTGGTTACTCTCTTTTTCACTGGTCGTACGCTTTCCGTACTTCCAAACTTATACTAACATACGTGCATAACTTCCATACTAAAGCTGGCCTTCAATCTTTGGAGTTACTAAATTAAACGATATAAGGCCATTTCCGGCTCTCACAACCTGGTTCCGGTGGAATGCGTCCACGAACTCATAAAACGATTAACTAGACTTGTGCCTTGCACCCTCGTGACCCTGTCACGTAGCGGGACTACTACCAACTGATCCCATTCCATTTCAGGCTATGGGGCGACCCTTAATAGGTCCTCAACATGACTCGGCGTCGTACTTAACTCTTATCCTTGGTCTGACTTAAATTTTTACTACCCGAGAAGGCCTTATGTACCTAAGGTCTCGGAGGTTATCAATATTCTTAGGCTCCCAATTGCCATGCTCCAAGCCTACCTTATCAGTCCCCCCGTAAACGGGTACAATAACTTCTCATAGTACCATAATCGTGTTGTCTTGACCACAACAACCATACTTACTCCATACGGATCTCACCCGTACCATTCTCTTAATCATACCACGTAGCTTAATCTATTAACATAGTCTTTCATCAAGTCCCTTAATTATAACTTCTTAAGGGTCCATTACCTGCTCATACAACTCATCATCTCCTAATTATCTCAAATTAGTACGTAAAACCTTGATGAGAGTTCATTAAACTATTTCATACCTTCCCGGTATTTATTTAGTCCTTACCAATTCCTGGTAATCTAAAACCATTCTAGGCAACACATATGTGACCCTCATACATAAATCCGTATAGATGTATGTCACAATACCAACTATACTACAAACATTACCAACCTGGATACGCAATCCACATAATCTTTCCTGGGTCACTGCTGCCTTTCTCGTAGCTGCAAACAACATAACTTGTTAGGAAGAGACGACCCTAACCACACAGCTCTATCGCACGATCTCAGAGTGAAAAGAATGGAAACCAATCCTAAATGTCCTGCAGCCTCCTGATTATAGATGTGGTGCACAACACAACGATAATCAAGACTCTACTAGACACGATGCGTCAGACACTTTCCGAGGACTAATCGCTTCGATACCACTTTTGTCACGACCACCGGGCTGACGATCGTGCCCTACTGGGCACCATTTCGTATACATCGAGAATAGCGGAACATACACAACTCCCAAAATAAAAATCATGTTTAGACAATAGACATCAACCGGCTAGCCGATAAAGCGCGCTTTTCAGTAACATATACATAATACAAAATTAAAGACATCTGTTTCTTGCAAACCCAATCCACATGTGACTACAAACCTCTAAGAATAACAACTTTGGCGGGACAGGCCCTCCATACCTGAATGTACAATAACGAGATAATACCGTGGATAAGCCTCGAAGTAAGCGAGCTTCTCAACCTTGGTGAACAGTGATCCTAAGAGTGAGGATCAGCAACTGTATACTCTACCGGCATGAACGACCCGAAGGAGTCGATCTGACATGTACCAAGTATGGCGAAAATCAGTAATTAAATCATAAAGTCTAATATAAAGCGGAGACATGTATGATAACTCAAATAACGATACATTGTGCCTTACTAACAATGAGTAAACAAGAGTATACTTTCGCATAAAAATAGGAGGCTCGTGATCAAAGTAGGGCCACCGCGTAGTATCATTAAGCAATCCTACTCGCAGGACTATTTCACCCGCAAGGGTCGTATGGACCGCGTGAGGTAACTTCCTCGCATAGATATCCTCGCATAGGTCGTATAGACCGCATGAGGTATTCTCGCGTAGGATCCGCCCCGCATGGGACTATTTCACCCGCATAAGCCCTTACGGACTCGCATGAGGTATTCCTCGAATCATGGGTAGCAAATCCACGAAATATGCAAATGCCACAAACCCGGGGAATGACCCCGTAATGCACAATATATCACTAGCACAACCGTCTATCATACATAACATAAGCACTACCGGCTTATCATACATAACATAAGCAAGTTAAGAAATCCCCTAACTTCTTATTAGCCTTGTTCATATACATTCTCATTTTAGTTTACTTAAGGCACTAACATGTCATTATAAAATCCGGGAATTTAACCCAAAGTACTACGTACTTCTACTCTTTTAAAAATGACTCTTTTTCATATAGAACTTCCAAGATACTAATAACCGTAGTATCAAGTCATAATTACTTTTCAAGACAAGTCACAATACTTTTTAGAAATACATATTATAGGCTTCTAAATCAAGTGACTTATTTCTCTTAAAACCTTAAGCAATTGATACCTTAAAATCAATTTGCCTTTCATGATTTCAAGTCATTTATCATACTTACCTTACTTAGAGTAAACCACTCTTTTAACTTTCCATAAAGCTATTATAATCAACTTCCCATAAAGTCGTTATACTAGCTTTATACTTTAGACAAATACATTCTTCCTTATATTGTTATACCCCGTACTTCCAGAGTATGTACGTGAGGGCGTACGTACGAAAGTTTAGCCTTAAAGTAGGCAATGGGACGTTTTTTTGGGCACAACTCATTAAAAGAATCGTTTCTAAAATGACGTTTTACACAACTCGCGTAGGATAAATTCGCTATGTCATTTCTAATTTTGCGGATTTTTCCGAAAGGCGAAACACTTTGGATCAACGAGGGCGACCTTGTCACCCTCTCATTGGTGAATGTGTGGCGGTGAGCGAATGGATGGCCATTTTTGTCATGGAGTTGGTAGGATATTTTGTGTGCAAGTTGGCTAGGTACACTTGCCCAAATCTTGACCTTACAACACTTGCCTTGCGTCATCTTGGCCCTGGTTGTGACTTGACCTATAAATACCCCCCAAGATGAAGAGTTCTTCATCCACAAATCTTTCTCCAAGTCTTGAAAATCCTCTCCTCTCCTTGAGCATTTTCGTCAAGCCTCACTCCACTCAGGAAGGCCTTGGCGAATACCCACAGCTGCGGAAACCTACCCTCCCTGGGTAGAAAAGTTGCCTTCTAGTATTGTTATAATGCCCAAAATACCCTAGCCCAAATCCCTTAGTACTTAGTTGAAGTTGTTAAGAACTTCTAAGGGTTCTCGAGCTATCGGAGCTGATAACCAGGAGCTAAACCTTGCTCAGATCGACGTTTTATCTAGGATATTATTGGGCTTACAGAGGTAAATAATCTTGTCCTTCTTTTGTAATTAGAAAATACATACCGTAGAAGTATAGAAATAAGTATTAAATACTTAGAAGGATATTCTGAATAGAATTGGTATTATCACGAGAAGGGTTTAAAGAAGAATAATTGAACTATACTTACTTAGAATTGTTTTCTGATGAGACTTGAGTAGCTCACCGGGTAGGGAAGTGCTGCCCGATTTTTCGTAGAATAAAGGACCCTCTGCTTAGAACTGTTTACGAGTAGTCTAGAGCGTTGATAGGCGTGTCGACTATTATAGGTTGATTCTGCTGCTAGCGCGACATATTCAACTTGGCGGTGGTTTTTAGCCCAGGAAGGTATGTGATTCTTCCTAAAGCATGATATTTTAAAATATATATATATATATATATATAGTACGGTAGACGTACATGTGTTAACTGAATAATAACTACGACAATGTCTTTTGACTTAAGCTTGAATAATAACTACGGCAATGTCTCTTGACTTAAGCCTGAATAATAAAAGATCTTGAAGCATTTCAAAAGAATACTGAATCATTTTTTTAACAGAAGAGAAACAGTTGGTTTTTAAACAAAAGCTTAAAGAGTAGAAACACAATTCTTGCACAACAAAGGCTATCACAACAAGCATAGGCAAGTTTCACAACAACAAGCATAGGCAAGTTTCACAACAACAAGCATAGGCAAGTTTATGACTTCGAGTACTTCCATTTTATGCCTAAGTTCGGTTTAACCTAAAGTACTAACGTTAAATTCCTTTTAAAGAGATTTATTCCTTTTATAAAAGTCACCCGATACAGTAGTATAAAAATGAGTGACTTATATCTTTTAAGTAAACCAAAACAACTTCCATACTTTCTTTTTAAAGTCGAGTTACCACGTTAAAACCAATGATAAAACCTTTCTTTTGTTTTCATAAGGTCGTTATAACCAACTTCCATAAAGTTATAACACCTTATGCTTTAAACCATTTTAAGACAACACAATGCCTTTCTTTTCCCTAAGGTTCCGGTTGCCTAATTTTAATTACGCAAGTCTCTTTTGAAAAGTTTCATAGTTCAATGTCTTAATCTCTTTTAAAACAATTGAGTAACATATGCCGTGGCAGTAGTAGTTATTCTTGTTCATAATCGATCTTATAGCGACCATGATCTAGAAAATGTAATATCATTTTGTCTCATCTTAGCTTCATGCGGATGGAGGTTTCTTGGTTTTAATAATACTTATTCAATACATTTTCCTTTATTAAGCATGAGTGGTTTGTCGATACACATTCGATTTCAAATCATGAAACATTATTCCTTCCAAAACCAAGTACTCATTACTCATGAATGAGGTTTCACACAAACATCCATATTAAGTCAAGTCTCTTATCCTTTAAGAATAAGTCTCTTAACTTCTAAACCATTAAACCATTCTTTTATCTCTCTTGGCGTTACACTAACTTCTCATAAAGCTGGTATAACTCTTATGTTTTCAAACCAAGTACTTCAAAAAGGTTTCTTAATCTTTTAGAATACTCCAATTCTTTTACATCCATCGGTTATAAGTCAAATCGGTTATCTTTTAAAACCATAAAGCATTTCGTTTACATGAAAGTCGTTATAACTAACTTCCCATAAAGCGTTATAACACTTTATGTTTAAAGACAATCAAATACATTTAACACGTATGCGTCATCCGTACTACATAGTTATACACATATCATGCTAAACAGATAGGAAGAGGTTCATACCTCCACTCAAGTTATCGACTAATAGCAAAACGCTCCAAGTACCTCAAACCGTCGGCTACACCTTAAGTCACAGATCACTCCACGCGTAGTACTTCAACCTATAGAGCCAGGCGCTATTAATATCTTTAGATCGACTTAAAAATTCTCTGAAAATCGGCGCACCTCCCGCAATGTGTAAATCTCCTCCTTATCGTAAGGCTACCAAGCCAACCGTGGGTTAACACGTCTAACGGACGTGTAAAATTTTACTACTAATGCTTTACACAATTCACCATGTAATTACGATATGTAATTCTGATTGATTCGATTCTTAAAATTCGTGCTTAAGTCGCAAGACATCGCGTAAGTATTATTCGTGCTTAAGTCAAAAGACATTGCCGCACGGTGTTGTTCAGTTCTATTTATATAGTATACTTAACTATATACTCCTGACATGTAATTTCCAATTACAAATGTAAGGTCAAGAATGTTTACCTCGATAAGCCCAAAATTATCCGAGTTTATATGTCGATCTGAGCAAGGTTTAGCTCCTACTCCAGGCGCTCCAACTCGCTCCAAACAACCCTTAGAAGTTCTAACCAACTTCTACTTAAAACTTCAACTACGGGTGAAGATTTACTTAGGGTTTCGTTTTTGGATTGAGGAAGTATAATAGTATTTTACAGGCTTTGTATAAGTGTAACCTTGGGAATACTACAAGGTATTTGGCTAAAGTATTTTGGGCATTATAACAATACTAGGAGAGTATTTCTATACCACAACAAGGGTATTATACAGAAACAACTAGGCTAGGGGTGTGTAAACATGTAACTGAAAGCCTCTACAAAGGGGTGTTACGGCGAGGGCCTTCAAGAGGGAGGTGTTTCTGCTAGGCTACCAAGGGGAGGGTGTGTGGCGGGCGAGATCACAAGAGGGAGAGGAGGGTTTGAGACTTAGAAAGATTGCTCAATTTTTGGATGAAGAATGTCTTCAAGAGGGGTATTTATAGGTCAAGTGAAAGCCAACCAATGGCCAAGATGTAGACAAGTGTGGTGCAAGTGTAGGGCTAGATTTCAACCATGGACCTTATCCATCTACCACCAACTTGCACAAATATCCTACCTAACCCAAGGCACAAAACGTGCCTTTGCTTGCCTTTGCGAGTCCACTTCACGTCCAATGCGAGGTGACACATGTCACCCTCCCGCTGGTCCAAAATGTTTCGCCTCTCGGAAAAATCAAAAATTATAAATGACATAGCCGGAATTTTCCCTTCAAAGTCATGGAAACGCTTTCGTCGAAAAACGACTCCTTTGGTAGCTATGCACAAATTCGAACCTATGCCTACTTTAAGGCTCAAATTGTATACGCCGCCACGATATACTCTGAAATACGGTATAGCAGTGGGGTTAGCTACCGATGTGAGAATACCACGCGGTCCATGTGACTCCTATGTGGACTGCGGAAGTCGAGGACTAGGCACGCATAATGATACTATGGGCGATTGGCCTTGCTCGATCATTCGCGGCCTAGGAAAGACCCGATTCTGATATATCTATGTTGCTCTTGCTTATGTTGTGCACTATGTGCGATTAATGTTGTATTTGCAAATGGTTTTAAATACTTGATTTTACTTGATACTTTACAGTTTCACATACTTAGTACTGTTATCTTGACCTCCTTGAGGCTGCGTTCGTCAGCAGTAAGGGCAAGCAGTGCTAGATCCACGTCATCCTTAGGATCGCTTTGCTTTGGTGTCGGGAGCTCCATCTTCTAGGAGGCTCTACTTTGGGTATGATCTCCTGTATTGTAGATAGTTTTGTACATTCAGGGTATGGCGGGGCTGTCCGCCATAGTTGTTTACTGTAGAAGTGTGTAGTCTTATTATGCGATTGGGATGTAGCGCAAAACTATGTTTATATATATATCGTAGAAAGGCGACATTTTCATATAAGCGTGTCTAAATTTTCATTTGATTCATGTCTTGTTTTATATTCGTGATTTTCTACGATGTATGACTACTTGGGTGCAGGTAAGGCACGATCACGCCCCGAGGCAGTCGTGACAAAAGTGGTATCGAGCGGTTAATCCTCGGAAAGTGTCTCTGACCGTATCTCCCAGTAGAGTCTTGATTATCGGTGTGTTGTGCACCACACCAATAATCGAGAGGCTATAGGATATTTAGGATTGGTTTCCATTCTTCTCACTACGAGATCGTGCTTTAGAGATGTGTTATAAGTCGGACCCTCTAACGTATTCCTTTTACATGATTATGCCTCACGTAAGGCAACCGGGCCCGAGAAGCGCAAAGCGTAGAGTCGCTAGTAGGACAAGGAGTTACGAGGCACAGGCCCGATTCTTACCCGAGGCGATACCTCGGGCGAGTTCCATGACGCCCGGCCCAGAGACCACAGTACCCACCTCGTCCCGCGGCTGGGCGGAGAGTTAGAAATCTGAGAGATGGCCCGACTATTGGCTAGGATTGTGGCGAACATGAGGATAAATTGAATCTGGCGATTCAGTTCAGCCCGTGCTTGGCACTGTGGTTCACGAGGCGAGATAGTTTGAGGCTGCGGACTTCTGAGTTGTTGTCGCGAGTTTTACTGGTCGAGGCGGAGGATGATCGCGAGGAGTTCATCGTCGGCTCTGAGAGGATTATGAGTGATCAGCGTCGAGGCGAGTCGGTGATCTTCGGTTCGTCGGTGCGTGATACATGATCGATTGGTTTGATCGTGGGAGTTATCCCGAGGAAAGCAGCGTCCCAGCTACTTGGGATGAGTTCTCGGAGGCTTTCCTCACTCACTTCTTGCCTCGCGGATGAGGAGAGCGCGGGCAGATTTCTAATGCGAGGCAGAGGGCGCCTTGGTTAGGGAGTACAATGTCGAGTTCGATTCTTTGGCTCGATATGTCCCTGCATTGGTAGCGGATATGGAGGGCGGTGCATCGCCACGCCGGGGCTAGATGATTATATGGCCGAGTCTTGTGCGGGTGTGTCTCTTGACGAGCATGGACATTACCATGCGAGCTCGTGCACTTGGATGCGAGGCGCGAGGCCGACGAGTCGATAGATATCGGTATCGAGAAGAAGGCGGGCGGCGGTTCTTTTGGTAGTTCGGGGTGGGCGGCCTGTGGCGATCTAGATTTGCACCAAGCCGGCTCGAGCACTCCGCATCATTGTCGATGCGGCCCGAGTATTGGCGAGTCGGGGCGGGACCTCAATTTCGAGTAGCGGTGCTAACCGATCGAGTCCGCTTCGGTGTGTCGTATGGCGAGTTCCATTCGAGGTTGCGGTACTACTCGGGAGCTTGCTACACGTGGCGCCAGGTCATTTTGCGAAATGCTGTCGGCGGCGGCGCGATGGTAGTCGGCTGCGAGATCGGTTCCGGTTCTTCATCCGGCGATTACTCGCCCGGGCAAGGTACTCGTGGGCGGCCGGTGTGGCGGTCGTGGCGCGGGTCGATTCTAGCGGTCCTCGAACGCATTTATGCCTTGTCGGCCAGCGGGACGGAGGCCTCGCGATGTAACGGTACCTTATCGATCTCGATATTGATGTATATGCCTTGATAGATCCGGGTTCTACTGCATCTATATATCTCCCTTGCTAGTAGGATAGGGATAGAGCACGAGTCCATAGACCACTTTCGGTAGCTACGCGATGGTGATTCGGTGGTAGCTCGGCGGGTATATAGAGCTTGTCTGTGACCATATCTGATCGTCGGACCCTAGCGAAACTTGATAGAGTTGGATATGGTGATTTCGGCGTGATCATGGGTATGGATTGGCTAGCTTCTTGCTACGCCCATGTAGCTGCGAGGAGAGAGTAGTGCAGTTCCAGTTTCTGAGGCCGGTTGTCGAGTGGGAGGAACAGTATCGTAGGGTAGGTTTATTTCCTACCTCGAGGCTAGGAAGATGGTGCGAAGAAGGGTACATCTACAATCTCGTTCGGGTGTTTGATCTCGAGGCTGCGGTACCAGATTTTGATCGATTCGGTAGTCGAGAAGTTCCCAGACGTGTTTCGGGCGACCTCGGGTATCCTCACGAGAGGAGATAGAGTTTTGCATCGATGTCTTGCGGACACTCGGCCTATTTCCATTCGCCATCTGAGAATGGCACGCCGAGTTGAGAGAGTTGAAGACCGGTGAGAGATTTCTTTGGAGAAGGGTTTCATCGAACCTAGTGTTTCTCCAGGGAAGCGCGGTGTGTTCGTGAAGAAGAAGAAGGGCGGGGCTGCGCATGTGTGTTGATTCTGACGGTGAACAAGGTGACCATTAAAACGAATACACGCTTCCCGGGATTGATGATTTGTTCGACCGATTGCGGTGCGAGATGTTTCTCAAGATTGATCTGCGATCGGGCTATCATCAGTGCGAGTCGAGAGGCGGATGTCCCTAGGCTGCATTCGGACGTGACGGGCATTATGAGTTGAGTCATGTCTTTTGGGTTGACGATGCTCGGCGGTATTCATGGATTTGATGAGCCGAGTGTTCAAGCCATTTTGGACACGTTTGTGATAGTGTTCATCGATGATATCTTGGTTTATTCTCGCTCGAGGCGAGAGCACGCGGGCATTTGAGGCTGTCTTGTGATTCTCGAGACCAGCGGTTATCGCCAAGTTTTCCAAATGTGAGTTTTGGTTAACCGGTGGCTTTTCTTGGGCATATTGAGGGTGATGGCATTCGAGTGGATCGGCCAAGATCGGCGATCGGGACTTGGCCTGACCTCTACTCCGATAGAGGTTCGCGATTTTACGGGCCTTGCGAGTTATTGCTCGGTTCGTAGAAGTTTGCTTCTATCTACGCACCATTGACTAGGCGACTCGGAAGCGGCTAAGTTTGATGGACGATGCGTGTGGCGAGGTTTCGATTCTTGAAGGAGGCGGCGGCCGCCCGTTCTTACTCTTCCGGAGGTCGACGGTTATGTCGTGTATTGTGATGCGTCGGGCATCGGGTTGGGATGTGTGTTGATGCGGCATGGAAAGGTTATAGCGTATCGTCGGCGGTGAAGAAACACGAGAGGAACTACCCGCGTGATTTGAGTTAGCGGCGGTGATTCACGCCTTGAAGATGGAGGCACTATTTGTATGGGGTTCGTGTGGATATTTATACAGACCACAGAGCCTCGGTATATCTTCACAGAGAGAGCTAAACTTACGGCGAGAGCGGTGGTTAGAGCTTTCAAAGATTATGATGTTGACATCCTGTACCACGGGAAGGCGATGTTATGGCGAATGCCGCTTAGTCGTAGGTCCATGGGTAGCCTATCGGATGTGCGGCCAGGAGAGGAGGGGCATGGTTCGTGATTTGCATCGATTAGCGAGCCTTGGTGTCCGTTTGATTGATTACGATAGCGGATGGAGTTCGAGTTCGTGAGGTTCTGCGAGTCTTCCGTCGTCGAGGAGGTGAAGAGGCGTTGATTCGAGGATCGATTTTGATTCGGTATCGTGATCTGACCGCTTCGTGAGGGCAAGGTCCTTTGGTAGCACGATGGGGTGCTAAGGATTGAGCGAGTTGTGTGTTCGGATGTTTGAGGACTTGGCGAGTTCTTGGGGAAGCCTGTAGCGGCGTTACTCATCCGTCGAGTGCGACCAAGATGTACCACGACCTTAGATACGTGTATTGGTGGGATGGCTTGAAGAGGGACATTGCGAGTTCGTAGCTCGGTGCGTGTTGTCGGCGGTGAAGGTAGAGCACCATAGGCACGGTGGTTTGTTGCGACGATTGAGATCGACACGGAAGTGGGAGGTGATCAACATGGACTTTATCGCGGGATTGCCTGCTTTCGGAGGAGACATGATTCTATATGGGTTATCGTCGGCGGTGTGAAATCAGCCCACTTTCTTCCGTCGGGGCGACTTTTTGGTGAGGATTATGCCGACTTTACATCAGAGATCGTCGGGTGCATGAGTCCCTATTTCGATCATATCGGCAGAGGCCCGGTTTACGGCTAACACGGAGGTCTTTCGAGAAGGGTTTAGGGGCCTTGAGTGAGCACGTCTGCATTCCATCCACAGACAGACGGACAGGCCCAGCGCACTATCCAAAATCTTGAGGATATGCTACGGGCCTGTGTTATCGACTTCAGGGGTATCTGGGAGGATCATTTGCCTCTAGTTGAGTTTGCGTATAATAATAGCTACCACTCCAGTATTCAGATGGCACCTTATGAGGCATTGTATGGGAGGAAGTGCAGATCGCCGATAGGTTGGTTTGATGTAGGCGAGGTGCAGTTAGTGGGACCAGATTTGGTGCGTGAGCGATGGATAAGGTGAAGCTTATCCGGGAGAGGTTCTTGGCGGCTCGAGTCGGCAGTCATATCGCAGATCATCGTCGTCGGCATCCGGAGTTCGAGGTTGATGATTGGGTTTTCTGAAGGTGTCACCCATGAAGGGTGTGATGAGATTCGGAAGAAAGGAAACTCGGCCCAGGTACATTGGGCCTGTCAGTTGTCGCGGGGTAGGCAAGGTTGCTCTACGAGTTGGATCTGCCGTCCGATCTGGAGGCGATGCATCCGGTGTTTCATGTTTCTATCTTTGAGGAGAGGTGTATTGGGGATCCATCTAGGGTGCATCCGATTGGCGATGTCGGTGGCGAGGGGTTATCGTATGAGAGATTCTCATAGCGATAATCGATCGTCGGAGTTAGGCGTCTGCGGACGGGGCGTGGCTTAAAGTCAAAGTTACGTGGCGAACGAGCTCGAGGAGGAGATGGCGTGGGAAGGCGAGGAGGACATGAGGCGAAGTATCCTCACCTATTCCCCACACCTCGGGTAATTCACTTTCCTACTTGTAAATTTTCGTTATCGTTTATGCCTAAGTGTTGTTACGTGGCGTGTGTGGCATTTGCAAGCTGTTTAAGTTATGAAGAATCTTATCGTTAATCGTCTTGGGAAGGAACATTCGGGACGAATGTTTCTAAGGAGGAGAATGTTATACCCGTGCTTCCAGTATATGCGTGAGGCGTGCGTCACGAAAGTTTAGCCTTAAAGTAGGCAATGGGGCGTTTTTTGGGCACAACTCATTAAAAGAATCGTTTTTCGACGAAACGTTTTACACAACTCGCGTAGGATAAATTCGGCTATGTCATTTCTAATTTTGAGGATTTTTAGAGAGGCGAAACACTTTGGACCAACGAGAGGCGACACTTGTCACCCTCTCGTTGGTGGATGTGTGTGAAGTGGCCGAATTGGATGGCCATTTTGTCATGGAGTTGGTAGGATATTTTGTGTGCAAGTTGGCTAGGTACACTTGCCCAAATCTTGACCTTACACTTGCCTTGCACTTGGCATCATCTTGGCCCTTGGTTGGCCACTTGACCTATAAATACCCCTTAAGATGAAGAGTTCTTCATCCACAAATCTTTCTCCAAGTCTTGAAAATCCTCTCCTCTCCTTGAGCATTTTCGTCCAAGCCTCCACTCTCCCACACCTTGTGAAGGCCTTGGCGAATACCCCCACAGCCTGGCGAAACCTACCCCTCATGGTAGAAAAGTTGCCTTAGTATTGTTATAATGCCCAAAATACCACAGCCCAAATCCCTTAGTACTTAGTTGAAGTTGTTAAGAACTTCTAAGGGTTCTTGGAGCTATCGGAGCGTCTAACTTAGGAGTTAAACCTTGCTCGGGATCGACGTTTTATCTAGGATATTATTGGGCTTACCGAGGGTAAATAATCTTGTCCTTCTTTTGTAATTAGAAAATACATCTTTGTAGAAGTATAGAAATAAGTATTAAATACTTAGAAGGATATTCTGAGAATAGAATTGAACTGTTATCACGAAGAAGGGTTTAAAGAAGAATAATTGAACTATACTTACTTAGAATTTGTTTTCATAGTAGACTTGAGTAGCTCAGGGTAGGGAAGTCTGCCCGATTTTCCGTAGAATAAAGGACCTCTCGCTAGAAGCTGTTTACATAGTAGTCTAGGCGTTGATAGGCGTGTCGACTATTATAGGTTGATTCTCTGCGCGACATATTCAACTTGGCGGTGGTTTTGTAGAAGGTATGTGATTCTTCCTAAAGCATGATATTTTAAAATATATATATATAATGCGGTGACGTACATGTGTTAAGCGAATAATAACTATGGCAATGTCTTTTGACTTAAGCACGAATAATAACTACGGCAATGTCTCTTGACTTAAGCTGAATAATAAAAGATCTTGAAGCATTTCAAAAGAATCTTGAATCATTTTTAACGAGAAAGCAGTTGGTTTTTAAACAAAAGCTTAAAGAGTTATACTAGCTTTATGGGAAGTTAGGTATAACCACTTAAGAATGATAATAAGCCCATTTACTTAATTGCTTATAAGAACCTTGTATTGATTTACGTAAGGCATATTAAGATTGTTTGATAAATAGACATACTATGATGCTATGTGTGTTAGTGTCTTGTGATGTTGTGAAAGGGGTCATTCTTGTTGTGCTTACTTTGCTGAGCGGTAAGTCGGTTATCTTTGTTATTATATCACCTACCCCTTGGCTGGTTATCACAGGGCTTGCCACCTTGATGCGGGTCTATACGGGCGGTGCGCTGTGAGACTATGCGGTGCGGGAGCTCGAGGATTGATCATTCGGGTGTTTTAGCCCGTCACGGGGATGCCCTATGCGGTGCAGTGACTATACGGTCTATTGAGACTATGCGACTGCGGGAGTCGAGGAGAGTAGGGGTTAGCTACCCCGTCACGAGAATACCTAAATGCGGGTATGTGTGTGACTTTATGCGGTGCGGGAAGTCGGGACTAGGCACGCATAATGATACTATGGGCGATTGGCCTTGCCCGATCATTCGCGGCCTAGGAAAGACCGATTCATCGTATATCTATGTTGCTCTTGCTTATGTTGTGGCACTATGTGCGATTAATGCAGTTGTATTTGCAAATGGTTTTAAATACTTGATTTTACTTGATGCTTCTGATTTCACATACTTAGTACTGTGATCGACCTCGCCGAAGTGCGTTCATGCCGAGTAAAGGCAAGCAGGTGCTAGATCCACATCCTTAGGATCTCTTTGCTTTGGTGTCAGGAGCTCCATCTTCTCCGAAGGCTCTACTTTTTGGGTATGATCTCCCTGTATTGTAGATAGTTTTTGTACATTCAGGGTATGGCGGGGCCCTGTCCCGCCATAGTTGTTTATTTCCTAGAAGTGCAGTAGTGTTATGCAGTTGGGATATAACTGCAAAACTATGTTTATATATATATGCCGAAAGGCGACATTTTATCATATAAACTGTGTCTAAATTTTCATTTGATTCATGTCTTGTTTTATATTCCGCTGATTTTCTCTGATGTATGACTACTTGGGTGCCCGGGTAAGGCACCAGTCACGGGCCCCGGAACGGGTCGTGACATATATCCAAGGGACTTATACTTTTAAAACGAAACAAGTATCATATACTTTTAAAATACTTCAAGTCCCTTAACTTTAGTAAAGAAGTTTCTTAACTTTTAGAAACTGAGATATCCTTAATATTTTTAAACAAGTGAGTTAATTCCCTAACTCAACCAACTTGAACATTCTTAAAATAAGCCAAGGATATCAAATGGACTAGATTTGTCAAAATCTCGTACGTCTACCGTACTATATATTTACAACTATTCATGCTCAAGAGATAAGAAAGTTCCACATACCTCTTCGGTTCAATCCACTTGCTAAGTCCAATATGCCGTACGTAGTATGTCAACCTATAATGACCATAATACGTCTATTAACTTCTAGCTTCAAACGTAGAATATTCCAAGTGTAAAGTCACAAAATTCTACGGAAAATCGGACAGCACTTCCTTTGTTTCTACATACTTTTCCACCTTTTTCAATGCCCGAATTCAATAACCAAACACGCCACATTTAAGGCTCAATAATGTAGTTATCAATAGGGGATTACATGCCTACAAGACGTGTATAATTCCGCCCCACAAATTAATATCAAACTAGTCCAACATACAAAGTCATTCTCGGCCAAAGGTGTAACAACATATCAACCTTTCCAATTTCTTTTCAATTCAAGTTGTTTAGTATAACATGTTATCAAGCCGCAATCGATTATAACTACTACAATCTTCAAGTAGGTAAATACGGCGATTCTAATTAACGACCAAATTGTATTTCAATTTCAAATGGCTCAATGTCAATTCGGATTTAGGCTACTACAATCCATATCACTTATCAATCTTCAATACATATACTTCATGCTAGTTAAAATGTAAGGCTACAATATGTAATCTTGTAACACTTAAGAAAGCGAGATTGTTACCTTAGTGAGCCTTAATCCACTTCAAGATCCAAGTCGCTTCCTAGCAACTTAAAGCCTCTTCGACACTCCAATCCGCCACTTGAAGCCCTTACAAGATCACAACCAACTTTCCTTAAGTTCCCAATCCAAAACCTAGGAAAGTGACTAGGTTTTCACCTTGCGACTAATACGAAAACGCCACTTTTCCGGGATCTTTCTATTGGGATACACTTACAATACCCTTAGGTACCTTTGTTTAAAGTATGGGGATTATTGGACAACAAACGAAAAAAAATCATGTAGTGAAGAGGGCAAACCCGAGAGCTCCTCCATGAGTTCTTCCAATTTTCTTGAAAATTTAGCTAAGTGTAGAACTTGTCTTGCTACTAGTACATATATATAACACTATGGAGGGTTAAGATTAGAACAAATGGGTGGCCTAGATGAGTTTCACAAGGATCAAGCCCAAGTGGTCTTGACTTAGTCAACAATATCAAGCTCTAGCTTTAGCAAGACTTGGTCATCTTCAATTATGGTCAAATGACCATTTTATCCATGTCAATTTCGTCCAAGACCACTAAGGGGCGGTGACACGTGTCGCCCTCCCGTTCGTCGCAATATTTCGTTTTCCGACAAATTCCAAAATTCCGATAAATTTTTACTCGTCTCAAATCTTAACATTTTTGAGTTCTTACGTACATTCTTATAAATATATCCTGGAATTCCGGGGTGTAACACCCACGAACTCAATGACGATATAAAGCTAGCGCGTCCCTTCTAGGCAGATCAACACCAGATTTAATCACGTCAATATCAAAACTCTAGCTAGTCCCACAAACTGGGTAGTCAGGAGTGCAAAACTATGATGCAAGAAGGAGATCAATGAGAGAGTCCTAAGCTATGGAAATTTCCTTATGTAATCATAAGGTTGCAGCCGTGGGCCTCCTTAAACCCTTGCCATGGTAAACCCAAAGGGAAAAACCCACGGTCAAGGGAAGAGTACCTATTCGGACATGGGATGAGCCCACCCTCGTCACGTTATGCTGCTAAAAGATATTATCCATAGTACCTGAGACCTATAAGTCCTAAATTCTCGCGCTTATCCACAAACCGGGAAGTCACGGTATACAACAAAATAAGATGAACTCCCGCCAATCCCATACGTCGAGTGGTCAAGAGACTCCAGCTGATCCCACAGGTCGGGTAGTCTGGAGATTCACACATCAACTCATAGCCTAGCCCGCAGCCAAAGTAACGAAGTTGTCTTGGAATAGGGGGTACAAGGCAAACAAGATTTTGTAGACGCTGGTCTTGATCCTACACAGAATAGCTTCTCTATTGAGTATTGACCCGTAAAAAATAATCTTGTTTCTCTCCGTCCAAATGTGGTAGACGACGGTGGCTAGCCCAGCCCATTTTGCTTTAGCTTGCCAATCCGTACCACGTCACTCTTTCTTAATATATTTCAAAGCGCTATCGATGATGGTCATAGCCCTCCGGATGCCAAGATAATTCTTGACCCTGGACCAAAGGTAACTACTGACCGAGCAACTGAAGAATAAGTGCATTGTTGACTCATCTGAATGGCCACATAGGGAGCACCTTCTATCAATATCCATATAAGAGACTCTATCCTTCGTTCGTAATCTCTTCCTTGCACAAAGCCACAAAATGAAAGCCTGCTTTGGAATGATACAGGAACTCCAAACGTCTTTCGCCCAAATCACCGACTGCCCATATGTCCTGAAGTAATCATAGGCATTGTGGTTGCTACGGAAGTCCAAATAACATGTCGCCATGGTAGCAGCCGCCCGGTCATGGGACCCTTCACGTTCTATAATGATGTCACGAATAATCAGAAACAACTTGATTAAAGGAGAGTCATCCTTCTTTGCAACCCACGTCCAAAAGTTGTTGTTGTTGCTAAGATACATGTGATTGATCCATCGAATCCAGAGCGTGTCCTTCTTTTGATGGATGTTCCAAAGGTATTTAGCAAGCAAAGCAAGATTCCAGGCATTGAGATCTC
This sequence comes from Przewalskia tangutica, assembly GCA_029844215.1. Taxonomy (NCBI): domain Eukaryota; kingdom Viridiplantae; phylum Streptophyta; class Magnoliopsida; order Solanales; family Solanaceae; genus Przewalskia; species Przewalskia tangutica. Next base: position 120,421,760 of record CM056720.1, read on the forward strand.
TGATTCCGAGGCCACCCTCGGCTTTGTTACACCCCGTAAGTCCAGGACATGTATAAGAGAATGTACGTAAGGAATCAAGACTTGGAAATTAGTACGAATGGAAGAATTGTTTTTCCGACGGAAAATCTTCCGAACGTCGGAAAGGAAAAATGTTCGTTGTTGAGAATTGGATTCTCAAAATGCATTATTTGAAGAGTATGGAACTTATTAACATTATGGAAATTTATTTTTACGGATTTGGTCATGTGGGGCCCACCCGAGGAATTTTACGTTTTGTGGGGTTCACGAGGGTTACGGAATTTTATGGACGAATGAGAGGGCGACACGTGGCACCCCCACATATGGTCTTGGACGATTATGGTAAGGTTAGAATGGTCATTTGACCATTGTGGATGATAAGTCTTGCTAGCTTGATATTATTGACCAAGTCAACTTGCCACTTGTGTAGTTATCCATGTGTTCTTCATCCTAGCCACTCAAGTGTTGCAATCTAAGCCCTCCATTGTGTTTTATATACCACACTAGTAGCAAGACAAGGTCTTCCACACTTAGAAAAATTAGAGAAACTCTTGTGCTCACTAAATAGCTCTCGGGTTTGAGGTCCATTCCACACAAAAAATTTGTAGTTTTGATCCATTATTCACAAGACTTAAACCCAAGGTCCCTAAGGGTATTGTAAGGATATCTCAATAGAAAGATTTCGGAAAAACGACGTTTTCACGTTAGTCGCAAGGCGAAAACCTAAGTAGTTTTCCTAGTTTTGGATTGGAAATGGAAGAGAAGTTGGTTGTGAACTTCTAAAGGCTTCAAATAGCGGATTGGAGCGTAAAGGAAAGGAGCTAAGAATTGCTAAGGAGCGACTTTGAATCTTGGAATTTTTAAGGGCTTATAAAGGTATAATTCTTGTCGTTTTAGCAATTAAAGTTTACTTATCATTGTAGTTATGGATATTAGCAAGCATGAGGTTTATATTATGAATTTTGATAAGTGAATTGGCTATTGGAACCCTAATCCGAAAACTAGCATGTTTAGCCTTAAGATTACAATTCAAGTTGATTATTAGTTTAAGTCGTCGCATGTTGTATAAAGAAGGAAATTGTAGTTGTTGAAGTTGTTTATGACTATATAACATGTTAGACCTTAGAACTTGGAATTGGAAAAAGATTGGATAAGACTTAGTGTTGTTGTATATGTTGGCCGAGAATGGCTTGGTTGTTAAACTACTTGGTATTAATTGTGGGGCGGAATTTTACACGTATTGTAAGGCGTGTAATCCCCTTTGGTTGGTTGTTGTTTTGAGCCTTAAATGTGGCGTGTTGGTTATTGTATTCGGCCTTGAAAAAGGTGTCAAAGTATGTAGAAACAAAGGAGGTGCCCGATTTTCCAGAGAATAAGTTGTCACGCCCGAACCCCGGCTCGTGGATCGGTGCCCTACCTGGGCACCCTTCTACCTTAACAACTAAGTAAACTGCGGAAATTAAATAACGCCTCATTTTTTTTCAAATCAACGTACGTGCAAGGGCAAAGCCGACAAGGCTGCCATATAATATACATAATCAAAAGACACTACATCGTATACGAGTCCAATCCCACATATGAATACTGCACTTAAGAGTTATATCAACTATGACGACAAGGCCCCGTGCATCTACAATCGCATAAAAAGCATGTATTGAATGAACTATACCAAAATGATAAACTCCTGAACAAAGGGAGCTATCCAAAAACTCTGAGCAGGGTCCTACACCTGCAGATCACCAAATCAAGACTAAACTCGGCAGATGAACACGGCCTCGGCGAGGTCAAGAAAGAATGTACCAAGTATGCTGGTGAAAATATCAGAATGAAATCATAACAGTCTAAACAAAACAGAGACATGATGATAGCCAACCTACAAGCATACACAACACATAAGCAATCATATTAAGTCGTGGACGCGTGCCTCAAAGTCATTACTAAAATATAACTACGGGTCTCACGCCATAATATCAATCATGCCCGTGGAATCCTTCCTCACTACCAAGATCCATGATATAATATAACACCAATAGGCATACATGAACACCAAGTCCCACTCGTGTCCTAAAATCAGACGAGCCAAGTAGAAAACGAACCACTGATCCACTGCATCATAAACCGACGGGCAAGACGTAAAGCCAACTACCGATTCACTGCGGCTATCAATCGACGGGCAAGTACGAATGCTAACTACTGATCCAACTCGGCACTAAATCTCATGGAGGGCGAATCCATAAAAATATCCCACGTGGTCGCATGCCGGAATCCCACATCGTATAAGTGACCACTGGGGTAACACAAACAACCGAATCTAACCCGCCTCCTGGTCACATGCCCCGGAATCCCACATCGTATAAGCATATCCAAGGAGTAACACAAATAATGTAAGCATACCCGTGGAATCCCACATCACTGTCGGTACGTCCAAGTAAACTTACAACAAGACAGCCGACCATTCAACCGAGAGTCGCGACAACGTAATAAAACATAATACGTGCACTAAAAAGCTATCACCAGCACACATAGGCAAGTTCATAAAATCTTTAGACTTTCATTTTATAAACTGTCACGACCCGACCACGGGCCCGCGACTAGTGCCTTACCCCGGGCACCCTAGTGATACAACATCAGATAAAATCAGCGGAAATGAAAACTTACACATGAAACAAGATATACAATAATGAAATAAGAAAACAAAGCAACCAAAATGGTTACCTTTCAATATATAAATAAAACATGAACCCAATAAGCATATCCCTTTACAAACTCGCCACAACAGCATTACCTGCACTTCTAAGAATGTTATAACAACGACGGACGGGGCTCCCGCCATACTTCGAATGTAAGTACTTACAACGACAGTGGACTATACTAAAGATAAGCCTCCGAGAAACGGAGCTTCCTAAAACGCTGAATCGTGATCCATGAGCGAGGATCAATAATCGTGTACTTACCGCGTGAACGCAAATTCCAAGCGAGGTCAAGACAACAGTACTAAGTATGTGAAATGAAAATATTGTAAATGAAATCATAGTAGTCTATATAAAACAGAGACATATATGATAACCAAACTACGCATATACATGTAAGCGATACGCTAAGTCGTGGACTCACGCCTCAAAGTCATCACTCAAATATAACTACGGGTCTCATGCCCGCAACATCAATCATGCCCGTGGAACACCTTCCTCACCGCTTCAGCCTACGATAACCACACCAAGGAGTACACATGAACACCGTGTCCCACTCGTCATAAAACCGTGACGGCAAGTACGGCGCTAACTACGATACCAAAGCCGCATCATCAATCGACCGGCAAGTACGAAGCCAACTACGGATACCAAAGTCGTACTAACAAATCTATATAACCATACCACGGCCGACCCGGGCAAGTATGGCCAACTACCGATACCACCGCGCCACGAATGGCCGGCAAGTACGAAGACTAACTACGATACCGCCGAATTACGAGACTTCACAAAACCGAACGGGAAAGTGCGAGGCTAACTACCGATACTGTCGAATCACCACGACTGGGCAAGTATGAGAGCCAACTACCGATACTGCCGAATCAAGAAACCTCGTGGAGAGCTAGTCCATGGAATAATAATCACGTGTCGCACTGCGGAATGCTCCACACCGCAGACGTCCAAGTAAGATCATAAAAAATCAGCCGGCCCTCCATCAAGAGACGCGGTGGTATAGAAATACAATACTAGCACGACAAGGCTATCACACGCAAACATAGGCAAGTTACACACAACTCAAGGTACTTTCATTTTATGCCAAAGTCCAGGTTTTAACCCCAAAGTACTACGTACGTTAAATTCTTTTTAAAAGATCCATTTCTTTTACAAAGGTCACCCGATGCCTGTATTATCAAAATAGAGTGACTAACATTTTAAGTAAACCAAAACAACTTCCATACTTTCCTTTTTAAACCAAATTAAGACAATACTATGCCTTCTTTTTAGACCAAAACACTTCTCCTTTTAAAGTCAAGTTACCATTTTAAAACTAATGATAAAACCATTCTTTTGTTTTCATAAAGTCGTTATAACTAACTTCCCATAAAGCTGTTATAACACTTTATGTTTTAAACCAATTTAAGACAAAACCATGTCTTTCTTTAAACCAAAACTCTTCAAGTCCTCAAGTCTCTTTTCTTTTAGAAATCAAGTTCCTTAATATTTCACATCAAGTCATTTATAAGTCAAGTCTCTTATCTTTTAAAAACCACAAACCATTTCTTTACCTACATAAAGTTGTTATAGCAAACTTCCCATAAAGCCGTTATAACACTTTATGTTTTAAACCAACCAAATTCATTTAGCACATGTACGCTTACCGCACTACATAGTTCACAACAATCATGCTAGAAAAGATAGAAGAGGTTCACATACCGCGACGATTATCGATAATTAGCAAAACGCTCCACGCATTTCAACCTTGCTCGCCTTTTCCACCCTTCAAGTAGAATACGCTACTCGTAGTACTTCAACCTATAAAGGCCACAAACGCCTATCAACCTCTAGATTTCTTCGTAGAATAATTCTAGATACAAGATTCCTTATTCTACTGAAAATTAGAAGACTCCCCGCAACCACAAAAATCTCCTCCTCTAATGAGGCCTACTACCAAACCAACAATCCGGGGTTACACGCCTAACGATGTACAATTCTACAATTTTAACACTTCATCTAAGCTATGAAGATTTTTCTAGGCTTCATTTTGCGACTATGGAATAAAGTAAGATTTCTGCTCTTGGTTGGGTTTTTTGGAATACCACAAGGGATTTAGGCTAAAGTATTTGAATAACAACAATACTTGAAGAATTCTACTCAAGTGGGGTTGTTTGGACGAGAACTCACTAAGGAGGAGGGGAATTTTTGCCTTGAAACTTTCTAATGTGGATGAAATAAAGTCTCGCACACGCGGGTATTTATAGGAAATCAATGGCCAAGATCTAGGCAAGTGGATGGTGAGGATGGGTACATGTGTGGGTAGTTGGCCAACCATTTGGCTACCACAAAATGGGACAAGTGGCCACCACAAAATGGGCCACTTGTCCACCAAAAACGCTCCACTTGTCTTCTCCACTCGCCAACACGGCCACACGGGTGACACGTGTCGCCCCTACTCGCCCAAAATATTTCATCTTCCAAAATATCCGTAATGCCAAAAATCAAAATAAAGTGGGCCCTACAAAACCAGAATTTTCGTGGGCCCCACGTGACCAATTTCGAAATAAAATTTCATAATTCTCAAATATTCCAAAAAGTCCAAATACCAAACTGGGAATCCACCCTTTAACGAACATTTTCCCTTCACAAAATCCGAAACTTTTCCGTCGAAAAATCACATCTTTCTTCCTTTCCAATTTATCACGTATTCTCGCACGCACGCCCTCGTATACATACCTCGAACTACGGGTGTAACATTCTTCCCCCGTTAGAAACATTCGTCCCGAATGTTCCTTCTAAGCCTCTAATCATACAAGCGCCGGTATAGTCTTCACTATTATACTTACAAAACCAATTATGCCACATATGGCCATAATATAACATACGCGCAAACTCAATCCAAGCCAATGATAAATCACCCCTAACGTGTATAACAACACAAAAACTTCCACCCATGGTCCAAAGGATACTTTCTTCACATCTATACTTATAAAAATGACACTTCACATCTTCGCCTCTTTTCTTACTTGTCGTACCCTCCTCGTATACTCGAACTCTTCCTCATATACTTACCACATTTCTGTCATTGCTTCAGTTTCCAAAATTTCGGGGTTACTATCTCTAAATTGGTCATCATTAACTGGGAACACTCTGGAGGGATCTCCGATTACTCTTCCGAAACATAGCAACATGGAATACCGGACGTACTGCCTCCTAAGTCGGACGGCAATGTTAACTTATAGGCAACCTGGCCTATTCTACTATTATCTGAAAATTCCCAAAGTACCTCGGGCTAAGTTTCCCCTTCTTTCCAAATTTCGTCACACCCTTCCGGGGTGGTACCTTCAAGAAGACTCACCGTCAACCTGAACTCCAAGTCATCGTCCGCACGACTTCTGTTGACTCTGAGCTGCTAATAACTTCTTCTGGATAAGCTTCACCTTATCCACATCCTGCTGAAACAAGTAGGGACCAAACTATCTGAACCTTGCCGACATCGAACCAATCGACCGGCAACCTACACTTCCGCCCATACAAGGCTTCATAAGGCACCATCCGAATCGAAATGGTAGCTAGTATAATACTCACTCAACAAGAGGCAAATAATCCTCACAGCTACCCTCGAAATCAAAACACTGCCCGTAACCTATCCTAAAATGTCCGGATAAATGCGTTGTTCGTCCGTCGCCCGGCGGGTGAATGCACATCTGAGACTCACCGAAGTTCCTAACCCCGCCGTAAAACCTCCCAAAAGAAATAGCCATAAACGGGCTCCATCGTCGCCATAAAAATAAAAGTAGGAACCCTGCAGCCTTACAACCTTCCGATATACAACATCTCGCATAACCTCCGCCGAGTAAATACCCCGACTAAAAGACAAGATGGGCTGACCCCATCGGCCCTACTACCGGTCGAACGCATCCACAAACTCGCACGATGGTTATCTAAACTTAGCCTAACACCTCGTGACTTATCATCTAGCGACCACCTCAACCGACCCCACCACATTCCGGCTGCGGTTGACTCGCGAAATGGCCTCAACCCGACCCACTTCAGACTAAACTCGCTCTCGATCCGAACAATCTTACCAGTTCACGTCATGAAAGCTACTACTTCCATCTCACACTACCCATGGATTTATCACAACTTACACCATGCTAACCGAACATAGCATTCCACATGTATCTACCATAACAACTTAAACAAGTCTCTTAAAGTCAAGATCTCCTCAGAACCATCGCTCACTTTCCTTTGCCGCTCTAATCAAATCTTGCTCACTGGGCGATAAATAAGGTGATGAACCACCACCGATCCCGGCGTCGAGTCGTAACATCCGCGCCACCTCGCCGACAATTTCTCGCAAATGGCTCGCCGGCCGCAAGCCTAACAAGCTATCTAAGTAGTACGACACTCCCCATAAGAACCCCTACCACAACGACCATACCGAGTGGGGGTGGCCTCCGATGGCTAACACCCCTTTCTCTCCGATCCATCAATCAGAATCGACTGTAGGCTAAGTCATCCCACTGTATCCCTCCTACTAGACATTCTCTCTCACATGTCCGCCACTAACGCGGGACATAACGAGCCAATAAGTCAAACTCTATATTGTATTCCCGAACCGCCCGCCTGCTCGCTCAACCTCATAAATCTATCTCGCCCGAGCTCTCTCATCCGCGAGGCGCAATGTAAGAAATGCCTCGAGGTCTTGACGCTTTCATGATCCGCTGAATCGCCGAATAAACTCACGATGATCTTCTCGATTCTAGATCCATAGAACTCGTGGATCGCAACTCGAAGTCCCAAATCTCAACTATCGGATCTAGGGTGAACCATCGCATCACGGAACCTCCGACTCGTCGCCCTCATTCCTAGCCACAAGCCTAGCTAGTAATCGGGCCATTTCTTGTAACTCATATCCTCGGCCCGGTCGTGAAACCGAGGCTCGTGTATCGTGGCCTCGATAGAAATCTGCCGCTCTAAACTCAGCTGGGATAGTGGCGTCATAAAACTCGCCGTCGAAGTACTATCTCGTAATGACCGCCCGTGCCTCGCACTCCTCTCGTGTTCTACTCATAGCTCCTCTCGCTGCATTGCCCTTCAGGCTCGTTGCTGCGTAGAGGCATAACGGTGCAAAGAATACGTCGGATGGAGTCCAACTTATAACACTTTCTAAGGCACGATCTCAGAGTGAGAAGAATGGAAACCAATCCTAAATATCTCGCAGCCTCACGATTATAGGTGGTGCACAACACACCGATAATCAAGACTCTACTAGATACGGCCGTAGACACTTTTCGAGGATTAATCGCTCGATACCATTTTTGTCACGACCACCACGGCCCGCGACCGTGCCTTACCCGCACCCTAGTGATACAACATCGAGAAAATCAGCGAAATGAAAACTTACACATGAAACAAGATATACAATAATGAAATAAGAAAACAAAGCAACCAAAGCGGTTACCTTTACGAATATATAAATAAAACTTGAACACGCAAGCTACATCCCTTTACAAACTCGCCCACAACGATTACTGCACTTAAGAATGTTATAACAACAACGACGGATAGGGCCCCGCCATACCCCGAACGTAAGTACCTACAACGACAGGACTATACGAAAGATAAGCCTCCTGAGAAACGAGCTTCCCAAAACGTTGAATCGTGATCCATGGCGAGGATCAATAATCGGTGTACCTTCACCGCGCAGATGAACGCACTTCGGAAGGAGGTCGATAACAGTACTAAGTATGTGAAATCAAAATATCAGAAATGAAATCATAGTAGTCTATATAAAACAGGAGACATATATGATAACCAAACTACAGTACATAATATGTAAGCAGTCACGTCAAGTCAAGGACTCACGCCCTCAAAGTCATCACTCAAATATAACTATAAGTCTCATGTCCGCAACATCAATCATGCCCGTGGAACACCTTTCCTCACCGCCATAGCCTACGATAACCACACCAAGGAGTACATGAACACTGTGTCCCACTGTGTCATAAAACCGTGACGGGCAAGTACGGCTAACTACCGATACCAAAGCCGATCATCAATCGACCGGCAAGTCCGAAAGCCAACTACCGATACCAAAGTCGTACCAACAAATCTATATAACCATACCACGGTCGACCTGTGGCAAGTACAAAAGCCAACTACCAGATACCACCTGCGCCACGTAGCTGGCCGGGGCAAGTACGAAGACTAACTACCAGATACCAAGCCGGAATCACGAGACTTCGTCACAAAACTGAACGGGGAAAGTACGAAGGCTAACTACCGATACCGTCGAATCACCACGACCTTCCGGCAAGTACGAGCCAACTACCGGATACCAAGCCGAATCAAGAAACCTCACGGAGCTAGTCCATGGAATAATAATCACGTGTGCATCTGGAATGCTCCACACCGCAGACGTCCAAGTAAGATCATAACAAATCAGCCGGCCCTCCATCAAGAGACGCGGTGGTATAGAAATACTATACTAGCACGACAAGGCTATCACACGCAAACATAGGCAAGTTACACACAACTCAAGGTACTTTCATTTTATGCCAAAGTCCAGGTTTTAACCCCAAAGTACTACGTACGTTAAATTCTTTTTAAAAGATCCATTTCTTTTACAAAGGTCACCCGATGCCCGTATTATCAAAATAGAGTGACTAACATTTTAAGTAAACCAAAACAACTTCCATACTTTTCTTTTTAAACCAAATTAAGACAATACTATGCCTTTCTTTTAAACCAAAAACTCTTCAATTCCTCAAGTCTCTTTTCTTTTAGAAATCAAGTTCCTTAATATTTCACATCAAGTCATTTATAAGTCAAGTCTCTTATCTATTAAAAACCACAAACCATTTCTTTACCTACATAAAGTTGTTATAGCAAACTTCCCATAAAGCCGTTATAACACTTTATGTTTTAAACCAACCAAATTCATTTAGCACACGACGCCTACCGCACTACATAGTTCACAACAATCATGCTAGAAAAGATAGGAAGAGGTTCACATACCTCGCGACGATTATCGACAATTAGCAAAACGCCCACGTACTCTTACCTTGCTCGCTTTTCCACCCTTCAAGTAGAATACGCTACTCGCGATCTTCAACATATAAAGGCCACAAACGCCTATCAACCTCTAGATCTCTTCAGAATAATTCTAGATACAAGATTCCTTATTCTACGGAAAATTCGGCAAAGACTTTCCCGCAACCACAAAAATCTCTCCTCTAACGAGGCCGCTACTAAACCAACAATCCGGTGGTTACACGCCTAACCTGATGTGTACAATTCTACTCCACAATAATACTACAAGTCATCAGAATACAAATTCTATGTAAATACTGATTCAATTCTTTATTATCATCCTTCCAATATATCTTATACTCAATTCTAAACTACTACAACGTGTAATCTCCAATTACAATAGGGGGACATAGGTAATTACCTCGATAAGCCCAAAATTATCCAAGATATAAGTCGATCCTGAGCAACGCTTAGCTCCATTCCTTACGCTCCAATCCGCTCCAGCAACCCTTAGAAGTTTCTAAACAACTTCTCTTAACACTTCATCTAAGCTATGAAGATTTTTCAGGCTTCATTTTGCGACTATGGAATAAAGTAGTATTTCCGGGCACTTATGTTGGGATTTTTTTTGGAATACCACACGTGATTTAGGCTAAATTATTTGGAATAACAACAATACTTGAAGAATTCTACTCAAGGTGGGGGGGGGTGTTTGGACGAGAACTCACTAAGTGGAGGGAGGAATTTTTGCCTTGGAAACTTTCTAATGTGGATGAAATAAAGTCTTGCATACGCGGTATTTATAGGGAAATCAATGGTCAAGATCTAGGCAAGTGGATGGTGAGGATGGGTACATGTGTGGGTAGTTGGCCAACCATTTGGCTACCACAAAATGGGACAAGTGGCCACCACAAAACGGGCCACTTGTCCACCAAAAACGCCACTTGTCCTTCTCCAATTCGCCAACATGGACACCTGGGGTGACACGTGTCGCCTCTACTGGCCCAAAATATTTCATCTTTCAAAATATCCGTAATGCCAAAAATCCAAAATAAAGTGGGCCTACAAAACCAGAATTTTCCGTGGGCCCCACGTGACCAATTTCGGAAATAAAATTTCATAATTCTCAAATATTCCAAAAAGTCCAAATACCAAATCTGGGAATCCAATTCCCTTTAACGAACATTTTTCCTTCACAAAATCCGGAAACTTTTCCGTCGAAAAATCACATATTTCTTCCTTTCCAATTTTACTGTCGTATTCTCGTACGTACGTCCTCGTATACATACCCTGGAACTACGGGGTGTAACATAAACTCAAGGCACTTATAGAATAATTCTCAATTAAACAAGCCAAAGTACTTATCAAGGCACACATAGAATAATTCTCAATTAAACAAGCCAAAGTACTTATCAAGGCACACATAGAATAATTCTCAATTAAACAAGCCAAAGTACTACGTACGTACGTTCTTTTCAAAAGACTCCTTTTTGTGTAAAACCCCAAGATACTAACACCCGTAGTATCAAGGTGTGTCTATTTTTCAAAGTAAGTTACTACACTTTTAGAAAACTCATTTCAAAGCTTGAAATCAAGTAACTTCAAATTTTCACAATCTAGGCAACCTATGCCTAAAATCAAAATAGACAACTTTCTTAACCTTCCATAAAGCCGTTATAACCAACTTCCCATAAAGCCGTTATAACCAACTTCCCATAAAGTCGTTATAACCCTTTATGGTTTTAGACATATTCATTCCTTTTTATATCCAAGAGACTTATACTTTTAAAACCTATCACATACTTACAAATCAAGTTCTTAACTTTCAAAATACTTCAAGTCTCTTAAATCAAATAAGTAAATCACTCATTTGACTCCCCTAAAGTCATTATAATGACCTTTATGTTTTGGAACTAAGGCACTAGCCAAAAGGTTTGGAAACCACTTCCTTTTCAAGACTCTATGTACTTTAAGTAAAATACTTTCACTCTTAAGAATCCAAACTTCACTAAGGCAATGGATTATACAACTTACAATTTAAACATCAAAGTACAATCAAAAGTACATGTAACAAATTCTATTTTAGGCAATCCAAATACAACCAAGGAATGGATCGTTTACGAGTAGGACATACTTTCTTTACCATACGGAATCACGCTAGAAGAGGAGATAGTTCACATACCTTTCGCTAAATCCACAAGCTGCCGAATACGCTCGCACGAGAATTGTCAACCTATAATGGTCACAACATGACTATCAATTTCTAGTCTCTAACGAGAATAATACTAAGTAAGCGGTCTCTTATTCTACGGAAAATCTGCAAAGACCTCCTTTGTTTCTACATACTTTGCCACCTTTTTCAAGGCCGAATACAATAACCAAACATGCCACATTTAAGGCTCAACATACCAACCAACCAAAGGGGATTACACGCCTTACAATACGTGTAAAATTCCGCCCCACAATTCATACGAAGTAGTTTAATATCCAAGCCATTCTCGGCCAACTTATAACCAATCCTAAGTCCTTTCCAATTCTTTTCCAATTCCAATTTCTAAGGTCTAACATGTTATATAGTCATAAACAACTTCAACAACTACAATTTCCTTCTTTATACAACATGCGACGACTTAAACTAACAATCAACTTGAATTATAATCTTAAGGCTAAACATACAAGTTTTCGGATTAGGGTTCCAATAGCCAATATACATATCAAACTTCATACTATATATCTCATGCTTGCTAATATCCGTTGCTACAACAATAAGTAAACTTTAATTGCTAAAACGACAAAATTTATACCTTTACAAGCCCTTAAAATTTCCAAGATTCAAAGTCACTCCTTAGCAATTCTTAGCTCCTTTCCTTTACGCTCCAATCCGCTATTTGAAGCCCTTAGAAGTTCACAACCAACTTCTCTTCCATTTCCAATCAAAACCTATGAAAATGCCTTAGGTTTTTGCTTTGCGACTAACGTGAAAACGCCGTTTTTCGAGATATTTCTAATGAGATATCCTTACAATACCCTTAGGGACCTTGGGTTTAAGTCTTATGAATAATGGATCAAAACTACAAAATTTTTGTGTGGGAGATATGTCAAACCCGAGAGCAACTATAATGCACAAAAATGTGTGAAATTTTTCTAAGTGTTTCAAGAGCTTGTATTGCACTAGTGTAGTATATAAAACACATTGGAGGGCTTAGATTAAAACACTTGTGGGCTAGGATGAAGGACAGTTAATGTTAAGCCAAGTGGACAAGTTGACAAGTCAACAATCTCAAGCTAGCAAGACTTATCTTCCTTGATGGTCAATGACCATTTTACCCTTACAATTTTTCGACCAAGACCATGTGGGGGAGGTGCCACGTGTCTCCCTCCCATTCGTCCATAAAATTTGAACCTCTGGCCCCGCAAACGTAAAATTCTCTGTGGGCCCCACGTGACCAAATCCGTAAAAAATAAATTTCCATAATGTTAATAAGTTCCATACTCTTCAAATAATACATTTTGAGAATCCAATTCTCATCAACGAACATTTTTCCTTTCCGACGTTCGGAAGATTTTCCGTCGGAAAAACAATTCTTCCTTTCGTACCAATTTCAAGTCTTGTGTTCCTTACGTACTTTCTCTTATACATGTCCTGGACTTACGGGGTGTAACATTCTTCCCCTCTTAGAAACATTCGTCCCCGAATGTTCTTAGTCGGTTGTCAAGCTATACAAACTCCGGCATAAACTCTATACTATGCCTAACAATCAAATACTGCACAAGACCAACGATACCACACATGGCCACCACATAACATACGTAAACATATCAATGGACCTTCCATCCGCGACCCCTTATCACAAAACTCGAAGGTTACAGTCTTCTAAAACACGGGATCCTTAGAGGTTCCTTTATTTCCTTACTTGTCATACTTTCTCGTACTCCTAAACTTATTTAGTACACGTACAAAATCTCAAATATTGTTTTTGTTCTCCAATCCTTGGAGTAACTAACCAAACTTGGCCATATACTACTTACATTCCCGTTAAGGCTCTTCTCGGTCCTTACGACCTAGTTCCGGTGGAACGCATCTACGAACTCGTACAACGATTAACTAAACTTGGGCCTTGCATCCTCGTGACCCTATCACATCGCGGGACCATATCTAACTGACATCACCCCATACCATACCACCGGTTGACCCGAAATGAGTCCATAACCCGACTCATCATCATACTTAACTTCTCATTCTTAGTCTGAAATAAAACTTTCTCTTATCTCAAGGTACTTCTCACCCTATCTCCCTATTCACTAGAGGTTCGTCATATAAGCCGAAGTATTTCTACCGTACATTCTTCCCTATTGGTCTTTACACTGTTAATTGGAAACACTGAGGAATATGTGGCCTCGACTGAGAAAATCCTCTGCTCCTCTGAGAACCTCGACCCCTGGAGCTTGGACCGGCTCCTAAATACCTTATGGGGTCCAATATCCCACCTGTGAGCTGCGGGGGTATGTACTGGGTAGGCTGGGACGAATATCTCACTCGCTGCTGAGGCAGCTCGTCCAAAAACTCACCGGGATAACCAACCGGTCTAGCCCTCTTACGCTGATTTCCGTTGCTCTCTACCCTCTGACACTGTCTGCATCGCCGAATAACCTCCCGCTGATGAAGCTGTAGCACCGCTTATCTTGGTCAATAACATAATCGCTTCCTCACGACCCTATAGTCTTCTCCTAATCGAGAAATGGAGGCTCGTGCTGGGCCTCAAAACTCGGCGCGAGAAGAACTTCGCCCATGCGCACGACATCCAGATACCACGGCATAAGCCCTATCAACTCTATGAGTCTGACTAGTAGCTCCTGCTACTCCCTTGCCCTTATGGGCGACTGTTGCCCTCCTTGGAGGCATAGCTGTAACACAAAAATACGTCAGAGAGGAATTATCTTACTAAAACAGCTCTATGGCACGATCTTAGAGTGAGAAGAATAGAAACCAACTCCTAAATGTCTTGTAGCCTCCTGTTTATGGGTGTGGCGCGCAACACACCGATAATCAAGACTCTACTAGACACGGTCTCAGACATTAGAGGATCGATCGCTCGATACCACTGTCACGCCCCGAACCGGGCGTGGATGGTGCCTACAGGCACCCTTCTACCTTAACAACTAAGTAAACTGCGGAAATTAAATAACGCCTCATTTTTTTTTTCAAATCAACGTACGTGCAAGGGCAAAGCCGACAAGGCTGCCATACAATATACATAATCAAAAGACACTACACTGTACATGAGTCCAATCCCACATATGAATACAGACCTCTAAGAGTTATACTGAACTATGACGGGACAAGGCCCCGCCGTACCCACAACTGTACAAAAGCCTGTATTGAAGGAACTATACCAAAATGATAAACTCCTGAACAAAGGGAGCTATCCAAAAACTCTGAGCAGGGTCCTACACCTGCAGATCACCAAACTGCGTACCTAAACCTGCGGCATGAACGCAGCCCCCCGAAGGAGGTCAGTACGAAGAATGTACCAAGTATGTGAAGCTGAAAATACTGTAATGAAATCATAACAGTCTAAACAAAACAGGAGACATGTATGATAGCCAACCTACAGTACACAACACATAAGCAAATATATCAAGTCGTGACGCATGCCCTCAAAGTCATTACTAAAATATAACCATGGGTCTCACGCCCATAATATCAATCATGCCCGTGGAATCCTTCCTCACTGCCGGCAGTCCATGATATAATATAACACCAATAGGCATACATGAACACCAAGTCCCACCTGTGTCCTAAAAACTGTACGGGCCAAGTAGGAAAACGAACCACGGATCCGGCTGCATCATAAAGCGACGGGGCAAGTACGAAAGCCAACTACCAGATCGGCTGCGTATCAATCGACGGGGCAAGTACGAAGGCTAACTACCAGATCCAGCCTGTCGTCACGAGATATGACTGGGGCAAGTACGAAAGCTATCTACCGGAGTCTACCGTACCAAACTATGCAATAGCACTGACGGGGTCAAGTACGAAAGCCAACTACCAGATCCAGCCTGCGTCATCAACTGACGGGGGAAAGTACGAAAGCTAACTACCAGATCCAACCTGCGTCACTAAATCTCATGGAGGGCCAATCCATAAAAAATATCCCACGTGGTCACATGCCCCGGAATCCCACATCGTATAAGCATGACCATGGGGTAACACAAACAAATCCGGGAATCTAACCCGCCTCCTGGTCACATGCCCCGGAATCCCACATCGTATAAGCATGTTGTTATACCCTGTATTTCCGGAGTATGTACGTGAGGGCGTACGTACGAAAGTTTAGCCTTAAAGTTAGGCCAAGTTCGAAAATTGTGCACAACTCACAAAACGAATAGTTTTCCGACAAACGCTTTCCACACTTCGTAGGGTAAATTCCGCTATGCCATTTCTAATTTTGCGGATTTTTCCGAGGCGAAACATTTTGGACAACGGGAGGCGACACTTGTCACCTCCAATTGATGGACTTGAAATCGTCCATTGGACGAATTGGACTAGGATGGCACGTTTTTTGTGCCTTTGCACAAGTCAAGGAGTTGGTAGGATATTTTGTGTGCAAGTTGGCCAAGGACACTTGCCCTAATCTTGGCCTTACACTTGCCTAGCACTTGGCTTAATCTTGGCCATTGGTTGGCCACTTCTTGACCTATAAATACCCCCCTTTAGATGAAGAGTTCTTCATCCACAAATCAATTTCCAAGTCTTGAAAAATCCCTCCCCCTCTCTCTAAAGCTTTTCGTCCAAAGCCTCCTACCCTCCTCCCCTTTTGAAGCTTGGCCGAGGCAACCCCTCCCCCTAGCCTAGCCGAAATCTACCCCCCCTCCCTTGGTAGAAAAGTTGCCTTCTAAGTATTATTATAATGCCCAAAATACCCTAGCCCAAATCCCTTAGTACTTAGTAGAAGTTGTGAAGAACTTCTAAGGTTTCCTTGGAGCTATCGGAGCGCATAACTTAGGAGCTAAGCCTGCTCGGATCGACTTTTATCTAGGATATTATTGGGCTTACCGAGGTAACTAATCCTAACCCTCTTTGAATTAGAGAATACATCCTGTAGTAGAAAAAGAATAAGTATTAAATACTTAGAAGAATATCACGAATAGAATTGAATCAATTATCACAGTAGAAGGGTTTTAAAGAAGGATAAGCGAATCTGTATTACATAGGATCGTTTCACGATGACTTAAGTAGCTCACCGGGTAGGGAAGTCTGCCCAATTTTCCGTAGGATATAGAACCCTCTGTTTAGAATCATAAAGTAGTTCAACGTTGATGGCGTTCGACTATTATAGGTTGATTCTCTGCGACATATTCAACTTGGCGCGGTGGTTTTCGCTGAGAAGGTATGTGATTCTTCCTAAAGCATGATATTTTACAATATATATGTAGTACGGTAGACGTACATTTGTTAACTGAATAAAAACTACGGCAATGCCTCACTGCTTAAGCCTGAATAATACTTACAGAATGCCTCACGCTTAAGCCCGAATAATAAAGATCCAAAGCATTTCAAAGAATCTCAATCATTTTTAATGTAAGAGAACTAATTGGTTTTTAAAGCGTAAGCTTAAGAGTTATACTAGCTTTATGGGAAGTTAAGTATAACCACTTAAGAATGATAAAAGAAACATTTGCCTATGTGTTTATAAATGACTTATATTGAATTGTGAAAAGAATAATAAGATGGTTTGATAAGTAGACATGATATGATGCTATGTGTGTTAGTGTCTTGTAACGTTTGTAGAAGAGAGTATTCTTGTTGTGCTTATGTTGTTTAACGATAAGCTGTTATGTTAGTGTAATATCACTCACCTTGACATATTACAGGGGTTAAGGCGCCTCCACGCGGGTAGACTCGGTGATGCAGGGACCATGATTCGAGAATACCTCATGCGGTCCGGGACCTATGCGAGCTACGGAGTTCCGGGTTAGTGATGCGGGGTTATACCTCATGCGGTCTATGTGGCCATGCGGACTACGAGTCCAGGATCGCCGAGGTAGCTACCCTCGATGCGGGTTATGTACATGCGGGCCTATGTGAGTGGCCTATGCGGACTACGGAGTCCGTGATTAGGCTTGCATGGTGATACTACGGCACTGGCCCCGCTCGATCATTCGACCTAGAAAAGACTCGCGCGCTACATATTGTTGCTCTTGTTTATGATGTGGCACTATGTGCGGTTACCTTGGTTGTTTCATACATACTTGCAAAACTGATTTTTAAATGATATGTTTTAATTTAAGTACTTTACAGTTTCATATACTTAGTACATGTTGTACTGACCTCCTTCGGGGGGCTGCGTTCATGCCGCAGGTAAGGGCAAGCAGGTGCTAGATCCACATCCTTAGGATCTCTTGCGTTGGTGTCAGGAGCTCCATCTTCTCCGGAGGCTCTACTTTTGGGTATGATCTCCCTGTTGTAGATAGTTTTGTACAGTCAGGGTATGGCGGGGCCCTGTCCCGCCATAGTTGTTTATTTCCTTAGAGGTCTGTAGTCATGTTGTACAGTTGGGATGTAACTGCAAAACTATGTTTATATATATATGCCGAAAGGCGACATTTTCTCAGAAACTGTGTATCATTTACAATTATTTCATGTCTTGATTTATATTCCGCTGATTTTCTCTGATGTATGACTACTTGGGTGCCCGGGTAAGGCACCAGTCACGGGCCCCGGAACGGGTCGTGAC
This sequence comes from Przewalskia tangutica, assembly GCA_029844215.1. Classification (NCBI taxonomy): domain Eukaryota; kingdom Viridiplantae; phylum Streptophyta; class Magnoliopsida; order Solanales; family Solanaceae; genus Przewalskia; species Przewalskia tangutica. The sequence goes on from CM056720.1 coordinate 120,440,238, forward strand.
AAAAGTGGTATCAGAGCAGTTAATCCTCGGAAAGTGTCTTCAGACCGTATCTAGTAGAGTCTTGATTATCGGTGTGTTATGCACCACACCAATAATCAGGAGGCTATAGGATATTTAGGATTGGTTTCCATTCTTCTCACTCTGAGATCGTGCCTTAGAGTTGTGTTAAAGTTGGACCCCTCTAACGTATTCCTTTCGTACGCTTATGCCTCCACGCAGGCAACCCGCCCGAGGCAAGGCAATGGCGAGTCGCTAGGGACACCTAGAGTCACGAGGGCTCGGGCCCGCCATACCGAGACGGCAAGTTCTACGACGCCCGGCCCCAAAGAGACCACGCACACCTCCCGTCCCACACCTGGGGCGGAGGAGTTAGGTACAAGGAGACGGCTCACCATCGCCAAGATCGCGGAACATGAGGACAGCCGAATCGGATTAGCCAGCCCCATCGGGCGTGCCCGTGGTTCACCCGAGGGCAGACAGTTTGAGGCTACGGGACTTCGAGTCAGCCCGCCGTAGTTTTACTGTCGAGGCGGAGGATGATCCGCAGGAGTTCATCCGTCACCACAGGATTCTCGAGTGATCGGGCGTCGAGACCGAGTCCGTGATCTTTGGTTCACATAGGCCGCGTGATACCGCCGATTGGTTTGATTCACGGGAGTTATCCCTTGGACAGCACGCGTCCCCAGCTACTTGCGAAGAGTTCTCCGAGGCTTACCTCACTCACTTCGCCTCCATGACGGCGAGGCGCGGTCGATAGATTTTTACCGAGGCGCAGAGGACGACCGCCGTGGAGTACAATGTCGAGTTTGATTCATTGGCTCGATATGTCCCGGCGTTGGTAGCAGATATGGAGGATAGGTGCACCGCTACGCCATCGGGCTAGATGATTATATGGCCGAGTCGTATGCGGGTGTTTCTTCACGGGTATGGACATTACCCGCATGCAGGCTCATGCTCTTGGATGTCGTAGAGATCGACGGGTTGACAGGCAGCAGCAGAAGAAGACCAGGACGGCAGGGTCTTTTGGTGGCTATCGTGGTGGGCGGCCTCAGCAGCAGTCTAGATTTGCACCACAGCCAGCTCAGAGCACTCCTGCACCGTCCTCAAGACACCAGACATTCGAGAGCGCACAGGCCCCGTGACTTGAGACATCCAGGCAAAGAGGTACCGGCCGACGGGACCACCACCTCCGGTGTGGCCGATGCGGTAGATCCCACCGGGAGTTGTGGTGCTACGGAGCTTGTTTCTGTGCCAGGCGCAGGTCATTTATGGTAGACCGGCCAGGAGTGGCGCGGGTGGTCGGAGTCAGCCTACAGGTTCTTTCGCCGGGTCTTCTTCATCCCCGACAGTTACTCGCCCCGGAGGGCAAGGTACTCATGGGCCAGCAGGTCGCGGCAGAGGTCGTGGCGCGGTCCTTCTAGCGGTCCTCGAACCGCATTTATGCTTTGTCCACCGACAGATCGTGAGGCCTCACCGATGTCGCCGGTACCTTATCGGGCTGGTTTGATGTGTATGCTTTGATAGATCCGGGTTTTACTGGCCCCATATATCTCCCTTGTTGCTAGTAGGATGTGGATAGAGCACGAGTCCAGACTTTTCGAGGTAGCTACGCCTGGTGATTCGGTGGTAGTTCGGCGGGTATATAGAGCTTGTCTGTGACCATTTACGCCGTCGACTCAGCCGACTTAATAGAGTTGGAGATGATTGACTTCGACGTGATCATGGGATGGATTGGCTAGCTTCTTGCTACGCCAATGTAGACCGCAGAGAGTAGTATGGTTCCGCTCGGCGAGCCATTGTTGAGTGGGAGCACCAGACGCTGGAGGTAGGTTTATTTCCTACCTCAAGGCTAGGAAGATGGTGCGAAGGGTATATCTACCATCTCGTTCGGGTGTTTGATATCAAGTCGGTACCAGATTTTCCGCTGGGCCCAGTGGTCGAGAGTTCCTGACGTGTTTCCGCACGACCTCGCATCCTCCCGAGAGGAGATTGAGTTTTGTATTGACATATTGCGGACACCGGCTATTTCCATTCCGCCATACGTAATGGCACCGCCGTTGAGAGTTGAAGGATAAGCTTAGGATTTCTTTGGAGAAGCGGCTTCATCAGCCTAGTGTTTCTCTCCGGGAGCGCCAGGTATTGTTCGTGAAGAAGAAGGACGACGCGCATGCATGTGTTGATTACAGTTGAACAAGGTGACCATTAAGAATGATACCCTTCCTGTGATTGATGATTTGTTCGACCGCAGTGGTGCGAGATGTTTTCAAGATTGATCTGCGATCGGGCTATCATCAAAGCGAGTCGAGAGGTGGATGTCCCTAGATCGCATTCGGACCCAGACGGGCATTATGAGTTCGTGGTCATGTCTTTGGTTGACCAACGCTCGGCAGATTCATGGATTTGATGAACCGAGTGTTCAAACCATTTTAGACACGCTTGTGATAGTGTTCATTGATGATATCTTGGTTTATTCTCGCCAGAGCAGAGCACGCGAGCATTTGGCGATCTTGGCCGAGCTTCTCCAGACAGCGGTTAGACGCCAAGTTTTCCAAATGTGAGTTTTGGTGACTTGATGGCGTTTCTGGGCATATTGTCTGGCCGATGGTATTCGAGTGGATACGCCAAGATCGGCGATCAGACTTGCCTGCACCTACTACTCCGGCAGAGGTTCGCAGCTCGGGCCTTGTAGATATTATCGCGTTCGTGGAGAAGTTTGCTTTATCTCGCACCATTGACTAGCCGACTCGTAAGCGGCCAAGTTTGATGGATCGACGCTGAGCGGTGGTTTCGATTCTTTGAAAGAGAGATCGACGACCGCCTCGCTTCTTACTCTTCCGCAGGGTCCAGACGGTTATGTTGTGTATCATGCGTCGTGCATCGGGTTGGGATGTGTGTTGACGCAGCATGGCAAGGTTATAGCGTATGCATCCCGACACCAAGAAACACGAGAGGAACTACCCCACCCATGATTTGAGTCGTACCGTGATTCACGCCAAGATCCGGAGGCACTATTTGTATGGGGTTCACGTGGATATTTTTACGCACCACAAGAGCCTCCAAGATATCTTCACCCGCAGGAGCCGAACTTACGAAAGAGACGGTGGTTAGAGTTGCTAAGGATTACGATGTTGATATCCGTACCACCCGGGAAAGCCAATGTTGTGGCGTATGCCTTAGTCGTAGGTCGATGGGAGCCTATCGGATGTGCAGCTAGAGAGAGGGACATGGTTCGTGATTTGCATCGCTTAGCGAGCCTTGTGTCCGCTTGATTGATTACGATAGCGGTGGTTCGAGTTCGTGAGGTTGCCGAGTCTTCCATCGTCGGCGAGGTGAAGAGGCAACATTGAGGATCCGGCTCGACACGTTATCGTGATACTCTTCGAGAGGCGCGGTCTTGAGGTAGCACGATGAGGTGCTAAGGTTTGAGGGCGATTGTGTGTTCGGATGTTTCGTGACTTGGCAGAGTTCTGGGGAAGCACACACAAGCGTTACTATCCATCCGGTCGACCAAGATGTACCACGACCTTAGATCCGTGTATTGGGATGGCTTGAAGAGGACGTTGCGAGTTCGTAGCTCGGTGCCGTGTTGTCGCAGTAAGGTAGAGCACCGAAGCACGGTGGTTTGTTGCAGCGATAGAGATCCCGACCTGGAAGTGGGAGGTAATCAACATGGACTTCATCACAGGATTACCTCGCACTCAGAGGAGACATGATTCTATATGGGTTATCGTCGACAGCCGACAAAATCAGCCCACTTTCTTCCCGTGACGACTTTTTCTACCGAGGATTATGCGGACTTTACATCCGAGAGATCGCGATCGCATGGAGTCCCTATTTCGATCATATCGCATGCAGAAGCCCGCCACGCTAACTTCGAGGTCTTTCCAGAGGTTTAGGGACGCAGTGAGCCCGAGCAATCGCATTCCATCCACGCATGCATGACAAAGCCGAGCACTATCCGCACTCTTGAGGATATCCGCGAGCCCGTGTTATCGACTTCGTGGGTAGCTAGGAGGATCATTTGCATCTAGTTGAGTTCGCGTACAATAATAGCTACCACCCAAAGATTCGATGGCGCCATGAGGCCTTGTATGGGAGGAAGTGCGGATCGCCTATAGGTTGGTTCGATGTGGCGAGGTGCGGCTAGTGGGACCAGATTTGGTGCGCAGATGCTGGATAAGGTGAAGCTTATCCGAGAGCGCTATCGACAATTTCGAGTCGGCGTAAGTCGTATGCAGATCATCGCCGTCGCATCCGGAGTTCGCGATTGATGATTGGGTTTTCTGAGGCGTCACCATGGCGGGTGTGATGAGATTCGGAAGAAGGGGAAACTCACCCAAGGTACATTGGGCCGTTTGATTGTCCGCAGGGTAGGCAAGGTTGCCTATGAGTTGGATCTGCCGTCCGATCTGGAGGCAGTGCATCCGGTTTTTCACGTATCTATGCTGATGAGATGTATCGAGGATCCATCTAGGGTGCACCCGATTGACGATGTCCAGGTGACCGAGGGGTTATCGTATGAGGAGGTACCCATAGCGATAATCGATCTTCGTGTTAGGCGTCTGACCAAGGACGGGCTTCCACAAAGTCTTGTGGCGAACGAGCTCGGGGAGAGATGACTGGGGAAGCCGAGGAAGACATGAGGCGTAAGTATCTCACCTATTCCCACACCTCCGTAATTCACTTTCCTACTTGTAAATCTTCATTATCGTTTATGCCTAAGTGTTGTTTCGTGGCCATGTGGCATTTGCAATCGCTTAAGTTATGAAGAATCTTATCGATAATCGTCTTGGGAAGGAACATTCGGGACGAATGTTTCTGGCGAGGAGAATGTTGTCACGACCGACCCTGCCGCGATCGTGCCCTACCCGCACCCTCACAGTATACATCGAGATAATCGTGAACATACATGAAACTTATAAAATAAGCAATGAGTAAAACAACAAAAATGCGAATATGGAATGAAATAACGTACAAGAAACATATCATAATCAGACAAAGAATGACAAGGACAAGTATAAAAATACATACGGATCCTCGCCGTGTCATTACCACTTATGAACTTAATTTCACATCAATATCTTTTCCATTCCATTAAGAGTTATAGCCATATCTTACGATTTACTTAAGAGAAGTCATTAAGTTCATTTCTATCTAACTTACTTATCTTTCATAACATAGTCCGCCCACTACGAGGGACACATATACTACCCGCCCAAACCGACGCGATCAACACACCAATATCAAAGCATGCCCGTGGAATCCCCATCACCGCCGATACTAAAAGTGTAAAATATAACCATGGGTCTCACGCCCATAAAATCAATCAAAACAGTGGTATAACGTGCGGGGCTTGCCCTCATTTATACTCTTACCGAAAAGTGGTAAGCAGTGGGTATAACGCCTGGGCTTGCCTCATTTATACTCTTACCCCGAGAAGGTGGTATAACGTCTGGGCTTGCCTCATTTCATTTATACTCTTACCCTATCTCGACTTGGTCACAAATAACACATAAAGGGTGGTACAAATGGCCTTGGGATTTACCCTCACTTATACTCTTACCCTGGAGAGGTGGTATAACGTCTGGGCTTGCCTCATTTATACTCTTACCCTAACTCAACCGCCATCATACATAACATAAGCACTACCGGCTTATCATACATAACATAAGCACTACCGGCTTATCATACATAACATAAGCACTACCGGCATATCAAACATAACATACGCAAGTTAATAAATCCCCCTAACTTCTTATTAGCTTGTTCATATACACTCTCATTTTGTTTACTTAAGGCACTAACATGTCATTATAAAATCCGAATTTAACCCAACGTATCACGTGCCTCTACTCCTTTAAAATGATTCTCTTCAAATAAAACTTCCAAGATACTAATAACCGTAGTATCAAGTCATATCTACTTTTCACGACAAGTCACAATACTTTTTAGAAATACAATTATAGGCTTCTAAATCAAATGACTTCTTTCTTTAAAACCTTAAGCAATTGGTACCTTTAAAACAATTTTGCTTCTTTATTTCAAATCATTACTTTGCTTACAATATCAAGAAAACCATTCTTTAAATCTTCCATAAAGTTGTTATAACCAACTTCCCATAAAGCCGTTATAACTCTTTATTTCTTAGATTTAATTCATTCATTTGATAACCAAGAAACTTATACTTCAATTCAAATCATATAGCTTTCAAAATACTTCAAGTCTCTTAACTTTTAGGAAAACCGGCTTTCTTAACTTAGAATGGCAAGAAATCAATACTTTCCAAATCAAGTATTCTATACTTTTAAATCAATTCATTTCTCCCTTTAAGAATCAAGTCTCATAACTTGAAAAATAAAGTCCCTTAACCTTTTAACAATTTGAGGTCCATAGTCTTAAAACTTCATACGTAAATTCTTATAAATTAAGTAACATATACATGGTGCGTTGTGAATAAGTTATACTTATTTATAACTATCTTAATCAAGTAGCCATGATCTAGAAAATGTAATACAATTTTGTCTTATCTTAGCTTCTATGCAGATGGAGGATTTCTACTTGTTTTAACATAATGGATTGTCATTACATTTTCCTTTATTAACGCTGCAGTGGCTTGTTCGATACTTATTCTTATTCGTGTCAGAAATTAGCCAAGTCAACTTGTCTCCAAAATACCTCCTAACGACTCTTACCAACATCCCCCATAAGACTTGGTAAGAACTTAGGATAACTTATACATAACCTTTACGTAGAGTAAATCGACATACATACCTCTTAACTTCTAAGAGTAGAAGGAATCATGAAATAGTACTACATGTATATTCCATACATAGAATCATGTCAAAAGAAGGAAGAGGTTCACATACCGCGACGATTATCGACAAGAGCAAAAAGCTCCAAAGTACTTCCACCTGAGCTATTCCATTCTTCAAATAGGATACGCTATACTTAGTACATCAACCTATAAGTGGTCACCATACGTCCATTAACCTCTTACTTCATAATTAGAATATTCTAGGTGCTAAGTCGCTAAATTCTACGGAAAATCGGACAGCACCTCCTTTGTTTTTACTAACTTTGCCACCTTTTTCAAGGCCGAATACAATAACCAAACAGCCTCAATTGGCTCACAACAATATAGATGGTATTCCAATGCAAATGAATAACTAAACAGCCCCAATTGGCTCACAATTTAGAAAGTAGTTCAATACAAATGAATAACAAACTAAAAGTCCAAATTCGGCCACCTTGAGTTCAACCATACCAATTCTTATCAAATTTCCATTTCAATCCAAATTGGTAGCATAACATGATATCAAGTCGCATTTGATTATAACAATCCATAATCTCTAAGTAGGTAACATGCGACGATTTCTAATAAACGACCAATTAGTAATCCAATTTTCAAGTGGCTTATATAACATTTCGAATTTAGCTACAAGCACTCCAAAATACTTATAAACTTCAACTTAACCACTTCATGCTAGCAACAGGTAAAGCTAACAATAACAATAAAAAAAATCTTGTAACACTTTCAAAGAACAAGATTATACCTCAACGAATTGTAATCCAATCTTCAAAACCGAAGTTGCTCCTTAGCAACCTAGAGCCTCATCAAGACACCTCAATCCGCTCCTTGAGACCCTTAGAACAACACCAACAATTATCCTTCAAATCTTCAAACAAAACCTAGAAAGACCATTAGGTTTTCGTTTTATGACTAACCTGTAAACCATCTTTTCCAAGATTTTTCTATCGAGACATGCTTACAATACACTTAGGAACCTTGGTTTAAAGTGTGAGCCTAAAGAACAAGGAACAAACATTTTTCTTTTCTTCCAAGAGTGAAGCCGAGAGCAACCCTATGAGTTCTTCCAATTTGTGTGAAAATTTCTGCTGGGAACTAGTCTTGCTACTAGTATACATATATAACATAATGGAGGGTTAAGATAGGAACAATTGGGTGTCTTGGATAAGCTTTTAGTAAATATCAAGGCTAAGCTGGGTCATTGACTTAGTCAATTTTCTACGCTACTACTTGCAAGACTAAATCATCCTACCAAAGGTCAAATAACCTCAGGCCCATGCTTCAATTCGCCCAAGACAACATAAGAAGGGGTGACACGTGTCGCCTCCCATTCACAATAATACGCTTTTCCGACAATTCCATAATTCCGTAAATTTTTTACAAGTCTCAAATTTTAACACTCGAGTTCTTACGCACGCTCTAACACACGCCTTGTAAATACGGGTGTAACATTCTTCCTTAGAAACATTCGCCCTCGAATGTTCTTTCTGAGTCAATCTTTATAATTAGCGACATAGTTTCCTTTTCACCACCTCACATACCAACCATGCCACACATGGCCCTAATACCGCACACGCATATCCGTCCATCATATGCCCAAAAGAGATTACCTTTTCGCATTTCCCACTCCTTCTAACATACATACATAACTTCCATACCTATTCGCCTCTAATCTTTGGAGTCACTCTATGAAACAATATAAGGTCATTTCCGACTTTCACTACCTGTTCGGTGGAACGCGCCCCCGAACCCAGAAACAATTAACTAGACTTGGCCTTGCGCTCGTGACTCGCCACGAGCGGAACTACTACCAACTGATCCCACTCCATTCCAGCCATGGGAGACCCGAACAGTGTCCTCACCCCAACCCGCCGTCGCACTTAACTCTTATTCTTGGTCTATAATAAATCTTCTACCCGAAGACCTCGCGAGAATTCATTAACTATTCCATACCTTCCTGATCTAGTTAGTCCTTACCACTCTTGGTAAATCTAAAACCATTCTAGGCACCCATAAATGACCCTCATACATAACTCCGTATAGATGTATGTCCCAATACCAACTATACTATAATCATTACCAACCTCGATACGCAATCCACATAGTCCTTCCCGGTCATCACGCCTTTCGTACTCGCAATCAACATAACTCGTTAGGAGGACGACCAACAACACACTTTCATCGCACGATCTCGAGTGAGAATAATGGAAACTAATCCTAAATGTCTCTGCCTCCTCGATTATAGATGTGGTGCACAACACATCGATAATCAAGACTTACTGTACACACCTCAGACACTTTCGAGGACTAATCGTGGATACCACTTTTGTCACGCACCGACTAAGCCGCGACTAGTGCCCTACCCGGCACCTCACGGTATACATCGTAGATAATCAATGAACATACATGAAACTTATAAAATAAGCAGGAGTAAAACAACAGTTAATATGAATGTAAATAACGTCTGAAATGGATCATAATCAGATAAAAGAATGACAAGGACAAGTATAAAAATACATACTGGATCCTCGCCGTGTCATTACCACTTATGAACTTAATTTCACATCAATATCTTTTCCATTCCATTAAGAGTTATAGCCATATCTTACGCATTTACTTAAGAGAAGTCATTAAGTTCATTTCTATCTAACTTACTTATCTTTCATAACATAGTCCGCCCACTACTTGGATGGACACATATACTACCCGCCCAAACCGGGACGCGATCACCACACCAATATCAAAGCATGCCCGTGGAATCCCCATCACCGCCGACTAAAAGTGTAAAACATAACCACGGGTCTCACGCCATGAAATCAATCAAAACAGTGGTATAACGTCTGGGGCTTGCGCCTCATTTATACTCTTACCGAAAAGTGGTAAAGGGGTATAACGTCTTGGGCTTTCCTCATTTATACTCTTACCGAGAAGGTGGTATAACGTCTGGGCTTGCCTCATTTATACTCTTACCCTATCTCGACTTGGCCACAATAACACATAAAGCGGTGGTACAGATTCGGGATTTACCCTCACTTATACTCTTACTCGAGAAGGTGGTATAACGTCTTGGGCTTGCCCTCATTTATACTCTTACCCTAACTCAACCGGCCATCATACATAACATAAGCACTACCGACTTATCATACATAACATAAGCACTACGCTTATCATACATAACATAAGCACTACCAGGCTTATCATACATAACATAAGCAAGTTAAGAAATCCTCTAACTTCTTATTAGCTTGTTCATATACACTCTCATTTTTGTTTACTTAAGGCACTAACATGTCATTATAAAATCCTGGAATTTAACCCAACGTACTACGTGCCTCTACTCCTTTAAAATGATTCTCTTTCAAATAAAACTTCCAAGATACTAATAACCGTAGTATCAAGTCATATCTACTTTTCACGACAAGTCACAATACTTTTTAGAAATACAATTATAGTCTTATAAATCAAGTGACTTCTTTCTTTAAAACCTTAAGCAATTGGTACCTTTAAAACAATTTTGCCCTTCTTTATTTCAAATCATTACTTTGCTTACAATACTGAAGAAAACCATTCTTTTAAATCTTCCATAAAGTTGTTATAACCAACTTCCCATAAAGCCGTTATAACTCTTTATTTCTTAGACGAATTCATTCATTTGATAACCAAGAAACTTATACTTCAATTTAAATCATATAGCTTTCAAAATACTTCAAGTCTCTTAACTTTTAGGAAAACCAGTTTCTTAACTTAGAATGGCAAGAAATCAATACTTTCCAAATCAAGTATTCTATACTTTTAAATCAATTCATTTCTCCCTTTAAGAATCAAGTCTCATAACTTGAAAAATAAAGTCCCTTAACCTTTTAACAATTTGAGGTCCATAGTCTTAAAACTTCATACGTAAATTCTTATAAATTAAGTAACATATACATGGTGCGTTGTGAATAAGTTATACTTATTTATAACTATCTTAATCAAGTAGCCATGATCTAGAAAATGTAATACAATTTTGTCTTATCTTAGCTTCATGCAGATGGAGGATTTCTACTTGTTTTAACATAATGGATTGTCATTACATTTTCCTTTATTAACGCCGCAGGGCTTGTTCGATACTTATTCTTATTCGTGCAGAAATTAGCCAAGTCAACTTGGCTCCAAAATACCTCCTAACGACTCTTACCAACATCCCCCATAAGACTTGGTAAGAACTTAGGATAACTTATACATAACCTTTACGTAGAGTAAATCGACATACATACCTCTTAACTTCTAAGAGTGTATGAATCATGAAATAGTACTACATGTATATTCCATACATAGAATCATGTCAAAAGAAGGAAGAGGTTCACATACCGCGACGATTATCGACAAGTAGCAAAAGCTCCAAAGTACTTCCACCTCGAGCTATTCCATTCTTCAAATAGATACGCTATACTTAGTACATCAACCTATAAGTGGTCACCATACGTCCATTAACCTCTTACTTCATACGTAGAATATTCTAGGTGCTAAGTCGCTAAATTCTACGGAAAATCTGACAAAGACCTCCTTTGTTTTTACTAACTTTGCCACCTTTTCAAGGCGAATACAATAACCAAACAGCCTCAATTGGCTCACAACAATATAGATGGTATTCCAATGCAAATGAATAACTAAACAGCCCCAATTGGCTCACAATTTAGAAAGTAGTTCAATACAAATGAATAACAAACTAAAAGTCCAAATTCGCCACCTGAGTTCAACCATACCAATTCTTATCAAATTTCCATTTCAATCCAAATTGGTAGCATAACATGATATCAAGTCGCATTTGATTATAACAATCCATAATCTCTAAGTAGGTAACATGCGCGATTTATTTCTAATAAACGACCAATTAGTAATCCAATTTTCAAGTTGGCTTATATAACATTTCGAATTTAGCTACAAGCACTCCAAAATACTTATAAACTTCAACTTAACCACTTCATGCTAGCAATGTAAAGCTAACAATAACAATAAAAAAATCTTGTAACACTTTCAAAGAACAAGATTATACCTCAACGAATTGTAATCCAATCTTCAAAACCGGTTGCTCCTTAGCAACCTAGAGCCTCATCAAGACACCTCAATCCGCCTCGAGACCCTTAGAACAACACCAACAATTATCCTTCAAATCTTCAAACAAAACCTAGAAAGACCATTAGGTTTTCGTTTATGACTAACCCGTAAACCATCTTTTCCAAGATTTTTCTATTGAGACATGCTTACAATATACTTAGGAACCTTGGTTTAAAGTGTGGAGCCTAAAGAACAAGGAACAAACATTTTTCTTTTCTTCCAAGAGTGAGCCGAGAGCAACCCTATGAGTTCTTCCAATTTGTGTGAAAATTTTCTAAGTGTGGGAACTAGTCTTGCTACTAGTATACATATATAACATAATGGAGGGTTAAGATAGGAACAATTGGGTGTCTTGGATAAGCTTTTAGTAAATATCAAGGCTAAGTGGGGTCATTGACTTAGTCAATTTTCTCATGCTACTACTTGCAAGACTAAATCATCCTACCAAAGGTCAAATGACCCTTGTGCCCATGCTTCAATTCGTCCAAGACAACATAAGGAGGGGTGACACGTGTCGCCCTCCCATTCGTCACAATAATACGTTTTCCGACAATTCCATAATTCCGTAAATTTTTTACAAGTTTCAAATTTTAACACTTGCGAGTTCTTACGTACGTTCTTAACACATGTCTTGTAAATACGGGGTGTAACAAATGTTATACCCCGTATTTCCGGAGTATGTACGTGAGGGCGTACGTACGAAAGTTTAGCCTTAAAGTTAGGCCAAGTTCGAAAATTGTGCACAACTCACAAAACGAATAGTTTTCCGACGAAACGTTTCCACAGCTTTCGTAGGGTAAATTCCGGCTATGCCATTTCTAATTTTTGCGGATTTTTCCGAGAGACGAAACATTTTGGACCAACGGGAGGGCGACACTTGTCACCCTCCAATTGATGGACTTGAAATCGTCCATTGGACGAATTGGACTAGGATGGCACGTTTTTTGTGCCTTTGCACAAGTCAAGGAGTTGGTAGGATATTTTGTGTGCAAGTTGGCCAAGGACACTTGCCCTAATCTTGGCCTTACACTTGCCTAGCACTTGGCTTAATCTTGGCCATTGGTTGGCCACTTCTTGACCTATAAATACCCCCCCTTTAGATGAAGAGTTCTTCATCCACAAATCAATTTCCAAGTCTTGGAAAATCCTCCTCTCTCTAAAGCTTTCCCAAAGCCTCCTACCCCCTCCTCAAGCTCGCCGAGGTAACCCCTCCCCAGCCTAGCCGAAATCTACCCCCCCTCCCTTGGTAGAAAAGTTGCCTTCTAAGTATTGTTATAATGCCCAAAATACCCTAGCCAAAATCCCTTAGTACTTAGTAGAAGTTGTGAAGAACTTCTAAGGTTTCCTTGGAGCTATCGGAGCGTACAACTTAGGAGCTAAGCCTTGCTCCGGATCGACTTTTATCTAGGATATTATTGGGCTTACCGAGGTAACTAATCCTAACCCTCTTTTGAATTAGAGAATACATACTGTAGTAGTATAAGAATAAGTATTAAATACTTAGAAGAATATCACAGAATAGAATTGAACTGTTATCACAGTAGAAGGGTTTTAAAAGAAGGATAACTGAACTGTACTTACATAGGACTGTTTTCACAGTAGACTTAAGTAGCTCACCGGGTAGGGAAGTGCTGCCCAATTTTCCGTAGGATATAGAACCCTCTGTTTAGAACTGTTTACAAAGTAGTTCAACGCGTTGATGACGTGTCGACTATTATAGCCGATTCTCTCGCGACATATTCAACTTGGCGGTGGTTTTCATTTGAGAAGGTATGTGATTCTTCCTAAAGCATGATATTTTACAATATATATGTAGTACCAGACGTATACGTGTTAATCGAATAAAAACTACGGCAATGCCTCACGGCTTAAGCTGAATAATACTTACGAATGCCTCACGCTTAAGCTTTGAATAATAAAGATCCAAAGCATTTCAAAAGAATCTTGAATCATTTTTAATAAGAGAACTAATTTGTTTTTAAATGAAGCTTAAGAGTTATACTAGCTTTATGGGAAGTTAAGTATAACCACTTAAGAATGATAAAAGAAACAGTTTGCCTATGTGTTTATAACAGACTTATATTGAATTGTGAAAAGAATAATAAGATGGTTTGGTAAGTAGACATGATATGATGATATGTGTGTTAGTGTCTTGTAACGTTTGTAGAAGAGAGTATTCTTGTTGTGCTTATGTTGTTTAACGATAAGCTGTTATGTTAGTGTAATATCACTCACCTCTTGACATATTACCGGGGTTGTCGCCTCCGACGCGGGTAGACTCGGTGTGCAGGACCATGATTCGAGAATACCTCATGCGGGTCGGGGACCTATGCGGAGCTACGGAGTTCCGTGTTAGTGACGGGGTTATACCTCACGCGGTCTATGTGGCCATGCGGACTACGAGTCTAGGGCGATGCCGAGTAGCTACCTCGACGGGGTTATGTACTTACGCGGGCCTATGTGAGTGGCCTACGCGACTACGGAGTCCGTGATTAGGCTTGCATGGTGATACTACGCAATTGGCCCCGCTCGATCATTCGCAGCCTAGAAAAGACCTCGCGCTTACCTATTGTTGCTCTTGTTTATGATGTGGCACTATGCGCATTACCTTGGTTGTTTCATACATACTTGCAAAACTGATTTTTAAATGATATGTTTTCATTTAAGTACTTTACAGTTTCATATACTTAGTACCTGTTGTACTGACCTCCTTCGGGGGGCTGCGTTCATGCCGCAGGTAAGGGCAAGCAGGTGCTAGAACCACATCCCAGGATCTCTTTGCGTTGGTGTCAGGAGCTCCATCTTCTCCGGAGGCTCTACTTTTGGGGTATGATCTCCCTGTTGTAGATAGTTTTGTACTGATCGGTATGGCGGCCCTGCCCGCCATAGTTGTTTATTTCCTTAGAGGTCTGTAGTCATGTTGTACAGTTGGGATGTAACTGCAAACCTTGGTTTATGTATATATGCCGAAAGGCAACCCTTTTCTCAGAAACTGTGTATCATTTACAATTATTTCATGTCTTATTTTATATTCCGCTGATTTTCTCTGATGTATGACTACTTGGGTGCCCGGGTAAGGCACCAGTCACGGGCCCCGGAACGGGTCGTGACACATGTCCAAGGAGTAACACAAATAATGGAAGCATACCCGTGGAATCCCACATCACTGTAGGTACGTCCAAGTAAACTTACAACAAGAAAGCCGACCCTCCAACTGAGAGTCGCGGCAACGTAATAAAACATAATACTTGCACTCAAAAGCTATCACCAGCACACATAGGCAAGTTCATAAAATCTTTAGACTTTCATTTTATAAACTCAAGGCACTTATAGAATAATTCTCAATTAAACAAGCCAAAGTACTTATCAAGGCACACATAGAATAATTCTCAATTAAACAAGCCAAAGTACTTATCAAGGCACACATAGAATAATTCTCAATTAAACAAGCCAAAGTACTACGTACGTACGTTCTTTTCAAAAGACTCCTTTTTGTGTAAAACCCCAAGATACTAACACCCGTAGTATCAAGGTATGTCTATTTTTCAAAGTAAGTTACTACACTTTTAGAAAACTCATTTCAAAGCTTGAAATCAAGTAACTTCAAATTTTCACAATCTAGGCAACCTATGCCTAAAATCAAAATAGACAACTTTCTTAACCTTCCATAAAGCCGTTATAACCAACTTCCCATAAAGCCGTTATAACCCTTTATGGTTTTAGACATATTCATTCCTTTTTATATCCAAGAGACTTATACTTTTAAAACCAAGACAAATCAAGTTCTTAATATTTAGAAAACAAGTTTCTTCTACTTTTAAACCTCAAGTAACTCACACCTTTAAAACAAGTTACTTCTCTTAAATCATGTCATTTCTCCTCTTTTAAATCAAATAAGTAAATCACTCCTTTGACTCCCCTAAAGTCATTATAATGACCTTTAGGTTTTGGAACTAAGGCACTAGCCAAAAGGTTTGGAAACCACTTCCTTTTCAAGACTCTATGTACTTTAAGTAAAATACTTTCACTCTTAAGAATCCAAACTTCACTAAGGCAATGGATTATACAACTTACAATTTAAACATCAAAGTACAATCAAGGAAGTACATAGAACAAATTCTATTTTAGGCAATTCAAATACAACCAAGGAATGGATCATTTAAGGAGTAGGACATACTTTCTTTACCATACGGAATCATGCTAGAAGAGGAGATAGTTCACATACCTTTTCGGCTAAATCCACAAGCTAAGCCGAATACGCCGTACGTAGAATTGTCAACCTATAATGGTCACAACATGACTATCAATTTCTAGTCTCTAACGTAGAATAATACTAAGTAAGCGGTCTCTTATTCTACGGAAAATCGGCAAAGACCTCCTTTGTTTCTACATACTTTGCCACCTTTTTCAAGGCCGAATACAATAACCAAACATGCCACATTTAAGGCTCAACATACCAACCAACCAAAGGGGATTACACGCCTTACAATACGTGTAAAATTCCGCCCCACAATTCATACGAAGTAGTTTAATATCCAAGCCATTCTCGGCCAACTTATAACCAATCCTAAGTCCTTTCCAATTCTTTTCCAATTCCAATTTCTAAGGTCTAACATGTTATATAGTCATAAACAACTTCAACAACTACAATTTCCTTCTTTATACAACATGCGACGACTTAAACTAACAATCAACTTGAATTGTAATCTTAAGGCTAAACATGCAAGTTTTCGGATTAGGGTTCCAATAGCCAATATACTTATCAAACTTCATACTATATATCTCATGCTTTCTAATATCCATTGCTACAACAATAAGTAAACTTTAATTGCTAAAACGACAAAATTTATACCTTTACAAGCCCTTAAAATTTCCAAGATTCAAAGTCGCTCCTTAGCAATTCTTAGCTCATTTCCTTTACGCTCCAATCCGCTATTTTAAGCCCTTAGAAGTTCACAACCAACTTCTCTTCCATTTCCAATCAAAACCTATGAAAATGCCTTAGGTTTTTGCTTTGCGACTAACGTGAAAACGCCGTTTTTTCAAGATCTTTCTATTGAGATATCCTTACAATACCCTTAGGGACCTTGGGTTTAAGTCTTATGAATAATGGATCAAAACTACAAAATTTTTGTGTGGGAGATATGTCAAACCCGAGAGCAACTATAATGCACAAAAATGTGTGAAATTTTTCTAAGTGTTTCAAGAGCTTGTCTTGCACTAGTGTAGTATATAAAACACATTGGAGGGCTTAGATTAAAACACTTGTGGGCTAAGATGAAGGACAATTAATGTTAAGCCAAGTGGACAAGTCAACAATCTCAAGCTAGCAAGACTTATCTTCCTTGATGGTCAATGACCATTTTACCCTTACAATTTTTCGACCAAGACCATGTGGGGGAGGTGCCACGTGTCTCCCTCCCATTCGTCCATAAAATTCCGTAACCCTCGTGGGCCCCGCAAAACGTAAAATTCCTCGGGTGGGCCCCACGTGACCAAATCCGTAAAAAATAAATTTCCATAATGTTAATAAGTTCCATACTCTTCAAATAATACATTTTGAGAATCCAATTCTCATCAACGAACATTTTTCCTTTCCGACGTTCGGAAGATTTTCCGTCGGAAAAACAATTCTTCCTTTCGTACCAATTTCAAGTCTTGTGTTCCTTACGTACTTTCTCTTATACATGTCCTGGACTTACGGGGTGTAACAATAAGAGACCGTATACTTAGTATTATTCTACGTTAGAAACTAGAAATTGATAGTCATGTTGTGACCATTATAGGTTGACAATTCTACGTACGGCGTATTCGGCTTAGCTTGTGGATTTAGCCGAAAAGGTATGTGAACTATCTCCTCTTCTAGCATGATTCCTTAAGATAAAGAAAGTATGTCCTACTCCTTAAATGATCCATTCCTTGGTTGTACTTGGATTGCCTAAAATAGAATTTGTTCTATGTACTTCCTTGATTGTACTTTGATGTTTAAATTGTAAGTTGTATAATCCATTTCCTTAGTGAAGTTTGGATTCTTAAAAGTGAAAGTATTTTACTTAAAGTACATAGAGTCTTGAAAAGGAAGTGGGTTCCAAATCTTTTGGCTAGTGCCTTAGTTCCAAAACCTAAGGTTGTTATAATGACTTTAGGGGAGTCAAAAGGAGTGATTTACTTAATTGTTTCAAAAGAGGAGAAATGACATGATTTAAGAGAAGAAACTTGTTTTCTAAATATTAAGAGACTTGAAGTATTTTGAAAGTTAAGAAACTTGATTTGTAAGTATGTGATACTTGATTTTAAAAGTATAAGTCTCTTGGTTATAAAAGGAATGAATATGTCTAAAACCATAAAGGGTTATAACGGCTTTATGGGAAGTTGGTTATAACGGCTTTATGGAAGGTTAAGAAAGTTGTCTATTTTGATTATAACGGTCCAGGACATGTATAAGAGAATGTACGTAAGGAATCAAGACTTGGAAATTAGTACGAATGGAAGAATTGTTTTTCCGACGGAAAATCTTCCGAACGTCGGAAAGGAAAAATGTTCGTTGTTGAGAATTGGATTCTCAAAATGCATTATTTGAAGAGTATGGAACTTATTAACATTATGGAAATTTAATTTTAAGGATTTGGTCATGTGGGGCCCACCCGAGGAATTTTACGTTTTGTGGGGTTCACGAGGGTTACGGAATTTTATGGACGAATGAGAGGGCGACACGTGGCACCCCCCCACATATGGTCTTGGACGATTATGGTAAGGTTAGAATGGTCATTTGACCATTGTGGATGATAAGTCTTGCTAGCTTGATATTATTGTCCCGTCATAGTTCAGTATAACTCTTAGAGGTCTGTATTCATATGTGGGATTTGACTCATGTACAGCGTAGTGTCTTTTGATTATGTATATTATGGCAGCCTTGTCGGCTTTGCCCTTGTACGTATGTTGGTTTAAAAAAAATGAGGTGTTATTTAATTTCCGCAGTTTACTTAGTTGTTAAGGTAGAAGGGTGCCCAGGTAGGGCACCAGTCACGGGCCCGGGGTTCGGGGCGTGACAGAGTGGTATCAGAGCAGTCAGTCCTCGGAATGTCTACAGACCGTGTCTAGTAGAGTCTTGATTATCGGTGTGTTGCGTGCCACACCCATAAACAAGAGGCTACAGGATATTTAGGAGTTGGTTTCTATTCTTCTCACTCTAAGATCGTGCCATAGAGCTGTGTTAGTAAGATAATTCCTCTCTGACGTATTTTTGTGTTCTGGTATGCCTCCGCGAGGGCAACGTGCGCAGAAGGGCAAAGTAGCAGGAGCTACGGTCGGACTCAGAGAGTTGATAGGGATTATGCCTGTGGTATACTGGATGTTGTTCGCGAATGCGAGTTCTTCTGCGCCAGGTTTTGAGGCCCCAGCACCAGAGCCTCCAGTTTCTCAGTTAGGAGAAGACTATAGGGTCATGAGGGAAGCAGTTATGTTATTGACCAAGATAGCGGTGCTATAGTTTCATCAGCAGGAAGTTATTCGGCCAGTACATGCAGGTGTACAGAGGGTAGAGGGCCAACGCGGAGATCAGCGTAAGAGGGCTAGACCGGTTGGTTATCCCGGTGAGTTTTTGGACGAGCAGCCTCAGCAGCGAGTGAGATATTCGTCCCAGCCTACCCAGTACATACCCCCGCAGCTCACAAGTGGGAGATTTGACCCCACAAGGTATTTAGGAGCCGGTCCAAGCTCCAGGGGTCGAGGTTCTCAAAGGAGCAGAGGATTTTCTCAGTCGAGGCCACTTTTTCCTCAGTGTTTCTGATGTAGTAAGCGTCATTTGGGGAAATGTCGTTATGGCACAGGTGTTTGTTTTTATTGTGGCCGTCCGGGCCATATACTGAGAGTATGTCCTTTTAGAAAGAGCACCGGTGAGGTGGCTCAGCCTATGAGGCCGGTAGTTGGTTCCCTTTCCTCCACGGTATGCGTCCCCAAGCGAGGTGTTGGATGTCAGCCAACCGTGGTAGATGTCAGGGTGGAGTTTATAGTTCTGGCGGTCCTTCCAACCGCATAGATGACGTGACTACTGGGCAGGATCAGGAGGCGACATCGCATGGGGTTACAGGTATATGTCGATTCTTTTGAATCATACGTGCATTGTTAGATTCAGATTTTGCCCTAGCGTATATGTTTTCCCTTTATTGCTAGCAGTTGTAAGTGATAGTACCCCCAGAGGTAGGAATACTTTGATTAGTAAAGTGAAAAGTTAAGAATGTTGACAAGAATGGTAAGTGAACTGAGACTATAGTTGTGTAGAGTTCACAAGTTGTAATTATCCCGTAACAGTGTAAAGACCAATAGGGAAGATTGTACAGTAGAAATACTTTGGCTTATGTGACGAACCTCTAGTGAATAGGGGGATAGGGTGAGAAGTACCTTGAGATAAGAGAAAGATTTATTCCAGACTAAGAATGAGAAGTTAAGTTTGACGATGGGTCGGGTTATGGACTCATTTCGGGTCAACCGGTAGTATGGAATGGGGTGATGTCAGTTGGTAATGGTCTCGCTATGTGATAGGGTCACGAGGGTGCAAGGCCCAAGTCTAGTTGATCGTTGTACGAGTTTGTGGATGTGTTCCACCGGAACCAGGTCGTAAGGGCCGAGAAGAGCCTTAGCGGAAATTCAAGTAGTATATGGCAAAGATTGGATAGTAACTCCATGGATTGGAGAACAGAATCAATATTTGAAATTTTGTGCGTATACTAAATAAGTTTGGAAGTACGAGAAAGTATGACAAGTAAGAAAAGAAAGTAACCTCTAAAGATCTTGTTTGTGATAAGACTCTAACCTTCGAGTTTTGTGAGAAGGGGCCGCGGACGGAAGGTCCATTGATATGTTTACGTATGTTATGTGGTGGCCATGTGTGGCATCGTTAGTCTTGTGGAGTATTGATTAATAGGCATATTATAGAGATTGTGTCGGAGTGTGTATAGCTTGAAAACCGACTAAGAACATTCGGGGACGAATGTTTCTAAGGGGGGAAGAATGTTACACCCCGTAAGTCCAGAACATGTATAAGAGAATGTACGTAAGGAATCAAGACTTGGAAATTAGTACAAATGGAAGAATTGTTTTTCCGACGGAAAATCTTCCGAACGTCGGAAAGGAAAAATGTTTGTTGTTGAGAATTGGATTATCAAAATGCATTATTTGAAGAGTATGGAACTTATTAACATTATGGAAATTTAATTTTACGGATTTGGTCATGTGGGGCCCACCCGAGGAATTTTACGTTTTGTGGGGTTCACGAGGGTTACAGAATTTTATGGACGAATGAGAGGGAGACACGTGGCACCCCCACATATGGTCTTGGACGATTATGGTAAGGTTAGAATGGTCATTTGACCATTGTGGATGATAAGTCTTGCTAGCTTGATATTATTGACCAAGTCAACTTGCCACTTGTGTAGTTATCCATGTGTTCTTCATCCTAGCCACTCAAGTGTTGCAATCTAAGCCCTCCATTGTGTTTTATATACCACACTAGTAGCAAGACAAGGTCTTCCACACTTAGAAAAATTAGAGAAACTCTTGTGCTCACTAAATAGCTCTCGGGTTTGAGGTCCATTCCACACAAAACAATTGTAGTTTTGATCCATTATTCACAAGACTTAAACCCAAGGTCCCTAAGGGTATTGTAAGGATATCTCAATAGAAAGATTTAGGAAAAAGGACATTTTCACGTTAGTCGCAAGGCGAAAACCAAAGTAGTTTTCCTAGTTTTGGATTGGAAATGGAAGAGAAGTTGGTTGTGAACTTCTAAAGGCTTCAAATAGCGGATTGGAGCGTAAAGGAAAGGAGCTAAGAATTGCTAAGGAGCGACTTTGAATCTTGGAATTTTTAAGGGCTTATAAAGGTATAATTCTTGTCGTTTTAGCAATTAAAGTTTACTTATCATTGTAGTTATGGATATTAGCAAGCATGAGGTTTATATTATGAAGTTTGATAAGTGTATTGGCTATTGGAACCCTAATCCGAAAACTAGCATGTTTAGCCTTAAGATTACAATTCAAGTTGATTATTAGTTTAAGTCGTCGCATGTTGTATAAAGAAGGAAATTGTAGTTGTTGAAGTTGTTTATGACTATATAACATGTTAGACCTTAGAACTTGGAATTGGAAAAGGATTGGATAAGACTTAGTGTTGTTGTATATGTTGGCCGAGAATGGCTTGGTTGTTAAACTACTTGGTATTAATTGTGGGGCGGAATTTTACACGTATTGTAAGGCGTGTAATCCCCTTTGGTTGGTTGTTGTTTTGAGCCTTAAATGTGGCGTGTTGGTTATTGTATTCGGCCTTGAAAAAGGTGGCAAAGTATGTAGAAACAAAGGAGGTGCTGCCCGATTTTCCGTAGAATAAGAGACCGTATACTTAGTATTATTCTACGTTAGAAACTAGAAATTGATAGTCATGTTGTGACCATTATAGGTTGACAATTCTATCGCACGCGATTCGCTTAACTTGTGGATTTAGCGAAAAGGTATGTGAACTATCTCCTCTTCTAGCATGATTCCTTAAGATAAAGAAAGTATGTCCTACTCCTTAAATGATCCATTCCTCGTTGTACTTGGATTGCCTAAAATAGAATTTGTTCTATGTACTTCCTTGATTGTACTTTGATGTTTAAATTGTAAGTTGTATAATCCATTTCCTTAGTGAAGTTTGGATTCTTAAAAGTGAAAGTATTTTACTTAAAGTACATAAGAGTCTTGAAAAGGAAGTGGGTTCCAAATCTTTTGGCTAGTGCCTTAGTTCCAAAACCTAAGGTTGTTATAATGACTTTAGGGGAGTCAAAAGGAGTGATTTACTTAATTGTTTCAAAAGAGGAGAAATGACATGATTTAAGAGATGAAACTTGTTTTCTAAATATTAAGAGACTTGAAGTATTTTGAAAGTTAAGAAACTTGATTTGTAAGTATGTGATACTTGGTTTTAAAAGTATAAGACTCTTGGTTATAAAAGGAATGAATATGTCTAAAACCATAAAGGGTTATAACGACTTTATGGGAAGTTGGTTATAACGGCTTTATGGAAGGTTAAGAAAGTTGTCTATTTTGATTAATGGGCATAAGATGCCTAGATTGTGAAAATTTGAAGTTACTTGATTTCAAGCTTTGAAATGAGTTTTCTAAAGTGTAGTAACTTACTTTGAAAAATAGACATGTCTTGATACTACGGGTGTTAGTATCTTGGGGTTTTACATAAAAAGGAGTCTTTTGAAAAGAATGTACGTACGTAGTACTTTGGCTTGTTTAATTGAGAATTATTCTATGTGTGCCTTGATAAGTACTTTGGCTTGTATAATTGAGAATTATTCTATAAGTGCCTTGAGTTTATAAAATGAAAGTCTATAGATTTTATGAACTTGCCTATGTTTGCTGGTGATAGGCTTTGAGTGCAAGTATTATGTTTTATTACGTTGCCGCGACTCTCGGAGGGTCACCGTCTTGTTGTAAGATTACTTGACGCGTGCAGAGTGATGTGGGATTCCACCAGATGCTTCCATTATTTGTATTACTCCTGGACATGTTTATACGATGTGGATTCCGGCACGTGACCGTGACGGGTTAGATTCCCAGATTTGTTTGTATTACCCCATGGTCATGCTTATACGATGTGGGATTCCGGGGCATGCGACCACGTGGGATATTGTTATTCCATGGATTAGCCCTCCATGAGATTTAGTGACGTAGGATGGATCCGTAGTTAGCTTCGTACTTGCCCCCGGTGGTCGACGACGCAGATACCGTGTAGTTGGCTTTCGTGATTGCCCGCCGCTTATTGCACATTGGTACCAGAGACTCGTAGATAGCTTTCGACTTTCCCGGCCATATCTCGTGACGGCAGCCGGATCTCGTAGTTAGCTTCGTGACTTGCCCCGTCGCTTGTCGACGCAGTCGGATCCGTAGTTGGCTTTGTACTTGCCCCGCCGGTTTATGATGCAGCCGGATCTGGTGGTTCATTTTCCTACTGCCCGCATGCTTTTAGGACACAGTGGACTTGGTGTTCATGTATGCCTATTGGTGTTATATTATATCATGGATCGCCAGCGATGAGAAGGATTCCACGCATGATTGATATTACGGGCGAGACCCATGGTTATATTTTAGTAATGACTTTGAGGGCACGCGCCCTCGACTTGATACGATCGCTTATGTATTGCATCGTAGTTCGCTATCATACATGTCTCTGCTTTGTAGATCGTTATGATTTCATTACGATTTTCAATTTCACATACTTGGTACATTCTTCGCATCGACCTCCTTGGGGCCGCGTCACGCCGCAGGTTTAGGTGCAGATTTGGTGATCTGCAGTGTAGGACCGCCGTGCAGTGGAGAGAGGCCCTCGCTCGAGCCCCTTTCGGCCCTTAAAGTGGTTGTGTAAGCTCCCGTTGATCGAAATCGAATATGAAGTTGTGGAGATGCACTCCATAATCCAAGACACCAGCCTTTCTGAGAAATTCAAACATCAAAGTAGTCGTGAGGAATTCCCAATTCACCGAGTCGAAGGCCTTACGGAGATCAACTTTGAGCATGCATCTACCAGAGACCCTTTTGTGGTTGTAACTCCTCAAAAGCTCTTGAGCTATGTGAATATTGTCAGACATACTTCTACCTTAGACAAAAGATGCCTGAGCTGGATCAATGATGAAATCTAAAACCGACACCAATCGTGATGCAATAAACTTGGTGATGACCTTGTACAAGATGTTGCAACACGAAATAGGTCTATAGTCTCTCACCGTTGCGCAGTGGGTAGGTTTAGGAATAAGGGAGATTGTAGTGTGATTGATCTATTTGAGAAGCTTTCTGGAACTGAAGAACTCTTTAACCGCAGCACAGAACCCCCCGTCGACAATATTCCAAGCTTTCTTGAAGAAACCCAAAGAGAAGCCATCCGGACCTGGAGCCTTGTCTTCCCCAATACCGAATAACTCCCCCTTAATCTCTGCGTCCATGACATTTCTAATGAGATCATCCCCTTGTTCCGCCGAAAGACAATTTCCCGAGGAGATGACACCAATATCAATAGGTTCACAATCGTCCCTAGTTCCAAGCAACCCTTTATAGTAATTGATGAATTCAGTCGCAACTTGGTCACTGTAGTTCGTAAGAGAACCATCACTCTTGGTAGTGGCCATGAAATTCCTTTTGGAGTTGCGCTTGACCATACTATGAAAGAACTTAGTGCACCTATCACTGTGCTTGAGATGCTCACATTTGGCAAGCTGCCTAGGAAACTCATTTCCGCATCAATAAGGACCATGGACTTGTGCCTGTGCTCGGTAACTCGTGTGTGTAAGTGATCAAGATGCGGGTTGCTCAAAGCCTCTTGTTGAGCAATATCAAGCTCATCCTTTGCCCTTTTGACCCGAGAAGAGATATAAGAGAAGTCTTTCTCATTAAGCTGCTTCAAGGGTCTTCTAAGGCTAAGCAATTTCCGGCATAACCCGAATTGGGAATTGCCATCGATATTCTGCTCCCAAGCATCCGTAACTATCCTTCCAAAGTTTTCATGGGTAGCCCACATGTTGAAGAACTTGAAGGGTCTATTATGCGTTCTCGGACATCCAAAATAGTGACAATGCATGGCGTATGGTCCGAGAAGGGCCTGGACCGACGGAAATATGCACTGCCATACCAACCATCTTTTAACCAATGGGCATTAATGAGGGCCCTATCAAGCTTGTTCATCGTATTGTTACGGCTGAACGTGAACTCGCACCCCGTCGAGTTCAAATACGTGAGGCTCAAATCCCGACAATAATCAACAATACCCTTCGTGTCATAGTTGGAGATGGGCTCCATGTTGAAACGCTCATCCTCCTTCATAACAGTGTTGAAATCACCAAGTACTAGCCACGGCTCAGTCATGTGGGTCCCGTACTCTCTCAACTTCTCCCATAAGCCCCGTCTAGTGACAATCGTGTGTAGCCCATACACGAAGGTGACATGAAGCCTCTTGGAGGAGATATCACAAGTGACACCGCAATGAATGGCTTGCGAGTTTATGTCAAACTCTTGTAGAATAACTTTGGCCGGGTTGAATAAAATAAATATCCTCCCCACCGGATAATGGGCGAAGTTATCCAACACCTCCCAATTGTGAAATTGCGAAGACCATAAATGATCAAGCATCGTGTTGTCGAGCTTTGAATCCAGTATACCAAAAATGTCAATGTTGTTCTCATGCACTACGGAGCAAATCTCTTTTTTTCTTGGAGGAGCGGTGCAGGCCCCTTATATTCCAAGAAGCAATGATCATTTTGATAATTGAGGGGGAATAGTCCCCTTCGTGCTATCTTCATTAGCATTAATAGACCTGGTGCCACCATAAGGTCCCTTCTATTTAGGAGGAAGGGTCGTCATTCTGCTCAATAGTATGGGAAATCTTTGCCCGCCATAGTTAGCCTTAGTTTTTGCCCTCGTCCTCACGTCCACGTGCACCTACTCCTTTTTGGTACCTTCAGAGTTCCCACCTTTCCCATCTTTCTGATATTTGCCAACCCTGGTATGTGCCCCCGCAGGCTGGCCTCCCAAAAGCTCTTATTTTGGAGCAGTGTTACCATAGATGTGTGCTAAGATTTCCTCAATGGTTTTCTTAGCTTTGCTATCAATGTGGCTGTGAACCAAAATGTTGCCATGCATATCCACAAGTTTGTGGAAAATTGCGGATTGCTTAACGACCGCGCTCATGGTGCTATGGTTACACCCATGCATTGTCCCAACTTTTCCACTGGTTGCCGTCACACCCATAGGTTCCCCACGCTGTTTAGGTATTGAGTTTCGACTTTTGTCAACCCCGGTTTGTGTCCCCGAAAGCTAACCACCCGTAACCTCAATTTTTAAGTTCCGACTTGCGCCAACCCCGGTTTGCCCACCCGCGGATTGGCCTACCATCTTCTGGGCCTCACCTTCACTCTCATAAGTACCCTTGGGTCATCCATGGTCTCCCGGTGTTGAGTTCCGACCTTTTCCAACCTCGGTTTGTGTCCCCGAAAGCTGACCACCCGTGACCGCGACAACGCCCGAGTTCCAACCTATGCCAACCCCGTCTTGTACACCCGCGTGTTTGTTCACCATCTTAAGGACCTCACTATCACTCCCAATGGTAGCCGCGGGATCCCTATGGTCTCCCGTTGTTGAGTTCCGACCTTCGCCAGCCTCGGTATGTGTCCCCGAAGGTTGGCCACAAAAATCCGCATCATTTGGACTACCTGCGGGTTGTCCTACACCGTTGATATCGATAAGCAGTCCTGTGCCAGCCACGGTTTGTGTCTCCGGTGACTGGCCCCCAAGTCTGATCGAAGTCCACCTGAGATCCGTACTAGTATCAGTCCGACCTTTGCCAGCACCGGTCTGTGTCCCCGCGTGCTGGCCAAAAATGTCATGACCTTCTCAATCCCGATTCTGGGCTCTCATTCGCACACCTGTACCAGCCTCGGTTTGTAACCCCGTAGGCTGACCCCCGTCTCTGATCAAAATCCCTCCGGCATTCCCCCCTTCTATCCTAGGTTTAGTCCGACCTTTGCCAGCCTTGGTTTGGGACCCTGAAGACTGACCACCATGAGTCTCAGGTTGTAGTAACTGTGCATGCGTGTGCTGATCATCACGGCTACTACTCCCGCCAGTACCCGTGTCCTTCACGGGAGAGTTAAAGTAGGTGTGCACCCCTTTCGGTTGGGCATTTTTCACAACACCCTTTCATTGAACCCGCCTATTAGTGTCAGCGTAGTGGTTGTCACAACCAGAAGTGGAGTCCCCAATCCTATGACATTTCCCGCAAAAATCCGGGAGCTTCTCGTAGACAATCTGCTGGTCTAAAATGGTGTCATCCCAAAGTTTGAGTTAAATAGTGTCAAGAGTCCCCTTGGATATGTCAATCTCAATTAATGCTCGGGCATACGACAATTGCTCTTTGTCCTGGGTGATCTTATCGGTCCTAATGGGCTTGCCAATACGTGACAGAATGCGGCTCAGAGCATTCTCATTCCAAAGTTCCAAAGGAAGCGAAGGGAGCCTTACCCATTCTGGAATAGTGCATATCTCATGTTTGTCAAAAGTAAAGCAATACGACATATTCTTAAGAAGGAGCGGTGTGCTATACACAAAATGCGGCTCATTAGCTAAAACTTTATCATCAGCCTCAGTATTGAACTTGAAGACAATCCAACCCGAAGCATGAACATAAAATTTGTATGCAACTCTCCAAGCGATATAGCTTTCTTAATACTAAGCTTCCCGGATAAGTCCCCGCAAAATAGCCAACCAAGAGGTGTCCAATCATTTTGGTGAGATCATCCAAGTCGCCCCTAGGGAGTTCTAGAGGACCCACATTTCGACAATCTGGAATAAAACGCAACCGTTTACCATTAGAAATATCACGGTTGCTCTTTACTACGGAAGCATATGCCTTCTTGTTGGTCTGGTCCATGGTGTCCTTAGTCTGGTTACCCGCGTTGTTCATAATAATAGGATCACGATCATTACCATCCGAAGCTGAAGCGGTATCCTGAGAACCGATGGTGCAAGATGAAGGAAGGGAACTCGAGGTGCCCTCATTGATCGACATAGCATCCGTAGGTGAGCGGTCATCCGCGTTAGTGTCCCCCACTTGAAGACCATTGCTCATAAGTCCGGGAGTGGTGGGTTTGTGAGAAATCGGGGGGAACTCAGCGGGATTGGTAATAGACGTTTCTCCCATCCGAATGGGCAGTGGCATGAAGTTCACACGATTCTGCTTCTTTTTCTTCTTCGCCATCCGCAAAGTTACAAAGTACGATTACAAACAAGCTTTGAATACAATTGAGAAATGCGTAATTGAAATCCGGACAGGCCCGGTTTATAAGTTACATCGCTTCTACTAATTATACAAACACTTGCCTACTACAATGTATAAATAAGGGAAACCGTAAATGAATGTAATCCGGACAGGCTCGGAATATGAATTACAAGACTTCTTATTTATACATGATTAGTGTAATGCGATCGCAAAAATTCAATCATTCATACAAAAGCGCGACCCTAGTATTTGCCTATCGATACTCTTAGGTTTGCCTAGTGAATATAGATTGTAAAATACTAAATTGAATAGCAAAACACAAGAAAGGTTATGGAATACCTCGTTGTCGCGTGCCTCTTTGGTTCGAACGGTTTTATCCATGAATAGATAAGGACGATGTGCTACAGCGTGCGTGTAGAAATACTTTTTCTAATAAATAAAAGTATGAGAATAACCCTCGAAAAGTCAAACAACAACCCGTCTTACTTCTTCTATGACCTGCAAACAAGGCAAAGCCGTATCACAAGAATACAGAAATATATATATATATATATATATATATATATATATATATATATATATATATCGTGTATAATATATGATATATATAAGTACGGTAGTACAAATATATAAAATATAATATATGTTAAGTATATATAATATAAAGTATATATTTTAAAGATAAACCGGGTCAACCAAGCAAAAGGTTGGGCAGTGCGTAAGCCTAGGAAGGCAATGGCAGCATCCTTGGAGATTTACGCAATCCCAAAATGGCAAAAATGCAGAGACGCAGTGCCTAGGGCAGTCACACCTTGCACAAATGAGGCAAAAGGTCGCAATCAATCGGTACAATGTGCAAGAAATTTAAATTTGCATAGAGAAACACAATGCAAGAGAGAAAAGAAGTCAGTTAATAATCAAAGTGTACCATATGAACATGAAGAACATGCTAGTCCAGTTAAGCACATTAAGACGCTAACACACAAAGACGATAAGAACTAACACGAGAGTTGTTAAAGGATTAAGGAGATTATAATCAAATAACCAACACCTAGCTAGTAAACAAAGTCTCACGGTATAGGAATAACACTAAAGAGGCGTGTCCCACCCCGCAAACCACCCGTAATACAAGAATCATACGAACAAGCCAAGAATGGTAAGTACAAGATTCTCAAGAACACGGATGAACAAGAGCAAAGCAAAGCAAAGGTGAGGCAAGATTCGAACTAGTGTTACAACAACCCATTAAATGTAGTTATACTCAGCCCAACACATAGAACACCCGCAAGACACCCGTAAGAGCACCAACAATAAATCGCAAGGTAAACAAGGAAAACAAACCAAGCGAGATATACGACCAATTCGGTGAACTCCAAGAGTACAAGCCACAAAATTTTTAAGCAAAACTAAGTATAAGAAAGAGATACACCTGATTGAGTGAGTTAGTTTCGCTGATTTGGCCCGTATTCTTGCAATGACCGTGCTAATGAGGCCTTCATCAGGGATTTAAAAGTGAAGAATGAGCTTCTTGATATATCAATGAGTCTTCCTTCAGTGATGGCGCTTTCGACCCCAAAAGGGGTGTAAACCCCAAACCTTTAGGTCCAATCTTGACCTTATTTGGCGTATGTACTTTAACCTTTTCCAGACAACCCCATACCTTAAAGTATTTGTAGTCGGGTTTTTTTTCTTTCCATAACTCGTGTGGAGTCTTTTCCTTACCCTTATGTGGGACTTTGTTAAGAATATTACAAGCGGTAAGGATAACTTCTCCCCACATGGTTTGGGGAAGACCTGAATTAATGAGCAAATCATTCATCATTTCTTTTAACGTATGGTTCTTTCGTTCAGCAACACCGTTTGATTGAGGTGAGTAAGGAACGGTCGTTTGATGAACAATGCCCGATTGGGCACAATATTCTTCAAAAGGTGCTATATATTCCCCCCCTCTATCGCTACATATTGATTTTATATGTCTGCTTAGTTGGTTCTCAACTTCTGCTTTGTAGCGTTTGAATGCTTCAAAAGCTCCATCTTTACTTTTTAGTAAGTAAAGGTAAAAATACCTTGTGCTATCATCTATGAAAGTCACAAATTACTTGTTCCCCCTCTAGTTTGAGCGAATTCAAATCACATATATCGGCGTGTATGAGTTCTAGAAGAGTGGTTATCATTTCGACGGATCTAAAGAGATTCTTTGAAAGTTTTGCCTCTACGCACACCTTACACTTACGTTTAGGGTTTACGTTGATAGACGACAACAACTCTAACTTTACCAATCTTTGGATAGATTGATAGTTTACATGTCCTAATCTATGATGTCATAAATTAGAAGACTCAAGCAAATAAGTATAAGGCTCAATTTAATTAATAATAGGATCAACCATTACAGATGAAGCATTAACTTTAAAGAGGCCTTCACAGATAAAGCCCCTTCCCACAAATGTTCCATTTTTAGTGATTACAAATTTATTGGCCTCAAACACTAGCTTAAAACCAGCATTCACCAACAAAGGTCTAGAAATTAAATTACTTCGAATTTCCGAGACATGCATCACCTCCTTCATAGTAAGCTCCTTTCCGAATGTCATCTTCAGGATTATCTTTCCTACCCCCAGCACCTCTGAAGAAACATTGTTGCCCATGAACAACTTCTTATCCGTGACTGGTGTATATGTGGAGAAGGCGTCTTTGTTGGAACAGATGTGATGGGTAGCACCCGTGTCCATCCACCACTACATAGCATTCTCAACAAGGTTGGTTTCAAGTACTACCGTCGAGAACTCCTTAATCATATCGTCTACGAGCGTGTCTTCGACGATGTTAGACTTAGCCTTGCCCTTGGCCTTATTCTCATTCTTGAGTTTGCGGCAATCCTGACCATGCGACCAGGTTTACCGCAGTGATGGCAAGTCCCCTTAAACTTTTCAATTGTTGGGCCCTTACCGTCCTTCTGGAATTTTCGCTTTTTGCTTGAACTCCCTTTGTCTTCCGCCAGGTTTTCCTTGGCCTCAGCGGGTAGTTTCCCATTTGGCATGACCTTCTTATTATCCTCTTGAATCTGGATCTTGATAATAAGTTCCTCTAAGGTCATCTCTTTCGTTTTGAGTTTTAGGTAACTCATAAACTCATTCCATGAAGGAGGTAACTTCTCAATTAACGAGGCAACCAATAATTTCTTGTTAGGCTTCAATCCTTCTAAATTCAGGTGATGTAAAATCATTTGAAATTCCTAAACTTGGGATGCCATATTTTTGTTGTCCACCATTTGAAATTTCAGAAATTTTCCAATGATGAACTTCTTAGATCCCGCATCTTGTGCGTTGTATTTCTTCTGAAGTTTATCCCACAACTCTTTGGTTGTGGCAACGGTACAGTATACCGTGTAAAGAGGATCGAACAAATAATTCAGGATATAGTTCCGACAAAAGAACTCACTATGACTTCAAGCATCTAGAGTCATCTTCATACCAGTAATGACATGGATTTATTGGCCCCCTCCCGCTGAGACATTCGGCTGAGGGTCCCTTTCATCTCCATCTTGTGGAGGCACATTCTCATAACCGTCAGAAAGAATAACATCTTTTATTGCCATCTTTTAAAATTTGTGCCTATGAATTTCTCTGGGTGTTCATGATGAAAACCAGCAGGTGGTGGAATGGGAGTGTTCCCATGAACAGTGGCAAAGGCGTTGTGAACGCCTTGAGCAGCAGTGGGGTTGACACTAGTTGTGCCTTGAGCAGTAGTGGTGAAGGCATTAGAATTGCCTTGAGCAGTGGCAGATGTTTCAGTGTTCAATCCAGTCATCTTGTTGTTTCTAACAGCCAATATTATCTTAATATTGTGAGTTACAAGGAAATGGGAAAGTGAGCAACAACAACTTTTGGTTACAAATTTAGAAAATATGAACAAAGAAAATGGTTTGCTGAGTCGATTGATATTCAATATTTCCTTAAGACAATATTGCCCCGTATGAATCCATTAACGGCTATTGGCAACTTGTCTCCCAAGATAAAATATCAACAAACAATTAAGCAAAGGATAACTCAAGTGTTTACTAAAAAGAAAAGTTTTTGAGTGTATGAAAGAAAGTAAGAGAGGGAGAAGATATCAGATTTCAAGCGTGTTCTTCAAATGAGCTTTGAGTCTCAATTTATAGTGTGATGATGATGACTTCCCATCTAGCCATGTAATGGCCTTCAATTCCATGTAATGACACTTAATATGAGGTTACAATTCAGCTAAATAATTGCTGAATTCATGAGCAAATTCGTAGGGAATCAATGCCCTAAACCAGCCCAAAAGTCAGAAACTTTTTAGTTGTTGTCGAACATTCTGCCAACGAAGCGCCGCGGCCCTTCCTGGAGGCGCCGCAGCGCCTGACGACCAGTGAGCTCCAATTATTTTTTGCCGAATTAGCACTGCGACGCTGGCTGGAGGCGTCGCGGCGCTCCAACGGTGTTGCTTCGCGGCCCTTCACGGATCCACGGCGATTTCTGACTCGTTTCATCTTTTACACATCGTACACTTCTTCCTTCACTTACCAATATGAAACACTTGTCATTTGGCCAATAACCGTCTATCATTTTATGTCTCAAATATTTTGTATACATACCAATATCCCTTTCACTAAGGAAATTTATGATTTTTGGTACTATGTGTGCACGCGTGTGGAAACGACATTTCCGACGTGCGGGGCCCCAATTTTCGAGTCATAAATAATATGATTAACTTTATTTTACGTTAATAAATTTCCAATAAAATGTAGATTGTTATGCATTTTCTATTACACTGAAAGCCTGTGCAGGACTCGTGACAGATAGAAATGCCTTGATGGTACACTGTGAAGTGATTAAATATTGTTTTGTGGAGTTTGTAGTGCTTGGAAATGCATTAATTCATTCATATGCAAGGTGTGTCTCAAAATCTCAGTCCAATCAGGTTTTTAGGAGATGAGGTACAAAGATATAGTGACATGAAATTCGATGTTGAAGGCTTATTCATTGCATGGTAAAGCAAATGAAGCATTGAGACTTTTTGTTAAAATGGATGTGAAACCTGATGCGACCATTTTTGTTGCTATGCTCTCAGCTTGCAGCCATGTTGGAATGGTGGAAGAAGGGATTCATATTTTCGATGTTAAATTTGAAAAACACGACATTGTTCCTCAACTCGATCATCATGCATTTACAGTTAATATTGTTGGCCGAGCAAGTCATAATTATAAGACAGAGAAAATAATAAAAGAAATGCCTATGCAACCAGATTATGTGGTGTGGAGTGCATTTCTTGAATTATGCCACAAACATCGTGAATCTGAGCTGGCCCAAATTGCTGCATCTAGGTTGAAGGAGTTAGATCCAAAAAATTCATTAGGATATGTACTCATGTCAAATGTGTACTGCCCAGCCCATAGCTGTTATACCCCGTATTTCCAGAGTATGTACGTGAGGGCGTACGTATACAATTTGAGCCTTAAAGTAGGCATAGGTTCGAATTTGTGCACAACTACCAAAAGGAGTCGTTTTTCGACGAAACGTTTCCACAGCTTTCGTAGGGAAAATTCCGGCTATGTCAATAATATTTTTTTGCGGATTTTTCCGAGAGACGTAACATTTTGGACCAACGGGAGGGTGACATGTGTCACCCTCACATTGGAAGAGGTCAGGCGCTTTGGGACGAAAAAAGAGGGCAATGGGTTAGGTAGGATATTTGTGCAAGTTAGGTGTGGTAGATGGATAAGGTGCACATGGCTTAATCCTAGCCCTACACTTGCCTAACACTTGGAAGAATCTTGGCCATTGGTTGGCCATGTCTTGACCTATAAATACCCCTCTAAGTGATGAACTTTCTTCATCCAAAAATCTTTTGCTAAGTGTTAAAAATCCTCCTCTCCTCTTGAGTTTAGTCACCACCACACCCTCCCCTCGCCGAAAGTACCCTCCCCTGAGAGCCTAGCCGAGGCAAACCCCTTGAGTGAGGCTTGGCCGTGGGGTACCCCCCCTAGCCTAGTTGTTTTCGTATAATACCCCTTGTTGTGGTATAGAAATACTCTCCTAGTAGTGTTATAATGTCCACATACCTTGGCCCAAATACCTTGTAGTATTCCCAAGGTTACACTTATACAAAAAGCCGTAAATACTATTATACTTCCTCACTACAAAAACGAAACCCTAAGGAAAACCTTCATAGTCGGTTGAAGTGTTAAGTAGAAGTTGGTTAGAACTTCTAAGGGTTGTTTGAGCGGGTTGGAGCGCACGCGAGTAGGAGCTAAACCTTGCTCAGGATCGACTTTAAACTTGGATAATTTTGGGCTTATCGAGGTAAACACTCTTGACCTTCTATTGTAATTGGAAATTACATGTTGTAGGAATATATAGTTAAGTATACTATATATAGAACTGAACATAGTTGTGCGGCAATGTCTTTTGACTTAAGCCTGAATAATACTTACGGCAATGTCTTGCGACTTAAGCCTGAATTTTAAGAAGTGAACTGAACTGTAATTACATAGGACTGTATTACAGTAGACTTGTGTAGCATTACTGTGAGTAGAATTGTACACGTCCGGTTAGACGTGCAAACCCCCCCCCCTGGTTGGCTTGGTAGTCGGCCTCGATAGAGGAGGAGATTACGCTGTTGCGGGGGGGGGGGAGGTGCTGCCGAATTTTCTGTAGAATATTCTACATTGAGATCTAAGATGTTAATAGGCGCCTTGTGGCCTCTATAGGTTGAAATACTACGTGTGGCGTGGTCTACTTGGCTTAAGGTGTAGCCGACGGTTTGAGGTACTTGGAGCGCTTTGCTATTAGTCGGTAATCGTCGCGAGGTATGTGAACCTCTTCCTATCTGTTCTAGCATGATATGTGTATAACTATGTAGTACGGTAGACGTACATGTGTTTAATGTATTTGATTGGTTTGAAACATAAAGTGTTATAACGGCTTTATGGGAAGTTGGTTATAACAGCTTTATGTAGGTAAGAAAATGCTTTGTGGTTTCAAAGGGTAACTGATTTGACTTATAACGGATTTGATGTGTAGTAATAAAGAACTTGAAGTGTTTCAAAAATACCTTTTTGAAAGAAGAGTAATACTTGGCTTTGAAAACATAAGAGTTATACTAGCTTTATGGGAAGTTAGGTATAACGTCTTAAGATAGATAAAGAGAATGGTTTACCGATTTTTAGAAGATAAGAGACTTGACTTAAATGTATGAATTTTGGGTGAAACCTCATTCGTGAGTAATGAGTACTTGGTTTTTAAAGGAATAATGTTTCTTGATTTCGAAATCGAATAAGTATCGACAAACCACTGCGGCGTTGATAAAGGAAATGTAAAGACTAATGAAGTATTATTAAAACCAGAGAAACCTCCATCCGCATAGAAGCTAAGATGAGACAAAATGATATTACATTTCCTAGATCATGGCTTAATAAGATTGTTTAAAAAAAAGAATAACCTACTCACCTATAAGGCATATGTTTCTCAAAACGTTTAAAGGAGAATTATGTTTAAAGGATTAAAACTATGAACTACGAAACCTTTTCTAAAATGAGAAACTTGAGCATTTGAAATTAGGCAAACTTGAACGTTTGGAAAATAAGGTTGTTACTTGATTTTACAAAGGAAAGCATTTTGGTTTACTTAACAATGTTAGTCACTCTATTTTTATACTACTGGTATCGGGTGACCTTTGTAAAAGAAATGGATCTTTAAAAGTAATTTAACGTACGTAGTACCTTAGGGTTAAAACCCGGACTTTGGCATAAAATGAAAGTACTTTGAGTTGTGTATAGCTTGCCTATGCTTGTTGTCGTGAAGCTTGCCTATGCTTGTTGTCGTGAAGCTTGCCTATGCTTGTGGTTGTGAAGCTTGCCTATGCTTGTTGTCGTGAAGCTTGCCTATGCTTGTGGTTGTGAAGCTTGCCTATGCTTGTTGTTGTGAAACTTGCCTATGCTTGTTGTGATAGCCTTTGTTGTATTTCTGTACCCCCGCGTCTCTCGATGGAGGGCCGGTTGATTTGTTATGAACGATTCTACACCGAGTCCCACGAGATGGGCAGGGACACGTATTTCATTTGATTATACACCGAGTCCCACGAGATGGGCAGGGACACGTATTCCATTTGATTATACACCGAGTCCCACGAGATGGGCAGGGACACGTATTCCATTTGATTTTACACCGAGTCCCACGAGATGGCGGACACGATTTCATCCGATTTTTACACCGAGTCCCACGAGATGGCGAGACACGATTTCATCCGATTCTACACCGAGTCCCACGAGATGGCGAGGACACGATTTCATCCGGTTATCATACATGTCTCCCGCTTATATAGACTATTATGATTTCATTTACGCCTTTTCTGCTTTCACATACTTGGTACTGTTATCGACCTCCTTCGGGCCGCGCTCACGCCGCAGTGGAAGTACATCGGTTGTGGATCCTCGCCATAGGATCACGTCAGCGTGTCGGGAAGCCCCATTTCTTCTGAGGCTTATCTTTTGGTATGTTACCACAGTCCAGTAGATTCTTATACATTCGTGGTATGGCGGGGCCCCGTCCCGCCATACCTGTAAAAATCTTAAGTGCAGTAATCCTTTGTGGCGTGGTTTGTAAAAAGGATAACCGTCGGTATTTATGTATATATGATGAAGGCAAATGCTTTGGTTGGCTGCTTATTTATCTTGTCTCTTAATTCATGTTCATGTTTTTATTTCCGCTATTTTCTCTCGATGTTGTATCACTAGGGTGCCCGGTAAGGCACTACCACGCCCGGTTCGGTCGTGACAAAAGTGGTATCGAGCGCTTAGTCCTCGGAAAGTGTCTGAGGCCGTGTCTAGTAGAGTCTTGATTATCGGT
This sequence comes from Przewalskia tangutica, assembly GCA_029844215.1. Taxonomy (NCBI): domain Eukaryota; kingdom Viridiplantae; phylum Streptophyta; class Magnoliopsida; order Solanales; family Solanaceae; genus Przewalskia; species Przewalskia tangutica. Next base: position 120,477,816 of record CM056720.1, read on the forward strand.
GTGTTGTGCACCACATCTATAATCGTGAGGCTATAGGACATTTAGGATTGGTTTCCATTCTTCTCATTCCGAGATCGTGCCCAGAGCCGTGTGATAAGTCGGACCTCTCCGACGTATTCCTTTCCTTTACCGCTTATGCCTCGCGTAAGGCAACTCAGCCCGGACGGGCAAGGCAATCGAGAGCTGTTAGTGAGATACAGAGAGTACGAGGGCGCAGCTGGCCGGCTCGAGACAAGCCCGACGGCGAAGTTTCGCGACACCGCCAAAGACCAAAGCAGAGTTTAGAGTCGCAGCAGTGGCTGCCGAGACTACGCACTGAGCCTCGGTCCCCACACCGGAGCAGATGAGACGGGTACAAGGAGAGATGGCCGCCATCGCCGTGGTCGTGGCCGATATGAGGATAGGTCGACGCAGCAGCCTTCCGGCAAGAGCACCCGTAGTTCACCCCGAGCGCATACTGAGGCTACGACTTTCGAGTCAGAGCCCGCCGTTGTTCTATGGATCGAGCCGAGGATGACCTCGGAGTTTATCCGACAGCACACGGATCATGAGAGTGATCGAGTTTCAGAGGCGTAGTCGGTGGTATTGTTCGCATCACCGCGTGATACCGCAGCTGATCGGGTTTGATTCGTGGAGTTGTCCCGGGAAGAGCATGCACTTCCACCGTTTGGGACGAGTTCTCAAGGGCTTTTCTTGCACATTTCTTTCCCCACAAACGAGAGGGCTCGGGCAGATTTTTGACGCTGAGGCAGGATCGCGGACGGTTAGAGTACAATGTGGAGTTCGACTCATCGCTCGGTATGTTCCCGCCGTGGTAGCCGATATGGAGGACAGAGTACACCGCTACGCCACTGGCTGGATGATTACTTGGCGCAGGCTTGTACGGTGTAGCTCTTCACCGCATGGACATTGCCCGCACGCAAGCTCATGCACCAGGATGCGAGGCACGAGAGGTCGACGGAATGACTGAGATCAGCAGAAGCGGGCCAGAACAGCAGGGTCCTTTAGTAACTTTCGAGGCGGACCGCCTCAGCCAGCCTAGTTATGTACTCTACCAAGATGCAGTGGTCCCCACGCCGTGGATGTTCAGGTATTCGGGCCGGTCGAGCTCCGTGGCTTCGTTCACGATATACGGGTTCTAGCCACGGGTTCGTTTTCTCCAGGTGTCGATGTGGCGCATCATCCGGAATGTCGCCTTTTTCGGTGCTTGTTTTTCCGCGCCGTCAGGCCATATGACGAAACCGTCCTAGTAGGAAGGATGCAAACAGAATGACTCACCTACCGGTCAAGCGGTGTTCATCGCCTTCTACAATGCGCATACCGCAGGCGTGCTTATGATTAGAGTGGAGCGGTAGATTCGTATATCCTTAACCCTCAGAGATTTGTATGCATGATATAATGACCTTCTTATGTGCTACGCTCGGATAGCGCATGTTGGTTATGAGTTAGAAAGCATGGTTAGTTGAAAGGTTATGTATGGGGCATGGAAAGTGTGAACCTTAGAATATTTCGTGTTGAGACCTTAGAGGTAAGGTCATCTGAATAAAAGATTTTACGGCTAGTCTTTGTTGAAATACTTGGTTTGCGTATAAAGGTGTTCGGATAATTCCTTGGGTAGTGTAAAATGGAAGTGGTAGCTTTCATGACTTGATAGGTAAGATTGTTTCGGATCGGAAACAAGAGCGTGATGCATTAAGTGGGTCGGGTTGGGGCTATGTTGCGGGCCAACCCGCACTGCTTCGAGTGGGGTCACCTCGGGTGGTCCCGCCAGTGGTAGGGTCACGAGGGTGCTAGGCCCAAGTTTAGTTGACCATCGTATGAGTTCGTGCGTGTGTTCGACCGTAGCAGATCGTGAAGGCGGGAATGGCCTTAAGGAAGATCGAGGCTAGTAAGATAACCAAGTCGAGGTGGTGACTCCAAGGTTTGGAGAATCAAGCGATGGCAAGTGTGAACGATACTAGAAGAGTTCGTGTTCGGCGAGAGTACGACGAGTAAGGCAGAGGCGAGCATGTATTGCGAGCATAGATACGATCATTTCTTGTAAAGGGAGAAGGTGCAAGGATGTATATTTTAGACCTCGTGGATCGCATGCAACCGGCATCATTTGTTGGGTCGCCGGAGTGACACTAGAACCTCGCGGCAAAGTGACAAAAGTTTGTGATGTTAGAGGTGTTTCCTCGTGGACTTGGATATAAGTATTTGCGTGCATGTGTTATTTCGTGGCCAGTTGTGGCGTTCGCAACTTGTTAGAAGAACTTTATCGTTATCCGTCTTGAGAAGGAACATTCGGGACGAATGTTTCTAAGGAGGGGAGAATGTTATACCCCGTATTTCCAGAGTATGTACGTGAGGGCGTACGTATACAATTTGAGCCTTAAAGTAGGCATAGGTTCGAATTTGTGCACAACTACCAAAAGGAGTCGTTTTTCGACGAAACGTTTCCACAGCTTTCGTAGGGAAAATTCCGGCTATGTCAATAATATTTTTTTGCGGATTTTTCCGAGAGACGTAACATTTTGGACCAACGGGAGGGTGACATGTGTCACCCTCACATTGGAAGAGGTTGGGCGGCTTTGGGACGAAAAAAGAGGGCAATGGGTTAGGTAGGATATTTGTGCAAGTTAGGTGTGGTAGATGGATAAGGTGCACATGGCTTAATCCTAGCCCTACACTTGCCTAACACTTGGAAGAATCTTGGCCATTGGTTGGCCATGTCTTGACCTAAAAATACCCCTCTAAGTGATGAACTTTCTTCATCCAAAAATCTTTTGCTAAGTGTTAAAAATCCCTCCCTCTCCCTCTTGAGTTTGGCCCACCACACCCTCCCCTCGCCGAAAGTACCCTCCCTTTGAGAGCCTAGCCGAGGCAAACCCCCTCGAGCGAGGCTTGGCGTGGGGTACCCCTAGCCTAGTTGTTTTCGTATAATACCCTTGTTGTGGTATAGAAATACTCTCCTAGTATTGTTATAATGTCCAAATACCTTGGCCCAAATACCTTGTAGTATTCCCAAGGTTACACTTATACAAAAGCCCGTAAATACTATTATACTTCCTCACCACAAAAACGAAACCCTACGGAAAACCTTCATAGTCGGTTGAAGTGTTAAGTAGAAGTTGGTTAGAACTTCTGGGTTGTTGGAGCGGGTCGAGCGCACGAGTAGGAGCTAAACCTTGCTCAGATCGACATTTATACTTGGATAATTTTGGGCTTATCGAGGTAAACACTCTTGACCTTCTATTGTAATTGGAAATTACATGTTGTTGGAATATATAGTTGAAGTATACTATATATAGAATTGAACATAGTTGTGCGGCAATGTCTTTTGACTTAAGCTCGAATAATACTTACGGCAATGTCTTGCGACTTAAGCTGAATTTTAAGAAGAGAATCGAATCAGAATTACATAGGACTGTATTACAGTAGACTTGTGTAGCATTACTGAGAGTAGAATTGTACACGTCCGGTTATACGTGCAAAACCCCCCCTGGTTGGCTTGGTAGCCGAACTCGAGATAGGAGGAGATTACGCCGCCATGGGGGAGTGTTGCCGAATTTTCTGTAAGATATTCTACATTAAGATCTAAGATGTTAATAGGCGCCTTGTGGCCTCTATAGGTTGAAATACTACGTGTGGCGTGGTCTACTTGGCTTAAGGTGTAGCCGACGGTTTGAGGTACTGGAGCGCTTTGCTATTAGTCGGTCGTCGCGAGGTATGTGAACCTCTTCCTATCTGTTCTAGCATGATATGTGTATAACTATGTAGTACGGTAGACGTACATGTGTTTAATGTATTTGATTGGTTTGAAACATAAAGTGTTATAACGGCTTTATGGGAAGTTGGTTATAACAGCTTTATGTAGGTAAGAAAATGCTTTGTGGTTTCAAAGGGTAACTGATTTGACTTATAACGGATTTGATGTATAGTAATAAAGAACTTGAAGTGTTTCAAAAAGACCTTTTTGAAAGAAGAGTAATACTTGGCTTTGAAAACATAAGAGTTATACTAGCTTTATGGGAAGTTAGGTATAACGTCTTAAGATAGATAAAGAGAATGGTTTACCGATTTTTAGAAGATAAAAGACTTGACTTAAATGTATGAATTTTGGGTGAAACCTCATTCGTGAGTAATGAGTACTTGGTTTTTAAAAGGAATAATGTTTCTTGATTTCGGAAATCAGAATAAGTATCGACAAACCACTGCAGCGTTGATAAAGGGAAATGTAAAGACTAATGAAGTATTATTAAAACCAGTAGAAACCTCCATCTGCATAGAAGCTAAGATGAGACAAAATGATATTACATTTCCTAGATCATGACTTCTTAATAAGATTGTTTAAAAACAAGAATAACCTACTCACCTATAAGGCATATGTTTCTCAAAACGTTTAAAGGAGAATTATGTTTAAAGGATTAAAACTATGAACTACGAAACCTTTTCTAAAATGAGAAACTTGAGCATTTGAAATTAGGCAAACTTGAACGTTTGGAAAATAAGGTTGTTACTTGATTTTACAAAGGAAAGCATTTTGGTTTACTTAACAATGTTAGTCACTCTATTTTTATACTACGGGTATCGGGTGACCTTTGTAAAAGAAATGGATCTTTAAAAGTAATTTAACGTACGTAGTACCTTAGGGTTAAAACCCGGACTTTGGCATAAAATGAAAGTACTTTGAGTTGTGTATAGCTTGCCTATGCTTGTTGTCGTGAAGCTTGCCTATGCTTGTGGTTGTGAAGCTTGCCTATGCTTGTTGTTGTGAAGCTTGCCTATGCTTGTTGTTGTGAAACTTGCCTATGCTTGTTGTGATAGCCTTTGTTGTATTTCTGTACCCCGCGTCTCTCGATGGAGGGCCGGTTGATTTGTTATGAACGATTCTACACCGAGTCCCACGAGATGGGCAGGGACACGTATTTCATTTGATTATACACCGAGTCCCACGAGATGGGCAGGGACACGTATTCCATTTGATTATACACCGAGTCCCACGAGATGGGCAGGGACACGTATTCCATTTGATTTTACACCGAGTCCCACGAGATGGGCAGGGACACGTATTTCATCTGATTTTTACACCGAGTCCCACGAGATGGGCAGGGACACGTATTTCATCTGATTCTACACCGAGTCCCACGAGATGGGCAGGGACACGTATTTCATCTGGGTTATCATACATGTCTCCTGCTTTATATAGACTATTATGATTTCATTCTGATCTTTACTGCTTTCACATACTTGGTACCTGTTGTACTGACCTCCTTCGGGGGGCTGCGTTCATGCCGCAGGTGGAAGTACATCGATTGTGGATCCTCGCTCATAGGATCACAGTTCAGCGTGTCGGGAAGCCCCATTTCTTCGGAGGCTTATCTTTTGGTATGTTACCCTGAGTCTGTAGATTCTTATACATTCAGGGGTATGGCGGGGCCCTGTCCCGTCATAGCTGTTGTAAAAATCTTAGAGGTCTGTAGCACTGTTGTGGGCAGGGTTTGTAAAAAGATAACAGTTCGGGTATTTATGTATATATGATGAAGGCAACTGTTTTGGTTGGCCTGTTTATTTATCTTGTCTCTTAATTCATGTTCATGTTTTTATTTCCGCTGATTTTCTCTGATGTTGTATCACTAGGGTGCCCGGGGTAAGGCACCAGTCACGGGCCCGGGTTCGGGTCGTGACAATAGCTTCAATGAAGCAGGTCATATTAGGAAGCAAATGAGAGGTCTTGGTGTAACGAAGCAGCCTAGATTGAGCTGGATAAAAGTTAAGGGTTTGGTGCATGAGTTTGCTTGTGGAGGCCTGCAGTATCCAGACAGGAAAGCTATATATTTGTTGATTTATTCAATTTAGCCAGTGATATGCACTGGACAAGCAAGAAACCAGAAACAGAAAAGAAAGAAGAGAGAAGAAAAAGATGGAGAGAAGATGCATTCTGATTTCATTATATTCAAACTTATATTATACAATGTAGATTCTAACATATATATACATGTAGTAATCTAACTGACTATTAATCGCCTCAACTAACTAGCTAATTAGTTAACTAATCTACTAACTGAAATTTGGATCGTTAGTTAACTAACTAACTGTAACTACCTCTGATATATTTATATATACAGAAGTATACAGATAATATAAATAGTGATGTAACATACGATAAACCTGATATACTATGAATATACATGATATACAATATAGTTGTGTATATTCATTCACATTTCTCAACACTCTCCCTCAAGTTAGGCGTGGTGAAGATATTCAGTACACCTAAATTGGAATTCAAGTACTGATGTTGCTGCTCCTGGAGATTATTGTTTATTTCTTAGATTTCCAAGATAGCCCAGTATCATTAGAATGAAAATACAAATAGCGATTTTGATCCACTGATTGTGCATTGCCAGCATTTGTACCATCTTCCCAAGTGGGCCTGTAAGTGAAGAGAGTAGGAGAATGATACAATATGATTATAGTATCAATATCTGTATGAGGATTAAAGCTTTTCAGACTATCCAATCGAACATCCACAAGATCAGCACCACTAGTTTTAGCCTTTTGCATAAGCATCAACATTTGATTCACTGAATCAGCCATAATTGGTGCACAAATTAGTGTTTGGTTCCTCCTTATTGCCTCAATTTTCATCTTCATCTTCTCTACACCAGAATAACCAACTCCATTGGCAACCAACTCCAGAGCACTCCAAAAATGGATAAGTATAGCAGAAGTTGTAGGCTCAACAGCTGGTTCGTGTTGAGTTGAAGAATTTCCTCCATTAGCTAGACATTCAGTGGTTTTTCAGTATTATTTATGTTGCTAGTCATTGAAATCGATATAGATCAAGAGAAACAGATGAGTATTTTGACGGAAATTCACTTCCAAGAAGTAGAAATTTATCAGCAAGAAATAGAAAATTCAGATTTCACTTTTAGTGGAATTAGTGAATCTTTGTAAATCAAGATCGATATGAGAGACAAGTTGTTATTTGAGCCTTAGGCTCTGATATGACGAACTAGACAAGTTCCATGATCAACCATGGACTATCTTTTAAGAAGAAGGAAGAAAACAATTATGAGATTGTGAGATGTAGAAGAGAATGTGAGAAATGAAATGGTTTATTAAGTTTTTTTAGTTCTAAGATAAGAAGTAATACAATATACTGAGACACAACTGAGATGTATATTATCTTGTCTCAATAATAGAGAAAAACATATAAGAATGAATCAGAGAAGAGTGAGAGATTGAAGATCAGTGATAGAACCAGAAATTTCTTGATATAGACCAGAATTTGTCTTGATAAGCTTTTAGGTTTTTATGTTAACAGAAATAAGAAGCAAGAACTTTCTGAAGTACTGATTTGTTACTCAGAATTAAGAAGGATAATAGAATCAAGGCTTCATTAGAGACCTTGTTAATCACAAGCTTGCAGAAGATAATAGATTTAAGTAATTATTAGAACACCTAAGTAACACCAGGTTTGTCTAATTTTCAATGATTTATTTGAGAATCAAATGACTTGTATTATCAAGTCTTCAGAGAAAGAAGAGTAGCAAAGAAACTAGAAGAAGAAAGATACAAAATTTCATAATCAAGAAAGATACTCAAGTCATTTAAGAACTTGCAAGAAGAAGAAGAAAGAAAGATTTCAGAATCAGAAATTTAGGACCTGGTTTATCAGTAATCTATCAAAATCCCAGATAACAAGTAATACACATGTATTATCTTGTCTTAACTTATAGAAGATAGAAGAATAGAGAAATGAATACCAGATTGAAGTTTGAAGATTAGAACTAGGAACATAAAGAAGATTAGAAACATAGGAAGATTAGAAATAGAAGGAACCTGAACCAATGTACCAGTGAATTGTCTCCATTTAACTTTGTGGAAGAGAGACAATCATCAATCTTTGAATCAAGGCTCTGATACCATGTTGATTTATTTAATTCAGCCAGTGATATACACTAGACAAGCAAGAAACCAGAAACAGAAAAGAAATAAGAGAGAAGAAGAAGAAGAAGAAGAAGAAGAAGAAGAAGAAGAAGAAGAAGAAGAAGAATGTGGAGAGAAGATGAAGTTCTGATTTCATTATCTTCAAACTTAGATTATACAATGCAGAGTCTAAGGTATATATACATGTAGTAGTCTAACTGACTACATGTAATTTACTCTTTTGGAAAGCTAGAAAATCCAGCATAGTTTCAGAAGAGATTAATTTTCTTGAATTCGGTGTATAAAATATGTGGCTTAACCCTCTATTTATAGTTGCAAAATGCAGCTAGGGTTTCCCAAATGGGCCAGGCCCAGAAAGTAGAGTGGGTCATTCGGACCCACTGGACATGTGGCGCCACGGCACTGTTCCTATTTTGCCTCAATTTCAATTTTATTCTAATGTATCGATTATAAACCGAACATTTATATTCTCTCTCTGATTACATCCTTGAATCAACGGAACAATTGACTTAGTGTTACCCTTCAGGACTTCACATATCGATACTAATAACATTAGGGTCTACACGAAACTCCTAGACGGCGCTGGAATATGAACTCAATATGTGAAGTATAGTTACACTAAACCTTTGAACTGAACCTCTATGTGGGTAGATAAAATCCCTTCATTCACGACACACTCGATCAAGCCTAGGATCTACCAATTGTCTATCCAAATAGCTTGATCATTATATCTTATTTATATTAGCTGACAACAAGACCATATCATAGATATGTCTATTGCGTTGGCCAACGACTTAGTCAACCTAATACCTTATGAGAACCTGAGTGATCTCTCGAAGATACATTCGAGGAATAAATCCTAACCTTGGCTCAACTACCACCTTTAATCCACTCCGCAATGTATCCAAAACAAGACGCGTCTCAACCTACAAGTCATTTGAGCTTAGGACAGTATCAAAATTACATTAGTTTGTAAATAAGCGGTATCGACCTCAAGTCTAAGGACTTCTATCTCCCACACGTTGATGACACTTTAGACATATATAACAAATAATGTATCAGAATGGTATATCAATACTTCAACAAGTATCCATGTGTCCATCACGAGTTGCCATAACTCATAGCAGGTGAGACATGCTACATCCCTAAGGATATGACATACCACATGTCGACGTATCATATATCATCGATATCTAATTCTCGATGATCATTAGTCGAGGCAGTTTAAGAGTTTACGCTATGATATTAATCTCTCACATTATTAATAACCATGTAACCTCTAGGGATGCATTTATAGAATATTATAAACAATCAACTAATAATTCAACAAATGCAAATGCCATAATATTAATCTTTATTAATATAAATATGAATGTGTATAAAGTACAATTGTCCTAATACTGATTGTCTCTAGGACATACATATACTTTCATTCTCCCACTTGGCCTAGAGCCAATCACCAACATATCTAATATTCATGTTCTCAAAATGACCATTATGCTTAACCAAGCTTATTGGTTTAGTAAATGGGTCTGCTATATTATTGTATGTGGTAACATAATTGTTACACCCCGAAATTCTGGGACATGTATATAAGAACGTACGTAAGAAAACAGGACTTTAAGATTTGAGACTTGTAGAATTTATCGAAATTATGGAAATGTCGGGAAACGAAATATTATATCGAATGGGAGGGCGACACGTGTCACCCCCTCCCCCTCCCCCACATGGGCTTGATCGATTTTTGTGAACAAGGTTAAGTGGTCAAGTGACCAAGGTTAAGTGGTCAAGTGACCAAGGTTAAGTAGTCAAGTGGATGACAAGCTTGAGATAATTGACCAAGTCAAGTTGACTAGATAATTAATCTTCTTCATCCAAACCCCATAAGTGTTTTAATCTTGACCCTCCATTGTATTATATATTCATCCAAGTAGCAAGACTTATCACAACACTTAGAAATATTTCCACACATTTTTGTTTTTGAGAAAGCTCTCGGGTTTGGGCATCTATCCACACAAAAAAAATTCGTTTGTGGTTCATAATTTATAATACTTAAACCCAAGGTTCCTAGGGGTATTATAAGGTTATCTCAATAGAACGATCCCGAAAAAACTACGTTTTCACGTTAGTCGCAAGATGAAACCTAAGTTGTTTTCATAGTTTTGATTGGAAATTGAGGAGAAGTTGTTTATGAACTCTAAGGGCTTCAAATAGAGGATTGGAGCGTGAAGGAAAGAAGCTAAGTTTCTAAGGAACAACTTTGAATCTTGGAGTTATATAAGGGCTTATCAAGGTAACAATCTTGTCGTTTTAGTGATTGAAGATTTCATGTTGTTGTAGTTATGGATATAAACAAGCATGAGATATATATTATGAAGATTGATAAGTGTTATGGATATTGGAACCACTAATCCGAAACTAGCATGTTTAACCTTTGAGATTGAAATTCAATTTGGTTATTAGTTTAGTCGTCACATGTTATATAATGAAGAAATTATAGTTGTTAAAGTTGTTTACAACTATATAACATGTTAGACTTAACAACTTGGAGTGAAAAGGAATTAAGGAGAAGGACTTAGGATTGGTTGTTGTTGTGGTCGAATGCCCTTAATAATATTTGGACTGTTTTATATGAATTATGGGGCAGAATTTTACACGTCCTGTAAGGCGTGTAATCCCCTTTGATTGGTTGATGTGTTGAGTCTTAAATGTGGCATATTGGTTGTTGATTTCGGGCCTTGAAAAAGGTGGAAAAGTCCGTAGAAACAAAGGAAGTGTTGCCCAAATTTCCGTAAATAAGAGACATTATACTTAGTATCATTCTACGTTAGAAACTAGAAGTTGATAGTCGTGTTGTGGTCATTATAGGTTGACAATTCTACGTGCGGCGTATTCGACTTAGCGTGTGGATTAAGCCGAAAAGGGTATGTGAACCATCTCCTCTTCTTCTAGCATGATTCCTTATGGTAAAGTAAGTAAATCATACTCCTTAAATGATCTACTCCTTGAGTGTACTTGGATTGCCTAATATAGAAGTTGTTTTATATACTTCCTTGATGGTACTTTGGATGTTTAAATTAGAAGTTGTTATAATCCATTCCCTTGATAATATTTGGATTTTCAAAAGTGAAAGTTGTTTACTTGAAGTACTTAGAGTCTTAAAAAGGAAGTGGTTCCTAATCTCTTGGATAGTGTCTTAGTTCCAAAACCTAAAGGTTGTTATAATGGCTTTATGGGAAGTTAGTTATAACGACTTTAGGGGAGTCAAAGGAGTGATTTACTTAATTGATTTAAAAGAGGAGAAATGACATGATTTAAAGAGAAGTAACTTGTTTTAAAGGTGTGCATTACTTGGGATTTAAAAGTAGAAGCTACTTGATTTCAAAACCTTGAATTGAAGTTTTAAAAGTGTAGTTTGATTTGAAAAAAATAGAAGTGGCTTGATACTACGAGTGTTAGTGTAATAGGGGTCATAAATGAATTTGGCTTCATTGTAGTACATATAAGAAGTGACTATAGTATAAAGAGTGTAAGCCACTTAATTTGAAGAATATGTAACTTGATGTTGAAATGCTAGTGTCTTGGGACTTTATGAAAAAGGTAAAGAACGTGTGGCGGACGTACGTAGTACTTTGGCTTGTTTTAAATGAGAATTATTTTATTTGTGCCTTGATAGTACTTTGGCTTGTTTAAATGAGAATTATTCTATTTTGTGCCTTGATAGTACTTTGGCTTGCTTAAATGGTATTGTCTTGGTTTGTGTAAAAAAAGAAGGCATGGTATTGTCTTGGTTTGTGTAAAAAAAGAAGGCAAGGTATTGTCTTGGTTTGTGTAAAAAGGAAAGGCATGGTATTGTCTTGGTTTGCTAAAATGATGGTTTATTCATTTTATAAATAAGGGTCAAAGATGGTTTTCTTGCATATGGGTTGCTCATATAGACATTCGTGCAAGTGTCGTATTTCCACATATGCGTCCCTCCATAAAGGGCCGGCAACATGGTTTAAGAGATATCATGGAGTAGCTCTCATGGTGTGAGTGGTACACACTCACAGCGGGTCGGATAGACTCGGGCGGGTTAAATTCCTGGGATATATGCCATGGATTAGCTATCTGTGATGCGAGTATCGTGCACCGATGACTCATTGTGGGTCCACATGACCTATGCGGGTGAAATAGTCCCTTGCGGGTGAAATAGTCCGATGATAGGTTGCATTATAATTCAGAGGGTGGATGACCCTGACACTGACACGGCCTTCATGTTTTGAAACGGTAGTGATTTCATTAATGAAAGGGTGCAGTGTGTTTATGACTTAAAGTGGAACAGTTGGTCTCATTGTTAAAAAAAACATAACTTAAAAGGTAAAAATGATTGCATTACTCTCATTTTTGCAAGGTTCAGTGTGTTATTGTTTTGAGTTATCATACTTGCTTCCTGTTATATGTGGACTGTGTGATCTCCTTTACAGTACTTATTGTTTCATATACTTGGTACATTCTTCGTACTGACCCCCTTTCTCCGGGGGGTTGCATTCATGCTGCAGGTTTAGGTACGTAGTTCGGTGATCTGCAAGTGTAGGACCCTTGCTCGGAGTTTTTGGATAGTTCCATTTGTTCATCAACTTATCATTTTGGTATAGATCCTTCATTACAGGCTTTTGTACAGTTATGGGTATGGCGGAGCCTTGTCCCGTCATAGTTCAGTAAAACTATTAGAGGTCTGTATTTATATGTGGGATTGGACTCGTGTACAGTGTAGTTATTTTTGATTATATATATATATGGCAGCCTTGTCGGCTTTGCCTTTGCATGTTTGTTGGTTTTAAAAAAAATGAGGTGTTATTTAGTTCCGCGGTTTACTTGTGTCATTTAGGTAGAAGGGTGCCTGGTAGGGCACCGACCACGCCCGGGTTGGTCGTGTGAGTGGTATCGAAGCAATCGATCCTCCGAATGTCTGACCGTGTCTAGTAGAGTCTTGATTATCGGTGTGTTGCGCGCCACACCCATAAACAGGAGGCTACAGGACATTTAGGATTTGGTTTCTATTCTTCTCACTCTGAGATCGTGCCATAGAGCTGTGTTATTAAGATAATTCCTCTCTGACGTATTATTGTGTTCTGATTATGCCTCCAGAGGCGCAGATTTCCCGAAGGGCAAAACGATGGCGAGCTACGGTCAGACTCGAGAGAGTTGATAGGGCTCATGCCGAGGATATCTGGATATTGTGCGCGATGGCGAGTTCTTCGCGCGAGTTTTCAGACACCAGCACCAGAGCCTCCAGTTTCTCAGTTAGGGGAGGACTATAGGATCATAAGGAAAGCAGTTATGTAATTGACCAAGATAGCGATGATGCAGTTTCATCAGCAAAAGGTTATTCGGCCAGTACAGACAGGTGTACAGAGGGTAGAGGGCCAACGCGGAAATCAGCGTAAGAGGGCTAGACCGATTGGTTACCTCTGTGAGTATTTGGACGAGCAGCCTCTACAGCGAGTGAGATATTTGTCCCAGCCTACCCAGGACATACCCCCGCAACTCACAGGAGGGAGATTGGACACCACAAGGTATTTAGGAGCCGGTCCGAGCTCCAGGGTTCGAGGTTTTCAGAGAAGCAGAGGATTTTCTCAGTCAAGGCCACTTATTCCTCAGTGTTTCTGATGTAGTAAGCGTCATTTGGGGAAATGTCGTTTTGGCACAGATGTTTGTTTTTATTGTGGCCGTCCGGGCCATATGCTGAGGGAATGTCCTTTTAGAAAGAGCACTGGTGAGGTGGCTCAGCCTATGAGGTCGGTTGTTGGTTCCTTTTCTTCTACAGCTGTGCGCCCCCCAGGGCGGGGTACTCAGATGTCAGCCAGTCGTGGTAGAGGTCAGGGTGGAGTTTATAGTTCTGGCGGTCCTTCGAACAGCATAGATGACGTGGCTACTGGGCAGGATCAAGAGGCAACATCGCATGGGGTTACAGGTATATTTTGATTCTTTTAAATCATACGTGTATTGATAGATTTAGATTCCGCCCTAGCGTATATATTTCCCTTTGTTGCTAGTAGTTGTAAATTAATAGCACCACCAGAGGTAGAGATACTTTGATTAGTAAGGTGAAGAGTGAAGAATGTTGACAAGAATGATAAGGTGAACTGAGACTATAGTTGTGTAGGGTTCACAAGTTGTAATTACCCCATAATAGTGTAAAGGCCGATAGTGGAGGACGTACAGTAGAAATACTTCGGCCTAGGTGACGAACCTCTAGTGAATGGGAGGATAGGTTGAGAAGTACCTTGAGATAGGAGAGAGATTTATTTCAGACTAAGATGAGAGTTAAGTATGACGATGGGTTGGGTTGTGGACCCATTTCGGGTCAACCGGTAGCATGGAATGAGGTGGTGCCAGTTGGAAATGGTCTCGCTATGTGATAGGGTCACGAGGATGCGAGGCCCAAGTCTATTTAATCGTTGTACGAGTTCGTGGACGCGTTCCACCAGAACCAGGTCGTGAGGGCCGAGAAGAGCCCTAACAGAAATTCAAGCAGCATAATGGCCAAGTTTGGATAGTAACTCCAAGGATTGGAGAACGGAAACAATATTTGAAATTGTGTACGTGTACTCAAATAAGTTTGGAAGTACGAGAAAAGTACGACAAGTAAGAAAAGGATGGAACAAGGGTTAAAAGAACTAAAATGGTTATAGTTATGAGTAATGAAGGTGCGTAGAGAGAATCCTTTTAGGCCATGAGTGGAGGTTAATGGTGATGATACATACGCCTTAGGTTCAGTAGCACTGTCCATAGGTGCTCGTGATTGAGATTCTACTAGTATTAGAGTTTACACCGGTTGGTAAACTAAGCTAGGCGGATTATAGGATCATGCCCGAAATAGTAATTTGACTAAGTGAGACAGAGAAGGGAAGTAGCGAGGGGAAAACATCAGTTAGCTGAGTGGGAGTCCGACTGAAGGGTTCATATAGTGTTAGTTCCATGACTTAGAATACGACAGGGCCATCCTTTTATTCGGGAAAAAGAAAGGAACCTCTAAAGATCCCGTTTTGAAAAGACTGTAACCTTCGAGTTTTGTGAGAAGGGACCACTGATGGAATGTCCATTGATATGTATACATATGATATTTGGTGGTCGTGTGTGGCATCATTGGTCTTGTGGAGTATTGAGTGATAGGCATAGTAAGGAGACTATGCCGGTATGAACATTCGGGATGAATGTTTCTAAGGGGGGAAGAATGTTACACCCCGAAATTTCGGAACATGTATATAAGAATGTACGTAAGAAAACAGGACTTTAAGATTTGAGACTTGTAGAATTTATCGGAATTATGGAAATGTCGGGAAACGAAATATTATAACGAATGGGAGGGCGACATGTGTCACCCCCCACATGGGCTTGATCAATTTTTGTGACCAAGGTTAAGTGGTCAAGTGACCAAGGTTAAGTAGTCAAGTGGATGACAAGCTTGAGATAATTGACCAAGTTAACTAGTCAAGTTGACTAGATATTTAATCTTCTTCATCCAAACCCCACAAGTGTTTTAATCTTGACCCTCCATTATATTATATATTCATCCAAGTAGCAAGACTTATCACAACACTTAGAAATATTTCCACACATTCTTGTTCTTGAGAAAGCTCTTGGGTTTGGGCATCTATCCACACAAAAAAAATCGTTTGTGGTTCATAATTCACAATACTTAAACCCAAGGTTCCTATGGGTATTATAAGGTTATCTCAATAGAAAGATCCCGGAAAAAACTACGTTTTCACGTTAGTCGCAAGATGACAACCTAAGTTGTTTTCATAGTTTTGATTGGAAATTGAGGAGAAGTTGTTTATGAACTTCTAAGGGCTTCAAATAGCGGATTGGAGCGTGAAGGAAATGAGCTAAGTTGCTAAGGAGCGACTTTGAATCTTGGAGTTATATAAAGGCTTATCAAGGTAACAATCTTGTTGTTTTAGTGATTGAAGATTTCATGTTGTTGTAGTTATGGATATAAACAAGCATGAGATATATATTATGAAGATTGATAAGTGTTATGGATATTGGAACCACTAATCCAACACTAGCATGTTTAGCCTTTGAGATTGAAATTCAATTTGGTTATTAGTTTAGTCGTCGCATGTTATATAAAGAAGGAATTATAGTTGTTAAAGTTGTTTACAACTATATAACATGTTAGACTTAACAACTTGGAGTGAAAAATAATTAAGGAGAAGGACTTAGGATTGGTTGTTGTTGTGGCCGAATGCCCTTGATAATATTTGGACTGTTTTATATGAATTGTGGGGCAGAATTTTACATGTCCCGTCTTTGGTTGGTTGATGTGTTGAGCCTTAAATATGGCATATTAGTTGTTGATTACGGGCCTTGAAAAGGGTGGAAAAGTACGTAGAAACAAAGGAAGTGCTGCCCAAATTTCCGTAGAATAAGAGACCTTATACTTAGTATCATTCTACGTTAGAAACTAGAAGTTGATAGTCGTGTTGTGGTCATTATAGGTTGACAATTCTACGTGCGGCGTATTCGACTTAGCGTGTGGATTAAGCCGAAAAGGTATGTGAACCATCTCCTCTTCTTCTAGAATGATTCCTTATGGTAAAGTAAGTAAATCATACTCCTTAAATGATCTACTCTTTGATTGTACTTGGATTGCCTAATATAGAAGTTGTTCTATATACTTCCTTGATGGTACTTTGGATGTTTAAATTAGAAGTTGTTATAATTCATTCCCTTGATAACATTTGGATTTTCAAAAGTGAAAGTTGTTTTACTTGAAGTACTTAGAGTCTTAAAAAAGAAGTGGTTCCTAATCTCTTGGATAGTGCCTTAGTTCCAAAACTTAAAGGTTGTTATAATGACTTTATGGGAAGTTAGTTATAACGGCTTTAGGGGAGTCAAAGGAGTGATTTACTTAATTGATTTAAAAGAGGAGAAATGACATGATTTAAAGAGAAGTAACTTGTTTTAAAGGTGTGAGTTACTTGGGATTTAAAAGTAGAAGCTATTTGATTTCAAAACCTTGAATTGAAGTTTTAAAAGTGCAGTTTGATTTGAAAAAAATAGAAGTGGCTTGATACTACGAGTGTTAGTGTATTAGGGGTCATAAATGAATTTTGCTTCATTGTAGTACATAAAAGAAGTGACTAGAGTATAAAGAGTGTAAGCCACTTAATTTGAAGAATATGTAACTTGATGTTGCAAGGCTAGGGCCTTGGGACTTTATGAAAAAGGTAAAGAACGTGCGGCGGACGTACGTAGTACTTTGGCTTGTTTTAAATGAGAATTATTCTATTTATGCCTTGATAGTACTTTGGCTTGTTTAAATGAGAATTATTCTATTTTGTGCCTTGATAGTACTTTGGCTTGCTTAAATGGTATTGTCTTGGTTTGTGTAAAAAGAAGGCATGGTATTATCTTGGTTTGTGTAAAAAAAGAAGGCATGGTATTGTCTTGGTTTGTGTAAAAAGGAAAGGCACGGTATTGTCTTGGTTTGCTAAAATGATGGTTTATTCATTTTATAAATAAGGGTCAAAGATGGTTTGCTTGCATATGGGTTGCTCATATAGACATTCATGCAAGTGTCATATTTCCACATCTCCGCGTCCCTCCATAAAGGGACGACAACATGGTTCAAGAGATATCATGGAGTAGCTCCCATGGTGTGAGTGGTACACACTCACGGCGGGTCGGATAGACTCGGGCGGGTTAAATTCCCGGGATATAAGCCATGGATTAGCTATCTGTGATGCGAGTATCATGAACCGATGACTCATTGCGGGTCCACATGACCTATGCGGGTGAAATAGTCCTTTGCGGGTGAAATAGTCCAATGATAGGTTGCATTATAATTCAGATGGTGGATGACCCTGGCACTGGCACGGCCTTTATGTTTTGAAACGATAGTGATTTCATTAATGAAAGGGTGCAGTGTGTTTATGACTCAAAGTGGAACAGTTGGTCTCATTGTTAAAAAAACATAACTTAAAATGTAAAAAGGATTGCATTACTCTCATGTTTGCAAGGTTCAGTGTGATGTTGTTTTGAGTTATCATACTTGCTTCCTGTTATATGTGGATTGTGTGATCTCTTTTACAGTACTTATTGTTTCATATACTTGGTACATTCTTCGTACTGACCCCCTTTCTCCGGGGGTTGCGTTCATGCCGCAGATTTAGGTACGTAGTTCGGTGATCTGCAAGTGTAGGACTCTTGCTCGGAGTTTTTTTATCGTTCCATTTGTTCAGGAGCTTATCATTTTGGTATAGATCCTTCATTCTGTGCTTTATGCGATTATGGAGTGGCGGGGCCTTGTCCCGTCATAGTTCAGTAAAACTCTTAGAGGTTTGTATTCATATGTGGGATTGGACTCGTGTATAGTGTAGTGCTTTTTGATTATATATATATATGGCAGCCCTGTCGGCTTTGCCTTTGCATGTTCGTTGGTTTTAAAAAAAACGAGGTGTTATTTAATTCCGCGGTTTACTTGTGTCATTTAGGTAGAAGGGTGCCCAGGTAGGGCACCGATCCGCGAGCAGGGTTCGGTTCGTGATGAGTGGTATCGAGCGATCGATCCTCGGAATGTCTACAGACCGTGTCTAGTATAGTCTTGATTATCGGTGTGTTGCACGCCACACCCATAAACAGGAGGCTACAGGACATTTAGGATTTGGTTTCTATTCTTCTTACTCTGAGATCGTGTCATTGAGCTGTGTTATTAAGATAATTCCTCTCTGACGTATTATTGTATTCTGATTATGCCTCGAGAGAACGCGATTGCGAAGGGCAAAAGCGATGCGAGCTACCATCGGACTCGTGGAGTCGATAGGGCTCATGTCGTGATATCTGGATATTGTCGCGATCGACGAGTTCTTCTGCGCCAGGTTTTGAGACCCCAGTACCAGAGCCTCCAGTTTCTCAGTTAGGGGAGGACTATAGGGTCATAAGGGAAGCAGTTATGTTATTGACAAAGATAGCGATAATGCAGTTTCATCATCAAAAGGTTATTCGGCCAGTACTGACAGGTGTACAGAGGGTAGAGGGCCAACGCGGAAATCAGCGTAAGATGGCTAGATCGGTTGGTTACCACGGTGAGTTTTTGGACGAGCAGCCTCAGTAGCGAGTAAGATATTCATCACAGCCTACCCAGGACATGCCCCCGCAGCTCACAGGAAGGAGATTGGACCACGCAAGGTATTTAGGAGCTGGTCCGAGCTCCAGGGTTCGGGATTTTCAGAGAAGCGGAGGATTTTCTCAGTCAAGGCCACTTATTCCTCAGTGTTTCTGATGTAGTAAGCGTCATTTGGGGAAATGTCGTTTTGGCACAGATGTTTGTTTTTATTATGGCCGTCCGGGCCATTTGCTGAGGGAATGTCCTTTTAGAAAGAGCATTGGTGAGGTGGCTCAGCCTATGAGGTCGGTGGTTGGTTCCTTACAGCTGTGCGCTCCCCAGGGCGGGGTATTCAGATGTCAGCCAGCCGTGGTAGGGGTCAGGGTGGAGTTTATAGTTCTAGCGGTCCTTCGAACCGCATAGATGACGTGGCTACTGGGCAGGATCAAGAAGCAACATCGCATGGGGTTACAAGTATATTTCGATTCTTTTGAATCATACGTGCATTGATAGATTCATATTCCGCCCTAGCGTATATATTTCCCTTTGTTGCTAGTAGTTGTAAATTAATAGCACCACCAGAGGTAGAGATACTTTGATTAGTAAGGTGAAGAGTGAAGAATGTTGACAAGAATGATAAGGTGAACTGAGACTATAGTTGTGTAGGGTTCACAAGTTGTAATTACCCCATAATAGTGTAAAGACCGATAGTGGAGGACGTACAGTAGAAATACTTCGGCCTAGGTGACGAACCTCTAGTGAATGGGAGGATAGGGTGAGAAGTACCTTGAGATAGGAGAGATATTTATTTCAGACTAAGATGAGAGTTAAGTGTGATGATGGGTCGGGTTGTGGACCTATTTCGGGTCAACCGGTAGCATGGAAAGAGGTGGTGCCAGTTGGAAATGGTCTCTCTATGTGATAGGGTCACGAGGATGCGAGGCCCAAGTCTATTTAATCGTTGTACGAGTTCGTGGACGTGTTCCACCAGAACTATGTCGTGAGGGCCGAGAAGAGCCTTAACGAAAATTCAAGCAGCATAATGGCCAAGTTTGGATAGTAACTCCAAGGATTGGAGAACGGAAACAATATTTGAAATTTTGTACGTGTACTCAAATAAGTTTGGAAGTACGAGAAAAGTACGACAAGTAAGAAAAGGAAGGAACAAGGGTTAAAAGAACTAAAATGGTTATAGTTATGAGTAATGAAGGTGCGTAGAGAGAATCCTTTTAGGCCATGAGTGGAGGTTAATGGTGATGATACACACGCCTTAGGTTCAGTAGCACTGTCCATAGGTGCTCATGATTGAGATGCTACTAGTATTAGAGTTTACACCGGTTGCTAAACTAAGCTAGGCAGATTATAGAATCATGCCCCAAATAGTAATTTGACTAAGTGAGACAGAGAAGGGAAGTAGCGAGGGGAAAACATCAGTTAGATGAGTGGGAGTCCGACTGAAGGGTTCAAATAGTGTTAGTCCCATGACTTAGAATACGACAGGACCATCCCTTTATTCGGGAAAAATAAAGGAACCTCTAAAGATCCCATTTTGAAAAGATTGTAACCTTCGAGTTTTGTGAGAAGGAACCGCGGATGGAAGGTCCATTGATATGTATACATATGATATATGGTGGCCGTGTGTAGCATCATTGGTCTTGTGGAGTATTGAGTGATAGGCATAGTAAGGAGACTATGTCGGAGTTTGTATAACTTGAAGACCGACTATGAACATTCGGGATGAATGTTTCTAAGGGGGAAAGAATGTTACACCCCGAAATTTCGGAACATGTATATAAGAATGTACGTAAGAAAACAGGACTTTAAGATTTGAGACTTGTAGAATTTATCGGAATTATGGAAATGTCGGGAAACGAAATATTATAACGAATGGGAGGGCGACATGTGTCACCCCCCACATGGGCTTGATCGATTTTTGTGACCAAGGTTAAGTGGTCAAGTGACCAAGGTTAAGTAGTCAACTGGATGACAAGCTTGAGATAATTGACCAAGTCAACTAGTCAAGTTGACTAGATATTTAATCTTCTTCATCCAAACCCCACAAGTGTTTTAATCTTGACCCTCCATTGTATTATATATTCATCCAAGTAGCAAGACTTATCACAACACTTAGAAAAATTTCCACACATTCTTGTTCTTGAGAAAGCTCTCGGGTTTGGGTATCTATCCACACAAAAACATTTCGTTTATGGTTCATAATTCACAATACTTAAACCCAAGGTTCCTAGGGGTATTATAAGGTTATCTCAATAGAAAGATCCCGGAAAAACTACGTTTTCACGTTAGTCGCAAGATCAAAACCTAAGTTGTTTTCATAGTTTTGATTGGAAATTGAGGAGAAGTTGTTTATGAACTTCTAAGGGTTTCAAATAGCGGATTGTAGCGTGAAGTAAAGGAGCTAAGTTGTTAAGGAGCGACTTTGAATCTTGGAGTTATATAAGGGCTTATCAAGGTAACAATCTTGTCGTTTTAGTGATTGAAGATTTCATGTTGTTATAGTTATGGATATAAACAAGCATGAGATATATATTATGAAGATTGATAAGTGTTATGGATATTGGAACCACTAATCCGAAACTAGCATGTTTAGCCTTTGAGATTGAAATTCAATTTGGTTATTAGTTTAGTCGTCGCATGTTATATAAAGAAGGAATTATAGTTGTTAAAGTTGTTTACAACTATATAACATGTTAGACTTAACAACTTGGAGAGAAAAGGAATTAAGGAGAAGGACTTAGGATTGGTTGTTGTTGTGGCCGAATGCCCTTAATAATATTTGGAATGTTTTATATGAATTGTGGGGCCGAATTTTACACGTCCTGTAAGGCGTGTAATCCCCTTTGATTGGTTGATGTGTTGAGCCTCAAATATGTCATATTAGTTCTTGATTACGGGCCTTGAAAAAGGTGTAAAAGTACGTAGAAAAAAAGGAAGTGCTGCCCAAATTTCCGTAGAATAAGAGACCTTATACTTAGTATCATTCTACATTAGAAAATAGAAGTTGATAGTCGTGTTGTGGTCATTATAGGTTGACAATTCTACGTGCGGCGTATTCGACTTAGCGTGTGGATTAAGCCGAAAAGGTATGTGAACCATCTCCTCTTCTTCTAGCATGATTGTTACACCCCGTAAGTCCAGGACATGTATAAGAGAATGTACGTAAGTAATCAAGACTTGAAAATTGGTACGAAAGAAAGAATTATTTTTCCGACGGAAAATCTTCCGAGCGTCGGAAAGGAAAAATGTTCGTCGATGAGAATTTGATTCTCAAAATGCATTATTTGAGGAATATAGAATGTATTAACAAGAAAGTGGCTTTCACTCCTCTCTTTCTATTATGGAAATTTATTTTTACGGATTTGGTCACGTGGGGCCCACCCGAGTAATTTTACGTTTTGTGGGACCCACGAGGGTTACGAAATTTTATGGACGAATGGGAGGGCGACACGTGGCACCCACCCCACATGGTCTTGGACGAAATTATACAAGGGTAATATGGTCATTGACCATTGTAGATGAATAAGTCTTCAAGCTTGAGAATATTGACCAAGTCAACTTGCCACTTGTGTAGTTATCCAAGTGTTCTTCGTCCAAGCCACACATATGTTATAATCTTGACCCTTCTTTGTGTTATATATACGCACTAGTTGCAAGACAGGGTCTTCCACACTTAGAAAAATTTAGAGATCTTTTGTGCAAGAAAGGTTGCTCTCGGCTTTAGGGACTTTCCCACACAAAAAATTTGTAAGTTTGTTCCATTATTCACAAGACTTTAACCCAAGGTCCCTAAGGGTATTGTAAGGATATCTCAATAGAAAGATCTCGGAAAGACGACGTTTTCACGTTAGTCGCAAGGCAAAAACCTAAGTCGTTTTCATAGTCTTGGATTGTAAATGGAAGAGAAGTTGTTTGTGAGCTTCTAAAGGCTTCAAATAGCGGATTGGAGCATAAAGGAAAGGAGCTAAGTGTCACGACCCGACCCCGGGCCGCGACTGGTGCCCTACGTGGGCACCCCGTTCAGGTATACATCAGAGAATAGCAGCGGAACATACACAACATAAACACATGTGTAAATAAAAAAAACATCACAGGCTAGCCGATAAGGCCGCCTTCCATCATATAAACATAATCAAAAGTACAACTTAGTTCTTACAGCCCAACCACATATGTGAATACAGACCTCTAGGAATAATAACTGTGGCGGGACAGGGCCCCGTCATACCCCTGAATGTACATAAATCTACTACATCAGGGAAAGACTGTACCAAAAGAAAGACAAGTCTCCGGAGAATGGAGCTTCCGACGTCTGATAAGTGATCCTAAGAGTGAGGATCCACCACCTGCTTACCGCCTGCGGCGTGAACGCGGCCAGGAAGGGTCGTTACACAATATGTACTAAGTATGTAAATCGGAAAATCGTAATCACAACATAAGTTTAAAACAAAGTCGGAGACATGTATGATAACGATTACGATCTGCGGTGCCTTACTAACAATGAGAGTAAATCAAAGGAATACGTCTAACATCACAATAGAGACTCGATCAAATCATGGGTAGCGAACCCATAGAAACAGTGGTATAACGTCTTGGGGTTCTTACCTCATTTATACTCTTACCAAGGCGGTGGTATAACGTATTGGGGTTTGCCCTCCATTTATACTCTTACCCGGAAAGGTAATAAAGCAGTGGTATAACGTCTTGGGGTTTACCCTCATTTATACTCTTATCTGGAGAAGGTGGTATGGCGTCTTGGGGTTTACCCTCACTTATACTCTTACCCTATCTCAACCATCATCTGATAAATAAGCAAGTTAGAAATCCCCCTAACTTCTTATTAGTCTTATTCGTCTACACTCTCATTTTAGTTTACTTAAGGCACTAACAGGTCTTTTATAAAAATCCGGGAATTTAACCCAAAGTACTACGTACTTCAACCTTTTAAAAATGACTCATTTTCATATAGAACTTCCAAGATACTATAAACCGTAGTATCAAGTCAAAATCTCTTTTCAAGACAAGTCACAATACCTTTAGACATAAAGTTAGGTTTCTAAAATCAAGTGACTCCTTTTACAATAAAACCTTAGGCAATTGATGCCTGAAAATCAAATTGCCTTTTCATTAGAACAAGTCATTTATCTTTCCATAAAGCAAATATAACCAACTCCCCATAAAGTCGTTATATTCACTTTATACCTTAGCCAAATACAATTTCCTATCCAAGGGACTTATACGTTTAAAACGGAACAAGTATCACATACTTTAAAACTATTCAAGTCCCTTAACTTTAATAAAACATTAGACATCCTTAATACTTTCAAAGAAGTGAGTTAATCTCCTAACTCACCCGTCTTGGCCATTTAATAAACTAGTAAAGGATATCAAGCTCTTGTCGTCTCTGGTACTATATACGTGTAACTAGTCATGCTCAAAGGATAGGAAAAGTTCTACATACCTCGCTGGGTCAAACCACTTGCCAAGTACAAAGTCCCGCCCGTAGTATGTCAACCTATAATATTCACAATACGTCTATTAAGGCCTTACTTCAAACGTAGAATATTATAAGTGTCAAGTCGCTAAATTCTACGGAAAATCGGACAGCACCTCCTTTGTTTTTACTAACTTGCCACCTTTTTCAAGGCCGAATACAATAACCAAACACGCCACATTTAAGGCACAATCAAAGCAATTAATCAATAGGGGATTACACGCCTACTAGACGTGTAAAATTCCGCCCCACAACGATAACAAACTAACACAAACTATAAGTCCAAATTCGGCCACCTTGAGTTCAACAATACCAATTCTTAACCAATTTCCATTTCAATCCAAATTGGTAGCATAACATGATATCAAGTCGCATTTGATTATAATAACCATAATCTTCAAGTAAGTAACATGCGACGATTTCTAATAAGCGACCAATTAGTACTCCATTTTCAAGTGGCATGTATAACATTTCGGATTTAGCTACAAGCAATCCATAATACTTATAACTTCAACCTATCAACTTCATGCTAGCAACAAGTAAAGCTAACAACAACAATATAAATATGTAATCTTGTAACACCTTTAAAAGACAAGATTATACCTTAACGATTCTTAATCCAACTCCAATCTGAAGTCGCTCCTTAGTAGTTTAGAGCCTCTCCAAGACAATTCAATCCGCTTGTTGAGACCCTTAGAACAACACCAACAATTATCCTTCAAATCTCCAAACAAAACCTAGAAAGATCATTAGGTTTTCGTTTTGCGACTAACCCGTAAACTATCTTTTTCCAAGATTTTTCTATTGAGATGTGTTTACAATACACCTAAGAACCTTGGTTTAAAGTGTGGAGCTAAATGGATCACAAACAAAGATTTTCTTTTTTTTTTTGTGTGGAACCCGAGAGCTCAAGCTCTATGTTCATCCAATTTTTCAAGAAATTTGCTAAGTGTTGGCACTAGTAGTGCTACTAGTAGTAATATAAAAGTCGTGGAGGACAAGATTCAACCATTTGGGTGGCTAGGATGAAGTCTTACAAAATATCAAGACTAATTGACCTTTGACTTAGTCAACATTCTCATGCTACACAAGTTGCAAGACTTGTCTTGCAACAAAGGTCCAATGACCCTCTTGTCCTTGCACATTTCGACCAAGGCATCACATAAGGGGGGGTGACACGTGTCGCCCTCCCCTTGGTCATAGTAGTACGTTTTCCGACAATTCCATAATTCCGATAAATTTTTATAAGTCTCAGATCTTAACACTTGTGAGTTCTTACGTACGATCATAAGACATGTCCTGAAAATACGGGGTGTAACATTCTTCCCCCCTTAGAAAAATTCGTCCCCGAATGTTCTTTCGGAGTCAAACTTATAATTAGCGACATAGTTTCCTTTCACAACCCCGACATACCAAAAATGCCACACATGGCCACATAATAGCATTTAAGCAAAAGAGATACATGAATTAAAACTTGACAAGTAAGGGAAGATGAATTACCTGAAGGTATAGGAAATAAGTGAGGATACTTCCTCAACATGTCCTCCTCCGCTTCCCAAGTCATCTCCTCCCGGTTATCATTTCTCCACAGGACTTTGTGGAAGCTACATCTTTGGTCGCGATCACCGACCGCAGCGATCGAGTATCGCTATGGGACTCTCCTCATCGATAACCCTCTGTTGCGGACCTGTTTGGTAGGGAAAACTCTCATTGGATCTCGATACACTTCCTCAACATAGAAACATGGAAGACCGGATGTACCGCCTAACTCGATGGTAGATCCAACTCATAGGCAACCTTGCCCACTCTACGGACGATCTGGTAGGGCCCAATGTACCTTGGTGAGTTTCCTCCTTACCGAATCTCATCACACCGCCCGTGGGTGACACCTTGAAGACCCAATCGTGCACGAAACTCCAAATGTCGCGCCGATTATCCGTATATGACTTCTGCCGACTCTGAGCTGCTAACAGTCTCTCCTGGATAAGCTTCACCTTATCCACAGCCTGCTGTACCAAGTCTGGTCCAACTAACTGTACCTCGCCCACGTCGAACCAACCAATCGGCGACCTGTATTTCCGCCCATATAAAGCCTCGTATGGCGCCATCTGTATACTGGAATGGTAGTTGTTGTTATAAGCAAACTCCACAAGAGGCAAATGATCCTCCCAGCTACCACTGAAATCAATCACGCAGGCTTGCAGCATATCCTCAAGTGTCTGGATAGTACGCTCTGCCTGCCCGTCAGTTTGAGGATGAAATGCCGTACTGAGACTCACTTGTGTCCCTAAACCCTTCTAGAAAGACCTCCAGAAGTTAGCCATAAACTGGGCTCCCCTATCAGATATAATCGACACCGGGACACCGTGCAGCCTCACAATCTCTCTGATGTACAATCTGGCATAGTCCTCGGCCGAAAACGTCGTCCTGACTGGAAGGAAATGGGCTGATTTCGTCAGCCTGTCAACAATAACCCAAATGGAGTCGTACTTCCTCTGAGTACGAGGTAAACCTGTAACAAAGTCCATGTTGATCATCTCCCACTTCCAAGTCGGAATCTCAATAGATCGCAATAATCCACTGGGCCTCGGTGCTCGACCTTAACCTCGCGGCAATTAGGACATGCAACAAAACTGCCACGCGTCCTCTTCGTGCCATCCCACCAATACAAACATCCGAGGTCATGGTACATCTTGGTCGACCTCGGATGAATAGAATATCGGCCGCGTGTGCCTCCCAAAATCTGTGAAGTCTGACACATCGGGAACACACAAGCCCTCAAATCTCGACACCAGCGCCACCTCGAATAGACTATTCTCCTCCGAAGAGCTGCATCGCGATACCGTACCAACACCGGGTCTCAAACGCCGCCTCTTCACCTCATCAACGATGGAAGACTCGGCAACCTCACGAACCCGCACCCGCCATCGTCGGTATCGATCAATCGAACCCCAAGGCTCGCTAATCGGTGGATCGACGGACCGTATCTGTCTCTCGTACCTCGGCGGGCTCCCCCATCCATCAATGACTCAAGGCATCAACAACTACGTTGGCCTTCCCCGGATGGTATAGAATATCAACATCATAATCTTTCAACAACTCTAACCACCGTCTCTGTCTCAAGTTCAGCTCCCTTTGCCTGAAGATATACTGGAGGCTCTTGTGGTCTGTATAAATATCCATTGAACCCCGTACAAATAATGCCTCCAAATCTTCAAGGCATGAATAACCGCGGCCAACTCTAAGTCATGGGTAGGGTAATTCCTCTCATGCTTCAGAATCGCCGGAAGCATAGGCTATAACCTTGTCGTCTTTGCGTCAAAACACACCCAACCCGATGCGAGGCATCACAATAGATCACGCGTGCGCCTAACCCCTCAGGAAGAGTAAGAACTGGAGCTGTAGTCAACCTTTCCTTCAGCAACTGGAAACCCTTCTCGCAAGCCTCGTCGCTGGAACTTGGTCGCCACGAGTCACCCTAGTCAGCGGTCGAAATCAAAACAAGCGCTCCACAAACCTACGATAATAACTCGCGGTCTAAGAAATCTGCGCCTCGGTCGGAGTAGTAGGTCTCGACCAAGACTTGATCGCCTCAATCTTCGCCGTATCTACCCAACACCATCACCCCAATAATATGCCCGGGGAATGCCATCGAGGCCAACCAAAACTCACACTTGGAGAACTTGGCGAATAACTGCCGGCTCCTGAGAATCCCAAGAACAATCATCAAGTGATCTGCATGCTCATGATCTGTCCGTGAATACACAATTATGTCATCAATGAATACAATCAAAAATGTATCCAAAATGGCTTGAACACCCGGTTCATCAAATCCATAAATACCATTTGGGCGTTGGTCAAACCGAAAGACATAACCACGAACTCATAGTGCCCATACCGGGTCTGAATGCGCTTTTGGGATGTACGCCTCTCGAACTCGAACGATGATAACCGGACCGCGAGTCTATCTTTGAAAACACCTCGCACCGCAACTCCGGTCAAACAAATCATCAATCACGGAGAGGTACCTATTCTTAATGGTTACCTTATTCAGATGCCTGTAATCAACACACATACGCAGCGTCCCATCCTTCTTCTTCACGAACAAAACCGGCGCTCCCCAGGGAGATACACTAGGCCTGATAAAGCCCTTCTCCAGCAAGTCTTTCAGCTGGTCCTTCAGCTCCCTCAACTCAGCAGGTGCCATCTTGTATGGCGGAATGGAAATAGGTAGAGTGTCTGGCAACGTGTCAATACAAAACTCAATCTCCCTCTCAGGAGGGATGCCCGGAAGATCATCTGGGAACACATCCGAAACTCCAACCATCGGTATCGATCAAGAACGGCACCTCGGCCTGTATCGAATACCGAACGGATGATAGATGTACCCGCACGCACCATCTTAGCCTTGAGGTAAGAAATAAACCTACCACTCGGCGATCTTTGTTGCCCTCCACTCGATAATCGGCTCACCAGCCGGAACCGAACCAACTCGCTTTATAGTCAGCGTTGGCATAACAAGAAGCCAACCATTCCATACCCATAATGACATCAAAATCTGTCATCTCCATCTATCAAGTCTGCAAGTCGACGACGTAAATATAAACCGAAAACCTCAGTACACCGCTCGGCTAACACCGAATCTACCATGGCGTAGCTACCTCAAAAGGCTCTATCGACTCAGGCCTATCCCGATTCTACCCGCACAAGAGGACACATAGGACAAGGTAGAACACGGATCTATCAAAGCATAAACATCACACCTGAAATCGGTAATGTACTATGGCGACGCGTCGGAAGCCTCACGATCTAGCGGTGGCTAGAGAATATATGCGGTTACGGGGACCGCTAGAATCGAACCACCACCACGACCTCTACGCGGCTGCCGTCGTGAGTACCACTCGGGCGCATAACCTGTGAAGGAGAAGACGGCGCAGATCACGCCGGCGCTTTATCTTGCCCATGCCGCCCCTAGACGGACAATCTCTCCTCAAATGGCCCTGCTGGCCGCACGAGTAACAAGCTCCCGAAGCTTTCCGAGGACTAACTGCTCTGATACCACTTTTGTCACGACCACCTCGGCCGCGGCGGTAGTGCCTACCGGCACCTGTTCGGTATACATCGGAGAATAGCGGCGAACATACACAACATAAACACGTGTGTAAATAAAAACATCACATCTTGGCCGATAAGCGCGCTTCCATCATATAAACATAATCAAAAGTACAACTTAGTTCTTACGACCAACCACATATGTGAATACTGCACCTCAGGAATAATAAGCGTGGCGGATGAGCCACGCCATACCGCCACGACCCATTCGGGGCCCGTGGATCGTGCCTGCGGCACCCAAGTAGTCATACATCGAGTAATCGGCGGAAATATAAAGCAAGACATGAAACAGTTTATAAAATAGGACACGATTTAAGTAGAAACATCGTCTTTGGCGTATATATAAAAACATGGTTTAGCGATTACATCCGACATCTTGTACAATGAGACTACAGACCTCTAAGGAAATATACAACTATGGCGGGACGGGCCCCGCCATACCCTGATCAGCAAAACCATCTACAACAGGAGATCATACCTAAAAGTAGAGCCTCGGAAAGGATGGAGCTCACACCAACGTAGAGATCCTAGGAATGTGGATCTAGCACTGTTTGCCCACTGCGGCATGAGCGCGGCCGAAGGAGGTCGATAACAGTACTAAGTATATGAAGCGTAAAATACTTAAATGAAACATATCATTTTAAAAGCAGTTTTGCAAGTATGTATGAAACAACGAGAAACGCGCATAGTGCCACATCACAAACAAGAGCGTGATAGGTAAACTGCGAGGTCTTTTCTAGTGCGAATGATCGGCAGGGCGATTGCGTAGTATCACCACGCAAGCCTAATCTCGGACTCCGTAGTCCGCATAGGCCAATCACATAGGCGCGCATAGGGTATATAACCCGCATCGAGGTAGCTACTCCTCGGCGTAAATCGCCCCGACTCATCGTCCGCATGGCCACATAGACCGCGTGAGGTATAACCCGCACTAACACGGAACTCCGTAGCTCGCATAGGTCCTCGGACCCGCATGAGGTATTCTCGAATCATGGTCCTGCATCGCTTTGAGTCTACCGCATCGGAGGCGACAACCCCGGTAATATGTCAAGAGGTGAGTGATGCTACACTAACCTAACGACTTATCGTTAAACAACATAAGCACAACAAGAATACTCTTTTTCACAAGCGTTACAAGACACTAACACACATAGCATCATATCGTGTCTACTTATCAAACCATCTTATTATTCTTTTCACAATTCAATATAAGTGCATTATAAACACATAGGCAAACTGTTTCTTTTATCAATCTTAAGTGGTTATACTTAACTTCCCATAAGGCTAGTATAACTCTTAAGCTTCATTTAAAAACCAATTAGTTCTCTTAGTTAAAAATGATTCGGTATTCTTTTGAAATGCTTTGGATCTTTATTATTCGGGCTTAAGCGTGAGGCATTCGTAAGTGTTATTCGGACTTAAGCGTGAGGCATTCGTAAGTATTATCTAGGCTTAAGTCAAAGACATTGCCGTAGTTTTAGTTAACACGTATGCGTCTCACCGTACTATATATATTGTAAAATATCATGCTTTAGGAAGAATCACATACCTACCGTGAAAACCACCCGAGTTGAATATGTCGTAGAAGTCGACCTATAATAGTCACGGATATCTATCAAAGACTACTCGAAGGTCATTCTAAGCAGAGGGTTCACAATTCTATGGAAAGTTGGGCAAGCACTTCCCTGCGGTGAGCTATATAAGTCTCTTTGTGAAAACAAATCTATGTAAGTATAGTTTGATTATTCTTCTTTAAACCCTTCTACTGTGGTAACAGTTGATTCTATTCGTGATATTCTTCTAAGTATTTATACTTATTCTTATACTACAACAGATATATTCTCTAATTCAAAAGAGGGTTAGGATTAGTTACCTCAAGCCCAATAATATCCTAGAAAAGTCGCACCGAGCAAGGTTTTGCTCCTAAGTTGTATGCTAAGGAAACCTTAGAAGTTCTTCACAACTTCTACTAAGTACTAAGGTATTTGGGCTAGGTATTTTGGGCATTATAACAATACAAGAAGGCAACTTTTCTACCAGGGAGGGGTAGATTTTTGGCTAGGCAGTGGGCCTCGCCAAACTTCTTAGGCTAGAGGGGGGTATTCGGCCAAGGGCCTTCACAAGGAGGGGAGGTGTTGGACGAAAAGGCTACAAAGGGAGAGGAGAGGATTTTCAAGACTTGAAAGCTTTGTGGATGAAGAACTCTTCATCTTAAGGGGGTATTTATAGGTCAAGAAGTGGCCAACCAATGGCCAAGATTTAGACAAGTGCAAGGCAAGTGTAGGGTGAGGATTAACTATACACAAATATCCTACTAACTCTTGACTTGTGCACAAGGCACAAAAACGCGTGCAATTGCTAGCCAATTCGTCCAAATGGGCGATTTGAAGTCCACCAATTGGAGGTGCCAAGTGTCGCCTCCCGTTGGTCCAAAATGTTTCGTCTCGGAAAAATCCATAAAAATTAGAAATGGCATAGCGGAATTTACCCTACGAAAGTCGTGGAAGCGTTTCGTCGGAAAACTATTCGCTTTTGTGAACAGGCCCAAAAATCGTCCAAGCCTAAACTTTAAGGCTAAACTTTTTGACGTATTCCCTTACGCATACTCCGAAATACGGTATAACATTCTCCTCCTTAGAAACATTCGTGTCACGACCGATTCCGGCCCGTGATCGTGCCTTACCCCGGCACCCTAGTGATACAACATCGAGTGTCACGGAACATAAAGCGATACAAGACATATTATGAAATATGAAACAATAACTGAGAAAACTTGCCTTTCGGCATATATGTAAATAACAACTTTTTCAACATGAACAGCTTTAATCCTTTTTACAAACCCCGCCACAACAAGCACTACAGGCACTTAAGAATGATATGACAACAATGGCGGACGGGGCCCGCCAAACCCCGAATGTAAACACTTACTACGACGGGGACTATACCATCGATAAGCCTCCGAGAAACGGAGCTTCCCAAACGAAACTGTGACCAGAGCTAGGATCAACGGTGTACCTCAACTGCGGCATGAACGCAGGCCGAAGGAGGTCAAGCATAACAGTGCAGTATGTGAAACTAAAAAATACTGTAAATGAAATCATAATAGTCTATAAAGCAGGAGACATGTATGATAAGCAAACTACAGTTCACAACAAATAAGCAGTCATGTCAAGTCAGGAACTCACGCCCTCAAAGTTACTTCTACTTGATTGCGAGCATGTCTATATTTCAGCTTCTTTCTTATGCATATGTTAGCTAACTGTTATCGGCCTATGATACCTACAAGTACATAGTGTTTGTACTGATACTACTCTTGCTACACCTTTTTCTAGTGTAGAGTTATTGCATAAACTTCACCGAGGTTTGTTTAGCCTTCAAGGGTCTCATGGAGTTCATCGATTTTCTGTTTAACTTTCAGTCTATACATAAGTTGTATTAAGGTTGTGGTTGTATTTTTATACTTATGTTATTTTGTCCTGAATATTAGTGATTCACCTACGGGTCATGGTAAGTGCCCTAATGGTGGAGTTCATTTATATGCACCTTATCTATAAAGTAGTGTACTTTGATCATGTCCTAAGCTCAAATGTCTTATAGGTTGAGATATGGCTTGTATTGGGTATATTACGATGTAGATTAAAGGTGGTAGTTGAGCCAAGATTAGGATTCATTCCTCGAATGTATATTCGAGAGAACACTCAGATTTTCATATGTTATTAGGTTGACTAAGTCGATGGCCAACACAATAGACATATCTAGGATATGGTCTTGTTGTCAGCTAATATAGATGAGATATAATGATCAAACCATTTGGATAGAAACTTGGTAGATCCTAAGCTTGATCGAGTGTGTCGTGAATGAAATGATTTTATCTTTCCACATAGAGGTTCAGTTTACATGATTAGTGTAACTATACTTCACATATTGAGTTCGTCTTTCGGCGCTGTCTAGGAGTTCCGTGTAGACCCTAATACGATTAGTGTCGATATGTGAAGGCATGTAGGGTAACACTATGTCAAATATTCCGTCGATTCAAGGATGTAATGAGAGAATATAAAATGTTCGATTTATGATCGAGACATTTGAATGAATAATGATTATTTAATTAAGTCAAGATGAGATTTCATATTTAATTAAAATGGAAATGAGGCAAAATTATACTAGGGCCGCGGTGCTTGGGACCCAGGGCCACGACGCCATAGTGCCGCGGCGCCACCCATTTAGCCCCACGGCGCCGCCATCCAAATGGGTCCGGTGACCCACTTCGCCGGTTCGGGCCTAGCTCATTGAAACCCTAGTGCATTTACATGACTATAAATAGAGGGGTTCTATCATTATTCAATACACTTAAATGATTAAGATTATTCTCTCTTGAAACTCTGCCGAATTTCCTAGCATTCCAAAAGAGAAATTACATCGGAGTCTTGGACTTGCAAATCGAGGAACAATTGCATGTTCACCCTCAGATTATACAAGAAGATTCCAGATATATTCAAACCGTAAGTTTTCGATCGAAGTATTATGGTTACTATTTTATGTATGTATTACATGCTTGCTTTTATCATTACATAATCATCATGCAGTTCGTTCATTTGTCGGGTTTGAAATACAAATTTTCAAATTTTGTTGCGTACACGAACCCGATAAAACCCTACAGTGGTATCAGAGCCTGGGCTGTTTTGTGTGATTATGAAATGTTTGTTAATGATAATATGGGTTAGGGTTTGTTTAAATCTAATTTTTATGTCATTTAGAAGTTTTAAAACCTTAAATCTTAAGAACGCATAAACTTTGTCCTTTAAACTGTTGAACAATGATATAATCGAGGAAGTCATTCCGATCTAACTCTTCTAAGTCAATGTACGTAACCAGTTCGTTACGAACATGGTGCACTGAGTCGAAGAACGAGAAAGGATTGGATGATGGTCGATGAACGTGTTATTTAATGGTGAAAGGGGTACGAGGATGAATATGCAAATCTGACCCTGAACCAGTTTTAGGGTTTCAGAAATGCAGAATTATGTGATTCGGGAAAAAGGCGCCGCATATCCACCATGGAGCACCGTGGCGCCTGATAAGGTTGTGTGGTGGCGCTGCCTAGGGTTTGTCAGAAGCACCGCGACTCCGTCCTGTAGCGCAGCGACACTGTTCATCCCGGAAGCTTAAAATTGAATTTTTTTGGCTACTGCCTTTGTGGCGCCGCTGCACCACTCTATTAGGGCTGCGACGCTGACGGTCCAGTATAATGTTTTTTTTTTTTAATCAGAAACTGAAGTTTTAAAGATTTTAGATTATGATTCTGAAGTTTAAAGTTCCAGAATCTGAAATTAAAACTTTTTAAAATATGCAGATTTGGTCCATTGGGCCAAATATTTAATTAAATAAAGTTTCTAAAAAATCAGATTTTAAATTCTGGAAATTGCAGATAGGTCCCTGAAACCTGAAAATATTTTCTGAAAATTAAAAGTGGATTTTCTGAATTTAAAAGAGTTCAAATTGAAATTTTAAATTCTTGAAGGACTAAATTGTAAATTCTGAAAAGTTTGGAATTTACAAAAATATCCTGAAATTCCGTTATAAAATCAGAAAATGTTTAAGGGACTGTTTGGCATAGACTTAGATTTTAGAGTTTAGACAAATTAATACATGATTATCATTAACTGTATATTATTGAATAATATACGAATATGTGCTAAGTGTTTTAAATGCATGCATTTAATTATTAGCATAGTGATGTGCGATTTATGCACACACTAACGCAAGTGCACGTGTCGTGACAAGTAATATAGTCTAGAAGACCGAGTTATCGTCCTCAGGGATTAGTGTTCAATTCTCAAATTCTATTCTATGGTATCTATTTGGTAACCGATGATTGATAAATCGTTTATAACTATAATTAAGAATGCTAACTAGACTACTTTGTTTTACTTCAGTTATGGTGGAAATAGGGCTTCCAAATCTCTTCAACTATCCGCTCATCTTACTTGTTATTGCAATTAATTATGGTTCTTCTTCTATTTTGAGATAGCAGGTTAACTAAGCCGGTTTATACTCCTGTTAAGGTAATATAAACACTCAACCCCAATATAAAACCCTTCTACTTTTCGGTGATAAGATTGACTATAAATGAGGATTAAGAGCAATAACCTATTAATACTACACAAGTATCGGGGTACTTTCGTCCACGATTTAACCTATGTTTATTCAACTATAGCATATTCACAATCTCCCCTTTCGGCTTTCGATTAGAAATCATATGGATTATGATAATTAGTGATCAATTAATTACCAAACATTCAAGACAATTATTGAATAAATCTCAACAATGATAAGAAGAACCAAAACATGCATTAATTCATAAGAATAAGTTTCGAGTGATTTGACATGGAAAGCCCTAGATTAAGTTAGTTCCTAGCCATAGACATAACAAGAACTAAACTAATTGTCACGACCCGATCCTGGGCCCATGACTGGTGCCTTACCCCGGACACCCTAGTGATACAACATCAGAGAAAATCAGCGGAAATAAAAACTTAAACATGAACAAGAGATATGATAATAAAACAGGCCAACCAAACGGTTACCTTCTTGTATAAATAATTAAAAACTGGAATAGTTACATCCTTACAAGCCCTGCCCACAACAGCATCTGCACTTAAGAGTTTTTATACAACATGACGGGGCTCCCGCCATACCTCGAATGTACAAGTACTACAGATGTGAGGACTATACTAAAAGATAAGCCTCGAGAACGGAGCTTCCAATACGAATCGTGATCCTATGAGCGAGGATCAACAATCGGTGTACCTACCGCAGATGAACGCAGCCAAGGAGAGGTCGATAACAGGTACCAAGTATGTGAAACTGAAAAAAATATTGTAATTGAAATCATAGTAGTCTATATAAAGCAGGAGACATGTATGATGACCAAACTACAGTCCATAATAAATAAGCAGTCATGTAAGTCAGGGACTCACGCCCTCAAAGTCATCACTCAAATATAACTATGGGTCTCATGCCCTCAACATCAATCATGCGTGGAATACCTTCCTCATCGCGAGCCTATGATATAATAATACCAAGGAGTACACAAGAACACCAGGTCCCACCTGAGTCATAAAACCGTACGGGGCAAGTACGAAGACTAACTACCAGATACCAAAGCCGTACTAACAATATTATACAACCAAACCACGAAGCTGATACGGGGCAAGTACGAAAGCCAACTACCAGATACCAAAGCCGTGTCACGTAGCTGACCGGGCAAGTACGAGGCTAACTACGATACCAAGGTCGTATCACGAGACTTCGCCACGGCCGACACGGCAAGTACGAAGCCAACTACGATACCAAAGCCGTGTCACGTAGCCGATCGGGCAAGTACGAGGCTAACTACCGCTACGAGCCGTATCACGAGACTTCGCCACTAAACCGAACGGGCGAAGGCTAACTACCGATACCAAGGCCGAATCAGCCACTAGACGGCAAGTACGAAAGCCAACCACCGGATACCAAGGCCGACAAGAAAACCTCATGGAGAGCTAGTCCATGGAATAACACTATCAACATGAGCGCACCCGTGGAATCCTCCGTCACTGTCGGTACGTCCAAGTAAGATCATAACAAATCAGCCGGCCCTCCATTGAGAGACGCGGTGGTATAGAAATACAACACTAGCACGACAAGGCTATCACACGCAAACATAGGCAAGTTACACACAACTCAAGGTACTTTCATTTTATGCCAAAGTCCAGGTTTTAACCCCAAAGTACTACGTACGTTAAATTCTTTTTAAAAGATCCATTTCTTTTACAAAGGTCACCCGATGCCCGTATTATAAAAATAGAGTGACTAACATTTTTAAGTGAACCAAAACAACTTCCATACTTTCCTTTTTAAACCAAAACACTTCTCTTTTTAAAATCAAGTTACAACATTCTTTTCCAAAGTTCAAGTTTGCCTAATTTCAAACATTCACGTCTCTTATTTTCGAAAGATTTCATAGTTTATAGTCTTAATCATTTAATAACTTAATTCTCTTTTAAAACAATTTGAGAAACATATGCCTTATGTGGGAGTAGGTTATTCTTGTTTATAACAATCTTATTAAAGCAGCCATGATCTAGGAAATATAATACAATTTTGTCTTATCTTAGCTTCTATGCAGATGGAGGTTTCTACTGGTTTAATATAATTATTTATTTGTCAATACATTTTCCTTTATTAACGCTGCAGTGGTTCGTTCGATACTTATTCTCATTTCCGAAATCAGTAAAACATTATTCTTTAAAAACCAAGTACTCATTACTCACGAATGAGGTTTCACACTTCTTAACAACTTTCATATCAATTCAATTAAGTCAAGTCTCTTATCTTTTAAGATTAAGTCTCTTAACTTCTAAAATCAATAAACCATTCTTTTATCGTTCTTAAGTCGTTATACCTAACTTCCCATAAAGCTAGTATAACTCTTAAGCTTTTTAAAACCAAGTATTACTCTTCTTTCATAAACGATTCTTAATTCTTTTGAAATACTTCAAGATTCTTTATTATTTAAAACTCCAGTCAAAAGACATCGAAGTAAAACCACGTTCAGTTAACACACGTACGTCTACCGTACTATACATATTCTTTTAAAATATCATGCTCAAGAGGATAGGAAGAATCACATACCTCGCGACGATTATCGACTATTAGCAAATAGCTCCAAAGTACTGTAATCCTGCTAGCCTTTTCCACCCTTCGAGTAGAATACGCTACTCGCAGTACTTCAACCTATAACGGTCATATAAGTCTATCAACGTCTAGACTACTCTGTAGAATATTTCTAGATACAAGATTCCTTATTCTACGGAAAATTGGGCAGCACTTCCCTACCCGCCAAACTACACAAGTCTACTGTAAATACAGTCCTATGTAAGTACAGTTTAGTCTTCTTCTTTAATATTCTTCTGATGTGATTTCAATTCAATTCTCTTCTTTTATACCATCCTTATATACGTCTTATACTCATTTCTATACTACTACAGTATGTAATTTCCAATTACAATAGAAGGACAATAGTATTTACCTCGATAAGCCCAAAATTATCCAAGTTTTAATGTCGATCCTGAGCAACGTTTAGCTCCTATTCTGAACGCTCCAACCCGCTCCAAACAACCCTTAGAAGTTCTACGCAACTTCTTCTTAATACTTCAACCCGCTATGAAGATTTTCCTTAGGGTTTCGTTTTGTGACTGAAGGGAAGTATAATAGTATTTCTGGGCTTTTAGTATAGGTGTAACCTTGGAATACTACAAGGTATTTGGGCCAAGGTATTTTGGAATAGTAACAATACTTGGAGAATACTTTTCTACCAGGGGGTATTTTACGAGAACAACTCAAGAGGGGGGGTGTGTTTCGGCTAGCACCACTAGGAGGGGGGTTTCGGCCAAGGGCCTTCCAAAGGGGGAGGGGTGGCTTGGACGAAAGCTTCAAGAGGGGGAGAGGGATTTTGCCTTGGATTTTCACAAGTGTGGATGAAGAAATAGTCTTGCATTAGAGGGGTATTTATAGGCCAATCAATGGCCAAGATTAAGGCAAGTGGAGGGTGGGGATTTGGACATGTGTGTGTGGGTCCCACCTTATCAATCTACCACACAAATATCCTACCTAATCCTTGACAAAAATTAAAGGCAAAAACGTGCCCAAGTTCGTCCAACTTGACCGCCCACTTGAGGGTGACAAGTGTCGCCCTCTCGTTGGTCCAAAATATTTCATCTCTCGGAAAAATCCGCAAAAATTATAAATGTTGCAACCGTAATTTTCCCTTCGCAAAGTCCGGAAAACGTTTCGTCGGAAAACGATTCTTTTCGCTAGTTGTGCACAAATTCCCTCTCTTGCCTAACTTAAGGCTTAAACTTTTGTACGTACGCCCTCACGTACATACTCTGGAAATACGGGGTATAACACTAATATCCAACATAAACTATAAAGACATAAAACAAGAAACAAGAAATTACTAAGAAGTGGTCTCCAATCTTGATCTCCAAGGTTGTGTGAATTGGCAAGGGTTTGGAACTCTTAATTCTGACCTAAAGGCTGCTTTTTATAGCCTCAAAATCGTTTTCCAGGTTTTCCTTCAGGCCTTGGCCCATTCCCATTCGAATTTGCGCTTTTCCGCCTCGGCGCGCCGCAAGTGGCGCCACGTGCCGAAACTCTGCTGCGTCTCAGAATTAGGCGTCGTGGCGCTCTGACTCTGCTGGCTGGAGGCGCCGCGGCGCCGCCCTGTTTCGTGCCCGGATCGCCAACTTTCTCGCTTTTTGAGCTCCGGAACCTCTGTTTCTGCCCTCTTTTTGCTCCTTTTCCGCCAATAAGCCACTTTAAACCAATATGACTCAAAAGAAAGAAAATATATCCTAAGACGACACGTATTTGTACAAAAATGGGCAAAAGACTAACTAAAAATGACTCAAAAGGTGTATATAAAATACACCGATCAAACACCCCCAAACTTAACCTTTGTTCGCCTTCGAGCAAAGATCAAAAGAAAGAATTCAAGACAAGAGGAAAAAAAAAAAAAGAAAAAAAGACTGACTCAAAGACACTGATCACTTTGTTGCATCATTGTTACTTAGAAAATCATGAAGGTTAGTAGGATAATATGTAGGAACATATAGCATGGATTTTTAGCATTCTAAACACATTAAGTTAGATATTTCGCAAATTCAATTTAATCATGCTTAATGGAAGTAAGAATACCTAACTATGCATGTCAATTTCAAAATCCTATGGCATGTTTACTTGCTATTCTCCACTAATCATAGATACACATGTAAGAGATCTTCAGGGCTTTTCAGGGTTGTAATGTAGGCTTAGGCATGGGTAGGTAAAAATAGGCATTTAGGCTCTTTTTATGTACCATAAGCTCTTTTGCTTTTCAATTCTTCCCTTTTCTTTTAATTTTCTTTCTTCACTTCATATCTATCTTTCCCCTCTTTTGTTTTGAGAGAGTGAAGTGTATTATGAATAACAGGCACCCCCGAACTTAGGCTTTTGCCTATTTATTGTTACTTTTTCATTGAGGTGCATCAAAATTGTTCACTCTTTTTGTCTCTTTTTTAACACTTTGTATTCCAATCACCAAACTTTTTTACTTATGTCACAAGTGTGGAATTATAGGGTGTCAAAGAAAGAGTCTAATTTTTAGGCTCAAAGGGGCTGACTAGGGATATTTTGAATGTTAGGGATAGGCAAAAGTGGTAAGAAATGGCTAACAAAGAATTGTCTGAGTCATCTCCCTAACATGCATATCCTAACTATTTCGCCTCAAATAGCAAGCAAGCATACACATAGGTTTAATCATAAACAATGCACAAGTCAAGCAAGATACCCTAAATAATCTGATTTCATGAATTTTTGGCATATTTAACCTAAGTGTTTAGATGGTTGCTTCTAATTCCATTACATTATTCAACCTTACTTCACTAGGCGATTCAAGTAACTGCAGCATGCATGATCTTTAAAGAAAAACTATGACTCAAAAATACTTAAAACAAATCAAAAAGACTCAAAAACAATAAAACAAATAAGACACCCCCCCCCCCCAAACTTAAATCACACATTGTCCCCAATGTGTGCAAGACAAAAAAAAAGATAAAATAAAAGAAACAGGACAACTTACAAACTTGGTTTAAAGTGGTGGTGGTGGCGGCGGATGATGTCAGGAGTCCCGTGAGAGTGGAAAGGCTTTGGATTTTTTATTTGGAGAAAGGAAAGTCGGATTAGGGCTTCTTCAAAAATTTCAGATTTTTCGTCGCGGCCCTGCAACTGGCGTTGCGGCGGCCAAACTTCTGCGCCTCTCTGAACTTCCAGCGCCGTGGCGCTCTACTTTGGCGCCGCAGCGCTGAGCCGATTTTCTTTTGACTTCTTTTTCTCCGTTTTCGTCCTCCAAATTTTTGGTCCTGTACCTGTCATCACAACATATAAACAATACCCTCCGTGAGACTGTTCTAAGTAAAAAAAACTAAATTGCATTAAATTGAATAAAATAAAATAACCTTGGGTTGCCTCCCAAGTAGCGCTGCCTTTAACGTCTTTTAGCCGGAAGCAAGTTCCTTATTATGTTAGAGTGAGATGGGTTACTAGGCTCATATATTCCGTTTCATTGATCAAATAGGGTTTTAACCTCTCGCTTTACCTTGAAGGGCTCTCTCTCCCTTTTACTTCAATCGCACCATGGGGAATGCTCTACCACGATGTATGGTCCCGACTAACGCGATTTGAGCTTGCTCGAAACAACCTTTAACCTCGAGTTGAATAAAAGCACTTGTTGTCCCGCTGGAATTCTTTAGGGTCAACATCTTATCATGTCATACTTTAGTCCGTTCTTGTAGATCTTTGCATTCTCATAGGCGTTGGTTCAATTCATCCAACTCGCCACGGTGTGACCTCTTCTCGCTCGCCGCCTTGGCATCCATGTTCAGCTTCCTCATTGCCCAATAAGCTCTGTGTTCCAACTCTACTGGCAAATGACATGTTTTACCAAAAACTAACTTATATGGTGACATTCCAATTGGGGTTTTGAATGTTGTTCTGTATGCCCACAATGCGTCATCCAGTTTGATAGACCAATCTTTCCTTGAGCCATCCACCATCTTTTCCAATATGCTCTTCACTTCCCTATTTGACACTTCTGCTTGCCCATTCGCTTGAGGGTGATAGGGAAGTGTGGTGTGGTGGTAGACTCCATATCGGAAAAGCAATGTATTAAGCTGCCTGTTGCAAAAGTGACTTTCTTCATCACTGATGATGGCCCTCGGAGTACCAAACCTTGTGAATATATTCTTTTAGAGGAATCTTTGAACAGCTTTCCATCGCTATTTTCTTTGGCTACTGCTTCTACCCATTTGGACACATAATCCACTGCCAAAAGAATGTACTTATTTCCAAAGGACGACGGGAATGGACCCATGAAGTCGATCTCCCCACACATCAAATAGTTCTACTTCCAATATCACATGCGAAGGCATTTCATTTCGTCTTAATATGTTCCCTGTTCTTTGACAACGATCACACTTCTTCAAAAAGGCGTGGGCATCCTTAAAAAGTGTTGGCCAATAGAACCCGCTTTGCAGTACCTTTGCCGCTGTTCTTGATGCCCCCAAAGTGTCCACCATATTGTAGGGTGTGACAATGAGTGAGAATCTGGTGCATCTCCACCTCTGGTATACATCGCCTGATGACTTGATCGGCACAGTGTTTGTATAACATCAGCTCCTCCCAATAGTAGT
Source organism: Przewalskia tangutica (assembly GCA_029844215.1). Taxonomy (NCBI): domain Eukaryota; kingdom Viridiplantae; phylum Streptophyta; class Magnoliopsida; order Solanales; family Solanaceae; genus Przewalskia; species Przewalskia tangutica. The sequence goes on from CM056720.1 coordinate 120,520,741, forward strand.
GTTTTACTTCGGAGTAAAACCTCTTCACTTGTTGTCTTGTCAATCTTGGGGGTAATACCTTAGCTGCAAGAAAATTAACAAAATCAGCGTACCAAGGTAACTTAAAAACCATACTTACTTGAAATAATTGCTCATCTGGGAAGTGATCATTTATCTGCACATCCTTGGTGTTCTGGCTCTCTGTGTTCTCAAGTCTTGACAATTGGTCTGCAACTGAGTTCTCTGTCCCCTTCTTGTCACGAATCTCCACGTCGAATTCTTGTAGTAGCAGGACCCATCGGATGAGGCGAGGTTTTGTATCCTTCTTTGTCATCAAATACTTTATGGCAGAGTGTTCAGTGTATACTATCACCGTATTCCCAATCAAGTATGGCCTGAACTTCTCAAATGCATACACTATTGCTAGCAATTCTTTTTCTGTAGTCGCTTAATTTAACTGTGCGTCATTCAGAGTTTTACTAGCATAGTTAATGGATCTAAATACCTTATCGATTCTCTGCCCAAGCACTGCCCCCACTGCATAATCACTTGCATCGCACATTAGTTCAAATGGGAGCTCCCAGTTTGGTGCAATGACTATGGGTGCTGAGATAAGCTTCTCCTTGAGTGTCTGAAAAGCGGTCATGCATTCCTTATTGAATTCAAAAGCAACCCCCGTCATTAGCAAGGTGAAAAGAGGCTTTGAGACTTTTGAGAAATCCTTGATGAATCTTCTATAAAAACCGGCATGCCCAAGGAAACTTCTGACCCCTTTTGTTGATACTGGAGGTGGTAGATTTTCGATTACTGAAATTTTTGCTTTGTCCACCTCAATACCTTGGTTGGATATTTTGTGTCCCAGGACAATCCCTTTTTTTACCATGAAGTGACACTTCTCCCAGTTCAGCACAAGGTTGGATTCTTCACATCATTTTAACACTGCTTCCAAGTGCCTCAAACACTCGTGGAACGAGGCCCCAAAGACCGAGAAATCATCCATGAAGATCTCTATAGTCCTTTTCACCATGTCTGAGAAAATTACCACCATACACCTCTGAAAGGTCGCAGGTGCATTGCAAAGCCCAAATGGCATCCTTCTGAATGCAAATGTACCAAAAAGGGCAGGTGTGTCACGACCCGACCCCGGGCCCGCGACCGGTGCCCTACCTGGGCACCCTTACAGGTATACATCAGAGATAATCAGCGAAACATACATGAAACTTATAAAATAAACAACAGAAGTAAAATAACAGGTTAGCCGATAGGGCTACCTTCCTGGACATATATATACAACCGAAGCAGTTGCCTCCTTTCCTTTACAAACTGACCCACAATATGTGACTACAGACCTCTAAGAGTTTTTACATAACAACAGTGGCGGGACAGGGCCCCGCCATACCCCTGAATACACATGAATCTACAACCTCAGGGGAAACCGTACCAAGAGATAAGCCTCCGGAGCAAATGGAGCTTTGTCCCAAAAACTGAACCGAGATCCTAAGAGCAAGGATCACCAACCTGTGTACCTAATACCTGCGGGCATTTAATGCAGCTCGGAGTGGTCAAGACAACAGTCAGAATATGGAACGGAAGTAAGGTACAACAATTAAAACATATCTGTATAAAAGCATGACAGAGGTAAGTGTAAAAGAAGTAAATACCTGAACCTACCATGTCATTACCATCTCGTGAACTTAATCGTACCTTATTATCTTTTCCCCATTTTTCAATAAAAGTTATAGTCACTTTCTTACGTACATACTTAGGAAAATCATCAAGTTCATTACCATATAACTTACTTACTTTACATAACATAATCCGACCTTTATGGAGGGACGCCTATCTTGCCTGGGCCAAATGGGACGCGATAAAGTCACATAGTACGCCCATAAAGGTATCTTGCCTTACCATTTCGGGACGCGATAATGTCATATAGTCTGCCCATAAAGGTATCTCGCCGGCCCATTTCGGGATGCGATAATGTCATATAGTCTTCCCATAAAGGTATCTTGCTCGCCCATTTCTCGACGCGATAATGTCGTATAGTTCGCCCATAAAGGTATCTGCCCGCCCCATTTCTGGGACGCGATAATGTCGTATAGTCTGCCCATAAAGGTATACTGCCCGACCCATTTCTGGGACGCGATAATGTCATATAGTCTGACCATAAAGGTATACTGCCCGGCCCATTTCTGGGACGCGATAATGACGTATAGTCTGCCCATAAAGGTATACTGCCCGGCCCATTTCTGGGATGCGATAATGTCGTATAGTCTGCCCATAAAGGTATACTGCCCGGCCCATTTCTGGGACGCGATAATGTCATATAAAATCCGGGAATTTAACCCAACATACTACGCACCTCTACTCCTTTAGAAAGACTCTTTTTCAAATACAACTTCCCAGATACTAACAACTATAGTATCAAGTCATATCTACCTTTCAAGACAAGTCACAATACATTTTTAGAAATACATTTACCGGCTTCTAAATCAAGTGACTTCTTCTTAAAAACCATAAGCAATTGGTACCTTTAAAACAATTTGCCCTTCTTTATTTCAAATCATTTCTTTGTTTACATTACTGTAGAAAACCATTCTTTTAATCTTCCATAAAATTGTTATAACCAACTTCCCATAAAGCCGTTATAACTCTTTATGTCTTAGACAAATTCATTCCTTTTATAACCAAGAGACTTATACTTTCAAATCAAATCACATAGCTTTCAAAATACTTCAAGTCTCTTAACTTTTAAGAAAACAAGTTTCAAAGTCTTAAAAACTTCATACGTAAACTCTTTTAAATTAAGTAACATATACTTTGGTGCGTTGTGAATATACTTATTTATAACGATCTTATTCAAGTAGCCATGATCTAGAAAATGTAATACAATTTTGTCTTATCTTAGCTTCTATGCAGATGGAGAATTCTACTTGTTTTAATATAATTAATTGTCATTACATTTTCCTTTATTAACGCTGCAATGGCTTGTTCGATACTTATTCTCATTCGTGCCGTAAATTAGCCAAGTCAACTCGACTCCAAATACTTCCTAACGACTCTTACCAACATCCCCCATAAGACTTGGTAAGAACTTAGGATTTCTTAGACGTAGCTTTTACATAGAGTAAATCAACATAACTACCTCTTAACTTCTAAGAGTAGAAGGAATCATGAAATACTACTACATGTATATTTCATACATAGAATCATGCCAAAGGACGGAAGAGGTTCACATACCTCGCGACGATTATCGACAAGTAGCAAAATGCTCCAAAGTACTTCAACCTTGATAGCTATTACATCCTTCAAGTAGGATACGCTATACTTAGTACTTCAACCTATAATGGCCATAATACGTCCATTAACCTCTTACTTCAAACGTAAAATATTCTAAGTGCTAAGTCACTAATTTCTATGGAAAATCGGACAACACTTCCTTTGTTTCTACTTACTTTGCCACATTTTTCAAGGCCGAATTCAATAACCAAACACGCCACATTTAAGGCCCAATCAAAGCAATTAACAATAGGGGATTACACGCCTACTAGACGTGTAAAATTCCGCCCCACAATTGATATCAAACTAATACAACAACAAGTGTAAATCCGACAATCTTGGGCTACAACAATACCAATTCTTATCCAATTTTCTTTTTAATCCAAGTTGTTAGCATGACATGATATCAAGTCGCAATCGATTATAACTACTATAATCTTCAAGTAAGTAACATGCGATGATTCTAAATACGACCAAATTGTAATCCAACTTCAAATGGCTAATATGTCATTTCGGATTTAAGACTACAATCAATCCATAATGCTTATCAAACTTCAACATATAAACTTCATGCTAGAAATATGTAAAGCTAACAACAAACAATATATATAAAATATTGTAACACTTTTAAGAGACAAGATTATACCTCAACGAATCTTAATCCAACTCCAAATCCGAATTCGTTCCTTAGCAACTTAGAGCCCCTCCTTGACACTCCAATCCACTACTTGAGACCCTTAGAACAACACCAACAATTTCCTTCAATCTTCCAACCAAAACCTAGAAGGGCAACTAGGTTTTCATCTTGCGACTAATACGAAAACTATCTTTTTTCGAGATTTTTATATTGAGATACACTTACAATACACTCAAGAACCTTGGTTTAAAGTGTGGAGCTTAATGGACAAGAAACAAAAAAAAAATCTTTTCAATGGACATGAACCCGAGAGCTCTTAGCTTGTTCATCCAATTTTCTTGAAATTTTTTCTAAGTGTTGGACTATGCCTTGCTACTAGTAGTGTAATATAGTAACATGGAGGGTCAAGATGTAACCAAATGGGTGGCTTGGATGAGTTTCTACTAAATATCAAGTCTTGTGGTCCCATTGACCAAGTCAATTATCTCAAGCTCTCAAGTTGCAAGACTTAGTCATCCTAGCAAAGGTCAAATGACCCTTTAACCCTTGCCTAAATCCTCCAAGGAAACTCTAAGGGGGGTGACACGTGTCGCCCTCCCATTCGTCACAATATTACGTTTTCCGACAATTTCATAATTCCGATAAATTTACAAGTCTCAAATCTTAACACTAGGAATTCTCACGTACGTTCTTAAAACATGTCCTGTAAATACGGGGTGTAACAAGGTGAATGTTGTCTTTTCCTGATCTTCTGGTGCTATCGCAATCTGATGATACCCTGAGTAACCATCCAAAAAGCAGTAGTAGTTGTGCCCCGCAAGTCTATCCAACATCTGATCTAGAAATGGCAACGGGAAGTGGTCTTTTCTGGTCGCCTTGTTCAACTTGCGATAGTCAATGCAGATTCTGGTCGCCTTGTTCAACTTGCGATATTCAATGCAGATTCTCCACCCAGTAACTGTTCTAGAGGGAATGAGCTCGTTCATTTCGTTGGTCACTACTGTCATACCACCCTTTTTGGGCACCACTTGTACTGGACTCACCCATGCGCTTTCAGATATAGGATAAATTACTCCAGCATCGAGCCATTTCATGATTTTTTTTTCTGACTACCTCTTTCATGTTTGGGTTTAGTATCCTTTGTGCCTCAATGGAGGGTCTGCTCTCCTCATCTAGACGGATCTTATGCATTACTGTTGACGGACTTATCCCCTTTATGTCTGCTAATGTCCACCCAATGGCACGCTTGTGAGCCCTCAGTACACTCAGCAGCTTATCAATCTCTACTGTGGATAGATGACATGAGATGATCACTGGTAAGGATTGATCTTCACCTAGATATTGGTACTGTAAATGATCGAGTAGAATTTTTTTAACTCTAACTCTGGAGCCTTTTCTGTGGATGGTACTGATCTCTCTGGCATCTGCCCAAGCTCTCCATATCTCTTCTTATCACATTTCTCATAAGAATTCATCCAATTTGCATACTCCATCAACCTTGGGTTGTTTCTACTACTATCATCCCATCTGGTCAGTATTTCTTCAAGCATATCATCATTTCTGAACCCTTTTTCTGACACTGCATCTTCGATTATGTCAATGGCCGAACAGTTGTCACTTGCATCTGGGAAGGTTGCTGCCCGAAAAACATTGGAAATCACCTCTTCTTCTTCCACCCGAAGTTTCAGCTCCCCTTTTTGAACATCGATGAGAGCCTGTCCTGTGGCTAGGAAGGGTCTGCCAAGTATGATGGGGATTATGTCGTTATCTCTTATGTCTAAGATGACGAAATCAGCGGGAAAGATGAACTTGTACACCTTTACCAATACATCATCGATGACTCCTCTAGGGTGGACTATGGAGCGGTCAGCTAACTGCAAAGTGATGTTTGTAGGTGTGACTTCTCCCATTCCAAGTTTGCAAAAAACTAGGTAGGGCATCAAATTTATGCCTGCCTCCAGATCGTACAACGCCTTCTGACACTCAAACTTTCCAATAGTGCATGGGATGGTGAATCTCCCATGATCTTTTAATTTCTGAGGTAGTTTTCTCTGTAGGATGGCACTGCATTCTTCAGTCAACACCACTGTTTCGTAGTCCTCTATCCTCCTCTTTTTGCTAAGAATATCCTTCATGAACTTTACATAGCTTGGCATCTGCTCTAGTGCTTCAGCAAACGGGATATTGAGTTGCAATTGTTTGAGAATTTCCACAAATTTAGAGAATTGTTTGTCAAGAGCACATGTTTTTAGCCTCTGGGGGTACGGTATCTTCACCTGGGGTGCGTTCACAACAGCTTCCAGCCTTATTTCAGCTTCTGGGCTCTGGGCACCGTGGCGCCTAAAGCTCTGCACTGTCCCAGAATCTTCGGCACCGCGGCGCTGCTCGGTGGCACCGCGACGCTGAAGCTGCTGCGAATTTTCTGCTTCCACTGATTCGGCATTTTTCAGGTCAATCTCCTGACATTGCTCTTTTATATTTCCTCCAATATGTGCAGAGTGCTTTTCTTGCATTCTGCTGCTCAGCATGCCCGCGAGTTGTCCTATTTGCGTTTCCAAATTCTTAAAGGACACTCTCGTTTCGTCCATGAACTGAGTTTGGTGCCTAGTTAACCTGAGTATGGCTGCTTGTAACCCATCCTGCTCTTCTTGTGGGGCCGGAGGATTACCTTGTTGATAGTAGTAATCCATGTTTTCAGGGTCCCTGAGATGAATCAAAACCAACAAACGGATCACGGCGCACTGGTTTTCACAAATAAAAAGGAAAATATAATAATAAATAAATAAAAAATATAAAAACCAAATTAGAAATTAAGAATAGATAAAATTGATATTGAACTACGCCAATACCCGGCAACGGCGCCAAAAACTTGATATGTGATTTATGCACACACTAACGCAGGTGCACGTGTCATGACAAGTAATATAGTCTAGAAGACCGAGTTATCGTCCTCAAGGATTAGTGTTCAATTCTCAAATTCTATTCTATGGTATCTATTTGGTAACAAATGATTGATAAATTGTTTATAACTATAATTAAGAATGATAACTAGACTACTTTGTTTTACTTCAGTTATGGTGGAAATAGGGCTTCCAAATCTCCTCAACTATCCGCTCATCTTACTTGTCAATGCAATTAATTATGGTTCTTCTTCTATATTGAGATAGCAGGTTAACTAAGCCGTTTTATACTCCTGTTAAGGTAATATAAACACTCAACCCCAATATAGAACCCTTCTACCTTTCGGTGATAAGATTGACTATAAAGGAGGATTAAGAGCAATAACCTATTAATACTACACAAGTATTGGGGTACTTTCGTCCACGATTTAACCTATGTTTATTCAACTATAGCATATTCACAATCTCCCCTTTCGGCTTTCGATTAGAAATCATATGGATTATGATAATTAGTGATCAATTAATTACCAAACATTCAAGACAATTATTGAATAAATCTCAACAATGATAAGAAAAACCAAAACATGCATTAATTCATAAGAATAAGTTTCAAGTGATTTGACATGAAAAGCCCTAGATTAAGTTAGTTCATAGTCATAGACATGACAAGAACTAAACTAATATCCAACATAAACTATAAAGAAATAAAACAAGAAACAAGAAATTACTAAGAAGTGGTCTCCAATCTTAATCTCCAAGGTTGTGTGAATTGGCAAGGGTTTGGAACCCTTAATTCTGACCTAAAGGCTGCTTTTTATAGCCTCAAATTCATTTTCCAGGTTTTCTTTCAGGCCTTGGCCCATTCCCATTCGAATTTGCCTGTTTTCCCGCCTCGGCGCCGCGGCCCTGCAACTAGGACCGCGGCGCCGAAACTCCTGCACGTATCTGTAAATTAGGCGCCGTGGCGCTCTGACTCTGGCTGGAGGGCCGCACGCCTGCTTCGTGCCGCCAACTTTCTCATTTTTTGAGCTCCGGAACCTCTGTTTCTGCCCTCTTTTTGCTCCTTTTCCGCCAATAAGCCACTTTAAACCAATATGACTCAAAAGAAAGAAAATATATCCTAAGACGACACGTATTTGTACAAAAATGGGCAAAAGACTAACTAAAAATGACTCAAAAGGTGTATATAAAATACACCGATCACATAGTGTCCGCTGTAAATGTATGGGTAGGCGGCGCCCAGTAATTGATTAAAATCAAGTGTCCGCTATAACTGTCTGGGTAGGCGGCACCCAGTAATTGATTAAAACCATTTTAAATCATGTCTATTGGGTCGATGGTTTCCCAACTAAATGTGTTTTAGTAATTGCACGATAAGATCTCGTATAGGATATGACATAGAATGTTGATCTTGGTTGAAATCCTCAAAAACTGAAAATGTTCCCCAAATTTTAAATACAAGTCTAAATTAGAATGCATCGTCCATTATAATTGTTAGACTGCAAAATTCTTTTCGGCGATACGAGTATTTATGCCAAAGCATTTGCTCTAAGTCTACGAGGACTCAGACTCTTTCATATATGTGTTTAAACGTAAAAGTAGATGAAAAACTTTTGTGGGTATTTACAACAAAGTGTTTGCTCACAAAGGCTAAGTTTTCTTAGATACATAAACGCAGTCGTGTAACGGGGTTGACTTGCTTAGACAAATCTTGGCACCAAAGTGTCGGACTAATCTAAGGACGCAAGATTAAAATGAAATAATTTTAATCAACCAAGAGTTGCAAATAAGTTATGCAATTGGTTTAGAACCTACCAAGATATGTTATTGAAGTTATCAGCCAATGCAAACACGGATATAGCATAGGCTTGGATCTTGGCTCATTATGACCTTAAATAAATCTAGGTCCGTATTCTACTATGGGGTCGTAGAAGTATGCTAAAATAGTGGGAGCTAATTAAACAAAAGACCATGTTGATTAGCCTAAAATGAATGTGTATAATAAGAAATAAATTTGATTATAGTTTCATGACTATCTTAACTCTTCATATTATCAAAATGTCGAGCCTATCATTGAAAATATTGAACAAACTCACCAGACCAACTATCTAGAATTGCTAAGGAAATCTGAGAATTGTCCTAAGGCAAGAAAAGATAGAATTCGTATTGGACAAAGTATTCCCCACAGTCCTTGTTGAGGATTCTGCAGAATATGCCACACTCGATAAGGTAGCCTACCAAAAGAACCTAGATGACGCCACTTCAGCACAATGTGTAATGTTGTCTTCCATGTCAGTGGAGCTTCAGAGACAACACGAGAACATGGGGCCTAACAAGATGCTCGAACATTTGAAAAGTCTCTATGAATCTCAGTACCAAACTATGGAATATGAGTTGTTACTAGAACTCTTCAAGTGTAAGCTAATTGAAAGGTGTCAAGTGTCTCAACATGTGTTGAAGATGATAAGACTGATAGAAAGGTTGACCTCGATTGGTATAAAGCTGCAGAATAACGCCGCTTCAACCCTTATCCTGAACTCTCTCCATCGTTCATTCGAGAATTTTATTGTAATCTACAATATAAACAACAAAGGTGAGTCTGTCGGAGCAGCACAACATGATCAAGACTTTTGAATGTTCAACTACCAAAGGCAATGTTGTGCTTATGGTGAGCTCTTCTAGTCAGCCCAAGCCTAAAGGTAAGGAATGGCAGAAGAATAAGGGCAAAGTAGTCGCTAAGCCCTCAGCTATGAAGCCTAAGGGAGGTGTGAAGAAAAAAAAGATGATTCTGGCTAAGGATGTATGCCTCAACTATAACAAGAAGGGGCATTGGAAGAAGGACTGCACTGCACCAGGAGGAGGAAAATCACTAGATGTTTCTACCTCTAATGGAAAAGGTATGTACGTCATTGAAATAAACAAAAATATTCAATATACAAAACAAATGAGCTAAAATAAGTAATAGAAACTCAACCTACCTTTAGCATTGTAGACTTGGTTATATCAATCAAACAAGGATAGCAAGGTTAAGGAAACTTGACTACCTCGAACCATTTGACTTGGAGTCTTATGGTAACTACGAATCCTGTTTAAAAGGTAAGATGACCAACAAGCCCCTTTCTGGGAAAGGTGTGCGAGGCAATGAGGTGCTTGAGTTGGTACATACTGATGTATGTAGACCATTTTCGACTCAAGCTAGTGGAGGTTTTACTTACTTCATTACTTTTACTGATGACTTGACAAGGTATGGATATATGTATCTTATGAAACATAAATCTGATGCCTTCAAAAAGTTCAAGGAGTACAAGTCTAAAGTTGAGAAACAACTCGCAAAAAGTATCAAGACCCTTCGATATGATCGAGGAGGTGAATACTTAAGCAAAGCGTTTCTAGATTACTTAAAGCTACATTGAGTTCATTCAGAATGGACACCTCCTGAAACACCACAGATGAATGGTGTTGCCGAAAGGAGAAACCGAACCCTATTGGATATAGTTCGATCCATGATGATCTTCTCAACTCTATCAACATACCTTTGGGGATATGCTATACAAACCTCAATATATGTTCTGAACAGGGTTCCTTTCAAATCAGTAGAAAAGACACCATATGAGATATGATGTGGCAAAAAGCCAACTCTTAAACATGTGAGACCCTAGGGTTGCCCTGCATATGTTAAGAAGATACTCACTGATAAGTTGGAAACCAAAAGTGAGAAATGTTACTTCGTGGGGTATCCAAAGGAAATTAAGGGATACTACTTCTATCTTTCTGGCGAACATAAGGTCATTGTTTCCAGGAACACAACTTTCCTTGAAGAAGAATATGTCTACAAGGAACGGAGTTGCACAGAGATAAAACTTGAAGAAATTCAAAAACCACAAAATAACATAGAGGTTTAATCCTTACAGAATGACCAAGGCAAGAATTCAGTGGGAGCATTTGGCAAAGATTGGGTACTTAGAGTACGCCCTTCAGCCAGTGGGAGTGTTGCAAGGAATAATACATAAATGCAAGATCCTCATACACAAACCTTGGGAGAAAATGCAATGGTTGCACATCCTCCCATTCAAGAAAGATATGAAAATGATATTCCTGAAAGCTCTCGAGTTGGTGAATTAACCAACACACAAAAACATTCTCACACTCAGAACATACCTAACACTGAACTGCAAAACAATCAACTCCATAGGTCCACTAGGACTCATCATCCACCTGAAAGACTAAATCTACTTGTGGAAACACACAGTGAGATTGATATTTATGATGATGATGAGCCTGCAACCTATAGCGAAACAATGTTAGACATTGATTCGAAGAGATGGCAAGAAGCCATGAAATCCGAAATGGAATCTATGTACGTCAATCAAGTGTGGAACTTGATTGATTTGCCAAGTGGGGTTAAACCCATATGATGCAAATGGTTCTTCAAGAAGAAGATTTATGCATTTGGCAAGGTACAAACTTATAAACAAGACTGGTGGCTAAAGTTTATAATCAATGGCCTGGGATAGATTATGATGAAACTTTTTCACCTGTTGCTAAGATTAAGTCCATTCGGATTTTGCTTGCGATAGCTGCATAATATGACTATGACATTTGACAGATGGACGTCAAATCGCTTTCCTCAATGGTAATCTAATTGAGAAAGTATATATAAAACAACCCGAGGGTTTTTCATTTGAGTCCAAACCAAATGTTGTATGCAAGCTACAGAAGTACATATATGGACTTAAGCAAGACTCGAAGAGTTGGAACATGTGCTTTGACAAGGCTATCAAATCATTTGATTTCGTCAGAAGCAAAGAGGATTCTTATGTTTATAGTAAATGCAAGGATGAAAGTATTGCCTTCATTATTATATATAGATATGACATATTGATAATAAGAGACAATAGGACTCTCATGCAGTCGGTCAAGGAGTGGTTGTCCAATAACTACATGATGAAGGATTTTGGTGAAACCTACTATATTTTGGGAATTATGATATATAGAACTAGATCTAATAGATTGTTAGGGCTATCACAGTCAGTCTACATAGACAAAATGCTTAAACATTTTTCTATGGAAAATTTCAAGAAAGGCGGTCTATCTATGGGTCAAGACATCAAGTTATCTAAAAAGGATAGTCCGTCTAATGCTATAAAACTTGAGTGCATGAAGAGGATCACATATGTTTCGACTATGGGATCAATCATGTATGTCATGACTTGTAATAGGACAAATGTGGCCTTTGCACTTAATATGACTTGCAAATTCTAACAGAATCTTGGGGATGAACACTGGAAAATAGTCAAATGTATTCTTAAGTATCTTAGACGAACTAAAGATTGCTTCTTGGTCTATGGTAGAGAAGATACGCTAGCTTGTACTGGGTACACTGATGCTAGCTTCCAGACAGATATTGATGACTTCAAATCTTAGTTTGGTTACACGTTCATTTTCAATGGTGGAGCAGTGAGCTGGAAAAGTTCCAAACAAGCTACAACTGTTAATTCGACAACTGAAGTCGAGTACATTGCTGGACTGGAAGTTGGTAAAAAGATGTCGCGATTTCTGAGTTCTTGAAGGAATTAGGGGTAGTTCTGAGTGCTAGTTGTCCAATATTGTGACAACACTGGTGTGATTGCACAAACTAAGGAACCAAGATCAACAAACAAAAACAAGCATGTATGAAGGAAGTACCACATACACAGGAAGATGGTGGAGACCGAAGAGATTAGATTAGACTATGTTCCCACAGATGATAATCTAGCTGACCCATTCACTAAACCATTAAGCTTAGTTAAGCATAATGGTCATTTTGAGAATATGGGCATTAAATATGTTGGTAATTGGCTCTAGGCCATGCGGGAGATTAAAAGTATATTTATGTCCTAGAGACAATATGTATTAGGAACAAATGTACTTTTTACACATTCGTATTTTATTAATGGAGATTAATATTTTGGCATTTGCAATTATTGAATTATTAGTTGATTATTTATAATATTCTATAATATGCATCCCTAAAGGTTACGTGGTTATTAATAGTGTGAGATATTAATATTATAGCGTAACTGTTATACCCGTAGTTCTGGCCATATGTATAGGAGCGTACGAAAGGGGTTAAGACTTAAAATTCTCGAAAGATAGGTTGTCGGATTGTTTCGGACGGGTTTTTAGTCAACTTTAAGGCGGGTTATGACCCGTTACCTTGAAATTTCCTAGGTGTTTCAAAGGCCTAGTGCGTAGTTCGTTGAGTCTAGTTTCCAACGCAACCAACCGTTCGTCGATAGGACATCGGAGTAGAAAGTTATGGGAGTTACAAGTTGATCTGTGATCGGACAGAAAAGTGTGCAGCCGAGAGCCTGAGCCGCGGCGCGGATGCGAGGCCGCGGCGGATGATCTGAGGGTTCGCTGAGGTTGCAGCGTCGCGGCGCCGGGAAGCAGGGACGCGGGGCCGGAATGTTCTGGGAGTCGGCAGGAGTTTCAGCGCCGCGGCGCTAAGGCGGAGATTTTGGCGGAAAAACTGAGGAAAACAGATATTTTTCTTTAAAAAGGCCATGGGAGGGTGACAAGTGTCCCCCCCACCCCCCATCTGATTTTTACATGTCCTTTATATTGACCAAGTCTTGAAGACTTGGTCATCTTTCAAAGCTCTTCTCTCTCTCTAAATTAGAAGCTCTCCCTTCTCTCTAGAATTTCAAGAGGAATCAAAGCTTGAGGAAAAATCTGAAAAGTATGGCAAGAAGGAAGCTTGTTGGCTAGCTTGTAGGAGTTATTGTGGTGGTGTTTTTGGAGAGGAGGATAGCAAACTTGTTGGAATAATTTGGCTAAAGCTCTAAGGTAACAATTCTTTTCTTGTAGCTAGTTTTTAGTGTTGCATGTGAAGAAGAAAGATTTTGTAGTGGTAAATATTGCTCTTAGAAGAATTGCATGTAAGAATATGGTTTGGATATGAAGGGATTGAATAAGGTTAGGATGTGGACATGTTGTAGCCTAAATACTACCTTAAACTTGTTAAGTTAGTTGTTGTACATTGTGGGGCAGAATTTTACACACCCAAGATTAGGTGTGTAATCCCCTTTGTGTTAATTGGATTGTTGGGCCTTAAACGTGGCGTTTGGATGTTGAATTCGGCCTTGATAAAGGTGGCAAAGTATGTAGAAACAAAGGAAATGCTGCCCGATTTTCCGTAGATTTTAGTGACTTTACACTTGGGAAATTCTATGTTGAAACTAGAGGTTAATAAACGCATTATGGTCATTATAGGTTGACATACTACGTGCGGTATTTTGGACTTAGCAAGTGGATTGACCCGAAGAGGTATGTGATTCTTCCTATTCTCTTGAGCATGATTATTTGTGAAATATATAGTGCGGTAGACGCACGTGTGTTAAAGAAGTTTGATTTCCTTTTTTGTGTCCTTGACTTGATTCTAAAGTTAAGTGACTTGATATGAAATGTTAAGGACTTGAATTGTGTTAAAAAGTTGTGAAACCTCATTCGTGAGTAATGGGTACTTGGTCTTTAAAAAGAATAAAGTTATCTTGATTTCGGAAATGTGAGTAGTTGTCCTTGGTTGGTTTTAAATGTAAAGTGTTATAATAGCTTTATGGGAAGTTAGTTATAACGACTTTATGAAAACGAAAAATGGTTTTATCATTGGATTTAAAACGGTAACTTGATATTTTTAAGAAGTTATGAGGCTTAAACTATTTTGAAGAATATATTGTCACTTGACTTTCAAAAGGAGAAGTGTTTTTGTTTAAAAAGGAAGACATGGTATTGTCTTGAGTTGGTTTTAAAAGAAGGCATGGTATTGTCTTGGTTTATTTAAAAGGAAGGTATGGACATTGTTTTGGTTTACTTAAAATGATAGTTACTATATCTTGATACTACGGGTATTAGTATCGTGTGACTTATGTGAAAGAAATGGATATTTTTAAGGAGTTAAAATACGTAGTACTTTGGGGTTAGAACCCGGATTCTTGACATATAATAAAAGTACCTTAAGTGTGAGTAACTTGCCTATGTTCGCTCGTGATAGCCTTGATGTGCGAGTATTGTATCCTTATGCTACCGCGTCTCTCGATGGAGGGCCGGTCAGGTTATTCTTGATCACATTGGGCATACTGACTCGATGGATGGTCCACGGGTATGCGGCCATAATGAGGGTACGTTCCCTGTTGATAGAGTTATTCCATGGACTAGCTCTCCATGAGGTCTACTGATGCAGGGTGGATCTGGTAGCTAGCCCTCGAACTTGCCGGTCGACGCGTGATGCGGTGGATCGGGTAGTTAGCTTTCGTACTTGCCCCGGTCTGTGTTAGTTTGAAGTTTCTTGTTGCCGGGCGGATCTGGTGGTTTGCCTACGTACTTGCCCGATCGTGATGTGGCGCAGGGTGGATCTGGTAGAGGCTATCGTACTTGCCCCGGTCAGCTTCGTGATACAGGTATTTAGTATTGTTGGTACGGTAGGATCTGGTAGCTGGCTTTCGTACTTGCCCCGGTCAGTTGAGGATGCAGGGTGGATCTGGTAGCTATGCCTTCGTACTTGCCCCGTACGGTTATTATGACACAGGTGGGATCTGGTATTCATGTGTACTCCTTGGTGTTGTTATATCATAGACTGCCGGCAGTGAGGAAGGAATTCCACGGGCATGATTGATATTGAGGACATGAGACCCATGGTTATATTTGAGTGATGACTTAGAGGGCGTGAGTCCTTGACTTGACCTGACTGCATATATGTTGTGTACTGTAGTTTGGCTATCATATATGTCTCCTGCTTTATATAGACTATTATGATTTCATTCTGATATTTTGATTTCACATACTTGTACTGTTATCGACCTCCTTCGGGGGGCTGCGTTCATGCCGCAGGTTGAGGTACGTAGCTTGCTGATCCGCATTCTTAGGATCACTGTTCAGTCCTTGGGAAGCTCCATTTCTCCGGAGGCTTTGTCTTTTGGTACGATTCCCTGAGGTTGTAGACTTTTGTACATTCAGGGGGTATGGCGGGGCCCTGTCCCGTCACAGTTGTTATTCCTAGAGGTCTGTAGTCACACTTGTGGTTTGGGCTGTAAAAACAAGTCGTACTGTTTTACATTTTTGATTAAGTATATTCTATGGAAGGCAGCCTTGTCGGCTAGCCGGTGATATTTACTATTTACAGGTTTATGTGTTATGTATGTTCCGCTGCTATTCTCTGATGTGTACTGACGGTGCCCGGTAGGCACGATCGCGACCGGTGGGTCGTGATAAAAGTGGTATCGAGCGGCTAGTCTCGGAAAGTGTCTGCAGCGGTCTACAGAGTCTTGATTATCGGTGTGTTGTGCACCACATCTATAATCGTGAGGTCGCAGGACATTTAGGATTGGTTTTCATTCTTCTCTCCGAGATCGTGCGCAGAAATTTGTCATACTAGGTTGAATCCTCTCGACATCTTCTTATGTACCGATTATGCCTCCACTCAGGCGCACCGTGAGCCGAGGCGGCAAGGCAAAGCGGTGGAGCCGCAAGTCGGACGCAGAGGTTACGGGGCACAGCTCGATCCTTGCGGTGATGATTCGCAGCGAAGTTCCACGAGCGTCGCGATGTCACGACCCGTTCGGGGCCCGGATCGTGCCTTACCGGGCACCCAAGTAGTCATACATCGAGTAACCAGTGAATATAAAACAAGACAGAAACAGCTTTATAAAATAAGACACGGTTTATACGAAGAAAAGCTTGCCTTTCGGCATAATATAAATAACTCAAGTTTTGCGACATCCCAACCGCACAATAGTACTCTGCACCTCTAAGGAAGTAAACAACTATGGCGGGACGGGGCCCGCCATACCGATCTGACAAAACTATCTACAATACAGGAGATCATACCCAAAAGTAGAGCCTCGGAGAAGATGGAGCTCACGACACCAACGCAAAGATCCTAAGGATGTGGATCTAGCACTGCTTGCCCTTACTGCGGCATGAACGCAGCCCAAGAGGAAGTCGACAACAGTACTAAGTATGCAGCCTCAAAATACTTAAATGAAAACATATCATTTAAAAACCGTTTACAAATATGTGTGAAACAACCGAGAAACCGCGCGTAGTGCACATCACAAACAAGAGCAACAATAGGTAATCGTAATAGGTCTTGTCTAGGCTGCGAATGATCAAACAGGGCCACTCGCCCCATCATCATTCCGCAAGCCTAATCTCGACTCGAGTCCGCATAGGCCACTCACGGGCCCGCATGAGGTATAACCCCGCATCGGTGGTAGCTACTCCTCGGCATCGCCCCGACTCGCTTGTCGCATGGCCACACTGCCGCGTGAGGCATAACCCGCATACTAACACGAACTCCCGTAGCTCGCATAGGCCCTGGACCCGCGTGAGGTATTCTCGAATCATGGTCCTGCATCACCCGAGTCTACCGCGCATCGGAGGCGCTTAACCCCGGTATCATCTCAAGAGGTGGTGATAGTATACTAACATAACAACTTATCTTTAAACAACATAAGCACAACAAGGATACTCACCTATACAAGCGTTACAAGATACTAACACACATAGCATCATATCATGTCTATTTATCAAACCATCTTTATTATTCTTTTCACAATACAAGTCCGTTATAAACACATAGGCAAACTTGTTTCTTTTATAAATCTTAAGTGGTTATACTTACTTCCCATAAAGCTAGTATAACTCTTAAGCTTCGCTTTAAAACCAATTAGTTCTCTTACGATAATATGATTCATAGTCTTTTGAAATGTTTTGATTCTTTATTATTCAGCTTAAGCCGTGAGGCATTCTGTAAGTATTATTCAGCTTAAGTCAAAGACATTGCCGTAGTTATTATTCAGTTAACACATGACGCTCACCGTACTATATATATATTGTAAAATATCATGCTTTAGGAAGAATCACATACCTTCTCAAATAAAACCACCGCCAAGTCAATATGTCGTGCAGAGAGTCACCTATAATAGTCACAAATATCTATCAAAGACTACTCAAGGTCATTCTAAACAGGGGTTCATAATTCTCTGAGTAAGTCGGCAAAGACTTCCCTACCCGGTGAGCTATATAAGTCTCATTGTGAAAACAAATTCTATGTAATCTGATTTGATTATTCTTCTTTAAACCTTTCTAAGTGATTAATACTTCAATGCTATTCTGGGATATGCTTCTAAGGATTTATACTTCTTCTTATACTACAATGATATATATATATGATTCAAAGAGGGTTAGGATTAGTTACCTCGGTAAGCCCAATAATATCCTAGAAAAGTCGCTGAGCAAGGTTTTGCTCTAAGTTGTATGCTCAAGAACCCTAGAAGTTCTTCACAACTTCTACTAAGTACTAAGGTATTTGGGCTAGGGTATTTTGGGCATTATAACGATACAAGAAGGTAACTTTTCTACCAAGGGAGGGGGGGTAGATTTCGGCTAGGCTAGGGGGGTAGGCTCTCGGCCATACAACACAAGGGGAGGGAAGAGGTGTTTGGACGAAAAGCTTAAGGGAGAGGAGAGGATTTTTAGACTTGGAAGATAACTTTGTGGATGAATAACTCTTCATCTCTAAGGGTATTTATAGCTCAAGCCTTGGCCAACCAATGGCCAAGATGAAGACAAGTGCAAGGCAAGTGTAAGGCCAAGATCAAGCCAAGTGCACCCTAACTCCTACTCCACAAAACACTCCACAAAACACTCCACAAAACACTCCACAAAACAAGGCCTAAACAAGGACCCAATCGGCCAAGGCCAACACCCCTCTTTGGACGCCCAATCGTCCAAAGCCACCCCACTTGCTTCCAATGTGAGGGTGACACATGTCACCCTCCCGTTGGTCCAAAATGTTTCGTCTCTCGGAAAAATCCACAAAAATAAGAAATGGCATAGCCGGAATTTACTCTACGAAGTCGTGGAAACGTTTTAAAAGCGATTCTTTTAGTGAGTTGTGTACAAAATAAAACGCCCAAGGCTTATCTTTAAGGCAAGACTTTCAGACGTATTCCCTTACGCATACTGGAAATACGGTATAACATTCTCCTCCCTAGAAACATTCGTCCGAATGTTCCTTCCCAAGTTAGCGGTTAAGCTTAAACGATAGTAAATGCCACACACGCCACAGAGCAACACATAGGCAGAAACGATAACGAAAATTTACAAGTAGGAAAGTGAATTACCTGGAGGTGTGGGGAATAGGTGAGGATACTTCCGCCTCATGTCCTCCTCGGCTTCCCATGTCATCTCCTCCCTGAGCTCGTTCCGCCACAAGACTTTGACGGCCACGCCCTTCGTCCGCAGACGCTAACCCGACGATCGACTATCGCTATGGGAATCTCTCATACGATAACCCTGGTCACTGGACATCGTCAATCGGTGTACCCTAGATGGATCCCGATACATCTCCTCAAAGATAGATCGTGAAACCGGATCTTTGCCTCCGGATCGGACGGCAGATCCAACTCATAGCAACCTTGCCTACCTGCGGACAATCGAACGCCCGATGTACCTAGGTGAGCTTCCTTCTTCCGAATCTCATCACACCCTTCATGGGTGACACCTTGAGGAAAACCCAATCATGAACCTCGAACTCAAGATGCCGACGACGATGATCTGCATACGACTGCCGACTCAGTCGCCAATACCGCCTCGGATAAGCTTCACCTTATCCATCGCTGCAGTACCAACCGTCCCACTAGCCGCCCGCCCACATCGAACCAACCTATAGGCGACCGCACTTCCTCCCATACAAGGCCTCATAAGGCGCCATCCGAATCTTGGAGTGGTAGCTATTATTATATGCGAACTCAACTAGAGGCAAATGATCCTCCCAACTACCACTAAAGTCAATAACACGGCTCGCACATATCTCGAGAGTGCGGATAGTGCGCTCGCTGTCCGATGCGTCTGCGGATGAAATGCGATTCGTGCTCACTGCCCCTAAACCTCGGAAGGACCTCAGGAAGTTAGCCGAAACCGGGCTCCTGCGATATGATCGAAGTAGGACTCCATGCGATCGACGATCTCTCGGATGTAAAGTCTCGCATAATCCTCACCAAAAGTCGTCTGACGGGAAGAAAGTGGGCTGATTTCACACTGTCGACGATAACCCATATAGAATCATGTCTCCTCCGAGTGCGAGGTAATCTGTGATGAAGTCCATGTTGATTACCTCCCACTTCCGTGTCGATCTCAATCGTCAGTAATAAACCACCGGCCTGCGTGCTCTACCTTACCTGCGACAACACGCAGGCGAGCTACGAACTCGCAGCGTCCTCTTCAAGCCATCCCACCAATACACGATCTAAGGTCGTGGTACATCTTGGTCGACCGGATGGATAGAGTAACGCTGCGTGTGCTTCCCGAACTCGCCAAGTCACGAAACATCCGGAACACACACCGCCTCAAACCTTAGCACCCCATCGTGCTACCTCAAAAGGACCCTTGCCCTCACGAAGAGTTGTATCACGATATCGAATCAAAGCGGATCTCGAATTGCCTCTTCACCTCCTCGGCGATGGAAGACTCGGCAACCTCACGAACTCTAACCCCACCGCTATCGAATCAATCAAGCGGACACCAAGGCTCGCTAAGCGATGCAAATCACGAACCATGTCCCTCCTCTCTAGCCGCACATCCGATAGGCTCCCATCGACCTACGACTAAGAGCATACGCCACAACATTGGCCTTCCCGTGGTATAGGATATCAACATCGTAATCCTTAAGCAACTCTAACCACCGTCTCGCCGTAAGTTCGACTCCTCCGGTGAAGATATCCGAGGCTCTTGTGGTACGTATAAATATCCACGTGAACCCCATACAAATAGTGCCTCAGGATCTTGGCGTGAATCACGGTACCGACTCCAAATCATGGGTGGGGTAGTTCCTCCGTGTTTCTTCACCGGGATCATATGCTATAACCCCGCCATGCTGCATCAATACACATCCCAACCCGATGCCCGACGATCACAATACACGACATAACCATCCGGACCTGCGGAAGAGTAAGAACGGGGCGGTCGTCGGTCTCTTTCAAAGAATGAAACCCCGCCACAAGCATCACCATCTGAAACTTGGCCGCTCGAGTCACTAGTCAATGGTGCGAGATAAAGCAAACTTCTCCACGAACCGAGCATAACTCGCAAGGCCCGTAAGCTGCGAACCTCTGCCGGAGTAAGAGGTCTCGGCCAAGTCTCGATCGCCGATCTTGGCAGTATCAACTCGAATGCCATCAGCCCGACAATATGCCCAAGAAACGCCATCAAGTCAACCAAAACTCGCATTTGGAAAACTTGGCGTACAATCGCTGTCCCGAGAATCACAAGACAGCCTCAAATACTCGCATGCTCCCGCTCGGCGAGAATAAACCAAGATATCATCAATGAACACTATCACAAGCGTGTCCAAAAATGGTTTGAACACTCGGTTCATCAAATCCATGAATCTCGCGGAGCATCGTCAACCCAAAAGACATGACCACGAACTCATAATGCGTGACGGTCAGAATGCGATCTAGGACATCCACCTCTCGACTCGCACTGATGATAGCCCGATCGCGGATCAATCTTGAGAAACATCTCGCACCGCAATCGGTCGAACAAATCATCAATCACGGGAGGGTATCTGTCTTAATGGTCACCTTGTTCACCGCCGTAATCAACACACACGCAGGCGTCCGCCCTTCTTCTTCACGAACAATACCGCGCCCCGGGGAGAAACACCGGGCCTAATGAAACCCTTCTCTAGCAAATCCTAAGCCGATCCTTCACTCTCTCAACTCGGCAAAGTGCCGTTACGTATGGCGGAATGGAAATAGGCCGAGTATCCGCAATATGTCAATACAAAACTCAATCTCCTCTCGAGGGATACCCGAGGTCATGCGGGAACACGTGCGGGAACTCACGACTACGGAATCGATGAAAATCTGGTACCGCGGCCTCGAGATCAAACACGAACTAGATGGTAGATATACCCTTCTCGCACCATCTTCCCAGCCTCGAGGTAGGAAATAAACCTACCCTCGGCGATACTGGTGCTCTCCCACTCAACAACCGGCTCCTCGGAAGCTGGAACTGTATTACTCTCTCTGCGGTCTACATTGGCATAGCAAGAAGCTAGCCAATCCGTCCCAATAATCACGTCAGTCAATCATCTCCAACTCTATCAAGTCGGCCAGTGGTCCGACGATCAGAATAGTCACGGGACAAGCTCTATATACCCGCCGAGCTACCACGAATCACCCATCGCGTAGCTACCTCGAAAGTGGTCATGGACTCGGGCTCTATCCTCATCCTACTAGCAACAAGGAGATATATGGGGCGAGTAGAACCCGGATCTATCAAAGCATACACATCAAACCCGAACCGATAAGGTACGTGACGACATCGGTGAGGCCTCCGATCCCGGTGGACCAAAGCATATATGCGGTTCGAGGACCGCGAATCGGGACCCGAGCCACGACTGCCGCGACCTGGCGACCCATGAGCACTCGCCTCGGCGAGTAATCGTAGGAGATGATGGCGGCCACGTAACCTCGGCCGGGCCCTACCACCGCCACGCCGGCCGACGTCCTCGCAAAGTGACCTGGCGGCCACAATCGTAACAAGATCCATAAGTAGTACCACACTTCCCGTAATGGGATCTACGCATCGCCACACCGGGGTGGTCCCGTCGCCGAGCACTCTCGCTACTCGACGCGTCAAGCCACGGGCCACAGTGCGCCTCGAAAACTCTGGCCGTGGCCGAGGACGGTGCAGAGTGCTCGAGCCGGCCGTGGTGCGAATCTGATCGCTGCGAGGCCGCCGCCACCACGATAACCACCGAAAACCCTCCCGTCACGCCTTCTTCTGGCGATGTCCGCCCACTGCCGACCGCGCCTCGCATCCAAGGGCGTGAGCTGCGTGCGGTAATGTCCATACCCGTTTGGAGAGAAACCCCGCACATGACTCGCCATATAGTCGTCAGCCGGTGACATAGCGGTGCACCTATCCTCCATATCTGCTACAATCTGGGACATATCGAGCCAAAGAATCAAACTTCGACATTGTACTCCCGACGGCGTCCTCTCGCCTCAAAGAAGAAAAATCTATCGGCCGCGCCTCTCATCCGCGAGGCAAGAAGTGAGCGAGAAAGCCTGCGAGAACTCGTCCCATGTAGTGGGACGCGTGCTCTCCCGGATAACTCCCATGAATCAAACCAATCGATCGCGGTATCACGCGGCCTATGTGAACCAAAGATCACGGACTCGGTCTCCGACGCCCGATCACTCTCAAAATCCTCTGAAGGCGGCGGATGAACTCCTGCGATCATCCTCCCGCCACCCATAAAACTCGTGGCTACAACTCGAAATCTCGTAGCCTCAAACTATCCGCCTCGGGTGTACCACGGTGCGACTGAGCCGAGGCTGAACCGCCGATCCAATCTCTCTCAGACGGGCCACAACTTTAGCCAAAAGGCGGGCCGTCTCCTGTACCCTAACTCTCCGCCCAGCCGTGGGACGGGAGGTGGGTGCTGTGGTCTCTTTGAGTGGCGGCGTCATAGAACTCGCCGTCTCGTATAGACTGGGCACGAGCCTCGTGACTCTGGGTGTCTCGCTAGCGCCTCCTGCCGCCTTGCCCTACGGGCGGGTTGCCTTACGTGAGGCATAATCAGCATAGAAAGGAATACGTTAGAGGGTCCAACCTATAACACGACTCTAAAGCACGATCTCGAATGAGAAGAATGGAAACCAATCCTAAATATCCTATAGCCTCACGATTATTGGTGTGGTGCACAACACACCGATAATCGAACTTACTAGATACGGTCTGTAGACACTTTCCAGGATTAACTCGATACCACTTTTGTCACGACTGCCCGGGCCGTGGATAGTGCCTTACTGGGCACCCAAGTAGTCATACATCGAGTAACGTGAATATAAAACAAGACAGAAACAGATTTATAAAATAAGACACGATTTATCAAGAAAAGCTTGCCTTTCGGCATAATATAAATAACTAAAGTTTTTCAGTTACATCCCAACTGTACAATAGTACTACATAACTCTAAGGAAGTAAACAACTATGTCTGGACAGGGACCCGCCATACCCTGACTGTACAAAACTATCTACAATACGGGAGATCATACCTAAAAGTAGAGCCTCAGGAGAAGATGGAGCTCACGACACCAACGCGAAGATCCTAAGGATGTGGATCTAGCACTGCTGCCACTTACCGCGCATGAACGCAGCCCCGGAGAGGTCGATCAGCGGGTACTAAGTATGCGAATCAGAAAATACTTAAATGAAAACATATCATTTAAAACCGGTTTACAAATATGTGTGAAACAACGAGAAAGCGCGCGTAGTGCTACATCACAAACAAGAGCAACAATAGTAAGCGTAATAGGTCTTGTCTAGTGCGAATGATCGAAGCAGGCCACTCGCCTCATCATCATTCTCGCAAGCCTAATCACGACTCCGAGTCCGCATAGGCCACTCACGGGGGCGCGTGAGGTATAACCCCGCATCGGTAGCTACTCCGGCGTAAATCGCCTGGACTCGCTGTCGCATGGCCACACGCACCGCATGAGGCATAACCCGCATACTAACACCGGAACTCCGTAGCTCGCATAGGCCCCCGACCCGCGTAGGTATTCTCGAATCATGGTCCTGCATCATCGAGTCTACCGCGACGGAGGGCTTAACCCGTGTATCGTCTCAAGAGGTGAGTGATAGTATACTAACATAACAACTTATCTTTAAACAACATAAGCACAACAAGGATACTCACTTATACAAGCGTTACAAGATACTAACACACATAGCATCATATCGTGTCTATTTATCAAACCATCTTTATTATTCTTTTCACAATACAAGTCTGTTATAAACACATAGGCAAACTTGTTTCTTTTATAAATCTTAAGTGGTTATACTTACTTCCCATAAAGCTAGTATAACTCTTAAGCTTCATTTTAAAACCAATTAGTTCTCTTACGATAATATGATTGATGAGTCTTTTGAAATGTTTTGATTCTTTATTATTCAGCTTAAGCGTGAGGCATTAGTAAGTATTATTCAGCTTAAGTCAAAGACATTGCGTAGTTATTATTCGATTAACACGTATGCGTCACCGTACTATATATATATTGTAAAATATCATGCTTTAGGAAGAATCACATACCTTCTCAAATAAAACCACCTGCCAAGTTGAATATGTCGCGCGCAGAGAGTCAGCCTATAATAGTCATAGATATCTATCAAAGACTACTCTAAAGGTCATTCTAAACAGGGGGTTCATAATTCTACGGTAAGTCGGGCAGCACTTCCCTACGGTGAGCTATATAAGTTCATGTGAAAGCAGTTCTATGTAATCTGATTTGATTATTCTTCTTTTAAACCTTTCTAAGTGATTAATACTTCAATTCTATTCGTGATATACTTCTAAGTATTTATACTTATTCTTATACTACAACAAGATATATATATGATTCAAAAGAGGTTAGGATTAGTTACCTCGGTAAGCCCAATAATATCCTAGAAAAGTCGCGCTGAGCAAGGTTTTGCTCTAAGTTGTATGCTCCAAGAACCACAGAAGTTCTTCACAACTTCTACTAAGTACTAAGGTATTTGGGCTAGGTATTTTGGGCATTATAACGATACAAGAAGGTAACTTTTCTACCAAGGGAGGGGTAGATTTAGCTAGGCTAGGGGGTAGGCTCGGCCATACAACACAAGGGGAGGAAGAGGTGTTTGGACGAAAAGCTTAAGGGAGAGGAGAGGATTTTAGACTTGGAAGATAACTTTGTGGATGAATAACTCTTCATCTCTAAGGGGTATTTATAGCTCAAGCCTTGGCCAACCAATGGCCAAGATGAAGACAAGTGCAAGTGTAAGGCCAAGATCAAGCCAGTGCACCCTAACTCCTACTCCACAAAACACTCCACAAAACACTCCACAAAACACTCCACAAAACAAGGCCTAAACAAGGACCCAATCGGCCAAGGCCAACACCTCTTTGGGCCTTGATCGTCCCAAAGCCACCCCACTTGCTTCAATGTGAGGGTGACACATGTCACCCTCCCGTTGGTCCAAAATGTTCGTCTCTCGGAAAAATCCGCAAAAATAAGAAATGGCATAGCGGAATTTACTCTACGAAAGTGTGGAAACGTTTGCGTGAAAGCGATTCTTTTAGTGAGTTGTGTACAAAATAAAGCGTCCAAGGCTTATCTTTAAGGCAAGACTTTCGTCGTATTCCCTTACGTACATACTGCGAAATACGGTATAACGACGGTCCAGCCCGAAGTCGGAGCGGCGTAGCTACTACTAATACGCGATGCAGACCTCAGGTTCCAGAGGGCAGAGTATGGGGATTACGGAGAACAGATCAGGTTGTTGACTAGCATTGTGGCAGGGCAGCACCGCCAGGGGCCGGTAGCTAACCCTAGAGCCGACAGTTTAAGGATTCGGGACTTTCTGAGTTGTGATCCACCCGAGTTCTATGGTTCGAGGTCTGAGGAGGATCCTCAGGAGTTCATTCGGCAGGTGCGGCGGACTATGCAGGTACTTAGGGCCTCGGAGACGGAGTCCGTTGTATTAGCCTCTTACCGGTTACGCGATATTGCGTTGAACTGGTTTGAGTCATGGGAGTTGTCTAGAGGGGTGGGTACTCCTCCAGCTGTTTGGGATGAGTTCACGGAAGCCTTCCTCGGTCACTTTTTGCCTCCTGAGACGAGGAGAGCCCGCTTGGATAGGTTCTTGGCATTGAGGCAGAATGGGAGGACCATCAGGGAGTACAACACAGGTTTGATTCATTGGCGGTGTCGCCCACTATTGTAGCGGGCCGAGTTCACCGCTATGTGATGGGGTTAGATCGTTACATAGTTCTTGCGTATGCAGGAGTGGCTCTTGACCCGGTATGGATATTGCCCGGATGCAGGCGTATGCACAGGGGATTGAGGCGAGGGAGAGTGAGGGCGGCCAGTCGGCCCGGCCAAGAGGGCGGGGCGATGGGATTTCGGGATAGCTTCGGGGTGGGCGGCCTCGGCAGACTATGTCCACATTTGGCCAGTGCAGAGTGCTCCTTCTCGGTTTTTGGCGGAAGGTCCGATCGTGGTCATTCGGGAGCGGTCGGGGCTCGAGGGTTGAGTTTTCGGAGAGTGGGGGTGTTAGTCTGAGGAAGCCACCTCTACCTCGGTGTAGTCGATGTGGTAGGACCCATTATGGGGAGTGTCGTGCTAGTTTGGGAGATTGTTTTACATGCGACGGCGGGGCCATTTGTGCGAGCTGTCCAGGCGAAATAGCACGGATGTAGAGATTCAGCCTTCGGGATCAGTGGCTAGTTCATCGCCTTCTTTTGCTATGCGCCGTGCAGGACAGGATCATGATTAGAGGGACAAGGGGGAAAGTGAAGCAATAGTGACATGTATATCTTTGACCCTTTAGAGATTAGTATGCATGATAGGATTGTTGTATGATTTAGTGTTATGAACAGAGGATATTGAGACTATGTATATGTGTTAGAATAAGTTGGTAGATACGATCAGGCAATCCTGTTGGGCCATGAATAAGAGTAAGTGGTGATGGTTCATATTTTGGGTTCGTTTTCTGTTTGACATACGATGAATGGATATTTGTGTGCGATATCCTAGGGTCATAAGTGGCATAGTAAGGTCCCATTAGGCGTGAAGTACGCGGATGTACCGAGGAATATTAGATTGGCTCCAAAAAGAACATTCGGGGACGAATGTTTCTAAAGGGGGAGAATGTTATACCCCGTAGTTCTGGCCATACGTATAGGAGCGTACGAAAGGGGTTAAGACTTAAAATTTTCGAAAGATAGGTTGTCGGATTGTTTCGGACGGGTTTTTAGTCAACTTTAAGGCGGGTTATGACCCGTTACGTTGAGAGTTCCTAGGTGTTTCAAAGGCCTAGTGTGTAGTTCGTTGAGTCTAGTTTCCAACGCAATCAACCGTTCGTCGATAGGACATCGGAGTAGAAAGTTATGGAAGTTACAAGTTCAGTGCGCAGTCAGACAGAAAAGTGTTACGGTCAGGAGCCACAGGGCCGCGGCGCCGGATGATCTGAGGTTGCAGCGCCGCGGCGCCGGGAAGCAGGGTCGCGGCGCCAGAATGTTCTGGGAGTCGGCATGAGTTTCAGCGCCGCGGCGCCGGCTGCACGGCCGAGGCGGAGATTTTGGCGGAAAAACTGAGGAAAACAGATATTTTTCTTTAAAAAGGCCATGGGAGGGTGACAAGTGTCCCCCCCCCCCCATCTGATTTTTGCATGTCCTTTATATTGACCAAGTCTTGAAGACTTGGTCATCTTTCAAAGCTCTTCTCTCTCTCTAAATTAGAAGCTCTCCCTTCTCTCTAGAATTTCAAGAGGAATCAAAGCTTGAGGAAAAATCTGAAAAGTATGGCAAGAAGGAAGCTTGTTGGCTAGCTTGTAGGAGTTATTGTGGTGGTGTTTTTGGAGAGGATGATAGCAAACTTGTTGGAATAATTTGGCTAAAGCTCTAAGGTAACAATTTTTTTCTTGTAGCTAGTTTTTAGTGTTGCATGTGAAGAAGAAAGATTTTGTAGTGGTAAATATTGATCTTAGAAGAATTGCATGTAAGAATATGGTTTGGATATGAAGGGATTGAATAAGGTTAGGATGTGGACATGTTGTAGACTAAATACTACCTTAAACTTGTTAAGTTAGTTGTTGTACATTGTGGGGCAGAATTTTACACACCCAAGATTAGGTGTGTAATCCCCTTTGTGTTAATTGGATTGTTGGGCCTTAAACGTGGCGTTTGGATGTTGAATTCGGCCTTGATAAAAGTGGCAAAGTATGTAGAAACAAAGGAAATGCTGCCCGATTTTCCGTAGATTTTAGTGACTTTACACTTGGGAAATTCTATGTTGAAACTAGAGGTTAATAAACGTATTATGGTCATTATAGGTTGACATACTACGTGCGGTATTTTGGACTTAGCAAGTGGATTGACCCGAAGAGGTATGTGATTCTTCCTATTCTCTTGAGCATGATTATTTGTGAAATATATAGTGCGGTAGACGCACGTGTGTTAAAGAAGTTTGATTTCCTTTTTTGTGTCCTTGACTTGATTCTAAAGTTAAGTGACTTGATATGAAATGTTAAGGACTTGAATTGTGTTAAAAAGTTGTGAAACCTCATTCGTGAGTAATGGGTACTTGGTCTTTAAAAAGAATAAAGTTATCTTGATTTCGGAAATGTGAGTAGTTGTCCTTGGTTGGTTTTAAATGTAAAGTGTTATAATAGCTTTATGGGAAGTTAGTTATAACGACTTTATGAAAACGAAAGAATGGTTTTATCATTGGATTTAAAACGGTAACTTGATATTTTTAAGAAGTTATGAGGCTTAAACTATTTTGAAGAATATATTGTCACTTGACTTTCAAAAGGAGAAGTGTTTTTGTTTAAAAAGGAAGACATGGTATTGTCTTGAGTTGGTTTTAAAAGAAGGCATGGTATTGTCTTGGTTTATTTAAAAGGAAGGTATGGACATTGTTTTGGTTTACTTAAAATGATAGTTACTCTATTTTGATACTACGGGTATTAGTATCGTGTGACTTATGTGAAAGAAATGGATATTTTTAAGGAGTTAAAATACGTAGTACTTTGGGGTTAGAACCCGGATTCTTGACATAAAATAAAAGTACCTTAAGTGTGAGTAACTTGCCTATGTTCGCTCGTGATAGCCTTGATGTGCGAGTATTGTATCCTTATGCTACCGCGTCTCTCGATGGAGGGCCGGTCAGGTTATTCTTGATCACATTGGGCATACTGACTCGATGGATGGTCCACGGGTATGCGGCCATAATGAGGGTACGTTCCCTGTTGATAGAGTTATTCCATGGACTAGCTCTCCATGAGGTCTACTGATGCAGGGTGGATCTGGTAGCTAGCCCTCGTACTTGCCCCGGTCAGCGACGTGATGCAGGGTGGATCTGGTAGTTGGCTTTCGTACTTGCCCCGGTCAGTGTTAGGACGAAGTTTCGTGATGCAGGGCGGATCTGGTGGTTAGCCTGCGTGCGCCGATTGGCGACGTGGCGCAGGTGGATCCGGTAGAGGCTATCGCTTGCCGGTCGGCCCGTGATACGTATTTAGTATTGTTGGTCTGATGAGATCGGTAGTGGCTTTCGTACTTGCCTTGGTCGATTGAGGATCAGAGTGGATCTGGTAGCTATGCGCCGTACTTGCCGTCACGGTCCTTATGACACAGGTGGGATCTGGTGTTCATGTGTACTCCTTGGTGTTGTTATATCATAGACTGCCGGCAGTGAGGAAGGAATTCCACGGGCATGATTGATATTGAGGGCATGAGACTCATGGTTATATTTGAGTGATGACTTAGAGGGTGTGAGTCCTTGACTTGACCTGACTACATATATGTTGTGTACTGTAGTTTGGCTATCATACATGTCTCCTGCTTTATATAGACTATTATGATTTCATTCTGATATTTTGATTTCCACATACTTGGTACTGTTATCGACTCCTCGCCGAGGCTGCGTTCATGCCACAGGTTGAGGTACGTAGCTTGTTGATCCGCATTCTTAGGATCACTGTTCAGTCCTTGGGAAGCTCCATTTCTCCGGAGGCTGTCTTTTGGTACGATTCCCTGAGGTTGTAGACTTTTGTACATTCAGGGGGTATGACGGGGCCCTGTCCCATCACAGTTGTTATTCCTAGAGGTCTGT
The DNA here is from genome assembly GCA_029844215.1 of Przewalskia tangutica. Classification (NCBI taxonomy): domain Eukaryota; kingdom Viridiplantae; phylum Streptophyta; class Magnoliopsida; order Solanales; family Solanaceae; genus Przewalskia; species Przewalskia tangutica. Next base: position 120,551,229 of record CM056720.1, read on the forward strand.
AGTCACACTTGTGGTTTGGGCTGTAAAAACAAGTCGTACTGTTTTACATTTTTGATTAAGTATATTACATGGGCGGCCTTTACTGGCCGGTGATATTTACTATTTACAGGTTTATGTGTTATGTATGTTCATTGCTATTCTCGATGTGTACTGACGTGGTGCCGGTAGAGGCACGATCGCGCCGGGTGGTCGTAAAGAACTCTTAAAACAGCCTCGACTAATCATCATCGAAAATGTGATATCAATGATATGTGATAAGTCGACATGTAGTCTGCATCATATCCTTAGAGGATGTAGTATGTCTCACCTGCTACGAGTTATGGTAACTCATGATGGACACATGGATACTTTGGAAGTATTGGTATACCCTTCTGATATACTATTTTATATATATATATGTCTTAAAGTATGATCAGCGTGTGTGAGATAGAAATCCTTAGACTTGAGGACGATACGCACCTTATCTATAAAGTAGTGTACTTTGATCATGTCCTAAGCTCAAATGTCTTATAGGTTGAGATACGGCTTGTATTGGGTATATTACGATGTAGATTAAAAGGTGGTAGTTGATCCAAGATTAGGATTTATTCCTCGAATGTATATTCGAGCGAACACTCAGATTTTCATATGTTATTAGGTTGACTAAGTCGTTGGCCAACGCAATAGACATATCTAGGATATGGTATTGTTGTCAGCTAATATAGATGAGATATAATGATCAAGCCATTTGGATAGACACTTGGCAGATCCTAAGCTTGATCGAGCGTGTCGTGAATGAAATGGTTTTATCTTCCCACATAGAGGTTCAGTTTACAGGATTCGTGTAACTATACTTCACATATTGAGTTCGTCTTCCAGCGTCATCTAGGTGTTCTGTGTAGACCCTAATATGATTAGTATCGATATGTGAAGGCATATAGGGTAACACTATGTCAAATGTTCCGTTGATTCAAGGATGTAATGAGAGAATATAAAATGTTCGATTTATGATCGAGACATTTGAATGAATAATGATTATTTAATTAAGTCGAGATGGGATTTTGGATTTAATTAAAATGGAAATGAGGCAAAATTGGACTAGGGCCGCGACGCATGAGACCTAGGGCCGTGGCGCTATAGCGCCGCGGCGCCGCCAGTCCAGTGGGCAGTGGGCGGTTCTAAAGGTACCATTTCCTATGAAAAATTACGACTTGAGTATCTTTCGGAGATACGTCAACAATTGTTTATACAAAGAAATAATAAAAAATTAAATCAAGAAATAATAAAAAATTAAAACAAGAAATTATAAAGTAGTATTATCATATTAAGTAAAATAGTAAGTCAAAAGAATTAATCGGTCAAGGTATTAACAAATGAATGCATATCGAGATTTATAAGGAAATAAATTTAAGGTTTATACATTTTTGAATAAAGAAATGAAATAATTACGACCATGCAAGAAATTTGAGGTTTAAATTAAATTTAGTTGTTATTTTCAAGCTTCACATATTTTATAATTTTGAATGATTTTCAACTATTTTGTCGGTCAAGATATACCCATCCTTATTAAGGTATATGTTGCATCTTTGTAACATTTTAAATTTGTTTTCAAATCATGGAATGTTATAATTTTGTATTATGTTGCATTCACAAATGCTCCCCATGATCAATCTGAAGCGCTAGGACGTGAACAACTCTCGTGACAAATGTAGGGATTTGTTGGGTTCAAAATACATAACTAAGACACAACGGAAATTTAAAAATTTTGTTTCAACTTACTTACCCCAACAATTCTTTCTGGTATGGATACGTTACAACTGAAACTCGTAAAGACATAACATAAAACTTACAGTTTGTTATTCTGGAGTCTTTACTAGAGGGAGCACACACGACTGTCCTTTCGGGTGCAAGCCTTGCTATGATATATTCCTCTGTCAAGAAAGCCAGGAAATCTTGGCAGATTCGAGAGGATTTTCTTTTCTAAACTCTGAGTTCAGAAAGTATGAATTAAGTATGTCTAAATTATGGGGTTCAGTGTTGTTTATATAGGGACAATTAGGTTTAATTATCAGATTAGGGTTGGGTTCCAAGCCTGACCCAAATTCCGAGGTGTAGTGGGTCAGTCGGACTAGGCCTACTGTCGGGTCGGCGCCGCGGCGTAGCCTAGCAGGCGTCGCGGCCCTTCACGTCCCATCATTTAATATTCAACACGTTTAATTAAATCCAAAATCTAATTTTGACTTAATTAAATAATTTCCTTCAAATAGAAATTATCCCATAATTTATTAGTAATTTAAATATCTCGATTCTAAATCGAATATTTAATATTCTCTCAATATACTCTTAGACCGAAAAGACAATCGACATAGTGTGACCCTTTAGGCCTTCACATATTGACACTAATCAAATTAAGGTCCATACGGAACTCCTATACTGCGATGTATGCCGAACTCAATATGTGAAGTACGTTTACATGAATCCAGCAAACATAACTTTTATGTGAGATGATAAATTCCTTTCATTCGCGACACACTCGATCAAGCTTAGGATTTGCCTTGTGTCTATCCAAACGGCTTGGTCACTTTATCTCATCCATGTTAGTCGATAACTAGACCATATTCTAAATATGTCTCTTGCATTGGTCAATGACTTGGTCGACCTAACATCACTGAGAAGTTGAGTGTTCTCTCGAATATCCAATCGAGGAATGAATCATATTATTGGCATAACTACCACCTTAAATTACATCGTAATGCACCCAACACAAGCCGTGTCTTATCCTATAAGGAATTTAAGCTTAGGACAGGGTCAAAGTATATTACTCTGCAAACAAGGTGCGTAATGACCTTAAGTCAAAGGACCTCTATCTCCCACACTGATAACACTTTAGACATGTATAACAAACAGTTTATCAGTAGGTCATATTAATACTTTCCAAAAGTATCCATGTGTCGATCACTAGTAGCAGGTGAGACATGCTACATTCTCTAAGAATAGTATGCAGACCACATGTCGACTTATAATATATCATCGATATCTCATTCTTGATGATCATTAGTCGAAGCTATTTTCTGAGTTACGCTCTATCATAAATATCTCACTCTATTAATGACAACTTAAGCTCAAGGGATGCATATTAATGAATAATTATAAACAATCAAATAACAATCCAATAATTACAAATTTCATAAAATATTAATCTTATAATAATATAAATGTGTTTAAGTACATTTGTCCCTAAAATGATTGTCACTAGGACATATATATTTTCAACAAAGAGTAACGATAAGTTTAAATTTATACATTTGAACAATCTTAATAAAGTTATCACAGAAAAGCAAGAATTTCCTCTAAAAGAATTCCAACATGTGCGTATCTTATGCCCTTGTAAGCCTTAGGTTTCTTAAATAAGGGCATAATACATGAGCACGTTGGAATTTTTTTAGAGGAGATTGTTGTTTTTCTGTGATAACTCACTACAAGAAAAACAGGTTACTGTGACAGGTAAAAACCGTCATCTAACCCCTAAAATGACAGTTTCTGTAAGTGTCATCTTATTCACTGTCACAAACAGATGACAGTTCTGTATCTGTCACACGACATGTGACAATTATTACCCATCACACAAATGTCACAAACAGATGACGGTTCAAACCCGTCACACAAATGTCACAAACAGATGACGGTTCAAACCCGTCACACAAATGTCACATAAATTTAAATTTTGATTCAATTTTTTAAAATTTCTATTCAATTAATAATTAATTTTAATATGGCGGGAAAATTAAATTTGGCGGGATTTTTTTTTTTGGCAATTTATTTGGCGGAATTTTTTTAACAATTTAATTTCAATATTGCAAATTGAGTGCACTGATGAAATAGACTAAGAATTTAAATAACACCAAAAATATACATTAAATAGCTAGAATTTGTTGTACAAAGACTTCCCAAAATGGTAATCATTCAAAGTGCTATTAAAGTGTTTAATTAAAGACTAAAACATTGTTAATCAAGTATCTTTTTCATCTACTTTAACATCAATTACAGCTATGTTCTCAATTTCATCAGTTGAAGGACCCTTAATTGGCTTCGACTTGAATGATAGGCTTGAACTTGCTGCACTTCCTTTGGTTCGCTGCAAGAATACCACCTGGAAACGGTAATAGATAACACAGTCAAGGTGGGTGGCACATCAATATCTATAGATCCTGGTAAAAACTACATCAAGATCTTGAGTTTATGAAAAGCAAGTCACAAATGTAGTTGTGAATATAATAGTAACTCTTAAAACATGTTAAGAAATTTTCTGAACATAACCCAGTGCAAGTGCAATCATTCCAGTACCAGCAACTTCCCCTACAGCAACCTGCAGATAAATTAACAAACAATGTATAATGCGAAATAACTACTACGTTCAGTTGCAGCAAAATAAGCTACTAATACTGAAGTATCCTAGTTCCCTGGTGAGTTTAGACACATATAATAAATTGTGCTTAAATTCATAAATGTACATCACATTATGTATCTTCTGATTTTGCAGTACACAAGTAGAACCTAGGTGACTAATCTTAGCAACACCACCTGTTGGTAAGTAAACTTTTCTCTTATTAGCATCATCAATGAGTCTAGTGTCAATAAATTCTCTAAGATTGTTGATCATACACATGTGTCCACTATCCATTTTATAATAGTATCTACACTAGCTTTAGGGTAATTCCTCATCTACTCCACACAGAACACAATCAACATCATCTACACAACCACAACTAGTCGGTCTATCTTTTGTGAGAAGCCTACTATGAAATGCTAGATATAATAAAACTCTCCATTATACTAAGTCATGGTTCCTTTTTAGTAAAACATACTGATTAGGACAAGTACCAATAATATTAATTCATTTTTAGGCTTAAACTAGTATTAGGTAATGTAACAAGCATAATGTAATACTAAATTAGCCAAACACAATCCTTATGAGCTAATATTATTAATTTCTCTAATTAATTGACACAACCTCTTCATGATGATCTCAAGCATGTAAAACCAGACTGGAATAACATACTATATGCATCACGTTGACAACATATTAACTGGATCATGACGAGTAGCAATGAGAAAAAGAAACACTGAGAGTGGCAAGATAGTGAGACAATGCAAAACACGACAAGCATTAGAGTGTTGTGAGTAGGTGTACACTTTCCCAATCAGTGATAATAACACCTTCAACCTTTCCAGCTTCCAATAGCGAAAACCTTCAGTATGAATATTCAGAATTTTCAAAACATCAATCAACCTCAAATAGAATCTTCCAAAGCAGTAAAACATTAAAAACATTCATAATACATAGAAACTGCAGTACTTTCCGAGGAAACTACAAGCTGTTTCCAATTATCATCAAGCATCCTTTATCATGTTGGCCAGCCAACTCACAATTTTTAAGCTCCAGGAATATGCTTAGGTAGAAAGGTAATTTATTTGAATACAACACACTAAGATGAAATAGAAGGCTAATGTCAATATAGAAGACCTTTACTGAATTTGATACCGTAAAATAAGTTGGTTATGCAAAAACCAATCTTTTTCCCAAGTGTGAAACAATCAATTTTTAGAAGAACTTTTACTACATAACAATCGAGGTATAACTGAAGAAAACGCGGACAAGTTGACAGTTGCAGCAACTACTTAACCAAAATTCTGATGTGAAACTATCAGTACATAAATAAGAATTCATATTCTTGTACATTAAAGCAAATATTACTCTAAAAACATCAAAACTGAGGCAAATAGATTTTGCGCAATCACAAAGAAATTAAATACAATATAGCAACCTAATGTACAAATTTACACTAAACATAACACACGGTTTCAGTTTGTGAAGACTAATTAGGGATAGTTTAGGATTCACCAAAGATCTTGGATCTAATTTAAGCAATAATTAATCATATTTCAACTCGAAATCCTAGATGAATCGGAAATTTGATGTGGGACAAGTGAAATTGGGAGAATATTCCCCTTCTAAATCACATAGCTAATAGAAATTGAGTATTCAAAATCCATATAGTACAAAATCAATAAAAATGAGCAGATAAAGCAGACCAAAGTGGTTTTGACCCTTACCAACATGGTGGTGGTCGTATGGCAGTGCTGGTGGTACTGGGCAAGAACAATTAATAATCTTGCCCCGTTTGGACGAACCCGCGACCTGCAAAAGCATCCTTATCTATGCACCTTCACCAAATTCGGCTATGGGAGATGAAGAGAAACGAGAGAGGCGCATCTTAGGGGCTAGGGGCTAGGGCTATCGATTTGGGGAAATGGGGGTGGGGTCTATTTCATGTGTTATTAAGCATAGATGGGCCGGGTCACGGCCCTTTTGGGCTGGACCCATCGGGTTTTAAAGAAATAGGGCCCCTCAATGCGTATATATTGAATGAAAATCAAAGATACGTCCATATTTTGTAAATGTGGTCATGTTTTAAATTAATAAATGATTGAAAACTAATAGATATGATTTTACAAAATTAAGAAATTATGGGGGATAATCAACAATAGAAATTATGCATTCTAAACACATAATGACTCAAGAAGCATTATTATACCATAGAAAGTGACTAAACAAAGTCTGGTAACTTTATAACAAACATAGAATTTTTAACAAACATAGAAATATACTTCTGACAAAGAGAATATGATTTTACAAAATTATTCCGATAGTATTTTATCATTTTATTAGATAAAATATCACTTGGTATATATATTATATATCATATCCTAATTTTACATAATTGATCAATAATTATAAATTATAATTTTTAAATTTTAACCGACAATTATAAATGTAATTGTCTTAAAATAATTCTCAAATTAAAATATTAATATTCCACTCCATCAAATTTGTCATTTTTTGTCAATTTAAAACACAAGTCACTTATTTATGTGACATTTCACAAAACCGTCACACAAATGTCACAAATAAATGACACTTAAAAAATCTGTCACACAAATGTCATAATTATATGACACTTAAAAAACCTGTCACACAAATGTCATAATTATATAACACTTAAAAAATCCGTCACACAAATGTCATAATTATATGACACTTAAAAAACATGTCACATGAATGTCAAGAAAAAGGGTAAATTTAGTAAAAAGGCGTGACACTTGCATTTCTGTCACATGTGAACTGTCACCGTAGCATGTTTTTCTTATAGTGACTATATAACGATAATTCAAATGGATAAATTTGAACTCACTGGTACTTCTTTGTAACAAGAGTTTTTCATGTCCTAGCGCTTTGGATTGATCATGAAAACTTTTCGTGAATGTAGCTTAATCCGAAATTATAACATTTTATGATTTAGAAATATATTTAAAACGTAACAAAGATGCAACATATACCTTCCTTAATAATGATGTTGATAAAGGATATCATATGTTGACCAGGGCCGCCGATAGGATTAGCGACCCGACCTAAACCTTCACGAAATCCAAAGTTGTAACTTGAATCGATCGTTGTACCTGTATCCACGTAAAAGATTCAGCAGGTGTAGCATGACTACACAACGTACCCCCGTAGATATTATAGGTCGATAGCGATAGACAACATGTAACAGACATAAACATCAAGATTACACACAAGTAACCTTAATCTAATAAGTATGGTTAAGCACACCAGTCACATTATACAACATAAATAGTTCAAACACCTAAGTCATTTGCATGTTATCTGTTGACACCCAATTTTGACCCATCTTTTAGTCATTTCTTGCAATTTTAAGCATTTTAGGACACCGCATTTTATCACCATTTTTGACATTTTTGTATATTTTTTACCTAACATTCTATGTTGTTTTATTTTTTGTAAATTGACATCATGTTTTTACTTTAATTAGGTATTAAATATTTTTAAATATTATGTTATTATTGTTGCGCGATCATTTTGTTTTACTAATTTTGCATATCTTTAAATAATTAAATGACATCTCGTCTTTACTTTTAATCAGGCATTAAATATTTGTTAAATATTGTATTTTTTATTATTATTGCATCGGCATTTGCATTTTAATAATTTTGTATCTTTAAATATTTTTTCTCTAATTAACCCGTTTTGCATTTCATCAAACCAGTCCATGTCCAAGGCACAATCTGACCACCCAATCCGCCAAAAACCAAGCCCAAATCAAGCCCAATACACCTTTCATCTTTTCCTCCAATACCCAATACGATACGATATCCAAAATCCAATACCCAAAACCCTAAACCTAAATCCCACACTATAAATACAACCTACCCCATTTGAAAAACTAGTCACCTCATAACAAAAGCAGCCCTCACTTTCTCCCCTGCTACCCTATTTCATTACCCCGCCACAACACAACTAAATAAAAAACCAGCCGCCCTATCTCAACCCTTCAACCACCATCCTCAGCCGCAACCCTTCTCTCCCACACACCCTCACACCCCTATACTATAAACCTACCCTCAGCCGCACACCCATCGTCGAACATCCCTCACCCCGCACTTCTCTGACCACCGGAGATTGGCGGAGAACGCCGATCCCTTTCCCTTTTTCCTTGCGGTTATGTTGTGGGTTTCTGTATAGACTGATCTTTGACATTCTTTTTTTTTTGCGGTTATTTGTTGATGGTTAGTCTATTTGTCGGCAATGAACTGTTCTAATTTTAGTTGATATTTTTGTTGGTCGTGGAGTTGTTGGACTCAAACTCCGGCGACCTCCGTTGGCTTTGCTTTTGGGTTCTGTCGTTTGTTTTGCAACTGACTGATTTTGTACAAGTTTTGGTCCCTCTGTTTACGATTCGGAGTTTCCGGTGACTTAGCCCGGATTTGCTTACTGTTCCCTTTGGGATTTTGTGCTACTCACTGTTTTTTTTGGTTCATATCATTTTGGCTATTTGATGTGGTTAATCCGCTCTACTAAGTGTTGTCGCCGGACTTCCGACTCCGGCGATCGTTGCCAACTGCTACCCTGGCTATTTTCCGACGGAAGGAGAGAAGACCAAGATTCCCTTGGTCCTTCTAAGGACCAAAGACATACCGGATTTACCGCCCATCCGCAGAATACGGTCGTGAAATTGTTTATCTACATTATCTTGCCATTGTTGCCTCATTCGCAATTTTGTTATCGCTTTTGATCATGGGTTTTAATCCGGCCTGTCTTGATCCGGCGAACTTTGTTTCATTACTGTTTGATGTTTTACATTTTCGCTACTGCTTGTTGTTTCAATGCTTGTCGGACTAATTTCACTACTGGTGGGCTGACTTTGACTGGATCCGTACTAATTTTGGACGATTTTGCCACTCTAATTCATGTATTTACTGATTTAGAACAAATGCTACACTGTTGGTATTTTACTGATTTTGAATAAGATACTACACTTGTGTTGGCCAATGAAAAAGTTATCCGTCGATTTTTGAGGCTTCCACAATTGCAAAGACGGAAAATAAAATAAATGAAGCTTTCTGGGCAATGATGATTTCTTCCACTTACATCGGATAACCAACATGCGCTGGCAAGGCGAATTCTCGCAGCCGCACTTGTTTAGGCTGTCCTACTTTATTTTTTATATATATCTGAGCCCTCCGTGTTTAAAACTATTACTGTTTTGGCGCGGATCCGAAGGTTTTGTTTATTTTATTATTTTTAGCAATATTGGCCGATGAAGGAATCTCCGTCTGATTTCCAAGGCCTCCTCTGTGCAAAAGACGGATTTATTTTTTTGGCTTTACTTATTAATTCTTGTCATTGCTTTAAAATTATTTATTCTACTATTAACACTTTTACTAAGTGTTTATGCAGGTACCCGAAGATCATCTTGTGCAGAAGGTCTTAAAAGGGTTAAAAGATGTTCGGAGTTTTATTTTATGTCGCATTTAATTTTAAGTTTTATTATTCTGTATTGCATTTTATTTAATTGTAAATTATGTAAAAATGCTTAGAATAGGTAGAATAGAAAGACAATAAATAATTAACCTTGGTTTGAACGGATAACCGCAAGTTAGCGGATCTTAAAGGATGCCTAACCCCTTCCCTTTAGGATAATAAAGAACTCTGATCCAGAATCTCATTAATTTCGCAGACCATTAAATGGAGATTAATTGCAGTATTTTTATAGCAATAAATCAAGTGTCCTAATTCACTTAATTAATTAGGTGGCGACTCCTTTAAATACATCTAGGAATCAACCATACGTAATACTCCCGTTTCGACTCCGGTTAAGATGGGGTGTTACAGATGGCGACTCCACTGGGGATTCAGGTTCTTGACCATAACAAACCTAGGTTTATTATTGCTTGGCTTTATTTGCTTTTATTTGTTTTAAATGCCTTTAAATTCCTTGCTTAATTTTGTATGTTTAACTGTTTTAATTGCTATTTGTTTTTACTGTTTTCCTTAAATTGGCATTCCGCTCATATTTCTTCCACTCTGAAAAATTCACACTATCACACACTACACGCGAGGTGCGCTTGGTGCATCAGCAAAATTCTTTCTTCAAAACCCAAATTTAAGAGAGTTGGCGTTTTGCGCGGAGAGTCCGGTCCAACCGGTGGTCGCGTAGCCTTCTCACTCGAGTAGCCCGCTCGGGAACCTTGCGTCTAGTAAGCCAAATCTTAGAAACTTAGGATAGAACTATACCACATTTTTATATTAAGTCATGCATGCATAAACCTTAGGTGGGTTAATCCTTGGTATTAACGCCACAATTAGAAATCCACCAAACTTGTCGACGGGTTTCATAACCCAACGACCCGTTAGCGTACTATGTGTAGCGTGACAATGATAGACGGATCCAAGTCTGGTCATGATACACCGAAATTGGGAAAAAGTGCACCGTCATTTGGTCGTCATTTCCAGCAAAACATTGCAGTTTAACGGCTTGGACCTATTTATCATAATCTCGCATATCTGACGTTTAGGCCGACCTCTGGCATAAGAGAGGTCCCATGCATATTAGGCGCGCACTTGATTTGCATGTTTTTTGTTTACTATTGTTGTCACTAGCAATTCTGTACATATTATTTAATGCAATAATTACCCTTTTAACCCCTGTACATATCATGCTTATAATTCCGGCCATGAACATTTGCATTTTTGCACTTTTGTTGTCACATTTCAATCAGAACTTCTACTGCGTAAATCGCTCTTGAACATCACGATTTGGACTTTGTGAGGTATCAACCACCAGTCCGGTCGAACCAAGCAGGGGAGTCTTTGACTATTTTGTCACGCCCTTACATTTTACTATTTTGTGGCTTGCCTACTCTCACCCATTTGTCATTTTCTTTTGCAGGAAGACCGTCCTCGCAAATAGTCGAGGGCGGACAAAAGAAAAAAAAATCATCACAAGAATGAGCCTGAGTTATGTTGACGGAAAGAAGTCAGCTTATACCAGATTCAACGAAGCATCGCTCTGGATCCTATATTTTGTATCTTTATACATATTTGCAAATTCAATTCATATGTCTAGTATTGATTACATAATTTTTTATCATGTATTTTACAATATAATCATCCTGAACTACGCGTGTCTGATTCTCACCATACGGTGTGATACGTAGGCAACCCATCTAGGGTTCGACACCACCACATAAAAAAAAAAAGGGGGACATATTTGGTTCACCCATTCATTGCATTTATCCAATCACGGACATTCATTATTGCATTTCAATCATTCTAGCACATACATTCATTCATGCATTTCATTCATTCTATTACAGTCATTCATTTTTTCATTACATTCCTTTTACTTTGCATTAGTTTTATATTGAACAATCATTAGTTTTATATTGAACAATCGCGCCTTCTCTCACTGTGTCCGCCGAACTCGGCCTAGTAAGCCAAATCTTAGAAACTTAAGATAGAGCTATACCAATATTAAGTCATGATAAACCTTAGGTGTTAATTATTAACGCCACAATTAGAAATCCACTAAAACTTGTCGACGTTTCACAACCCAAATTAGCATACTGATGATAGACGATCCAAGCTCGGGTCATGACACACCGAAATTGGAAAAGTGCAACGCCATTTGGTCGCCATTTCCAACAAAACATTGCGCTTTAACGGCTTGACCTATTTATCATAATCTCGCATATTTGGCGCTTACCTGACATAAGCAGGTCCCATGCATATTAGGCGCGCATTGATTTGCATGCTTTGTTTACTATTATATATATTTAATGCAATAATTACCCTTTAACCCCGCATATCATGCTTATAATTCCACAAGCATTTGCATTTTGCACTTTTGTTGTCACATTGCAATCAGATTTCATCACAGAATCGCTTTAACAGACGATTGGGACTTTCATAAGCATCAACCACCACCGGCGAATCCAATCGTGAGTCTTTGACTATATTGTCACGCCTTACATTTTACTATTTTGTGGCTTGCCTACTCACCCATTTGTCATATTTCAGAAGACCGCCCTCGCAAATAGTCGAGCGATAACAACAAAAAAATAAAAAATCATCCCAAGAACGAAATGGAGTTATGTTGACGAAAGAAGTCACTTTATACTGCATTCAACAAAGCATCGCTCGGTCTTATATTTTGCATTTTTATACATATTTGCAAGTTCTAATTGATATGTCTAGTATTGATTACATAATTTTTATCATGCATTTTACAACATAATCATTTTCGAACTACGCTGTCCGATTCTCACCATACGCAGGATACGAGGCAACCCATCTGTGGTCTGACACCACCACATAAAAAAAAAAGGGAGATATTTGGTTCACCCACTCATTGCATTTATCCAATCACTGACATTCATTATTGCATTTCAATCATTCTATCACATTCATTCATGCATTTCATTCATTCTATCACAACCATTCATTTTTTCATTACATTCTTTTACTTTGCATTAGTCTTATAAACAATCATTTGTTTTGTACAATTTTTTACTTTTGCATTTCTTTCATGAATAAATTCTTTTAAATCATACGCTTTATAACATATCCGAACGAACTACGCACACCGATTCTCACAAGATGAGATACGAGGCAAATTTCTAATTGTTCTGCATCATTTATTCAAAAATACAAAAATATTTTATTCAAAACATCAAAAAAAAAAAAAAAAAGAAAGCTTTTAAGTATCATTGTTTGATTTGGTTGATACCAACACATACGCTAGTGCATAGGAAAGAACGAGTAATAATCACATGGGTTGACTTCGTGGTAAACCATAGATTCTTTCGTACCTCTTATTCACGCATAAATGACATTCTCGATGCTTTCAAGATAAGAACGAAACCAACCTCATCGCTTCACGTGCATCATGTGTGAGTTTTAGAATAAGTTCAATCATTGCATCGTGATCTAGAACTTGGCAATGTTGTCGAGGCGAAATCCTCGAGTAACACTCTGGGAAATGATCGAGGCTTTCTTTGACCCGCTTGAGCCTTTTCACCTTACCAAATAACATTATCCGTAGTACACCCTTTCGAGCCTAAAGCCTATTCTTTTGACAACCGATATTACACTATACTTTTTCCGAGCGCACGCACTATCCCTCTCGCCCGACTTCCTCGAGCGCTTTGGAAATGCGCAAGTTGGTCGACAAATTCTACAAGTTTGCAAAGACAAAATTGTCAAAGTCCCAAAAGTGGGAAAAGAAAACACAAATGACGACTTCACAAAGAAGAAATCAAAAGCCCTACAGATTATAAACAAAAATGAATGAACGAGAATAACTTTGAAAAGCTGCCCAAACGAAAGATTCAAAAGACAAGCAAAAATCCGACAAAAGAAAGCAGTCAAAGATTAAAGCACACAAATGTCACAGACGTAGTCCAACGCCGAGGAAGGATTAGTCACTTTTTACCCAAATGATATCCATCCCTTCCCAAACCTACATTACAAGCCCGTGACAAGCCCTACATGATCTTATACGAGGTTCTCACATTAGTGGATACTTACATGACGCCAAGCCTATGGTATCACAATCGCATGCATCAACATCCTTTTCGCGAGCGCATTTCTAAACGCCCCAAAATTCAAAATACCGAATATATGAGAAACGGACTTTCTTTCAATGCCGAGGCATTTGAAACGCGAGATTACGAAGTTCAAACCTGCAAGCAAGTGTGATACTTTCGAGGTACCATTTGAAACTATAGGAATTACCTAAGCTTCCATTAGATCGAAGTGAATAACGGAATTCCTAAGCACAATACTAATTGTATCATAACGTGATGTTTTTCCACTAAAAACGCATATAAAACAATCATTTCGCTCCATACAAGCATTTAATAACGCTTCATACAAGGCGCTACTTGTATCTCGCCCATACAAGATTTATAACGCCATACAAGTGGAACTTTTGCATTTCGCCCATTACATTTATAACGCCATACAAGGCGCCATTTGCATTTTGTCCATAGTTAGCATTTACAACGCCATACAAGGCCATTTGCATCTCGCCCATAAGACGACAACGCCCATACAAGGCGCTATTTGCATCTCGCCCATACAGCATTTACAACGCCATACAAGCGCTTTGCCATTCAGATCTCGGGCCCATACAGCATTTACAACGCCATACAAGGCGCCATTTGCATTTCGCCCATATACATTTATAACGCCTACAAGGCGCTATTTGCATTTCGTCCATATAGCATTTACAACGCCATACAAGGCGCCATTTGCATTTTCGCCCATACAGCATTTATACGAGCACGCCACAAGGCGCATCACTTTGCATTTCTGGCTCCATACAAGACGAGCACGCCATACAAGGCGCCATTTGCATCTCATCCATACAGCATTTACAACGCCTACACAAGGCGCCATTTGCATTTCGGCCCATACAAGACGGCAAACGCCCATACAACGCGCCATTTGCATTTCATCCATACAAGACAACGCCATACAAGATATAATTTGCATTTCTGCTCATACAAGCATTTACAACGCCATACAAGGCGCTATTCATTTGCATTTCGCTGTCCATATTAAGACGATCAACGCCATACAAGGCGCCATTTGCATCTCGCCCATAGTACGCAACGCCATAAGGCAAGCGCTATTTGCATTTCGCCCATAAGCAAGATTTATAACGCCTATACAAGGCGCTGGGGATTTCTCGCCCATACAAGATTTACAACGCCATACAAGGCGCTATTTGTATTTCGCCCATACAAGACGCATAACGCCATACAAGGCGCTATTTGTATCTCGCCCATACAAGACGACAACGCCTACAAGGCGCCATTTGCATCTCGCCCATACAGCATACAACGCCTACACAAGCGCGCCATTCAGATCTCGCCCATACAAGACGACAACGCCATACAAGGCGCCATTATTTACATCTCGCCCATACAAGACGATAACGCCATACAAGGCGCCATTTGCATTTCGCCCATACAAGATTTATAACGCCATACAAGGCGCCATTTGCATTTCGGCCCATACAAGACGACAACGCCATACAAGGCGCCATTTGCATTTTCGCCCATACAAGACGATAACGCCATACAAGGCGCCATTTGCATTTCGGCCCATACAAGCATTTATAACGCCATACAAGGCGCCATTTGCATCTCATCCATACAAGACGCATAACGCCATACAAGGCGTCATTTGCATTTCGCCCATACAAGCATTTATAACGCCCATACAAGGCGCCATTTGCATTTCATCCATACAAGACGACAACGCTCATACAAGGCGCCATTTGCATTTTTCATCCATACAAGACGATAACGCCCATACAAGGCGCCATTTGCATTTCGCCCATACAAGACGACAACGCCCATACAAGGCGCCATTTGCATCTCATCCATACAGCATTTACAACGCCCATACAAGGCCATTTGCATTTCGCCCATACAAGATTTACAACGCCATACAAGGCGTTATTTGCATTTCGCCCATACAAGACGACAACGCCACACAAGGCGCCATTTGCATTTCGTCCATACAAGATTTACAACGCCTACACAAGGCGCCATTTGCATTTCGCCCATACAAGACGCATAACGCCTACACAAGGCGCCATTTGCATCTCGCCCATAAAAGACGCATAACGCCTACACAAGGCCATTTGCATCTCGCCCATACAAGCATTTACAACGCCTATACAAGGCGCCATTTGCATCTCGCCCATACAAGACGCATAACGCCATACAAGATAACATTTGCATTTCGGCCCATACAAGCATTTACAACGCCCATACAAGGCAACATTTGCATTTCGGCCCATACAAGACGATACAACGCCATACAAGGCAACATTTGCATTTCGCCCATACAAGCATTTACAACGCATACAAGGCAACATTTGTATGTCGCCCATACAAGACGCATAACGCCTATACAAGGCAACATTTGCATTTTGTCCATACAAGCATTTACAACGCCCATACAAGGCGCCATTTGAATTTCGGCCCATACAAGATTATAACGCCTACAAGGCGCCATTTGCATTTTGTCCATACAAGCATTTACAACACCCACACAAGGCGCCATCTCAGATCTCGCCTATACAAGACGACAACACCTACACAAGGCGCCATCGTGATCTCGCCTATACAAGCATTTAATGATCATCACATCACTTCATCAACATCTACAAACACCATGTATTTTCCAAAGACTACATCACTCGCAACCTGTCAATCATACTTCGACATGGACAAATTTTGAATTGCGCTTCGCTTTTATTTTCTAGCATTAAGAACTCTGTTGTTCTAATAATTCGACATCGACAAATTTAAATCGCATCGCCTTTGTCTTTTATCTTGGCAACACAACGCACCCAAAGGTCCACTTTTGCCCATTCTTTGCTCGATCCTTGTTTTATTCGACGACGGGAACAAAATTGGCTACAAGTCAACGCCTTTGTCCAAAACTCTTCATCGTTTTCACAAAGAGGACAACTGTTGACACCCAATTTTGACCCATCTTTTAGTCATTTCTTGCAATTTTAAGCATTTTAGGACACCGCATTTTATCACAATATTTGACATTTTTGTATATGTTTTACCTAACATTCTATGTTGTTTTATTTTTTGTAAATTGACATCATGTTTTTACTTTAATTAGGTATTAAACATTTTTAAATATTATGTTATTATTGTTGCGTGATCATTTTGTTTTACTAATTTTGCATATCTTTAAATAATTAAATGACATCCCGTCTTTACTTTTAATCAGGCATTAAATATTTGCTAAATATTGTATTTTTTATTATTATTGCATCGGCATTTGCATTTTAATAATTTTGTATCTTTAAATAATTTTTCTCTAATTAACCCGTTTTGCATTTCATCAAACCAGTCCATGTCCAAGGCACAACTGACCACCTAATCCGCCAAAAACCAAGCCCAAATCAAGCCCAATACACCTTTCATCTTTTCCCTCCAATACCCAATACCCAATATCCAAAACCCAATACCCAAAACCCTAAACCTAAATCCCACACTATAAATACAACCTTACCCCCATTTGAAAACCCAGTCACCATAACAAAGCAAATTTCACTTTCTCCCCTACTCCTATTTCATTACCCCGCCACAACACAACTAAATAAAAAACCAGCCGCCCTATCTCAACCCGTCAACCACCATCCTCAGCCGCAACCCTTCTCTCCCACACACCCTCACAACTCACACCCCTATACTATAAACCTACCCTCAGCCGCCCATCAACAACAATCAGCCGCACACCCATCGTCGAACATCCCTCACCTCAAGACTTCTCGCCTCACGGATCGACCGCATTATCATGAGAACGCCACCTTTCCCTTTTTCCTTGGTTATGTTGTGGTTTCAGACAGATCGATCTTTGACATTCTTTTTTTGCGTTATTTGTTGACGGTTAGTCTATTTGCAAGAATGAATCGTTTCTAATTTTAGTTGATATTTTGCTGGTCGCGAGTTGTTGACTCAAACTCCGCGACTTCCGCTGGCTTTGCTGGGTTCTGGCTGCTTGTTTTGCAACCGATCGATTTTGTACAAGTTTTGGTCCTCCGCATTTATTCGGAGTTTCCGTGACTTAGCCCGATTTGCTTATCGCCTTTGGGGATTGCGCTACTCACGCTTTTTTGGTTCATATCATTTTGGCTATTTGACGTGGTTAATCCGCTTACTAAGTGTCGCGGACTTCCGACTCCGCGATTGCCAATCGCACTCGCTATTTTCACGAAAATTGTTTATCTCTATTATCTTGCCATCGCGTTGCCTCATTCGCAATTTTGTTGTCTGCTTTGATCGGTCGGGTTTTAATCCGGGTCTCGATCCGCGAACTTTGTTTCATTATCGCTGATGTTTCACATTTTCGCCATCGCTTGTTGTTTCAATGCTTGTCTGACTAATTTCACCATCGCGGTGACTTTTGATCGATCCGCACTAATTTTGACGATTTTGCCACTCTAATTCATGATTTATCGATTTAGAACAAATGCTAATCGCTGGTATTTTACGATTTTGAATAAGATACTACACTCATGGCCAATGAAAAAGTTATCCGTCGATTTTGAGGCCTCCACAATCGCAAAGAAAAATAAAATAAATGAAGCTCGGGCAATGATGATTTCTTCCACTTACATCGATAACCAACATGCGCCGGCAAGGCGAATTCTCGCAAACGCACTTTGTTTAGTCATTCCTACTTTATTTTTTATATATATCCGAGCCCTCCGTGTTTAAAACTATTACTGCTTTGGCGGATCCAAGGTTTTATTTATTTTATTATTTTTAGCAATATCGTCACGAAGGAATCTCCGTCTGATTTCCAAGGCCTCCTCAAAAGACGGATTTATTTTTTTGGCTTTACTTATTAATTCTTGTCATTGCTTTAAAATTATTTTTTCTACTATTAACACTTTTACTAAGTGTTTATGCAGGTACCCGAAGATCATCTTGTGCAGAAGGCCTAAAAAGGGTTAAAAGATGTTCGGAGTTTTATTTTATGTCGCATTTAATTTTAAGTTTTATTATTCTGTATTGCATTTTATTTAATTGTAAATTATGTAAAAATGCTTAGAATAGGTAGAATAGAAAGACAATAAATAATTAACCTAGGTTTGAACGGATAACCGCAAGTTAGCGGATCTTAAAGGATGCCTAACCCCTTCCCTTTAGGATAATAAAGAACCCTGATCCAGAATCTCATTAATTTCGCAGACCATTAAATGGAGATTAATTGCAGTATTTTTATTGCAATAAATCAAGTGTCCTAATTCACTTAATTAATTAGGTGGCGACTCCTTTAAATACATCTAGGAATCAACCATACGTAGTACTCCCGTTTCGACTCCGGTTAAGATGAGGTGTTACATTATCCAGCAAAAAAAAAACGCATAAGTAATCTCAAACACATAGTAATACATGATTCTCATAGAAATAAGTCCACTAATCTCTATTTAACAATCTGAGTCACACTTAACATAGCTACATAAACATCATAGGTTTTTCTAATATTGGCAATTGAACACTTATCATCTCATTGAAGCCGCAACCTTTAATATAAGCATGTATTAGACACATATTAGTCTTATTAGTCTTATATTCCCTCTATCTCATATGTCTTATTGCTATCTATACATTAAACACATTGGTATATGAAAAATCTTATATAACCTTATTATGTTCGAATAAGTGATTACAATCATGAGTCTCCCAATTAATATCACTTAAACATATATAAACTCACACAAAGCGATGCTTATGCTACCAAGTAGATTGTTTCATTAATGGTATAGCCTTTATATTAATAAAGCAATTATCCTTTCAGGAACTCAATATTCACATCCATAAATAAGAACTGACATAGACCCTCTTTCTCACATCAGTTTATAATGGAAACATCAACCATCACCAATTCGAACTATCTAGTAGCACATAACAACAACTCATCGATCAAACAATCAAGAATGTGATGCAAGTGAAACGAATGCCATGATATGAATGTGATATAATGCAATGCAAGGTTCCTTTCCATCAACCGGAATACACACTCTATAGATTTTTGCCATATAAAAGTGACCCATGGGGGACCCGCGAACTCTATATACCATTCTCAACCAGCCGGAAATACCTCAGATCTGGCTAGAGCCAAGACTTATTTATCGAGACATATCAATTTACATCGCGCAAAACCAACCGGAATGGTCCCTCGGTCTGGATATAACATCAATCACAGACTTATTTTCAAGCCATATCAATTATCAATCATCTCAGTATTTTCCAACCATCTCATAATAGTATCATTACCTTTATTTTTTGGTCTCATTGAACCCACAACATTCTATACCACTCCATTTCAATATCTGAATAACCATCAGTGTATGAATACAATAATAATAAGGCGTGTAATCATAAAGTATGAGATGCAATCAAGTTCAAGAGATAAATAATGAATTATCAATAACACATAATTCCACACAATCAGTCTTTCATATCATAAGGCATATGTGATGAGTAAATACATTAAGTATGAAACAATGACGACAATCCCACATAACAACAATCCGATTCAACCCTAAGGGTGATTTCCTAAAACATCACTCTAAACAGTTCAATACCATACCCATCAAAGCGCTCATCATAGTCACTAAGGTGGGACCCTCAACACGCTCAAAACCCCAAATATTTATATCAACTACATTCTTCTATCGATGTCTAATAAAGGTAAACCATAGCCTACCTCATAGCAGAATAAGTGACACTAACCATTAATCCTCAGCCAAGGCCTTGCCATTACAAAACACCTCCGGACATTCGTTGTCTAACATATAAATTCTACGTTAACATTTTAAAAAAATCCAAAAATGCAAACACATAAGTGAACCTGGCCCACAAGGGC
This sequence comes from Przewalskia tangutica, assembly GCA_029844215.1. NCBI lineage: Eukaryota > Viridiplantae > Streptophyta > Magnoliopsida > Solanales > Solanaceae > Przewalskia > Przewalskia tangutica. Next base: position 120,572,047 of record CM056720.1, read on the forward strand.
AAAATTTGAACTTCAAGTTGAAAATGATTTACCTAAAGCTTAGGAAGTCCAAATAATAATTATCATCACAAAGTAGTCCCAGATTAACATCAATTTAATCAATTCATCAAAACCCCCAATTTATAAGAAATCTCACATTTTAATCCATTTGGAAACTTGTTTAGAAATTGAAATTGAAGTTAGAGATAGCCAACCCCAACCACAAGTCATGAAATCCTTTAAAAACATCCACAAATTTCATTAAGAAAGCTATTACCAACCTAGGGTACATTATCATCAAACCCTTACTTTTCATAATCTAAAATTTATGTAAAAGAGATATTCAAGCTTTGCAACTAGTATCGAAATGATTAAATGATTAGGTTCAAGAATGTTTTCCAACAACACAAGATTTAGAGTAAACGATGGTTCAATTTCAATCCTAGGGTTTATACCACAAAAGATCTCTTTAAAAAATAAGTTTCCTATCATGAAATCTTTACAAAATCTATTGTAAAACAAGTTAAAGGATCTTACCCTAAAATTTCCCTTGCAAAAACCCTTCAATTTCTCTCTCTACCGAGATCCTTAGTCTCAGAAAATGTTTAGAAGTTGAAAATAAAATATTCTTTTGATTCAGCAATTCTGCATCTACGAACAAACCCTCAGATGCGGGATCACTTATGTAGAAAAACAGTCGCGGAGGCCGACTCACTTAAAATATATTAAGCTCTCAAGTGCGGGGGAACTTAGCATAGGCGGTCCTGCTCCTCCGGAAAATACCTCGCAGCTGCAGAACCTACCTGACCTTACTCAACATTGCACCTGCAGACCAATAATCGCAGAAGCGAGCTTGCAAGTGCGACCCAAACTTTGCATATAAGGGACATTAGAAACCAATAGAAAATCTAGTTTTCACCAAGTTCAACCTGAAACCTGAAACTCATTCTAGACCACTCAGATAAAAACTAAATGTGAAATCCACTATAAAAACATGCTATGAACCCACCAGTGCCCTCAAAATTCCTAACGGAGGTCATCTTGACCCGATCAACCCCCAAAACCTCAAAATAATGCTCCAAACCAAAGGAGCAAAATAACCTCAAGTGTTATTGCGAACTGAACCAATCACCCACCATGTTATAATCAACTCCCCAGACCTCATGAAATTGAAGAAATTCCTAAAATGGTTTGTTTTCCCAAAATCAACTATTGGTCAAAGATTTTTCACTAATTCAACCTTAAAGCTTCTAATAAAGCTAACTGAGGTTTCAGCAGGGATAAATGGGGTAAAATTCCTAAACTATCAAATGGGTCATTACAAAAACCAATGAGTTCTATGTAGCAGCTTCTGTTTAAGATCAAGCTCCAGGTGTAGCCGACAAATTCTTTGTTTTTGATACAACTCCTGGTGTAGCAACTTCTTTTGTATGGAGTCCACTATTAGGGAATTATATACGTCTCAAAAATTTGTGTGTGTTTTAAGTTCCGATTTATTAATTACATAAGGGCAGAGATGGAGTGAGACTTTTTAGTTTATGGCTTTTGGACCATAATTGTTTTCTTACTAGGTTCGGATAGATTATTTATACATAGTAAATTATATTTTAACATAAATACACAATTTAAGACAAAGTTACTTAATATTCGGAGGAAACCGAGGTTACACCCATGAAATCAAAACTCAAAAAATTACATCTAGTCTAAAGAGATAATATTGTCTTCTCTCTCTATGGGTTTTTATGCAAACCGTAGCTCAACAGTAACAATGGCCAAATCTACCACTAGCCATCCGTTAATGGAGGTTGATCATCCTTTCCCACATATCTCTACTACTCGCTTCACTTCTCTCCCTAACACGTGAATACCCTCAACCACCCATATTTCCACAAACCCTAACCCTAACTCCACTGGCAATTATGATGCCACGGTTAAAAAAATATTAACCCATGCGTACGATCGAACCCATCACTATAAATAAAGTTGTCATCATCAATGGTAAACCAGTAGTTAAATGGACAAAAGTTGAGATTAAAAAAATGGATATCAAGGAAAACTCGCAATATGCGATTAATGGGAAGTTTTCTTATGGATGGCCTGAACTGGAAGAACTATGTTTTCTTATGATATAGTCAAGCCTTCGGCTTGATTTCCTAGGCAATTGAGTGGGTTTTGGGTGATTGGTTGATAATTAGAGAAATTAGAACTTAAAGGTTGGCCTAAGTCAAACCCGAGTCAAGGAGACCTTTTTGAGAATCTCAAGTGCACGAGCAGGTCCAGAATGTATTTTATGATAGAAATGCATATTTGGTTTGTGTCCATAAGGTTCCGAAAGACTTCCAAGTGTTGGTTCGAGAATTTAGGAAAACCATAATTTTTAGCTTTTGATGTCATATGGTTTCCTTCATCGCTATTACGATTATGGTCTCGCGACTGTGCTGAAGGAAGGGGAGGTGGGTTGTGATTGCGGTGAGATAGGTCGCAATCATGCAAGAGGGAAGCTAGGTGGGGTCAGAGTTGTGCTTTGCGATCGTGAAAGCCACTTTGACGTATGGGCAGATCAAAAATCCATTTCGAACCTCGTTTTCCATTGAGTTATTCCATTAATTTAGGCTTTAATCCATGATTATTGAGTAGGAGATTGTGGGGTGTCACGACCCTTGTCGGGCATCGTGGTGGCACCTATACTTTTTCTACTGGTAGGATAACCACTTGTCAATTAACAACAAAATCTATAGTAATTTGTTCCCACCTCCCTCAAGAATGGGTATCCTCTGACTCAAACAACTTGGTAATTGATGCTCATACTTAACCTGTTGAGAATTCTGACACTACAACACAAACTCAACAGTTTCTCTCTTCATCCATTTGTCACACCTCAAACTGGAGGTTGTGGCCGGAACCCGGTTCCTGAATGGACTGAGCGTACCACCTGTATATCATAACCTGAGCATACAATGATCTGGGTGGCCAAATCCTTAAAATGATCAACACAAGGGAAAACTGAATATGATAATTTGATATAATGACAACAATGCCAACAAGGCCATAATAAGGAAACTTTACATTCAAACCCAATCTATATGCCTCCAAGGAGAACATAACTATAATATGGTCGGGACAGGGTCCCGACCTACCCATGTCCTATGTCTGTACCAACACTTAGCTCACGACTCTGACTTAGTAGCTTCAGATAAAGTGAAGCTTACCACTCGATCTGCAGAACTCAACTAGCTCCTACTGGGGAGGTCTATATGTACCTTCACCTGAATCTGCAGCGTAAAATACAGCGCCCCCAGCAATGGACATCAGTACAAATGAAATGTACTGGTATGTAAAGTGAAAAAGAACGAAACTATAATCTTTAAAGTAGGGCATAAAAATACAACCTGATACTCTGATAATTTATGTGCCACTTATATCCCGATGTATGTAATATGAAAACTGGATAATATACCAGAGTATGACTTGAGAAGCTCCATTAGGAAGGAGTATGTTCTCAACTAGTCAACCAACAATAATTATAGAATGCAATAGTAGCAATGGAACTACTTCCGACAAGGGATGATCGACATATGATTAGAATGATTCTTTGACGTTTCTTTTTTAAAACGATAAACACTTTTGGATTTTATGCTTCTGAAAGAAGGGAATAGCCTTACATACTTGCTTCGCTTAGTTAACAATACCTCATGAACCCCCGAATGCTTTACGAGTGATTATCTAAACAATATAGAGGTTTTGGATCAAGATAAGATCAACAACTAGGAATCGATTCATTGGGACAATTCTACGAACACCTAGAGTGCATACTCTTCTAGTTATTGCGCTCATGGCTACCAACAATGTTAACAACTCCTTATCAATACAATATAAATAGCAACAATAACAATACAATAACATCAACAACCACAAGATCACCATACATAATCCATGACTTCTAACACCACACCGTTCAACTTCAAGTTATGATCATCTCTAAGTTTACTCAAGAACTAACCAAGACTCATAGAAATTATTTCATGGAGTTCTATCTTAACTACCACAAGTTACATTTATCTACTACTCCAACTAAGCTGTAAGAAGATAGGATTCATTAAGAGCATCAATATATTACCTTAAATCAGTCAAGAAAGGTTGCACCCTTAACTCCTTTCGAAGCTCAAGAAGATCCTTCACTTCATTTTGCTATCAAAAAGATTTCCAAGCTTCTAAATGGTTATCTATGAAATATTTACCTTCAAAGTGATATCAGATTTGTTCTTGATGATATAGAAACCCTAGGTAAATGTTAGAAAGAGTGTGGGTGGAGTTGTAGTCAAAATAGAAATTAAATGGGGTTCCACCGCTTCAAAGATATAAATAGCACTTCCACTGCCTCTGACATGTGGTTGGTTCTGCGCCACAAAAAACTATCTACAGACATAGAACCCAACGCAGATAGGGGAAGTGATATGAGAAAATGAGGGTTCGATTCGTGGATTCGCAGCGGATCGGCCGTAGTGGAATTATACTGCTCAGTCCCGGTTGACTTAACCGACCGATTGACTTGAGAAAATCCGACGGTCCGGACGGTAAGACTTACCGGTCGGGGTTGGATCGCCTCAACCTCAACCTCACGTTAGGAAAAAACTCGAGGCGGACTGCTAGACCAGAATGGAAAACCTGTTCCATTACCTGCTAACCGTCCAGAACACAAAAACAAATTGACAAACGCCCCAAACGGTATTGTTACCTTTGGGAGGGGTGGGTAAAGTGTGCCAACGGTCATTTCACTGTTTGTAAATTTTTCCTTTTTTTTGTTTTGTTTATTATTTTTTTAATTACATTTTTACCCTTTAAAAAATCTATAAATTCTCTACATTTTTTTCATTTTTATCACACAACATTTCTCTCAATTCTCTTATTCTCAATTTCTCATACTCTCTTAATCATCTTTATTATCAATTTTCAAGTTATTATTATTATTAGTTTTCAAATTCAAAGTAGCAAGACGCAAGACTTCGAGCTTCGAGTTTCAATTGAATTCTGAATCCCGAAGTTTGGTACACTAGTTTCATTCTCTAATTATTTTATTAAATTGACATATATATTTGTTGATTATTTAAATATTTCATAATGTCTTTACTAAGGGGAATTGCGTCGGGACTGCGCCGTAAATCTAATTCAAGGGGTAAAAAATCTATAGGTTATTCATCATCTAATCAAAATATAGATTATGATCAAATGCAAGAAGATTTTGGAATAGAAGATAATGAATATGATAACGTTCAATTAGATAATATTGTTGAACTTGAAGAACAAGAACCTCCTACACCTACTAGTGTTCCTTCTGTCAATGTTGGTACTGCTAGTGATAGTCGTAGTCGTAGACCTCCTTTACCAGAACCAGTAGCAAGAACAAAAAGGAGTAAAGTGTGACTCTTTTATGATAAAGTTGCGGGTACTGATAGAGTTAGATGTAATATTTGTGGGAGAACTTATAAACATAAGACAGGGGGTGGTGACGGGGGGACGGGCACTATAGGTAGACATAAAAAACACGATCATACGACACAATGGAATGATGTCTCTGATTTAGAACCCGCCAACAACTTAATCCATTAACCTGGGTGGCTAAGTACGATTCAAAAAAGAATCGCATTGAATTAGCAAAAATGATTGTCGGAGGTTGTTTACCTTTTTCTTTTGCTTCTTCTTCATATTTAATTACATATATTCAAAGAGTATATAATCTTTTTTTAAAGGTGCTCCTCGTAGTACTACTAGAGCCGATATTTTTAGACTTCATAATGATTATGTTATTTTTTTACAATATTTGTTTGTTAACCTTCCATGCCTAGTTAGTTTTACTTCAGACATTGGACATGCATTAAACGGTTATGATTATTTAACAATTACTTGTCATTGGATTGATGAAAATTTTAGAATGGAAAAACGTATTATTGTTTTTGCGTATGACGAGGATCAAAGTCATACTGGAAAATATATAAGCGAAACTATTTGTTCTTATGCCCAAAAATATAATCTTTATAATAAATACTTTGTGTATCATTCGATAATGCATCTAATAATACTTCAGAGATCTTTTAAAGTGTATACAACCACCACTTCGATATATTTCATGTTCGTTGTGCTTGTCATATTTATAATTTAATTGTTAAAAGTGGTCTTGATTTATTCTCACCAAATAAAACTTGTCAAAAGAGTCATTGGAGTTATTCAGTAATATTAGGAAAAATAGAATTATAGAATTTAAAGAAAATGTAAACAATTTAATTTGAGACCTAAATTCATACCGTAAGAGATTATTACACAGAGAATTATACTTATTTATTTTTAAAAGAATGTTATAAGTATAAAGACTCCATAACACATGTTGCAAATGCGCATTGTAAGAACGTGATGTATATGTTAACCGACGAACATTGGAAATCAATTGGTGAACTTTTAAAAATTTTACGTAAATTTTACACTACTACTGTTGAATTTTCAGGATCTTATTACCCAACAGTTTGTAATGCTTTAGCTCATATAGCTGAAATTTCATATTTACTTTATGGTTTAAAATCAAATGTGAAATATAAAGATGCAGTTACACTTATGTTTGAAAAGTTTAAAAAATATTTTTTCCCTATTCCTGATATTTATTGTATTGGTGCAGTCTTAAATCCTTCTATTAAAAAAGTAGATTGTCATAATTTAATATTTAGTTTATATACTTATATGGAAGTAGGTGAAACAGAAACTCCATCTTCATTTGATTGCATAAGTACACTTGATACTAATTAAATACATTATATGAATATTATGCTACATTACATGATAACAACAACTCTGCTACTAATATTCCCTGCTTCTGTGTCTACACCTTCAGGATTCAATACTGATGACGATGAAGAAGAATCTTTAGACATATGGAGCACTTTTACAACACAAGCAAGCACAAGTCGATCTTGCGATGAGATGCAATTTTATTTGCAAAAGCAATGAGTCAAGAAATTTTTGACCCTTTACAATGGTGGCAGGATAACAAAAGGCAATTCCCGGTACTTGCAGCGATGGCCCGAGATGTTCTTAATGTGTCGATCTCAACAGTGACTTCTGAAAGTTCATTTAGTCAAGCACGAGATCAAATAGGAGACACACGTCACTCATTGGGTGGAAGCACATTAGAAGTGTTAGTCTGCTTAAGGGATTGGATCAGATCAGAGAGAAGAAATCAAGGATGTGGAGACGTTAATTCTCCGGAAGATGAAGAAATAGGCAATATTTTGGAAGGCGGGACTGGAATTAATACTCCAGATTTAGAGGCTATGGAGCATAACCAATTCAATCAACCTATAGATTACGAAAAACTTGCAAGAAGGATGCATAATATGTAAATAAAATTATTATTACTTCATTATGTACTCTTATTAACATTATGAAAGTTCAAAAGTTTACATCTTATCATTAATTTAAATTTTACTATCTATTTAGTTATTAATATGTTATTACTTATTTGTTAACTTATATCTACTAATCTAATAAATTAATAAAAGTATAATTACAATATAAAGTTATAAACTATAAAGTATAACTATAACAGTACTATAAAGTAAACTATAAAATAAAGATAAAGTATAAAGTTATAAACTACATAAACTATAAAGTATAAAGTTATAAACTATAAAATAGAAAGTTAACTTTAAAGTTTCAATTTTAATATATAAAACTAAATTATATATTATATTATTATATTACATATTTAAATTGAATTTAGTTTACATTATAGAAAATAAATACTAGAAATTAAAAACCGACCGAGGTCTTGGCACTTGAACCGCACGCCGACACGAAATCTCAGAATGAACCGGACCGGTTGGCTTGTGAGTCCGGTGAATGGACCGTGAATCGGTCCGAACCGGTTAAACCTAGTGGGCAACGCGGTTTGGCCCGTTAGACAGGTTTAGGTGGAATGCTTAGTGTATCGCCTAATTTTCATCAAACATTACTAAAATGGGTTTCCTTTAATCCAATTGACTTTCATCCTTCCATATAACTCTGTAATACTCATATGAGTCATACATGACCCTCCGTATGGGTCTCAAGTTTCCGAAGCTCAAATTTACTAATTATACATTTGATCGCACATAAAATCACGGGATGTAACATCCTTTCCCCCTTAATACCATTCGTCCTCGAATGTTGAGGAATGTAACTAAAAGTCCTTAACTTTTGGATTTGAAAAATAATTTGGCAGAGTTTCCTCTAAGAACTCATGATAATCAAAATGATATTCATGAATACAATAATGGAAACATGATTGGTTTTAACAATACATACATGAATATATATAACTTGTTTGCAAGGGTTTATCATGAACTGAGACATAAGCTTCAATTTCTAGGGTTTTCATGGATTAACGTGGTGTGGGGAAGAACAATGATGTTTTCCACACGTGGATAGAAGTTCTAATACCTTAATCACTCCAAAACTTGTATAAAAATCTGAACTTTGAAGAAGAAATCAAAAGCTTGAACTTTAATCTCTTGGGTAAAGTTTTCCAGAAAACCCTAGGTTATAAACAATGAATTTCACTTAGGAATTGAGCATGCTTTTTTAAAATCGCATGGAAATACATGAAAAAGTCTTACCTTGAGTTATGAGGATGATGGGAGGAGAGAACTTTGTTTTAGGGCTAAAAAAATAGGAAAAATTAATATTCAGAACTAACTCTGCATATTCATACTATTCGAGTCATCGGGGTTTTTACAGTTGTATTGTACGATGAGGAGTATGGTCTGTACAATTTTATACGGTCTGTACAATTTTATACCGTCATCGAGGTGTCAATTTACAGTGATGACCAAAAGTAGATGGGATCTCTATGGTAAAAAGGATAGTCCGTATATTTTTATACGGTCCTTATAACTTACCATTTTTATCATTTTCGACGATGATTTGTACAACCCATTTATATGATCCATAATATTTCTATGGGTCATATAGTTCTTGCGTAAAACTAGAATTGCAGAACTCAAATTGGCCTTCTAACTTTAACTCCCCGTTTTGGATTCCTACACTCATTGATCGTGAACATGTCTTAGTTTGGAAGTACGATGTGTTACACATTGATTGTCCTTTACTTTTGTCACGACCCGACCCCGGGCCGGTGACTGGTGCCCTACCTGGGCACCCTTACAGGTAACCATCAGAGAAAATCAGCGGAACATACATAAAACTCATAACTTAAATCAATATGAAGTAAACAACATGCTAGCCGGTAAACGCCTCCCGGATATATATAGATAGCGAAAGGCGGCTCTACCGCCAGTCTGTTACTTCATATTGATTTAAGTTATGTGTTTATGTATGTTTCACGATTTTCTCGATGGTTACCGTAGAAGTGTCCGTAGGGCACCGATCGCTTGGCAGTCGTCGCGAAAAAGTGGTATTAGAGCAGTTAGTCCTCGGAAAATATCTACAGACCGTGTCTAGTAGAGTCTTGATTATCGGTGTGTTGTGTACCCCATCTATAATCAGGAGGCTACAAGACATTTAGGATTGGTTTCCATTCTTCTCACTCTGAGATCGTGTGATAGAGCTGTGTTGTTAGGGTTGTCTCTCTCTAACGAGTTATGTTGATTGCAGCTATGAGAAAGGCAACAGTGGCCCAGAAAAGATTATTATGGATTGCGTATCCAGGTTGGTAAAAATAGTTGTATAGTTGGTATTATGATGTACGACTATACAAATTTATGTATGAGGGTCGTACATAGGTTGCCTAGAATGCTTATAGATTACCAAGAATTGGTAAGGGCTAAATAGATACTGGAAGGTATGAAACAATTTAATGAATTCTCATCAAGGTTTTACGTGTTAATTTGAAATAATTGGGAGATGATGAGCTGTCTGATAGGGTAATGAACCCTTAAGAAATCATGTTAAGGGACTTAATGGAAGACTATGTTAGTAAATTAAGCTACGTGGTATGCTTAGGAGAATTGTACGGATGAGATCCATATGGAGTAATTATGGTTGTTATGATTAAGACAACACGATTAAGAGTTTATGAGAAGCTATCTTACCCGTATGCTGGGAAGGATAATGTAGGCTTGGGACATGGAAATGGTGAGCCTTAGAATATTCATAATCGTTGAGACCTTAGATGTATAAGGCTTTCTCGAGTAGTAAATATTTAAGTCAGACCAAGGATAAGAGTTAAGTGCGACGCCGAGTCGGTTATGGACCTATTACGGGTCGACCCATAGCCTGTAATGAAACAGGGTCAGTTAAGAGTTATCCCGCTATGTGACAGGGTCATGAGTGTGCAAGGCCCAAGTCTATCTAATCGTGTTACGGGTTCGTGGACGCGTTCCACCGGAACCGGATCGTGAGAGCCGGAAATGGCCTTAAATGTCGGATGTAGTAACTCCGAGGATTTGAAAGACAGAAGCAGTGATAGAAATTATATACGTATAACTAGAATAAGTTTGGAAGAACGAAAAGAGTATGACCAGTAAGGAATGGAGCAAACAAGTGTAAAGGAATAGAGCCTGAGGCCATAAGAACCTTTCGAGGTATCTACACCAGTGGGTGATTGGGTGGTAGCTGAGCAGGTATATAAGAATTACCCGATGATGATACAATCGTCAGACCCTAACAGACCTAGTAGGGCTGGATATGACAGACTTGGAGGTACTTGGAGTCGGCTTAGTGTGGCAGTCAGGGCCACGACTTTCCGAATAAACTCCAGAGAATGCGCAAAGTAAGAATAAGATAAGTATGAGTGATCTTGTGAAAATGTAAGACATCATAAGTAGGTTTTGAAAATCTACACGATTTTTAAGGCGGTGCTTGATGATTTGAATTATAGAGGAAACCGCAACAGGACCCTGTGAATAGGGTTGTAACTTCAAGGAAAGATTATGAAAGGGAGATAAGCTCTCTCCCCCATGTAAAAGGATAGTTTTACGTATCTTTGAGGGTTATGCGTACCCATATTATTAGGTGGTGGATATGAGACTGGTAAAGTCTTCAGTTTCGTTATGCATGGGTTAAAAAATTTACCTAACCTTTGGAAAAGTGTTGTGTTGGGGTAATTGAGGACGACACTAGGAAATGGTCGAAGGAGTGTCGTAAGGATAGAAATGCAGGTAGTAAGCATGAATGGGAATGTATGATCAAGAATCAAGATAGAAATATTTTGGTTATATAAGTATAATGAAGGGTTATGACCAGAAATCTTGGCAAGCCATTGGATTATGTAATACCATGAATTGGGGTTTGAACGCCTGACTATAAGCTCTATGAGCTGGGGAGAATAAAAGGATTACTACTTGACGAGATGAAGGAAATCTCCCCCTAAATTGCGATTGGCAGGAAGTCTTAGCCATGAGACAAGCGACGAAATTGAATCTAATTATAGTAACCAAGTTGGGTGTGACAACACCATGATAGGAAACAGGATTCATAATTGAGATTTTGGTTATACCCGAATATTTCGGAAGTGTGAGAAAGACTTCCAGTTATTGAGAGATAAGCTGACTATGACTACAGTTCTAATCCCTCCCGAGGGACTAGAGGATTAGGTTATTATTGTAACACTTTGAGTGGGGCTAGGTTGTGTGCTGATGAAACACGATAAGGTTATAGCCTATGCTTCCCGGCGGCTACGGGAGCATGAAAGGAATTACGCTACTCACGATTTGAATTGGCAGCAGTTAGGCATGCCTTGACGATTTGGAGGCAGTACTTATATGGAGTTCCATAGATATTTATGCAGACCATGAGAGCCTACAGTATATCTTCAGACAGAGGCAGCTGAATTTGCGACAGAGACGGTGGTTAGAGTTACTCAAGGATTATGATGTTGATATCATATACCACTGTTACACCCCATATTTACAGGATATGCTTTAAGAACGTGCGTAAGAACTCGCAAGTGTTAAGATTTGAGACTTGTAAAAATTTATCGGAATTGTGAAATTGTCGGAAAACGTAATATTGTGACGAATGGGAGGGCGACACGTGTCACCCCCCTTATGGTGCCTTGGACGAATTGTAGCATGGGCACAAGGGTCATTTGACCCTTGTTAGGAAGACAAGTCTTGCTAATAGAGAGCTTGACAAAATTGACTAAGTCAAAGGGTCCAAAGTCTTGATATTTATTAAGAGATCATCCAAACCACCCAATTGTTTGCATCTTGACCCTCCATGTCCCTATATTATACTACTAGTAGCAAGAGAGATGCCAACACTTAGAAAATTTTCAAGAGAAATTGGAAGACACACCACATTGCTCTCGGGTTCATGTAATTTGAAAAGGAAAAAAATGTGTTTCTTGTCCATTAAGCTCCACACTTTAAACCAAGGTTCTTGAGGGTAGTGTAAGCTTATCTCAATAGAAAAATCTTGGAAAAAGATAGTTTACGGGTTAGTCGCAAAACGAAAACCTAGTTGTCTTTCTAGGTTTTGGATTGGAATTTGAAGGAAAGTTGTTGGTATGGTTCTAAGGGTCTCAGTAGCGGATTGAAGCGTCTTGAAGAGGCTCTAAGTTGCTATGAGCGACTTGGATTCGAAATTGGATTAAGATTCGTTGAGGTATAATCTTGTCTCTTAGAAGTGTTACAAGATTATTTATATTGTTGTTATCTTTACACGCTGCAAGCACGAAGATATGTGTTGAAGTTTATAAGGATTATGGATTGATTGTAGCCTTGGAAATCAAATGTAATGTAAGCCATGTTAAGTCGGATTACAATTTAGTCATTATTAGAATCGCCGCATGTTGTTGACTTAAAGATTATAGTAGTTATAGTCGTTTGCGACTTGATATCATGTTGGGCTAATAACTTGGATTGAAATGGAAATTGGATAAGAATTGATGTTGTAGTATTTCAAGTTAGCGAATTGGACATATAGTTGGTATTAGTTTGATATCTATTGTGCGGAATTTTACGGCTAGTAGGCGTGTAATCCCCTATTGATAATTGCATTTGATTGGGCCTTAAATGTGGCGTGTTTGGTTATTGTATTCGGCCTTGAAAAAGGTGGCAAAGTAAGTAAAAACAAAGGAGGTGCTGTCCGATTTTCCGTAGAATTTAGCGACTTAGCACCTAGAATATTCTACGTTTGAAGTAAGAGGTTAATGGACGTATTGTGACCATTATAGGTTGAAGTACTAAGTATAGCGTATCCTACTTGAAGGATGGATTAGCTATCAATATTGAAGTACTTTGGAGCATTTTGCTACTTGTCGATAATCGTCGCGAGGTATGTGAACCTCTTCCTTCCTTTGGCATGATTCTATGTATGGAATATACCTGTGGTATCATTTCATGTTTCCTTCTACTCTTAGAAGTTAAGAGGTAGTTGTGTGATTTGCTCTATGTAGAACTTTTCCTATCTTTGAGCATGACTAGTTGCATGTATGTAGTACGGTGACGACAACACCTTGATATCCTTTACTAGTTTTATAAATAGCCAAGTCAGGTGAGTTAGGAGATTAACTCATTTCTTTGAAAGAATAAAGGATGTCTTAAGTTTTATTAAAGTTAAGGGACTTGAAGAGTTTTAAAGTATGTGATACTTGTTTCGTTTTAAACGTATAAGTCCCTTGGATAGGAAATTATATTTTTGGCTAAGGCATAAAGTGAATATAACGACTTTATGGGGAGTTGGTTATATTTGCTTTATGGAAAGATAAATGACTTGATTTTAGTAAAAAGGCAACTTGATTTTAAGGCATCAATTGTCTAAGGTTTTATAATAAAAGGAGTCACTTGAGTTCTAAAGGTTAAGAGACTAATTGTATTTTTTGAAAGTTAAGAGAATTGATTTGAAAGTATACAATACTTGGTTTTTAAAAGTAGAGGTCTCTTGGTTATAAAAGAAAAGAGTTTTGTCTAAAGTCATAAAGGGTTATAACGGCTTTATGGGAAGTTGGTTATAACGACTTTATGAAAAGTTAAGAGAATTCTAATAAAGTAATCACATAATTAACTTGTATTAAGGAAGGGCAATGTGATTTAAAGGCATCACTTGCTTAAAGTTTTTAAGTAAGGGTCACTTGATTTTAGAAGCCGAGAAATGTATTTCTAAAAGTATCGTGACTTATGTGAAATGTACACAAGCCTGGATACTACGAGTGTTAGTATCATGGGGTTTTACACAAAAAAAGAGTCTCTTAAAAAGAATGTACGTACGTAGTACTTTGGCCTGTTTAATTGAGAATAATTCTATGTGATGCCTTGATTAGTACTTTGGCTTGATAAATTGAGAATTTGTCTAAGTATGCCTTGATTAGTACTTTGGCTTGTTAAATGAGAATTATTCTATTTGTGCCTTGATAAGTACTTTGACTTGATTAATTGAGAATTTGTCTAAGTATGCCTTGATAAGTACTTTGGCTTGTTAAATGAGAATTATTCTATTTGTGCCTTGATAAGTACTTTGGCTTGATTAATTGAGAATTAGTCTAAGTGTGCCTTGATAAGTACTTTGGCTTGTTAGTTGAGAATTAGCCTATGTGTGCTGGTGATAGCCTTTGAGTGCAATTATTATGTTTTATTACGCTGCGCGACTCTCGGTTGGAGGTACTGCCTTGTTGTAAAGTACTTGGACGTCACAAGCGGTGATGTGGGATTCCACGGGTATGCTTAGTTATTAGTAGTACTTGGGTTAAATTCTGGATTTTTATAGAAGACACGGTAGTGCTTCATTTGTTTGTGGCCGGTCGAGATAGGGTAAGAGTATAAGTGAGGGTAAACCCTCAAGACGCTATACCACCTTCTCCGAGTAAGAGTATAAGTGAGGGTAAACCCCAGACATTATACCCCCTGCTTGTTTTGTTTGATGGTCGGTCGAGATAGGGTAAGAGTATAAGTGAGGGGTAAATCCCCAAGATGTTATACCACCTTCTCCAGGGTAAGAGTATAAGTGAGGGGTAGACCCCCAAGATGCTATACCACCTGAGTTACCACCTTCTCCAGGGTAAGAGTATAAGTGAGGGGTAGACCCCCAAGACGTTATACCACCGGTGGGACTTGGTGTTCATGTATGCCTATTGGTGTATTATTATACCCTGGACTGTCGGCAGTGATGTGGGATTCCACGGGCAGGAGATATATATATATGTGTTGTGTATGTGTACGCCGACAGTGAGGTGGGATGCCACGGGCGCATCACATGATTATATTTTACACTTATAGCTGTCGGCAGTGATGGGGGATTCCACGGACACGCTTGATATTTGTGTGACTTGATCGCGTCCCAGATTGGGCCGGGTAGTAGATGTGCCCTCCTTAAAGGGCCGGATTATACTTATGAAAGATAAGTAAGTTTTATAGAAATGAACTTAGTGATTTTTTCCTAATCGTATGCGTAGAATGTGACTATAACCTTTATTGAAAATGGGAAAAGATATTGATGTGAAATTAAGTTCATAAGTGGTAATGACACGGCAGATCCGTATGTACTTTTATACTTGTCCCTGTCATTTTTTTGTACGATTATGGTGCATTTCTTATGCGTTATTTCTTCCATATTCTTATTATCAGACCCCGGGAAGTGCGTTCATTCCCGCAGGTTTTAGGTACCCAGGTTGGTGATCCTTGCTCTTAGGATCTCGGTTCAGGTTTGAGAAAAGCTCCATTTGCTCCGGAGGCTTATCTCTTGGTACGGTTTCCCTGAGGTAGTAGATTCCTGTATTTTCGTGGTATGACGGGGCCCCTGTCCCGCCATTGTTCGATTGTTATTCCTAAGTGCAGTATTCACATATGTGGTTGCCGTAAGATGAGTTGCACTTTTGATTATGTTTATATTATGGAAGCGGCCCGACGGCTAGCTTTGTAGCGTTTTATTTACACACGTGTTTATGTTGTGTATGTTCATTGCTATTCTCGATGTATACGAATGGGGTGCCTGTGTAGGGCATCGCCGCGACCCGGGTCGGTCGTGACAAAAGTGGTATCGAGCCGTTGTCCTCTGAAAGTGTCTACGCACCGTGTCTAGTAGAGTCTTGATTATCGGTGTGTTGTGCACCACATCTATAATCGTGAGGTGCAAAGACATTTAGGATTGGTTTCCATTCTTCTCACTCGAGATCGTGCGATAGAGGCGTGTTGTTAGGGTCGTCTCTCCTAACGAGTTATGTTGATTGCCACGAGAAAGCGTGATGACCGGGAAGGACTATGTGGATTGCGTATCCAGGTTGGTAATGATATAGTATAGTTGGTATTGGGACATACATCTATACGGAGTTATGTATGAGGGTCATTTATGGGTTTCCTAGAATGGTTTTAGATTTACCAAGAGTGGTAAAGACTAACTAGATACCGGGAAGGTATGAAATAGTTAATGAATTCTCGCCAAGATCTTATGTGTTGTTTTGAGATAATTAGGAAGGGATGAGCTGTCTGATAGGGTAGTGAACCCTTAAGAAGCCATGTTAAGGAACTTAAAGGAATGTCATGTAAATAGATTAAGCTGCGTAGTAGGCTTAAGAGAATTGTACGGATGAGGTCCGTATAGAGTAAGTAATGGTGGTTGTGATCAAGACAGCACGATTATGGTATTATGAGGAGTTTTTTTGTACCCGTTTACGGGGAGACTGATAAGATAGGCTTGGAGCATGGAAATTGCGAGCCTAAGAATGTTGAAGACCGCTGAGACCTTAGATGTACAAGGTCTTCTCGGGTAGAAAGATTTATTATAGACCAAGAATAAGAGTTAAGTGCGGCGGTGGGTGAGGACTGTTGCAGGTCTCCCACGGCACGGAGTGGAGTGGGATCAGTTGGTAGTAATTCCGCTATGTAGCGGGGCCACGAGGTGCAAGGCCCAAGTCTAGCTAATTGTTTTACGGGTTCGTGGACGCGTTCCTCCGGAACCAGGTCGTGGGAGTCGGAAATGGCCTTATGGTGTTTAAAGAGAGTGACTCCAAAAGATTGGAGGCCAACATCGGTATGGAAGTTATGTATACTAGTATGAGTTGGAAAGTGCGGAAAGAGTGCGACCAGTAAGAAAGATAACAACCAAGTGTAAAGGAATAGAGCCTGAATCCATAAGAACCTTTCGAGGTAACTACACCCGTGAGTGTGTGTGGGGTGGTAGCTGAGTGGGAATATGAGGTTTTCCCGGTGATGATCTGATCGCCGGACCTAGTAGACCTAGTAGAGAGGATTATGTGGACTTTGAGGTCATTATAAGTATGGGCTAGTTGGCTTCGTGAGTGCCAGGTTGACATCTTAGTATAAATATTGTTATGTGGCCATGGGTGGCATATGTCGTAGAAGGGTGTAGTATAAGGAGACTATGTCGCTTTATTAGATTGGACTCGAAAGAACATTCGAGGGCGAATGTTTCTAAGGGGAAGAATGTTACACCCCATATTTACAGGACATGCTTTAAGAACGTGCGTAAGAACTCGCAAGTGTTAAGATTTGAGACTTGTAAAAATTTATCGGAATTGTGAAATTATCGGAAAACGTAATATTGTGATGAATGGAAGGGTGACACGTGTCACCCCCCCTTATGGTGCCTTGGACGAATTGTAGCATGGGCACAAGGGTCATTTGACCCTTGTTAGGAAGACAAGTCTTGCTAATAGAGAGCTTGACAAAATTGACTAAGTCAAAGGGTCCAAAGTCTTGATATTTATTAAGAGATCATCCAAACCACCCAATTGTTTGCATCTTGACCCTCCATATCCCTATATTATACTACTAGTAGCAAGAGAGATGCCAACACTTAGAAAATTTTCAAGAGAAATTGGAAGACACACCACATTGCTCTCGGGTTCATGTCATTTGAAAAGGAAAACAAATTGTTTCTTGTCCATTAAGCTCCACACTTTAAACCAAGGTTCTTGAGGGTAGTGTAAGCTTATCTCAATAGAAAAATCTTGGAAAAAGATAGTTTACGGGTTAGTCGCAAAAGGAAAACCTAGTTGTCTTTCTAGGTTTTGGATTGGAATTTGAAGGAAAGTTGTTGGTATGGTTCTAAGGGTCTCAAGTAGCGGATTGAAGCGTCTTGAAGAGGCTCTAAGTTGCTAAGGAGCGACTTCGGATTCGGAAATTGGATTAAGATTCGTTGAGGTATAATCTTGTCTCTTAGAAGTGTTACAAGATTATTTATATTGTTGTTATCTTTACATGTTGCTAGCATGAAGTATATGTGTTGATGTTTATAAGGATTATGGATTGATTGTAGCCTTGGAAATCCGAAATGTAATGTAAGCCATGTTAAGTTGGATTACAATTTAGTCATTATTAGAATCGTCGCATGTTGTTGACTTAAAGATTATAGTAGTTATAGTCGTTTGCGACTTGATATCATGTTGGGCTAATAACTGGGATTGATAGGGAAATTGGATAAGAATTGATGTTGTAGTATTTCAAGTTAACCGAATTGGACATATAGTTGGTATTAGTTTGATATCTATTGTGGGGCGGAATTTTACACGGCTAGTAGGCGTGTAATCCCCTATTGATAATTGCATTTGATTGGGCCTTAAATGTGGCGTGTTTGGTTATTGTATCCGGCCTTGAAAATGGTGGCAAAGTAAGTAAAAACAAAGGAGGTGCTGTCCGATTTTCCGTAGAATTTAGCGACTTAGCACATAGAATATTCTACGTTTGAAGTAAGAGGTTAATGGACGTATTGTGACCATTATAGGTTGAAGTACTAAGTATATCGTATCCTACTTGAAGGATGGATTAGCTATCAAGATTGAAGTACTTTGGAGCATTTTGCTACTTGTCGATAATCGTCGCGAGGTATGTGAACCTCTTCCTTCCTTTGGCATGATTCTATGTATGGAATATACCTGTGGTATCATTTCATGTTTCCTTCTACTCTTAGAAGTTAAGAGGTAGTTGTGTGATTTGCTCTATGTAGAACTTTTCCTATCTTTTGAGCATGACTAGTTGCATGTATGTAGTACGGTAGACGTACAACACCTTGATATCCTTTACTAGTTTTATAAATAGCCAAGTCGGTGAGTTAGAGATTAACTCATTTCTTTGAAAGAATAAAGGATGTCTTAAGTTTTATTAAAGTTAAGGGACTTGAAGAGTTTTAAAGTATGTGATACTTGTTTCGTTTTAAGCGTATAAGTCCCTTGGATAGGAAATTATATTTTTGGCTAAGGCATAAAGTGAATATAACGACTTTATGGGAGTTGGTTATATTTGCTTTATGGAAAGATAAATGACTTGATTTTAGTAAAAGGCAACTTGATTTTAAGGCATCAATTGTCTAAGATTTTATAATAAAAGGAGTCACTTGAGTTCTAAAGGTTAAGAGACTAATTGTATTTTTGAAAGTTAAGAGAATTGATTTGAAAGTATACAATACTTGGTTTTAAAAGTAGAAGTCTCTTGGTTATAAAAGAAAAGAGTTTTGTCTAAAACCATAAAGGGTTATAACGGCTTTATGGGAAGTTGGTTATAACGGCTTTATGGAAAGTTAAGAGAATGGTTTTCTAATAAAGTAATCAAATTAACTTGTATTAAGGAAGGGCAATGTGATTTAAAGGTATCACTTGCTTAAAGCTTTTAAGTAAGGGTCACTTGATTT
Source organism: Przewalskia tangutica (assembly GCA_029844215.1). NCBI lineage: Eukaryota > Viridiplantae > Streptophyta > Magnoliopsida > Solanales > Solanaceae > Przewalskia > Przewalskia tangutica. The sequence continues at coordinate 120,591,589 of CM056720.1, forward strand.
TAGAAGTAGAAATGTATTTCTAAAAGTATCGTGACTTATGTGAAATGTACACAAGCCTGGATACTACAGGTGTTAGTATCGTGGGGTTTTACACAAAAATGAGTCTCTTAAAAAGAATGTACGTACGTAGTACTTTGACCTGTTTAATTGAGAATAATTCTATGTGATGCCTTGATTAGTACTTTGGCTTGATAAATTGAGAATTTGTCTAAGTATGCCTTGATTAGTACTTTGGCTTGTTAAATGAGAATTATTCTATTTGTGCCTTGATAAGTACTTTGGCTTGATTAATTGAGAATTTGTCTAAGTATGCCTTGATAAGTACTTTGGCTTGTTAAATGAGAATTATTCTATTTGTGCCTTGATAAGTACTTTGGCTTGATTAATTGAGAATTAGTCTAAGTGTGCCTTGATAAGTACTTTGGCTTGTTAGTTGAGAATTAGCCTATGTGTGCTGGTGATAGCCTTTGAGTGCAATTATTATGTTTTATTACGTTGCCGCGACTCTCGGTTGGAGGCCATTGTCTTGTTGTAAAGTACTTGGACGTCACAAGCGGTGATGTAGGATTCCACGGGTATCTTAGTTATTAGTAGTACTTGGGTTAAATTCTGGATTTTTATAGAAGACATGGTAGTGCTTACATTTGTTTGTGGCCAGTCGAGATAGGGTAAGAGTATAAGTGAGGTAAACCCCAAGATGCTATACCACCTTCTCGAGTAAGAGGATATAAGTGAGGGTAAACCCCAAGACATTATACCCCGCTTGTTTTGTTTGATGGTCGGTCGAGATAGGGTAAGAGTATAAGTGAGGGTAAATCCCAAGACGCTATACCACCTTCTCCGGGTAAGAGTATAAGTGAGGGTAGACCCCAAGACGTTATACCACCTTTACCACCTTCTCGGGGTAAGAGTATAAGTGAGGGTAGACCCCAAGACGTTATACCACCGGTGGGACTTGGTGTTCATGTATGCCTATTGGTGTATTATTATACCTGGATCGTAGCGATGTGGGATTCCACGCGCGGGAGATATATATATGTGTTGTGTATGTATGCAAGCGGTGAGGTGGGATGCCACGGGTGCATCACATGATTATATTTTACACTTATAGGTATGGCGTGATGGGGATTCCACGGACACGCTTGATATTTGTGTGACTTGATCGCGTCCCAGATTGGGCCGGGTAGTAGATGTGCCCTCCTTAAAGGGCCGGATTATACTTATGAAAGATAAGTAAGTTTTATAGAAATGAACTTAGTGATTTTTTTCCTAATCATGTGCGTAAGAATGTGACTATAACCTTTATTGAAAATGGGAAAAGATATTGATGTGAAATTAAGTTCATAAGTGGTAATGACACGGCATGATCTGGTATGTACTTTTTATACTTGTCCCTGTCATTTTTTGTCTGATTATGGTGCATTTCTTGACGTTATTTACATTCCATATTCGGTACTTGTTGTCTTGGCCCGCCGAAGTGCGTTAAATGCCGCGAGTTTAGGTACCAGGTTGGTGATCCTCGCTCTTAGGATCTCGGTTGATTTGAGAAAAGCTCCATTTGCTCGGAGGCTTATCTCTTGTGCAGTTTCCGAGGTAGTAGATTCCTGTATATTCGTGGGTATGGCGGGGCCTGTCCCGCCATTGTTCGATTGTTATTCCTAAGTGCGTATTCACATATGTGGTTGGGTAAGAACCGAGTTGTACTTTTGATTATGTTTATATTATGGAAGACGGCTTTGATCGGCTAGCACGTGACGTTTTATTTACACGTGTTTATGTTGTGTATGTTCATTTGCTATTCTCGATGTATACAGATGGGGTGCCTGGTAGGGCATCAGTCGCGGCCCCGGGGTCGGGTCGTGACAACCACCCAGGGAAAGACAATATGGTTGCGGATGCTCTTAGTCATAGATCTATGGGTAGCCTGCCAGATAGACCGGACATAGTCCGTGAGATTCATCAGCTAGCGAGCCGAGGGGTTCGGTTGTTTGTTTCCGATGATAATGGAGTTCGGGTCCGGGAGGTTGTCGAGTCTTCTCTCGTCGAGGAGGTGAAGAGGTGACAATATAAGGATCCAGTTTTATTACGGAATCGAGATACGGCTCTCCGAGAGGAGAAAGAGCAGATGAGATAGCACGATAAGTGCTAGGATACGAGGGCAGGTGGTGTGTACCCGATGTTGCAAGACTTCGTCAGCAGGTTTTAGGGGAGGCACGCAGTGCTCGTTACTCTATTTATTCAGGGTTGACTAAGATGTATCATGACCTCAGATGTATGTATTGGTAAGATGGCCTGAAGAGGGATGCAACAAAGTTGTTGCTCAGTGTCCAAATTGGCAGCGGGTCAAGGGTGAGCACCAGAAGCCCAGTGGGCTATTATCGACGATTGAGATCCCGACTTGGTTGTGGGAGGTGATTAATATGGATTTTGTTACAGGGTTGCATCATACTCAGAGAAAGTATGACTCCTTGTGGGTCATAGTAAACAGGCCGACGAGGTCAGCCCATTTTTCTTCCAGTCAGGACTATTTACTCGGCTGAGGATTATGCTAGATTATATATCAGGAAGATTGTGGGACTGTGTTATTGATTTCAGGGATTGCTGGGAGGATTATTTGCCTCTTGTTGAGTTACGTACGATAACAGATAACCTTCCAGTATTCAGATGGCCCTGTATGAGGCTTTGTATGGAAAGAAGTGTGAGTCGTCGATTGGTTGGTTTATTATTGGCCAAGTTCAGTTAGTTGGCCCAGATTTGATTCAGCAGGTTGTGGATAAGGTGAAGCTTATCCAGGATAGGTACATTGGGACTTATCAGATTATCCTTAAAATAGGCAAGGTTGCTTATAAGATAGTTCTGCTGTACGATTTGAAGGCAGCACATCCGGTCTTTCATGTTTTTTTGTTACGGAATAGTATCGGAGATCCATCCAGAGTTTTCCCAGTTAGTGTTGTCCAGGTGACAGAGGGGTTATCGTATGAAGAGAGTCTTATAACGATACTTGATCGCCAGGTCAGGCGACTACGGTCTAAGGACGTGGCTTCCGTCAAAGTCTTGTGGCGGAATAATACTAGAGAGGAGATGACTTGGGAGGCAGAGGATGACATGATGCAGAAGTATCCTCACTTATTTCCCTACACCTCCAGGTAATTCATCTCCTTACTTATCGATTATTACTGACATGTTTGCATAGGTATTATTTATGTGGCCATGTGTGGCACATGAGATTATGTTGAGTGTAGTTAAAGATGGCTATGCCAATATCTGTTTAGATTAAGCCTCGAAAAAACATTCGGGGACGAATGTTTCTAAGGGGGGGAGAATGTTACACCCCGTAATTTCAGGACATGTTTAAAAGAATGTACGTAAGGAAGCAGAACTTTAAATATTTTTGAACGAAACAAGAATTCGTTATTCTTAAGGAAAATTTTCCGAACCTCGGGAAAGAGAAGTGTTGGTTAATGAGAATTGGGTTCTCGAATTTGTTATTTGAGACTTAGATAATTTATCGGAATTATGGAATATTATTTTCGGATTTGGTCACGTGGGGCCCACCCGAGAAATTTTACGTTTTTGTGGGGCCCACAAGGTTTTTGATATTTTGACCAATTATGGAAATTTCGGGAAACGAAATATTATGAACGAGGGAAACACGTGTCACCCTCCACATGGGCTTGTTGGTCGAATTGACCAAGTCAAGAAAGATAAGTGGAGCTTGATATAATTGACCACCATCCTAACCATCCATTTGGTTTCATCCAAACCCTTGATTGTAGTATATATCACATACTAGTAGCAAGTCAAAGTTAAACACTTAGAATTTTTTTGCAAAAACTTTGTGTGCTCTATGTGAGCTCTCGGCCAAGGCTCTTAGTTGGAGAGAAATATTTTGCAATCTTGCTTCGTAAATCCCAATAGTCAAACCCAAGATCCCTAAAGGTATTCTAAGGATATCTCAACATAAAAATCTCGGAAAAACTACGTTTTTACGTTAGTCGCAACATGAAAACCTAAGGGGGTTTTCATAGTTGGAGTTGGAAGTTGAAGAGGAGTTCTTCATAAGCTTCTAAGGGTTGCTTGGAGTGGATTGAAACGTAAAGAAGATGAGCTAAAATTGCTAAGGATCGATTTTTAATCTTGGATTGTATTTGGGCTTATTGAGGTAAAATCATCGTCTTACTATTGTAATTGAAGATTTCATGTTATGATAAGTTAGAAATGATCATGTGATATATAAAATGAAGATCTATTAATGTTATGGAATTTAGAAGCTCAACTCCGAGATTGGCATGTTAGTCATTAAGACTGTAAATCAATTTGGTCGATACTTATAATCGTCGCATGTTATATAAGAAAAGGGAATATAGTTGTTGTAATTGTTATGACTTATATAACATGTTGGAATAACGATTTGGATTAAAAAGGAATTGAAAAAGGTTTTTTGTCATATTGAATTGATAGTGGCCGAGAATGGCCCTAGAAATTGAAAGGAAATTGACATTGTTGTTGGCTTTGATTATAGCCGAGAATTTCCTTAATTATTGGACAGTTTTATATTAATTGTGGGGCAGAATTTTACACGTCCGGATAGGCGTGTAATTCCCTTTTTGGTTAGCTGATTTGTTGAGCCTTAAATGTGGCATATTGGTTGTTGATTTCGGGCCTTGAAAAAGGTGGAAAAGTACGTAGAAAAAAAGGAAGTGCTGCCCAATTTTCCATAGAATAGGAAGCTTTACACTTAGAATATTCTACATTAAAAGCTAGAAGTTGATAGCCGTATTATGGTCATTATAGGTTGACATTCTACGTGCGGCATATTCAACTTGGCAAGTGGATTAAGTCGGAGACGTATGCGGAACTTTCCCTATCTCTTGAGCATGAGTTGTATTAATGTATAGTACGGTAGACGTACAGGCTTTAAATGAATTCAGTTTCATTTTGATATCATTGACTTGGTTTAAAGTATGTAAGTTGGTTGAGTTGGAAAGTTAAACTCATATGATTTTTAAAGAATGCAATGCTTGGTTTAGAAAGACATAAAGTGTTATAATGGCTTTATGGGAAGTTAATTATAACGATTTTATGGGAAGTTAAATGAGTGGTTTACTCAAATGATTTAAACAAGGATAAATGACCTGGTTTTAAGAAAGACAACTTGATTTAAAAGCATAAGTTGCCTAAGTTTTGAAAGTAGAAGTCACTTGGTTTAAAAGTATTGAAATGAATTTCTAAAGGTGTAGTGACTTGTTTTGAAAAAGTAAGCATTCCTTGATACTAATGGTGTTAGTATCTTGAGGTTTTATATAAAAATGAGTCTTTTGAAAAGAATAGAAGTATGTGGTACGTTGGGGTAAATTTTCGGATTTTTCATGACATGTTAGTGCCTTAAGTTAAATAAAATGAGAGTGCATGCTAATTAAGTCTAATAAGAGTTAAGAGATTTCTTAACTTGCTTATGATATTTATGGTAGCCGGTTGTGCTTATGTTATGTGATTATGATAGCCGATTGTGCTTATGTTACGTGATTATGTTAGCCGGTTGTGCTTGTGATATATTATTCATTACGGGGTCATTCCCCGGGGCATGTTGCATTTGCATATTTCATGGATTTGCTCCCCACGATGCGAGGAAGTTACCTCATGTGAGTCCGTAGGGCTCATGCGGGTAACGATCCATGCAGGCGGACGATCTATGCGAGGAATTACCTCATACGAGTCTGCAGGGCTCATGCGGGTGAAACAGTCTCATGCAGGGCAGACCAGTCCTATGCGAGAAAATTACCTCATGCGGGTCCATACGGCCTATGCGGGTGAAATAGTCTCAGGAGTAGGATTGCATAATGATACTACGGGCGGATGACCCTAGGTTAATCATAAGCTTCCTGTTTTAAAACCGGCAAAGTTTATTCTTGTTCACTCTCTTTGTTAATAAGGCACAAGTGTACTGTTAATTTGGTTATCATACTTGTATCCAGCTTTATGTCTAGACTTATGATTTAAATTACAGTATTTTCAGTTCCCACCTCACTCTTAGGATCACTGTTCAGTTGTTGAAAAGCTCCATTACTCCGGAGGCTTATCTTTGGTTCAGATCCCTGGTATTGTCGGTTGTTGTACATTCAGGGGTATGGCGGGGCCCTGTCCCATCACAGTTGTTATGTCAAAACTCTTAGAGGTCTGTAGTCATATCTTGTGGGTCGGCTTGTAAAGAAAAAGGGATGTAACTGCTTTTGGCTATCTATATATATATCCAGGAGGGCAGCCTTACCGGCTAGTCTGTTGTTTACTTCATATTGATTTAAGTTATGTGTTTTATGTATGTTTCGCTGATTTTCTCTGATGGTTACCTGTAAGGGTGCCCAGGTAGGGCACCAGTCGCGGGCCCGGGGTCGGGTCGTGACAACTTTTCTGCATTGTTCATTATTTAATTTACTCCATCTGTCCCAAAACGATTGACCTAGTTTTCTTATTAGTTTGTCCCAAAAATATTGACACCTTTCTATATTTAAGAACAATTTAACTTTATGAGATCATCTACAACTAAATTTTTTAAAAGTCTTCCTTTATTTCATAAACGTCATGTTAAGTCAAACTAGGCCAATATTTTTGGCACAACGAGAGTATCTACTATCGATGGGGTTTACCTACGAGTTCAGGGTAGGTGGCCTCACTGGACAAATGAGATTTTGGGTCATGACAAAATAAAATAAGCAAATCACTCCTAAAATATGCAATGAACCTACTCGCTTACTCAAAACAATCATATGAGGTCATCTTGACCCGATGTTGACCACGGTCAATTCCAATTCTCTTAAAAGTCAAATTTCTAACCAAGAGTCCAAAATACCCCCCGAGTGTCTTGAAAACTGAACTAAAGGCTTGACTAAGCAATAAACCACATTCTAGACCTAATGGAATTGACAAAACATAGAAAAAGGCTCATTTACTCCCGATTTTGACTTGTTCAACTCAAATCCTTCCTTTAATGTATGAATTCTTAAAAATCCTCTTCCTTATTCAGAACTCACCCGATTCACTCAGGACTCATCCCAACTATCTACCTAAGTAAAAAATTGCATTCCAGATCCGGCGAAACCATTGGAATTTTATTCCGGATATATTTACCTAAAAGTCAAGTCTGAGTCAAACTTCCCAAACTTAGAAATTCAAAAACATCAAAATTAGATTAGTTTTCTTTTATTTCCATCCGATTACCTTAGGAATTGCACAACACATCCCCGTAAGTCAAATACAACATAAAGAAGCGAGGGGAAGGGTCATTTAAGAGAAAAATAGGCAAAATAACCAAAATGACTTAACGGGTCGTTACACTTTGTATGATATTTGAAACCTTTACACTTCCTTGAGATCATCAAGACATCTACTCAGATAATCCTTGGAATAACAAACAAACATAGTGAAATAGGATTCCCCTTCTTGATTCCCTTTATGTAACACCCTGATCCATAGCATGGGCATAAAATGACACTCGATGTCTGACTTCATGTGACCGAGAGAATCACATGACTTGCTGAGTCAATATGTGTATCAAAACTAGGTAATAATAATCATTTAAAACATATAAACCAAAATATTATAAATATAGTCTGAAACATAATAGTGGAAATATCTAAAACACATAATAAGTCTTAGTGACTAACATGACATGCTAAACTAGTCTATGAAATCTCTAAACATTAGTCTCACTGCAAAACTGTATACCAGGACAACGCCTTGGCATACCTTTATTGCATAACATGATATGTGAAATAAATAAACTAATACCCTGAATGAGATAGGGCTCACCAATAGCTGAGATGGTAGAAATACTAGTGCACTAATTTGTCATCCTAAAATTTCGTACCTTATTCGCTCCTAATCTTGTAATAAAAATATGAACTTTATGAAGAACTCCAGAAGATGAATTTTAATTTCTTAAATTGGGTTTTGTCGATAACCCTTGATGTAGGAGAATATTGGGAGGAGATGAACTTTGTGCTTGGGCTTGGAAGAATTGAAAAGAATTAAAAAGACTTAAATTGGGGGTTCTACAACGAGATTGTACGGCCCGTACAATTTGTACGGTGATAAGTATGGTTCGTACATAATTGTATATTCCATATAAAGTGGCCACCACTCGGTTCTCAATTCCAATGAGCATGAAAACTCGGGGGCATCCAACGGCATAAAAGTACGGTGTATATAACATTCTATGATGGAAATGACGGGATGTATAACTTGTATGGTATGTCAACGTATACCATATTTCATTGGTTTTCGACAAACTTTTTACAGTACAATTCTACAGCCCGTAAAACATTCTCTGATCTGTAGATTCCTAGTGTATAATAGGAATCACTTAACTGAAATTGGATTTTAACTTAACACTTCCCGTCTTGGTTTTCCAACTCCTAAATCATTAACAAGGCTTAGTTTGAAGGTACGAGGTGCTACAATATCTCCCACTTGTGATCATTCATCCTCAAATGATGGGTCATGGTTAAGGATGAGACTAGTCATGGCCTGAGTACTTAAACGAGAAGAAATGTGACATAGATCATATGGACTGAAATACCATTGTTACATAAAAACATGATCATAGGGGAATGAGACATGAGTAATGTATGTATGTATGTGAAACATGAGACATGGATACACACGGGACATGACATGAATACTGAAGGTATTTACCTTGTATGAATTCTTCTTGCTCCTCAATAAGTGCAGATAACTGGAATTCATGTCCTCTTCAGCTTCTCGCCTCCTCAACGTTCTAACTTCTCCACAATACTTTTCTGAGGCAACTTTCTTTGTCCTTAACTTGCAAACCTGACGATACAGAATAGTCACATGGACCTCTTCATAGGTTAGGCTATCCTTAATTGTGATAGATTTGGTAGAAACAACCAATGACGGGTCTCCCATACACTTTCTCAACATAGATACATGAAACACTAGGTGTGCAGAAATTATGTCTTGTGGAAATTCAACCTCATAATCCACTTGGACAATTCTTCACAGGATCCTATAAGGTCCGACATATCTAGGAGTAAGTTTCCCTTTATTTCCAAACCTCATTACACCCTTTATAGGTGAAACATTCAGAAATACCTAATCATCAACTTGAAACTCCAAGTCACTACGCCTCAAATTTAAATAGGACTTTTGGGGACTTTAAGTTGTTTTAAATGATCCTGAATTAACTTGACTTTCTCCATAACATGATAGACCAAGTTCGGCCCTAGCAACTTTGCTTCACCAACTTCGAACCAACCAATTGACGACCTACACCTTCACCCATACATAGCTTTGAATAGTGCTATCATGATACTATGATGGTAACATTTATTATAAGCAAATTCAATGAGAGAAAAGTGATCATCCCAATTACCTTTAAAATCTAGACCACATGTCATCAGCATATCCTCGAGTGTCAGAATAGTCTGCTCTGCTTGACCATCTATCTGAGGATGAAAAGTACTTCTGAGATTTACCTTGGTACCCAATCCTATCTGAAAAAACTTCTAAAATTATATTGTGAACTGAGCACCACGATCCGAAATAATGGACACTGGGTCCTATAAAGCTTGACAATTTCTCATATATACAATTTGGCATAATCTTTTGATAAATCTGTGGTCTTGACTGGTAAGAAGTGAGATGATTTAGTAAGTCAGTCCACTATCACCCAAATCTAATCATGTCTTTGGTATGAGCGAGTTAAACATGTTATGAAGTCCATGTTTATCATCTCTCATTTCCAAATAGAAATGTCAATGTTCTGAGCTGACCCACCAAGCCTCTGGTGCTCAACATTCACTTGTTGATAATTAGTACTCTTAGCTACAAAGTTTGCTACGTTCCTCTTCATGTCGTTCAACCAATAGATATCTTTAAGATCATGATACATCTTTATATAACCTTGGTGGATAGAATACCTGGAATTTTGCACTTCTGCCATAATTTACTCGTTGAGCCCATCCACATCTGGAACATACAAGTTGCCTCAGTACCTCAAAGTACAATCATCTCCCCATTGTTCAAAAGGTGTAGTCTAATGCTTATTAATACCCTATATCAGTTAGAGAAAATAGGGATCATTAAATTGATTTTCCTTCACTTAGGATACTAAGGAGGATTTAGACTTGTTGTGGATAATAACACTACAATCTTCAGAGTCCAAAAGTCAAACTCTTTATATGGCTAGTCGATGAACGTCCCTTGATATGGTCCTATTTATTTCTTTAACATGATCTAAGCTTCCTATGGATCACCGCCTAAGTTCATTGGCTACCATATTCACCTTCCCCATATGATAGAGAGAATCCATATTATAACCCTTTAAAAATTCAAGCCATCTTTTGTGTCTAAGATTCAACTCCCGTTGCTTGAAAATATACTAAAGAATCTTGTGATTGGTTAAAATGTTGACATGAAATCCAAACAAATAGTGGCACCATATCTTGAGTGTGAAAACCATGGCTGCCAATTCTAAATCATGAGTCAGATATTTTTACATGAGGTTTAAGTTGTATGGATGTATAAGCTATAACCTTACCATGATGTATTAGGACACATTCGAGACTAACTCTCGATGTGTCACAATACACTACGGACTCCGGCATATCTATCTAGCAGTGCTAGTCAGGTTAGCCGAGGGGGATCATAGTTGGATCATAATAACCATTAGTCTAGTCGTGGTGGATCCCAGTCAGGAAGAGATGGAGCTCGTTCAGGCTGAGGTGGCCAGCAAATTACTTAGTTTGATATGGGACACACTCACTGCTATTATTTGGAGTAGTCCCATGGTTGAGGCATTAGACGCAGTTATTACATGTATCATCTTAGTATGTCGTTGGTATGCTTTAGTGTTATTTGATCCAGTGTCTACATTCTCCTATGTGTCTTCCTACTTTTTTGATGATTTGGATATGTGGTGTGATCTTCTTGATCTCTCTATTCATATGGCCACACTAGTTGGTGATTATGTGATTGTAGAAATAGTTTATCGCATGTGTGTGGTTACTTTTTTAGGGTACAAACCCTAGGTAGATTTTGTCATTTAGACATGGTTGACTTTGATATTATTCTGGGGATGGATTGAATATCACCGTACCATGCGATTCTGGATTGTCATGCCAAGAAAGTCATGTTAGTTATGCCTGGTTTTCTGAGGTTAGAGTGGAGGGGCGCATTTGTACTTGCTACTAAGAAGATCATTTCCTTCATCTGTGCTAGGAAATTGGTAGATAAAGGTTTTTGGCGCATCTTGCTCATATTCAGGATACGAGTGTGGAGACTCCTTCCCTTGGGTCCGTTCCGTTAGTTAGTAAGTGTAAGGTTTTCTTACCAAGTATGCCACCAGACATGGATATTGGTTTGTGCATTGATCTTGAGCTAGGTACTCGACCTATTTCTATTCCCCCGTACCGTATAGCTCGAGTTGAGCTTAGAGAGGTAAAGGAGAAATTTTAGGACTTGTTGAGTAAGGGCTTCATCCGACCGAATGTATGCTCCTGTCTTATTTGTGAAAAATAAAGAGGGAACCATGCATATGTACATTGATTATAGGTAGTTGAACAAGGTCACTATTAGAAAGAAGTATCTGGTTCCTCATATTGATGACCTATGTCACGACCCGACCCCGGGCCCGCGACTGGTGCCCTACCTGGGCACCCTTACAGGTACACATCAGAGATAATCAGCGGAACATACATGAAACTGATAAAATAAAACAACAAGAATTTAAACAACAGGTTAGCCGATAAGGCCACCTCTCTAGACACATATACAAATACTTAAACAACCGCAGTTACATCCTTCTTTTTTTTACAAACTGACCCACAAGATATGACTACAGACCTCTAAGAATTACAACTGTGGCGGAACAGGGCCCCGCCATACCCCAGAATGGACATAATCTACAATATCAGGGAAACCATACCCAAAAGATAAGCCTCCGGAGTGAATGGAGCTTCTTCCCAAAAAAAACGAACAGAGATCACCAACATGTGTACCTAACACCTGCGGGCATAAACGCAGCCAGAAGGTCGGTCACAACAGTGCAAGTATGGAGCGAAACAAGGTACAATAACCAAATCATAACTGTATAACAAAAAGACAGGGGCAAGTATAAAATGTAATACCAGATCCTATCGTGCCATTTTAACTCCTGAAATCAATCGTATATTAACCGTTCTTTTCCTTCTTTCAATAAAAATTAACATTATATTCTTACGTACTTACTTTAAGGATTTATTCAAGTTTATCCACATAACTTACATATCTTACATAACATAATCCGGTCCATTATGGAGGGACTTCTTATTTGGGAGTTTACTTTGATTATCCATACGTGATAACGTAATCCGGCCCATTTGCGGGACACGGTGTACTGATGAATCATGTGACATAATCCGGCCCGCCTGTGGGGCTCGGTGTACTGTGGAATCATGTAGCATAATCCGGCCCGCCTGTGGAGCTCGGTGTAAGATGACGTAACCCGGCCTATGTGGAGGCTCGGAGTAATATGGTGTAATCCGGCCTATGTGTAGGCTCGGTGTATCTCATAACGTAATCCGGCCTATTTGTAGTCTCGGTGTATTTCGTAACATAATCCGGCCTATTTGTAGGCTCGGTGTGATTTTTCCTTACATAACATTTTTAAACCATCTTTTCACTTCTTCTTAAGTCATCATAACAACTTCTCATAAAGCTATTATAACAACCTTTCATTTTAGAGAACTTAAGACACTCTTATTCTTACAACATTAGGAAAACTAGACCCAAAAATACTACGTACATACATACTTAAAAAGAATCACAAAACTCCTTTCTTTTTAAAGCTCAAGTCACACACTCTTTTGGAAACCATCTTCTTAACTTTTGAAATAAATTAAGAAGCCATATTTTTTAAAAGTTTAGTCATTTCCACTCATAAAATCAAGGCTTATAGTATTAACCCCTCGTAGCATACACTCTTTAAAATCATATCGCTTAAAACTTCATAATCCTTGAAAGACAATCAAAGTTCATAGTCTTAAAACTTCATAACATACATTCTTTAAAGTCAATTTACTTATACTTAGAAAATCATATCATCAACACTTTAGAAATCAAGTCCCATAACTTGAAAAATAAAGTTTCATACACTCCCAAAACCATGTAACTTATTCTCTTTAAAACCATATAACTTCCACCTTTAAAATCAAACCCCTTTTCACATATAAATTCAAGTCATTTTAAACATAAAATCAACTTGCTTACTTTAAATAAATCAAGACACATAGCTTTAAATCAAATCTCATAACTTCCTAACTATTCTTACCAACATCTCCCATAAGACTTGATAAGGACTTAGGACAATTTAAACATACTCTTAACTTAGAATAAACAATGTGAATACTTCTTAACTTCTAAGAGTAGAAGGAATCATGAAATACTATCACATGGCTATTTCATACGTAGGAGCATGCCAAAGAAAGAAGAGGTTCACATACCTCGCGACGACTAGCGACAAGTTGCAAAATGCTCCCAAGTACTTTATCCTTGCTAGCTTTTCCACCCCTTCAAGTAGAACACGCTACTTGTAGTACTTCAACCTATAATGGCCATAATACGTCCATTAACCTCTAGCTTCAAACGTAGAATAATACTAAGTATTCGCTCTCTTAATCTACGGAAAATCGGGCAGCACCTCCTTTGTTTCTACATACTTTGCCATCTTTTTCAAGGCCGAATTCAATAACCAAACACGCCACATTTAAGGCTCAATACAACAACCAACCAAAGGGGATTACACTCCTTACAATACGTGTAAAATTCCGCCCCACAATTCATACTAAGTAGATCAAAAACCAAAGCCATTCTCGGCTACTACATACAACAACACAAGTCCTTTCCAATTCCTTTCAATCCATAATGTCGTCCTAACATGTTATATAGTCGCAAACAATTCAAACAACTATAATCCTTTCTTTATATAACAAGCGGCGATTAAAACTAGTAACCAATTTGAATTACAATCTTAGGGTTAATCATGCAAATTTCGGATTAGGGTTTCCAATATCCATAACACTTATCAAACTTCATAATATAAACCTCATGCTTGCTAATATCCATAGCTACAACAATAAGTAATCTTAATTACTAAAACAACAAGATTTGTTTACCTTTATAAGCCCTTATAAATTCCAATATTTAAAGTCGCTCCTTAGAAATTCTTAGCTCCTTTCCTTATGTTCCAATACGCTCCAAGCACTCCTTATAAACTCATGAAGAACTCCTCTTCAAGTTCCATCTTCAAAGTTGAAGAACACCTTAGGGTTTCGCCTTGCGACTAACGTAAAAACGTCGTTTTTCCGAGATCTTTCTATTGAGATATCCTTACAATACCCTTAGGGACCTTGGGTTAAAGTCTTGTGAACAATGGAACAAAATTACAAAATTTTCTTGTGGGAAAAACCTTGAACCCGTGAGCTTCCTAAAGGGAACAAGAAATGTTGTGATTTTTCTAAGTGTTGAAGACAAGTCTTGCACTAGTGTAGTGTATATATAACACAATGGAGGGCTTAGATTACAACAAATGTGAGGCTAGGATGAAGATCATTAATTAATTAGCCAAGTGGACAAGTTGACTTGGTCAATTTTCTCAAGTTTTGAAGACTTAATCTTCCACATAGGTCAAAGACCATACTACCCTTGTATTATTTCGTCCAAGACCATTGGGGGTGCCATGTGTCACCCTCCCATTCGTCCATAAAATTTCGTAACCCTCGTGGGCCCCACAAAACGTAAAATTTCTCGGGTGGGCCCCACGTGACCAAATCCGTAAAAAAAATAATCCATAAAGATAATAAGTTCCATATTCTTCAAATAATACATTTTGAGAATCCAATTCTCATCAACGAACATTTTTCCTTTCCGACGTTCGAAAAAAATTTCCGTCGGAAAAATAATTCTTCCTTTCGTACCAATTTTCAAGTCTTGAGTTCTTGCGTCTATTCTCGTATACTTGTCCTGAAATTCCAGGGTGTAA
Organism: Przewalskia tangutica; assembly: GCA_029844215.1. Taxonomy (NCBI): domain Eukaryota; kingdom Viridiplantae; phylum Streptophyta; class Magnoliopsida; order Solanales; family Solanaceae; genus Przewalskia; species Przewalskia tangutica. Next base: position 120,606,626 of record CM056720.1, read on the forward strand.
CAACCTATTCGACCAACATTTTAGTTCTTCGGTGTTTTCAAAGATTGGTTTAAGGTCTGGGTATCACCATTTGAATATTTGGGCAGAAGATGTTCCCAAGACCACTTTTCGAACTCGTTATGGTCATTCCGAGTTCTTAGTGATTTCATTTGGGCTTACTAATTCCCTTGCAGTGTAATGAACTTGATGAATGAGATATTTAAGTTGTATTTGGATTCTTTTGTGATTATGTTCATTGATAACATCTTGATTTATTTGAAGAGTCGAGCAAACTATGAGCAATATGTGAGAGTGGTTCTTGAGATTTTTGTTATACCCCGTATTTCCAGAGTATGTACGTAATGGCGTACGTACAAAAGTTTAGCCTTAGTTAGGCATAGGGGGGACGAAAAATTGTGCACACCTATCAAAAAGAATCGTTTTCCGACGAAACGTTTTCCAAACTTTGCGTAGGGAAAATTCCGGCTATGTCATTTATTATTTTTGTGGATTTTTCCGAGAGATGAAATATTTTGGACCAACGAGAGGGTGTGGACGGCAAAGGGCTTGCCTTGGCACGTTTTTTGTGCTAAGTTTTTAGTCAAGGAGTTGGTAGGATATTTGTGTAGTAGATGGATAAGGACACTTGCCTAAATCTCCACCTTACACTTGCCTACCATTTGGCTTCATCTTGGCCCTTGAAGGCCCTATAAATACCCCCCTAAGTTGAAGAAGTTCTTCATCCACAAATTATCTTCCAAGTCTCAAAATCCCCCTTCTCCCTTAAGAGCTCTCGTCCAAAGCTCTCTTTCCCTCCAAAAGAGCTCAGCCAAACACCCTCTCCTCCCCTTCCTTGTAGTCTCGGCAAACCTCCCCTCTTGGTAGAAATACTCTCGAGGGTTGTTACTATCCCCAAAAATACCTTAGCCAATCCCTTGTAGTATTTCCAAAGTTACCTCTATACTTAGAGTCCGAAAAATACTACTATACTTCCTTTAGCCACTAAAAGAAACCCTAGGAGAAACTTCATTGTTGGTTGAAGTTGTAAGTAAAAGTTGTGTAGAAACTTCTAAGGGTTTCTTGGAGCGGATTGGAGCGTTCAGATTATGAGATAAACCTTGCTCAGGATCGACATTTATACTTGGATGATATTGGGCTTATAGAGGTAAATAATCTTATCCTTCTATTGTAATTAGAGAATACATACTGTAGAAGTATAGAAATAAGTATAAAACACATAGAAGGATATTAAAAAAGAGTATTGAACTGTAATTGCACTGAAGGATAATACAGAAGAGTATTGAACTGAAATCACATCAGAAGTTTAATAAAGAAGAATTGAACTGTACTTACATATGATTGTATTTACAGTAGACTTGTGTAGCTTGACGGGTAGGGAAGTGCTGCCCAAATTTCCGTAGAATAAAGAACCCTCTGCTTAGAATAGTCTACAAAGTAGTCTAGACATTGATAGACGTACCTGACTATTATAGGTTGATTCTCTGCGCGCGACATATTCGACTTGGCAGGAGGATTTCGCCGAGGAGGTATGTGATTCTCCCTATACTCTTGAGCATGATATTTTAAAATATATATATAGTACGGTAGACGTACGTGTGTTAACTGGACGTAGTTTTACGGCAATGTCTTTTGACTTAAGCCTGAATAATAAGAATCTTAAAGTCTTTTCAAAAGAATTATAAATCATTTTTGAAAGAAGAAGAATATTTGTTTTTAAAACAAAAAGCTTAAGAGTTATACTAGCTTTATGGGAAGTTAGGTATAACGACTTAAGAAAGATAAAAGTAACAGTTTACTTATGTGTTTATGAAAGACTTGTATTGATTCTGGAAAGTATAATAAGATGGTTTGTTGAGTAGATATATTGTGATGCTATGTGTGTTAGTATCTTGTAAACGTTTGTATAAAGAGGTTATTCTTATTGTGCTTATGTTGTTTAACGATAAGCTGTTACGTTAGTATTATATCACTCACCTCTTGACATGATACCGGGGGTTAAGCTGCCCTCCGATGCGGGGTATAACTCAGGCAGTCTGTGTGACTATGATTCGAGAATACCTCATGCGGGTCCCGGGGGCCTATGCGGAGCTACGAGAGTTCCAGGTTAGTGTGCGGTCCTTGTGGCCATGCGGTTCATGTGGCCGTGCGGACTACGAGTCGGGGCGATGCAGGAGTAGCTACCCTCGATGCGGGAATACCTCATGCGGGCCTACGTGAGTGGCCCATGCGGATGCGGAGTCGAGATTAGGCATGTAATGATACTATGGGCGATTGGCCTTGCTTCGATCATTCGCAGCCTAGAAAGAGACCTGTTACAGTTTACCTCTTATTGCTCTTGTTTGTGATGTGGCACTATGTGCGGTTACCTTGTTTGTTTCGTACATATTTGTAAAACTGGTTTTAAATTGATATGATTTCATTTAAGTACTTTACAGTTTCACATACTTGGTACCTGTTATCGACCTCCTGGGCTGCGTTCATGCCGCAGTAAGAGCGGCAGTGCTAGATCCGCATCCTTAGGATCCTTGCTTTGGTGTCAGGAGCTCCATCTTCTCCGGAGGCTCGACTTTTGGTATGGTTCTCCCTGATGTTGTAGATATATGTACATTCAGGGTATGGCGGGGCCCTGTCCCGCCATAGTTGTTTACATTCCTAGAGGTCTGTAGTCATGTTGTAAAGTTGGGATGTAACTGTTCACTCTTTATAGATATATGCCGAAAGGCGACTTTTCTCAGATAAACTGTGTCTCAATTTACAATTATTTCATGTCTTGTTTTTATATTCCGCTGATTACTCTGATGTATGTCTACTTGGATGCCCCGGTAAGGCACCAGTCACGGGCCCCGGAACGGGTCGTGACAAAAGTGGTATCAGAGCAGTTAATCCTCGGAAAGTGTCTACAGACCGTATCTAGTAGAGTCTTGATTATCGGTATGTTGTGCACCATACCAATAATCAGGAGGCTATATGATATTTAGGATTGGTTTCCATTCTTCTCACTCTGAGATCGTGCCTTAGAGCTGTGTTATAAGTTGGACCCCTCTAACGTATTCCTTTTAGAATGCTGATTATGCCTCCACGTAAGGCAACCCGGGCGTATGGCAAGAGGCAGTAGGAGCCGCTAGTAGGACACCGAGAGTCACGAGGCTCGTGCCCGATCTATACCGAGACGGCGAGTTCCATGATGCCGCCGGCCCAAAGAGACCACGATACCGCCTCCCACACGCGGCTGAGGCGAGAGGAGTTAGGTACGAGATGGCTTGATTATTGGCCGTGATTGTGGCCGATACGAGGATAAATTTGGATGCGTGATACAGTTCAGCCTGTACCGTGGTTCACCCGAGATCGAATAGTTTGAGGCTTCGGATTTTCCGAGTTGTAGTCCGCCGAGTTCTACGGTCGAGGCTCGAGGATGATCCGCAGGAGTTCATCCGATTCTGAAGATCATGCGGTGATCAAGGCTTGAGACCAAGTCCGTGATCTTCGGTTCACAGGTCGCGTGATACCGCGATCGATTGGTTTGATTCGTGAGTTATCGGGAGAGCACGCGTCCCCTACTTGGAACGAGTTCTGGAGGCCTTTCTCACTCACTTGCCTCGCGGATGAGGAGGGCACGCGGGTGATTTTTGTTCTTTGAGACAGATAGGGCCACGCTAGGAGTACAACGTTGAGTTCGATTCGTTGGCTCGATATGTCCCTGCGTTGGTAGAAGATATGGAGGACAGGGTGCATCGCTACGTCACCGGGCTAGATGATTATATGGACGAGTCTTGTGCAGGTGTGGCTCTTCAGCCAGGCATGGACATTACCCGCATGCAGGCTCATGCACTTGGATGCGGGCGTAGAGCGGAGTTGTGACGGCCGAGAAGAAGGCCCCAGGCAGCGGTCTTTTGGTAGCTATCGGGGTGGGCGGCCTCAGTAGCTTCAGATTTGCACCACGGCGGCTCGAGCACTCACCTGCGTCCTCGGGGCGGCCTGTGATATTCGAGGGCAGACCAGGGCCCCGTGACTTCAGACGTCCAGAGTAGCAGAGGTGCTAGCCGATCGGGACCACCCCATCAGTGTGGCCGATACGGTAGATCCCATTACGGAATTGTGGTACTGCTCCGAGAGTTTGTTCTGATTGCGGTCGGTCACTTTGCGAGAGCCTGTCAGGCCAAGGCGGCACGAGGGTAGGGTCACTACTGTGGTCTTTCGCGGGTCTTCATCTCCTACGATTACTCGCCCCGGGCGTGGTACTCGAGGGGCCAACAGTGTGGCAGGTCGTGGTGCAGTCCCGATTCTAGCGGTCCTCGAATCGCATATATGCCTTGTCCAGCGGGACAAGAGGCCTCACTTGATGTCGCCAGTACTTTATCGGTTCGTGTTGTGGCGTGTATGCCTTGATAGATCCGGGTTCTACTGTCTCCATATATCTCCCTTGTTGCTAGTAGGATAGGGATAGAGCACGAGTTCATAGACCACTTTCGAGGTAGCTACGCCAAATGGGTGATTCGGTGGTAGCTCGGCGGGTATATAGGGCTTGTCGGTGACCTTATGCGATCGTCGGACCTGGCCGACTTGATAGAGCTGGACATGACTGATTTCGACGTGATCATGGGCATGGATTGGCTAGCTTCTTGCTATGCCAATGTAGACTGCAGGAGAGAGTGGTACGGTTCGGTTTCTGGGAGCCGGTTATTGAGTGGGAGGGGAACACTGTATCGCCAAGGGGTAGGTTTATTTCCTACCTCAAGGCTAGGAAGATGGTGCAGAAGGGGTATATCTACCATCTCGTTCAGGTGTTTGATCACGAGGTCGCAGCGGTGCATTTTCATCGATTCCGAGAGTCGAGAGTTCCCGGGCGTGTTTCGGATGACCTCCGAATCCCTCCCGAGAGGCGAATAGAGTTTTGTATCGATGTCTTTGCGGACACTCGGCCTATTTCCATTCCACCATACAGAATGGCACCTGCCGAGTTGAGAGAGTTGAAGGACCAGATGAGAGATTTGCTGGAGAAGGGCTTCATCAAGTGTCACGACCCGTTCCGGGGCCCGTGACTGGTGCCTTACCCGGGCACCCAAGTAGTCATACATCAGAGAAATCAGCGGAAAAATAAAACAACCAAAATATGAAACAAAGATAAATAAGACACGATTTAGGAAAAGTTGCCTTTTCGGCATATATGTATATAAGTACCCCAAAATGAGCGATTACATCCCAACCTTACAACAGGTCTACAGACCTGCAGAGTTTAAAACAACAATGGCGGAGCGGGGCCCGCGTACCTGAATACAAATATCTACAACGGCAGTGGACCATACCAAAATGCTAAGCTTAGGAGAAACGGAGCTTTCCCAACGAAACGGTGATCCTAGAACGGATCAACGGTAGGAGTACCTTACTGCGGCATGAACGGCCCAGAAGGAGGTCGACAACAGTACCAAGTATGTGGCGAAAATCGTAAATGAAATCATATTAGTCTATATAAAGCGGGAGACATGTATGATAACCAAAACTACGATTCATGATAAATAAACAGTCATGTCAAGTCGTGGACTCACGCCTCAAAGTCATCATAAAACCGTGCGGGGTAAATGCGAGGGCATAGCCGACTACTAAAACCCCGATAACAAGGGGCGTAAATCGTATCATGAGATCTGTCTGCGTCACATGATCAAGCCGCCACTCGCGCGATGTATCTAATATGCGCGTCTAGCCTGGAACTTTCAGTAGCTCGCACGGGCCACTCCAATGGCCCGCATGAGGTATTCCCGCATCGAGGTAGCTACTCCCGGCGGCGTCTGGACTCGCCCGTCGCGTAGCCACAAAGACCGCGTGACCACAAGGGCGCGTACTAACACGGAACTCCGTAGCTCGCGATAGGCCATCTGGACTGCATAAGGTATTCTCGAATCATAGGTCACTAGACCGCTGAGTCTACCCGCATCGGAGGGCGGCTTAACCGGAATCATGAGTGATATAATATCAACATAGCTTTATCGTTAAATAATCTAAGCAAAATAAGGAAAACCCTCACACAAACATCACAAGATACTAACTCACGTAGCATCCTAACATGTTTACTTATCAAGTCAACAAGAAAGTATTACAAGACTATCACAAATCAATACAATCAAGTTATTCACACAAGGTACTTTCTACATTATTCTAACAAGTTCGGGTTTTTAGCCCCAAAGTACTTTATGTATTACTCTTTTAAAAGATCCGTTTCTTTCACAAAAGTCACACAATACGTAGTATACAAATAGAGTGATTATCTTTTGAAGTAAATCAACACATTTCTCTTTGTAAAATCAAGTAACAACATTCTTTTCCCAACGCTTAAGTTTGCCTAATTTCAATTACTCAAGTTTCATTTTGAAAGGTTTCGTAGTTTATAGCTTTAATCCTTTAAAACAATTTGAGAAACATATACCCTAAGTGTGAGTAGGTTATTATTATTCGTAACAATCTTATTACAGTGACCATGATCTAGTAAATGTAATATCATTTTGTCTCATCTTAGCTCTATGCAGATGGAAGTTTCTCTTGGTTTTAATAATACTTTATTAGTCAAAATATTTCCCTTTATTAGCGGCTTTGTGGTTTGTTCGACATTTATTCGATCGGTAAAACATCATTCCTTTTGAAAACCAAAAATACTATTTACTCACGAATGAGGTTTCACACTTTTTAACAAAATTCATATTAGTATAATAAGTCAAGTCTCTTATTTCCTTAAATCAATATCGTTCTTTTTATCACTCTTAAGCCGTTATACCTAACTTCCCATAAAGCTAGTATAACTCTTAAGCTTTTAAAACCAAGTGTTACTCTTCTTTCAAAAAGGTTTCTTAATTCTTTTGAACTACTTCAGATTCTTTTTATTCAGGCTTAAGTCAGAAGACATTGTCGTAATTATTATTCAGGCTTAAGTCCGAAGACATTGCCGTAATTATTATTCAGGCTTAAGTCCGAAGACATTGCCGTAATTATTATTCAGTTAACACACGTACGTCTACCGTACTATATACATATTTATTTAAAATATCATGCTCAAGAGTATAGGAAGAATCACATACCTTCTCGTGAAATCCACCGCCAAGTTGAATATGTCGCACGAGAGAATCGACTATAACGATCAAATCGTCTATCAGCGTCGGTATCTTGTACAAAGCTCTGCGGAGGTTCGTTATTCTATAGACATTTGGGCAGCACTTCCTACGGTGAGCTACTCAAGTCTCATTGTGAAAACAGTCATGTAAGTCTGGTTCTATTATTCATCTTTTAAACCCTTCTACTGTGATAACAGTTCAATTCGATTCGTAATATCCTTCTAAGTATTTAATACTTATTCCTATACTTCTACAGTATATATACTCTAATTACAAAGGAGGATAAGGTTATTTACCTCGGTAAGCCCAATAATATCCTAGACAAAAGTCGCGCCTGAGCAAGGTTTAGCTCCTAAGTTGTGCGCTCCGGTAGCTCGAGAGCCTTAGAAGTTCTTCAAAACTTCTACTAAGGACTAAGGGATTTGGGCTAGGGTATTTTGGGCATTATAACAATACTAGAAGGCAACTTTTCAACCAAGGGAGGGGGTAGGTTTGGCTAGGCTAGGGGTTGCTGCGGCCAGAGCTTCTCAAAGGGAGGGTGTGTTTGGACGAAAACAACAAGAGGGAGAGGGAGGATTTGAGACTTAGAAAGATTGCTCGATTTAGGATGAAATAACTCTTGACAAGGGGTATTTATAGGTCAAGGGATGTGACCAAGGCCAAGATGGTGCCAAGTGCAAGGCAAGTGTAGGGTGAGGATTTAGGCAAGTGTCCTCGGCCAACTTGCACACAAAATATCCTACCAACTACATGACAAGAATGGCCATCCATTCGCCCTAATGCGTGACAAGTCCACCAATGAGAGGGTGACAAGTGTCGCCTCTCGTTGGTCCAAAGTGTTTCGTCTCTCGGAAAAATCCGCAAAAATTAGAAATGACTTAGCCGTATTTTATCCTACGCTTGTTTAGTAAAATGTTTCGTCGGAAAACGACTCTAAGCGGGTGTTGTGCACAAAGTGAAATCGTCCACGCCAACTAGGGGTGACACGTGTCGCCTCCTACACCGTCAACATATTTCATCTTGAAAATATCCACAATGGCCAAAATCTTGAAAACAAAGTGGGCCCCAAAGCAGTAAATTTTCTCCGTGGGCCCACGTGACCATTTCGAAAATAAAATTCCATAATTCTCTAATATTCCAAGAAGTCGAATACCAAACTGGGAATCCAATTCCCGTTAACGAACCTTTTTCCTTCACAAAACCGGAAACTTTTCCGTGGAAAAATCACCTCGTTCTTCCTTTCCAATTTCAATGTCGTAAATGCGTCGTCCTCGCATACATACCGAAACTACGGGTATAACATTCTCCCCTCCTAGAAACATTCGTCGAATGTTCCTTCTAGGTATCAAAACAAGCGGCGCGAGATAGTCCTTGCTGCTATACTTACGGAAACATCCATGCCACACTGGCCACAACACAACAAACGCCTACTTATCTCCAAGTCCACGAGGAATCACCTCTATCACGGCTCTACTAGAGGCCTAAAAGATACTCCTTCGCACCTACTCTTTACAAACGAAATGATCACACCTATGCTAATACATGCTCGCTTCTTCCCATACCACTTTTGTCACTTTGCCTTACTCGTCGTACTTCTCGTACACTCGAACTCTTCCTTATCACTTACCATGTTTCGATGCGCTTCCCACCGACTGAGCTGCCAATGACCTCTTGGATAAGCTCCACCTATCCACGCCTGCGAACAAGTACGAACCAACTATCTGCACTTTGCTTACAGAATCGATCGATCGGAAATCTTACACTAGTGCTTACAAAAGGCTCCAAACGGCGACACCGAATACTGAAATGGTAGCTATATAATACATACTCAACAAGAGGCGAAGAGTCCTTCATACTAATCTCGAAATCCAACCACTAGCAGGGTGAATGCGACCGAGATTCACGAAGTTTCTAACCTTGCACGGTAACTCTTCCGGAAAAGAAACAGTAGTAGCTTGGACTCCCATCGACCATAAGGTGAAGGTAGGCACCCGTGTAGCCTTACAACCTTCTTGAAATAATCATCTCGCAACTTACTACCGAGTACGGTTTGACTAAAAGATAAGGCGGGTTGACCCATCGGCCCGACTCTGGTCGAACACATCCACAAACTCGTGCAATGGTTAACTAAACCCGGGCCAACACCCGTGACCTAACACAAAGCGGGACCACCACAAACTGACCCGTCACCAAACAGGCGTGGGTCGACCGCTCTGACGACTCGACCCGAACGCGGCGAAACACTAGCTCCCCGATCCGGAACAATCTCACCAATCACGTTACGAAAACCTAGCGGTATTCTAAGCTCAACCATCCTCTTTCGTTTCACAACACTCAGGGATTCATCCCATAAAAAAAATATCTCACGTATACTATGACTTCGATAAGGGTCAAACACGAAATAATTCTTTTACCAAAGATGGCCTCGCTTCTAAGGTCCTACGTAATATTCTAAGGCTCCACTCTTTCTGTCCCCCCAATCTTACCCGGTTAATTAATCAACAATTCTAATCACACTAACACCATGCTAACAGAAAACAATACTTAAGATATTTGCTACACATATAAATCTCTAAAGGGTTAAGGATATACCTGTATCTACGCGGCACTTCCCCGAGGTCGTCTAGTCAATCCCATACTTGCGCATGGTGGGAAGGTGATGAACTATCCACTGACCCCGAAGGCTGAGTCCTACATCCCCGCCAACTCTGGTTGGACAATTTCTCGCAAAATGGCCCTGCTGGCCGCAAACAAAACAAGCTGTCGCAGAAGCACGACACTCCCCACGATGACATCGACCACAACGGCCACACCGAGGTGGGGGTGGCCTCCCCTGGCTAACACCCCCTCCTCTCCGAACCACTGCATCCACAACTGATCTGGTAGGCTGAGTCTTCCTACTTGCATCCTTCCTCAGAACATTCTCGCCATATGGCTCGACGGCCGCAATAAAAACAAGCACCGATAAAAAGCGGCACTTCAGGGATGACGCTGCCCGCTGTGAACACTAAGGAAAATCAACTCGTGGAGGACACTCTGCACTGGCGGAGGCGCATGTCGAATCTGCTGCAGAGGCGGTTCGCCTCGAGAGTTACCACATGATCACGCCAATCGGGCCTCTTCTGCGATCTTGTTTAATCTGCCGATCTACCTCTCACTACGCACATAATCTGAACGCATGGCTTTGGCTCGTTCCTAATCAAGAGCTACTCCTCACAACCCTTCTTTAGATAAGCATCAATATCCTTGGTATCTGGTACATAAAATACTCTTTGTTGCCAAGTCCTCTTTGCAACAGGGCCGTCTCCTTCTAATCCATATTTTTCGCTTCCAGTCGTGGGCGAAGGTCCAGATGTCATGGCGCAGTAGGAATCGCTGCCTGGCGTAAACTCCGCACGGCGACGCCTGAGAACTCCCGCGTGAAGCATCACCCGGTGATGATTGGGCTGTGCCCTTCTAAATCTACTGTACTGCTCGCGGCTCATTTGCCTTGCCTCTGGGCGAGTTGCTGGCGGAGGCATCGGTAAAGGAAAGGAATACGTTAGAGGTCCAACTTATAACACAACTCTAAAGCACGATCTAAGAGTGAGAAGAATGGAAACCAATCCTAAAATCCTATAGCCTCACGATTATTGGTGTAGTGCATAACACACCGATAATCAAACTACTAGATACGATGCAGTAGACACTTTCCGAGGATTAATCGCTCGATACCACTTCACACGACTGTTCGGGGCGTGGATCGTGTATTACCCTGGCACCCAAGTAGTCATACATCAGAGAAATCAGCGGAAAATAAAACAACCAAAATATGAAACAGTATAAATAAGACACAGTTTCTGGGAAAAAGTTGCCTTTCGGCATATATGTATATAAGTACCCCAAAATGAACAGTTACATCCCAACCTTACAACAGGTCTACATACCTCTAAGAGTTTAAAACAACAATGGCGGGACAGGGCCCCGCCATACCCCTGAATACAAATATCTACAACGACAGGGGACCATACCAAAATGCTAAGCTTCCGGAGAAACGGAGCTTTCCCAACGCTGAAACGGTGATCCTAAGAGCTGGGATCAGCGGTAGGAGTACCTTTACCGTGGCATGAACGCAGCCGAAGGAGGTCAAGACAACAGTACAGTATGTGAAATGAAAATCGTAAATGAAATCATAGTAGTCTATATAAGCGGGAGACATGTATGATAACCAAAACTACGATTCGCGATAAATAAACAACATGTCAAGTCGTGGACTCACGCCTCAAAGTCATCATAAAACCGTGCACGGTAAATACGAGGCATAGCCGACTACTAAAAACCCCTGATAACAAGGGCGTAAAGCGTATCATGAGATCTGTCTAGGCCGTCACATGATCAAAGCCGCCACTCGCCGCGATCTAATGCGCGTCTAGCCCTGGAACTTTCCGTAGCTCCGCATGGGCCACTCCAATGGCCCGCATGAGGTATTCCCCGCATCGAGGGTAGCTACTCCCCGGCAGCGTCCTGGACTCGCCGTCCGCGTACGCGAAGACCGCGTGACCACAAGGGCGATACTAACACGGAACTCCCGTAGCTCCGCATAGGCCATACAGACCTGCATAAGGTATTCTCGAATCATAGGTCACTAGACCCGCCTGAGTCTACCCCGCATCGGAGGGCAGCTTAACCCCCGGAATCATGAGTGATATAATATCAACATGACAGTTTTATCGTTAAATAATCTAAGCATAATAAGGGAAAACCCCTCTACACAAACATCACAAGATACTAACTCACGTAGCATCCTAACATGTTTACTTATCAAGTCAACAAGAAAGTATTACAAGACTATCACAAATCAATACAATCAAGTTATTCACACAAGGTACTTTCTACATTATGCTAACAAGTTCGGGTTTTTAGCCCCAAAGTACTTTATGTATTACTCTTTTAAAAGATCCGTTTCTTTCACAAAAGTCACACAATACCCGTAGTATACAAATAGAGTGATTATCTTTTGAAGTAAATCAACACATTTCTCTTTGTAAAATCAAGTAACAACATTCTTTTCCCAACGCTTAAGTTTGCCTAATTTCAATTACTCAAGTTTCTCATTTTCGAAAGGTTTCGTAGTTCATAGCTTTAATCCTTTAAAACAATTTGAGAAACATATACCCTAAGTGTGAGTAGGTTATTATTATTCGTAACAATCTTATTACAATGACCATGATCTAGTAAATGTAATATCATTTTGTCTCATCTTAGCTCCTACGGATGAAAGTTTCTCTTGGTTTTAATAATACTTTATTAGTCAAAATATTTCCTTTATTAGCAGCTGTGGTTTGTTCGACATTTATTACGATCGGTAAAACATCATTCCTTTTGAAAACCAAAAATACTATTTACTCACGAATGAGGTTTCACACTTTTAACAAAATTCATATTAGTATAATAAGTCAAGTCTCTTATTTCCTTAAATCAATAAATCGTTCTTTTATCACTCTTAAGCCGTTATATCTAACTTCCCATAAAGCTAGTATAACTCTTAAGCTTTAAAACCAAGTGTTACTCTTCTTCAAAAAGGTTTCTTAATTCTTTTGAACTACTTGATTCTTTTTATTCGTGCTTAAGTCGTAAGACATTGCCGTAATTATTATTCAGCTTAAGTCAGAAGACATTGCGTAATTATTATTCGGCTTAAGTCAGAAGACATTGCCGTAATTATTATTCGATTAACACACGACGTCTACCGTACTATATACATATTTATTTAAAATATCATGCTCAAGAGTATAGGAAGAATCACATACCTTTCGGCGAAATCCACCGAGTTGAATATGTCGCGCAGAGAATCGACTATATGATCAAATACGCCTATCAACGTCGGTATCTTGTACAAAGCTCTGGCGAGGGTTCGTTATTCTATGGACATTTGGGCAGCACTTCCTACGGTGAGCTACCAGTCTCATCAGAAAACGATCCATGTAAGTACAGTTCTATTATTCATCTTTTAAACCGCCTACCGTGATAACATTCAATTATTCTTTAATATCCTTCTAAGTATTTAATACTTATTCCTATACTTCTACGGTATATATACTCTAATTACAAAGGAGGATAAGGTTATTTACCTCGGTAAGCCCAATAATATCCTAGATAAAAGTCGGCTGAGCAAGGTTTAGCTCCTAAGTCAGACTTCCGATAGCTCGAGAAAACCTTAGAAGTTCTTCACAACTTCTACTAAGGACTAAGGGATTTGGGCTAGGGTATTTTGGGCATTATAACAATACTAGAAGGCAACTTTTCAACCAAGGGAGGGTAGGTTTGGCTAGGCTAGGGGGTTGCTCTCGGCAGAGCTTCTCAAGGGAGGGTGTGTTTGGACGAAACAACAGAGGAGAGGGAGGATTTGAGACTTAGAAAGATTGCTCAATTTAGGATGAAATAACTCTTCAACAAGGGGTATTTATAGGTCAAGGATGGCCAACCAAGGGCCAAGATGGTGCCAAGTGCAAGGCAAGTGTAGGGTGAGGATTTAGGCAAGTGTCCTTGGCCAACTTGCACAAAATATCCTACCAACTACATGACAAGAATGGCCATCCATTCGGCCTAATGCCGTGACAAGTCCACTGATGAGAGGGTGACAAGTGTCGCCTCTCGTTGGTCCAAATGTTCGTCTCTCGGAAAAATCCGCAAAAATTAGAAATGACATAGCCGAATTTATCCTACGCGAGTTTAGTAAAACGTTTAGTCGAAAAATGACTCTAGCGGGTGTTGTGCACAAAGTGAAATCGTCCAAGCCAACTAGGGGTGACACGTGTCGCCCTCCTACACGTCAACATATTTCATCTTAGAAAATATCACAATGGCCAAAATCTTGAAAACAAAGTGGGCCCAAAAGCGTAAATTTTCTCCGTGGGCCCACGTGACCATTTCCAAAATAAAATTCCATAATTCTCTAATATTCCAAGAAGTCCGAATACCAAATCTGGGAATCCAATTCCCATTAACGAACCTTTTTCCTTCACAAAAACCGGAAACTTTTCCGTGGAAAAATCACCTCGTTCTTCTTTTCCAATTTCAATGTCGTATTCTCGTACGTACGTTCTCGCATACATACCCCGAAACTACGGGGTATAACATCAAGCCTAGTGTTTCTCCCTGGGGAGCGCCGGTATTGTTCGTGAAGAAGAAGGACGGGACGCTGCGCATGTGTGTTGATTACAGGCAGCTGAACAAGGTGACCATTAAACAGAATACCCCTTCCTGGATTGATGATTTGTTCGACCGATTGCGAGCGCGAGATGTTTCTCCAAGATTGATCTGCGATCGGGCTATCATCAGTGCGAGTCGAGAGGCGGATGTTCCTGGATCGCATTTGGACGATGCAGGCATTATGAGTTCCGGTCATGTCTTTCGGGTTGACGATGCTCCGTGGTATTCATGGATTTGATGAACCGAGTGTTCAAGCCATTTTGGACACGCGTTTTGTATAGTGTTCATTGATGATATCTTGGTTTATTCTCGCCAGAGCAGGATCACGCGAGCATTTGAGGACCGTCTTTGAGAGTTCTCCAGACCAGCGATTATACGCCAAGTTTTCCAAATGTGAGTTTTGGTTGGCTTGGTGGATTTTCTTGGGCATATTGCCGGGTGATGGCATTGGTGGATACGACCAAGATCGAGCGTCGAGTTGGCCTCGACCTACTACTCCGCAGTGCGCGATTTCGGGCCTTGCAGTTATTATCGGTTCGTAGAAGTTTGCTTCTATCTACGCCCATTGACTAGGCTGACTCAGAAGGCAGCTAAGTTTCAATGGACTGATGCTTGTGAGCAGGGTTTCCAGTTACTGAAGGAGAGACTGACGACCGCCCCCGTTCTTACTCTTCCAGAGGGTCCAGACGGCTATGTCGTGTATTGTGATGCGTCAGGCATCGGGTTGGGATGTGTGTTGATGCAGTAGGGCAAGGTTATAGCGTACGCATCCCGCTTAAGAAGCATGAGAGAACTACCCACCCATGATTTGGAGTTAGCGGCGGTGATTCACGCCTTGAAGATCCGGAGGCACTATTTGTATGGGGTTCGTGGATATTTATACGCACCACAAGAGCCTCGGTATATCTTCACGGAGGAGCCGAACTTACGGCGAGACGGTGGTTAGAGTTGCTTAAGGATTATGATGTCGATATCTGTACCACGGGAAGGCCAATGTTGTGGCGGATGCCCTTAGTCGTAGGTCGATGGGTAGCCTATCGGATGTGCGGCAGAGAGGAGGGCATGGTTCGCGATTTGCATCGATTAGCGAGCCTTGGTGTCCGTTTGATTGATTACGATAGCGATGGGGTTCGAGTTCGAGAGGTTGCGAGTCTTCCATCGTCGAGGAGGTGAAGAGGCAACGATTTGAGGATCCGATTTGACGCTGCCGTGATGACTCTTCGTGAGGAAGGGTCCGAGGTAGCACACGATGGGGTGCTAAGGTTCGAGGCGAGTTGTGTGTTCGGATATTGCGAGGACTTCGCAGGAGTTCTAGGGAAGCACACAGCGGCGTTACTTCATCCATCCGGTCAACCAAGATGTACCACGACCTCGGATCGTGTATTGGTGGGATGGCTTGAAGAGGACGTTGCGAGTTTGTGGCTCGATGCGTGTTGTCGGCGGTGAAGGTAGAGCACGAGGCCCGGTGGTTTGTTGCAGACGATAGAGATCCCGACCTGGAAGTGGGAGGTGATCAACATGGACATTATCACAGGATTACCTCGCACTCAGAGGAAGAATGATTCTATCTGGGTTATCGTCGGCAGGCTGACGAAATCAGCCCACTTTCTTCCCGTCAGGACGACTTTTTCGGCTGAGGATTATGCCAGACTTTACATCCGAGAGATCGTCGGACTGCATGGAGTCCCTATTTCGATCATATCGCATGAGGAGCCCGGTTCGGCTAACTTCGGAGGTCTTTCGAGAAGGGTTTAGGGACGCAGTGAGCTGAAAATCGCATTCCATCCACGCAGACGGACGGTGAGCGCACTATCCGGACTCTTGAGGATATCCGCGAGCTTTGTGTTATTGACTTCAGGGGTAGCTGGGAGGATCATTTGCCTCTAGTTGAGTTTGCGTATAATAATAGCTACCACTCCAGTATTCAGATGGCGCCTTATGAGGCCTTGTATGGGAGGAAGTGCAGATCGCCGATAGGTTGGTTCGATGTGGGCGAGGTGCAGTTAGTGGGACCAGATTTGGTGCAGCAGGCAGTGGATAAGGTGAAGCTTATCCAGAGGCGATTCTTGGCGGCTCGAGTCGGTAAGTCATACGCAGATCATCGCCGTCGGATCCGGAGTTTGAGGTTGATGATTGGGTTTTCCTGAAGGTGTCACCCATGAAGGGTGTGATGAGGTTCGGGAAGAAGGGGAAACTCAGCCCACTACATTGGGCCCTATCAGATTGTCCGCAGGGTAGGCAAGGTTGCCTATGAGTTGGGTCTGTCGTCCGATCCGAGCGAGACATCCGTTTTTCACGTTTCTATCTTTGAGGAGATGTATCGGATCCATCTAGAGTACACCCGATTGGCGATGTCCAGTGATCAGGGGTTATCGTATGAGAGATTCCATAGCGATAATTGATCGTCAGTTAGGCGTCTGCGGACCAGGGCGTGGCTTCCGTCAAAGTCTTGTGGCGGAACGAGCTCAGGGAGGAGATGACGTGGGAAGCTGAGAAGGACATGAGGCAGAAGTATCCTCACCTATTCCCCACACCTCCAGGTAACTCACTTTCCTACTTGTAAATTTTTCATTGTCATATTTGATTAAGTGTTGTATTGTGGCCATGTGTGGCATTTGCAAACTGTTTAAGTTATGAGGAACTTTATCGTTATCTGTCTTGGGAAGGAACATTCGGGACGAATGTTTTTAAGGAGGGGAGAATGTTATACCCCATATTTCCAGAGTATGTACGTAATGGCGTACGTACAAAAGTTTAGCCTTAGTTAGGCATAGGGGGGGACGAAAAATTGTGCACACCTATAAAAAAGAATCGTTTTCCGACGAAACGTTTTCCAAACTTTGCATAGGGAAAATTCCGGCTATGTCATTTATTATTTTTGCGGATTTTTCCGAGAGATGAAATATTTTGGACCAACGAGAGGGTGACACTTGTCACCCTCAAGTGGACGGCAAAGGGCTTGCCTTGGCACGTTTTTTGTGCTAAGTTTTTAGTCAAGTAGGATATTTGTGTAGTAGATGGATAAGGACACTTGCCTAAATCTTCACCTTACACTTGCCTACCACTTGGCTTCATCTTGGCCCTTGAAGGCCCTATAAATACCCCCCTAAGTTGAAGAAGTTCTTCATCCACAAATTATCTTCCAAGTCTCAAAATCCCCCTTCTCCCTTAAGAGCTCTCGTCCAAAGCTCTCTTTCCCCCCCCTCCAAAAGAGCCTAGCCGAAACACCCTCTCCCTCCCCCTTCCTTGTAGTCTCGGCAAACCTCCCCCCCCCCTCTTGGTAGAAATACTCTCCAAGGGTTGTTACTATCCCCAAAAATACCTTAGCCAATCCCTTGTAGTATTTCCAAAGTTACCTTTATACTTAGAGTCCGGAAAATACTACTATACTTCCTTTAGCCACTAAACGAAACCCTAGGAGAAACTTCATTGTTGGTTGAAGTTGTAAGTAGAAGTTGTGTAGAAACTTCTAAGTGTTTCTTGGAGCGGATTGGAGCGTTCAGATTAGGAGCTAAACCTTGCTCAGGATCGACATTTATACTTGGATGATATTGGGCTTATAGAGGTAAATAATCTTATCCTTCTGTTGTAATTAGAGAATACATAATGTAGAAGTATAGAAATAAGTATAAAACACATAGAAGGATATTAAAAAAGAGTATTGAACTGTAATTGCACTGAAGGATAATCTGTAGAGTATTATTGAAATCACATCAGAAGTTTAATAAAGAAGAATTGAACTGTACTTACATAGGACTGTATTTACAGTAGACTTGTGTAGCTTGACGGGTAGGGAAGTGCTGCCCAAATTTCCGTAGAATAAAGAACCCTCTGCTTAGAATAGTCTACAGAGTAGTCTAGACATTGATAGACGTACCTGACTATTATAGGTTGATTCTCTGCGCGCGACATATTCGACTTGGCAGGAGGATTTCGCCGAGGAGGTATGTGATTCTCCCTATACTCTTGAGCATGATATTTTAAAATATATATATAGTACGGTAGACGTACGTGTGTTAACTGGACGTAGTTTTACGGCAATGTCTTTTGACTTAAGCCTGAATAATAAGAATCTTAAAGTCTTTTCAAAAGAATTATAAATCATTTTTGAAAGAAGAAGAATATTTGTTTTTAAAACAAAAAGCTTAAGAGTTATACTAGCTTTATGGGAAGTTAGGTATAACGACTTAAGAAAGATAAAAGGAATGTGATTTACTTATGTGTTTATGAAAGACTTGTATTGATTCTGGAAAGTATAATAAGATGGTTTGTTGAGTAGATATATTGTGATGCTATGTGTGTTAGTATCTTGTAAACGTTTGTGTAAAGAGGTTATTCTTATTGTGCTTATGTTGTTTAACGATAAGCTGTTACGTTAGTATTATATCACTCACCTCGACATGATCTGGGGTTAAAGCGCCCTCCACGGGGTATAACTCGAGCGATCAGGTGACTATGATTCGAGAATACCTCACGCGGGTCCCGGGGCCTATGCGAGCTACGAGAGTTCAGGTTAGTGCGCGGTCCTTGTGGCCACGCGGTCTATGTGGCGTGCGGACTACGAGTCGGGGCGACGCCTTGAGTAGCTACCCTCGATCACGGGGAATACCTCACGCGGGCTCACGTGAGTGGTCTATGCGATGCGGAGTCGTGGATTAGGCATGCTTAATGATACTATGGCGATTGGCCTTGCCCGATCATTCGCGGCCTAGAAAGAGACATTCTGATTTACCTCTTATTGCTCTTGTTTGTGATGTGCACTATGCGATTACCTTGTTTGTTTCGTATTTGTAAAACGGTTTTAAATTGATATGATTTCATTTAAGTACTTTACGCTTTCACATACTGTACTGTTATCGACCTCCTTGGGCTGCGTTCATGCCGCAGTGGCAAGCAGTGCTAGCTAGATCCGCATCCTTAGGATCCTTTGCTTTGGTGTCGTGAGCTCCATCTTCTCCGAGGCTCGACTTTTGGTATAGTTCTCCCGATGTTGTAGATATATGTACATTCAGGGTATGGCGGGCCCCGTCCCGCCATAGTTGTTTACATTCCTGTGCAGTAGTCATGTTGTAAAGTTGGGATGTAACTGTTCACTCTTTATAGATATATGCCGAAAGGCGACTTTTCTCAGATAAACTGTGTCTCAATTTACAATTATTTCATGTCTTGTTTTTATATTCCGCTGATTACTCTGATGTATGTCTACTTGGATGCCCCGGTAAGGCACCAGTCACGGGCCCCGGAACGGGTCGTGACAATTTTAAAGGAGAAGTTATATGCTAAGTGCTCGAACTGTGAGTTTTGGTTTGACTCTGTAGCATTCTTGGGACACATGGTGTCCAAGGAGGGTATTATGGTTGATCCTAAGAAGATAGAGACAGTTAGGGACTGGCCTAGACTGACTTATGTGATAGAGATTCAGAGCTTTGTGGTTCTTGCTACCTGTTATCTCCAGTTTGTTAGGGAATTCTCTTATATTGCTTCTCATCTGACGCATTTGACTCAAAAAGAGGTACCATTCCATTAGTTCGATGAGTGTGAGGGGAGCTTTTAAAAGCTTAAGTCTCTTTTGACCACAACACCAATTTATTCCCTTTCGGTAGATGGGAAGGACTTTACCATATATTATGATGCTTTGAGGATCGGGTTGGGATGTGTATTGATGAAGGAGGGTAAGGTTATTGCATATGCATTGAGGCAGTTGAAGGTACATGAAAATAATTACCATTACTTAGAGTTGGACATCGTTGTGTTTGCTTTGAAGATTTTAAGGCATTATCTTTATGGTGTCCATTGTGAGGTGTATACCGACCACCACAATCTGCAACAT
The DNA here is from genome assembly GCA_029844215.1 of Przewalskia tangutica. Taxonomy (NCBI): domain Eukaryota; kingdom Viridiplantae; phylum Streptophyta; class Magnoliopsida; order Solanales; family Solanaceae; genus Przewalskia; species Przewalskia tangutica. The sequence continues at coordinate 120,626,744 of CM056720.1, forward strand.
GTGTTTAATCAGAGGGACTTAAATTCTAGGCAGCGTCGGTGGATAGAGTTTTTAAAAGATTATGAGATGACTATTTTGTATCATCTAGGCTAGGCCAATGTAGTGGTGGATTCCTTGAGTAAATTGGTCATCGGCATGGGGAGTTTATCTCATTTGATTATTTCTGAGCGTCCGTTGGAATGAAGGTATATTCTCTAGTCAACTGTTTCATGAGGTTTGATATTTGGATCCAGGTAGGATTCTAGCGTGTGTTGAGGTGAGGTCATCTCTATTGGATCAGATTTGGACCCACCAATATGATGATGTGAAGTTGTGCAAAATTCCGGATAAGGTGATGAGTGGTGAGTCCAAGGAGGCCATGATTGATGGTGAGGGGATGTTAAGGATCAAAGGTAGAATATGCATTCCTAGAGTTGGTGATTTGACTAGACTGATTATGGAGGAGGTTCATAGCTCTAGATATCATTTGGGTGCTACTAAGATGTACTATGACTTGAGACATCATTATTGGCGGGGAAGGATGAAGAGACACATTATTCATTTTGTGTCTCGGTGTCAAAATTGTCAACAAGTTAAGTATGAGTACCAGCGACCTGATGATATGTCTTAGAGGATACTCATTCCCAAGTGGAAGTGGGAGAGGATTTCCATGGATTTTGTTATTGGGTTGCCAAAGACTTTAGGTAGGTTTGATGTTATTTGGGTCATTGTTGATAGATTGACCAAGTCTGCGCATTTGATTCCGATCTAGACGACTTATAATGGATAAAAGTTGGCTAAGATATACATTTGAGAGATTGTGTTTCTTCATGGGGTTCCTATTTCTATCATCTCAGATCAGGGTACTTATTTTACTTCGCATTTATGGAAGACTTTGCAGAGAGAGTTGGGTACTCACTTGGATCTCAGTACAAATTTTCACTCTTAGACCCGATGATCAGTTTGAGCGGACTATTCAGGTATTGGGGGACATGTTATGAGCTTGCGTGCTTGATTATGACGGTCAATTGGACTAGTTATTACCTTTGGAAAAGTTTGCGTACAACAACAACTATCATTTCCATATTAATATGATACCATTCGAGGCTTTATATGGTAGGAGATGTCGATCTCTCATTGGTTGGTTTGATGCATTTGAGGTTCATCATTGGGGTACCAATTTATTGAGAGATTGCTTAAAGAAGGTGAAGACAATTATAGATCGAAAGGTTTGAGACATAGAGTTTATGCTTTGTGACAAGGTTCTTCTGAAGGTCTCACACATGAAGGGTGTAATTAGGTTCAACAAGAGAAGGAATTTGAGTCTGAGGTATATCGGACCTTTTGAGGTTCTTCAGCGGGTTGGGGAGGTGGAATAAGAGTTGACTCTGCTACCAGGTCTTTCAGGCGTCCATCCAGTCTCACATGTGTCCATGCTGAAGAACTATCATGCTGACGGTTCTTATATCATTCAGTTGGACTCTGTATTGTTAGATCAAAATTTTGAGTTCAAGGAGGAGCATGTGCATATTTTGGACAGGAATGTCAGGAAGTTGAGATCTAAGTCTATAGATTCCCTGAAGGTTCAGTGGAAGCATCGCCTTGTTGAGGAGGAGATAGAGTCCGACATGCCGAGCCAATATCCTGACTTTTTTACTACCTCTGGTACATTTCATTTTATGTTTCTCTCCGTTCGAGGATGAATGTTGTTTTAATTGGTATCTGATGTAATGACTCGTTCAATCATTTTTAGCTAAAGTCCCTTATGTGCCTAGTTTACTCTTTATGTGGTCTCTATGTGGGTTTTGTAACTGTCACGACCCGAACCCCGGGCCCGTGACTGGTGCCCTTCCTGTGCCCCTTTCTACCTAAATGACACAAGTAAACCGCGGAGCTAAATAACACCACATCTCTTCTTTTTTAAAAAACCGACGAACATGCAAAGGAAAAGCCGACAAGGCTGCCATATATAGATATATATATATATAATAAAAAAGCACTACACTATACACGAGTCCAATCCCACATATGAATACAGACCTCTAAGAGTTTTACTGAACTATGACGGGACAAGGCCCCGCCGTACCCATAACTGTACAAAAGCTTGTAATGAAGGATCTCTACCAAAATGATAAGCTCTCGAACAAATGAAGCTGTCCAAAAACTCTGAGCGAGGGTCCTACACTTGAAGATCACCAAACTGCGTACCTAAACCTGCGGCATGAACGCAGCCCCCGGGAGAAAGGGGGTCAGTACGAAGAATGTACCAAGTATATGAAACAATAAGTACTGTAAAAGAGATCACACATTCCAAATATAACAGAAAGCAAGTATGATAGCTCAAAACAACAACACACTGAACCTTGCAAACATAAGAGTAAATGCAATCATCTTTACCTTTTAAGTTATGTTTTAACAATGAGACTAACTGTTCCACTTTAAATCATGAACACACTACACCCTTTCATTAATGAAATCACTACCGTTTCAAAACATGAAGGTCGTGCCAGTGCCGGGGTCATCCACCCTCTGAATTATTATGCAACCTATCATAGGACTATTTCACCCGCATAGGTCATGTGGACCCACAATGAGCATCGGTACACGATACTCGCATCACGGATAGCTAGTACATGGATTATATCCCGGGATTTGAACCCGCCCGAGTCTTGCCGACCCGCCGTGAGTGTGTACCACTCACACCATGGGAGCTACTCCATGATATCTCTTGAACCATGTTGCCGGCGCTTTATGGAGGGACGCGGAGATGTGGAAATACGACACTTGCACGAATGTCTATATGAGCAACCCATATGCAAGCAAACCATCTTTGACCCTTATTTATAAAATGAATAAACCATCATTTTAGCAAATCAAGACAATTACCATGCCTTCCTTTTTAACAAACCAAGACAATTACCATGCCTTCCTTTTTAACAAACCAAGACAATTATCATGCCTTCCTTTTTAACAAACTAAGGGTAATTCTCATTTAAGCAAGCCAAAGTACTATCAAGGCACAATCAGTGTAATTCTCATTTAAGCAAGCCAAAGTACTATCAAGGCACAATTAGTGTAATTTTCATTTAAGCAAGCCAAAGTACTATCAAGGCACAAATAGAATAATTCTCTTTTAAGCAAGCCACTTCTATTTTTCAAATCAAACTACACTTTTAAAACTTCAACTCAAGGTTTTGAAATCAAGTAGCTTCTACTTTTAAATCTCAAGTAACTCATACCTTTAAAACAAGTTACTTCTCTTTAAATCATGTCATTTCTCCTCTTTTAAATCAATTAAGTAAATCACTCATTTGACTCCCCTAAAGTCGTTATAACTAACTTCTCATAAAGTCATTATAACAACCTTTAGGTTTTGAACTAAGGTACTATCTAAGAGATTAGGAACCACTTCCTTTTTAAGACTCTAAGTACTTCAAGTAAAACAACTTTCACCTTTAAAAATTCAAATATTATCAAGGGAATGGATTATAACAACTTCTAATTTAAACATCCAAAGTACAATCAAGGAATTATATAGAACAACTTCTATATTAGGCAATCCAAGTACAATCAAGGAAGTATAGAGAACAACTTCTATATTAGGCAATCCAAGTACAATCACGGGATAGATCATTTAAGGAGTAGGATTTACTTACTTTACAATAAGGAATCATGCTAGAAGAAGAGGAGATGGTTCACATACCTTTTCGGCTTAATCCACATGCTAAGTCGAATACGCTGCATGTAGAATTGTCAACCTATAATGACCACAACACGACTATCAACTTCTAGTTTCTAACGTAGAATGATACTAAGTATAAGGTCTCTTATTCTACGGAAAATTGGACAGCACTTCCTTTGTTTTTACGTACTTTTCTACCTTTTTCCAAGGCCCGAAATCAACAACCAATACGCCACATTTAAGGCATAACCAACAGCTAACCAAAGGGGATTACACGCCTAATATGACATGTAAAATTCTGCCCCACAATTCATATAAAACAGTCCAATATTTTTAAGGGCATTCGGCCACACAACAACAAATCCTAAGTCTTTCTCCTTAATTCCTTTTTATCCAATTCTCATTCCAACATGTTATGTAAGTTATACTAACTATCAACAACCATATTCCCTTTATTATATAACATGTAACAAGTGATAATACCAATAAGAATGATTAACAACTTCAATGGCTAACATGCCATGCCTCGGTTTCAACCCTCCAACATGGTCCAAACCTTTTTAAAACTTCATTCTTTATATCACAAGCTATCTATATATTACTACAACATGAAATCTTCAATCACCTTAAGAAGACAATGATCTTTACCTCAATATGCCCAAAATAATCCAAGCTTAAAAGTCGATCCTTAGCATATTCCTTGCTCCCATTCTTTACGTTCCAATCCGCAATATGCAACCACTATAAGCTTATAAAGAACTCCTCTTCAAGTTCCAACTCAAAATATGAAAAACACTTTAGGGTTTCAAGGTGCGACTAACGGTTCATCATAGTATTTCCAAGGTTTAAAGGGTTGGTTATGCTTAGTATACCACTAGGGATCTTAGGTTTGAATATGGGGATTTATCAACAAAGATTGAAGAATTTTCTCTTGGAAAAATCGGGCAAAGTCGGGAGCTCTTAGTGAGTGCACAATAAATTCTTGAAATAATCTAAGTGTGATGAAGTCTTGCACCTCAATGTGTATATAATATGCAACCAAGAGAGAGGATTAAAACAAGTGTAAGGTTGAGATTGTGGACAAATGTGTGTGGGTCCCACTTGTCCACTTGACCAACAAATATCAAGCCCACCTTTAGCAACTTGGCTACCCTTTTCTCGCCCAACATGGGCCCATGTGGGGGTGACACGTGTCGCCCTCCTATTGGTCCAAAATATTTCATCCTCCGAAATATCCATAATTGATCAAAATGTCGAAAACATTGTGGGCCCCACAAAACCGTAAAATTTCCCGGATGGGCCCCACATGACCAAATCCAAAAATAAAATTCGATAATTTCAATAAATTCCATAAGTCTCACTTATAAATTTTGAGAATCCAATTCCAATTAATAAACTTTTTCCTTCACGAGGTTCGGTTATTATTCCCTTAGGAAATAGAAATCTTTCATTCGTTCCATACTTAAAGTCTTGTTGTCCCACGTACGCTCTCGTATACATGTCTTGGAACTACGGGGTGTAACATTCTCCCTCCCTTAGAAACATTCATCCCGAATGTTCATAGTCGGTCTTCAAGCTATACAAACTTCGGCATAGTCTCCTTACTATGCCTATCAATCAATACTCCACAAGACCAACGATGCCACACACGACCACCATATATCATATGTATACATATCAATGGACCTTCCATCCGCGGTCCCTTCTCACAAAACTCGAAGGTTCCAGTCTTTTAAAAAACGGGACCTTTAGAGGTTCCTCCGTATTAGGGATGGCCCTGTCGTATTCTAAGTCATGGGACTAACACTATCTGAACCCTTCAGTCGGACTCCCACTCAGCTAACTGATGTTTTCCCTCGTGCTACTTCCCTTCTCTATCTCACTTAGTCAAATTACTAGTTGGGGCATGATCATATAATCTGCATAGCTTAGTTTACCAACCGGTGTAAACTCTAATACTAGTAGCATCTCAATCACGAGCACCTATGGACAGTGTTACTGAACCTAAGGCGTGTGTATCATCACTATTAACTCTCATTCATGGCCTAAAAAGATTCTCTTTACGCACCTTCATTACTCATAACTATAACTATATTAGTTCTTTTAACCCTTGTTCCTTCCTTTTCTTACTTGTCTTACTTTTCTCGTACTTTCAAACTTATTTTAGCACACGTACAAAATTTCAAATATTGTTTCTGTCCTCCAATCCTTGGAGTTACTACCCAAACTTGGCCATTATGTTGTTTGAATCTCCGTTAAGGCTCTTCTCGGCCCTCACGACCTAGTTCTGGTGGAACGCATCCACGAACTCGTACAATGATTAACTAGACTTGGGCCTCGCATCCTCGTGACCCTATCACATAGCGGGACCATTTCCAATTGGCACCACCTCAATCCATGCTACTGGTTGACCCGAATTTGGTCCACAACCCGACCCATTGTCACACTTAACTCTCATTCTTCGTCTGAAATAAATCTCTCTCCTATCCCAAGGTACTTCTCACCCTATCCTCCCATTCACTAGAGGTTTGCCACATAGGCCGAAGTATTTCTACTGTACATCCTCCACTATCGGTCTTTACACTATTATGGGGTAATTACAACTTGTGAACCCTACACAACTATAGTCTCAGTTCACTTTATCATTCTTGTCAACATTCTTCACTCTTCACCTTACTAATCAAAGTATCTCTAACTCTGGTGGTGCTATCAATTTACAACTACTAGCAACAAGGGAAATATATACGCTAGGGCGGAATCTGAATCTATCAATGCATGTATGACTCAAAAGAATCGAAATATACCTGTAACCCCATGCGATGTTGCCTCTTGATCCTGCCTAGTAGCCACGACATCTATGCGGTTCGAAGGACCGCCAGAACTATAAACTCCACCCTGACCTCTACCACGGCTGGCTGACATCTGAATACCCCGCCCTGGGGGGCGCACAACTGTAGAGGAAAAGGAACCAACCACCGACCTCATAGGCTGAGCCACCTCACCAGTGCTCTTTCTAAAAGGACATTCCCTCAGCATATGGCCCGGACAGACACAATAAAAACAAACACATGTGCCAAAATGACATTTCCCCAAATGACGCTTACTACATCGGAAACACTGAGGAATAAGTGGCCTCGACTGAGAAAATCCTCTGCTTCTCTGAAAACCTCGAACCCTGGACCTCGGACCGGCTCCTAAATACCTTGTGGGGTCTAATCTACCTCCTGTGAGCTGCGGGGGTATGTCCTGGGTAGGCTGGGAAGAATATCTCACTCGCTGATGAGACTGCTCGTCCAAAAACTCACCGAGATAACTAACTGGTCTAGCCCTCTTACGCTGATTTCTGTGTTGGCCCTCAACCTTCTGTACACCTGTATGTACTGGCCGAATAACCTCCTGCTGATGAAACTGCATCACCGTTATCTTGGTCAATAACATAACTGCTTCCCTTATGGCCCTATAGTCTTCCCCTAACTGAGAAACTGGAGGCTCTGGTGCTGGGGCCTCAAAACCTGGCGCAGAAGAACTCGCCGACTGCGGCACAATATCCGGTATATCCTGGGCATGAGCCCTATCAACTCTCTGAGTCTGACTGGTAGCTCCTGCTACCATTTTTCCCTTCTTGGAGGCATAGCTGTAACACAATAATACTCCAGAGAGGGATTATCTTAATAACACAGCTCTATGGCACGATCTCAGATTGAGAAGAATAGAAACCAAATCCTAAATGTCCTGTAGCCTCCTGTTTATGGGTGTGGCGCGCAACACAACGATAATCAAGGCTCTACTAGACACGATCTGTAGACATTCCGAGGATCGATCGCTCGATACCACTCACGTGACCCGAACCCACCATGATCGGTGCCCTACAGGCCCCTTTTCTACCTAAATGACACAAGTAAACCGCAGACTAAATAACGCGACATTTTTGTTTTTAAAAATCCGACGAACATGCAAAGGCAAAGCCGACAAGGCTGCCATATATATATATATAATAATAAAAAAGCACTACACTATACACGAGTCAAATCCCACATATGAATACAGACCTCTAAAAGTTTTACTGAACTATGATGGGACAAGGCCCCGCCGTACCCATAACTGTACAAAAGCATGTTTGAAGGATCTATACCAAAATGATAAGCTCTCGAACAAATGGAGCTGTCCAAAAACTCTGAGCAAGGGTCCTACACTTGCAGATCACCAAATTGCGTACCTAAACATGCGACATGAACGCAACCCCCCGGAGAAAGGGGGTCAGTACGAAAAATGTACCAAGTATATGAAATAATAAGTACTGTAAAGGAGATCACACAGTCCAAATATAACATGAAGCAAGTATGATAGCTCAAAACAACAGCACACTGAACCTTGCAAACATAAGAGTAAATGCAATCATCTTTACCTTTTAAGTTATGTTTTTAACAATGAGACTAATTGTTCCACTTTAAATCATGAACAAACTGCACTCTTTCATTAATGAAATCACTACCATTTCAAAACATGAAGGTCGTGCCAGTGCCAGGGTCATCCACCCTCTAAATTATTATGCAACCTATCATAGGACTATTTCACCCGCAAGAGACTATTTCACCCGCATAGGTCATGTGGACCCGCAATGAGCATCGGTACACGATACTCGCATCACGGATAGCTAGTCCATGGATTATATCCTAGGATTTGAACCGGCCCGAGTCTTGCCGACACGCCGTGAGTGTGTACCACTCACACCATGGGAGCTATCCATGATATCTCTTGAACCATGTTGCCGACCCTTTATGGAGGGACGCGGAGATGTGAAAATACGACACTTGCACGAATGTCTATATGAGACCATCTTTGACCCTTATTTATAAAATGAATAAACCATCATTTTAGCAAACCAAGACAATTATCATGCCTTCCTTTTTAACAAACCAAGACAATTACCATGCCTTCCTTTTTAACAAACTAAGGGTAATTCTCATTTAAGCAAGCCAAAGTACTATTAAGGCACAATTAGTGTAATTCTCATTTAAGCAAGCCAAAGTACTATCAAGGCACAATTAGTGTAATTCTCATTTAAGCAAGCCAAAGTACTATCAAGGCACAAATAGAATAATTCTCTTTTAAGCAAGACACTTCTATTTTTCAAATCAAACTACACTTTTAAAATTTCAACTCAAGGTTTTGAATTCAAGTAGCTTCTACTTTTAAATCCCAAGTAACTCATACCTTTAAGACAAGTTACTTCTCTTTAAATCATGTCATTTCTCCTCTTTTAAATCAATTAAGTAGATCACTATTTTGACTTCCCTAAAGCCGTTATAACTAACTTCCCATAAAGCCATTATAACAACCTTTAAGTTTTGGAACTAAGGTACTATCTAAGAGATTAGGAACCATTTTCTTTTTAAGACTCTAAGTACTTCAAGTAAAACAACTTTCACCTTTAAAAATCCAAATATTATCAAGGGAATGGATTATAACAACTTCTAATTTAAACATCCAAAGTACAATCAAGGAAGTATATAAAACAACTTCTATATTAGGCAATCCAAGTACAATCAAGGAAGTATATAGAACAACTTCTATATTTGGCAATCCAAGTACAATCACAGGATAGATCATTTAAGGAGTATGATTTACTTACTTTACAATAAGGAATCATGCTAGAAGAAGAGGAGATGGTTCACATATCTTTTCGGCTTAATCCACACGCTAAGTCGAATACGCCGCACGTAGAATTGTCAACCTATAATGACCACAACACGACTATCAACTTCTAGTTTCTAACGTAGAATGATACTAAGTATAAGGTCTCTTATTCTACGAAAAATTGGGAAGCACTTCCTTTGTTTCTACATACTTTTCCACCTTTTTCCAAGGCCCGAAATCAACAACCAATACGCCACATTTGAGGCACAACCAACAGCTAACCAAAGGGGATTACACGCTAATATGACGTGTAAAATTCTGCCCCACAATTCATATAAAACAGTCCAATATTTTTAAGGGCATTCGGCCACACAACAACAAATCCTAAGTCCTTCTCCTTAATTCTTTTTTATCCAATTCTCATTCCAACATGTTATATAAGTTATACTAACTATCAACAACCATATTTTTTTTATTATATAACATGTAACAAGTGATAATACCAATAAGAATGATTAACAACTTCAATGGCTAACATGCCATGCCTCGGTTTCAACCCTCCAACATGGTCCAAACCTTTTTAAAACTTCATTCCTTATATCACAATCTATCTATATATTACTACAACATGAAGTCTTCAATCACCTTAAGAAGACAACGATTCTTACCTCAATATGCCCAAAATAATCCAAGCTTAAAAGTCGATCCTTAGCATATTCCTTGCTCCCATTCTTTACGTTCCAATCCGCAATTTACAACCACTATAAGCTTATGAAGAGCTCATCTTCAAGTTCCAACTCAAAATATGAAGAACACTTTAGGGTTTCAAGGTGCGACTAACGGTTCATCATAGTATTTCTGAGGTTTAAAGGGTTGGTTATGCTTAGTATACCACTAGGGATCTTAGGTTTGAATATGGAGATTTATCAACAAAGATTGAAGAATTTTTCTCTTGGAAAAATAGGGCAAAGCCGAGAGCTCTTAGTAATAAGTTCTTGAAATAATCTAAGTGTGATGAAGTCTTGCACCTCAATGTGTATATAATATGCAACCAAGGGAGAGGATTAAAACAAGTGTAAGGTTGAGATTGTGGACAAGTGTGTGTGGGTCTCACTTGTCCACTTGGCCAACAAATATCAAGCCCACCTTTAGCCACTTGGCTACCCTTTTCTCGCCCAACATGGGCCCATGTGGGGGTGACACGTGTCGCCCTCCTATTGGTCCAAAATATTTCATCCTCCGAAATATCTATAATTGATCAAAATGTCAAAAACCTTGTGGGCCCCACAAAACCGTAAAATTTCTCGGGTGGGCCCCACATGACAAAAATAAAATTCTATAATTCCAATAAATTCCATAAGTCTCACTTAAAAAATTTGAGAATCCAATTCCAATTAATAAACTTTTTTCCTTCACGAGGTTCGGTTAATTTTTCCTTAGGAAAAAGAAATCTTTCATTCGTTCCATACTTAAAGTCTTGTTGTCCCATGTACGCTCTCGTATACATGTCTTGGAACTACGGGGTGTAACAGTAATGCACGGGATGGGTGGCACAGATCCTGAGGTCTATTTATATGAATTTCATATGAAAGACCCAAAACTAGAACCTTAAGTTCAAATAGTTTGACTCAATGTTGACTTTTGAGTAGATTGATTTGTTTTCGTTTCCTTCACTTCCAGTAGCTCTGAAGGGTCATTTATAACTTAGTCGAGTCATTAATTCACTTCCCGAGATAATCGAATGTATTTTGTGGCATTATTTGTAATATTTGGACTATTGTTTTTTGGATGATTATTTAAAAAATTATATCTTATCTTAGTTAAATGGGATGTTAGAGGTACGAGTGAGTTCGTAGAACCGTTTACCTAATACGAGCATGTATGGTTTGTGTCCAGGAGGTTTTGAGAGTGTTTCGGGTGTTAGATGGGAGTTTGGCTTTATTTCATGATTTTTGGTGTCTTGTGTCGGTCCTGACGACACCTGTGTCTGCTTCTCGCACAGACTCCTTCTTCCTCTTCTGCTCACAAACGTCTTCTTCTTCTCTTCTTCTACATCTTTTCTCCTTCTACTTCACAGATTGTGCGATCCTCAACATCAACTACAAGTAAAGATTGTGCATTGGAGCCCATTAGTGATTTGTAGAAACCTGTGCACTCCTCTTTAATAACATCTGGATCAAATAAGTCTAATACCAGATAGTGAGGTGACTTTTAGCATGAGTTTCTTTGTAGTTCTATCCTTGGACATATCTAAAAAGTACTTGTTATTCGAATCCCCTAGATTTATCAATCTGGCTCTGGACTTTTGCCTAAGTTCACTCTCTTCAATGCTAGACCATTTCTCTATACCTTGCAATGCTTACCTCTCTTAAGTAGTAGAAAATCAGTAGTTGACCTGACAATTTGATACTTTGTATTAAGAAGTCCATGTCTAGCTAGAGATAATTTAGTGGATATATTCTTGAATTCGTCATTGTTAAGAATCGTCAACACTTGTTTTAGTGCCTTAAGCTTGCCTCATATGTTGGTCATTTTCCCAGGTGCAACTTAATAATCCCAAACTGTTGTAACCAACTGCTGAAAGTTGTTGTGATCTGCTAAGATGTTAAAGAAATTAAAAGAAGACTTGACTGACCACTGGACATCCTCAACAGTTAAGAGAATTAGAGAATGATTAGATAAATTGGATAAGCCATACCTTGGATTAATCATTAGTAATTAAGGAGGGTATTTTTGAGCTAGTGGACTAACGTAAATGTCATTTTTGATCCAAAATGTAACAGATGGTAAAATTGACCTTTTTTAATAATAAAGGAATATTTTTGGCCCTTTATCCTTTAGATTATATTTTAGCCTGATAAGTCACGAAGCAAAATAACCCGACTTTATTGTTCCGTATTGTTAATGTTTTGCCATTCCTTCACGTACTGAAGCTGCTACTGGTTGGTGTTGAGAATATGGTCTGAATATAAATTTGTATAAGTGGATGATATGTGTATATGTGCTAACATCTTTCTTCTTTTCTAATCCTATAGAAACGGTATATATATGTATATCTTGTATATGTTGTGTGTATATACCATCACAGGTTGATGGGGAGCATTAACATTGCCGTAGGTCACTCGCGCTGAATAGATTATGTTTTGTGAAGAAAGGCAAAAAGGGAGAGAATGTTAATGTTAGGTTTTGTGTCATGACATTTTTCCTAACATATCATTTTCAGTACTAAGTTAAAATCAGAAAATGTTGGAACAAATGTCATGACATTCAGACCGACATTCTGGTAACAGTTTTGTCTTACTTCACTAGACAGAACCTAAAATCATGGAGTTTTACCACAACGGTAATTTTGACTTGGCAAGGAGTCTTTGAAGCAGATTGCAAACGAGGAAGACCAAGTCAAAGAGGTAGCTTAACTTAAGGAGCAAGACGTGAAGAAAAAGTCAAATCAGCTCATATTTTCATGCCTCAAGCTACTGCCTCACGTGCCCACCTTTTGCTCAACTTCCATAACGATTCATTGAGCTTTTCAAGGAGGACTCTCTACTATAAATAGAGAGGGCAGATCAGTGAATCGATATTCAGAATCAAAATGTAAAAATATCAAGAGGGCTCTCGGGATTTCTTCTCAGAAATCTGGATCACAAAATGTTGTCTGAGTTTGTGACAACATTCTGTCCGACATTACATTCGCTGTTTCAGATTCTAGATTAGCTTTGTATGGAGCGATTGTAATGAGATGTTGTGCACTTCTATTTAGATAGAATTTTCAGGCATAAGTCATCTGCGACTTAACCTTTTTTTTATTCCTTTTGTATTATCTTGTAATATTGTAAAAGAAGGAATATATTCAATATATATATATATACAATATATTTGGTCATTGACCATCATGAGTTATATCAATATATAACCTATGAAAATTAAACTGTGTTTTTTATTTATTTCCGCTGCACTTTAACTCTTCAAAGGTTTTATTCTGTTTTTACCGGAATGTTGTCAGTTGTGTCAAACGACATTTCTGCCGACATTCGCAAACTGTTCCAGCAATCGAATTGATTTTGCTTTCAGTTTGTTTTTATTATTCCATAGCATAACCTCTGGGACCCAACAAGTGGTATCAGAGTCAACACTTGATATAATAAGTGTTTGGTCCTATTATTCAAAGTTATGGATCCGGCTAATCTAAATATTTCTAAACTTTCCATTTTAAATGGAACAAAATGTACCTATTGAGGATTCACATACGTTCTCACATCAAATCAATTGATGTTATGGCATGGAGATCTATAACCAATTGATATGTTCAAATGTTGTCGCCGGATGAGGAAGGTGACATTCTTGTTAAACCTGAATCCAAATGGACGGCGGAAGAAACCAGTAATACTAGTTTTAATGAAAGGGTCTTAAATGAAATTTTTGGATGGGTTGATCTTTACATGTTCAAGCTCATTCAAAACTGTCCAACGGCTAAAGGATGCATGAGATACTTTACAAATTTATTGTGAGTGTAGCTCAAGTATTCGTCGAATAAAGCTACACATGATCATGAGCAAATATGAACATTTAAGGATGGAAGAAGCGGATGATATTAAATCTTATTTTGAAAGGCTCTCTGTTCTCTTCCTGAAAAGTTCAATTTAAAATTTTGTGTCATTGAAGAAGCTCACAATCTTGCTACTATAGACCTTCATACCTTGATGAATATTCTCAAAACCTATGAGATGAACATTGAGAATCAAAGGGAACTATAAGAGCAAGAATGTGGCACGTTAAGTTCAATCCTCAGAGAATCAAATCAGTGAAGAGGATGACAATCTTGAAGAACTTGGTGAAGGTGCTAATGTTGTCTTACTCACTCAAAAATACAATTTGAATGTGAGGAAGTTCAACAATGATAGAAATCAATCTAAATCTAAAAGGCATCAAAACCAAGACTTCAATCAAAAGTCCACCAAATTCCTTCCAAGTACTCAAAAAGAATGAGAAGATGAAGGAGATCAAGAAGTCAAATCACAAGAAATGATGGTCACTGTTTATGAACAGTTCCTGACTGAAAAATGAAAATGTCGTCTGTAATGTTGCCTCAGGTGTCACGACATTTTAGGCAACATCTGCAACGACATCTGCATCTCCAGCAACATCTGAAAGATATATATTCTTAACTATTCTGATGTTAATGCTTTAGTGATTTTATTTATAATGGTGAGGCTGAGAGTATGAATCAAGTTTAATGCAAAGATGACATGATTAATGAATTACAAAATATTTGTAAAACCTTAATCATAGAATCCAAACAACTTGAGACAAATGTAATATCTTTAACTCGTGGGAATGTAGATCTAAAAGGCACAATAACCCGACTAGAGGTTGCACTTACCAAATAGGATACTGCATTTGGTAAGATTTATGCAAAATTGGATTTAGCCAAAATAACCTTCCGTAAGATCTACTCATGGACTTCTAAATTGAATGAGATACTCAGTTTTTAGTAAACTTTCGCATGCAGGTATTGTGTACTAAAACTCTCTTAAAACAATATGTTCTAGTTTGTTTGACAAAAATGAGAAAATATGTTTTGTAAAAGAAAAATGATTATATAATAGATTCTCATATATGTCAAATGATATGAAGTTTGTGTGCCGTCATTGTAACTCCCCTGGTTGTTTTTTTTTAAAAAAAATGTACTGTTTTCAAATTTCAGAATTCTGTGAGCGAAATGTCTCCTAAAATGTTGTCCAACATTTCGGACAACATTTCTGAGCTGAGAGGTAAAAAATGTTTTAAAAAAAGAGTTTGGGTTCCCAAAATGGATGTATCTTATAATGTGCGATAACTACTTTAAGAACTAACATTTCAGGTTTTTGGTGCTTTGCGAGTAGATGTTCTCGTCACATGACAGGTATAAAGGAGTTTTCCAAAGAACTATGAGTCATTCAATGGAAGTAACATAATTTATGGAGGTGGCAGTAAAAGTAAAATAATTGGAAAAAGAATCCTGAATATTTCTGGATTTCCAACTCTAAGAAACGCCTTACACGATTGAAGGTTTAACGGCTAAATTGATGAGTCAATTGTGTAATGACAATCTGGAGGTAAAATTTAATGAGAATGCCTGAAAAGTTACGAATAAAGCAAATGAATGTGTCATGTCAGGTACTAGAACAAGTGATAATTGCTGTCTTGTTGCAAGACAAGAAACGTGCAATAATGTCAAGATCGACGACACAACACTATGACATCAAAAGTTGGGGCATGTCAACTACCGCAATCTGGAAAAATTGGTCTCATATGGAGCGGTTAGAGACATACCCAACTTCAGTCATAAAGGTAAAACAGTCTGTGCAGATTGTCTCAAAGGTATGCAAACCCATGTTTCCCATAATCTTGTCCAGAATGACGACAACATTCAGTCATGCTTACTGAGTGTAAAATCGAAGGATAAAAACTGTACAAGAGTCTACTGCTGAAGAACCAGATGTTGCCTCAAATGTTACCACATTCGGAGCAACATCTGAACCTAAATCAGAAACCACAAAGGGTGTGGATGAGGAGTCAAATGTTGAATTTCTAGATCAAAGGGACGCTCATCAAGGATTATGAAGAATCATCCAATATGTCAGGTGATAGGGGGAGTGTTTGAAGGAAGTAGAACAAGAAACCACTCAATTGCAAAAGGTATGTGTGTATGTCTACCATATACCAAGAGGTTAGTCTTTCTTGTTTTATATGTGCTCTATAACCTATGTTTAGTGTTTGGTGTATGTGCTCGAGTCCAAGCCTGTTTCAAATTTTCTCACTTAAATGTCATGAAATGTGTCATTAGATATGTGCCGGCACATGTGAGTTGGGAATTTGGTATTCCATAGACACTAATCCTAATTTAATAGGATATAGTGACTTGGATTGGGCTAGTGATGTGGATGATAGAAAGTGTACAAGTAGAAGATATTTTTATCTTGGCAATAATCTTGGTTCTTGGTAGAGTCGTAAATAAAATTGTGTCTCACTTTCAACTACTGAATCTGAATCTGTAGCAGCGGAAAGTTATTGCTCTCACTGAATATGACTAAGACAAATGTCAAACGACTATGGTTTTACTAGCAACATTTTAATTTTGTAGTATGATTAGACATCATTTTTTAAGAGTTTTGACTGAAAAAATAGCTAGTTCAAATTGAACATGTTGACACTCTTTATCAACTAGCTGATACTTTTATAAAAGTTTTTGGACCATGAGAGATTTTCTAGTTTGAAAAAAAATATATATTGGTCTTTGTAATCTCTGAAACAGGCACTGTTGGACGAATGTCGGCTGGAATGTCTCTAACATTTCGGGTGACATTTACCCTTGTAATATCATAATCTGATTTTCAGTACTTGTAACGGCTGATTTTTGTTCAACCGGGTATTGTTTTCAAATAAGAACATGATTTTAATGTGATACCGTTCTCTGCGATGATATTAGATATCATAAAAATGAGTATCAAAATAAGGCAAAGCCTTTCTAATTCTCGGCAACTGTGAAATACAGGCAAAGCCCTTGAATTGATACCGTTCCTATACTATAGGAGTATCAAAGTGCTTAAACAAAGAAAACATTATGAGGATGCTAAATAAGTATTCCTGTTTTTGACACGAAAATGAATTTTGTATGTGTTTTATGATTAGATCTAGGACTCAATGGGAAAATTTTACATTGGTCTGGAGGTTAAACTCATAAAAATATATATGAAACGTGTCTTGATTTGTTGCCGAAAGGAAGATATTCTTGAAGGATCATGATACTTGTGTTGTACAAAATGTTGCCAACATTACTGTTGACATTTTCAAATAATGATAATTGTTGGGATGCGATGTGTAACTGATTTTTGAAAATTCAGTTATTTTCCCCTATTTGTGTGCCTTATTTTAATAGGAATTTCAAACTTTAAACTGATAAGATTAATTTTTATTCCTACTTTGATGTCTAGTTAGTTTATCTCAATATTTTAGGTGTAAGTTATTGTGTAAAATTGAAACACCTAAATCTAAGGGATTTTTGTTGCTTAGAAAGATCTGTCATGTATATACATATTCCTCTCATTTGTTATTTTTTTATCATCTTCGATTTTCCCTATAAAAAAATATAATAAAAAAATTAGTTATTCTGCCAAGTTTATAAATCATTCTTTACTTGGTTGTCATTCTTGTTATCTTTTTTTTTTTCGAAAAGCAAAAAAAAAAATATAAATGAGAAAAATAACATCACTTCGGTATATACAACCGATGGAACACTTAAGCCCTTCATCTTCCGAAATTCCTCAAAACCCTCTCCCCTATATTCACCCATTGAAACCTCTCCAATGTCAACGCCATATCAGCCAACACACTAACCAACATTCCTATGAGTACTAGCCCTCCTATGAATACTGAATCTTCTGAGCATATTGAACCACAACAACCCTACTGGTTTCTTCTTTCACCGTCCACAAAAGACTTGTCCAAAGCTATTGTATTTAAAGGTTTAGATGACCTTTCGACATCAGCTACCCAGGTGATAATAACAATCCAATAGATGTTGCTAAAATATCTGATATTTCAGTATTGGGTAAGAGATCAAGATCATCCACCTTCCCTACTTGTCGATCGAGTAGAATGTTTGAGAGTACAGTTCGTGAAGAGCCAAAGGTCCAGATGTGATTCTTCTATCCTGCTTGCTCGAAGCAGTGACAGTGATGACACGAACTTGGGATTCTCAACTGAAGAGAGTGAAGAAGAACCAAATGCCTCTATACTGCAAATGTGTCTCAAGGAAAAGAGGAAGTTCCTGATGAAACTCCAGTGAAGCAATTCTTCCCAAAGAGAATTTCCAGATATGCCAAAATCGAGTGTTGTTCCGAATGTTACCACTGATGCCATAACATCTCAGGCAACATTTCAGCCAACATCAGAAGAGACACAAACTCCAACATCCTCCAGCAAAACCGACTCTGATTCAAACCTTGAGGTATGTATCTACTCAGACAAATTCTATTCTAAAACTAGTTCTCATAATTAGGATAGGTACAAGAATAGATTTATTAGATCTGAAAAAGTATTAAACATTGCCTCCTGTTTAAAATATAATTTGGTAGAATTCTTAAAAGAAAGACAGTTCCTAGGATCTGTTACTGAGAAAGGATATGTTATTGATAAAATAGTCAGGTTGTTTTTTGTGATAATTTGAGTTCTGCTATAGAGGATATCGGCTCAAAGAAATTTGGGAAGGTATATCTCTATAACAGAGTATATTTTTCACACCTGCTGTTATAAATCAATTTATGGGATTAAATGCTGATGAGAATGTTAGAGAAGCAGACCCTGCAGTGGACAATAAAGATGAAATAATTGAGTACCTCACTGAAGGTATAATGCATAAGTGGATCTCTAGATGTCCAGTCTCTGAATAACAACCTTGATTGATCTATCCTGAAAAATAGAAGGAGATAGTGCAGATTAGTTTCCAGTAAGAGCTTGTGAATCAAATTGCAAAGATCAATCAACAAACCTCTGCGTTTGATACTGTGAGCCAGAGACCAGTTCATGCTGCTTCTTTCTTCACAAAAAGAGGGAGAATGATGATGATGTTGCTGAAGTCGAGGAAGCAGATGAAGTACTGATTCTGCAGATACTGAAGCTAGAAGAACGGCTGAAATCGAAGAAGCATAGGAAGTACTGATGCAAGGGGAGCAGAAGAAGACTACTGAAGTCGAAGAAGCAAAGGAAGTGCAAATGCAGGGGGAGCAGATGAAGAATACTAGATGTTGTTGTTCTGTGCAGAGAAAGAGTTATGCAGGAGTAGAAAGATGTTGAAAAATGCTACTGCTATATGTTGTTGTTATGTGCAGAGAAGGAATTATGCAAGAGCTACTACTGTTGTGCTGAAAACTACTACTCCTGTTTGTTGAAAAAGTTATTTTGTGAAGAAAGGCAAAAAGGGGGAGAATGTTAATGTTTTGCCCTTCTTTCACGGACTGAAGTTGATGCTACTGGTAGGTGTTGAGAATATGGTCTGAATATAAATCTGTATAAGTGGATGATATGTGTATATGTGCTAACATCTTTCTTCTTTTCTAATCCTATAGAAATGGTATATATATGTATATCTTGTATATTTTGTGTGTATATACCATCACAGGTTGAGGGGGAGCATTAACATTGCAGTAGGTCACTCACGCTGAATAGATTAAGTTTTGTGAAGAAAGGCAAAAAGGGGGAGAATGTTAATGTTAGGTTTTATGTCATGACATTTTTTCTAACATATCATTTTCAGTACTAAGTTAAAATCAGAAAATGTTGGAACAAATATCATGACATTCGGACCGACATTCTGGTAACAATTTGTCTTACTTCACTGGACAGAACCTAAAATCATGGAGTTTTACCACAACGATAATTTTGACTTGGCAAATAGGTCTGTCAACATGGTCCATCCAAAGCAGGTCAAAGCTAGATGAAGCGGGAATGAAAATAGATCGATGGAACAAGTATATGAACATTTCCAGCTCAGAACAGTTAGAAGATTATGAGGCTGGAGTATCAGGTGGTTTAACCAGGTCCAATAACATGTTCCAAACAAATCCAACAATAACTAATATTTGTGCTCTTTATGGAAAAGACATGGCGTGCAAGGCGGAAAGATTTCGTGATATACTTATCAGGATTTCGTATCATACTTATCAAGATATTTCAGAGTCCTAATAGGAAACTAAATATGAGAGATTGTGTAAAAATCCCAATCAACCCTAATCCTTATTCTATCTTTATGGTCATATCTAACAGGCTTTAGCTCAAATGCTATTGATGAAGACAATTGTTATATATACCAAGCCTCTCCATAGAGAACTTCGAGCACTCACAAAGAAAAATCAGAATATTAAGCGGAAACTATCAATGTTATATTAAGAGTTCTGATTCAAGAAGTGCCGCCCTAATGCATTGAAGCATAATGAAGAAGTTATGTTACAAAGTTTATGTTTACAATTCTTAAATCTAGATTTATGTATTAGGTTTGATTATAGAGTTGTACATTTATCCTCTTTTCTAGAAGTAATTGGCATATGTATAAAACATTATCAAATTCAACTTCAAGTTAGAGTTTAATTTGAAGGTTGCTTACGAGTTTGGGTAGACTAGTGAGATAGGAATTAGAATTTATAGTTCTTACGTTACAGAGTTTATAACTTGAATTTATAGAGGCTCGCCATTGTAGTGGAGTTGGGGATAACTCCTACAGAGGTGTAGGTCATGGTTTCTAATGTCTTGTGAGTTGGGTAGTTTCCACGTAAAAGTGATGTGTCCATTGCTTTACTATTCTTTATTATTCCGTAATCACGAAGCTCAGAACATGTAGAGTAACATGTTTAAACCTATAGGCAAAAATTAGGTGTTGCATAGGTTAAAAAGCTAGGGTACAAAATTATCATAGGGTCTCAATCCACCACAACAAGCCAAATATCTTAAAGGCTCTGCAACGGAGTGCCACGAATGGCTGCCAAAGAATTCTTGTTTGAAATACGTGTGTCATGACAATAATGGAAAATGCTTTAAACTTTATTATTTTATTTTACACCTAACATTTTTTTAAATTCTCAATTTGGGATTCATTATTTATGTTACCGTGGTTAGAATGACAACATGGATGACACATCCGATAAGATGAAGGAACCACACTTCGAAGGCCGGACGACACAAGTTGACCTCATTTAAACTCACACTTTTTATGGATGCAGGTTTTCCAACATCGTGGAGAGGATGATAGTTTATTTTTCTTACCCATTTGTTCGTGAAATTAAATGACAGGTAAGATACAATGCGCCCGAGAGGACTCTAACCCATGCCACACAACACACTCTAGTCGGGAGGGCTATATAATGGACAAAGTGTCATAAAGACGGCATAATCTAGCCAAAAGGATTATGAATAAACAAAGCATTGTAAGGATGGAATACTCTAGCTAAGAGGGCTATATTATGGACAAAGAATTGTAAGTACGACACAATCTAGCCAAAAGGGCTCTGTAATGGACAAAGCATCATATAGATGGTACTATCCAGCCAACAGGGTTGTATAATGGATGAAGTGTCGTATAGACTTCACCATCTAGCCTAGAGGGCTATATAATGGACAAAGAATCATAACGATGGCACAATCAAGCTGAGAGGGCTATACGAATGAACGAAATGGCACATCCTGAAACAAACTGAAATGTGGAATTGAAATAAATTAACAAGAAACTAAAAGAGATAAAGAGGTAGACACAAAAAGGTGGAATCAAAGGCAACCAATAACTATATTAAAGAATTTGACCTTATAATAATTTTCAATCCTAAGCACCAAACCTATAAGAAAGACCTCAAGGGAATTAGAGTTCCCAAGAAACCCTTTCTTTCCAAAACCAACATTCAATTACAAGCTTAGCAAGCTCTCAATCACTCAAAGATAATTTTAATGGCAATATTCAAAGTAGTCTAAAAACAAAAGGAAATAATAAGTCTACTACTTATACTAGGATAGAAAGGAAGACTAGTCTAGCTATTACAATTATACTCTTAATGAAGTAAGGGCCTTGTTTGGTCTTCCTTTTGGAGATACAGGCTTGTATTTTTAAAATTAAACACTTTTGCATGAATATCCATCTTATTTACTCATATGGTCATCTTGTGCTTCCTTCTCTCTTTCATCCTTCTATGCAATCATGAATACTTGGAATCTCTGGGAAGGCTCAAGAGTGTACTTAAGTACATCTCTCTTTCCATGAGCAATCCTTGTAGAACTAGAAGCTCACGAGCTTTTCTTCTTATGAAATTCCTTGATGCATCTTGGGGTGTATCATTCTCTCCTTCTTTAAAATATTTTTTTCTCAAATTTAAGAGTTCACCGTCATCCATGTCAAAGAGAGAGCGATCACACACGTTGAAGGTGTAATGAACTTAATAATTCAGAGGAAGGTCAATCATCTATGTATTGTCATTAAGTCGTTCAAACCTCAAATGGACCATCTCTCCTAGGAATCAACTTGTTCTTCCTTTTATTGGAAAATCATTCCTTGCTAAAATGGACCCAAACACATGGTTCGAGTACCACTCTCTTACGAGTTTGCTCTTTTAGTCATCTTTTGATTCTTCTTCTTAAGACGAAGCCTCACCTTCTCATGCAACTTCTTCATGGCCTCGGCCCTTTTGTTTTCATCTAAACTCAAAACAACATCTTGAGACAAAAAGGTGATATCTAGAGGGGTTAGTAGATTAAAACCACAAACAATATCAAATGTAGACATGCCAATAGTACTATGAATGATTCGATTATATGCAAATTCAACTAAAGGCAATTGATCTTCCCAATATGCTAATTTTCCCTTAACCATGGACCTATGCATAGAACATAAAGTCTTATTCATAACCTCGGTTTGGGCATCGATTTGTGGGTGACAAGAAGTAGAAAACAACAATCTAGTTCCAAGTCGTCCCCCACAATCCCGTCCGAATGTGGCTAAGGAACTTAGTGTCTTTATCACTCATTATGGTTATGGGAATACCATGAAACTTGACCACATTCTCCACAAATAAATATACAACATGAGATGCTTCATCACACTTATGACATGCAATACAATGAGACATCTTTAAGAATCGGTCAACAACAACAAAAATGCTATCTTTCCCCTTTTTAGTCCTTGGCAAGCCCAACAGAAAATCCATATAAATGTCAAGCTAAGGTTTTTGAGGGGTGGAAAGAAGGGTATAAAATCCACGGGGAATAAGTATAGACTTAGCACTTCGACATTCATATTGACCACAAATGTTTGCAACATCATTACATATTTTAGGGCAATAAAATTGCTCCTCAAGAATTCTCATGGTTTTGTCAATACCAATATGACCCATCAAACCTCCATCATATTCTTCCCTCATAAAAATTTCCCTCAAATAGCTCATGGATACACATAGTCACTTGTTCTTGAACATGTAACCATCAAACTTGGCAAAAAGAGTAGAAGGTTTATCCTTAAGCCCGTGTTCCCTTCCCATACTTTGCAATCTTGATAGATTTTTGCAAAGACGAAGTCCTCAGGATACAATGTCTTCAAGCTTTCAAAACCCATCAATTTCGAAGACCAAGTATTAACCAATACATATTTTCGATACAAGGAATCTGTCATAATATTATCCTTCCCCTTTTGTATTGGATTAAATAAGGGAAATCTTCAAAAAAATCAACCTATTTGGCATGCCATTTATTCCACTTTTCTTGGGCTTTGAAATGCTTCTAGGACTCATGATTGGTCCGAATGACAAGCTCTTTAGGCCACAAGTAATGTTGCCAATTATCCAAAGCTCTAATCAAAGCATATAATTCAAGATCATATGTGGAGTAATTCAACGTCGCACCTTTAAGCTTTTTAGTAAAATAGAAAATGAGTTTTTGGTTTTGCATCAGAATGACACAAATACCTACTTTACTAGCATCACATTCAATTTAAAAAATTATCAAAATTAGATAATTGCAACAACAGTGCGGAGCTAAACATTTGTTTCAAGCTCTCAAAGGCCCTTGCTTGCTCCTCACCCCAAGAGAAATGCTTATCCTTTCGGATTACCTCGGTCAAAGAAGTGGCTATGATGCTAAATCCTTTAACAAACCGCCTACAAGAACTATCCAATTCATTAAAACTTCTCACATCACCGATGAATTTAGGATTTAGCCAATTCTTAATAGTATCTATTTTGGAGTCATCAACCTCGACACCCCTTGAACTTACAAAATCCAAGAAAATAACTTATTCAACACAAAAAGGCCATTTAGCCACATTAGCATAAAAATGTTCTTGTCTAAGCACTTCAAACACATATTTCAAATGATCAACATGCTCATCCATGGTTTTACTATACACTAAAATATCATCAAAATAAACAACCACAAATTTGCCAATGAAAGGTTTCATCACATGATTCATTAAGCGCATGAAAGTACTAGGAGCGTTACAGAGACCAAAAGGCATCACCAACCATTCATATAGATCAAATTTGGTCTTGAATGTTTTCCACTCATCTCTGAGTTTCATCCGGATTTGATGGTATATGCTCCTAAGATCTATCTTAGAGAATATGCAAGAACCATTCAATTCATCAAGCATGTAATCAATACGAGGAATATGATGGTGTTACTTTATCATTATTTTATTGATGGCTCAGCAATCAACACATATGCGTCATGTTCTATCTTTATTTGGAACCAAGATCACCGACACGTCACATGAACTCATACTTTATCACACAACTCTCTTTTCAAGGAGTTCATCCACTTGCTTTTGAAGTTCCTTGGTGTCCTCCGAGTTGGCTATATAAATCGGTTTATTTGGCAATTTGGTGTTCAATTCCCCTTAAGATAGGTAATCCCTTTGGAAGTTCCATGGGGAACACATCATCATAGTCTTGCGAAAGGGAAGAAATAGAACTAGGCAAAGAAAATGTTAGTTCATTAATGTGCAAAGATTAGCCCCCCATGACAAAGACCACCGAGTGCCTCTCTTTCATCTTCTCCCTAATCTCCCCTAAACATGCCATGAAATCTACCTTCTCATTTCCCCTAGGATTCCTTACCTTCTCACTTCTCTCCTTTGCACTATTTTCTCCACTACTTCCTTCCCCATCCTTGCTTTTCTCCACTATCTCAATGGTCGCTTTAAGAGTTTCATCGAACAATCGGCCTTGCAGATACTGTCACTGTAATGGCACAAAGGTCAGACCTTTTGCCTTTCCTTGCATCATCTTCAACGTAGTTGTGAAATAGTTTTTCGGTCACTGGATGCTTTGTGTACATAGTTGTGACATAGTTTTTCTTTTATTTTTCTCCAATACTAGTATATGTAAGCTCAAAAGAAGCATTTATCTCAGCTTCCAACAACCTGTGGGTTTGAGCTATTTAATCTTTCTGCTGAAAATACACTTTTAGACCTTTTACTAAAATGTAAGCATGAAGTACCTGCATTTGCTTTTTATTGAAATAAACAGACAAGCTTACTACATGTGCTAGTTATTGCCATTACCCATAGTATGGGCTATTATCAAAATGAACATATAGGATGACATATTATTTGAAAGTTTATTCTTCATATCTAAGAATTTCCTTGATGATAATTTACAAGGTCAAGTTACCAAAAAAAATTCTTTGACAACGGTGGTGTCTGGGTTAGCTTGCGTGCACCTCAACTATTCCACTGGGTACCTGCTGCCTCCCATCAACACGGATACTGGGTAACTTTGAAGGCTTAGGTAGATGGGAAGAAATCACTTAGTATTTTTTGTCTCTGTTGGAATTTGAACTCTAGTAT
The DNA here is from genome assembly GCA_029844215.1 of Przewalskia tangutica. Classification (NCBI taxonomy): domain Eukaryota; kingdom Viridiplantae; phylum Streptophyta; class Magnoliopsida; order Solanales; family Solanaceae; genus Przewalskia; species Przewalskia tangutica. Next base: position 120,652,396 of record CM056720.1, read on the forward strand.
CTAGGGTCTATTCTCACTTCATTAACCACTGGGACACCCTTGGGTGCGGTCAAGTTACAACTTTTCTCTTTCCATTTCCCTTGATGTCTGATTTTATAGATGTTTGTGGCACTAAATTTTTTGCTTGGTATTTACCACCACTCTCAGCAGGTTGCATGAACGACTACAAGAATGCAACGGAGATGAAGTCTTGAAGGCTGAAGCTGGTGCTAAGGTTCAGAAGTTCACTGAATGGGCTCTTAAATGTATAGGTTTCCATTCCCGCTGCCAAGAAAAGAGGGAAAGGGTTGGGCATAACTCCGCCATTGAAATAATACAACTGCAGTTATCAGCTTTCAAAACTTTTCTGGATCTTGCTGGGAACCACCTTACCGGGAAGGAGTTTACAGAAGTATTTGATGCAGCTTGCTTTCCGCTTACACTATTCTCTAGTTCATTTGATACAGGCTGGGCATCAGGAACTTCAGCTACTGCAATCCAAGGATTGCTCGGCATGTTGGTGGAAGGGGGTGCAAACAATGTCAATCAGTGCTTTCTTGAAGCATCGCGTTTTGGGAGCACAGAGCTGGTCCGCATTCTGTTGCAGGTATATTTCGAGTTTTATGCTTTCTCTTTTACGTTTAGAACTATGCATCTACCCCGTTTTCAGATTTGTAAGATTCTCCTTGGTGACTGCTTTTGTAATTTTATATTGGTATTTCACCTGCCATGGATGTTCTATTTGCTTTTCAGTCTTTCTCACCCTTAGTTTTTGGGTTGGGCATACAAAGCACTGTTAGTGTGTTGTATCTGTTCCAATTTCACTTTGATAAGTAGATAAAAAAGTAAATAAATAAAAGAAAACACAGATATACCTTTGAATAATAAACGAAATCTCAATGAGAAATTGTTTATATAACCCTATTCTGGCCTGGTCCGGTATGGAATGAACTTATAATCATGGAATCGACTCAATCATCAGATTATAAAAGGATCTTGTTTTACTTCCCTTCACGGTAGTAGAGGCCTGAGACTGTGTAGCTCGCTGGAATACTTAGTTAGGTCGAAAATACATTAGGTCATGCTTCTTATTTATAAAAGCAAAAAAAACATTACGCGGGTTCCCTTTTGGCCCTTGATAGAAATAGCTTCTTGCATAAGAACTCATTGATTCCTCTATGGTCTGTAAGAGAAGAAAAGACAGTACAATGGGAAAATATTCGCGTTTGGGAGGGTTAGAAGGACCGGGTTGAACCATTACATGTGCTTTTCCAGTTCAAAATACGCATTTTTGACAAGAAATTACTGGTAGAATACACCTAAAATTTTCTAGCTATTGTACATATCACTGATTTTTTTTCTTGTGTGCATGTTTTTGTAACTTATGTATGGTTCTCTGCATACTCCTCTTCTCTGAAGCAGTTGTTTTTGGGTTATTATTTGCTACACTTCATTAGTGTTTTGTGATGAATTCAGCCTTGGCGCAAAAAGGCAATTGATTCTCATAAATTTGGAGGTACTATGCTGTAAGATAATAGATTGTGACTTCGAACTGTTAGTGTCCTCTACTAGTTCCATTGGCGGAGATGTAAAGCATGAGGTGGGACCTTGAGCGACCCAAGGTGTAAAGTGAACTTCTGCCATGATGTGAAATGGGCTCGGGAATTCAAAGAAATTGAAGGAGTCTTCAACCCCACATGAACACCAAGAACAATTATGGAAAGCAATAAAAGGATAGGAAGATTAAGAGAATTATTGGGTTAAACACACACCTAAGTAATTAATTACCTAAACATATCTAAATGCAACCAATAATCTTAAATCTAGGATTTGAAGAAAGAAAGAAAGGATTAATCTATAGTTGAAATGCAATCAATTAACTCAAAGAAACAATGAAGAGAATCTAGGAACTAATTAGTTTAAAGTTTAAACATTCAAATACAAGATATAATCCAAAGGGGGAAGAGATATGAACTCAAGAGAGGTTCAAGAGGAGGTATTGGACAATCCCCACCTCTCAAAAGAGTAAGCTACACACATCATCCAACATAATCTATCTCTCCAAAAGAAAGACATAATAGCCTATTATACTAGAGTTTATTATCTAAGCAAAGATACTAAAATACACGTTTAACTTATGGACCTTCAATTTAAGACCAAAAACATGGGTCTTCTTTCTTCTTTTGAGCTTCTAATAGTCTTGAGCTTTGTTCTCCATTCTTTAAATAACCACATAAGCATATTGTGGATCTTGAAGTTCCGAACGAAGCCTCCAATTTCATGATGGCCACCCCGTATCCCATCATGCTACAATGTGTTATCCATAAGAAAATGCTATATAAAACTGTAATTGTGGTGAATACAATAACCAAAGGCATATAGTTGATGAAGAAAAGAATGGAGAAATACTTGTCAGAAAAAAAAAGGACGAAAAGAACGAAAAAGAAACATTTTTTTATAGTAGATACTAAAACTTTTCCTATCCAAGTAAAGAAGTGAACATAGAATAAACTTCCTAATTTTAGAATGTATAGGCCCTTCACTTGGTCTATTGATTTCTCAAATGTAGTCATCTCTTGATTGGTAAAGGGTAAGTAAATCATCACGGAGTAACTTATGTCAACTTTCAACCTTAAATTTATTTGACGAGTCAATTTTTGTTTTGAGTTTGCATTTAATGAACTACAACTTAGTGTCGAATTAGCGGAGTCAACTATATGAATTTTGTATCCAATCTGCTCTTTTCAGGTCAATACTGAATAATATATCTCTTAAGACAAATAAATGTTCTTTAAAGCTAGAGATTCTCTATAGTTTACAGCTACACTAACATACAAGTCTAGACCGGAAAAAGGCTTCTGACAGACACTAGCCTAATGTAGGTGTTACAAATCCAGAGTAAAAAGCGCAAAAAAGCACCAAATTATCTTCGAGTTTTAAACCAAGTGCAACTAAAACGTGGGCCTTAGCGAAGAAAAGCGCCAATGAAGAAAAGATACAAAACTAGAAATTTAATGCAAGAAAATGTAATTATAAACACAAATACTTTATTAAAAAAGTGTAATTATAAACACAAACAATAGTTATTTGGACAAAAGAATGGAAATTATAATTTAGTCATATATATATATATATATATGTTGTGCCCTTAAAAGACAGAACCCATAGCTAAAGATCTACACGCCATAACACCTTGATGCCTATACTAAAGCGGCAATATAGTGAGGCGAGGTGCACAACCTCGGCTTCACTGAGGTTCAGGGTTTAAGCGTGCTTTCAGCGAGCCTTTAACGATGCTGGTTACAACAAGTAAGCTTTAATCTCAATCGTCAGTATCATCTATATAGATCCTTTGCTTCTGCTGTGTTTTATCTTTAGCAAAATTTGTACTGTTGCATGCTTCAAGAGGTTGTAGGTATTGCAAGACAACTTATCTCCATTTTCTTTGGTTTATCTCTTCCCTTTTGTCCCTATCGATCACATGTGGTCACACCTATTGGCTACAAGTTGAGTAGTACACATAATTGGATTTTCTGGTATATGGCATTTTATATTATGCTAGAAACATCCATCTCAAAAAAAATTATGCTAGAAAACATTTAGGACTGTCAAACAAAAGATGTGAAGGATATTTTTCATCAAAGTAGGAGGTTCAAAACATGCAAATGATAAATTGCTATAGTTCAACATCAAAGCACAGACTAGGAAAGCATTTAAACTACAAAGTGGTTACAAAAGGATGTAGTATGGTACTTATCCCCAGAGAAAAAAGACTTTGCTTGATACCAATTGCGTAAAATCTAGTTGTAAGATCTTACCAAAAAAAATTAATTGGAAAAAGAAATTGAGAAGAGGAAGGAAGTTGGAAGAACTTGATCTAACTATGAACACCAGAGTGTTTGTGTTGTCTTGAATTTCATATTTTCGTGAGAAACAGACCTAATTGACTCCTTTAAAATTTGTCTTGTATCCCTGGAAGAAGTTAGAAGTTAGGATAGTTCCTATTGGTGTTTAGTGGAGTGATGGAGGGGTTTAGCTGATTAAATCATTGTTAGACCAACTTTTGGGTGGTGTCAAGCTGATTGGCTCTAACTTGATTATGCATAGCATATCATCCTTATCATTTGGTGTCCTATGTAGTGTCTTCAATATCCTTATCTTGTGAATCTACCCCTCTTTAGCCATCAATATCAGCAGCAACTCCTCTTCTCTCCATGAAGAACGCAACACGGTTTCAGACATATTATTCATGGAATAATTGGTCATCCCTTTCCAGAATAACCTGACACTAACTTTTGTACTGGTGTAATGGAATTTTTTCCCTTTTTTAAATTAAAAGGGAAAAAACGGAATGCAGGGGCTATTTCTTTCGATTCTGGAATTCATATGTCTCGGTGTACAAGAAAGGAGTTGAACAGTAGGCTTCAAGTTTTTGATGTTCTATTACTATCTTTGTCGCTTTATGTTTTCAAACTACTCTCAAGTGCAATCTCGTTTGGAATTGGGGGCTTTGTACAGGATCATTTGGTATTTGACGAGTGGCATGAAAAATTCACTATCGGCATACCACGATTGTGAGGGGTTGCATTTAGTCATTTAAGTATGAGTTCTCTGTTATTATCTTGGTTTTAATTTTAAATGCTATGAATGGTGGTCTAACTTTTTTTTGATAACCGTGGTGTTCGGGCCAACTTGCGCGCACCTCGACTAATTCCACGGGATACCTGTCACCTCCCATCGGCAACAGGTACAAGGTAACTTTGTCCAGGCTAGGACAGATGGAAAGAAATCACCTAGTGTTTTTGTCTCTGCTGGGACTTGAACGTGAGACCTCGTGGTTCTCAACCCACTTCATTGACCACTGGGCCACACCCTTGGGTAGATGGTGTTCTCTACTTGGGTTTGTGTCATGTTCTGGTCCATAATAGTCTTATCTCTAATTGGGTTTGTGTCATGTTCTGTTCCATAATAGTCTTTATGTTATTAAATGTGCTTGATTTCAGTATTTGTATTTCGATTGGTGTGCATGAATTAGGAGGATGTAGTTTTATATTTCTCTAACTTCTTTGATGTGTTCTTTCCCATTGTATTTGGATGGAAAGCTTAAAAATGTCTTTAGAGGGGAAGTGGTCTGTCATTCTCATCGTTGGTTGTTTTTGTTCTCTTGTAGATTGCTCAAAGGAACAGCTTGGATGTTGATGTTGACCTGGCATTGGGAGTTGCTTCCCATTATGGTAAAATTGGAACTATGGAGTGTTTAGTGGATGAGGGGAATGCAATGGCTTTCTTGGGCCCTCTGATGAGAGCTGCTGAGAGGGGATGCATGCAGGTTGTTGAATGGTTTGTCAAAAGGGGATGCAGAGACATGGAACTATGTCTGGCCCTCACAGCTGCGACCTCCAGCAGTCAAGTTGAAGTAGCTGTGTATCTCCTCCCTCATGTTCCTCAGCATGTTCTTGCTGCCCTCAGCATCGAGATTCTCAAGTCTGCTGGTGAAAAAAGCAGTGGGTCTCTTGATGGGGTAGCATTTCTTTTGCGTTCAAACTTCCTCAGTGACCCTGTTGCCACTTATGCTGTCGCTGACAGCCTAGCTAAGTCTGATGACGATGCTGTTGCTCCCGGGCTGAGGAGTTTCCTTAGGGAACATTGGTCGGAAGCTGCCTTCTCGGATGGACTGCGGCAAGGACAAGAACACTACTTAAACTTTGTGCGTATTGTAAACTGGGGTGAATCTCCCATCTGTTTGAAGGATCTTCCTGGGCCATTGAGGGTAGCAATAGCATACCTGCCACTGTATAGAGAAAGTGTCAAGGCAAGGGGGTGCTGTTTGTTATCTCAAAGACTTAGGGGACAGCTTGTGGAAGCAGCGAAAAGGCTTGGTGGCGTAGTACTTGAAGAGGCAAACCAAGGAAAAGAATTATTGGCTGTCTTTGAGCATCATCTTCCTCCGTTTTTGCTAAACGCATCAAGTTCTGCTTATTAGCATCATAGTACATCCGAAGTTTTGAAATTTTCACAACCTCTCCCGTCACCAAGTATAATAACACAAATCGTTGGATTGAAAGTGGGGAAGAAGCCTCGAGGGTTGGTCAATTTTCTTAATGAACAAGTAGGTAGACCTTTGTTGGCTTATAGTTACATATCTGCCCGGAGTTTTGAGAGATGCATACTTAAATGTATATGTTGATGTTATGTAAGAAGAGGTAACTACATTCAGAAGGCTAGCAACTCAAATGGGCATTGTATATTGGCTAGTTTCCTGGTGTTTTTTCCCGCTTGTCTTTCGTGATTCTGTCTCAAGAGTCGATTAAGTGGATGGCCATTAAACTCAGCTAGGCTATATCAACTTCGTTTTATATAATTACGTTACATTGACATGGATGTAGAAAAGGAATTCATCAAAAGGTAGACATTTAGTTACAAATGTGGTATTACTTAAATAAGTTGAATAATAAAAGGGTAGTTCAGAGCTCTCGTAATGCGCAGGGTTCGGAGAACGGAATTATGTTGAGTCTATCATATGTAGTTTTATATTGAAATTATGCATAAACGAATACATAAGATACTGCAAAAGATAAGAGAAAAGAAGATCACATATTTGTAAAAGTGACAGGATGTTTGAAAATAAATAAGTAGATAATTGCAATAAAATGTTGGTCGACAACTAACATACATTTAAGTGTGATAATGTTGGCATCCGATAGTCCATATTAGCTTCAAAACTAAGAAAACTGGCACCTGATAACCCATATTAGCTTCAAAACTAAGACAACTGGCACCTGATAGCTATTCTCAATCAACCATAATCTTCAACGTCTATCACTACCTCATTTCCATTCCTTCATTTATGCCACCGAAAACACCATCCATTCACTGCCAAAAACCCACCTTTGTCACACTCAACCATTTTCATGTCAGATCAGAGAAGACCAAAAGCAAAAACTAAAAGAAGTAAAGGAAAACATATCTCAACTTTTTTTTTTCTTTTTATTGGTTTCAAATGGTGTTTGTAATATTGCGGTGGAATGATTGGTGATTTTGGTGGTGATGCGCCAACGAATGCGTGAAAATGAGGAAATGGGTTCTTGAGGCGGTGTATATCCACATGTATATACGGTAGGAAATTTACTAAATGTGGAATTAAGTTTTAACTCATTATTTATGACTCGAACAATTGAGGTCTCGCACGTCGGAAATGTCGTTTTCACACACGTACACACGTAGTGCCAAGTATCATAAATTTCATTAGTGAAAGAAATATTGGTACGTAAGTGAAACGTTTGAGACATAGAATGATAGACGGTTATTGGCCAAATGACGCGTGTTCCACGTTGGTAAATGAAGGAAGAAATGTACGGTGTGAAAAGATGAAACGAGTCGGAAATCGCCGCGGAGCCGTGAAGGGCCGCGGCGCAACACCGTCAAAGCAGGCTTCGCGGCGCCGGAGGCGAAGTTTCTCGGAATCGCGCGCCGCAGGCGTAGCGCCGACAATTGACGTTTTTGACTTCAATGGTTTTGGAGCATTAATCCTCCATTACTTAGAACTTGAATTCAGTCATTATTTGGGTGAATTATAACATCTCATTTAGTGCCATTACATGGTCTTGATTGTCATTAGTTGGTTAGATAAGAAGACATCTTACACACTATAAATTGAGGCCCTTGGTTCAATTGTAGAACACACTTCACTCTTGTTTAGTTCAGATTTTTCTGAACTTCTTCCTCTCTAGCATATCTTTCAAACACTCAAAAGGTTTTTCTTAAGAAACACTTGAGTTTCCTTTGCTCATTTGTTTGATGTTGTTTTATCTTGGGAGACAGTTGCCCATCAACGTAAATGGATATATATGGGGCAATAATGTCTTAAAGACAGAGTGCTAACACTCGACTCAGCACAGTTGTAACAAGTAGTGATTTATTGTCTCTTGGTTTCAGGTTATCAAGGTCAAGGGACTTGTTGCAATTGGAACGAAGATCCAAGACGAAGGACTCAAGAACCATTACAGAACGAGGATTAAGAACTCACAAGTTTACTATAGCCACAACTTTTGTTGGCTACAAGATTGTAACCATTGTAATTCATTATTGTTTATCCTTCTAAACACTAGTAGTAGTTTTATACTATTTCCGTACATCCATTGTGTAACTCACAATCTTAAGACATTATCTGTACAAGTGCTAGAAAGATGTATGCCAGTAGATATGGTTGTGGCTTTCTTGTAGAAACTAGTTCTGTTGACAGTTCTGTTAATAGTTCTAACATAATCTCTGTCAACAACAAAAGTTTTAAATCTGGTTCTAGTTTTGGATCTCTCTTTGATGATAGTTACATATCTGTTTCCGTCAAAGGGGAGATCTCTGTTCCTGATCTTGAACTTGAAGATACTGCTGATGGTCATGATGGCAAGGCTAATTATCAAAGAAGAGTTGTTGTCACCGCTCCCGAGAGTGGTGGAAACAAGCGTCCACAAGAGGTTGAGGATGTCAACTGAGACATGAGGAGAAGGCTGAAGATGATGTTCCATCTTGTAGCGCAAAGCCTACATCTCATGGAAAGGAGAATTTGGACATGTCACTGACGTGGGCCAGATTCCAAAGGTATGAGTTAATTAGTCTTCCTTGTCCATAATATGTTTAGAGAATTTCTGAATAAAAAGGAAATAAAGCAAGGCTAGGAATATGAAGTGTTTTCATTAAAACCTTATATTCCCTACACCCTAAAATCATAAATTGGACTACTCACCTTCCCGTTTAAAGATTGGATTGTTATAAATAATGGCCTAAAAAAATGGACTTAGATTATAATAAACTGAATTTATGGACAATTCTAAGCAAGGGAAGAGGACTATAGGACTAAAGAAAAGGACTAGAGACAAACCTGTCACCGTTTCCGACAGAAGATCCGTATTTTGACAGGATATTAGTGGACACTCAGTCATACGAAGCCTACGGACGACTAGAGTGGGTCAGAGTTTCCAGATCTTAAATGATTTGAAGGCCAAAAGAAAGGCAGAAATTGGACACTCAGTCTGTCAAGGCAACTGGAATGGGCCAGAGTATCTAGATCTCATACGATCCAGTTACGCCCTAATCACGGGCAAGAGGTTGTTCATGTGAAGCAACACTACCTCCAAAGTAAAAGGAGTTGAAGAGGTTGTCCTCAAAAGGACTTAAAGGAATGGGATCACTCTAATAAGAGGCGATACATGTCCTAAACTTGGTTCAAGGACGTTGTTAGTCAAACTGGCTTGAGTCTAGTCCAACAGGTCTATAATAACTAAGAGTGATACAGTAAGACTGTAGCTAAATAAATGATGTATTTGTAATCCGTACATCTATGCCTCATAGATTAAGACACGTTGAATAGAAAGTCATTCAAAAGCTAACTAAGTTGAGATTGTTCTCATCTGTCGACATAAACCCTCAAATGAATGTGAGGTAGACGAAGAGGCAAAGTCACATTTTTATTCCGTTAAATGAATAGCGAGAGAAACACCGCTCCTCTATAACATAGTCACACCTACGTGGGTGATTTGAAGCCTAGTTGGTTACTAGAATTTAGGCACCGCGATGTCTCCCAGGCAGGGCCGCGGACCTTCGGAAACAGAAGTTGAAAACCTATGGATTGAGGAATTCATAGGGATAGAGGGGGACAATGTGAAACATCTTTTATCAAATGACTGCTCCTTACTCACCTCAGACCAACGGTGTTTGCCAAGCGCAGATTTATATGCCCAAGATATTTGGGGCAAGGCGATCCTTACCGCTTATGTGAGTCTTAATGAGAACTCCGCATAAGGATAAGGATAACCCTCCATGTGAAGCATGAAAAGGATCCCATCTACAAATATTGTGATACGGGATAGTGTGGCAATGGTTGAAATACCTAAGCCAAAACAGGTCAATATTGGACCTAAGACTGTAGATTGCATATCCACTAGATCTACAAATAACAGTAGTGCTTATCGCATCTTGGTATCAAAGAAGGTTGAATTATTTGAAGATAACTTTCTTTAAGAAAGAAAAAGAAATAATTGCTCAAGTTTAACAAGAACCCGCGAGTGCCTGATTGTACGAAACTAGACGTTCCAGATCCATAGGACTCGGAAGTTGCTGACTGTCCGGAACTTAATGTTTCAGATCTACAAAACTCATGGATTCTAGATGTTGAACTGATAGAACAAAAAGAGGGGACAAAGACTTGTTCCAGGCCTTTTAGCTTATATGGTTAAGTATGAACCATGGACAATTGAGAAGGAATTATCATCTCCAAAAGCACTATTTTGGGAAAGAAGCTAAAAAGAGAGAAGTAGTCTCCATCAGATAGAACCACACTTGTGTGATGGTTGATCTTCCTCCGGAAAAAGAATCTCTGGGTTGTAAACGTTGATACTCAGATTGTGTACAAAGTAGATGGATTTATTGATGAGGATAAGGCCTCGGCTATTTAGACATGTGCTCCACTGTGAATAACTTAACATCCAGGGTCAGCGCAGTCTTGCGTGACATGGATGTTGAGACAACCTTCATAACCGGAGAGTTTGTTTAATGGACTGTTGGGCTTCTTCCTGAACTTCCTTGTTGGTCCCTGAAATATTTACGTTTTAGTCCTGGAAGTTTCAGATACAATAGAAACAATAAATCTGACTACAGAAACATTGACTCTGAAGCTAGAAAGCCAACAGTTGGAAAACCAAAAGTTCGAAAGTGGAAGAAGAAAGTGATACGAAACAACACGAGGAGTATGTGGTTCTAGGAAAGAGAAGAAAGTCTGTCGACTTGTCAAATCTCTGTATGGGATGAAACAGGCCCCGAAGCAATGGCACGAAAACCTTGATAGTACTCTACTATCGAAGGGCTTCTCCATTAATGAGTGTGACAAATGTGTCTACATGAAAAGGTAATTCTAACTCGTTTATGATATGCTTTTACGTAGACGACATGTTGATCACAAAGAGTAATTCTAGTTTGATCCTAGAAGTATGTTGAAATAATAATTCGATATCAATGATATGGTATTGCAGATGACATCTTAGGAATTGGAATTTCTAAGACATCTAACGGACTGGTCTAAACCAAACTCATTTGTGAGGTATTTTGACTGTCTCGTTGAAGTCACCAATGGATATGAATCATATAACGTGATTGGAATCATGGTGCACCCATATATTAGGAGCGATAGACGTAGGTCACATGTAGTTAAATGTATTTTACACACTACAACTGACCTGGTATCGGCTCATAAAGAAGATCAGTTGAACTAAGGTTCACTCGTGATTCTGGAAATGATCGATAGAAGGCTTTAAATGAGATGTGACGACATCTGAATTATCCTCTTATCTATGGATTATGATATTTTTGATGTCCAGCGGTTCTGGGAGAACATAGTGATGCAAATAAGAACACCAAAGCCACAAGTGGATGCACATGGTGTGTCTTTGAAAGATCCTCTAACAAAACTTGCATCGGCTGACTTGTGATGGAATCAAAGTTTATCGCTTTGTACAAATCATGATGACAAGTTGAGTAACTTCACGGCCTCTTAGAAGATGTCCCTTATTGGGAGTAACGCATGCCTTCGTCAGTTATACACTGTAAGGGCACGGATGACGGCATGTGGACATATCTGTCGCAGATATAAGACTGTATGGCAGTTGAACGGGTGACACATCCTTTATTACTAAATAAAAGGATATAAAGAACCATTTAATTAAGGGATTACCCAAAGATCAAGATTTCTGCCGATCTAGGGGAATGAGCTTAAAACCCAAACAATATGAACCGATACGGTGGATACCCAACCATACTGACTGAAGATCCCAAGAATTTGGTTCAATGGGAAAATTAAATCGTAAAGGTTCAGTTGAGCGCTTCGGTGGAAGAAAGATCACTTCGGATAATGATTTCTTCATAGAAACATGAATCCAACGCCGTTCCCGTGATAGACTTTAAGTCCTATATGCAGTGTGGGTAAATGTTAAATTTTCAAAACCTTTAATGATCCTCATTGGTTAAGGTTAGGTTTGAGAAAACTTTTAATGGTGCCTAACACTTGTGAAGGGGGTATAGAAGGATACCATGTAAGAGACCACCTATTTAAGTGCGAGAACAAGCCGCCTCAAATGAATGCACTTAAGAATCCAAGTGTGTCCACGGCCATAACGGACAAAACATTAAGATGAACAGAGTAAGGAAAGTTGTTGTGTTGGTACCCTTGTCTTGTCTTACACTAATTACTAACGGTTCAATACATCGCGTTCACCGCACAGTAAGTAAGTCCGATGGTATTCTACTATAGAAGGTTCAAAGACACTGCTACCTATCCAGATGCAACATCGATCCGCCGAAAGATTGCTAGAAAGACACCATGTGGGTGCGCTAAAATTTCTTTCAAAAGGAGATTGTTGGAAATTTACTAAATGTGGAACTAAGTTTAACTCATTATTTATGACTCGAACAATTGAGGCCTCGCACGTCGGAAATGTCATTTCCACACACGTGCACACGTAGTGTCAACGTAAATTTCATTAGTGAAAAAGATATTGGTACATAAGTGAAAAGTTTGAGATATAGAATGATGGACGGTTATTGGCCAAATGAAGTATGTTCCATGTTGGTAAATGAAGGAAGAAATGTATGATGTGTAAAAGATGAAACGAGTCGAAAATCGCCGCGGAGCTGTGAAGGGCCGCGGTGCCTTGGAGGCAGTAAGTTTTTGGAGCTGCGGCGTCGCGGTGCTTCGGAGGCAGTAAGGTCAACGAATGGCGAAAGATTTCTGACTTTTTGGCTGGTTTTGGAGCATAATCCTCCATTACTTGGCACTTGAATTCATCCATTATTTGGCTGAATTATAACCTCTCATTTAGTGCCATTACATGGTCTTGATTGCCATTAGTTGGCTAGATGAGAAGTAGGGTTGGCTGATCGGCCGCCCATCGAGATCGGACCGCGGATCGGACGGGTCAAGATCCAAGTCGCCCCTCAGCAACTTAGAGCCTCTCCCGACACTTCAATCAACCACTTGAGACCCTTAGAAGATCAAAAACAACTTTCCTTTAATCTTCCAAACCAAACCTATGAAAGCAACTAGGTTTTCACCTTGCGACTAATACGAAAACGATATTTTTCCAGAATATTTCTATTGAGATACCCTTACAATACCCTCATGAACCTTGGTTTAAAGTATGGATGTTATTGAACAACAAACAATTTTTTTTTTCTTTGAAACCCCCTTGAACCCGAGAGCACTCTATGTGTTCATCCAATTTTCTTGAAATTTTTTCTAAGTGTGGAAGCTTTTCTCACTACTAGTATATATATATAGCATAATAGAGGGCCAAGATTAGTACATATGTGTGGCTTAGATGTATTTCACTAGGATCAAGCCCAAGTTGCCCTTTGACAAGTCAACAATATCAAGCTTCAAGACTTAGCAAGACTTGGTCATCTAACTTATGGTCAAATGACCCTTTTACCCATGCCATTTTCGTCCAAGACCAACTTAAGGGGGGGTGACACGTGTCGCCCTCCCATTCGTCACAATATTTCATTTTCCGAAAATTTCATAATTCCGATAAATTTTTACTAGTCTCAAATCTTAACATTTGGATTCTTACGTACGTTCTTAAAAACATGTCCTGAAATTACGGGGTGTAACATTCTTCCCCCCTTAGAAACATTCATCCCCGAATGTTCTTTCGGAGTCAAACTTATAGATAGCGACATATTCTCCTTTTACAACCCCTACATACTAATAATACCACACATGGCCACATAATAGCACTTAAGGAAATACTTCAATTAAAACTTGACAAGTAAGGGAAAATGAATTACCTGAAGGTGTAGGGAATAAGTGAGGATACTTTCTCAACATGTCCCCCTCCGCTTCCCAAGTCATCTCCTCCCTGTTGTCATTCCGCCACAAGACTTTGACGGAAGCCACATCCTTCGTCCGCAGCCGCCTGACCTGGCGATCGAGTATCGCTATGGGACTCTCCTCATACGATAACCCCTCTGTCACCTGGACCTCGCTAGCTGGGAAAACTCTCGATGGATCTCCGATACACTTCCGCAACATAGAAACATGGAAGACCGGATGTACCGCCTCTAAATCTGATGGAAGATCCAACTTATAGGCAACCTTGCCCACTCTACGGATGATCTGGTAGGGCCCAATGTACCTTGGGATAAGTTTCCCCTTCCTTCCGAATCTCATCACACCCTTCATGGGCGATACCTTCAAGAAGACCCAATCGTCTACCTGAAACTCCAAATGTCGACGCCGATTATCTGCATAAGACTTTTGCCGACTCTGAGCTGCTAACAGTCTCTCCTGAATAAGCTTCACCTTATCCACAACCTGCTGAATCAACTCTGGGACAACTAACTGCACCTCGCCCACGTCGAACCAACCAATCGACGACCTACATTTCTGCCCATACAAAGCCTCATATGGCTCCATCTGTATACTCGAATGGTAGCTGTTGTTATAAGCAAACTCCACAAGAGGCAAATGATCCTCCCAGCTACCCCTGAAATCAATCACACAGCTCGCAAAGATATCCTCGAGTGTCCGATAAGACGCTCGCCCGTCACCGAGGATGAAACGCGATCGAGACTCACTGTGTCCCTAGTAGGTCGTAGTGGTTCGGATATACTCGAGAACCGACCAAACCGGACGGTAAACCCGACCAAACCGATCAAACCTTAACGGTCCGGACACGAGTATCTAAAAATACCCGGACCGTTAAAGGAACCGGACCGGTAACCCAGAAATACCCAGAACCGGTCCCCAGCCCCTCCAGCCACTCCCCACCAGAAGCCCCCACTTCTCCCCGTCACTCTAATTAGTTGTAAATTGATCAAACTTTATATGGTCATAACTTTTCGATCGGACTTCCGTTTTACCTAATTTTTTTGATTTCGTATTTTTCGAGACGAATAATCCCAAACGGACCAAAGTCCGTTTGCTTCACCGGATTTCTCCAAAACCGTCCATATTGCCCCTCAATTTCTCTTTTCCCCCAAATCGTTACGATTTTCCCATTTTCAAATCTAAATATCTCGCGATGTACAATTGATTTCAACGTAAAAATTGCGTGGCACCGCGTCCGAGAATGTCAATTTCAGTATTGGAAATTCAATTTTAAAAAAAAAAAAAATGGCCCGACCCGGAAATTCTTACCGGTCCGGACCGAGAACCGGACCGATAAGGTTTCGATCCGGGACCGAATCTCGTCCCAGGACCGAAACCTTACCGGACCGGTAAGCTTATCGGTCCGGCCCCAGAGTCGATACCCGACCGACGACCGACGCAGAATAAAGACTACCCCTAGTCCTTCGAAAGACCTCCGAAGTTAGCCAGAACCGGCTCCTCTGTCTCGATATAATCGATATAGGGACTCGTGCGCCTCACAATCTCCCCGATATACAACTGCATAATCCTCACCGAATACGTAGTCCTCGATCGGAAGAAAGTGGCCGATTTCACACCACAACAATAACCGGATGGAATCATACTTCCTATGAGTACGAGGTAACCTCAGAATAAAGTCCATGTTGATCACCTTCCACTTCCATGTCGAATATCAATAGCTCGCAATAGCCCACCGCTTCGTGCTTAACTCGACTCGCGACAATTAGGACATCGTGCAACAAAACTCGCCACGCCCTCTTCGTGCCATCCCACCAATACATACATCTGAGGTCATGGTACATCTTGGTCGACCCCGGATGAACAGAATAACGCGCCGCGGTTTCCTGCCTCCATCGACGAAGTCTCGCAACATCGGAACACATACCGCCTCGAACCTTAGCACCCCATCTGACACTACCTCAAATAGACTCTCCTCCTCTCGAAGAGCCGTATCTCGATACCGTATCATAACTGGGTCCTCATACTGTCGCCTCCTCACCTCATCAACGATGGAAGACTCGGCAATCTCACGAACCCGTACCCCACTATCATCGGTATCGATCAATCGAACCCCAAGGCTCGCTAGCTGATGGATCTGACGGACCATGTCCTGTCTCTCTACCGCACTCCGATGCACTCCCCATCGATCTACGACTCAAAGCATCTGCAACCACGTTGGCTTTCCCCGGATGGTATAAAATATCAACATCATAATCCTTCAACAACTCTAACCACCGCCTCTGCCGAAATTTCAGCTCCCTCTGCCTGAAGATGTACTGGAGGATCTTGTGGTCTGTATAAATATCCACATGAACCCCATATAAATAATGTCTCCAAATCTTCAAGGCATGAATAACTGCGGCCAACTCTAAGTCGTGAGTATGGTAATTTCTCTCATTCTTCCGTAGCTGTCGGGAAGCATAGGCTATTACCTTGCCGTGCTGCATCAATACACACCCTAGCCCGATACCCGAGGCATCACAATAAATCACGTATCCCTCTAACCCCTCGGGAAGAGTAAGAACTGGAGCCGTCGTCAACTTTTCCTTCAGTAACTGGAAGCCCTTCTCACAAGCTTCGCCCATCGGAACTTAGCCGCCGAGTCACCTAGTCAGCGGCCGATATCGAAGCAACCGCTCCACAAACCTACGATAATAACTCGCCAATTTCTAAGAAATCGCGCGCACTGCCGGAGTAGTAGGTCTCGCTAAGACTGACCGCCTCAATCTTTTCCGTATCAACTCGAACACCATCACCGATAATGTGCCCAAGAATGCCATCGAGGCCAACCAAAACTCACACTGAGAACTTGGCGAACAATCGCCGGCCCGGAGGACCCAAGGCATCGCCCTTAAGTGATGCATGCCTCGCTCTGGCGCGAATAAACGGGATGTCATAAATGAATACTATAACAAATGTATCCAAAATGGCTTGAACACCCGTTCATCAAATTCATAAATACATTTGAGCGTTGGTCAAACGAAAGACATCACTGAACTCATAGTGCCCATACCGGGTCTGAATGCGATCTTTGGGATGTTCGCCTCTCGAACTCGCACTGATGATAACTGCACCGCATGTCTATCTTGGAGAAACACCTCGCACTCGCAAATCGTCAAACAAATCATCAATCACGGGAGGGTATCTGCTTGATGGTTACCTTATTCAGCTGCCTGTAATCAACACACATACGCAGCGTCTCATCCTTCTTCTTTACAAACAAAACTGGCGCTCCCCAGAGAGAAACACTAGGCCTGATAAAGCCTTTTTCCAGCAAATCTTTCAGCTGGTCCTTCAACTCCCTCAACTCAGCAGGTGCCATCCTGTATGGCGGAATAGATATAGTCCGAGTGTCTGGAAACATATCAATACAAAACTCAATCTCCCTCTCAGGAGGGATACCCGGAAGCTCGTCTGGGAATACGTCTGGAAACTCTCTAACCATCGAATCGATCAAGAGCTGCACTCGCCTCAGACGTAATACGAACGGATGATAGATGTACCCTTTCTGCACCATCTTCCTAGCCTTGAGGTAAGAAATAAACCTACCTCTCGGCGACGCTGTGTTGCCCTTCCACTCGATAATCGCTTACCAGAAATCGAATCGACCAACTCGTCTCTACGATCAACGTTGGCATAACAAGAAGCCAACCAGTCCATACCCATAATGACGTCAAAATCTGTCATCTCCAACTCTATTCGCAGGTTCGACGACTGTAAATAAACACCGGGCAACCTTTGTACACCCGCTCAGCTAACACCGAATCACCCACTGGCGTAGCTACCTCAAAAGGCTCTATCGACACCGGCTCTATCCCGATTCTATCAGCAACAAGAGGGTACACATAGGACAAGGTAGCACCTGGATCTCTCAAAGCATAAACGCTACAAAGATGAAATCAATAATGTACTGTGACGACGTGGGAAACTTCACGATCTCCGGGCGTTAAGAAATATATGCGGTTCGCGGGACCGCTAGAATCGGGACCCCACCACGACTTCGCCGCGCTCGCCGGCCCGTGAACACCTCGCCCGGCGCATAACCACAAAGAAGAAGATTCAAAGAATCGACTTCGGCCGAACCATAACACTCCCGCCGCCTCGTCTGACAATCTCTTCATATGGCCCCGCCGCCATAAGAGAAACAAGCTCCGGCCATACGACACTCGCTCGAGTGAGATCTACCGATCGAACACACCGAGACGCGGTGGTCTCGACGCGACGGCCTTCTCGCCTCGAAACCCCAAAGTCCCGGAGCCCGACCGCTTCGAATGACCCGATCGATCAACCTTCCCGCCAGAAACCGAAGGGCACTGCGCCGGTGAAATGTGGACCTAGTTCGGCCGAGGCCGCCCGCTCGAAATCGCCTCGAGACCTCGCTGCCTGCCTCTTGGCCGGGCTCGAGTCTAGCTGATCCTCCTCTCTCGCCCTCTATCCCTCGCGCATACGCTGCATCTCCGGCAATATCCATACATGGCCGAAGGGCCACCCCAAGCATGCATGATCATATGACGGCCTAGCCCCATCACATAGCGATGAACTCGTCCCGCCATGTCGCCACAATGGTGAGCGATACCGCCAATGAGTCAAACTCGTGCCGCATTTCGATAGTCCTCCCATTCTGTCTCAAGGTCAAGAATCTATCCACGCGGGCTCTCTCATCTCGTGAGGCAAAAGTGATCCAGAAG
Organism: Przewalskia tangutica; assembly: GCA_029844215.1. Lineage (NCBI taxonomy): Eukaryota > Viridiplantae > Streptophyta > Magnoliopsida > Solanales > Solanaceae > Przewalskia > Przewalskia tangutica. The sequence continues at coordinate 120,670,978 of CM056720.1, forward strand.
GCCTCTGTGAACTCCTCCCAAACACCGGAAGAGCACCTCACCTCTAGACATCTCCTATGACTCAAACCAGTTCAACGCAATATCACGTAACCCAGAAGAGGCTAGCACAATCGACTGTCTCCGAGGCCCTAAGCACATGCATAGTCCGTCAGAATCGTCGAATAAACTCCTGGATCCTCCTCGGATCTCGAACCATAGAACTCGGTGGATGACAACCTGTAAAATCCCGAATCCGCAAACCGTCGCTTGGTTAGCTACTCGCTCCCGCTTGCCGCTCGCTACTACGCCGTCAATAACCGGATCTACTCTCCGTAATCTATACTCACCGGCCGCGAATCGAGGCTCAGTACCGAAACCTTCGAGCTACCGCCGCCTCGCCTTCTAATACCGCGTGGTGAACTCGCGACCGACCACTACAACCTCGTATAGTGCGTGCTCGAGTCCTAGTAACCCTCTCACAGACCGCCAGCGCCTCCCGCCGCATTGTCCTTCTGGGCCCTGGTCTCCCCGTGGAGGCATAACTAATACATAAGAATTTGTCAGAGAGGATTCAACCTAATAAGACAGCTCTACTGCACGATCTCAGAGAGAGAAGAATGGAAACCAATCCTAAATGTCCTGTAGCCTCCTGATTATAGATGGTGCACAACACACCGATAATCAAGACTTACTAGACACGATCAGACACTTTCCGATGACTAACTACTCGATACCACTTTTGTCACGACCGACCCCGGAGCCGATCGTGCCCTACCCGGGCACCCTGCCTGTATACATCGAGAATAGCAATGAACATACATAACACATATCAAAACTTAGAAAATAAACATCAACAAAGCTGATAAGGCCGCCTTCCGTAAATGTACATAAACCAAAATACGTCAAGATAATTCTGCTTTTAAAACCCAAACCACAAATGTGACTACGCACTTCAGAAAACACCTGTGGCGGGACAGGGCCCCACCATACCCCTGAATGTACATAATATCTACAACATCAGGGAGAACCGTACCAAAAGACAAGCCTCCGGAGAAATGGAGCTTCCGACACCTGATCAGTGATCCTAAGAATGAGGATCCACCACCTGCTTACCCCTACCTGCGACATGAACGCAGCCCCCGGGGAAAGGGGGTCAGTACAACAGATGTACCAAGTATGCAAAACTGGAAAATACTGTAAATACATCATAAGTCTAAAATAAAGCTGGAGACATGTATGATAATCAAATTACAGTACACTGTGCCTTACTAACGATGAGAGTAACAAGTATAAACTTTACAGCATAAAAATAGGAGGCTCATGATCAAAGTAGGGTCCTCCGCCCGTAGTATCATTAAGCATTCCTACTCCTGAGACTATTTCACCCGCATAGGCCGCATGGACCCGCATGAGGTAACTTCCTCGCATAGATTGTATCCGCCCGCATAGGTCGTGTGGACCCGCATGAGGTATTCCTCGCATAGGACTGGTCCGCCCCGCATAGGACTATTTCACCCGCATGAGCCCTACGGACTCGCATGAGGTATTCCTCGCATCATGGGTAGCAAATCCACGAAATATGCAAATGCCACAAACCCGGGGAATGACCCCGTAATGAATAATATATCACTAGCACAAACCGACTATCATACATAACATAAGCACTACCGGCTTATCATACATAACATAAGCACTACCGGCTTATCATACATAACATAAGCAAGTTAAGAAATCCCCTAACTTCTTATTAGTCTTGTTCATATACACTCTCATTTTAGTTTACTTAAGGCACTAACATGTCTTTATAAAATCCGGGAATTTAACCCAAAGTACTACGTACTTCTACTCTTTTAAAAATGACTCTTTTTCATATAATACTTCCAAGATACTAATAACCGTAGTATCAAGTCATAACTACTTTTCAAGACAAGTCACCATACCTTTTAGAAATATGTTTAGGCTTCTAAATCAAATGACTTCTTTTCTTTTAAAACCTTAAGCAATTGATGCCTTCAAATCAATTTGCCTTTCATTAATTCAAGTAATTTATCCTTACTTAATTTACTTAGAGTAAATCTCTCTTTTAACTTTCCATAAAGCTAATATAACCAACTTCCCATAAAATCGTTATATTAACCTTATACTTTAGGGAATTATGTTCTTCCTTATATCCAAGTGACTTATACGTTTAAAACGAAACAAGTATCATATACTTATAACACTTCAAGTCCCTTAACTTGAAAACTAAGACATCCTTAATACTTTTAAACAAGTGATGTATATCCCCTAACTCAACCAACTTGGACATTCTTAAAACAAGTAAAGGATATCAAAGTCTTGTACGTCTACCGTACTATATAGGTACAACTATTCATGCTCAAGAGATAGGAAAGTTCCACATACCTCTTCGGGTCAATCCACTTGCTAAGTCCAATATACCGCACGTAGTATGTCAACCTATAATGACCATAATACGTCTATTAACTTCTTACTTCAAACGTAGAATATTATAAGTGCAATGTCACTAAATTCTACGGAAAATCGGACAGCACTTCCTTTGTTTCTACATACTTTTCCACCTTTTTCAAGGCCCGAATTCAATAACCAAACACGCCACATTTAAGGCTCAACAATGTAGCTAACAATAGGGGATTACACGCCTACAAGACGTGTAAAATTCCGCCCCACAATTGATACCAAACTAATACAAACTTACAAGGTCAATTCGTCAATTGAAGCACAACAACACAAATTCTTATCCAATTTCTTTTCAATCCAAGTTGTTTAGTATAACAAGATATCAAGCCGCAATCGATTATAACTACTACAATCTTCAAGTAAGTAACATGCGACGATTCTAATTAACGACCAAATTGTATTCCAACTTCAAATGGCTAGAATGTCATTTCGGATTCTAGGCTTCAACTATCCATAACACTTATAAATCTTCAACAAAATATACTTCATGCTAGTTAAAAAAGTAAGGCTACAACAATATGAAATCTTATAACACTTTAAGAGAACAAGATTGTTACCTCAACGAGCCTTAATCCAACTTCAAGATCCGAAGTCGCTCCCTAGCAACTTAGAGCCTCTCCTTGACACTTCAATCAACCACTTGAGACCCTTAGAAGATCAAAAACAACTTTCCTTTAATCTTCCAAACCAAACCTATGAAAGCAACTAGGTTTTCACCTTGCGACTAATACGAAAACGATATTTTTCCGGGATTTTTCTATTGAGATACCCTTACAATACCCTCATGAACCTTGGTTTAAAGTATGGATGTTATTGAACAACAAACAATTTTTTTTTTCTTTGAAACCCCCTTGAACCCGAGAGCACTCTATGTGTTCATCCAATTTTCTTGAAATTTTTTCTAAGTGTGGAAGCTTGTCTCACTACTAGTATATATATATAGCATAATAGAGGGCCAATATTAGTACATATGTGTGGCTTAGATGCATTTCACTAGGATCAAGCCCAAGTGGCCCTTTGACAAGTCAACAATATCAATCTTCAAGACTTAGCAAGACTTGGTCATCTAACTTATGGTCAAATGACCCTTTTACCCATGCCATTTTCGTCCAAGACCAACTTAAGGGGGGGGGGGTGACAAGTGTCGCCCTCCCATTCGTCACAATATTTCGTTTTCCGAAAATTTCATAATTCCGATAATTTTTTACTAGTCTCAAATCTTAACATTTGGATTCTTACGTACGTTCTTAAAAACATGTCCTGAAATTACGGGGTGTAACATAGTCATAGACTCATATATTCATATACTCATATTATATTATTTACTATTATAATATTATAGTATTATACTCATATATATAATATATTTATAAAGTATAAACTAAATAATTAAAGTATTAAACAAAGACAAGAAGAGTGTAAAAAAACATCCCAAGGCTGTTTTTGTGCCTCTTATATTATTAATTATTTCATTGAAATATACAAGATTCAGAATTACAACATTGTAGTGTACTGTTGTTGAACAAATTTGCAAAAGACATAGAAAAATTAAAAAATTGCAATGAAATAAATTACCAATTTGAAAATACTTTTTTCTAGTTTCTTTATAATTTCGTGTGGTTCTTCGGTTGGAATTGGTATATCTTGGTCACATTGTTTCACGTCGCTACTCATGCCTTCAGATAAAATGTCGTTGTAGTTTTCGTCTTATTCTTCGTTAATCTCTGGTTGACCGCACCTCCTTCGCTCCGCTCGTATCCAATCTCTGAATAGTACCGCCATCTCCAAGCTGTCTCCGGTTAATGAGTATCTATGCTCTCCTATTTGAAATCGTCACAGAAAAACGCTTCGTAAGCGATTGATGACGCCGAATGTTCAAAATATCTCGCCATCATTGAAAGTGTCGGAAATGTCTTCTCATTCTGCATCCAATATTTCAAAGTCTTCTTTCCGTCTTCATTGATAATCGCTGTAAGGTAAATTACCTGCAAAACAAAAACATCGAACTCGCTAATTTGGTTAGCATCGCTACACCACACATTCTATTTCGAGGCTTTCAATAGAATCAATACTAGCCATAAACATCATGTCTTTTTAGCCGTGTTGAAGGGAAGAAGATGGTACGAAAGCCGGTTGGTTACTAGCACTTTCTTGCTGGTAATGCTGATATACTTTTTTGCATTCATCTTCTACGCTATTCAACACTTCTTCTAGAGTTTGTTCAATAGGTGGCTCAACATTTAAATTTTTGGGAGTTGGAGGTGGTAGTACGTCCATACAGTTATAAATATTTTCAATAAGACTTTTACAACCCTCTAGTTTAATAGTCGGGTTTAATACAACACCAATAATATAAATAGGGGAATAGGAATAAAATATTTCTTTAATTTCATAAACATTTTTTTAATAGCTGCCTTATAAGCAGGTTTTTCCATATATTCTTTAAGAAGTAAAAATATTATAGCTATATAAAACAACATAGTTGAAATAGTAGGATAATATAAAGTAGAAAATTCTTTTGTTGCTCGTTGAAAATTCTCTAGAAATACAATAAGTTCTTTAATTTTGTCCCAATCATTATCCACAATCATATCATTTGGATTTTGATTATGGGCGTTAAAAAATAAAGTGTTAGGTTTTCTATAGTCATAAGCAACAACTAGTTGGTCATATAAAGAATTCCACCTAGTAGGTACTTCTTCTGAATTTTTACGTAAGATAGTCCACAATCGTGACAAGTTTTTTATATTCTTTTCTCTTGAATTCTATTATTTTTAAAAATAAAGTGTATAGCAAATTGTATTTTTCAAGAATATCTTGAAAAGTGAAAGACCGTCCTTTACAACTAAGTTATAAATATGGCACGCACATTTGATATGAAAATGTTTTGGAAAAGACGGAGTTAAAACTTCTTTTAAAATATAAATAGCAGCATTGTTAGAAGATGCATTATCTAATGTAATACTCATAACTTTATCAGTTATTCCGTAATAATCGCAGACTGAATAAATATTTTCTGAAATAAACTCACCAGTGTGCCTACTATCTATATATCTATATGCTAAAATACGTTTTTTCATAGACCATTTATAATCTATCCAATGACAGGTTACCGTTAAATAATCATGGTCGTTAGTGCTACGACCTATATCAGAAGTTAGAGCGACTTTGCAATTTAAATGATATAATGAATAACGCAAATATTGTTGATATTCGTGTGCAAATTTAAACACGTCTCTCTTAACCGTTGATCTAGAAAAACCTTTATAAGCAGGATTATACATATCTCTAATATAATGAATGGCGATTCAGGAAATGAAAAAGCCAAACCCTCCACAACAACTAATTTTGCTAGTGCTTCCCTATCTTTATGTTTATCATATTTAGGGCCTACAACTCCCCCCGTCATAGGGTTAATTTGACCAGACTTTGTCCGGGACAAGATGTGAACCTTGTCCCGATTGAGAGGACGTCTGCTCACCATCTTTTCAATAATGTATTGGGCATGCAAGGCTTTGTGTTTTTGCACAGTGTCTTCCTAAACCCCGTCCCCACCATGACCTTGTCCAGCTTTTAAAAGAATAAACAGATTTATAAGTTTTACATATAGCTACTTGATTCGCACGTCCTCACAAAATATTTCCATACAACTGATTTTAATGGTCGTTTTGCCGGACCTCGTCTCATACTAGGGGGGATATGAGTCATTTCACTAGTGGGTGTATCATCATCTTCATTAGTAGGTGTATCATCATCTAGAGTGTCATCTAAATTAAAATCTTCTTCATTTTGAGGATAAACATTTGTGTCAAGATCATATGGTATTTCAGGAAACAGTTCAGGATCTATAAAATCATCTTGTCTAGGAATAGCTGGAATACTAAAAGAAGTACCCTTTCCCTTGTTACCCGCCCTACTAGAAGAAGTACCCTTGCCGAAAAGACTTTTTGTTCTTTTCATTTTAATTATGATAATAAATAGTTAAAGACTTAAAGATAATGAAATTAAATGTGCTAAATGAAATAAAAACAAAATAATAATTTAATGAGAGAACGAATGTACCAAACACCGACGTAGAGTCGATGTGTAATCGAGAGAGGTTGAAAATTGAAACTTTGCTCGATAGATTAATCCTCAAGCTAGTTGCCAACTTCACTCTCAATTCTCAAATTAATAAATAGAGTGAATATGTAGTAGACAATGTTGTATAGAATAATAGAAATTAGAGAAAATGTAGGAAGAGTTGTGAGAAATAAGAAGAGAAAATGAGGTATTTATAGTTGGAAAATTGGGTTAAAGTATAAATATAATAACTTAGGGGTTAAAAATAAATATAAAGGTGGTGTGGGGTCGGGAGTGGGGAAGCCAAAACGGTCGTTAGACAACGGCTATTTTTGGCAAATGGCGGATCAAGGATCGGACGACGACGACCGGACTGCCTGTCAAGTGATCGGGCCTGACGGGACCATACTCGCCCCGCTCGATTCGAGCCCCGGTCCCGCTTTTTTTTTTCACGGCCTGACGGTTTGGTCGGTCTGGTCGACCGGACGGTGTCGGGTCGCCCTACCACTAGCTACCCTAATGAGAAGACATCTTACGCACACTATAAATTGAGGCCCTTGGCTCAATTGTATAACACACTTCACTCTTGTTTAGTTCATATTTTTCTGTACTTCTTCCTCTCTAGCATATCTTTCAAACACTCAAAGGTTTTTCTTGAGAAACACTTGAGTTTCCTTTGCTCATTTGTTTGATGTTGTTTTATCTTGGGAGACAGTTTCCCATCAACGTAAAAGGATATATATGGGGCAATAATGTCTTAAGGTCAGAGTGCTAACACTCGACTCAGCATAGTTGTAACGAGTAGGGATTTGTTGTCTCTTAGTTTCAGGTTATCGAGATCGAGGGACTTGTTGCAATTGGAACGAAGATCCAAGACGGAAGACTCAAGAACCATTCAAGAACTCACAAGTTTATTGTAGCCACAACTCTTGTTGGCTACAAGATTGTAACAATTGTAATTCATTATTGTTTATCCTTCTAAGCACGAGTAGTAGTTGTATACTATTTTCGTACATCCATTGTGTAACTCACATATACATGTATATCTTCATGTATATCAGGTATATCTGAGGACTGAAAATGGTTCTTTCAGTTAGTGTTCATGTATATCCTCATGTACATCACTATATCTTCCTTATATGTTAGTGTATATCCTCACTGCATATCATGTATATCTATGTATTCATGAAAATTTGTGTGCAGTATACAATGATATACATACGTAATATACATAGTCGAGACAATGTTATCTCGGTCGATTTCAAATCCTAAAATTTGACTCCAACCTAGTCCAAATCACCTCTAATCTTCCTCAAAATTCGTATATAGTTTCTTTTAGGTGTTTTCGATGAATTGCAACATTATCCACTCAGTCAAAAAGACTATTAGAAAAGTCCAGATCTGAGTTTAATATGAATTTCATTGAAAATGGGTTGGCAATAGGGCAGGATACAAGCCGGTCAGGGTAGGGTAGGGATTTAATGGGGCAGCAAAATACTTAAACGGGGCAGAGCACGACGGAGCAAGTCAAAACACATTTTTAGAAAATTATAAATAGGGTAGAGCAGGTTATAGGGCAAAGATTTCCAGCTCCAAATTTAAAAATAAATTGAAATTCGTAGCTATAAAATAAATTTGCTATAATTTTTAAAAAAAAAAAAAAATTACATTTTAAGTGCGTTTCATATCATTATATAAAGAAATCATGACAATTAACATTGGCCAAATGGGTCTATTTTCATATCAAAATTTCTTTTGTGGCTCTCTACTAGTGTTATGTTTTAAGTTTATTAGTGTACTTAATTCTTTAAGGTAATTCTCATTACTTTCTAGCACTAAAATTGGAATCTTTACAATATATTACGATTATATAATATACGATTGCTGGAGTTTAAAGGTGGAAGTAACTATAAGCCCTAAATGGCTCTGTTAGAACTCAGAGCTTTACGGAGAAAAATTAGTTGGAAGATGAAAAATTAAATTAACAGTTTTAACTATTTAATTGTAGATTTTGAAGAGTTTGAGTATACGGAGTAGTTGACGGAGAACATGAACCGGGGGCGGAGCTAGTGTGTAACCAGGGGAGGCCCGGGCTCCCTCTCAAATTTAAATTTTTCTAGTATACTACTAGTAATAATCATGATATTACAATAGAATTGCCCTTTTTTCGCTCCCCCTAGACCAAAGTAGGCTCTCCTAGCCCGGGAGACTCCCCCTAGCCCGAAATCCTGACTTCGCCCCTGACTTGAACAAGCGATGGGAGGTAAGTTAAGGGCAAACTCTGTTAAATTAAGAACTTGACAAGAAAATACATACTATATAATTGATAGATTACCTAAATACAGAGATTAAGCTATCATGATTGTCATCAATGTCAATAAACACCAGAATGCTTATGATTTTCACCCTACTAGTTAAACAACAATAACATACTCAGTGAAACCCCACAACGTGGGTCTGGGAGGGTAGAGTGTACGCAGACCTTACCTCTACCTTAGTAGGTAGAGCGGCTGTTTTCGGGAGACCCTCGGCTCAAGACAAAGCATAATCACAAGCAAAGCAAAACAACTGTCACGATCCGACCACGGGCCCGCGACTGGTGCCTTACCCCGGGCACCCTAGTGATACAACATCAGAGAAAATCAGCGGAAATGAAAACTTACACATGAAACAAGATATACAATAATGAAATAAAACAAAGCAACCAAAACTAAGCGGTTACCTTTACGAATATATAAATAAAACTTGAACCCAACGATACATCCTTTTACAAACTCGCCCACAACAAGATTTCATGCACTTCTAAGAATGTTATAACAACAACGACGGGGCCGCCATACCACGAATGTAAGTACCTACAACGACAGTGGGACTATACCAAAGATAAGCCTCCGAGAAACGGAGCTTCCTAAAACGCCGAATCGTGATCCTATGAGCGAGATCAACAATCGTGTACCTCACCGCATTTAACGCACTTCAAGGAGGTCAAGACAGTACCAAGTATGTGAAACTGAAAATATCAGAAATGAAATCATAGTAGTCTATATAAACAGAGACATATATGATAACCAAACTACAATACATAATATGTAGCGATACGCCAAGTCGTGACTCACGCCTCAAAGTCACGACCAAATATAACTATGGGTCTCATGCCCGCAACATCAATCATGCGTGGAACACCTTCCTCACCGCCAGCCTACGATAACCACACCAAGGAGTACACATGAACACCGTGTCCCACTGTGTCATAAAACCGTGACGGCAAGTACGGCTAACTACCGATACCAAAGCCGTATCATCAATCGATCGGCAAGTACGAAAGCCAACTACCGATACCAAAGCCGTACCAACAAATCTATATAACCATACCACGGTGACCAGGCAAGTACGAAGCCAACTACGGATACCACCGCGCACGTGGTCGTCGGCAAGATGAAGACTAACTACTAGATACTGCCGGAATCACGAGACTTCACAAAACTAAACGGGCAAGTACGGCTAACTACCGGATACTGCCGAATCACCACGACCTGGGCAAGTACGAGCCAACTACCGGATACCAAGCCGAATCAAGAAACCTCATGGAGAGCTAGTCCATGGAATAATAATCACGTGTTGCAGTGGAATGCTCCACACCGCCAGACGCCCAAGTAAGATCATAACAAATCGGCCCTCCATCGAGAGACGCGGTGGTATAGAAATACAATACTAGCACGACAAGGCTATCACACGCAAACATAGGCAAGTTACACACAACTCAAAGTACTTTCATTTTATGCCAAAGTCCAGGTTTTAACCCCAAAGTACTACGTACGTTAAATTCTTTTTAAAAGATCTATTTCTTTTACAAAGGTCACCCGATGCCCGTATTATCAAAATAGAGTGACTAACATTTTAAGTAAACTAAAACAACTTCCATACTTTCCTTTTTAAACCAAATTAAGACAATACTATGCCTTCTTTTTAGACCAAAACACTTCTCCTTTTAAAGTCAAGTTACCATTTTAAAACTAATGATAAAACCATTCTTTTGTTTTCATAAAGTCGTTATAACTAACTTCCCATAAAGCTGTTATAACACTTTATGTTTTAAACCAATTTAAGACAAAACCATGTCTTTCTTTTAAACCAAAACTCTTCAATTCCTCAAGTCTCTTTTCTTTAGAAATCAAGTTCCTTAATATTTCACATCAAGTCATTTATAAGTCAAGTCTCTTATCTTTTAAAACCACAAACCATTTCTTTACCTACATAAAGTTGTTATAGCAAACTTTCCATAAAGCCGTTATAACACTTTATGTTTTAAACCAACCAAATTCATTTAGCACATGACGTCACCGCACTACATAGTTCACAACAATCATGCTAGAAAAGATAGGAAGAGGTTCACATACCTCGCGACGATTATCGATAATTAGCAAAACGCCCACGCATTTCTAACCTTGCTCGCCTTTTCCACCCTTCAAGTAGAATACGCTACTCGTAGTACTTCAACCTATAAAGGCCACAAAACGCCTATCAACCTCTAGATCTCTTCAGAGAATAATTCTAGATACAAGATTCCTTATTCTACGGAAAATTCGGCAAAGACCTCCCGCAACCACAAAATCCTCTCTAACGAGGCCTCGCTACCAAACCAACAATCCGGGGTTACACGCCTAACCTGACGTGTACAATTCTACTCCACAATAATACTACAAGTCTCATCAGAATACAGGTCTATGTAAATACGATTCAATTCTTTATAATCATCCTTCCAATATATCTTATACTCAATTCTAAACTACTACAACATGTAATCTCCAATTACACAGGGGACATAGGTAATTACCTCGATAAACCCAAAATTATCCAAGATATAAGTCGATCCCGAGCAACGCTTAGCTCCAATTCTTACGCCCAACCCGCTCCATGCAACCCTTAGAAGTTTCTAAACAACTTCTCTTAACACTTCATCTAAGCTATGAAGATTTTTCTAGGGCTTCATTTTGCGACTATGGAATAAAGTAGTATTTCCTGCTCTTATGTTGGGATTTTTTGGAATACCACCAGGATTTAGGCTAAAGTATTTGGAATAACAACAATACTTGAAGAATTCTACTCAAGGTGGGGGTGTTTGGACGAGAACTCACTAAGGGAGGGAGGATTTTTTTGCCTTGAAACTTTCTAATGTGGATGAAATAAAGTCTTGCACACAAGGGTATTTATAGGGAAATCAATGGCCAAGATCTAGGCAAGTGGATGGTGAGGATGGGTACATGTGTGTGGGTAGTTGGCCAACCATTTGGCTACCACAAATGGGACAAGTGGCCACCACAAAATGGGCCACTTGTCCACCAAAAACGCACACTGTCTCTTCTCCACCCGCCAACATGGCCACACGGGGTGACACGTGTCGCTTCTACTGCCCAAAATATTTTATCTTCCAAAATATCCGTAATGCCAAAAATCCGAAAATAAAGTGGGCCCACAAAATCAGAATTTTCCCGTGGGCCCCACGTGACCAATTTCGGAAATAAAATTTCAAAATTCTCAAATATTCCAGAAAGTCCAAATACCAAATCTGGGAATCCAATTCCCTTTAACGAACATTTTTCCTTCACAAAATCCGGAAACTTTTCCGTCGAAAAATCACATCTTTCTTCCTTTCCAATTTTACTGTCGTATTCTCGTACGTACGTCCTCGTATACATACCCTGGAACTACGGGGTGTAACAGCAACAGAAACGGTCAGACTCAGACAAGAAATTAAAGCAATATGAACATGCTGATAGCAAAATCGAATACGTCATGGTAGCGCATTCTAACAAAAGGAAGCAGTAGCTAACGCAACTAAATAATATAAACAAAGTAAATAACACATAGCGCAGAAATTAAACTATAGGGGACTATAAAACAATATTGCATCTATAAGTGTGATATGCTAACCGGGTCCTACAGTAATAACACTACAACTATCACTTTGTAAGCGTAAGTAGGATTACGCTCAACTACCTACTACCCTTCTACCCTAATCTGTGTCCTCCACAATTTCCTATCTAAGGTCATATCCTCAGTAAGTTGCACCTGCGCCATATCCGTTAGCTTTGCCTCTTTCCGCGCCATCTTATATATTTCCCTATTCGTCCACTTCTCCACATCATCCTTGCTTTCTATCAATTTCGCATACGCCGCTTTTTTTTGCTTCCACTTTCTCTTAAATTTTACCATTCCACCACCAGTCCCCTCGATGCCCACCACGGCTACCCCGCGAGACCCCTAGCACTTCTCTAGCAACCTCCCGAATGCAACTAGTCGTCTTGTCCCACACCGATTGCATCCCCACTACTCCTCCAAGCTCTCTTAGCCATCAACTTCTCCCCCATCTCATTTGCACTGGTCATAGTCAAACTCCCCCATTTGTGTCATGACCCGACCCCGGGCCCATGACTGGTGCCTTACCTGGGCACCCTAGTAGATATACATCAGAGTAACCAGCGGAAAAATAAACTTACAAACATAGAACAATATAAAATAAAAACAAAGCAACTAAAATGGTTACCTTTCAGAAATATATATAACAAAACTCGAACAGCTACATTCTTTACAACCCCAATTTACAACAAGATTACTGCACTTCTAAGAGTTTATAACAACTATGACGGGACAGGGCCCCGCCATGCCCCTGAATGTACATAAACCTACAATGACAGGGAAACATACCCAAAGATAAGCCTCCGGAGAAACGGAGCTTTCCAAAAGCAGAACGGTGATCCTATGAGCGAGGATCAACAACCGATGTACCTTTACTTCATGCATGAACGCACTCGGGCGAGGTCAAGACAGTACCAAGTATGTGAAACTGAAAGTATTGAAATGAAATCATAACATTTTAAAAACCAATACACAGACATGTATGAAACAAACCAATTAACAGTACATAGTGCCACAGTATATATAAGAACAAATAGGTGTAACCCAACTGGTCTTTTCTAGACCGCCAATGATCGGAGTAGGGCCATTCTCCCCTAGTATCATTGTGCGAGTCCTAATCTCGACTACCAGAGTCCGTGATAGGTCACGTGGACCCGCATGAGGTACTCCTCGTGACGGTAGCTAACCCGGCATTTCTCGACTCCGCAATCCGTGATAGCCACATAGACCCGCATGAGGTATTCTCGTGACGGCCAGAACACACCCGAGTGATTCTCGACTCAGAGTCGCAGATAGGTCACGTGGACCCGCATGAGGTACTCCTCGCATCGGGGGTAGCTAACCCGCGACAACATAACAAGTCAGGGGGGTATGTGATATAACACAAGCACAACCGACTTATCGTAAACAACATAAGCACAACAAGAAAACCCCCTTACCACAACAAATCTCAAGACACTAACATCCGTAGTATCATAACATGTTTACTTATCAAACCAACTTACCACACCTTCAGAAATCGTTACAAGGCTTCTATAAACAAGTAAGTAAACCATTCTTTTTATCTTCCTTAAGTCGCTATAACTAACTTCCCATAAAGCTAACACTTATATTTCTTTTATAAATCAAAAAAATCACATTTGTTTGGAAAAACCAAGAGAACTTATTCCTTTTAAAACCAAGTGTTAATTTCCTTCAGAATAATGATTCATAACTCTTTTTGAAATATTTCAAGATACTTAACATTTAGAACTCAAGTCAAGGACATCAAAGTGAAACCAAATTCATTTGACACACGTACGTCTACTGTACTATATATTTCATAACCATCATGCTCAAGAGGATAGGAAGAATCACATACCTCCTCGGCTAAATCCACTTGCCAAGTCGGATATGCCGCGCGTAGAGTATCAACCTATAATAATCAAATACGTCTATCAGCGTCTAGACTTCTTCGTAGCATATACTAAGTATAAAGTTCCTTATTCTACGGAAAGTTGGACAACACTTCCTTTGTTTCTACATACTTTTCCACCTTTTCAAGGTCCGATATCAATAGCCAACATGCCATAATCAAGGCCTAACAATTTAGTAATACAAAGGGATTACACGCCTAACCGGACGTGTAAAATTCTGCCCCACATTTCATATTAAATAATCCAATAAGTTTAAGGCAATATCTCGGCTATAACATGCTCACATATCATCCTTATCCAATCCTTTCAAATCCAAATCGTTATTCCTACATGTTATATACCTAAAAGCAATATCGACAACTACAAGTCCTTTCTTCCTCAACATGCGACACAATTTACTTAAAAAGTAGAATGGATTGTTACCTTGGAGTTCGCCCAAAACAGTCCAACAAATCGCTCACTTGCCCTCTTTCCACAATTTCCTCTTCGTTAAAATCACCTCTACGAACCTCCTACAAGCTTGCCAACATATTTCCTTCTTGCCGCCTTTCCGAAATTTTTCTAGGCCTTGGTTTTTCCTTGAATTTTTAGAGAGAAGGGAGAGGAATTTTTAGAGAGAAGGGAGTTCTTGAAGAATGACCAAGTCTTCAAGACTTGGTCAATAAATAAGACTTCCTCTTGGTCAAAAAGATGGGAGGGACACTTGTCACCCTCCCATAGGTCTTTACAAAAAATATCTTCTGATTTTCCCCAATTTTCGCAAAAATCTCCGGCGGTGGCTGAAACCTCCGAACATTTCAAGACATACGCGCCGCTGCTCAGATTCGGCGCAAGGCTGCAACTCGTAAAACTTCAAGATATCCGCCACAAGGCTGCAGGGCATCAGGCTGGAAATACTTTCCTTCTTGTCTGTGCACTGAACTTGTAACTTCCATAACTTTCTACTCCGATGACCTATCGACGAGCGGTTTGTTGCGTTGGGAACTAGACTCAACGAACTACATACTAGGCTTTTGAAACACCTATGAACTCCTAATGTAACTGGACATAAACCGCCCCAAAGTTGACTAAAACCCGTCCAAATCATTCTGTCAACCTATCTTTCTAAAAATTTAAATCTTAATTCCTTTCGTACGTTCTCATAAGCATGACTTGAATTACGGGGTGTAACATTCTCTCCCCCTTAGAAAAATTCGTCCCGAATGTTCCTTCTACGCTTACTCAAATCAAAATATCGACATAGACCCTCTTAACTATTCCTCTTGCAAATAAGAACGCTCTACATGGCCACAACAATACTTAAGCATATATGTCAATTTAAAACTAACAAGCAGGAAAGTGGGTTACCTGGAGGTGTAGGGAATAAGTGAGGATACTTCTTCATCATGTCCTCCTCTGCTTCCCATGTCATTTCCTCTGCTCGCTCGCCATAAGACCTGACGGAAGCCACATCCTTTGTCCGCCGCTTAACTCGACGATCGAGTATCGCTATGGGACTCTCCTCATACGATAATCCCTCTATCACCTGGAGATCACAAATCGGGTGCACACTAGATGGATCTCCGATACACCTTCGCAACATAGACACATGAAAATCGGATGTCTCGCTTCCAGATCGGACGACAGATTCAACTCATAGGCAACCTTGCCTACCCTACGACACCGATAAGGCCCAATGTACCTTGGGCTAAGTTTCTTCTTTCCAAACCTCATCACACCCTTCATGGGTGATACCTTCGAGAAGACCCAATCATCCATCTCAAACTCCAAGTGTCGACGCCGACATTCGTGATACGACTTCGCCGACTCTGAGCTGACAATAACCGCTCCTGGATAAGCTTCACCTTATCCACCGCCTGCTGAATCAAGTCCGGCCAGACTAACTGAACTTCGCCCACATCAAACCAGTCTATCGGTGACCTGCACTTCCTCCCGTATAAGGCCTCATAAGGCGCCATCTGGATACTAGAATGGTAGCTGTTGTTATACGCAAACTCCACAAGAGGTAAATGATCCTCCCAGCTACCCCTGAAATCAATAACACAGGCCCGCAGCATATCCTCAAGTGTCTGGATAGTACGCTCTTCCTGTCCATCGGTCTGAGGATGAAACGCAGTACTGAGACTCACCTGTGTCCCTAATCCCTTCTAGAAAGACCTCCAGAAGTTAGCCGTGAACTGGGCTCCTCTGTCTGATATAATCGATATAGGAACTCCGTGCAGTCTCACAATCTCTCTGATATACAATCTAGCATAATCCTTAGCCGAATACGTAGTTCTGACTGGAAGAAAGTGGGCTGATTTAGTCAGCCTGTCGACAATAACCCAGATGGAATCATGCTTCCTCTGAGTGCGAGGTAACCCTGTAATAAAGTCCATATTGATCACCTCCCACTTTCACGTCGGAATATCGATAGCCTGCAATAGCCCACCGGGCTTCTGGTGCTCAACTCGACTGGCGACAATTAGGACACTGAGCAACAAAACCTGCCACGTCCCTCTTCAGGCCATCCCACCAATACGTACATCTGAGGTCATGGTACATCTTAGTCGACCCCGGATGAATAGAGTAACGAGCACTGTGTGCCTCCCCCAGAATCTGCTGACGAAGTCCTGCTACATCGGGAACACACAACCTGCCCTCAAATCTTAGCACCCCATCAGGTGCTACCTCAAATGGACCCTTCCCCTCTCGAAGAGCCGTATCTCGATACCGTGCCATAATCGGATCCTCATACTGTCGCCTCTTCACCTCATCGATGATGGAAGACTCGTCAACCTCTCGAACCCGAACCCCACTACTATCAGAACCAACCAATCGAACTCCAAGGCTCGCTAGCTGATGTAACTCGCGAACCATGCCCCTTCTCTCTGGCTGCACCTCTGACAGACTACCCATCGATCTACGACTAATGGCATCTGCAACTACCTTGGCCTTCCCTGGGTGGTATAGGATATCGACATCATAATCCTTAAGTAACTCTAACCACCGTCTCTGCCGCAGGTTCAGCTCCCTCTGGCTGAAGATATACTGGAGGCTCTTGTGGTCCGTGTAAATATCTACATGAACTCCATATAAATAATGTCTCCAGATCTTCAAGGCATGAATCACAGCTGCCAACTCTAAGTCATGAGTGGGGTAGTTCTTCTCATGCTTCTTGAATGTCGAGACGCGTAGCTATAACCTTACCATGCCGCATCGACACACCCAAACCCGACTTCGACGCATAACAATATACCACATATCCGTCTAAACCTCGGGAAGAGTAAGAACTGGGCCGTCAATTTCTCCTTCAAGAATGTGAAGCCCTCCTCACAAGCATCCATCCACCGAACATAATCGCTTCGAGTCACCTAGTCAAAGGTCTTTGAAATGGAAGAAAACTTCTCCACAAACCTCCGATAATAACCCGCAAGTGCCCAAAGCGCGCACTCCGGTGTAGTGGTCTAGGCCAAGTCTGATCGCTCACCTTTCCGTATCAACCCGAATACCATCGGCCCCGATAACATGCCCTAAGAAAGCCATTGAAGCCAACCAAAACTCGCATTTCGAGAACGTGGCATACAACTGCCGGTCCTGGAGGACTCCTAGTACCGTCCTCAAATGATATGCATGCTCCTGCTCTGTGCGCGAATAAACCAGGATATCATCAATGAATACTATAACAAACGTATCCAAAAATGGCTTGAACACCCGGTTCATCAAATCCATGAATATCCGCTGAGCGTTGTCAAACCGGAAAGACATCACCAACTCATAGTGCCCATACCGGGTCCCGAATGCGCTTTGGGATATCTTCCTCTCTAACTCGCACTTTGATGATAACTGCATCGCAGTCTATCTTGGAGAAACACTCGCACTCGCAATCGTCAAACAAATCATCAATCCTGGGGAGGGGGTATCTGTTCTTGATAGTTACCTTATTCAGCTGCCTGTAATCAACACACATACGCAGCGTCCCATCCTTCTTCTTTACAAATAAAACCGGCGCTCCCCAGGGAGAAACACTAGGCCTGATAAATCCTTTTTCCAACAAATGTTTCAGCTGGTCCTTCAACTCCCTCAACTCAGCAGGTTCCATCCTGTATGGTGGAATAGATATAGGCCGAGTGTCTGGCGACATATCAATGCAAAACTCAATCTCCCTCTCAGGAGGGATACCCGGGAGATCGTCTGGGAATACGTCTGGAAACTCTCTAACAACCGAATCGATCAAGGTCCGTATTTCGCCTCGTGATCAAATACCCGAACAATATGGTAGATATACCCCTTCTGCACCATCTTCCTAGCCTTGAGGTAAGAAATAAACCTACCTCTACGACGCAAGATTCCTCCCACTCGAGCAACCTGCTCCCTCAGAAACCGAACTGCATCAATCTCTCTCTACATTCCATATTGACGTAGCAAGACGCTAACCAATCCATACCCATAATCACATCAAAGTCCGTCATATCCAACTCTATCAAGTCGGCTAGGGTCTGACGACTGTATATAGTCATTGGGCAAGCCTTATATACCCGCTCAGCTACCACCGAATCACCTACTGGCGTAGCTACCTCAAAGGTTTTATGGACTCAGGCTCTATCCCTATTCTACCAGCAATATGAGGAGATATATAGGAAAAGGTAGAACCTGGATCTATCAAAGCATATACGTCACAACATGAAACCAATAATGTACCTATAACGACATCCGGTGACGCCTCCTGGTCCTGGCGGCTGGACATGGCATAAATGCGGTTCTGAGGACTGCTGGAACTAGGACTCTTGCCACGACCTCTACCGCGACCTGCTGGCCCATGAGCACTCTGCCCTCCGGGGCGAGTAACCGTAGGAGATGAAGACCAGAATGACCTCAGAGGTGAACCCTACCATCTCGCGCCTGCTCTGACAGGCCTCGAAATATGACCTGTGGCCACAAGTGTAACAAGGCCCCACGATACTACAACTCTCGAATGGGATCTACCACATCGCCACACCGGCAGGGGTGGTCTCGACGGTAGCATCCTCGCTTCGAAGCCCGGCTCGGGCCTCGACCTACTCCCGAATACTCGACGCCCGAAGACGGTGAGCGCTCAACCTACCGAGGTGCAAATCGTCTGGCCGAGGCCGCCCGCCAAAGTTACGAAAGGACCTCGTTGTCTCCGCCCTCTTCGCGATATCTATCAATCCGTCGGCCCTACGCTCTCACACCTAAGTGCATAAGTGCGCATGCGGCAATGTTCATGCCCACCAAGAGCTACTTCCAAGAAACCTCTCGCTAAGTAATCATCGAGCCTCGTGACATAGCGGTGCACCTCGCCCTCCATGTCGCCACTAAAGCGGGACGTCACGCCAACGAGTCAAACTTCTACGCCAGACCGTCCGCCCGCTCGCCTTAACATCAGAATCTATCGCCCGAGCTCTCTCATCTCATGAGGCAAGAAATGGCTAAGAAACGCCTCGAGAACTCATCCCAAACACCGGAAGCCGCATGCTCCCCGACGCTTCCTATGAATCGAACCGATCGCAGATCACGCAAATGCGTGAACCCAATACTACCGACTGCTCCGAGGCCTTGATCACTCTACGATCCACAGAATCGTCGAATAAACTCGAGGATCATCCTCGCCCCGACCCATAGAACTCGCGGGCTGCAACTCAAAAGTCCCAAGTCTCAAGCTATCGACTGGGTGAACTACGGTACAACCGGAATCGCTGCTCACGCTCACATCCCGCCGCCACGATCACGCTAATAATTGGGTCATCTCCTTGTAACCCATATCCTCTGCTCTAGGATGTGGAACTGGAGGCTCAGGTACCGTGGTCTCAGTAGCCACTGCTGCTTCTCTGAACTCTGCTGGGGCTGGCGACGTCGTGGAACTCGCCGTCCGAAGCTTCACTGTGTAAAGATCGGCTCGTGCTCGTGAACCTCTCGCTCCTACTAGCAGCTCTCACCGCTTTGCCCTTCTGGGCTGCGGTTGCCTTGCGTGGAGGCATAACTGATACATAAGAATATGTCAGAGGGAGTTCAACCTATAACACAACTCTATTGCACGATCTTAGAGTGAAAGAATGAAAACCAATCCGAAATATCCTGTAGCCTCCTGATTATAGGTGTGGTGCACAACACGCCGATAATCAAGACTCTACTAGATACGGTATGTAGACACTTTCCGAGGATTAACTGCTCTGATACCACTTTTGTCACGACCCGACCCCGGGCCCATAAATGGTGTCTTACCTGGGCACCCTAGTAGATATACATCAGAGTAACCAGCGGAAAAATAAACTTACAAACATAGAACAATATAAAATAAGAAACAGGCTAACCAAAATGGTTACCTTTCTGTAAATATATATAACAAAACCTGAACAGTTACATCCTTTACAACCCCCAATTTACAACAGTACTACAGACATCTAAGAGTTTATAACAACTATGACGGGACAGGGCCCCGCCATGCCCCTGAATGTACATAAACCTACAATGACATGGAAACATACCCAAAGATAAGCCTCCGGAGAAACGGAGCTTCCCAAAAGCAGAACGGTGATCCTATGAGCGAGGATCAACAACCGATGTACCTCTACCTGCGGCATGAACGCAGCCCCCCGAAGGAGGTCAGTACAACAGGTACCAAGTATGTGAACCTGAAAGTATTGAAATGAAATCATAACATTTTAAAAACCAATACAGACATGTATGAAACAAACCAATTAACAGTACATAGTGCCACAGTATATATAAGAGCAAATAGGTGTAACCCAACCGGTCTTTTCTAGACCGCCAATGATCGGAGTAGGGCCATTCGCCACTAGTGTCATTGTGCGAGTCCTAATCCTGGACTACCGTAGTCCGCATAGGTCACGTGGACCCGCATAGGTCACGTGGACCCGCATGAGGTGCTCCTCGCATCGGGGGTAGCTAACCCGCGACATTTCCTGGACTCCCACAATCCGCATAGGCCACATGGACCCGCATGAGGTATTTCTCGCATCGTCGTAACACACTCGGAGTGATTCCTGGACTATCGTAGCCTGCATAGGTCACGTGGACCCGCATGAGGTACTCCTCGCATCGACGGTAGCTAACCCGCGGCAACATAACAAGTCAGGGGGGTATTGGATATAACACAAGCACAACCGGCTTATCGTAAACAACATAAGCACAACAAGAAAACCCCCTTACCACAACAAATCTCAAGACACTAACACCCGTAGTATCATAACATGTTTACTTATCAAACCAACTTACCACAC
Organism: Przewalskia tangutica; assembly: GCA_029844215.1. Taxonomy (NCBI): domain Eukaryota; kingdom Viridiplantae; phylum Streptophyta; class Magnoliopsida; order Solanales; family Solanaceae; genus Przewalskia; species Przewalskia tangutica. The sequence continues at coordinate 120,692,570 of CM056720.1, forward strand.
CTTCAGAAATTGTTACAAGGCTTCTATAAACAAGAAAGTAAACCATTCTTTTTATCTTCCTTAAGTCGCTATAACTAACTTCCCATAAAGCTAGTATAACACTTATATTTCTTTTATAAATCAAAACAATCACATTTGTTTGGAAAAACCAAGAGAACTTATTCCTTTTAAAACCAAGTGTTAATTTCCTTCCGAATAATGATTCATAACTCTTTTTGAAATATTTCAAGATACTTAACATTTAGAACTCAAGTCAAGGACATCAAAGTGAAACCAAATTCATTTGACACACGTACGTCTACCGTACTATATATTTCACAACCATCATGCTCAAGAGGATAGGAAGAATCACATACCTCCTCGACTACATCCACTTGCCAAGTCGGATATGCCGCGCGTAGAGTATCAACCTATAATAATCAAATACGTCTATCAGCGTCTAGACTTCTTCGTAGCATATACTAAGTATAAAGTTTCTTATTCTACGAAAAGTTGGACAGCACTTCCTTTGTTTCTACATACTTTTCCACCTTTTCAAGGTTCGATATCAATAGCCAATGTCACGACCCGACCCCGGGCCCGTGACTGGTGCCCTACCTGGGCACCCCTTTCATGTATACATCAGAGAATAGCAGCGGAACATACACAACTCTTAAAATAAAAATCATACTTAGACAGTAGACATCAACCGGCTAGCCGATAAGGCCGCCTCTCGTAACATATACATAATACAAAATTAAAACAGTATATCTTTGTTCTTACAAACCCAATCCACAAATGTGACTACAGACCTCTAAGAATAACAACTTTGGCGGGACAGGGCCCCGCCATACCCCTGAATGTACAACGACCGACAATACCAGGGATAAGCCTCCGAAATAAAGGAGCTTCTCAACAGCTGAACAGTGATCCTAAGAGTGAGGATCAACAACCTGTACTCTACCTGCGGCATGAACGCAGCCCCCCGAAGGAGGTCAGTACAATATGTACCAAATATGTGAAACTGAAAGTACTGTAGTGAAATTATAAGTCTAAAATAAAACTTGAGACATGTATGATAACTCATATAACAGTACACTGTGTCTTACTAACAATGAGAGTAAACAAGAGTATACTTTACTGCATAAAAATAGGAGGCTCATGATCAAAGCAGGGCCACCCGCGCGCAGTATCATTAAGCAATCCTACTCCTGGGACTATTTCACCCGCAAGGGTCGTATGGACCCGCATGAGGTATTCCTCGCATGATCAGATCCGCCGCATAGGTCATGTAGACCCGCATGAGGTATTCCTCGCATAGGACTGGTCCGCCCCGCATGGGACTATTTCACCCGCATAAGCCCTTTCGGACCCGCATGAGGTATTCCTCGCATCATGGGTAGCAAATCCACGGAATATGCAAATGCCACAAACCCGGGGAATGACCCCGTAATGCACAATATATCACTAGCACAAACGGCTATCATACATAACATAAGCACTACCGACTTATCATACATAACATAAGCACTACCGGCTTATCATACATAACATAAGCAAGTTAAGAAATCTCCCTAACTTCTTATTAGTCTTATTCATATACACTCTCATTTTAGTTTACTTAAGGCACTAACATGTCATTATAAAATTCGGGAATTTAACCCAAAGTACTACATACTTCTACTCTTTTAAAATGACTCTTTTTCATATAAAACTTCCAAGATACTAATAACCGTAGTATCAAGTCATAACTACTTTCAAGACAAGTCACAATACCTTTTAGAAATACATTTAGGCTTCTAAATCAAGTGACTTCTTTCTTTTAAAACCTTAAGCAATTGATACCTTCAAATCAATCTGCCTTTCATTATTCAAGTCATTCTTCATACTTAACTTACTTAGAGTAAATCACCCTTTTTAACTTTCCATAAAGCTATTATAACCGACTTCCCATAAAGCCGTTATACTAGCTTTATACTTTAGAAACTTACATTCTTCTTTATAACCAAGAGACTTAAACTAACCAATCGAAACAAGTATCATATACTTTCGAAATTACTTAAAGTCCCTTAACTTTTAAAATCCAAGATATCCTTAATATTTTTAAACAAGTGAGTTAATTCCCTAACTCAACCAACTTGGACATTCTTAAAATAAGCCAAGGATATCAAATGAACTAGATTGTCAAAGTCTTGTACGTCTACCGTACTATACATTTACAACTTATTCATGCTCAAGAGATAAGAAAGTTCCACATACCTCTTCGGTTTAATCCACTTGCTAAGTCCAATATGACGTACGTAGTATGTCAACCTATAATGACCATAGTACGTCTATTAACTTCTTACTTCAAACGTTGAATATTCCAAGTGCAAAGTCACTAAATTCTACAGAAAATCGGACAACACTTCCTTTGTTTCTACATACTTTGCCACCTTTTTCAAGGCCGAATTCAATAACCAAACACGCCACATTTAAGGCTCAACAAAGTAGTTAACAATAGGGTATATCACGCCTACAAGACGTGTAAAATTCCGCCCCACAATTTATATCAAACTAGTCTAAACTACAATGTCAATTCGGCAAATTTAAGGGACAACAACACAAAGTCTTCTTTCCAATTTCTTTTCAATCCAAGTTGTTTAGTATAACATGTAATCAAGCCGCAATCGATTATAACTACTACAATCTTCTAGTAGATAACATGCGACGATTCTAAATAACGACCACATTGTAATTCAATTTCAAATGACTCAACATGTCATTTTCGAATTTGAGCTTCTAAACTTCCATAACACTTATCAATCTTCATAACACGTATCACATGATCATTTCTAACTTATCATAACATGAAATCTTCAATTACAAAAGTAAGACGAAGATTATACCTCATTTAGCCCAAATATGATCCAAGATTACAAGTCGATCCTTAGAAACTTTAGCTCCTCTTTTTGACGTTCCAATCCACTCCAAGCAACCCTTAGAAGCTTATGAAGAACTCCTCTTCAAGATCCAACTTCAAAGTTGAATAACTCCTTAGGTTTTCGCCTTGCGACTAATACGAAAACACCACTTTTCCGGGATCTTTCTATTGAGATACACTTACAATACCCTTAGGTACCTTGGTTTAAAGTATGGAGCTTATTGGACAACAAACAAAAAAATTTCTCTCCTAATGGATGCTAAAGCCGAGAGCCCTCAAAGGTGTTCTTCAATTTTTGAATTTTTTTCTAAGTGTAGAGCCTTTGTCTTGCTACTAGTACATATATATAACACAATGGAGGGTCAATATTAGCACATATGGGTGGCCTAGATGAGTTTCACAAGGATCAAGCCCAAGTGGCCCTTTGACAAGTCAACAATGTCAAGCTCTTTGTCTTGGCAAGACTTGGTTATTTAAATTATGGTCAAATGACCATTATAACCATGCCAAATTCGACCAAGACCACTAAGGGGGGGTGACACATGTCTCCCTCCCGTTCGTCGCAATATTTCGTTTTCCGACAATTCCATAATTCCGATAAATTTTTACTCGTCTCCAATCTTAACATTTTTGAGTTCTTACGTACGTTCTTATAAACATATCCTGAAATTCCGGGGTCTAACATTATTCCCCCCTTAGAAACATTCGTCCCCGAATGTTGTTTTGGGAGTCAAACTTAAAAATAGCGACATAATCTTCTTTTACAACCCCTACATACCAATAATACCACACGAGGCCACATAATCAATACTCATACCAAAATGTCAAGCTGAACCCCATGTGTCAACATCGGTTATCTGCATAAAGCTTCTGCTGAATCTGATCTTACTAATAATCTTTCCTGGATAAGCTTCGCCTTATCCACAGCTCGCTGAATCAAGTCTGGACCAAATAACGGAACCTCGCCTATCGAACCAACCAACCGGCGATCTACACTTTCTTACATACAAGGCCTCATACAGGGTCATCTGAATACTGGAAGGGTATCTGTCCTTGTACGTAACTCAACAAGAGGCAATTAATTCTTTCAGCTAACTCTGAAATCAATAACACAAGCCCGCCATCTATCCTCAAGTGCCTGGATAGTACACTCTGTCTGTCCGTCGGTCTGAGGGTGTAATGCAACACTAAGACTCACCTGTGTCCCTAATCCCTTCTGGAAAAAACCTCCAGAAGTTATCTGTAACCGAGCTCATCTTTCTGACATCATAAACGTAGGAACCCCGTGCAGTCTCACAATCTCCCTGCTATATAAGCTAGCATAAATCTCACCAGCACGTGGTCCTAACCGACGAACACGATCGTTTCACACTGCATTATGACCCCGTGAGTCGATTTCCGAGTATGATGCCACCCTGTAACAAGATCCATATTAATTACCCCCCATATCTAAGTCAGGATCTCAATCGCCTGCAATAGCCCACTGGGCTTCTGGTGCTCAACCATGACCTGCTACTAATTCGGATATTAAGCAACAACTCGCTACGCCTCTTCGTGCCACCTTACCAATACATACATCCGAGGTCACTACACAACTTAGTCGACCAACAATTAGAGCAATAAGCATCGCGTGCCTTCCTAAGACTCGCTGACTAGTCTGCAAAGACCGGTACACACGATCTATCCTCATATCACAAAGACAACATCCGGTGCTACTTCAAACAGCTCTTTCTTCTGAGAGTCGATCATAATCGGATCCTCATCTGTCACCTCTTTACCTCTCAACGACGGAAAACTCGCAACCTCTCTGATCTAAACTTTATTAACCTTGAAACAAATAATCGATCCCCGCCAGAGTTGAAGAATCTCACGACCACGCCCCGCCTATTTGGCTGCCCATCCGCATACTACCCTTAGATCCACGCCAAGAGTATCTCAGAATCGCCTCGCTTTCCCTGGGTGGTATAGGATATCTATATCACAATCCTTGAATAACTCTAACCACCGTCGCTGTCGCAAATTCTACTGCCTCTGTCTGAAGATATACCGGAGGCTTTTGTGGTCTGCACATATATCCACATGAAATCTCTATAAGGAATGCCTCAAAATCTTCAAGATACGATTAACTGCCGCCGACTCTAAATCATGAGTGGCGTAATTCTTTCAGGCTTCCTAGCCACGGAAACATAGCTCTAACCTTATCGTGTCACACAAGACACAACCTAGCCCTACACCCAACGTGTTACAATAATAACCTAACCCTCAAGTCTCTCAGGAGGGGTTAGAACTGTAGTCGAGTCAACTTATCTTCCAATAACTGGAAGCCTTTCTCATACTTGCGAAATATTCGGCATCCTAAATCTCAATTATGGTTCCTGTTTCCCTTTCTCAGTTGCAACCAACCTGGTCACCAACTTAGATTTGATTCCTTTGCTTGCCTCATGGCTAAGACTTCCTGTCAATCACAATTTAGGGGGGAGATATTTCGTTGTTCTCGTCAAGTAGTAACCCGATTATTTCTCCCAGCTCGTAGAGCTTATAGTCAGGTATTCAACCTCAACTCACTGTATTACCTACTCCAATGACTTGTCAAGATTTCTTATCGTTCGAGTGTCCACTCGTCTTTCCTTTATAAGTTATTTCAAGTTGTCCTGGGGTCCCTTACCCCTCCGTATTTTCTTACAATCTTTCTCGTCAGTACCGATGCTACCACCTTTCCTCGAGGTGTTCTTACTGCCCATTATTTACTAATGGTCTTACACCAATCTGGGGTAATCATATCTCGTGCAAATTACATAACCATGGTCGTATTCTCCTTTATCATTCTGGTCATAACGTTACCTTAGGCTTATTATTAGCAAAAATATTTCTATCTAGATTCATAATCGTACAGTTTCATAGATGCGTACAACCTGCATTTATATCTTTACGATACTTCCCACCAATTCGCACGCTGCTCTTAATTACCCCAACACAACACTTTTTCCACGGTTATCTACAATCAGAACCTATGGCACGACGATACCAAGACCTTACTGCACTCATATCCTTCGCCTAACAACACGGGTACACGCAACCCATAATACGAAACCGCCCTTTACGTGGGGGAGAGAACTTATCTCCATTTATTAAACTTTTCTTGGAGTCACAACCCTAATCACAGGGTCCTCTCACGGTCCAGTAAATATCTAATCATCACGCACCGCCTTAAAGTCATGTAGATTTTCAAAACCTACCAAAGATGCCCTCGCCTTCCGCAAGAACACTGCATTTATTTTATTCTTGCCTTGCACATTTTCCTGAAATTATCCGGAAGGTCGTGGCCCTTACCGCCACATCAAACCAACTCCAAGTACCTCCAAAGGCACTTAACATAAATTCCTTCAAATTCAATTATTACTTACTTTCGGCGTCAATTTACCTCAAATGAACAAGTCACACAGACTTATTAAAAACAATGATGCCAAAGAAGGAAGGATAATTCACTGGTTACCACCACTTCTCTTCCTTTTCACTCGATAACCGCCACGGAACCGTACCGAATCAATCTCTCCCTGTAGTCCACGTTGGCATAACAAGAGGCAAACTAGCCCGTACTCATAATGACTTCAATGTCTGTCATAACAGCTCTGCTAGGTCTGCTAGGGTCCAACGACTATATCGTTACCGGCAACTATTATCTACCCACTCAGCTACCACCCAACACTCACGGGTGTAGTCACCTCGAAAGGTCCTCATGGATTCAGGCTCCATTTCTTTACACTTGGTGGCTCTCCTTCTTACTGGTCATACTCTTCCCGTACTTCCAAACATATTCTAGTGTACTTGCATAGCCTTCATACTGATTCGGGCCTCCAATCTTTGGAGTTACTATTCTAAACAACATAAGGCCATTTCCGCTTCTCAACCTGTTCGTGGAACGCGCCCACGAACCCGTAAATGATTAACTAAACTGGTCTTGCACTCGTGACTCGCCACGTAGCGAGACTACTACCAACCGATCCCATTCCATTTCAAGCTATGGGCGACTTAATAGGTCCTCACCACTCTTCAGATTTAACTCTTACCCTTGGTCTAACTTAACTTTTTACTACCCGAGAAGGCCTTATATACCTAAGGTCTCGGTGGTTATCACATTCTTAGGCTCGCAATTTCCATGCTCCATGCCTACCTTATCAGTCCCCCCGTAAACGGGTACAAAACTTATCGTAATACCATAATCGTGTTGTCTTGACCACAACAACCATACTTACTCCATACGGATCTCATCCGTACCATTTTCTTAATCATACTACGTAGCTCAATCTATTAACATAGTCTTCCATTAATTCCCTTAATAATAACTTCTTAAGGGTTCATTTCCTTCTCAGACAGCTCATCATTTCCTAATTATCTCAAATTAGTACGTAAAACCTTGATGAGAATTCATTAAACTGTTTCATACCTTCCCGGTATTTATTTAGTCCTTACCAAATCCTGGTAACCTAAAACCATTCAAGGCAACACGTCCGAATTCATACATAAATACGTATAGTGTATGTTACAATACCAACTATACTACAAATATTACCTACCCGATACGCAATCCACATCATCTTTCCCGGTCATCACGCTTTCTCGTAGTGCAAACAACATAACCTCGTTAGGGAGAGACGACCCTAACCACACACTTATCGCACGATCTTAGAGTGAGAAGAATGGAAACTAATCCTAAATGTCTGCAGCCTCCCGATTATAGATGTGGTGCACAACACATCGATAATCAAGACTCTACTAGACACGGCCTCAGACACTTTCCGAGGACTAATCGCTCGATACCACTTTTGTCACGAACCGACCTCAAGCTCACATCGTGCCCTACTCGGCACCCTTTCGTATACATCGAGAATAGCAAATAAACATACACAACTCTTAAAATAAAAATCATACTTAGACAAGACATCAATCAAGCAAGCGATAAGTGCCGCTTCGTAATATATACATAATACAAAATTAAAACAATATATCTTTGTTCTTACAAACCCAATCCACAAATGTGACTACTGCACTTAAGAATAACAACTTTATGACGGGGCCCCGCCATACCCCGAATGTACAACGATCGACAATACCAGTGATAAGCCTCAAATAAAGCGAGCTTCTCAACAAATTAACAGTGATCCTAAGAGAGAGGATCATCAACTCAGACTCTACCGCAGATGAACGCACTTCAAGGAGGTCAAGCATAACATGTACCAAATATGTGAAATCGAAAGCATCGTAGTGAAATCATAAGTCTAAAATAAAATCGAGACATGTATGATAACTCATATAACAAGACATCGTGCCTTACTAACAATGAGAGTAAACAAGAGTATACTTTACTACATAAAAATAGAGGCTCATGATCAAAGCAGGCCACCCGCCGCAAAGATCATTAAGAAATCCTACTCGGGACTATTTCACCCGCAAGGGTCGTATGGACCCGCATGAGGTATTCTCGCATGATCGATCCGCCCGCATAGTCGTGGTAGACCCGCATGAGATATTCCTCGCATAGATCTGGTCCGCCCGCACGGGACTATTTCACCCGCATAAGCCCTTTCGGACCCGCATGAGGTATTCTCGCATCATGGGTAGCAAATCCACTAATATGCAAATGCCACAAACCCGGAATGACTCAGAATGCACAATATATCACTAGCACAAACGGCTATCATACATAACATAAGCACTACCGGCTTATCATACATAACATAAGCACTACCGGCTTATCATACATAACATAAGCAAGTTAAGAAATCTCCCTAACTTCTTATTAGTCTTATTCATATACACTCTCATTTTAGTTTACTTAAGGCACTAACATGTCATTATAAAATCCGGGAATTTAACCCAAAGTACTACATACTTCTACTCTTTTAAAATGACTCTTTTTCATATAAAACTTCCAAGATACTAATAACCATAGTATCAAGTCATAACTACTTTCAAGACAAGTCACAATACCTTTTAGAAATACATTTAGGCTTCTAAATCAAGTGACTTATTTCTTTTAAAACCTTAAGCAATTGATACCTTCAAATCAATTTGCCTTTCATTATTCAAGTCATTCTTCATACTTAACTTACTTAGAGTAAATCACCCTTTTTAACTTTCCATAAAGCTATTATAACCGACTTCCCATAAAGCCGTTATACTAGCTTTATACTTTAGAAACTTACATTCTTCTTTATAACCAAGAGACTTAAACTAACCAATCGAAACAAGTATCATATACTTTCGAAATTACTTAAAGTCCCTTAACTTTTAAAATCCAAGATATCCTTAATATTTTTAAACAAGTGAGTTAATTCCCTAACTCAACCATCTTGGACATTCTTAAAATAAGCCAAGGATATCAAATGGACTAGATTGTCAAAGTCTCAGACGCCTACCGTTCATACATTTACAACTTATTCATGCTCAAGAGATAAGAAAGTTCCACATACCTCTTCGGTTTAATCCACTTGCTAAGTCCAATACGCCTTACGTAGTATGTCAACCTATAATGACCATAGTACGTCTATTAACTTCTTACTTCAAACGTAGAATATTCCAAGTGCAAAGTCACTAAATTGTACGGAAAATCGGACAGCATTTCCTTTGTTTCTACATACTTTGCCACCTTTTTCAAGGCCGAATTTAATAACCAAACACGCCACATTTAAGGCTCAACAAAGTAGTTAACAATAGGGGATTACACGCCTACAAGAAGTGTAAAATTCCGCCCCACAATTTATATCAAACTAGTCTAAACTACAATGTCAATTCGGCAAATTTAAGGGACAACAACACAAAGTCTTCTTTCCAATTTCTTTTCAATCCAAGTTGTTTAGTATAACATGTAATCAAGCCGCAATCGATTATAGCTACTACAATCTTCTAGTAGATAACATAGGACGATTCTAAATAACGACCACATTGTAATTCAATTTCAAATGACTCAACATGTCATTTTCGAATTTGAGCTTCTAAACTTCCATAACACTTATCAATCTTCATAACACGTATCACATGATCATTTCTAACTTATCATAACATGAAATCTTCAATTACAAAAGTAAGACGAAGATTATACCTCATTTAGCTCAAATATGATCCAAGATTACAAGTCTATCCTTAGCAACTTTAGCTCCTCTTTTTGACGTTCCATTCCACTCCAAGCAACCCTTAGAAGCTTATGAAGAACTCCTCTTCAAGATCCAACTTCAAAGTTGAATAACTCTTTAGGTTTTCGCCATGACTAATAATAAAAACACCACTTTTCCGGGATCTTTCTATTGAGATACACTTACAATACCCTTAGGTACCTTGGTTTAAAGTATGGAGCTTATTGGACAACAAACAAAAAATTTTCTCTCCTAATGGATGCTAAAGCCGAGAGCCCTCAAAGGTGTTCTTCAATTCTTGAATTTTTTTCTAAGTGTAGAGCCTTTGTCTTGCTACTAGTACATATATATAACACAATGGAGGGTCAATATTAGCACATATGGGTGGCCTAGATGAGTTTCACAAGGATCAAGCCTAAGTGGCCCTTTGACAAGTCAACAATGTCAAGCTCTTTGTCTTGGCAAGACTTGGTTATTTAAATTATGGTCAAATGACCATTCTAACCATGCCAAATTCGACCAATACCATTAAGGGGGGTGACACGTGTCGCCCTCCCGTTCGTCGCAATATTTCGTTTTCCGACAATTCCATAATTCCGATAAATTTTTACTCGTCTCCAATCTTAACATTTTTGAGTTCTTACGTACGTTCTTATAAACATATCCTGAAATTCCGGGGTGTAACAGCCAACATGCCATAATCAAGGCCTAACAATTCAGTAATACAAGGGGATTACACGCCTAACCGGACATGTAAAATTCTGCCCCACAATTCATATTAAATAATCCAATAAGTTTAAGGCAATATCTCGGCTATAACATGCTCACATATCATCCTTATCCAATCCTTTCAAATCCAAATCGTTATTCCTACATGTTATATACCTAAAAGCAATATCGACAACTACAAGTCCTTTCTTCCTCAACATGCGACACAATTTACTTAAAAAGGAGAATGGATTGTTACCTTGGAGTTCGCCCAAAACAGTCCAACAAATCGCTCACTTGCCCTCTTTCCACAATTTCCTCTTCGTTAAAATCACCTCTACGAACCTCCTACAAGCTTGCCAACATATTTCCTTCTTGCCGCCTTTCCGAAATTTTTCTAGGCCTTGGTTTTTCCTTGAATTTTTAGAGAGAAGGGAGAGGAATTTTTAGAGAAAAGGGAGTTCTTGAAGAATGACCAAGTCTTCAAGACTTGGTCAATAAATAAGACTTCCTCTTGGTCAAAAAGATGGGAGGGACACTTGTCACCCTCCCATAGGCCTTTACAAAAAATATCTTCTGATTTTTCCCCAATTTTCGCAAAAATCCCGCCTGCAAGACTGCCTGCAGCCCGCTGGCACAAACCTCCGAACATTTCAAGACATACGCGCTGCCTCGCATTCTGCTCGCGGCGCTGCAACTTCAGAAAACTTCAGTATATCCGGCGCCGCGGCGCTGTGGCATCAGGCTGAAAACACTCTCCTTCTTGTCTGTGCACTGAACTTGTAACTTCCATAACTTTCTACTCCGATGTCCTATCGACGAGCGGTTTGTTGCGTTGGAAACTAGACTCAACGAACTACATACTAGGCTTTTGAAACACCTATGAACTCCTAATGTAACTGGACATAAATCGCCCTAAATTTGACTAAAACCCGTCCAAATCATTCTGTCAACCTATCTTTCTAAAAATTTAAATCTTAATTCCTTTCGTACGTTCTCATAAGCATGACCTGAATTACGGGGTGTAACAATTTGATTCTTAACATGTCATGCACTACCCTCTTCTTCTTCTCCATTTTTATCTCCAAATCCATCACCAAAAGCTTATCGGGTTGTAAGATCCTCCTTCGGAATAACCTTTCAGTCTTTACAAAGGTCTTTCTCAACCTTCCTAGGAAGCAAAAAGTTTATCTGAGTCTTAGCCACCGAACTACGGAAAGTCACCAAATGCTCCTCCTTCTTTAGAAACCTCGAATTGGCTACTCCAAAAGTGAGACGCCTCCCCCGTTCCTATCCCCAATGCCAAAACCTCCATGCACGTCGTCATAACCCCCGGAAGTTCCCCGATATGTCCATGAAAATCCCCTTATACAAATACTTCTCAGTGGGTGGTATATCTCCTACCACTTCATCCAAATCTTTTAAAAATGCATCTTCTCCTTCTCGTTCAAGCCCGCCTGCGGCGCATACGCACTAATAATGTTCATAGTTCACCCTCCAACTACCAACTTAATCGCCATCATCCTGTCATTGACCCTCCTAACCTCTACCACCTGATTCCTTAGCTCACTGTCTGCCAAAATGCCTACCATATTTCAGTACTTCGACCTACCCGAGAACCATAACTTATACCCGTCTACATCCTTAGTCTTGGGTCCTACCCATTTGGTCTCCTGGACACATGCTATATTAATCATCCCCTTCTTAATAATTTTTACTAGCTCTATGGGATTCACCGTTAAAGTTCTAATATTCCAAGATCATATTCTCTGCCTAGTATTACCCTTACCCCCAACCCTCATCCTGTCCTCAACTGAGAACATGACCCTAGTCTACCATCATTCACCAAAGCCACTAGCGCAAAAAAAAATACTAGTCAAAGGTTAACGTTAACACATACGGGAACCAATACTAAAGCATAAGTTAGCAAAAATCTAGAGGTAAGTCAGGGTACTACAAACCAAAATGCTAAAGCAAATGACAAAAACAATAAAGACAAGAATGTAAAGTCAAAATTAAATAAAACGCAACACGCAAGAATTTAACTACAAGGATAAGGACAAATATTGAGTACGGGGAACTGAAGGTACCAACTCCAGGCTAATAGAACTTGTTCACACGCCGAAAATCATTGTTCACACCCGGAACACAATGTTCACTGCCTAAAATCACTGTTTTCTGTCGAAACTTTTGCATAGACCGTTTATAATCTATCCAATGACAAGTTACCGTTAAATAATCATGGTCGTTAGTACTACGGCCTATATCATAAGTGAGAGCCACTTTTTCATTAAAATGATATAATGAATAACGTAAATAATGTTGAAATTCATGTGCAAATTTAAATACATCTCTCTTAACAGTTGATCTAGGAAACCTTTAAAAGAGGAATTATAAATTTCTCTAATATAATGAATAAAACCAGGAGATGAAGGAAATGAAAAAGGCAAACCCTCCACAACAACTAATTTTGATAATGCTTCCCTATCTTTATGTTTATCGTATTTATGGTCATCAATTCCCCCCATCATAGGGTGGAGAGGGCGCTTGCGCACCATTTTTTTCAGCCTTGTATTGGGAATAACTAGCTGGGTGTTTTTGTGCTATGTGTCTCATTATACCCACAGTCCCATCATGACATTTTCCAGTTTTAAAACTATAAACACCTTTACAAATTTTACATATAGCTACTTGATTTTGTACGTCCCTATCAAAAATAAATTCATGCATCTGATTTTAATGGTCGTTTTGCTAGACCTCGTCTCATACTAGGGGTAATAGGAGACGTTCCAATTGGAGGTTCACTAATGAGTGTTTCATCATCTATAACATCTTCTAAATTAAAGTCGTGTTCAGTTTCAGAAAATATATTATTGTCTAAATCATATGGTATTTCAGGAAAATGTTCAGTATCAACAAAATCATCATGTCTAGGAGTAGGACTAGGAATACTAGAAGAAGTACCCCTGCCCTTGTTACCCCTACTAGCAGAAGTCTCACCCTTAAATATATCTCTAAATCCTTTCATTTTAATTATGCTAATAAATAGTTAAAGAATTAAAGATAATGAAATTAAGTGCGCTAAATAAAATAAAGACACAATAATAATTTAATGAAAGAACGAATGTACCAAACGTCGACGTGTAATCGAGAGGTTGAAATTGAAACTTTGCTCGATGGAAGATCCTCAAGCTAGTTCCAAACTTCACTCCCAAATAAATAAATAAAATTGAATATTTAGTAGACAATGTAGATTTGTAGAAGATAGATTGAGAGATTATAGAGATTGTAGGAAGATTTGTGAGAAAGATGAAGAGAAAATGAGATATTTATAGTTGGAAAAATTGGGTTAAAGTGTAAATATAATAACTTAGGGGTTAAAAATAAATATTACGGGGTAAGGACGGTTGGGGGAGGGGGAAGCCAAAAATGGCTGTTGCACAACGACCAAAATATAAAATGGTCGTTGGTGCAATGGTTATTTTGTGCAAAAGGGAGGGACGCGACAGTGAGGCGGATCGGAAGTGGTCGAGTCTCGGATCAGCGGGGCCCGCGGACGAGATCATGTCCCGTCCCGGTTCGAGTCCCGGTATCGTTATTTTTATTTTTTTTATTTCGGGGAATCGGGGCGGGACCAGAGGCGGTGTCGCGGCGGGACCGGGCTGACCCTGTCCGTTGGCCACCCCTACGTAAATCAAAACTGACGAAATATCAATTTTGGGCTACTCATTCGGCCAAAATGCACTTTTGTTTTACTATATATTAATATAGCCAATTTTTATTTTCATCCAAAACTTTCCTTAAATAATTTAAACCAAGTAAGGGTGCGTTTGATATTGAGGAAAGCATTTTTTAAATATTTTTATATCTTATTAATCAAATTTGTAAAAATATTTTCTTTAGTCAAATGAGTTAAGAAAATTAACTCCACTCAAATGAGATAATTATTTCTTGTATTTCCGGCATTCATCTTCACCTTCTAAATGAGATAATTAACCTAAAAAGAACTGACCAATATGATTTAGTTATTGTCAAATTCTCGCAAAACTAACCTTCAATTACTGTGAATTACATCACTTTTTCCCTGAAAATAAACACTATTGTGGAAAATCAGTAAGTTTAGTTAGATAAAAAATTCTTGAAATGTTTGAGATGTGCGTGTGTATGTGAAGCGAATCCTATATCTGATTCATAAAACATATGTATTTAATTTTAATGTTAAAGTATCACATTTCAAATTGAACCTTTAAAACAAAAGTGGAAAAGCTGAATGAATAATATATAAAGCTATAAACGGAGACTAACAACACTAAATGTTCAAAATAGTGACGAAGTCATGAATCTCGCTAAGTGTTTTCGAGATTTAATGTATATAAATAAATAATAATAATAATAGACCTATATACATATATTGTCCTGAGTCGGGGTTTCTCAAAAACAGTCGCTCTACCTACTAAGGTAGATGTAAGATCTGTGTACACTCTGTTGAAAATATTTATTAAACGCGAACTAAAGTAAACTTATTAATTATGAATCGAACAATTGGGGCCCCGCACGTAGCAAACCTTGTTTCCACACACGCGCACACGTAGTGTCAAGGATTAAAATTTCCTTAATGGAAGAGATATTGGTACGTATACGAATTGTTTGAGACGTAAGGTAATAGACGGTTATTGGTCAAATGACGAATGATTTCACGTTGGTAAATGAAGGAAGAAGTGTATAATGTGTAAAGATGAAGTGAATCAGAAATCACCACGAAACCGG
This sequence comes from Przewalskia tangutica, assembly GCA_029844215.1. Classification (NCBI taxonomy): domain Eukaryota; kingdom Viridiplantae; phylum Streptophyta; class Magnoliopsida; order Solanales; family Solanaceae; genus Przewalskia; species Przewalskia tangutica. Next base: position 120,708,077 of record CM056720.1, read on the forward strand.
TAGCGGCCGCGCCTCTATGTAAGTGGTCGCGACGTTGGCGGTCGCAACTCCTCCTCCGGCGGTCGCGACTCTACTGACGCTTTCAATTCCAAAGAACTCACCGAATGGGCGCGCGCTTCCCCGGCGGGCCGCGACTTAATCGACGCCCAGCCCGGTGAGTTATCGAACCGGCGGCCGCAGCCTCGATCGTTTCAATCTGAGGTGAATTAAAAACTTATTGTTGGGCTGACTTTGGAGTATTTACTCTCCATTATTTTGCTCATGAATTCAGTCATTACTTGACTGAATTGTTACTCCAAATTCAAGGCATTAACATGACATTCATGGCCATTAGTTAGTCATTTGGATGGTCATCATCTACACACTATAAAATGAGACACAAGGCTCATTTGGAAAAACACGACATCTTACACTCAACAATTCTCTGAAATTGTCTTCCTCTCTTGCAATCACAAACACTCAAAGATCTTTCTTCCAAAACAAACACTTGAGTTTTCTTTGCTCATTTGTTTGATTGTTGTTTTATCTTGAGAGATAAGTTGTCATTACAGGATATACGGGGCAATATTATCTTAAGGATAGATAAAAAATTTGGTCGACTCAGCAAGCCCTCATACTTGATCATTTTCATATTTCTAACAAATAGTTGTTGTTGTTATTTTCCCGTTCAACACATTACTACTCACAAGCTTAAGATAATATCCGCTATTTCAACAACAACATGACTGGACAAGATCAATTCAACCAATTCAACACTGAAAATTCCACCGATGCTCAAGGCAATCCCATTGCCTTCAATCCCACTACTCAAGGCACTAACGTTGTCTTCAACTCCACTATTTTTGGTACGTCAAGTGCCACCGCCACTGCCTTTGGCACAACCAATGCCTCCACTGCTGCTCCGGGCACTTATAGTGCCTTTGCTCCTACCCAAGGCGTCAACAACAACTATACTCCTGTTGGAGGCATTCACAATGCCTTTGTAACTCCTCAAGGGGGCGCTACTACCCCAACACCTGCTGGTTTTCACCATGAACATCCTGAAAAGTTCATGGGTGCTCACTTTAAGAGATGGCAACAAAAGATGTTGTTTTTCCTGACGGTTATGGGAGTGTCACGTTTCCTAACCGAAGATCCTCCACTAGTTGGGAAAGACGTGGACCCTCAGCCAAATAATTTGGCGGGAGAGGGCCAAGGTAACTATGTCGCTGACGACATGATGATGGTTCGCGAAGCATGGAAACATAGTGATTTCATGTGTAGGAACTATATTCTAAACATCTTTCCCAATCCACTATACACAGTATATTACACCATTGAAACTGCCAAGCAGTTATGGGACAAACTTCAGAAAAAGTACAAAACCCAAGATGCGGGTAGTAAGAAGTTCATCATTGGGAAGTTCCTGAAATTTCAAATGGTGTACAACAAAAGTGTGACATCCCAAGTCCAGGAATTCCAAATGATTCTACATCACCTATATTTGGAAGAATTAAAGTCCAACGAACAATTCTTGGTTGGGGCATTAATCGAGAAGTTGCCTCCCTCGTGGACTGAGTTTATGAACTATCTAAAATTCAAAACGAAGGAGATGACCCTAGATGAACTTATTGTCAAACTCCAGATTCAGGAAGACAATAAAAAGGCCATGCCAAAGGGAAAACAACCCGCTGAGGCTAAGACAAACTTGACGGAAGTCAAAGGGAACTCAAGCAAGAAGCGAAAGTTCCAGAAGGAAGGCAAGCCCCAAACAACTGAAAAGTTCAAGGGAAATTGTAACCACTGTGGTATAGTTGGTCACATGGCCAAAGACTGTCGCAAGCTAAAACGTGAGAATAAGGCCAAAGGCAAGGCCAAAGTCAAGGCCAATGCTAACATCGTTGAAGACATGCTCGTCAACGATATGATTGAGGAGTTCTCAACGGTAGTTCTTGAAGCTAACCTCATTGAGAATCCGGTGCAATGGTGGCTAGATAAAGGTGCTACCCGTCACATATGTTCCAATAAAGAAGCCTTCTCCACTTATACACCAGTCTCAGACAAGAAGTTGTTCATGGGTAACAATTCTTCTTCAGAGGTACTTGTCACGACTGCCCGGTTCGTGGATCGTGCCTTACCCGCACCCAAGTAGTCATACATCGAGTAATCGGAATATAAAACAAGACATGAAACAAATGTAAAATGAGACACGCTTTATTCGAGAAAAGTCGCCTTTCGGCATATATATATAAACCAAGTCTGGCAGTTACAACCCAACTGTACAATAGGACTACAGACCTCTAAGGAAGTAAACAACTATGGCGGGACAGGGCCCCGCCATACCCTGAATGTACAAAACTATCTACAACAACAGGGAGATCATACCCAAAAGTCGAGCCTCCGGAGAAGATGGAGCTCCTGACACCAAAGTAAAGATCCTAAGGATGCGGATCTAGCACCTGCTTCTTACCGCATGATTTAACGCAGCCCAAGGAGGTCAGTACAACAGGTACCAAGTATGTGAAACTGTAAAGTACTTAAATGAAATCATATCATTTTAAAACCAATTTTACAAATATGTTCGAAACAATCAATGTAACCGCACATAGTGCCACATCACAAACAAGAGCAATAATAGGTAAATCAGAATGTGTCTTTTCTAGGCCGCGAATGATCAAGCAAGGCCAATCGCCCATAAGATCATCACGCATGCCTAATCTCGACTCCGCACCGCATAAAGCCACCTAGGCCCGCATGAGGTATTCCCGCATCGAGGGTAGCTACTTTCAAGATCGCCCCGACTCGTGAGTCCGCATGGCCACATAGACCGCATGAGGTAATCCTCGCACACTAACTCGAACTCTCGTAGCTCGCATAGTCCCCGGACCCGCATAGGTATTCTCGAATCATAGTCACACGCATCGCATGAGGTGTACCTCGACGGCACTTTAACCCCTGTGATATCATGTCAAGAGGTGAGTGATATAATACTAACATAACGGCTTATCGTTAAACAACATAAGCACCATAAGAATAACCTCTTTACACAAACGTTACAAGATACTAACACACATAACATCATAGTATGTCTACTCAACAACCCACCTTACTATACCTTCCAGAAATCAATACAAGTCTTTTATAAACACATAAGTAAACCGTTCCTTCTATCTTTCTTAAGTCGTTATACCTAACTTCCCATAAAGTTAGTATAACTCTTAAGCTTTTGTTTTAAAAAAACCAAGTATTACTCTTCTTTCAAAAATGATTCATAATTCTTTTGAAATACTTCAAGATTCTTATTATTAGACTCAAGTCAAAAGACGTCAAGTAAAACCATGTTCAGTTAACACACGTACGTCTACCGTACTATATATATATTTAAAATATCATGCTCAAGAGGATAGGAAGAATCACATACCTTCTCGGCGAAATTCACCTGCCAAGTCGAGTATGTCGCGCGCAGAGTATCAACCTATAATAGTCAAATACGTCTATCAACGTCTAGACTACTCTGTAGGATATTCTAAGCAGAAGGTTCTTAATTCTACGGAAAATTGGGCAGCATTTCACCACAAACTACTCAAGTTCATCAGAATACACCCATGTAAGTACGCTTCAATTCTTCATTTATATTCTTCCGATGTGATTTCATTCAATTCTATTCTTTAATATCCTTCATGTATCTTATACTTATTTCTATACTACTACAGATGTAATCTCCAATTACAATAGAAGGATAGGATTATTATTTACCTCGATAAGCCCAAAATTATCCAAGATATAAGTCGATCCCGAGCAAGGTTTAGCTCCTAATCAGACGCTCCATCCGCTCCAAGAAACCCTTAGAAGTTTCTACACAACTTCTACTTACTACTTCAATCAACCATGAAGTTTCTCCTAGTGGTTTCGTTTAGTGACTAATGGAAGTATAGTAGTATTTTCTGTGCTCTAAGTATAGAGGTGACTTTGGAAATACTACAAGGATTGGCTAAGGTATTTGGGAATAGTAACAATACTGGAGAGTATTTTTCTAACAAGGGGGGTGTTTCGGCTAGCTTACTGTGGGGAGTGTGCTTCAACAAGACACAAGGAAGGGGAAAGGGCTTGGACGAAAAGCTCACTAGGGGATAAGGGAGTTTTCAAGACTTGGAAAATATTTGTGGATGAAGAATTCTTCCAACTTATGGGGGGTATTTATAGGACTTTCAAGGGCCAAGATTAAGGCAAGTGAAGGGCAAGTGGATGGTGGAGATTTGGGCAAGTGGAACCTTATCCATCTACCCCATAAATATCTAGCAAATATTGACCAAGTGTTTAAGGCATTTTCCATCAAAAACGCCAACAATTGCCCATTGTTGCCGCCCACTGAGGTGACAAGTGTCGCCTCTCGTTGTCCAAAATATTTCATCTCTCGGAAAAATCCGCAAAAATAATAAATGTCGCGAATCGTAATTTTCCTTCGCAAGGTTTGGAAAACTTTTCGCTGAAACAATTCTTTTCGGGATTGTGCACAATTTTCGCCCCTTGCCTAACTTAAGGCTTAAACTTCAGACGCACGCCACGCATATTACTGAAATACGGGTATAACATTCTCCCCTCCTTAGAAACATTCGTCCCGAATGTTCCTTCCCAAGACATATAATGATAAAGTTCCTCATAACATAAACAGTTTGCAAATGCCACACATGGCCACAATACAACACTTAAGAAAATATGTCAATGAAAATTTACAAGTAGGAAAGTGAGTTACCCGGAGGTGCTGGGAATATGTGAGGATATCGCCTCATGTCCTCCTCGCCTTCCCACGCCATCTCCTCCTCGAGCCTGCTCCGCCACAAGACTTTGACGGAAGCCACGCCCCGTCCGCAGACGCTTAACCCGACGATCGATTATCGCTATGGGAATCTCCTCATACGATAACCCCTGGCCACCGACATCGCCAATCGGTGCACCTTAGATGGATCCCCGATACATCTCCTCAAAGATAGAAACATGAAAACCGGATGACCGCCAAGATCGGACGACAGATTCAACTCATAGGCAACCTTGCCTACCTCGCGACAATCTGATACGCCCAATGTACTGGGCCGAAGTTTCCTTTCTTCCCGAATCTCATCACACCCTTCATGGGTGACACCTTCAGAAAACCCAATCATCAACCTCGAACTCCGGATGCCGACGACGATGATCTCGATACGACTTCGACTCGAGCCGTCAAGAATCGCCTCGGATAAGCTTTACCTTATCCATCGTCACGAACTGTGTCCGTCCCACTAATCGCACTCGCCTACATCAAACCAGCTTATCGGCGACCGCACTTCCTCCCATACAAGGCCTCATAAGGCGCCATCCGAATACCGGAGTGGTAGCTATTATTATACGCAAACTCAACTAGAGGCAAATGATCCTCCCGCCTACCCTCGAAGTCAATAACACAGCTCGCAACATATCCTCAAGAGTCCGGATAGTGCGCTCGCTGTCCGTCTGCTCCGAGGATGGAATGCAAGATTGTGCTCACTCGCCCCTAATCCTTCGAAGGACCTACGTAAGTTAGCCAGAAACCAGGCTCCTCGTGCGATATGATAGAAATAGGGACTTACGCAAACCTCACGATCTCTGATGTAAAGTCCGCATAATCCTCACTAAAAGGTCGCCCCGACGGAAGAAAGTGGGCTGATTTCACACCGCCGACGATTTATAACCCAAATAGAATCATGTTTGCTCGAGTGCGAGGTAACCCGCGTGATAAAGTCCATGTTGATCACCTCCCACTTCCGTGCGGGATCTCTATCGTCGCAACAAACCACCGTGCCTCCGTGCTCTACCTTCACCGCCGACAACACGGCACCGAGCCACAAACTCGCAACGCCCTCTTCATGCCATCCCACCAATACACGCACTGAGGTCGTGGTACATCTTGGTCGACTCGACGGATAGAGTAACGCGCGCCGGTGCTTCCCTAGAACTCGCCGCCAAAGTCCCGCAATATCCGAACACACAACTCGCTCAAACCTCAAGACCCCATCAAAGTGCTACTCAAAAGGACCCTTCCTCACGGCGCCAGATCACGATAGCGCCAAAACCGGATCCTCAAATCGTTGCCTCTTCACCTCCTCGACGATGGAAGACTCGCAACCTCTCGAACTCGAACCCCACCGCTATCGTAATCAATCAATCGGACTCAAGGCTCGCTAGCCGATGTAACTCGCGACCATGCCCTCCTCTCTCGTCAGACATCCGATAGACTCCCATCGACCTACGACTGGCGGCATCCGCCACAACATTAGCCTTCCCCGGTGGTACAGATGTCGACATCGTAATCTCGAGCGCCTCTAACCACCGCCTCTCGCCGTAAGTTCATCTCCTCCGGCTGAATATATACCGAGGATCTTGTGGTCTCAGATAAATATCCACATGAACCCCATACAAATAGTGCCTGCATCTTCAAGGCGTGAATCACCGCCGCTAACTCCAAATCATGCGGGTAGTTCTCATGTTCTTAAGTTGTCGGACGCGATGCTATAACCTTGCCCCGCCGCATCAACACACATCCAAGCCCGATGCCCGACGATCACAATACACGACATAGCCATCCGACCTCCGAAGAGTAAGAACGGGGCGGCCGCCGCCTCCTTCGCACTGGAAACCCCGCCACAAGCATCACCATCAAACTTAGCCGCTCCGAGTCACCTAGTCAATGGTGCGTAGATAGAATCAAACTTCTCCACGAACCGCCGATAATAACTCGCGAGGCCCGTAAAGTCCGCGCACTGCTGAGTAAGAGGTTCAGGCCAAGTCCCGATCGCTCGATCTTGGCCGATCCACCCGAATACCATCACCCTACAATATGCCCAAGAAATGCCACCAAGCCAACCAAAACTCACATTTGGAAAACTTGGCGTATAATCGCTGGTCTCGAGAACTCTCAAAGACAGCCTCAAATGCTCGCATGCTCCCGCTCGAGGAATAAACCAAGATGTCATCAATGAACACTATCACAAACGTGTTCAAAATGGCTTGAACACTCGCTCATCAAATCCATGAATACCACGAGCATTGGTCAAACCGAAAGACATAACCCTAAACTCATAGTGCCCATACCGGGTCCGGAATGCAGTCCTAGGGATATCCGCCTCTCTAACTCGCACCTGATGATAGCCCGATCGCAGATCACTCTTAGAGAAACATCTCGCACTCGCAATCGGGTCGAACAAATCATCAATCTCGGGAAGGGGTATTCGTTTAATGGTCACTTTGTTCACCGTCAGAATCAACACACATGCGCAGCTGGCCCCGCCCTTCTTCTTCACGAACAATACCGGCGCTTCCCTCGTGAGAAACACTAGCTCGATGAAGCCCTTTCTCCAAAGAAATCTCTCACTGGTCCTTCAACTCTCTCAACTCGGCAGTGCCATTCGTATGGCGGAATGGAAATAGCCGAGTGTCCGCAAAGACATCGATACAAAACTCTATCTCCTCTCGTGAGGAATACCCGAGGTCGCTCTGAAACACATCCGGGAACTCTCGACCATCGAATCGATCAAAATCTGGTACCGCACTCGTGATAAAACACCCGAACGAGATGGTAGATATACCCTTCTCGCACCATCTTCCCGCCTCGAGGTAGGAAATAAACCTACCTCTACGGCACACGTTGTTCCTCCCACTCAATAACCGGCCTCAGAAACCGAACTGCACTCACTCTTTCCTCGCAGCCTACATCGGCGTAGCAAGAAGCTAACCAATACATGCCCACGATCACATCGAAATCACCATGTCCAACGCTATCAAGTCGCTAGGTCCGACGATCGATAAAGTCATCGGGCAAGCCCTATATACCCGCCGAGCTACCACCGAATCACCCATCGGCGTAGCTACCTCAAAAGTGGTCTCCATGGACACGTGCTCTATCCCTATCCTACTAGCAATAAGGGAGATATATAGACAGAGTAGAACCCGATCTATCAAGGCATACACATCACAACCAGAATTGATAAAGTACTGCGGATTTACATCAGCGACGCCCCGGTCCCGCCGGCCGACAAGGCATAAATGCGCTCGAGGACCTCTAGAATCGACCCGCGCCACGACTCGCCGCCACACGCCGCCTCGAGTACCTCGCCCGGCGAGTAAATCGTAGGAGATGAAGACCCGTGAAAGACCGTAGTCGACTCTACCCTCGCGCGCCATTGGTCTGACAGACTCGCAAAGTGACCGCCGCCGCAATCAAACAAACTCCCGAGCGCATCACACCCGTGAATGGGATCTACCGTGACGCCACACCGGCGGGTGGGTCCCGATCGGTTAGCACTCTCGCTACCTCGACGTCCAAGTCCCGGGCCCCGTCCGCCTCAAGACGGTGTAGAAGTGCTCGAGCCGGCCGTGGTGCAAATCCAGATCGGCCGAGGCCGCCCACCACGAGAGCTACCAAAAGACTTCGCCGCCCTAGCCTCTTCTCGCTGATATCACCAACCCGCCGCTTACGCCTCGCATCCAAGTGCATGAGCTCGAAAGCCGGCAATGTCCATGCCCGGCCGCAGAGCTACACCCGAGCAAGACTCGCTAAATAATCGTTTAGCCTGACGTAGCTGCACTCGGTCCTCCATATCCGCTACTAATGCCGGACATACCGAGACAACGAATCGAACTCAACGTTGTATCGCCGAATCAGGCGCTCTCTGCCTCAAAGATCAAAACTTGTCGCCCGCGTTCTCCTCATCCGCGAGGCAAGAAGTGATCGAGAAAAGCCTCCGAGAACTCATCCCATACCGCTGGAAGTGCATGCTCTCCCGATAGCTCCCACGATCAAACTAATCGATCGCGTATCACGCACCGATGCGAATCGAAATCACGGACTCGGTCTTCAAGCCTCGATCACTGACGATCCTCTCAGAATCGATTTAATGAACTCGCGGATCATCCTCGTGCCTCGACCCGTAACTCGCGGGCTACAACTCGTAAAATCTCGTAGCCTCAAATCGTCCAATCTCGTGAACCATGTGTACCGCTGAATCGAATCGCCTGATCCAACCTATCTCATGTTCGCCACGATCTCGCCGAATCGCCATCTTTGTACTTAACTCTCGCCTCTGCATCGCGGATGGAGGTGCAGTATCGTGGTCTCACGCCCATCGCCGCGCTTCTAAACTCGCTGGGCCGGGCGGCGTGGAACTCGCCGCCCGAGGTATCGCCGTATAGATCGGGCTCGCCTCGTGCCCTCGTGTCTCTACTAGCGCCTCCTCGCCGCTTGCCCTTCTCGCCCGGTTGCCTTGGCGCGGAGGCATAATCGATATAGAAAAGGAATACGTTAGAGGGTCCAACTTATAACACGCCTTCTAAGGAACGATCTCAGAGTGAGAAGAATGGAAACCAATCCTAAATATCCTATAGCCTCCTCGACATTGCGTGGTGCACAACACACCGATAATCAAAACTCTACTAGATACGGTCTGTAGACACTTTCCGAGATTAATCGCTCGATACCACTTTTGTCACGACTGCTCGGCCCGTGGATCGTGCATTACCCGGGCACCCAAGTAGTCATACATTAGAGTAATCAGCGGAATAGAAAAACAAGACATGAAACAAATGTAAATGAGACACGCTTATCTCGAGAAAAGTCGTTTTTCGCATATATATATATAAACCAAGTCCGCGCATAACCCAACTGCATAATAGGACTACTGCACTTCTAAGGAAGTAACAACTATGGCGACAGGGCCCCGCCATACCCCGAATGTACAAAACTATCTACAACAACAGGAGATCATACCTAAAAGTCGAGCCTCCTATACATGGAGCTCGACACCAAAGTAAAGATTCTAAGGACGCGGATCTAGCACTGCTTCCTTACTCGCGCATTTAACGCACTCAAGGAGGTCGCATAACAGTACCAAGTATGTGAAACTGTAAAGTACTTAAATGAAATCATATCATTTTAAAACCAATTTTAAAAATATGTTCGAAACAATCAATGTAACCGCACATAGTGCCACATCACAAACAAGAGCAATAATAGGTAAATCAGAATGTGTCTTTTCTAGGCCGCGGATGATCAAGCAAGGCCAATAGCCCATAGTATCATCATGCATGCCTAATCTCGACTCCCACCGCATAAAGCCACCTAGGCCCGCATGAGGTATTCCCGCATCGAGGGTAGCTACTCCTGCATCGCCCCGACTCGTAGTCCGCATGGCCACATAGATCGCATGAGGTAATCCCCGCACACTAACTCGAACTCGTAGCTCGCACAGTCCCCTCGACCCGCATGAGGTATTCTCGAATCATAGTCACACTGCATCGCATGAGGTGTACTCGTGACGTGGCACTTTAACCCCCGATATATCATGTCAAGAGGTGAGTGATATAATACTAACATAACGGCTTATCGTTAAACAACATAAGCACCATAAGAATAACCTCTTTACACAAACGTTACAAGATACTAACACACATAGCATCATAGTATGTCTACTCAACAACCCACCTTACTATACCTTCCAGAAATCAATACAAGTCTTTTATAAACACATAAGTAAACCGTTCCTTCTATCTTTCTTAAGTCGTTATACCTAACTTCCCATAAAGTTAGTATAACTCTTAAGCTTTTGTTTTAAAAAAACCAAGTATTACTCTTCTTTAAAAAATGATTCATAATTCTTTTGAAATACTTCAAGATTCTTATTATTAGACTCAAGTCAAAAGACGTCAAGTAAAACCATGTTCAGTTAACACACGTACGTCTACCGTACTATATATATATTTAAAATATCATGCTCAAGAGGATAGGAAGAATCACATACCTTCTCGGCGAAATTCACCTGCCAAGTCGAGTATGTCGCGCGCAGAGTATCAACCTATAATAGTCAAATACGTCTATCAACGTCTAGACTACTCAGAGGATATTCTAAGCGTATGTTCTTAATTCTACGGAAAATTAGGCAAAGATTTCCTACCACAAACTACTCAAGTTCATCAGAATACACTCCCATGTAAGTACAGCTTCAATTCTTCATTTATATTCTTCTCGATGTGATTTCACCAATTCTATTCTTTAATATCCTTCTATGTATCTTATACTTATTTCTATACTACTACAGTATGTAATCTCCAATTACAATAGAAGGATAGGATTATTATTTACCTCGATAAGCCCAAAATTATCCAAGATATAAGTCGATCCTGAGCAAGGTTTAGCTCCTAATCAGACGCTCCATCCGCCCAAGAAACCCTTAGAAGTTTCTACATAACTTCTACTTACTACTTCAATCAACCATGAAGTTTCTCCTAGGGTTTCGTTTAGTGACTAATGGAAGTATAGTAGTATTTTCCGGGCTCTAAGTATAGAGGTGACTTTGGAAATACTACAAGGGATTGGCTAAGGTATTTGGGAATAGTAACAATACTTGAGAGTATTTTTCTAACAAAGGGGGTGTTTGGCTAGCTTACTGTGAGTGTGCTCAACAAGACACAAGGAAGGGGGGGGGGGGAACGGGCTTGGACGAAAAGCTAACTAGGGGAGAATGGAGTTTTCAAGACTTGGAAAATATTTGTGGATGAAGAATTCTTCCAACTTAGGGGGGTATTTATAGGACTTTCAAGGGCCAAGATTAAGGCAAGTGGAGGGCAAGTGGATGGTGGAGATTTGGGCAAGTGGAACCTTATCCATCTACCCCATAAATATCTAGCAAACATTGACCAAGTGTTTAAGGCATTTTCCATCAAAAACATGTGCCAACAATTGCCCATTGTTGCCGTCCACTTGAGGGTGACAAGTGTCGCCCTCTCGTTGGTCCAAAATATTTCATCTCTCGGAAAAATCCGCAAAAATAATAAATGTCGCAACCGTAATTTTCCTTCGCAAGGTTTGGAAAACTTTTCGCCTGGAAAACAATTCTTTCGGGGTTGTGCACAATTTTCGCCCCTTGCCTAACTTAAGGCTTAAACTTTGACGCACGCCTCACGCATATACCGAAATACGGGTATAACAAGATCGGGTAGGAAATGAGGGCAAGCCCCAAGACGTTATACCCTCGCTTACCACCTCCTCCGTGGTAAGAGTATAAATGGCGGGCAAGCCCCAAGACGCTATACCACTGCTTTGATTGGTATTATGGGCGTGAGACCCATGGTTATGTTTTACACTTATACCGACAAAGTGATATGGGATTCCACGCGTGAGATATATGTATGTATTGTGTATGTGTACGACGCTGAGGTGGGATGCCACGGCGCGTCACATGGTTATATTTTACACTTATAGTCGCGGTGATTGGGGTATTCCACGCACACTTTGCTATTTGTGTGATTTGATCGCGCCCCGATGGCGGGTAGTATATGTGTCCCTCTCAGAATGGGCGGACTATGTTATGAAAGATAAGTAAGTTAGATAGAGATGAACTTAATGACTTCTCCTAAGTCAGTACGTAAGATCTGGCTATAACTCTTAACGGAATGGAAAAGATAGTGACGTGAAATTAAGTTCATGTGGTAATGACACGCAGATCCGGTATGTATTTTTATACTTGTCCTTGTCATTCTTTGTACGCTTATGATCCGCATCAGACGTTATTTCGCTCCATATTCGCACTGTAATCGAATTTCTTCGGGCCGCTCATGCCCGCAGTTTTAGGTACCTGTGTGGTGATCCTTGCTCTTAGGATCTCGGTTCGATTTTGAGAGAAAGCTCCACTTGCTCCGAGGCTTATCTCTTGAACGGTTTTCCCGAGGTAGAAGATTCATGTATATTCGTGGTATGGCGGGCCTCCCCGCCACGCTTGTTATTCCAGAGGTCCGTAGTCACATATTGTGGGTCGCTTTGTAAAGGAAAGCGAGGCAACCGCTTCATTTATGTACGATGCTCGCGGAAGGTAGCCCTATCGGCTAACCTGTTGTTTTATTACTGTTGTTTTTATTTTATAAGTTTCATGTATGTTCCGCTGATTTTCTCTGATGTTTACCTGTAAGGGTGCCCAGGTAGGGCACCAGTCGCGGTCCCGGGGTCGGGTCGTGACAGTAGCAGAGTTGTTGCTTAATATCCGAATTAGTAGCAGGTCATGGTTGAACACCAGAAGCCCAGTGGGCTATTACAGGCGATTTAGACCCCGACTTAGACATGGGAGGTAATTAGAATGAATCTTGTTACGGGGTGGCATCGTACTCAGAGGAAGTGCGACTCCCTGGGGGTCATGGTAAATAGGCTGGCGAAACCAGCCGTGTTCTTTCGGATTGGGACCACTTACTCGGCTGAGGTTTATGCTATCTTGTATAGCAGGGGGATTGTGAGATCGCACGGTCCCTACGCTTATGATGTAAGACAGATGAGCTCGACATGATAACTTCGAGGTGTTTCGAAGGGTTTTAGGGACACAGTGAGTCTCGTGTTGCATTACACCTCGACCGACGGACAGCAGAGCGCGCATCATCCGTGCACTCGAGGATAGGTCATGGGCCTGTTCTTGATTTCGATATAGCGGGAGGGTTAATTGCCTCTTGTTGTGTTACGCACGATAATGATACCCTTCCAAGATTCGATGGCCATGTATGAGGCCTTGTATGTAAGAAAGTGTAGATCGCCATTGGATGGTTCGACATAGGCGAGGTTCGCTTATTTGGTCCGCACTTGATTCACGGCCGTGGATAAGGTGAAGCTTATCCGGGAAAGATTATTAGTAAGCGTAGAGTCAGCAGAAGCGTTATGCAGATAACCGACGTTGACACATGGGGTTCAGCTTGACATTTTAGTACGAGCATTGTTATGTGGCCACGTGTGGCATTATTGGTATGTAGGGGTTGTAAGGAGACGTTATGGCTATCTTTAAGTTTGACTCCCAAAAGAACATTCGAGGACGAATGTTTCTAAGGGGGGAAGAATGTTACACCCCGGAAATTCCAGGATATGTTTATAAGAACGTACGTAAGAACTCGAAAATGTTAAGATTTGAGACGAGTAAAAAAATTTATCGGAATTATGAAATTGTCGGAAAACGAAATATTGCGACGAACGGGAGGGCGACACGTGTCACCCCCCCTTACTTGGTCTTGGACGAAAAATACATGGATAGGATGGTCATTTGACCATAATTTAAATGACCAAGTCTTGCAAAGACTAATAGCTTGATATTGTTGACTTAGTCAAGGCCACTTGGCTAGGATCCATGTGAAACTCATCTAGGCCACCCATTTGTTCTAATCTTGACCCTCCATTATGTTATATATGTATACTAGTAGCAAGACTAGTTCCCACACTTAGTCTTATTTCAAGAAAACTTGAAGAATGCTAAAGGGGCTCTCGGGTTTGGGGATTTAGGGGCAAGAAATTTTTTCAATTTTTGTCCAATAATCTCCCCACTTTAAACCAAGGTTCCTAAGGGTATTGTAAGGTTATCTCAATAGAAAGATCCCGGAAATATGGTGTTTTCGTATTAGTCTTAAGGCGAAAACCTAAGGAGTTATTCAACTTTTAAGTTGGATCTTGAAGATGAGTTATTCATAAGCTTCTAAGGGTTGCTTGGAGTGGATTGGAACGTCGAAAGGAGGAGCTAAAGTTGCTAAGGATCGACTTGTGCTCTTGGATCATATTTGGGCTAATTGAGGTATAACCTTCATTTTACTTTTGTAATTGAAGATTTCTTGTTAGGATAAGTTATAAGTGATCATGTGATATGTGTTATGAAGTTTGATAAGTGTTATGGAAATTTGGAAGCTCAAAATCCGAAAATGACATGTTGAGTCATTTGAAATTGAATTACAATTTGGTCGTTTATTAGAATCGTCGCATGTTACTTACTTGAAGATTATAGTAGTTATAATCGATTGCGACTTGATATCATGTTATGCTAACAACTTGGATTGAAATGGAAATTGGATAAGAATTGGTATTGTTGCCCAAATTGCCGAATTGACATTGTAGTTTAGACTAGTTTGTTTTATATTGTGGGGCGGAATTTTACATGTCTTGATTAAGCGTGTAATCCCCTATTGTTAGCTACTTTGTTGGGCCTTAAATGTGGCGTGTTTGGTTATTGAATTCGGCCTTGAAAAAGGTGGCAAAGTATGTAGAAACAAAGGAGGTGTTGTCCGATTTTCCGTAGAATTTAGAGACTTTACACTTATAATATTCTACGTTTGAAGTAAGAAGTTAATAGACGTACTATGGTCATTATAGGTTGACATACTACGTACGGCGAATTGGACTTAGCAAGTGGATTAAACCGAAGAGGTATGTGGAACTTTCTTATCTCTTGAGCATGAATAGGTTGTAAATGTATAGTACGGTAGACGTACAAGATTTTGACAATCTAGGTCCATTTGATATCCTTGGCTTATTTTAAGAATGTCCAAGTTGATTGAGTTAGGGAATTAACTCACTTGTTTAAATATTAAGGATATCTTGGTTTTCAAAAGTTAAGAGACTTTAAGTATGTTGAAAGTATTTTTGATACTTGTTTTGTTGGAAAGTTTAAGTCTCTTGGTTATAAAGAAGTATGTAAGTTGCTAATGTATAAAGCTAGTATAACGGCTTTATGGGAAGTTGGTTATAATAGCTTTATGGAAAGTTTAAAGAGTGGTTTACTCTAAGTAATTTAAGTATGTTAAATGACTTGGAATAACGAAAGGCAAATTGATTTAAAGGCATCAATTGCTTAAGGTTTTAAAAGAAAGAAGTCACTTGATTTAGAAGCCCGAAAATGTATTTTCTAAAAAGGTATTGTGACTTGTCTTAAAATGTAGTTATGACTTGATACTACGGTTATTAGTATCTTGGAAGTTTATATGAAAATGAGTCATTTTAAAAGAATAGAAGTACGTAGTACTTTGGGTTAAACTCCCGGATTTTTAATGACATGTTAGTGCCTTAGGTAAACTAAAATGAGAGTGTATATGAATAAGACTAATAAGAAGTTAGGGGGAGTTCTTAACTTGCTTACTTATTGTATGATAGGCCAGAGTGCTTATGTTTTGTTTGATGGCCATTGAGACAGGTAAGAGTATATCCGAGGGTAGATCCCAAGATAGTTATACCACCTGTACCACCTTCTCCAGTGGTAAGAGTATATCCGGCGGGTAGATCCCCAAGATAGTTATACCACCGCTGTACCACCTTCTCCAGGTAAGAGTATATCCGGCGGGTAGATCCCCAAGATAGTTATACCACCGCTGTACCACCTTCTCCGTGGTAAGAGTATATCTGAGGGGTAGATCCCCAAGATAGTTATACCACCTGCTTTACCACCTTCTCCAGGGTAAGAGTATATCTGAGGGGTAGATCCCCAAGATAGTTATACCACCTGTTTCTGTGGATTTGCTACCTATACTTTTGATTACTCTCATTGTTAGTAAGACACTGTGTACTGTTAATTGAGTTATCATACATGTCTCCAGTTTTATTATAGACTTATGATTTCATTACGATTTCGCTTCACATATTTGGTACATGTTGTATCGACCTCCTTCGGGGCCGCTCATGTCGCAGTAGAGTACACGTTGTCGATCCTCGCCTTAGGATCACCGCTCACCGTTGAGAAGCTCCTTTATTCCGGAGGCTTATCCCTGGTATTGTCGGTTGTTGTACATTCAGGGGTATGGCGGGGCCCTGTCCCGCCAGAGTTGTTATTCTTAGAGGTCTGTAGTCACATTGTGGATTGGGTTGTAAAGAGAAAAAAAAAGTGTACTGTTCTATTACGTATATTTTACGGAAGGTGGCCTTATCGGCTTGCCTGTTGTTATTTTTATGTTTAAGCATTTTATCTGTTGTGTATGTTCCGCTGCTATTCTCTGATGTATACCGAAAGGGGTGCCCAGGTAGGGCACCAGTCGCGGGCCCGGGGTCGGGTCGTGACAGGATATGCCAATTGCAGTAGTGTTTATCGCTTCATAGTACACAAGTCGGATCATCCGAACATATATGAAGATACGATCATAGAATCAAGGAACGCATGGTTCTTTGAAGACACATTTCCATATAAGGAAAACAACATAACCTCTCGCAAACGAAGTTATGAGCAAACCTCCGATGAACTAGGAGTCACTAACTACCTAGATCAAAATGGTTCAGATCTAGTAAATTCTGAAGTAGCTGACGATCCGGAATTTAGTATTCCAGATTCTCAGGACTTGGAAGATTCAAAGATGGAATCAAGGCAAAGCAAAAGGGCACGGAAGGACAAGTCATTCGATCCAGACTTTGTAGCTTATTTGGTTCAGGATGAACCACGGACAATCGCCGAAACATTGTCAACTCCAGAAGCACCGCTCTGGAAGGAATCTTTAGAAAGTGAGATAGAATCCATTCTGCATAACCACACCTGGGAGTTGGCAGAACTTCCCCCGGGACACAAAACGTTGGGTTATAAGTGGATCCTTAAATGGAAGTTAAAGGCAGATGGTTCTATCGACAAGTACAAAGCTAGGTTAGTAGTCAAAGGTTATCGCCTAAAGGAGGGCCTTGATTACTTCAACACCTACGCTCTGGTGTCAAGAATGACATACATACGTATGTTCATAGCTATCGCCACCTTGCGAGATCTTGAAATATATCAAATAGATGTTAAGACTGTCTTCCTAAATGGTGATTTGGAAGAAGAAATATATATAGATCAACCTGAGGGGTATGTGGTTCCAGGACAAGAGACAAAAGTATGTCGGCTTGTTAAATCGTTGTACGGGCTGAAACAAGCCCCTAAACAATGAAACGAGAAATTTGATAGTACTCTACTATCAAAAGGATACGCCACTAATGGAGGTGACAAATGTGTCTACATGAAAGGAAATATCAAATCCTTCATCATGATATGTCTATATGTAGATGACTTGTTGATCACTGGAAGCAGTCCTGAAATAATCCTAGAGACTAAGAACATGTTAAAATAGTGTTTTGACATGAAAGATATGGGCATTGCAGATGTCATCTTAGGGATCAAGATCTCTAAGACATCTAATGGACTGGTCTTATCTCAATCTCACTACATCGAGAATGTATTAAAGAAATTTGGGATGTTCGACAGTTCACCGGTATCAACACCATTGGATATAAGTCAAAAGCTTGACAAATATCTGGGTAAGCTCGTACGCCAAGAGCGATATGCGCAGGTGATTGGTAGTCTGATGTATATCAAAAACTGCACTCGACCTGATATCGCTCATGCAGTCAATAAATTGGCTAGGTTCACTATAAATCCAAGTGAGGATCATTGAAAAGCGTTGAACAGGATACTACGGTTCCTAAAGTTCACAATACATTTCGGGTTACAGTATTCAAGATATCCAGCGGTACTATAGGGGTACAACGATGCAAACTGGATATATGATAGCGACGACATCAAGTCCACCAACGGATATATTTTTACAATCGGTGGTGGAGTTGTGTCTTGGAAATCCTTTAGGCAAACTCTTATTGCCCGATTCACGATGGAGTCGGAATTTATCGCTTTAGATAAAACGGGAGAGGAAGCTGAGTGGCTTCATGGTTTTCTACAGGATGTCCCATGTTGGGATAAACCCGTGTCTTTTGTAATGATCCACTGCGATAGTCAGTCGGCTCTAAGAAGGGCACGGAGTTCAATATACAACGGTAAGTCTTGTCATATTCGACGGAGATATGATTCCGTTAGGCAGTTGATCACCTCGGGTATTATTTCCACTGATTACATAAAATCTAAGGAAAATATCACAGATCTCTTGACGAAGGGAATACCCAAAGATCATTTGTTCTGCCTGTCTAGGGAAATGGGCTTAAAACCCAAACAATAAGAACCGATATAGTGGACATCCAACCTTACAGGCTGGAGATCCCATGAATAAGGTTCAATGGGAAAACTAAATTGTAAAGGTTCCATGAGCGCTTCGGTGGAAGCAAGAGCACTTCGGATAATGTGTCTTTCTTAAGAAACATAATCCAAGGCCGTTCCCGTGATATACAAAAAGTGCTACCTGTAAGAGGGGTAAAGGATAAGTTTCCAAACCTTTAATGATCCTCAAAAGTTGAGGTTAGGTTGGTGAAATTTTTAATGGTTCCTAACGCTTGTGTAGTGTCACGACCCGAACCCGGGCCCGTGACTGGTGCTTTACCCCGGGCACCCAAGTAGACATACATCAGAGTAATCAGCGGAATATAAAACAAGACATGAAATATGAAACAGTTATCTGAGAAAAGTTGCCTTTCGGCATATATATATAAAAACTTAAATCCGAACAGTTACATCCCTTTTACAACTCTGCCCACAACAAAGATTACTGCACTCTAAGAATGATATGACAACAATGGCAGGACAGGGCCCCGCCATACCCCTGAATGTAAGTACCTACAACGACAGGGGACTATACCACTGATAAGCCTCCGGAGAAACGGAGCTTCCCAAACGCTGAACTGTGACCCTATGAGCAAGGATCGACGACTGGTGTACTTCTACCTGCGCAGATGAACGCACTCAAGGCGAGGTCAAGATAACAGTACCAAGTATGTGAAACTGAAAATATCAGAAATGAAATCATAGTAGTCTATATAAAGCAAGAGACATGTATGATAACCAAACTACGATTCACAATAAATAAGCAAATATGTCAAGTCGTGACTCACGCCTCAAAGTCATTACTCAAGTATAACAATGGGTCTCACGCCCACAACATCAATCATGC
Source organism: Przewalskia tangutica (assembly GCA_029844215.1). NCBI lineage: Eukaryota > Viridiplantae > Streptophyta > Magnoliopsida > Solanales > Solanaceae > Przewalskia > Przewalskia tangutica. The sequence goes on from CM056720.1 coordinate 120,727,694, forward strand.
CCGTGGAATACCTTCCTCACTGCCGGCAGTTCATGATATAAAAGCACCAAGGAATATACATGAACACCAGGTCCCACCTGTGTCATAATAAAACCGTACGGAGTAAGTACGAAGGCATAGCCGACTACTAAAACCCACAGTAACAACAAGGTCATAAATCAGATTACGAGATCTGTCTAGACCGCCACATGATCGGGCCGCCATCGCCCGCAGATCTAATGCGCGTCTAGTCCTCGAACTTCCCGCAGCTCCGCATAGGCCACTCACATAGGCCCGCATGAGGTATTCCCCGCATCGAGGGTAGCTACTCCCCGGCAACGTCCTGGACTCGCAGTCCGCATGGCCACATAGACCGCATGAGGTATAACCCCGCACACTAATGGAACTCGTAGATCCGCATAGTCCCCCGGACCCGCATGAGGTATTCTCGAATCACGGTCCTGCATCACGAGTCTACCCCGCATCGGAGGCGCCTTAACCCCTGTCATGTCAAGGGGTGAGTGATATAATACTAACATAACAGCTTATCATTAAACAACATAAGCACAACAAGGGAAACCCCTTTACACAAACATCACAAGATACTAACACACGTAGCATCCTAACATGTTTACTTATCAAATCAACAAGAAAGTATTTCAAGGCTATCACAAACCAACACAATCAAATTATTCACACAAGGTACTTTCTACTTTATGTTAACAAGTTCGGGTTTTTATCCCCAAAGTACTTCATACATTAACTCTTTAAAAGATCTGTTTCTTTCACAAAAGTCACACATTACCCGTAGTATAAAAATAGAGTGACTATCTTTTTAAGTAAACCAAAACACTTCCCTTTGTAAAATCAAGTAACAACATTATTTTCCAAACGTTCAAGTTTGCCTAATTTCAAATGCTCAAGTTTCTCATTTTCGAAAGGTTTCGTAGTTCATAGTTTTAATCACTTAATGATATAATTCTCCTTTAAAACAATTTGAGAAACATATGCCTTATATGTGAGTAGGTTATTCTTGTTTATAACAATCTTATTAAAGCAGCCATGATCTAGGAAATGTAATATTATTTTGTCTCATCTTAGCTTCTATGCAGATGGAGGTTTCTACTGGTTTTCATAATACTTTATTAGTCAATACATTTCCCTTTATTAGCGTTGCTGTGGTTTGTTCGATACTTATTCTCATTTCTGAAATAATGAAAACATTATTCCTTTTACAAACCAAGTACTCATTACTCACGAATGAGGTTTCACACTTTTTAACAAAATTCATATTAATTAATTAAGTCAAGTCTCTTATCTTTTAAGATCAAGTCTCTTAACTTCTACAATCAATAAACCATTCCTTTTATCTCTCTTAAGTCGTTATACCTAACTTCCCATAAAGCTGGTATAACTCTTAAGCTTTTAAAACCAAGTATTACTCTTCTTTCAAAAAGGTTTCTTAATTCTTTTGAAATACTTCAAGATTCTTGTTATTTAGACTCAAGTCAAAAGACATCGCAGTAAAACCACGTTCATTTAACACACGTAGGTCTACCGTACTATATATATATACTTTTAAAATATCATGCTCAAGAGGATAGGAAGAATCACATACCTCGCGACGATTATCGACTATTAGCAAAACGCTCCACCGCTATCACCCGGCTAGCCTTGTCCACCTTTCAAGTAGAACACGCTACTCGCAGTACTTCAACCTATAACGGTTATACAAGTCTATCAATGTCTAGACTTCTCTGTAGAACATTCTAAGCAGTAGGTTCTCTATTCTACGGAAAATCGGGCAGCACTTCCCTACCCGTTAAGCTACACAAGTTCATCAGAAATACAAATTCATGTAAGTACAGTTTAATCTTCTTCTTTAATATTCTTCTGATGTGATTTCAGTTCAAGTCTTTTCTGTAATATCCTCCTATTACAGTTCAATTCTCTTCTATGAATCTTATATTCATTTCTATACTACTACAGTATGTAATTTCCAATTACAATATAAGGACAAGAGTATTTAGCTCGATAAGCCCAAAATTATCCAAGTTCTAATGTCGATCCTGAGAAACGTTTAGCTCCTACTCTGGGTGCTCCAACCCGCTCCAAACAACCCTTAGAAGTTCTACGCAACTTCTTCTTAATACTTCAACCGGCTATGAAGATTTTCCTTAGGGTTTCGTTTTTGTGACTGAAGGGAAGTATAATAGTATTTCTGGGCTTTTAGTATAGGGGTAACCTTGGAATACTACAAGGTATTTGGGCCAAGGTATTTTGGAATAGTAACAACACTTGGAGAATACTTTCTACCAATGGGGGGTATTTTACGAGAGCTTCAAGTGGGGTACCCTGGCCAGCACTACTAGGAAGGGTACCTCTCGGCCAAACGGCCTCTCAAGGGGGAGGGGGGCTCTTTGGACGAGAGCCTCTCCAAAAAGGGGGGAAAAGGGTTTTCAAGACTTAGGAAATTTTTGTGGATGAAGAAGTCTTCAACAAAGGGGGGGGGGGGGTATTTATAGGCCAATCAATGGCCAAGATCAAGACAAGTGGTGGGCAAGTGTATGGTGGATATTTGGGCAAGTGTACCTTATCCATCTACCACACAAAATATCACAAATATCCTACCTACTCCAAGACATTGAAATCGTCCAAGAAACGCCCATGAATCCGCCAATTTGAGGGTGACAAGTGTCGCCCTCTCGTTGGTCCAAAATATTTCATCTCTCGGAAAAATCCGCAAAAAATATAAATGACATAGCCGTAATTTTCCCTTCGCAAGTTTTGTAAAACGTTTCGTCGAAAAACGATTCTTTTCGGTAGTTGTGAACAAAATTTTTCATCCCTAATGCTAACTTAAGACTTAAACTTCAGACGCACGCCTCACGCACATACTGAAATACGGGTATAACATTCTCCTTCCTAGAAACATTCGTCCCGAATGTTCCTTCTAAGCCTCAAAACATACATGCGCCAGTATAGTCTTCACTGCTATACTTACAAAAACAATCACGCCACACCTGGCCATAAAATAACACATGTGCAAATACTTACATCCAAGTCCACGAGGAATCACCACTAGCGTCACAAAAGCTCCCACCCGAGGTCTAACAGATACTCCTTCGTGATCTTTTCTTTACAAACGAAATGATCACTCCTATGTTCTTAACACATGCTCGCTTCTTCCCTTACTGTCTGCACTTCTCGTACACTCGAACTCTTTCTCATAACTTACCACATTTCATATCGCTTCGCTTCCAAATCTCCGGTTACTACCTCCAACTTGGTCATCATTAATCGAACACTGACGGGTCTCCGATACTTTCCGAACATAGCAACACGAAAGACCGACATACGCCTCCTACGCCGGACGGCAATGCTAACTATAGGCAACCCGCCTATTCTACAAACAATCCGAAATGCCCAAAAGTACTCGCTAAGTTTCTCTGCTTTCCAAAACTCGTCACACCTTTTCCGTGGTACCTTCAAGAAAACCCACCGCCAACTCAACCTGCCGCCGCCGATTATCCGCACGACTTCGCTGACTCGAGCCGCCAATAACTTCTTCTGGATAAGCTTCACCCTATCCACATCCTGCTGAACAAGTATGAACCAACTATCTGAACCTTGCCAACATCGAACTAATCGACCGGCAACTTACACTTCCGCCCCTACAAGGCTTCATAAGGCGACATCCGAATACTGAAATGGTAGCTATAAAACACTTCCTCAACAGGAGACAACAATCCTCACAGCTACCCCTGAAATCCAAACACTGGCCCGAGGGTGAATGCAATCCTGAGACTCACCTGCGTTCCTATCCCTGCCTGGTAAAACTTCCGGAAAAAGAAAATAGTCGTAACCTGGGCTCCACTGCCTGACATAAGGTGAAAGTAGGCACCTCGTGCAGCCTTACAACCTTCCCGATATAACATCTCGCATAACCCTCTGCCGAGTAAACGGTCCTGACTGAAAGACAAGATAGGCTGACCATCGCCCGACCATCGGTCGAACGCATCCACGAACTCGTACGATGGTTAACTAAACTTGGGCCTAACACCCTCGTGACCCCACCACCTGGCGGAACCACCTCGAACTGACCCCACCAAATTACAGGCCGCGGGTTGACCCGCAGTCGGTCCGCAACCCGACCCGTTATCGCGCAAAACTCTTGTTCCCCGATCCGGAACAATCTCACTAATCAAGTTACGAAAACCTAGTGGTCTTCTTAGCTCAACTACCCTCTTTCATTTCACACTACTCAGGGACTTATTACACAAATATATCCCACTTATACTATGCACTCCGATAAGGGTCAAACATAAAAATATAAATCTCTAACTCGAGATGGCCTTACCTCTAAGGTCTCTACGTATAACATTCTAAGGCTCACACTTTTCCTATCCCCAATCTTACCCTTTTAACTAACCATGATTTCTAATCACCATTAACACAATGCTATCAGAACACAACACTTAAGATACCCTTATCTTATCACACATACAATCTCTGAGGGTTAAGGATATACCAGATCTACCGCTTCACTCCCTTTGTCGTTATAATCAATCCCGCCTGTTGGGCGATAGCTAGGAAGATGATGAATCGTCACCGATCCCGGCGCCGAGTCCTCCTACTTTCATCACTCCTACTAGGACATCCTTTCGACACATGGCCCTGACGGCCACAGGTAACAGGTACCAACAAAAAGACGACATTCCCGGACGACGCCACACCGTGAACACCGGGAAAATCAATGGCTGGCCGGAACCTACGTGGTATCTCAGAATCGGAATCCTCGAGCTCGACCAACTCGCATACCTCGAACGCCCCGGTTCGCGGAGGACCACTGCGATCGGGCGAGGTGCATAACGATCTGGTCACGAGAAGGTCCGCCGAAAGTTACCAGCGACCTCGCCGACGGCCTCTTCTCGCCCTTGATTAACTGCCGATCTCTACGCTTTCGCCTGCGATAAGCCCGCATACGTGCCATGCTCAAGCTCGATCAAGAGCTACTTGCACAACCTCTCTTAGATAGTCATCAAGACCCGTGATAAATCGATCCATAATATACCCTCAGTTGTTAACTCCTAGCTAGTAACAGTGGTCGCTCTTTGCAATCTATTCTTTCGCCATCGGTCGCGAATCAAGGTGTAAATGTCATGGCCGCAGAGGAATCGCCGCCGCTGCAAACTCATTGGGCATGGCGATGTCGCAGAACTCCCGAATGAAGCACCACCCTAGTGATGATTGGGCTCAGGCCTCGTAACCTCTCAGGTTTACTCGCAGCCTCCTCTTGCCGCTTGCCCTTCTGGGTTGCCTTTACGCGAGGCATAGCGGTGGAAAGAAATGCGTTAGAGGGGTCCAACTTATAACACAGCTCTAAGGCACGATCTCAGAGTGAGAAGAATGGAAACCAATCCTAAATATCATATAGCCTCCTGATTATTGGTGTGGTGTACAACACACCGATAATCAAACTCTACTAGATACGGTCTGTAGACACTTTCCGAAGATTAACTGCTCTGATACCACTTTTGTCACGACCTGAACCCGGGCCCGTGACTGGTGCTTTACCCCGGGCACCCAAGTAGACATACATCAGAGTAATCAGCGGAATATAAAACAAGACATGAAATATGAAACAGTTATCTGAGAAAAGTTGCCTTTCGACATATATATATAAAAACTTAAATCCAAGCATATCCCTTTACAACTCGCCACAACAAAGATTACATGCACTTCTAAGAATGATATGACAACAATGGCGGATGTGGCCCCGCCATACCTCGAATGTAAGTACCTACAACGACGGGGACTATACCATCGATAAGCCTCCGAGAAACGGAGTTTCCCAAACGCCGAATCGTGACCCATGAGCAAGGATCGACGATCGTGTACTTCTACCGCAGATGAACGCAGCCAAGGAGGTCGATAATAGGTACCAAGTATGTGAAATCAAAATACTATAAATGAAATCATAGTAGTCTATATAAAGCAGAGACATGTATGATAACCAAACTACAGCCGCAATAAATAAGCAAATATGTCAAGTCGTGGACTCACGCCTCAAAGTCATCACTCAAATATAACTATGGGTCTCACGCCCACAACATCAATCATGCCCGTGGAATACCTTCCTCACCGCTTCAGCCTATGATATAAAAGCACCAAGGAATACATGAACACCGTGTCCCACTGTGTCATAATAAAACCGTGACGGTAAGTACGAAGGCATAGCCGACTACTAAAACCCACGCATCAACAAGGTCATAAATCAGATCATGAGATCTGTCTAGATCGCCACATGATCGGCCGCCACTCGCCTGCAAAGATCTAATGCGCGTCTAGTCGTGGAACTACCCGCAGCTCCGCATAGGCCACTCACATAGGCCCGCATGAGGTATTCCCCGCATCGAGGGTAGCTACTCCCCGGCAACGTCCTGGACTCGCAGTCCGCATGGCCACATAGACCGCATGAGGTATAACCCCGCACACTAACCTGGAACTCTCGTAGATCCGCATAAGTCCCCTGGACCCGCATGAGGTATTCTCGAATCATGGTCCTGCATCACCGAGTCTACCCCGCATCGGCGGCGCTAACCCCGATATCATGTCAAGGGGTGAGTGATATAATACTAACATAACAACTTATCATTAAACAACATAAGCACAACAAGGGAAACCCCTTTACACAAACATCACAAGATACTAACACACGTAGCATCCTAACATGTTTACTTATCAAATCAACAAGAAGGTATTACAAGGCTATCACAAACCAACACAATCAAATTATTCACACAAGGTACTTTCTACTTTATGTTAACAAGTTCGGGTTTTTATCCCCAAAGTACTTCATACATTAACTCTTTAAAAGATCCGTTTCTTTCACAAAAGTCACACATTACCCGTAGTATAAAAATAGAGTGACTATCTTTTTAAGTAAACCAAAACACTTCCCTTTGTAAAATCAAGTAACAACATTATTTTCCAAACGTTCAAGTTTGCCTAATTTCAAATGCTCAAGTTTCTCATTTTCGAAAGGTTTCGTAGTTCATAGTTTTAATCACTTAATGATATAATTCTCCTTTAAAACAATTTGAGAAACATATGCCTTATATGTGAGTAGGTTATTCTTGTTTATAACAATCTTATTAAAGCAGCCATGATCTAGGAAATATAATATTATTTTGTCTCATCTTAGCTTCTATGCAGATGGAGGTTTCTACTGGTTTTCATAATACTTTATTAGCCAATACATTTCCCTTTATTAGCTACGTGGTTTGTTCGATACTTATTCTCATTTCTGAAATAATGAAAACATTATTCCTTTTACAAACCAAGTACTCATTACTCACGAATGAGGTTTCACACTTTTTAACAAAATTCATATTAATTAATTAAGTCAAGTCTCTTATCTTTTAAGATCAAGTCTCTTAACTTCTACAATCAATAAACCATTCCTTTTATCTCTCTTAAGTCGTTATACCTAACTTCCCATAAAGCTGGTATAACTCTTAAGCTTTTAAAACCAAGTATTACTCTTCTTTCAAAAAGGTTTCTTAATTCTTTTGAAATACTTCAAGATTCTTGTTATTTAGACTCAAGTCAAAAGACATCGCAGTAAAACCACGTTCAGTTAACACACGTACGTCTACCGTACTATATATATATACTTTTAAAATATCATGCTCAAGAGGATAAGAAGAATCACATACCTCGCGACGATTATCGACTATTAGCAAAACGCTCCACCGCTATAACCCGGCTAGCCTTGTCCACCTTTCAAGTAGAACACGCTACTCGCAGTACTTCAACCTATAACGGTTATACAAGTCTATCAATGTCTAGACTTCTCTGTAGAACATTCTAAGCAGTAGGTTCTCTATTCTACGGAAAATCGGGCAGCACTTCCCTACCCGTTAAGCTACACAAGTTCATCAGAAATACAAATTCCTATGTAAGTACGCTTTAATCTTCTTCTTTAATATTCTTACGATGTGATTTCGCCAAGTCTTTTCTCGTAATATCCTCCTATTACAGTTCAATTCTCTTCTATGAATCTTATATTCATTTCTATACTACTACAGTATGTAATTTCCAATTACAATATAAGGACAAGAGTATTTACCTCGATAAGCCCAAAATTATCCAAGTTCTAATGTCGATCCTGAGCAACGTTTAGCTCCTACTCTGGGTGCTCCAACCCGCTCCAAACAACCCTTAGAAGTTCTACGCAACTTCTTCTTAATACTTCAACCGGCTATGAAGATTTTCCTGTGGTTTCGCTTTTTGGATCAAGGAAGTATAATAGTATTTCGGCTTTTAGTATAGGGTAACCTTGGAATACTACAAGGTATTTGGGCCAGGTATTTTGGAATAGTAACAACACTGGAGAATACTTTCTACCAAGGGGGTATTTTACGAGAGCTTCAAGTAGTGGGGTACCTCGCCAGCACTACTAGTGGGTGGTACCTCTCGCCAAAAGGCCTCTCAGGAGTGGGCTCTTTGACGAGATCACATGACCGATCCGGCCCGTGATCGTGCCTTACCGGCACCCTAGTGATACAACATCGAGTAATCACGAACATAAACGATACAAGACATATTATGAAATATGAAACAATAACTGAGAAAAACTTGCCTTTCGCATATATGTAAATAACAACTTTTTCAACATGAATAGTTTAACTTTTTACAAACCCCGCCACAACAGCATTACATGCACTTAAGAATGATATGACAACAATGGCGGGACGTCCCGCCAAACCCCGAATGTAAACACTTACTACGACAGTGGACTATACCATCGATAAGCCTCCGAGAAACGGAGATTCCCAAACGCCAAATCGTGACCACGAGAGCTAGGATCAACGATCGGTGTACTCAACTCGCAGCATGAACGCACCGGGCGAGGTCGACAACAGTGCCGAGTATGTGAAACTAAAAATATCGTAAATGAAATCATAATAGTCTATAAAGGTGAGACATGTATGATAAGCAAACTACGCTCACAACAAATAAGCAAATATGTCAAGTCGTGACTCACGCCTCAAAGTTATCACAATAAAACCGTGACGGCAAGTACGAAGGCATAGCCGACTACTAAGACCCACGCACCAAAAATACCACAAATCGTATCCCGAGGTCTTTCTAGACCGCACTACACGATCGGCCGCCACTCGCCCGCAATATCAATGTGCGCGTCTATCACTGGAACTCTCCCAGCTCCGCATAGGTCACACACTGACCCGCATCACGTATTCCTCTAATCAAGGTCCTGCATCACCGAGGTATACCCCGTGATCGGGCGCTAACCCTCGGTATCCGCCAGGCTCCCGCAACCCGCATAGTCTCAAAAGACCGCATAGTCTCACTGACCGCATGTGGAATCCCGCGTCAGGCTAAACACCCGAATGATCAATCGAGCTACCGTGACCGCGATAGTCACGAGGACCGCATAGCCGTGAAAGACCGTGATCAAGGGTGGCAAGCCCTGTATAATAAGTCAAAGGGTATGTGATACAATAATAGTACAACGCTTAACGCTTAACAACGTAAGCACAACAAGAATGACCCCCTTACATCACGATCACACAAGATACTAACACACGTAGCATCCTAACATTTTCACTTATCACATCAACAAGAAAGTATTTACAAGGCTATCTCAAACCAACACAATCAAGTTATTCACACAAGGTACTTTAAGCTAACAAGTTCGGGTATCTACCCCTAAAGTACTTCATACATTAAATCTTTTAAAAGATCCGTTGCTTTCACATAAGTCACACAATACCCGTAGTATAAAATAGAGGATCATTTCTTTTTAAATAAACTAAAACACTTACCTTTGTAAAATCAAGTAACAACATTATTTCCCAAACGTCCAAGTTTGCCTAATTTCAAATGTTCACGCTTCTTATTTTAGAAAGGTTTCGTAGTTCATAGTCTTATTCATTTAAGAATATAATTCTCTTTTAAACAACTGAGAAACATAAGTCTTATATGTGAGTAGGATATTCTTGTTTATAACAATCTTATTACAAAGTTGTGATCTAGGAAATATCATTTTGTCTCATCTTAGCTTCTATGCGGATGGAAGTTTCTATCGGTTTTAATAATACTTAATTAGTCAAAACATTTCCTTTTATTAACGCCGCAGTTGGTTTGTCGATACACATTCGATTTCAAATCAACAAAACATTCTTAAGTCGTTATACCTAACTTCTCATAAAGCTAGTATAACCCTTAAGTTTTTCAAAACCAAGTATTACTTCTTCTTTCAAAATGATTCAAAATCTTTTGAAATACTTCAAGTTCTTTATTAACACATAACAAGCCGCTTATAGTTCAAATCGATTACCTTTTAAAGACCACAAGTATTTTCTTACCAACATAAGGTCATATAACCAACTTCTCATAAAGCCGTTATAACACTTTATGTTTTAAATCAATCAAATACGTTTAGCACATGTACGTCTACCGTACTACATAGTTCACACATATCATGCTAGAAGAGATAGGAAGAGGTTCACATACCTCGCGACGCAGTATCGACTAATAGCAAAACGCCCAAGTACTTCCAACCGTCGGCTACTCCTTAAGACAAGTAGATCGCGCCACACGTAGTACTTCAACCTATAAGGCCACAAGGCGCTTATTAACATTTAGATCTCATCGTAGAACATTCTACCGAAAATTTAAGAAGACCTCCCCGCAACAAATGCAAATCTCCTCCTCTATCGAGGCCGCTACCAAGCCAACCAAGGGGTTATACGCCTAACCCTAACCCGTACAATTCTACTCCACTGCACTACTACACAAGTCTACCGTAATACAGCCCATGTAATTACAACAAGATTCTTCTTTAAATTCAGCTTAAGTCGCAAGACATTGTCGTAAGTATTATTCAGCTTAAGTCAAAAGACATTGCCGATAACTACGCTCAGTTCTATATATAGTATACTTCAACTATATATTCTAACAATATGTAATTTCCAATCACAATAGAGGGACAAGATAATTACCTCGATAAGCCCATAATTATCCTAGTTTAAATTTCGATCCTGAGCAAGGTGTAGCTCCTACTCCGCAAGGCCCGACTCGCCTCCAACAACCCTTAGAAGTTCTAACCAACTTCTACTTATGACTTCAACTACGGTGAAGATTTTCCTTGTGGTTTCGGTTTTGTGACCGACGAAGTATAATAGTATTTATGGGCTGTTCGGATAGGTATAACCTTAGAAAACAACAAGTTATACGGCTAAGGTAATATTGGCATTATAACAATACTTTTGAGAGTATTTCTACAAAGAGGGGGGTTATATTATACGCGAACAACACCACTAGGAGGGGAAGTCTCGCCACAAGGCCACACAAGGGGGAGGGGCTCTCGGCCAAGTGGGGAGGTACGAGAACAACAACAAGAGAGGGGAGGATTTTAACACTTAGAGATTTGTGGAAAGGATGAAGAATTCATCAAAGGGAGAGGGGTATTTATAGGTCAAGGGATGGCCAACCAAAGGCCAAGATTAAACCAAGTGTTAGGCAAGTGTAGGGCTAGGATTTACTACACACAAATATCCTACCAACCTTGATTTTAGCCAAGGCACAAAAACGTGCCTTACATAGCCTATTTCGTCCAATCGACGATTTGCCACCAATTGGAGGGTGCCAAGTGTCGCCTCCCGTTGGTCCAAAATGTTTCGCCTCTAAAAATCCGCAAAAATACTAAATGACATAGCGGAAATTCCCTACGAAAGTCAGAGAAACGCTTTCACTAAAAATGACTCTAATCGGGTGTTGTGAACAAATTTAATTCGGCCAAGCCACTTTGCCTACTCAAGGCTTTAAACTTTTATACGTACGCCCTCACGTACATACTCTGGAAATACGGGGTATAACAGAGACCCTCTCCAAAAAGGGGGGAAAAGGGTTTTCAAGACTTAGGAAATTTTTGTGGATGAAGAAGTCTTCAACAAAGGGGGGGGGGGTATTTATAGGCCAATCAATGGCCAAGATCAAGACAAGTGGTGGGCAAGTGTATGGTGGAGATTTGGGCAAGTGTACCTTATCCATCTACCACACAAAATATCACAAATATCCTACCTACTCCAAGACATTGAAATCGTCCAAGAAACGCCCATGAATCCGCCAATTTGAGTGTGACAAGTGTCGCCCTCTCGTTGGTCCAAAATATTTCATCTCTCGGAAAAATCCGCAAAAAATATAAATGACATAGCCGTAATTTTCCCTTCGCAAGTTTTGTAAAACGTTTCGTCGAAAAACGATTCTTTTCGGTAGTTGTGAACAAAATTTTTCGTCCCTAATGCCAACTTAAGACTTAAACTTTGTACGTACGCCCTCACGTACATACTCTGGAAATACGGGGTATAAGATGTAGCGGGGTATTACAAGATACCTTTTAAGAAACCACCTATTTAAGTGCGAGGACAGGCCGCCTCAAATGAATGCATTTAAGAATCCAAGGGTGTCCACGAGCCACGATGGACAAAACACTAGAAAGATTGAGTAGGAAAGGTGTTGTGTTGGTACTATTGTCTTGACATATACTAAACACTGATGGTTCAAGACATCACGTTCACCGCGCAGTAAATATGTCCGATGGTATTCTACTATGGAAGGTTCAAAGCTCCGGCTACCTCTCCGGATGCAACATCATTCCGCCAAGTTATTGCTAGAAAGACATGCACCAAAATCTCTTTCAAGAGGGGATTGTTGGAAATATTTATTAAACGTGAAATAAAGTAAATCCTATTAATTATGAATCGAACAATTAGGGCCCCGCACGTAGGAAACTTTGTTTCCACACACGTGCACACGTAGTGCCAAAGATCAAAATTTTCTTAATGGAAGAGATATTGGTACGTAATATGAATTATTTGAGATGTAAGGTAATAGACGGTTATTGGCCAAATGACGAATGATTTCACGTTGGTAAATGAAGGAAAAAGTGTATAATGTGTAAAGATGAAGTGAATCAGAAATCACCATGAAACCGAGAAGGGTCGCGACTCCTCCATGTAAGGTTCGCAGCGCTTGAAGGGTCACGACTCTAATTGACGTTTCAATTCCAGTAACTTACTAGAATTGAAGGGCCGCGGTGCCTCTCCGAAGGGCCGCGACTTTAATTGACGCTTTCGCCCGGTGAGTTATCGAACTGGGGCCGCGACTCGATCGTTTCAATCCGTTGGAGGTGAATTAAAAACTGATTCTTGGGCTGACTTTGGAGTATTTACTCTCCATTATTTTGCTCATGAATTCAGCCATTACTTGGCTGAATTGTAACTCCAAATTCAAGGCATTAACATGACATTCATGGTCATTACTTAGCCATTTGGAGGGTCATCATCTACACACTATAAAATGAGACACAAGGCTCATTTGTAAAAACACTTGACATCTTACACTCAACAATTCTCTGAAATTATCTTCCTCTCTTGCAATCACAAACACTCAAAGATCTTTCTTCCAAAGCAAACACTTGAGTTCCCTTTGCTCATTTGTTTGTTGCTGTTTTATCTTGGGAGATAAGTTGTCATTACAACTGTTGAAAGGATATACGGGGCAATATTATCTTAAGGATAGATCAAGAATTTGGTCGACTCAGCAAACCCTCATACTTGATCATTTCCAGATTTCTAACAAATAGTTGTTGCTGTTATTTTCCCATTCTACACATTACTACTCACACACTCTACCCTCCCCAGACCCCACATTGTGAGATTGTACTGAGTATATTGTTGTTGTAGACCTATATACATAAGCATAATTTTTCGATATTTAACTACAAAACTAGGAAATCATATATTTACATTAATTAGAAGCTTAACAGTAAGTTTATATTTTCCGAAAAATAAATGCAAAATCCTATTCATTGTACATGATTATATCATTTTAAATGGCGTGAAGTTTCCGAGTTAGGTCTCGAGCTGTGCATGAAACTGAATACTTAATTGGTGAACGAAGTTGAATGAAACATTTTTACCAAAAGTAGCGTCTCAAGAAATAAACGTGAAAATCAAAAGCGAAATAATAATAATACTAATGAAAGTCAAGATATAGGAAAAGAAGCAGACATTGTGAATAATTAATAAGGTTAATGTCACGATCCAAACTGGAGGGCCGCGACGGACACCCGAATCCCACCCACCCGGCACTATTAAATACGGACTAAGTCGAAAGAAAACTATGTGAAATCAGATAACCATCTTATATATATATACTCATATCAAGGTCGACAAAGTCATACATGGCTATCATACACAGTGTATCTGTCTACAAGCCTATAAGAAAGTACATGACATCAAAAGATCGGGACAGGGCCCTGCCATACCCGTATATACAAGCGGAAATGTACCGTTTCAAAATTAGACCGACACTCTGAACAAGGGGAGTGCTCCAAAATCCGCTGAAATCTGCAATATTGACGAGGACCGTCGTCTTGCCTATGCATACCTGATCGGTGTATTTTATATACACCTTTTGAATAATTTTTAGTTAGTATTTTACTCATTTCATTTATGTTTAGTATAGTATTAGGGTTGTTTTCCTTTCTTTTCTGTCACAGCGGTCAGAAATGGAGAAATGGCGAAAAGAAGATGAAATGAGCTTAATTTAGATGGAATTGCACACTTAAAGGGGCCAATAAATGAAGTCTAAGAAGTCCCGGGAAGTATAGGAAAGATCGACGGCCCGATGAAAATCGACGACGGTTAAGAATCGCCGAACGCACCGGCCGCGACGCTCGGAAGCGCGCGACGCCACCAATCGGGTTGTCCGAAACTCTCTGATTTGCAGGCGCCGTGGCACCCGACTGTAGGGTCACGGCGCCGACGCGGTATTTTTGACGTTTTGGGCCGAATTTGACACGTTTTCAGGGTCCAAAAGGGATAACTTTTCCTACCTACATAATTCCTAACCCTTGACCTAAAGGATTCTTAGGCTATATATATTATCTTCATCATTCTCTAGAAAGGGGATTCATCCATCCATTGTACATACAACACAACTTATGAGGCTAAGATTGGAGGTTTTTCAAGTATTTTCTTTTCTTTCTTTTGCTTTGTTTATTTCAGTTCATGTATGGAGATTATATTAGTTCTTAGTGTGACTATGTCTAGGAACTAATTATTTTATTAGGGATTTCCTTGTGATTCACTTGAAACTCTATTCATGAATTAATATATTAGTTTGGTTTCTTCTTCACTTATTTAATATTTATTCAATAGTTGTTTTGATTGCTTGATAATTAACTGATCACTAGTTATCATCACTTATATGAGTTCTAATCGAAATCCGAAAGGGGAGATTGTGAATATGCTATAGTTGAATAAACATATTTTAAATCGTGGACGAAAGTACCCCGATACTTGTGTAGCTTAATAGGTTATTGCTCTTAATCCTCCTTTGTAGTCAATCTTGTCATCGAAAGGTAGAAGGGTTCTCCATTGGGGTTGAGTGTTTATATTACCTTAACAGGAGTATAAAACGGTCTAGTTAACCTAATATCTTAACGTAGAAGAAGAAGTTACTCTAATTGTATTAAGGATTGAATAAAGTGGATAGTTGATGATCTTGGAAGCCCTAATTCTCCATCATAACTGATTTAAATCAAAGTATTTTCATAATTAGTTTAATTTCATGCATTATTAGTTTAGAATTCCAACCCAATTAACGTTAACCAAATAGAAACTAAAGCATAGATAATCGATACTTGAAAACCAGTCCCTGAGGACGATATTCGGTCTTACCTATACTATATTACTTGTAACGATACGTGCACTTGCGTTAAGCGTGTGTATAAATCTATATCAAGTTTTTGGCGTTGTTGTCGGGGACTGGCGTACTTTCAATATCGAATTATCTATTTCTATTTCTAATTTGGTTTGTATATATTTGGTTATGTTATTTTATTTCTAATTTGGTTGTTCCAGGAACAAGTTTCTAACTTGTTCTGCGAGCATCTTTCTATCACTTTATGTGTTTTTATTAATTTGTAGGTAAAAAAAAGGGCACATAGACTACTACTACTACTATCAGGGGCAGCAGTACTACGACTACTATCCACAACAGCAGTATCATCAACATCAAGTTAACCCACGGGCTCTACAGGAAGATCGAAATGAGTTGCAGGAAGTCTTACTCAGGCTCACCCAGTGCCAGAATCCTCACGGGCAATTTCAACAGCCACAGATTCAGGCCCCATCTGAGGAGCCAGATGAATTGAGAGCAGAATTGTTGGCACTCACAACCGTCCAAACTCAATTCATGGTGGAAGTAAGACCCCCTCTTCAGAACTTAGAAACTCCAATGGAACATATTCTGAATTAGAACCACAAATCGGGCAACTGATGGACATGGTAACCATTACACCTCAAGAAAGTCCACCAAGTGACCCAGTTATGAGGAATGGTGAGCAGATTGTGGAACCTGAACCACAACAAGCTGTTGAAGAATTTGGAGAGATAGTTGGTGTAGATAAAGAAGAGGTCACTGAGGACCACCCTATTGCGGAAAAGACTACACCAAAGTTCATTGCTGACCCTCAACCAGAAAGTCCATACCCTCAAGGGCACCCCCAAAAGTTGAGAGATGTAGGGAGATTCACTGATCCCTGCATTATAGAGAGCCTAAGACAAACATGTTTTGTGGAATTGGGGGATAATCATATATCTGAGACCCTTGTTTGGAGCAATTGTTGTAGTTGAAGTGAGACCTGCAACAATAGTGATGCGGATTGCAAGCAGTTCGCAGAAGGAGCCGCCGGGCACTAGTAAAGGTTAACTGCGTCCGGCTAAAAGACGTTAAAGACAGCGCTTGTTGGGAGGCAACCCAATGTTTATTAATTATGTTATTTTATTTTTGTTTTAGTTTGTTTTTATTTTGTCTTGAACAGTCTCACGGTC
Source organism: Przewalskia tangutica (assembly GCA_029844215.1). Taxonomy (NCBI): domain Eukaryota; kingdom Viridiplantae; phylum Streptophyta; class Magnoliopsida; order Solanales; family Solanaceae; genus Przewalskia; species Przewalskia tangutica. Next base: position 120,744,607 of record CM056720.1, read on the forward strand.
TTGTGTTCTTGTTTTGCGTCGTTGGATGACAGGTGGACTAAAAGCTAACTCTGAGAAAAAAGGAGCAAAAACGCTGAAAACAGAGAAAAATAATCATCAGCGCCGCGGCGCCCAGAATCAGCTCCGTGGCACCAAGAGTTCGGAGAGCCCGCAGTACTTTGGGCGCCACGACGTCGAATCTCAGGGTCGTGGCGCCGAAGGTTCAGAAACCCAGATTCCGTGTAAATTCCAGAATTTTTCCTCCCAGACCTCCATTATGACCGCTGTGTTGTGTCAGTAAGTTGTCCCTATTTTTAGTCTTCACACATTGGGGACAATGTGTCGATTAAGTTTGGGGGTGTCTTATATTTTGTTTTATTGTTTTGAGTCTTTATGATTTGTTTTGTGTGTTTTTGAGTATTTTTTAGTCATAATTTTTTTTTAAGATCATGCATGTTGTAGTTACTTGAAACGCCTAATGAAGTAAAGTGGAATAATGTAATGGAATTAGAAGCAGAAAATCTGAACACTTAGGATAGATATGCCATAAATTCATGAAATCGAACTATTTGGGGTATCTTGCTTGATTTATGCATTGTTAGTAATTAAACCTATGTGTCTGCTTGCTTGCTATTTGAGGCGAAATAGTTAGGAAATTCATGTTAGGGAGATGATTCAGGCATTTCTTTGTTAGCCCTTTCTTACCATTCTTTGTTTATCCCTGACATTACAATTGAATCCCTAGTTACCCCCTTTGAGCCAAAAATAAGATATTTTCTTTGACACCCTATAATTTCATATTTGTGTCATAAGTGGAAAAATTGATATGTTTGAAATATAAAGTGTTGAAAAAGAAACAGAAAGAGAATGAACAATTTTGATGCACCCCAATGAAAAAAAATAGGCAGAAGCCTAAATTTGGGGGTGCCTGCTATTCATCATACACCTCATTCTCTCAAAACAAAAGAGGGGAAAGATAGGTATGAGGTTAAAAAGAAAATCAAAAGAAAAGGGAAGAATCAAAAGCAAAAGAGTTTATGGTACGTAAGATTGAGCCTAAAAACCTATTTTTACCTACCCTTGCCTAAGCCTACATTACAACCCTGAAAAGCCCTGAAGATCTCTAATGTGTGTATCCATGATTAGTGGAGAATAGCAAGTGAACAGGCCATATTATTTTGAAATTAACATGCATAGTTAGGTATTTTTACTTCCATTGAGCATGATTAAATTGAATTTGCGAAATATCTGACTTGAGTGTTTAGAATGCTAAAAATCCATGATATATATTCTTGCATATTATCCTACTAACCTTCATGCTTTTCTAAGTGACAATTGTGCAGCAAATTGATCAGTGTCTTTGAGTCATTTTATTTTATTTTCTTTCGTGTCTTTATTTCTATCTTTTTTAGCTTTACTCGAGGACGAACAAAGTTTAAGTTTGGGGGTGTTTGATCGGTGTATTTTATATACACCTTTTGAGTTATTTTTAGTTAGTATTTTACTCATTTCATTTATGTTTAGTATAGTATTAGGGTCGTTTTCCTTTCTTTTGTGCCACAACAGTCAGAAATGGAGAAACGGAGATGAAATGAGCTTAATTTAGATGGAATTGCACACTTAAAGGGGCCAATAAATGAAGTCTAAGAAGTCCCGAAAAGTATAGAAAAGATCAGACGAAGCCCGGATGAAACTGGACAACGAAGCGAAGAACCGCCGAAAAAACGCCACCGGCGCCGCGGCGCTGACCACTGAAGTTGTCCGAAACTCTCTGATTTTCAGGCGCCGTGGCGCCCGACTGCAGGGCCACGGCGCCGACGCGGTATTTTTGACGTTTTGGGCCGAATTTGACACGTTTTCAGGGTCCAAAAGGGATAACTTTTCCTACCTACATAATCCCTAACCCTTGACCTAAAGGATTCTTGGGCTATATATATTCTCTACATCATTCTCTAGAAAGGGGATTCATCCATCCATTGTACATACAACACAACTTAAGAGGCTAAGATTGGAGGCTTTTCAAGTATTTTCTTTTCTTTCTTTTGCTTTGTTTATTTCAGTTCATGTATGAAGATTATATTAGTTCTTAGTGTGACTATGGCTAGGAGCTAATTATTTTATTAGGGATTTCCTTGTGATTCACTTGAAACTCTATTCATGAATTAATATATTAGTTTGGTTTCTTCTTCACTTATTTAAGATTTATTCAATAGTTGTTTTGATTGTTTGATAATTAACTGATCACTAGTTATCATCATTTATATGAGTTCTAATCGAAATCCGAAAGGGGATATTGTGAATATGCTATAGTTGAATAAACATAGCTTTAAATCGTGGACGAGAGTACCCCGATACTTGTGTAGTTTAATAGGTTAATGCTCTTAATCCTCCTTTGTAGTCAATCTTGTCATCGAAAGGTAGAAGGGTTCTCCATTGGGGTTGAGTGTTTATATTACCTTAACAGGAGTAAAAAACGGTCTAGTTAACCTATTATCTTAACGTAGAAGAAGAAGTTACTCTAATTGTATTAAGTATTGAATAGAGTGGATAGTTGATGATCTTGGAAGTCCTAATTCTCCATCATAACTGATTTAAATCAAAATATTTTCATAATTAGTTTAATTTCCTGCATTATTAGTTTAGAATTCCAACTCAATTAACGTTAACCAAATAGAAACTAAAGCATAGATAATCGGTACTTGAAAACCAGTCCCTGATGACGATATTCGGTCTTACATAGACTATATTACTTGTAACGATACGTACACTTGCATTAAGCGTGTGTATAAATCGCATATCAGCACCTGCGGGTAAGAAATGCAGCGTCCCCCGACAACTGGGACGTCAGTACGACTGATGTACTGAGTATGTGATCGGTGTATTTTATATACACTTTTTGAGTCATTTTTAGTTAGTCTTTTGTCCCTTTTTGTACAAATACGTGTCGTCTTAGGATAGATTTTCTTTCTTTTGAGTCAAATTGGTTAAAATGGCTATTTGGCGGAAAAGGAGCTAAAAGAGGGCAAAAGTGGAGGTTCCAGAGCTTAAAAGACGAGAAAGTGGCGAACTGTGCACGGACATCGCCAGCACGCGGCGCCCAAAGCCAGGCCAACGCCTAATGATCGTGAGACTGCATAAGTTACTGGCGCGCGCTCTAGACGATGAGAGTGGTCGCAGCGCTAATCACCGTAGCAAATACGAGTTCGCGCCGCGACCGATAGCGCGCACGACGCGGAAAATCAGGTTTTTGACGATTATGGGCCAGCCCGCGGAAAACCTTAAGGGCGGTTTGGAGGCTATAAAAAGAGAACCCTAGGCAGTTTTCAAGGGTTCCCTTTCTTGCACAAACACAAGACTTCTTGGAGTTGAAGATTGGAGACCTTCACTTAGTAATTTTCTTTTCTTTTCTTTACTTTACTTTCAGTTTTTATGTTGGATATTGAATTAGTTCTTGTCATGTCAATGGCTAGGACCTAATTCCATTATAGGGCTTTCCATGTCAAATCACTTGAAACTTATGTTATGAATTGATGCATGTTTATGGTTTTCTTCTTATTGTTGAGATTTACCCAATAATTGCTTTGAATGCTTGGTAATTAATTGATCACTAATTATCATTATTTATATGATTTCTAATCAAACTTCGAAAGGAGGAGGTTGTGACTATGCTGTAAGTTGGGTAGACATAGGTCGGATTGGGGATGAAAATACCTCAATTACTTGTGTAGCGTTAATAGAGGTTTAAATACCTAATATCATGCATGGCGCGTGACGATTAACAAGGTTTTTGGTCTTAATCCTCCTATAGAGTCATCCTTATCACCGAAAGGTAGAAAGGAGCGCTACTGGGGTTGAGTGTTTATATAGCCTTAACGGGAGTATAAAATGAATTAGTAAACCTGCTAGCTCCAAAAAAAGAAGAACCATAATTCATTGCATTAATAAGTAATATAAGCGGATAGTTGAGGAGACTTGGAAGCCCTATTTCCATCACTACTGAAGTAAACACATAATTAATTAATATTTATAATTGTTAGTTATAATCAACAAAATCAAATATCGGTTACCAAATAGATAACAAAAGATAGATAATTGGTACTTGAACACTAATCCTTGAGGACGATATTCGGTCTTACCTAGACTATATTACTTGTCACGATAACGTGCACTTGCGTTAAAGTGTGTGCATTAAATCGCGCATCAAGTTTTTGGCGCCGTTGCCGGGGATTAGGCATAGTTCAATATCAATTTTATCTATTTTTAATTTCTAATTTGGTTTTTATTTTCTTTATTTTTACGTTTTTTTTATTTTGGTAAAAATCAGGGTGTCGTGATCCGTTTGTTTGTTTTTGATCTGTTTCAGGCGCTCAGTTTATGCGAAGAAGGAGAGGAGCAGACACTCTTGTCCCCTTCAATCCAGAGATTGAGAAAACCTGTAAGCAGAATAGACGAAACCAGCGGATTTCAGCCTTGATAGAGATGGACGGCGTTCAAAACAACAATGTGCTGAGAGATGGGTTAGGTGAAAATCAACCTAACCAAGAAATGCCTCGGCAAATACCTATGGATGTCGAGGAGAGAGTTCAAGTCCAGGCAGAAAGAAGCTTGGGAGACTACGTGCTGTCGAGGGTGAACGGAGCACAGACATGTATTAGGCTCCCAGCAATAGGAGCAAATAACTTTGAGATCAAACCGGCGATTCTAAGCATGGTGCAGAACACAGTGCAGTTTGGAGGGTTGCCATCAGAGGATCCACATATGCACATAGCTAATTTCTTGGAGCTATGTGCAACATTCAGATATAACGGCGTTACTGATGATGTCGTCAGATTGAGGTTGCTCCCCTTCTCACTCAGGGACAGAGCAAAAGTATGGTTAAATTCCCGGCCAGCTGATTCGATTTTTACATGGCAATAGCTGGCACATAAATTTTTGGCAAAATTCTTCCCACCGTGCAAAGCAGCGAAATTGAGAGGGGAGCTGAATAATTTCTACCAAGCAGATGGAGAGTCATTATACGAAGCTTGGGAGAGGTTCAAGGATTTGCAGAGAAAATGCCCATACCACTGTATTGAGTTGTGGAACTTGGTCCACATCTTCTATAACGGGCTGAGCGGAACAACCAGAACAATTATAGATGCAGCAGCAGGTGGGACATTTATGAGGAAAACAAACACTAAGCTCACGAATTATTAGAAGATATGGCCACCAACAACCATGTCACGAAGATAGACCAATGAGTGGTAGGAGAGCGGTGGGAGTTCACGAGATAGATGCCATCATCGCTCAATGCCCAAGTGGCCCTTTTTGAAAACAATTGCAAAGAACATACAATATCAGTAAATGCAGTGCAGATGCCAAAGAGTTGTGAAATATGTGGTGGTCCACATACATTCGATAGATGTCCTTCAGCTGATCCTAATAATATGCCAATCGAACAGGCAGAGTGCCAAGCTGTGTGTAACTATCAGAGGCCCCAAAACAACCCATACTCCAACACATACAATCCAGGATGGAGGAATCACCCAAATTTCTCATGGAGAGAAGACCAGGGGCAGCAGAATCAATATAGGGCGACTAAAACCAAAGAAGACTAGAATCAGCAGCCCTTTACTCAGGCCCCACCCTCTCAACAGTTCAATGCACATGTTCATCCAGAAAAGCAAGATGAGCTGAGAGCAGCTTTGTTGGCACTCACCCACGCCCAGACTCAGTTCGTGACAGAAACTAGATCCTCGTTCAGAAACATGGAAACACAAGTGGGTCAACTAGCAAAGCAATCGAACAGCAGGCCACAAGGTACACTGCCAAGCAACACAGAGATGAATCCAAGAGAACAATGCCAGGCAGTACAGCTGAGAAGTGGTAAACAGTTGGAGCAGCAGTCACCTCAGCCGGTAGTTGAACAAAGGGTAGAAATAGAGAAAGAGAAGGTGGTTGAAGATCGCCCAGTAGTAGAGAAAACTCCAGAGAAGGAGTATACTGAGAAGATCCCATTCCCACAGAGATTGCAGCGGAAGGCAGTTGATAAACAATTCTCCAAATTCTTGGAGACGTTCAGGAAGCTGCATATCAACATACCCTTTATAGAGGCGTTGGAGCAAATGCCCTCTTATTTTAAATTCATGAAGGAGATTTTGGGGAAGAAAAAGAAACTGGCAGAGTATGAGATGGTGGCGCTGACTGAGGAGTGCAGTGCCATTCTGCAGAAGAAGTTGCCCCCTAAACTAAAAGACCCATGGAGCTTTACATTGTCTTGCACAGTTGGCAAGGTGACATGCAACAGGGCTCTTTGCGATTTAGGGGCAAGCATAAATTTGATACCTTTGTCAGTATTTAAACGGTTGGAGTTAGGTGAGGCAAAACCAACCACAGTGAGCCTGCAACTAGCCGATAGGACAGTGGTTCACCCAAGGGGGAAGATTGAGGACGTGATTGTTAAAGTAGGAAAATTCTTTTTTCCTGCGGACTTCTTCATTCTTGACATGGAAGAGGATGCATAGATCCCTATCATATTGGGGAGACCATTCCTGGTGACAGGGAGAGCCCTGATCGATGTAGAAAGAGGAGAGCTGACGCTGAGGGTGGAGAAGGAAGAAATGGTGTTTAAAGTATTTAAACACATTATTGAGCCACAAATCATGAGCAGGTGCTTTGCAATCAGCACCATCAAAAACCCTTGTGAGCCAGTGCAAGCCAAACTAAGGGAGATAAGCCCACCAACGCAGGTACACGATGCCGAACCTCCGCCAAAGCAGGTATGTGCTCCTGAACCTTCCCTTGAAAATAATTTTAAGAAGAGAAGTAGAAGAAGAAAACGAAAAATGTGGAGAAAATGGATTGGTTGTGGGGTTAATCCACCCCACACTTCTTGAGTTAAGGAACGTGCGTCCGGCTAAAAGACGTTAAAGACAACGCTATTTGGGAGGCAACCCAAAGTATTTTAAATTATTTATTTTAATGTAGTTAGTTTTACTAAGAACAGTCTCACGGAGGTAGTATTTGTGTTGTGTTAACAGGTGCAGGCCAACAATAAAATTGGAGGGCGAAAACCGAATAATAGCCAGGATTTCCAGAAAAATGGGTGGCCATACGCCTGGTGAGCGGCGCGCAAAAATCCGTAAAAATTGCCAGTCTAGCGCCGCGCACCAGAGCGTGGCCGCGCGCAGAAATTCCCGTAGTGCAAGAGTTGGCGCCGCGTCGCCAAATGCGTGGCGCGCACGGCGAAATCCGAAATTAAAAGACGCCCAAAAATCCGATTTTCCCCAATTTCAAACCAAAACCTAACCTTTCTTCTCCACAAAACCCACGAAAATTCAAACCTCACCCACAAATCTTCCATAAATCAAACCCAAACACAACCAAAAACTCTTAAAGTCCCTAAACCCTTAACCATTTCAACCAACAAAACTTCATCCCAATGCCTCAAATCACCATTAGAAGCAAGAAAACCTTGAAGAACACCGTCAAAAAGGTAATCTTCATCTGTTCTTGAAAGCTTTACAGTAGTCAAAAGGGGTAGTAGTTTGGAGGAGTGTTGCATTGTTGAAGTCGTTGGGGTGTTGAAAAAATTGGTTGTGAATTTTAGAGAAGGAGTATACAAGGAAGGTGTGGGTAGTGTGTAGTGCAGGAGTTGGAGTTTGGGGGTGATAGTGTTGTAGCTGCTAGTTGTTGTGTGATAGTGTTGGGGAACATTGGTGATACTAAACGCTGCAAAAAGTGAATTAACCATGTCTGCCAGAAAGAGAAGAGCCTCCACATCCACCTAAGCCCCTCAATACGATGATACTAGGTTCATTAGCCAACAAGCTTATGAAAGATACAAAAAGCTTAGTACTAGGCCCTTAATCCCTGAACGGGGAATGGACTATCAAAGGGATTCGCTTGGGGAGGGGGATGTCTATGAGCCCATTCGGGCAATGATTGAGATGATGGTGTTATACCCCGTATTTCCAGAGTATGTACGTGAGGGCGTGCGTACAAAAGTTTAAGCCTTAAGTTAGGCAAGGGACGAAAAATTTGTGCACAACCCCCGAAAATAATTGTTTTCCGACGAAACGTTTTCCAGACCTTGCGAAGGGAAAATTACGGTTGCGACATTTATTATTTTTGCGGATTTTTCCGAGAGATGAAATATTTTGGACCAACGAGAGGGCGACACTTGTCCCTCAAGTGGACGGCAATCAAGGGGAGTGGTTGGCACGTTTTTTTAATGTTAAAGGCCTTAAACATTTGGTCAATGTTTGGCTAGATATTTTGTGTAGTAGATGAGAAAGTGGGACCCACGCAACACTTGTCCAAATCTTCACCCTCCACTTGCCCTCCACTTGCCTTAATCTTGGCCATTGATTGGCCTATAAATACCCCTTAAGTTCAAGACTTATTCTTTATCCACAAAACAAAATTCCAAGTCTCAAAACTTCCTCCCCCTTTGAAAGGCTCTCGTCCAAGAGCACCCTCCCCTTTGTGAAGCCTTGGCGAAACAACCCCCTCTTGAGTTGATCTCGTGAAATACCCCCTTGGTAGAAAAGTATTCTCCAAGTATTGTTACTATTCCAAAATACCTTGGCCCAAATACCTTGTAGTATTCCAAGGTTACCCCTATACTAAAAGCCCAGAAATACTATTATACTTCCCTTCAGTCACAAAAACGAAACACTAAGGAAAATCTTCATAGCTGGTTGAAGTATTAAGAAGAAGTTGTGTAGAACTTCTAAGGGTTGTTTGGAGCGGGTTGGAGCGCCCAGAGTAGGAGTTAAACGTTGCTCAGGATCGACATTAAATCTTGGATAATTTTGGGCTTATCGAGGTAAATACTCTTGTCCTTCTATTGTAATTGGAAATTACATACTATAGTTGTATAGAAATGAGTATAAGATATATAGAAGGATGGTATAAGAAATGAGAATTGAATTGAAATCACATCAGAAGAATATTAAAGAAGAAGATTGAATCAGATTTACATGGATTGTATTTACAGTAGACTTGTGTAGTTTAGCGGGTAGGGAAGTGTTGCCCGATTTTTCATAGAATAGAGAACCCTCTGCTTAGAATATTCTACAGAGTAGTCTAGACGTTGATAGACGTATATGGCCTTTATAGGTTGAAAGTTCTGCGAGTAGCATGTTCTACTTGAAAGGTGGACAAGGCTAGCCGGTTATAGCGGTGGAGCGTTTTGCTATTTGTCGATAATCGTCGCGAGGTATGTGATTCTTCCTATCCTCTTGAGCATGATATTTTAAAGGAATATATATAGTACGGTAGACGACGCGTGTGTTAACCGAACGTGGTTTTTTGCGATGTCTTTTGACTTGAGTCTAAATAATAAGAATCTTGAAGTATTTCAAAAGAATTAAGAATCGTTTTTGAAAGAAGAGTAATACTTGGTTTTAAAAGCTTAAGAGTTATACTAGCTTTATGGGAAGTTAGGTATAACGACTTAAGAGAGATAAAAGGAACGGTTTACTTAATTGTTTATGAACGCCTTATATTGATTTCGGAAATGAGAATAAGTATTGAACAAACCACTGCAGCACTAATAAAGGGAAATGTATTGACTAATTAAGTATTATTAAAACCACTAGAAACCTCCATCTGCATAGAAGCTAAGATGAGACAAAATGATATTACATTTCCTAGATCATGGCTGCCTTAATAAGATTGTTATGAACAAGAATAACCTACTCACACATAAGGCATATGTGTCTCAGATTGTTTTAAAAGAGAATTATATTATTAAGTGATTAAGACTATGAACTACGAAACCTTTCGAAAATAAGAGACTTGAGTAATTGAACTTAGGCAAACTTGAACTTTTGGAAAAGAAGGTTGTTACTTGTCTTTAAAAAGGGAAATTGTTTTGGTTTACTTAAAAAGATAGTCACTCTATTTTTTAATACTACGGGTATCGTGTGACTCTTGTGAAAGAAACATGATCTTTTTAAAGAGATAATGTATGAAGTACTTTGGGGATAAAAACCCGAACTTGTTGGCATAAAATAGAAAGTACCTTGTGTGAATAACTTGACTATGTTGGTTTGTGATAGCCTTGTAATACTTTCTTGTTGATTTGATAAGTAAACATGTTAGGATGCTACGTGTGTTAGTGTCTTGTGATGGTTGTGTAAGGGGGTTTCCCTTGTTGTGCTTATGTTGTTTAACGATAAGCCGTTATGTTAGTATTATATCACTCACCTCTTGACATGATATACCGGGGGTTAAGCTGCCCCCCGATGCGAGGTACACCTCAGGCAGTCTGTGTGACTATGATTCGAGAATACCTCATGCGGGTCCAGGGGACCTATGCGGAGCTACGAGAATTCCATGTTAGTGTGCGGTGCATGTGGCCACGCGGTCATGTGGCCACGCGGACTACGAGTCGGGGCGATGCCGAGGAGTACCACCGATGCGGAATACCTCACGCGGCCTATGTGTGGCCGACGCGAGTGCGGGAAGTTCCAGGATTAGACGCGCGACATTGATATCTGCGGGCGAGTGGCGGCCTTCATGTGGTGGTCTAGAAAGACCTCGTGATACGCTTTATGGCATTGTTGGTGCTGTGGGTTTTAGTAGTCGGCTATGCCTTCGTGATTTACCCCGCAGACGATTTTATTATGACACAGTGGGACCCGGTGTTCATGTATTCCTTGGTGTTTTTATATCATGGATCGCGGTGAGGAAGGAATTCCACGCATGATTGATATTGTGGGCATGAGACCCATGGTTATATTTGAGTGATGACTCTAGGCGTGAGTCCACGACTTGACACGATCGCTACATATCAGGTATCGTAATTTGGTTATCATATATGTCTTCTGCTTTATATAGACTATTATGATTTTATTTACTGATTTTCGGCCGCATACTTGGTACTTGTTATCGACCTTCTTGGGCCGCTCATGCCGCAGTAGAGGTACACCGTTGTTGATCCTCGCCGTAGGTCACAGCTCAAAGATTCGGGAAGCTCCGCTTTCTCCGCAGCTTATTCGTATAGTCCCCTGTCGTTGTAGGTACTTACATTCAGGGGTATGGCGGGGCCCTGTCCCGCCATTGTTGTTATAACATTCTTAGAGGTTTGTAGTACTGTTGTGGACAGAGTTTGTAAAAGGGATGTAACTGTTCGGATTCAAGTTATATATATATATGCCGAAAGGTAACTTTTCTCAGATAAACTGTTTCTCACTTCATATTATTTCATGTCTTGTTTTATATTCCGCTGATTACTCTGATGTATATCTACTTGGGTTCCCGGTAGGCACGATCCACGCCCGGTTCGGTCGTGACAAAAGTGGTATCGAGCGATTAATCCTCGGAAAGTGTCTACGCACCGTATCTAGTAGTCTTGATTATCGGTGTGGTGTGCACCACACCAATAATCAGGAGGCTATAGGATATTTAGGATTGTTTTCCATTCTTCTCACTCTGAGATCGTGCATTAGAGTTGTGTTATAAGTTGGACCCCTCTAACGTATTTCTTCCGCACGATTATGCCTCCGCGCAAGGCAACCCGCCCGATGGCAAGGCAGCGAGGAGCCGCGAGTAGAGCACGAGAGGTTACGAGGGCGCAGCCCAATCATCACCAGGGTGGTGCTTCATTCGAGGAGTTACGCTCACGCCACCACTCAAAGAGAGTTTAGCCCAATGCGGCAGATTCCATCTGCGCCATGATATCTGACCTTCGCCCACGACCAGTAGCAGAAAGTATAGATTGCAAAGAGACGACCCTGTTACTAGCTAGGGATGTAGCAACCAGAGAGTATATTATGTACCGATTTATCACGGGTCTTGATGATTATCTAAGAGAGGGTTGTATAAGAGTAGCTCTTGAAGCGTACGAGCATGGCCTCGCAGACGCTTACGCGAAGCAGCCGAGAACGTAGGGTCGACGGTTAACCAAGATCGCGAAGAGGGCCGATCTGCAGGTCCTTTGGTAACTTTCGAGGCGGACCTTCTCCAGCAGATCGGTTATGCGCCTCCGCCAGAGCAGTGGTCCTCCGCTGACTTCGTGACGTTCGGTACGCCGAGTTGGTCAGAACTCCAAGGCTTCTGGTTCACAGCTATACGTAGGTTCTAGCCAGCCGGGTTCATATTTTCCTCAGTGTTCACAGTATGGCAGGCGTCATCCCGGGGAATGTCATTTTTTTGTTGGTGCTTGTTTTACCTGCGGCCATGTGTGTCAAAAGGATGTCCTAGTAAGAGGATGCAAGTAGGAGGACTCACCTACCGATCGATTCATGGATTGATGGTTCGGAGAGAAAGGGGTGTTAGCTGAGAGGCCACCCCACCTCATGTGGCCGTTGTGGTAGGTGTCATTGTGAGAGTGTCGACTTCTTCGACACTTGTTATGCTTGACAGCGAGGCCATTTGCGAGAAATTGTCCAGGCAGGTGGCGCGGATGTAGGGACTCACCTTCAGATCGGTGGCTAGTTCATCACCCTCCACATGCGCCCAACAGTAAGGTGATGGATTAGAACGACAAAGGGAGTGAAGCGGAGATCTGTATATCCTTGACCCTCTAGAGATTAGTATGTGTGATAAGATGAGTATATTTTAAGTATGGTGTTCAGATAGCATTGTGTTAATTGTGATTAGAAATCATGGTTAGGTATAAGGGTAAGATTGGGGATAGGGAAAGTGTGAGCCTTAGAGTTTTATACGTGGAGACCTTAGAGGCGAGGCCATCTTGAGTAAAAGATTTATTTTTATGTTTAACCCTTATCGAAGTGCATAGTATACGTGAGATATGTTTGAGTGATAAGTCCCTGAGTAGTGTGAAATGAAAGGGGGTAGTTGAGCTAAGAAGACCACTAGGTTTTCGTGACAAAAGTGGTATGATTGTGAGATTGTTCCGGATCGGGGGAACAAGAGTTTTGCGCGATAGCGGGTCAGGTTCATGGACCGACGCGGGTCAACCCGCGACTGTAATGTGGTGGGGTCGATTCGAGGTGGTCCCGGTGGTGAAGTCCAAGGCGCTAGGCCCAAGTTTAGTTAACCATCGTACGAGTTCGTGGATGCGTTCGACCAGTAGTCGGGCCGATGGGGTCAGCCCATCTTGTCTTTTAGTCAAGAGTGTTTACTCAGCAGAGGGTTATGCGAGATGCTATATATCAGGGAGGTTGTAAGGCTACACGGGGTTCCTACTTTTACTTTATGACAGGCAGTGGAGCCCAGTTTGCGGCTATTTCTTTTGTGTCTGGAGGTTTTACCAGGCAGGGTTAGGAACTCAGGTGAGTCTCAGTATTGCATTCACCCTCGGGCCGGTGTTTTTGATTTCAAAGGTAGCTGTAAGGATTATTCGCCTCTTGGTTGAGTGAGTATTATAATAGCTACCATATCAGTATTCGGAGGGTGCCTTATGAAGCCTCGTATGGGCGGAAGTGTAGAATGCCGGTCGATTGGTTCGATGTTGGCAAGATTCAGATAGTTGGTTCATACTTGTTTCAACAGAATGTGGATAGGGTGAAGCTTATCCAGGATAGGTTATTGGCAGCTCAGAGTCAACATAAGTCATGCGGATAATCGGCATCGACACTTGGAGTTCAGGTTGACGGTGGGTTTTCTTAAAGGTACCACCCCGGAAAGGGTGTGACGAGTTTTGGAAAACAGAGGAAACTTAGCCTGAGGTACTTGGAGCGTTTTCAGATCCTTTGGAAATTAGGCCAAGTTGCATATAGGTTAGCATTGTCGTCCGACGTAGGAGGCAGTACGTCCGGTCTTTCCTGTTGCTATGTTCGGAAAAGTATCAGAGATTCATCCAGAGTGTTCCCAGTTAATGATGACCAAGTTGGAAGTAGCAACCCGGAGATTTTGGAAACTGAAGCAATAACAGAAATGTGGTAAGTTATGAGAAAGAGTTCGAGTGTACGAGGAGGATACGACGAGTAAGGGAAGAAGTGAGCATGTGTTAAGAGAATAGAAGTGATCATTTCTTCTGTGAAATGAAGGTGCGAAGGGAGTATCTTTTAGACCTTGGGTGGGAGCTTTAGTGATGTTAGAGGTGATTCCTCGTGGACTTGGGTTAAGTAATTGCGCGTGTGTTATTTTGTGGCCAGGTGTGGCATTGGCAACTTGTTTAAGTTAAGAGGAACTTTATCGTTATCTGTCTTGAGAAGGAACATTCGGGACGAATGTTTCTAAGGAGGGGAGAATTTTATACCCCGTATTTCCAGAGTATGTACGTGAGGGCGTGCGTACAAAATTTTAAGCCTTAAGTTAGGCAAGGGACGAAAAATTTGTGCACAACCCCCGAAAAGAATTGTTTTCCGACGAAACGTTTTCCGGACCTTGCGAAGGGAAAATTACGGTTGCGACATTTATTATTTTTGCGGATTTTTCCGAGAGATGAAATATTTTGGACCAACGAGAGGGCGACACTTGTCCCTCAAGTGGACGGTAATCAAGGGGAGTGGTTGGCACGTTTTTTTAATTGTAAAGGCCTTAAACATTTGGTCAATGTTTAGCTAGATATTTTGTGTAGTAGATGAGCAAGTGGGACCCACGCAACACTTGTCCAAATCTTCACCCTCCACTTGCCCTCCACTTGCCTTAATCTTGGCCATTGATTGGCCTATAAATACCCCTTAAGTTCAAGACTTATTCTTCATCCACAAAACAAAATTCCAAGTCTCAAAACTTCCTCCCCTTTGAAAGGCTCGCCCAAGAGCACCCCTCCCCTTTGTGAAGCCTTGTCCAAACAACCCTCCCCTCTTGAGTTGTTCTCGTGAAATACCCCTCTTGAGTTGTTCTCGTGAAATACCCCCCCCCCTTGGTAGAAAAGTATTCTCCAAGTATTGTTACTATTCCAAAATACCTTGGCCCAAATACCTTGTAGTATTCCAAGGTTACCCCTATACTAAAAGCCCAGAAATACTATTATACTTCCCTTCAGTCACAAAAACGAAACCCTAAGGAAAATCTTCATAGCTGGTTGAAGCATTAAGAAGAAGTTGCGTAGAACTTCTAAGGGTTGTTTGGAGCGGGTTGGAGCGCCCAGAGTAGGAGCTAAACGTTGCTCAGGATCGACATTAAATCTTGGATAATTTTGGGCTTATCGAGGTAAATACTCTTGTCCTTCTATTGTAATTGGAAATTACATACTGTAGTTGTATAGAAATGAGTATAAGATATATAGAAGGATGGTATAAGAAATGAGAATTGAATTGAAATCACATCAGAAGAATATTAAAGAAGAAGATTGAA
Source organism: Przewalskia tangutica (assembly GCA_029844215.1). Lineage (NCBI taxonomy): Eukaryota > Viridiplantae > Streptophyta > Magnoliopsida > Solanales > Solanaceae > Przewalskia > Przewalskia tangutica. The sequence goes on from CM056720.1 coordinate 120,759,784, forward strand.
CTGTACTTACATAGGACTGTATTTACAGTAGACTTGTGTAGTTTAGCGGGTAGGGAAGTGCTGCCCGATTTTTCGTAGAATAGAGAACCCTCTGCTTAGAATATTCTACAGAGTAGTCTAGACGTTGATAGACGTATATGGCCTTTATAGGTTGAAAGTTCTGCGAGTAACATGTTCTACTTGAAAGGTGGACAAGGCTAGCCGGGTTATAGCGGTGGAGCGTTTTGCTATTTGTCGATAATCGTCGCGAGGTATGTGATTCTTCCTATCCTCTTGAGCATGATATTTTAAAGGAATATATATAGTACGGTAGACGTACGTGTGTTAACTGAATGTGGTTTTACTGCGATGTCTTTTGACTTGAGTCTAAATAATAAGAATCTTGAAGTATTTCAAAAGAATTAAGAATCGTTTTTTAAAGAAGAGTAATACTTGGTTTTAAAAGCTTAAGAGTTATACTAGCTTTATGGGAAGTTAGGTATAACGACTTAAGAGAGATAAAAGGAACGGTTTACTTAATTGTTTATGAACGCCTTATATTGATTTCGGAAATGAGAATAAGTATCGAACAAACCACTGCAGCGCTAATAAAGGAAAATGTATTGACTAATTAAGTATTATTAAAACCAGTAGAAACCTCCATCTGCATAGAAGCTAAGAAGAGACAAAATGATATTACATTTCCTAGATCATGGCTGCTTTAATAAGATTGTTATGAACAAGAATAACCTACTCACACATAAGGCATATGTGTCTCAGATTGTTTTAAAATAGAATTATATTATTAAGTGATTCAGACTATGAACTACGAAACCTTTCGAAAATAAGAGACTTGAGTAATTGAACTTAGGCAAACTTGAACTTTTGGAAAAGAAGGTTGTTACTTGTCTTTAAAAAGGGAAATTGTTTTGGTTTACTTAAAAAGATAGTCACTCTATTTTTTTAATACTACGGGTATCGTGTGACTCTTGTGAAAGAAACATGATCTTTTTAAAGAGATAATGTATGAAGTAATTTGGGGATAAAAACCCGAACTTGTTGGCATAAAATAGAAAGTACCTTGTGTGAATAACTTGACTATGTTGGTTTGTGATAGCCTTGTAATACTTTCTTGTTGATTTGATAAGTAAACATGTTAGGATGCTACGTGTGTTAGTGTCTTGTGATGGTTATGTAAGGGGGGTTTCCCTTGTTGTGCTTATGTTGTTTAACGATAAGCCGTTATGTTAGTATTATATCACTCACCTCTTGACATGATATACCGGGGGTTAAGTCGCCCCGTCACGAAGTACACCTCGGGTAGTCCGTGTGACTATGATTCGAGAATACCTCATGCGGGTCGGGGACCTATGCGAGCTACGAGTTCCGTGTTAGTGTGCGGTCCATGTGGCCATGCGGTCTATGTGGCCACGCGGACTACGAGTCGGGGCGATGCCGAGGAGTAGCTACCCTCGATGCGGGAATACCTCACGCGGGCTATGTGTGTGGCTATGCGGAGTCTGGGAAGTTCCAGATTAGACGCGCGCACATTGATCTGCGGGCGAGTGGCGGCCGATCATGTGGCGGTCAGAAAGACCTCGTGATCTGATTTATGACATTGTTGGTGCGTGGGTTTTAGTAGTCGGCTATGCCTTCGCACTTACCGTGCGATTTTATTATGACACAGTGGGACTCGGTGTTCATGTGTATTCCTTGGTGTTTTTATATCATGGATGGCGGTGAGGAAGGAATTCCACGCATGATTGATATTGTGGGCATGAGACCTATGGTTATATTTGAGTGATGACTTTAAGGCGTAAGTCACGACTTGACATATTCGCTTACATATTGTGTATCGTAATTTGGTTATCATATATGTCTTCTGTTTTATATAGACTATTATGATTTCATTTACAGTATTTTCAGTTTCGCATACTTGGTACCTGTTGTACTAACCTCCTTCGGGGGGTTGCGTTCATGCCGCAGGTAGAGGTACACCAGTGTTGATCCTCGCTCGTAGGGTCACAGTTTAGCGTTTGGGAAGCTCCGTTTCTCCGCAGGCTTATCTTTGGTATAGTCCCCTGTCGTTGTAGGTACTTACATTCAGGGGTATGACGGGGCCCTGTCCCGCCATTATTGTTATAACATTCTTAGAGGTCTGTAGTACTATTGTGGACAGAGTTTATAAAAGGGATGTAACTGTTCGGATTCAAGTTGTATATATATATATGCCGAAAGGTAACTTTTCTCAGATAAACTGTTTCTCACTTCATATTATTTCATGTCTTGTTTTATATTCCGCTGATTACTCTGATGTATGTCTACTTGGGTGCCCGGGGTAAGGCACCAGTCACGGGCCCGGGTTCGGGTCGTGACAGATGGGGTGGAAAAGATTTGTATACCCGGAAGAGATAGCACCAATGAACACAGTAATGGTGCGTGAATTTTATACTAATCTTCCGGAGAAGGTGAACAATGGATGCTTTGTGAGGGGACAATATGTGCCTGTGACGGCAGAAGAGGTCAATGCGGTATTGGAAACAGTTGATGTTGAGGAAAGAGGTGATGACCGAAGCTACTTCAGATCATGGTCTAGAAGCACCAACCGCATTGACTGGAATACCGTCGCATGCACAGTGAGCTACCCTGGGGCTGCATTTGATATCGCCAGAAATGGGTCAAGAGGACTGAGCAGGTGTCAGTTCAACAAGGCAGCCAAGGGTTGGCTGTATTTCGTCAGTGCCCGTCTGATTCCATCAACGCACTTCACCAGAGTGCCAGAAGATAGGATCAAATTGATATATGGAATTATGACGGGGAAGACGATTGATGTGGGAAAGGAGATAGTGCAAAGCATTGAAGAGACCAAAGGGTTGGTAACAATTGGGTTGGGACATGGCTCACTTATTACAAGTTTATGCGCCATAAATGGGGTCCCAACCCTACCCACTGATACTCGTGAGAGAAACCAACTGCCTGTGTCATATAGGATAGTGCACTCCTTCCTGCACTCCAAGCCCCAGCAGAAGAAGAAGAGCACCAAAGCGCGGCAGCAGCAGCAGAGACCGCCATGAACGAAGATGAGCCTGAAATAGAGGCTCAATATGCGGCAGGGAGTAGCCACCAGCCAACCACATAATCAGAACCTCCAGTGCCTATGATGGAGCAGTTACTCCAGAACCAGAGAAGGATGATGCAACATTTCGACACAGTGATACAAGGACAACAAGAGTTGAGACAAGGGCAACAAGATTTGAGGCAGGAGCAACAACAGTTGCACCAGCAATTTGACGAGATGAGTTCCCTGTTCAACCAATGGTCGATGCATTATCCACTGCCACCTCCACCGCCACCATTTTAACCAAGTCTGTAAGTGTCTTGTTTCTTTTATTGTCTTTGAGTCTTGCACACATTGGGGACAATGTGTGATTTAAGTTTGGGGGGGGTGTCTTATTTGTGTCTTATTGTTATAGTAATGTTTAAGTCTTTTTGTTGTTTTTGTGTATTTTTGAGTCATAATTTTTTTCTTTTTGAGTCATAATTATCTGTCAAAGATCATGCATGCTGTAGTTACTAGAAACACCTAGTGAAGTAAGGTGGAATAATGTAATGGAACTAGAAGCAATTATCTAAACACTTAGGTTAGATATGCCAAAAACTCACAAAATCTGTCTATTTGGAGTTTCTTGCTTGAATTGTGCATGATAAATGATTAAAACCTATGTGTTATGATTGCTTGCTATTTGAGGCGAAATAGTTAGGATATGCATGTTAGGGAGATGACTCAGACATTTCTTTGTTAGCCAATTCTTACCACTCTTTTCTACCCCTGATACTTCAAATATCCCTAGTCAGCCCCATTGAGCCTAAAAATTGAACTTTTTTCTTTGACACCCTATATTCCCACACTTGTGCCATAAGTAAAAATGTGAAATAGTTGGAATAGAGTGTGTTAAAAAAGAGACAAAAAGAGCAAACAAGATTGATGCACCCCAATTAAAAAGTAATAAGAAATAGGCAAAAGCCTAAGTTTGGGGGTGCTTGCTATTATGATACACTTCACGCTCTCAAAACAAAAGAGGGGAAAGATAGATTTGAAGTGAAGGAAAGGATCAAAAGAAAAGGGAAACACTGAAAAGCTAAAGAGCTTATGGTACACAAAAATGAGCCTAAATGTCTATTTTTACCTACCCATACCTAAGCCTACATTACAACCCTTAAAAGTCCTGAAGATCTCTTATATGCATATCCATGATTAGTGGAGAATAGCAAGTAAAAATGCCATAGGATTTTTGAAATTAACATGCATGATTCAGTATTTGACTTCCATTAAGCATGATAAAAAAAATGAGTTTGCGAAATATCTAGCTTAATGTGTTTAGAGTGCTAAAATTTCATGCTACATGTTCCTGCATATTATTCTGCTAATCTTCATGTTCTTCTAAGTAACACCAATGCAGCAAAGTGATCAATGTCATTGAGTCTGTTTATTTTTCACTTCCTTGAGTCTTTATTTCTTTCTTTTTATCTTTGCTCGAGGGCGAGCAAAGGTTAAGTTTGGGGGTATTTGATCGGTGTATTTTATATACACTTTTTGAGTCATTTTTAGTTAGTCTTTTGTCCCTTTTTGTACAAATACGTGTCGTCTTAGGATAGATTTTCTTTCTTTTGAGTCAAATTGGTTAAAATGGCTATTTGGCGGAAAAGGAGCTAAAAGAAGGCAAAAGTGGAGGTTCCAGAGCTTAAAAGACGAGAAAGTGGCGAACTGTGCACGGGCACGCCACGGCCTCAGCAGGCCAGCGCCCAATGATCGAGACTGCAGAGATTACTGGCGCGCGCTCTAGACAAACAGAGTGCGGTCGCAGCGCTAATCACCGTAACAGTTACAGGCGCCACGGCCCCGATAGCAGGGCCGCGGCGCCGACGCGGGAAAAATCAGGTTTTTGACGAATTATGGGCCAGGCCAGAAGGGAAAACCTTAAGGGAGGTTTGGAGGCTATAAAAAGAGAACCCTATGCAGTTTTCAAGGGTTCTCTTTCTTGCACAAACACAAGACTTCTTGGAGTTGAAGATTGGAGACCTTCACTTAGTAATTTTCTTTTCTTTTCTTTACTTTACTTTCAGTTTTTATGTTGGATATTGAATTAGTTCTTGTCATGTCAATGGCTAGGAACTAATTCCATTATAGGGCTTTCCATGTCAAATCACTTGAAACTTATGTTATGAATTGATGCATGTTTTTGGTTTTCTTCTTATTGTTGAGATTTACCCAATAATTGCTTTGAATGTTTGGTAATTAATTGATCACTAATTATCATTATTTATATGATTTCTAATCAAACTTCGAAATGATGAGGTTGTGACTATGCTGTAAGTTGGGTAGACATAGGTCGGATTGGGGATGAAAATACCTCAATTACTTGTGTAGCGTTAATAGAGGTTTAAATACTTAATATCACGCATGGCGCGTGACGATTAACAAGGTTTTTGGTCTTAATCCTCCTATAGAGTCATCCTTATCACCGAAAGGTAGAAAGGAGCGCTACTGGGGTTGAGTGTTTATATAGCCTTAACGGGAGTATAAAACGAATTAGTAAACCTGCTAGCTCCAAAAGAATAAGAACCATAATCCATTGCATTAATAAGTAATATAAGCGGATAGTTGAGGAGACTTGGAAGCCCTATTTCCATCACTACTGAAGTAAACACATAATTAATTAGTATTTATAATTGTTAGTTATAATCAACAAAATCAAATATCGGTTACCAAATAGATAACAAAAGATAGATAATTGGTACTTGAACACTAATCCTTGAGGACGATATTCGGTCTTACCTACACTATATTACTTGTCACGATAACGTGCACTTGCGTTAAAATGTGTGCATTAAATCGCGCATCAGTATGTCAGGCATGAATAATACCATAGTAGAGATATATCAATAACTGAAACAGAAACAGCTGACCAGCAGTAAATGCCTCTGAGGGCCTTAATGCATATGCAAAAATGTTATGCACAATGCAAATGCGGCCTTTCATACACATACGTGTATTCAACGCCATCAAGCCTCTGTGGGCACCTGTCATATCATATTGGCCACACAAGGGCATCAATATTGACCTCTTCGGACTTTTTCGTGATAATTTATACCAGTTGCAGATGGTGTGCGTATATAACGTCTTACCCTTTTCTCATTCCATACACATATATATAATGCATACATAGTAGAGTATATAACTCCTTTGAGGTCAGGGTATGTACATTAAAATGAATGTGATGCATGAGTGACAATTAAATACCCGGAGTGACATAACATCATCGTACCCTTTAGCTAACACTATGAATATCAACATCTTTTCTGTAGTCCTCAATAAGGACTTAGGAACATATTTAGACATGATTTTAACATAGAAATCAATAACATGAACATTCCTTAACTACTAGGAGTAGAATAAATTATGGAGAAATATCATGGTTACGGTTCATACGTAGAACATGTCAAAAGAAGAAATAATTTTCCTTAACATACCTCAATAATAATGGAACCAGCCCCTTTTAATAATTACCTACTTAAACGTTGCATTTATTGGGACAATCAACAAGTATAAAAACACTGGAAAATTCTTGAAAGTGAAACAAAGCTACGATCAATAAGGATTATTTTCCAGTGAAAGGACAAATCACATTTTTAGGCTTAAAAGATAGGTTGATCAACAATAGTGATGGATGTAACCCTATAAACTCATAAATGAATTTAGGAATAGATACTTGAGAATGAAAGTTAAGATGAAAATTTAAATGTGATGACACACGTGAAGATCGAAGAGGCAGAGTTTGTCATTCTTCGTCCGTCGCACTCCACGTGTGCCTGCCTAAATCTCTTATTTTCTATGATCCCACATGATGACACATAACCCACTCCTTTACTTAGTTATCTAGAAGAATTAATTTACATGCTATACGTAATAATTCATAAAATGTTATCCTCCCTCCATTAATTTAATCAATTGCACAAACAATTAATTTTTGACTTCAATTCACTTAAATCATGACGACTTATAAATCATTCATATCCTCAATGTCATAATTTTGTAATGTGACGCTAGTCCATAACCTCTTTGGGGATGTACAATCACTATTCTTAATCCTCATCATTACACTTGTTACGTCCAAAATTATCTCATGATTTTATCCTTTTATATGCTAACTTCTTTATTAGCATATGTAAACATAACATAAATTTTCCCAAAGCTCGGGTCTATTTTCACATGCCTAGCGATTTTACATACACCTAACGGTTCAACCGTGACCCGAAAGTACAGGACGTTATATCCTTCCCTCCTTAGAAGCATTCATCATCGAATGTCGGAGTGACATATCTAATCCCCGTTACGTAGCCCTAATATACAATACACAAGCGTTAATCATCATAACATGAATTGGAATTTACCTTAGGCTTATTTTGAAATCTCGATATTAGTCTGGAATAGGTGTGGATATTTGTGCATCATTTCCTCTTCCGCTTCCCATGTCATCTCTTCCACGTTCTTATTTCACTATAAAATTTTGACAGAAGCTACTTCCTTAGTCATCAGCTTGTGAACTTGTCGATCTAGGATAGCAACAAAAATCTCTTCATATGACAGATCCTCTGTAACCTGCATATCTTTAATCGGTATAATCCGAGAAGGTTCTCCAACACATGCTCTCAACATGGAAATATGGAAAACCGGATGAACACACTCCATCTCTGAACGCTACCTAGCCAATTCTTTGAATTATGCGATATGATCCAATATACTTTGGACTGAGCTTTCCCTTCTTTTCGAATCTCATTACTCCCTTCATAGGTGAAATATTCAAGAATACCCAATTATCTACCTGAAACTCTAAGTCTCGCCGTCGCATATCTGAATATGAATTCTGACGAATCTGAGTCGTTAACAGTCACTCTTGAATAAGCTTCACATTCTCTATGGCCTGGTGTACTAAGTCATGTCCAAATAACTCTAACTCGCCTAGCTGGAACCATCCTATAGGAGATCTGCATCTTAGTCCATACAAAGCCCCATATGAAGCCATTTCAATACTAGCATAGTAGTTGTTATTGTATGTGAACTCAATAAGAGGTAAATGATCATCCCAATTTCTCTTAAAATGTAGTACACAAGCTCGTAGCATATCCTCGAGTGTCTGAATCGTACGCTCGTCCTGCACATCTGTTTGAGTGTGGAAAGTCATGCTAAGATTAACTTAGGTGCCCAAATATTTCTGAAATTACCTCCAGAAGTTAGCTGTAAACTTAGCACCTTAGTCAGATATAATAGAGATAGACACCATAAAGCCAGACAATCTTCTTCACATATAATTTTGCGTAGTCATCGGCTGTGTAGGTCATTTTGACTGGTAGGAATGAGCTGATTTGGTCAGTCAGTCAATAATTACCCAGATAGAATCAAACTTCCGATAAGAACGAGGTAATCCCGTAATGAAGTTCATATTAATCATTTCCTATTTCCATATTGAAATATCGATGTTCTGAGCCAAGCCACCCGACTTTTGGTACTCTACCTTTACCGGCTGACAGTTGGGACACTGAGCTACAAACTCCACCACACTCTTCTTCATGTCGTTCCACCAATAAATACTCTTGAGGTCATGATATATTTTATTTGATCCCGGGTGAATAACATACCGTGAATAATGAAATTTCGTCATAATTCTATCCCATAATCTTGTTATATTTGAAACACATAGATGACCCTGGTGCCTGATAATCTCATGTTTGTCGATCTCAAAGGTTATGATTTTCTTCTGTTGAATGCCTTCTTTGATATTTCTCAAACTGGGGTCTTCCCATTAATGTTTCTTAACTTCTGATATAAGTGACAATTCTGACATGTTCTGAATCACAAAACCACCATCCTCTTAATCCATTAGTCGGGCTCCCAAACTAGCTAACTGATGGAGCTCCTTTACTAACTCCTTCTTTTCGACCTGCACCGGCATCGAGCTGACCATCGACTTACGGCTGAGCGCATCTGCTACCATATTAGCTTTACCCGGATGATATAAGATGTCCACATCATAATCCTTCAATAGTTCACGCCATCTTCTCTGTCTCAAGTTCAACTCCTTCTGTTTGAATATGTACTGCAGACTTTTATGATCCATGAAAATATCTACATGAACACCATATAAATAGTGCAACCAAATCTTTAGTGCATAGACCACTGCGGATAACTCTAAATCGTGTGTCAGATAGTTTTTCTCATGTTTCCTCAATTTCCTTAAAGCATAGGCAATCACTTTACCATGTTGCATTAACACACATCCTAAACCTATTCCCGAGGTATCACAATACACAACATAGCCTTCCGTACCCTCTCAAGAGTAAGGACCGGTGCCGATGTTAATTTATTATTTAACTCTTGGAAACTCCGTTCACAAGCATCAGACCACTGTAATTTTATAGCCCTTTGTGTCAATTTGTTAGTGGTGCCGATATGGTTAAAAACCCTTATACAAAACTTTTATAATAACCGGCTAGGCCTAGAAAGCTGCGAACCTCTGATGGAGTCGTAGGCCTCGTCCAATTTTTTACTGCTTCAATCTTTTGAGTGACATCTCTTATACCTTCGTCTGACACTATATGACCAAGAAAATCCACTGACTTCAGCCAAAACTCACACTTGGAGAGCTTTGCATACAACTTATGATCCCAGAGCATTTGTAGTATTATCCGCAAATGATCCACATGCTCTACTTCCGAGTGAGAGTAAACCAGAATATCATCTGTAAATACTATCACAAATACGTCCAAGAATGGGTGAAACACGTTGTTCATTAGATCCATAAATGTTGCTGGTGCATTTATGAGTCCAAATAACATTACTAAGAACTCGAAGTTCACATACCTTGTTCTGAAAGCCGTCTTCGGAATGTCTTTCTCCTTAACCCTTAGGTGGCGGTATCTTGACCTTAGGTCAATCTTTGAAAAACATCTTGCACCTTGTAACTCATCTAACAAGTCATAAATTTAGGTAAGATGGTACTTGTTCTTGATAGTAACTTTATTTAGCTGTTGATAGTCGATACACACCCTTAACGAGCCATCTTACTTTCGTGCGAACAATACCAGCGCACCCCAAAGATAAATGCTAGGCCTAATAAAACCTTTCTCAAGCAAATCCCTCAGTTGCTCCTTCAACTCTTTCAATTCGGCTGGAGTCATTCTATAAGGAGGAATAAATATTGGCTAAGTATCTGGCAACACATCTATATAGAACTCAATTTACCTTTCGGGAGGAAGGCCTGGAAGTTCGTCCGAAAATACATCAAGAAATTCATTAACCACCAGGATTGATTGAGAGCTTGGTGGTTCAGCATCAACATGTCTCATTCAAACAAGATGTTATATACAACCTTTGGAGATCATCTTCCTTGCCTTAAGGTATAAATAAACCTACCTTTTGGCGTTGTCGTATTACCTTTCCATTCAAGAACTGGATTGCCTGGGAACTGAAATCTAACAATCTTTGTTCGACAATCAACATTAGTTTAGCATGATGCTAGACAATCCATGCCCATAATAATATCGAAGTCAACAATTTCTAATTCCACCAAATCTACTATGGTCTGATGGCTAAAAATTAATACCGCAAAATTCTGATAGACCCGTCTAGCGATTACCGATTCACCAACCGGTGTAGATACCACAAATGTATCTCCTATCAACGCAGGGTCCATACCAAATTTACAGGCAATAAAAGGAGTAATATATGATAAATTTGAGCCTAGATCTAACAACGCATACACATTGTGTGAAAAAACCAATAATGTACCTGTAATAACATCGGATGAGGACTCCTGATCCTGTCGTCCTATCAATACATAAGTATGGTCCTGGCCCCTACCTCTCCTTGACCGACTAATGTATGCTGACCTTGCCCTGATGGACGTACTGACTGTGATGAAGCTGTTGCAGATTCGGCTGGTTGTGCCCTACTACATTCACCTCGTATCAGACAATCTCACTTAAATTGACCAGGTTCACTACAAGAGTAGCACACGATCAATCCTCGCTGACACGGACCCTATTGACTTTACCACACCGCTCACAACGAGTCAATGATGGCCTCATCTGAGTAGAATCTCCTCTATAATAAGACCCTGATGCACCTGGTTCCGATTGAACATATCGATCAGTCCTTGACCGTGAAAGAGGTAACGATGTTCTAGCTGCTGGGTAAGATGGTTGTCTATAAAGCTGTGGCCTGGGCCCACATCTGAAATTTCTCACGCCATTTACAAATGAGCCGTTTATGCTGGCCCCCACCACGTTCTCGATCGACCCGTTGTTTCCTCTTACGATCCTCCAAATTTTGTGCATAAGCCTAAATACGAGCAATATCCATATTCGGGTTCAAAGAAGCCATAGTACACTCGTTGACCAAGTGCGGCCCCAAGTCAGTAACGAACCTGTGTACCCGATCACTCATCACTACTATAATCGTAGAAGCATATTGGGCCAATGAGTTAAACTTCAAGATTTATTCTCGAACACTCATACTGCCCTGTTCAAGACATAGATATATATCCTGTATGGTCCGTCGAAGCTCAATTGGCAACAAATGCTGTAAGAAAGTCTCTGAAAACTCTCCCCATCCTGCTGGTGCAGCATGAGGTCCCCTATATTGCTCCCACGTTTCATACCAGGTTACTGCGACATCTCGTAGTCTATAAGAAGAAAACTTTACCGACTCAATATTGGTGGCATCCATCACCCACAAAGTATGTTGTACCTGATCCAGAAAATTATGCGGGTCCGCATTCAAGTTTGACCCCGTGAACACTGAAGGGTCTAGATTAATGAAATCCCGAGCTCTCGCACTAGCAGCTCTATTAGAAAGACTAGGAACCTGATGTTGGGCCTGAGTGGCTACCAATCGTGTCAATAGATGTACCGCACTCTGCATATCAAGATCCTCAGTTGGAGTATCAAGGGAGGTACTAGGGGTACTGCAGCTTCACTACTCTCCTCCGATGGTGGCGAACTAGGAGAATCATACGAAGGAGTCGCACCGAGGGTCTCACTCTGGCCCTCGCTAACGGGTGACAATCGACTGGTACCTTTGCCTGCAGCCGTATTCAACTTTCTCATACACTTGGACTTTTTCCTTGCGGTAGACATTGCTGGAATCGTAAACACGAAATGGATTAGGAGTGAAATACTTATAACTCAGTTCTATATCACGATTTATAAAATGAAAAAGATGGAAATCATCCCTAAATGTCAGATAACCTCTTGCTTATAAGTATGGTGCACAACATACCCATAAACAAGACTCTACTAGACACGGCTTGTAGCTTCTCTGTGTCACGACCCGACCCCGGGGCCGCGACTGGTGCCCTACCGGGGCACCCCGTTAAGGTATACATCAGAGAATAGCAACGGAACATACATAACACATAAACCTGTATATAGCAAACCTCACTGGCTAGCCGACAAGGCCGTTTTTCATAGATTAAACTTATTCAAAAGTAAACAGTACAACTTATTCTTACAGCCCAAACCACAAACGTGACTACAGACCTCTAGGAATAGTAACTGTGGCGGGACAGGGCCCCGCCATACCCCTGAATGTACATAATACCTATAGCATCAGGGAAAAACCGTACCAACAACACAAGCCTCCGGAAGAATGGAGCTCGACACTGCACCGGTGATCCTAAGAATGAGGATCCACCACCGCTACCCCTACCGCGGCATGAACGGCCCGAGGAAGTGGGTCGAGACACAATATGTACTAAGTATGCGGCGGAAAATACTGAAAATACCTCATAAGTCTAAAATAACTGGAGACATGTATGATAATCAGTTTACAGAACACTGTGCCTTACTAATAATGAGAATATCAAACATATACTATACTGCATGAAAATAGGAAGCTCATGGTCAAAGCAAGGTCATCCGTCCCGCAGTATCATTAAGCACTCCTACTCCTGGGACTATTTCACCCGCATGGGTCATGTGGACCCGCATGAGGTATTCCTCGCATAGGCTGTACTCACCCGCATGGGATTATTTCACCCGCATGAGCCCTACGGACTCGCATGAGGTATTCCTCGCATCGTGGGTAGCAAATCCACGGAATATGCAAATGCCACAACCCGGGGAATGACCCCGTAATAAATAATAATATATCATTAGCACAAACCGGCTATCATACATAATACAAGCAAGTTAAGAAACCCCTTAACTTCTTATTAATCTTGTTCATACACATTCTCATTTTAGTTTACTTAAGGCACTAACATGTCTTTATGAAATCCGGGAATTTAATCCAAAGTACTATGTACTTCTACTCTTTTAAAACCATAGGCAATTAATGCCTTAAAATCAATTTGCCTTTCACAACTTCAAATCATTTATCCGTACTCATTTTACTTGGAGTAAATCTTCCTTTGTTAACCTTCCATAAAGCTAATATAATCAACTTCCCATAAAGTCATTATATTAACGTTATACCTTAGTCAAATACATTTTCCTAAACCCAAGGGACTTACACTTTTAAAAAGAAACAAGAATCATATACGTAAACACATCAAGTCCCTTAACTTTGAAAACTCAAGACATCCTTAATACTTTTAAAGAAATGAGTTAATCCCCCTTACTCACCAAACTTTGGCCATCCTTTAAAACAAGTAAGGGATATCAAAACCTTGTACGTCTATCATACTATATAGGTAAAACTATTCATGCTCAAGAGATAGGAAAAGTTCCACATACCTCTTCGGTCAATCCACTTGCTAAGTCCAAAATACCGCACGTGGTATGTCAACCTATAATGACCATAATACGTTTATTAACCTCTAGTTTCAACGTAGAATATTCCAAGTGCAAAGTTACTAAATTCTATGGAAAATTGGGCAGCATTTCCTTTGTTTCTACATACTTTGCCACTTTTTTCAAGGCCGAATTCAACATCCAAACGCCACTTTTAAGGTCCAACAATCCAAACAATTCAAAGGGGATTACACACCTAATCTTGGATGTGTAAAATTCTGCCCCACAATGCATAACAATTAACTTAACAAGTTTAAGGTAGTATTTTGGCTACAACATGCTTACATAACCTTCTTATCCAATCCTTTCATATCCAAACCATATTTCTTGCATGCAATGTATCTAAGAGCAATATTTACCACTACAAGTTCTTTCTTCTTCACATGCAACACCAAAAACTAGCAAAAGAGAAAGAATTGTTACCTTAGAGCTTTAGCCAAATTAATCCAACAATTTCACTAGCCTCCTTTCCACAAACACCACCATAATAACTCCCACAAGCTTGCCAACAAGTTTCCTTCTTGCCACACTTTTCAGATTTTTCTCAAACTTTGATTTCCTCTTGATTTTCTAGAGAGAAGGAAGAGCTTCTAATTTAGAGTGAGAGAAGAGCTTGAAGAATGACCAAGTCTTCAAGACTTGGTCAATAAATAGTACATGCAAAATCGGATGGGGACACTTGTCACCCTCCCATGGCCTTTTTTAAAACAAAACAGTTCAGATTTTTCCACTCAACCTCGCAGAACCGCCTCGCGCGCAGCCTGTGGCGGCGCGGCGCTGAAACCTCCGCAACCCCACAGAACTTCCGGCGCCGCGGCCCTGTGGCTCCTGACCGAAATACTTCCGTCCGACTGCGCACTGAACTTGTAACTCCCATAACTTTCTACTCCGATGTCCTAACGACGAACGGTTGGTTGCGTTGGGAACTAGACTCAACGAACTATGTACTAGGCTTTTGAAACACCTAGGAACTCTCAATGTAACGGGTCATAACCCGCCTCAAAGTTGTCCAAAAACCCGTCCGAAACAATCCGTCAACCTATCCTTCCAAAATTTACGTCTTAATCCCTTTCGTACGTTCTCATACGCATGGCCAGAACTACGGGGCATAACATTCTCTCCCCCCCCCCCCTTAGAAACATTCGTTCCGAATGTTCCTTCTAGGCTTACTTAAATCACAATATCGACATAGACCCTCTTAACTATTTCTGTTGCAAATAAAGACGCTCCACATAGCCACAACATTACTTAAGCATAATTGCCAAATTAAAACTAACAAGCAGGAAAGTTGGTTACCTGGAGGTGTAGGGAATAAGTGAGGATACTTCTTCATCATGTCCTCCTCTGCTTCCCACGTCATTTCTTCCCAGTTCTCGTTCCGCCATAAGACCTTGACGGAAACCACATCCTTTGTCTGAAGTCGCCTAACCTGATGATCGAGTATCGCTATGGGACTCTCCTCATACGATAACCCCTCTGTCACCTGGACATCATGAATCGGGTGCACTCTAGATGGATCTCCAATACATTTCCGCAACATAGACACGTGAAAAACTGGATGTACTGCCTCCAGATCGGACGGCAGATCCAACTCATAGGCAACCTCGCCTACCCTACGGACAATATGATAAGGCCCAATGTACCTTGGGCTAAGTTTCCCCTTCTTCCCAAATCTCATCACACCCTTCATGGGTGATACCTTCAGGAAAATCCAATCATCTACCTCAAACTCCAAGTGTCGAGGCCGATGATCTGCATACGACTTCTGTCGACTCTGAGCTGACAACAACCGCTCCTGGATAAGCTTCACCTTATCCACTTCCTGCTGAATCAAGTCTGGCCCGACTAACTGAACTTCTCCCACCTCAAACCAGCCTATCGGTGACCCGCACTTCCTCCCGTATAAGGCCTCATAAGGCGCCATCTGGATACTAGAATGGTAGTTGTTGTTATATGCAAACTCCACAAGAGGTAATGATCCTCCCAGCTACCCCTGAAATCAATAACACAAGCCCGCAAAGATATCCTCGCGGTGCGGATAGTACGCTCGGCTCCATCGGCTCGAGGATGAAACGCGATCGAGACTCACTTGTGTCCCTAATCTCTTCTGGAAAGACCTCCAGAAGTTAGCCGTGAACTGGGCTCCTCTGTCTGAAATAATCGATATAGGAACTTCGTGCAGTCTCACAATCTCTCTGATATATAGTCTAGCATAATCCTCGGTCGTAAAAGTCGTCCTGACTGGAAGAAAATGGGTTGATTTCGTCAGCCTGTCGATAATAACCCAGATGGAATCATGCTTCCTCTGAGTGTGAGGTAACCCTGTAATAAAATCCATATTTACTACCTCCCACTTCCAAGTCGGAATATCAATAGCCTGCAATAGCCCACCGGGCTTCTGGTGCTCAACCTTGACCTGCTGACAATTCGGGCACTGCGCCACAAACTTCGCAACGTCCCTCTTCAGGCCATCCCACCAATACACACATCTGAGGTCATGGTACATCTTAGTCGACCCTGGATGAACAGAATAGCGAGCATTGTGTGCCTCCCCCAGAATCTGCTGACGAAGTCCTGTCATAACGGGAACACACAACCGGCCCTCAAATCTTAGCACCCTATCAGGTGCTACCTCAAATAGACTATTCTCTATCTGAAGAGTCGCATCGCGATACCGTACCATAATCGGATCCTCATACTGTCGCCTCCTCACCTCCTCGACGATGGAAGACTCGACAACCTCTCGAACCCGAACTCCATTACTATCAGAATCAACCAAACGAACCCCAAGGCTCGCCAGCTGATGTAACTCTCGGACCATGCCCTTCTTCTCTGCGCGACACCGGACTACCCATCGATCTGCGACTAAGGACATCTGCAACTACATTGGCCTTCCCTGGGTGGTATAGAATATCGACATCATAATCCTTAAGTAGCTCCAACCACCGCCTCGCCGTAAGTTCACTCCTCCGGTCAAGATATCTGAGGCTCTTGTGGTCTGTGTAAATATCCACATGAACTCCATACAAATAATGTCTCCAGATCTTCAAGGCATGAATCACTGCTGCCAACTCTAAGTCATGTGTGGGATAGTTCTTCTCATGCTTCCTGAGCTTTCGAGATGCGTATGCTATAACTTTGCCGTGCTGCATCAGTATGCACCCAAGTCCGACACCCTACGCATCACAGTAAACCACATATCCGTCTAAACCCTCTGGAAGAGTAAGGACTGGGGCGGTCGTCAATTTCTCCTTCAGTAACTGGAAACCCTCCTCACAATGCATCCGTCCACCGGAACATAGCTGCTTTCTGAGTCAGCCTAGTCAAAGGTGCTGAGATGGAAGCAAACTTCTCCACAAATCTCTGGTAATAACCGCAAGGCCCAAAAAGTTGCGCACCTCCGTCGGTGTAGTAGGTCTAGGCCAAGTCTTGACTGCCTCAATCTTTGCTGTATCAACTCGAATATCATCGGCCCCGATAACATGCCCTAAGAAAGCCACTGAAGCCAACCAAAACTCGCATTTCGAGAACTTAGCATACAACTGCTGGTCCCGGAGGACTCCCAATACCGCCCCTGGCTGTATGTTCTGCTCGTCGCGAATAAACCAGATATCATCAATGAATACTATAACGAACATATCCAAAAATGGCTTGAACACGGCTCATCAAATCCATGAATACTTCGGGCGCTGTCAACCCGAAAGACATCACCGAACTCATAGTGCCCACCAGGGTCCCGAATGCGATCTTTGGGATATCTCGCCTCTAACTCGCACTGATGATAACTGCATCGCAGTCTATCTTGGAGAAACACCTTGCACCAGAATGGTCAAACAAATCATCAATCTCGGGAAGGGGATATCGTTCTTGATAGTTACCTTATTCAGCTGTCAGAATCAACACACATACGCTAGCTGGCCCCATCCTTCTTCTTTACAAATAAATCGGCGCCTCGGGGAGAAACACTTGGCCTGATAAAGCCTTTTTCCAGCAAATCTTTCAGCTGGTCTTTCAATTCCCTCAACTCAGCAGGTGTCATCCTGTATGGTGGAATAGATATCGGTCGAGTATTTGGCGATATATCGATGCAAAACTCAATCTCCCTCTCAGGAGGGATACCCGGAAGCTCGTCTGGGAATACGTCTGGAAACTCTCTAACAACCGGAACTGAATGAAGGTCCGGATCTCACCTCGAGATCGAATACCAACCATATGGTAGATATACCCTTCCGCACCATCTTCCTAGCCTTGAGGTAAGAAATAAACCTACCTCTACGACGCAAAGATTCCCCTTCCACTCGATAACCGGCTCACCAGGAAACTGGAACCAAACTAATCTCTCTCTACAGTCCACATTGGCATAGCAAGACGCTAGCCAATACATACCCATAATCACATCAAAGTCCGTCATATCCAACTCTATCAAGTCGGCTAGAGTCTGACGATCGTATATAGTCACTGGGAAAGCCTTATAAACCCGCTCGGCTACCACCGAATTACCTACTGGCGTAGCTACCTCAAAAGGTTTTATGGACTCGGGCTCTATCCCTATTCTACCAGAAATATGAGGAGATATATAGGACAAGGTAGAACCTGGATCTATCAAAGCATATACATCACAGCATGAAACCAATAATGTACCTGTGACGACATCCGTGACGCCTCACGGTCCTCGACGTGCCGACATAGCATAAATGCGGTTCGAGGACCGCTGAATCAGGACCCCACCACGACTTCGCCGCGCTCTTGGCCCGTGAACACCCTGTCCTCCGGGGCGTATAACCGTCGAAGACGAAGATCCAGCAACTGACCCTGTCGGCTGAACCATAACACTTCCGCCACCTCTGGTCGGACAATCTCTCTTCAAATGGCCCTGCTGGCCACAAGAGTAGCAAGCCCCTGGAGGAACACGACACTCGCCTGGGTGAGACCTACCGCATCGAGCACATCGAGATGGGGGCGGTCTCGATCGGTAGCGGTCTCTGCTTCCCTGAAACCCTGAAGTCTCGAGCCCGACCGCCTCGAATGACGGCCGATCGGACCTCGCCGTAAAATCGAGAAGGAGCACTCAGGCTGGTGAAATGTGGACCTAGTTCTGCCGAGGCCGTCCGCCTAGAAATCGCCTCGAGACCTCGCTGTCTCGGCCTTGGGATGGCCTAAGTCTAGCTGATCCTCCATCTCCCTGTCCTCTATCCCCTGCGCATACGCTGCGCATCTCCGACAATATTCATCCTCGGGTGAAGAGCCACCCTGCAGCGAATCATGTGACGGTCAGCCCCATCACATATCTATGAACCCCTGCCATGTCGCCTACAATGGTGTGCGATACCTAACCAAAGAGTCAAACTCTGTGTACTCTCGATAGTCCTCCTGCTCGCCTCAAGGTCAAGAATCTATCCACACGGGCTCTCTCATCTCGTGAGGCAAGAAGTGATCCGGAAGGCCTCGTGAACTCCTCCCAAACACCGGAAGAGCATCCTCACCTCTAGACAACTCCCATGACTCAAACCAGTTCAACGCAATATCACAGAACCCAGAAGAGGCTAGCATGATGGACTCACTCCGAGGCCCTAAGCACTGCATAGTCCAGAATCGCCGAACAAACTCCCGAGGATCCTCCTCGATCTCGAACCATAGAACTCGTAGATGACAACCAAGGAAATCCCGAATCAGAACCGTCGGCTCAGGGTTGGCCGCTCGCTTCGCCGACCGCCGCCACTATCTTTGGTCAATAATCGGATCGCTCCCATAATCTATACTCACCGGCCGTGGATCCGAGGCTCGTGTACCGCGGTCTCGTGAGTCGCCGCTGCCGCTCGAACTCGCTGAGATCGGGCGACGTCGTGGAACTTCGCCGCCAAACATCATCTCCGTGGGGATCGGGCATGTGCCTCGTGACCTCCGCGTCCTACTAGCCTCCTCACCGCTTTGCCCTTCTGGGCCGCGGTTGCCTTGCGTGGAGGCATAACTGATACATAAAGGAAAATATCAGAGGAAGTTCAACCTATAACACAGCTCTATTGCACGATCTTAGAGTGAAAGAATGGGAACCAATCCTAAATATCCTGCAGCCTCCTGATTATAGATGTGGTGCACAACACACCGATAATCAAGACTCTACTAGACACTGCCTCAGACATTTTCCGAGGACTAATCGCTTCGATACCACTTTTGTCACGACCACCCTGGCGCTGATCGGTACCCTACCAGGGCACCGTTTAGGTAAACATCAGAGAATAGCAGCGGAACATACATAACACATAAACCTGTATATAGCAAACCTCAATGGCTAGTCGACAAGGCCGTCTTTCATAGATTAAACTTATTCAAAAGTAAACAGTACAACTTATTCTTACAGCCCAAACCACAAACGTGACTACGCACTCTAGAATAGTAATCGTATGGACGGTCCCGCCATACCCCTGAATGTACATAATACCTATAGCATCAGGGAAAAACCGTACCAACAACACAAGCCTCCGGAAGAATGGAGCTTCTGACACCAGGCCAGTGATCCTAATAATGAGGATCCACCACCTGCTTACCCCTACCTGCGGCATGAACGCAGCCCCCGAGGAAGGGGGTCAGTACACAATATGTACTAAGTATGCGAAACTGGAAAATACTGAAAATACCTCATAAGGCTAAAATAACTGGAGACATGTATGATAATCAGTTTACAGAACATTGTGCCTTACTAATAATGAGAATATCAAACATATACTATACTGCATGAAAATAGGAAGCTCATGGTCAAAGCAAGGTCATCCGCCCCGCAGTATCATTAAGCACTCCTACTCCTGGACTATTTCACCCGCATGGGTCATGTGGACCCGCATGAGGTATTCCTCGTGATAGGTCAGACTCACCCGCACGGGACTATTTCACCCGCATGAGCCCTACGGATTCGCATGAGGTATTCCTCATCGTGGTAGCAAATCCACTAATATGCAAATGCTACAACCCGGGAATGACCGTAATAAATAATAATATATCATTAGCACAAACCGGCTATCATACATAATACAAGCAAGTTAAGAAACCCCTTAACTTCTTATTAATCTTGTTCATACACATTCTCATTTTAGTTTACTTAAGGCACTAACATATCTTTATGAAATCCGGAAATTTAATCCAAAGTACTATGTACTTCTACTCTTTTAAAACCTTAGGCAATTAATGCCTTAAAATCAATTTGCCTTTCATAACTTCAAATCATTTATCCGTACTCATTTTACTTGGAGTAAATCTTCCTTTGTTAACCTTCCATAAAGCTAATATAATCAACTTCCCATAAAGTCATTATATTAACGTTATACCTTAGTCAAATACATTTTCCTAAACCCAAGGGACTTACACTTTTAAAAAGAAACAAGAATCATATACTTAAACACATCAAGTCCCTTAACTTTGAAAACTCAAGACATCCTTAATACTTTTAAAGAAATGAGTTAATCCCCCTTACTCACCAAACTTTGGCCATCCTTTAAAACAAGTAAGGGATATCAAAACCTTGTACGTCTATCATACTATATAGGTAAAACTATTCATGCTCAAGAGATAGGAAAAGTTCCACATACCTCTTCGGTCAATCCACTTGCTAAGTCCAAAATACCGCATGTAGTATGTCAACCTATAATGACCATAATACGTTTATTAACCTCTAGTTTCAACGTAGAATATTCCAAGTGCAAAGTTACTAAATTCTATGGAAAATTGGGCAGCATTTCCTTTGTTTCTACATACTTTGCCACCTTTTTTAAGGCCGAATTCAACATCCAAACGCCACTTTTAAGGCCCAACAATCCAAACAATTCAAAGGGGATTACACACCTAATCTTGGATGTGTAAAATTCTGCCCCACAATGCATAACAATTAACTTAACAAGTTTAAGGTAGTATTTTGGCTACAACATGCTTACATAACCTTCTTATCCAATCCTTTCATATCCAAACCATATTTCTTGCATGCAATGTATCTAAGAGCAATATTTACCACTACAAGTTCTTTCTTCTTCACATGCAACACCAAAAACTAGCAAAAGAGAAAGAATTGTTACCTTAGAGCTTTAGCCAAATTAATCCAACAATTTCACTAGCCTCCTTTCCACAAACACCACCACAATAACTCCCACAAGGTTGCCAACAAATTTCCTTCTTGCCACACTTTTCAGATTTTTCTCAAACTTTGATTTCCTCTTGATTTTCTAGAGAGAAGGAAGAGCTTCTAATTTAGAGAGAGAGAAGAGCTTGAAGAATGACCAAGTCTTCAAGACTTGGTCAATAAATAGTACATGCAAAAATCAGATGGGGGGGGGGACACTTGTCACCCTCCCATGGCCTTTTTTAAAACAAAACAGTTCAGATTTTTCCACTCAACCTCGCAGAACCCGCCTCGGCGCCGCGGCCCTGTAGCCGGCGCCGCGATGCTGAAACCTCCGCAACCCCACATAACTTCTGGCGCCGTGGCCCTGCTTTCCGGCGCCGCGACCCTGTGGCTCCTGACCGAAATACTTCCGTCCGACTGCGCACTGAACTTGTAACTCCCATAACTTTCTACTCCGATGTCCTAACGACGAACGGTTGGTAGCGTTGGGAACTAGACTCGACGAACTACTTACTAGGATTTTGAAACACCTAGGAACTCTCAATGTAACGGGTCATAACCCACCTCAAAGTTGACCAAAAACCCGTCTGAAACAATTCGTCAACCTATCCTTCCAAAATTTACGTCTTAATCCCTTTCGTTCGTTCTCATACGCATGGCCAGAACTACGGGGCATAACACTCTGGGACAGACATACTCTAATACCAAGTTTGTCAGGACCCAAACCGTAGGGCCGCGATAGGCACCCGGATCCCACCCGTCGGGTACCGCTAACCGTACATCCAACACCTAATCATGATTAAATATGGACTAAGTCGAAAGAAAACTATGTGAAATCAAATAATCATCTGATATATATACATACTTATACCAAGGCCAACAAGTTAATACATGGCTACTATACACAGGGTATCTGTCTACAAGCCTCTAAGAAAGTACATGACGTCAAAAGGTCAGGACAGGGCCCTGCCATACTCGTATATACAAGAGGCAATGTACCGTACCAAAATTAGACCGACAATCTGAATAAGTAGAGTTCTCCAAAATCCGCTGAAATCTGCAACCTATTGACGAGGACCATCGCCTTGCCTATGCGCACCTGCGGGCATGAAACGCAGCGTTTTTCGACAACATGGATATCAGTACGACTGATGTACTGAGTATGTCAGGCATGAATAATAGTATAGCAGAGATATATCAATAACTGGAATAAAAATAGTTGACCAGCAGTGCCTCTGAGGGCCTTAATACATATGTCTAAATGTTATGCACAATGCAAATGTCGTCATACACATACATTCCATCAAGCCTCTGTGGGCCCTCATAATATCATATTGGCCATACAAGGGATCAATATTGGCCTATTCGGGCTCTTTCGTAATAATATGTACCAGCTGCAGGTGGTGTGCGTATATACCACCTTTCTCTTTTTCCATTCCATATATATATATATAATGCATACATATAGTAGAGTATATAACTCCTTTGAGGTCAGGGTATGTACATAAAAATGAATGTGATGCACGAATGACAATAAAATACCCGGAGTGACATAACATCATTGTACCTTCATCTTACACTGTGAATATCAACATCTTGTTCGTATGCCTCAATAAGGACTTAGGAATATATTTAGACATGCTTTCAACATAGAAATTAATAACATAAACATTTCTTAGCTACAAGGAGTAGAATAAATTATGGAGCAATATAATGGTTATGATTCATACGTAGAACATGCCAAAATAAGAAATAATTTAACTTAACATATCTCAATAATAACGTAACCAACCCCTATAGTTCCCCTTACTCCTATAAGGGCCGGTAGAAATGACTGACTGAAGATAGAAAGAGATCACCCCTAACAGAGTCCACGTCAAGTCTTTTTTGGAGCTCCTTCCAAAGAGGTTGGGATTAGACTTTCAATTGGATGTGTCCAAGTCAAATCGTTAACGACAGATCCCTGCAGACGATTAAGATTCGATCGATCCCCCAACAAGCAGCGGATGAGCAGCTCCTTTCCCTGCGATCAAGTGGCTTCGCTCCTCTCTTTCCATAATAATTACATACTGAAATGTTGCATTTATTGGGACAATCAACAAGTATAAAATGCTGACAAATTCTTGAAAGTGAAACAAAGCTACGATCAGTAAGGATTATTTTCCAGTGAGAGGACAAATCAATTTTTTAGGCTTAAAAGATAGGTTGATCAACAATAGTGAGATGTAACCCTATAAACTCATAAATGAATTTAGGAATAGATAGTTGAAAATGAAAGTTAAGATGAAAATTTAAATGGATGACACTCATGAAGATCGAAGAGGTAGAGTTTGTCATTCTTCGTCCGTCGCACTCCATGTGTGCCTGCCTAAATCTCCTATTTTCTATGATCCCAATGCCACATAACCCACTCCTTTACTTAGTCATCTAGGAGAATTAATTACATGCAATACGTAATAATCCTTAAAATGTTATCCTCCCTCCTCTAATTTAATTAATTCCACAATTAATCAATTGCACACATCATTAATTCTTGATCCCAATTCACTTAAATACTGCTTATAAATCCTTCCTATCCTCAATGTCATAATTTTGTAATGTGACGCTAGTCCATAACCTCTTTGGGGATGTACAACCACTATTCTTAATCCTCATCGTTACACTTGTTATGTCCAAAATTATCTCGTGATTTTATCCTTTTATATGCTAACTTCTTTATTAGCATATGTAAATATAACATAAATATTCCCAACGCTCGGGTCTATTTTCACATGCCTAGCGATTTTACATACACCTAGCGGTTCAACCGTGACCCGAAAGTACAGGACGTTATATCCTTCCCTCCTTAGAAGCATTCATCCTCGAATGTCGGAGTGACATATCTAATCCCCGTTACGTAGCCCTAATATACAATACACAAACGTTAATCATCATAACAGGAATTGGAATTTACCTTAGGCTTATTTTGAAATCTCGATATTAGTCTGGAATAGGTGTGGATATTTGCTCATCATTTCCTCTTCCGCTTCCCATGTCATCTCTTCCACGTTCTTATTTCACTACAAAATTTTGACAGAAGCTACTTCCTTAGTCCTCAGCTTGTGAACTTGTCGATCTAGGATAGCAACAAAAATCTCTTCATATGACAGATCCTCTGTAACCTGCACATCTTTAATCGGTATAATCCGAGAAGGATCTCCAACACATGCTCTCAACATGGAAATATGGAAAACCGGATGAACACACTCCATCTCTGAACGCTACCTGGCCAATTCTTTGAATTATGCGATATGATCCAATATACTTTGGACTGAGCTTTCCCTTCTTTTCGAATCTCATTACTCTCTTCATAGGCGAAATATTCAAGAATACCCAATCATCTACCTGAAACTCTAAGTCTCGCCGTCGCATATCTGAATTTGAATTCTGACGACTCTGAGTCGTTAACAGTCACTCTTGGATAAGCTTCACATTCTCTATGACCTGGTGTACTAAGTCATGTCCAAATAACTCTAACTCGCCTAGCTGGAACCATCTAATAGGAGATCTGCATCTCAGTCCATACAAAGCCTCATATGATAGCCATTTCAATACTAGCATAGTAGTTGTTATTGTACGTGAACTCAATAAGAGGTAAATGATCATCCCAATTTCTCTTAAAATGAAGTTGTCACGACCCGACCCCGGGCCGCGACTGGTGCCCTACCTGGGCACCCGTACATGTATACATCAGAGATAATCAGCGGAACATACATGAAACTTATAAAATAAATCAACAGAAATAAAATCAACAGGTTAGCCGATAAGGCTACCTCCCTGGACATATATATACATAACCGAAACAGTTGCCTTCTTTCCTTTACAAATTGACCCACAATACGTGACTACAGACCTCTAAGAGTTTTAACATAACAACTGTGGCGGGACAGGACCCCGCCATACCCCTGAATATACATGAATCAACAACCTCAGGGGGAACCGTACCAAAAGATAAGCCTCCGGAGTAAATGGAGTTTTTTCCCAAAACTGAACCGAGATCCTAAGAGCAAGGATCACCAACCTGTGTACCTAATACCTGCGGGCATTTAACGCACTTCGGCGGGTCCGCATAACAAATGCGAATATGGAACGGAAATAAGGTACAGTAAACAAATCATAACTGTAAAAAAGAATGACAGGGGCAAGTATATAAAACTAAATACCAGATCCTACCGTGTCATTTCGACTCATGAACTTAATCGCATATTATTATCTTTTCCCATTTTTCAATAAAAGTTATAGTCAACTTCTTACTTACATACTTAGGAAAAATCATCGAGTTCATAAACATATAACTTACGTATCTTGCATAACATAATCCGACCCTTTATGGAGGGACGCCTCATTTTGGAGTTCAATTTGATTATCCATACGTGATAATGTAACCCGGCCCATTTATGCGACACGGCGAATTCATAAAAATCTTCCCACGGTATATTGCCCGCCATTCGGGACGCGATAAAGTCATGTAAGTCCGCCCATAACGGTATCTCGCCTACCATTCTCGACGCGATAATGTCATATAGTGCGCCCATAAAGGTATACCGCCCGCCATTCTCGACGCGATAATGTCATATAGTCCGCCCATAAAGGTATCTTGCCGCCCATTCTCGACGCGATAATGTCATATAGTCCGCCCATAAAGGTATACCGCCCCATTCCCGACGCGATAATGTCATATAGTCCGCTTCATAAAGTATCTCGCCCGACCCATTCATGGGACGCGATAATGTCTCTTTACATAACATTTTAAATCATCTTTTCACTTCTTCTTTAGTCGTTATAACAACTCTCCATAAAGCTATTATAACAATTTTTCGCTTTAGAGAACTTAATGCACTTTTATTTCTTTTTACATTAGGGAAAGATTAAATCCAAAAGTACTACGTACATACATACTTAAAAAGAATCATAAAACTCCTTCTCTTTTTAAATCCATAAACTTCTTCTTTTAAAAACTCAAGTTACATTCTCTTTTGAAATCAAGCCTCTTAACTTTTGAAATATTTCATAGAAACCATACTTCTTAAATCAAGTCATTTCTTCCTTTAAGAATCAAGTCCCATAACTTAAAAAATAAAGTCTCTTAACTTTTTTTTAGAATTCAAGGTTCATAGTCTTAAAACTTCATGCGTAAACTCTTTAACTTAAGTAACATATACTTTTATGCATTGTGAATAGGTTATACTTGTTTATAAGGATCTTATTAAAGCAGCCATGATCTAGAAAATGTAATACAATTTTGTCTTATCTTAGCTTCTATGCAGATGGAGAATTTTACTCATTTTAATATAATTGATTTTCGATACATTTTCTTTTATTAACGCTGCAATGGTTTGTTCGATACTTATCCTCATTCGTGCAGTAACTTAGCAAAGTCAACTTGACTCCAAATACTTTCTAACGACTCTTACCAACATCCCCCATAAGACTTGGTAAGAACTTAGGATAACTTAGACGTAACTTTTACATAGAGTAAATCAACATACATACCTCTTAACTTCTAAGAGTAGAAGGAATCATGAAATAGCACCATATGTATATCTCATACATAGAACCATGCCAAAATAAGGAAGAGGTTCACATACCTCGCGACGATTATCGACATGTAGCAAAATGCTCCAAAGTACTATAACCTTGCTAGTTTTTCCACCCTTCAAGTAGAATACGCTACTCGTAGTACTTCAACCTATAAGGGTCATAATACATCTATTAACCTCTAGCTTCAAACGTAGAATATTCTAAGTGCAAAGTCACTAAATTCTACGGAAAATCGGGCAACACTTCCTTTGTTTCTACATACTTTTCCACCTTTTTCAAGGCCCGAATTCAATAACCAAACACGCCACATTTAAGGCTCAACAATATAGTTAACAATAGGGGATTACACGCCTACAAGACGTGTAAAATTCTGCCCCACAATTGATATCAAACTAGTCCAAAATACAATGTCATTCTCGGGCAAAAGGTGTAACAACATATCAACCTTTTCAATTCCTTTTCAATCCAAGTTGTTTAGTATAACATGTTATCAAGCCGCAATCGATTATAACTACTACAATCTTCAAGTAGATAACATGCGACGATTCTAATTACCGACCAACTTGTATTTCAATTTCAAATGGCTAACAATGTCATTTCGGCTATGGGCTTCCACTATCCATATCACTTATCAATCCTTAATACATATACCTCATGCTAGTAAAAATGTAAGGCTACAACAATATGTAATCTTATAACACTAAGAGAACAAGATTGTTACCTTAACGAGCCTTAATCCAACTTCAAGATCCGAAGTCGCTCTCTAGCAACTTAGATCCTTTCCTTGACACTCTAATCCGCCACTTGAATCCCTTAGAAGATCACCAACAACTTTCCTTTAACTTCCAATCCAAACCTAGGAAAGTGACTAGGTTTTCACCTTGCGACTAATCCGAAAACGACACTTTTCCGGGATCTTTCTATTGAGGTACCCTTACAATACCCTTAGGAACCTTGGTTTAAAGTGTGGAGATTATTGGACAACAAACGAATTTTTTTTCTTCTCTTGGAACCATAAACCCGAGAGCACCTCTATGTTCTTCAAGTTTTTCTTGAAAATTTTCTAAGTATAGAATCCTTGTCTTGCTACTAGTATACTTAAATAACATAATGGAGGGTCAAGATGCAAACAATTGGGTGGCTTGGATCTAATTCACTTAAAAGATCTAGCCAAGTGGCTCTTGACTAAGTCAACAATGTCAAGCTCTAAGCTTATCAAGACTTGGTCATCTTAGCCTTGGTCAAATGACCATTTAGTCCATGACTAATTCGTGCAAGACCAACTAAGGGGGTGACACGTGTCACCCTCCCGTTCGTCGCAATATTTCGTTTCCCGACATTTCCAAAATTTTGATAAATTTTTACTAGTCTCAAATTTTATCATTTTTTAGTTCATACGTACGTTCTTATAAACATGTCCTGTAAATACGGGGTGTAACAGTAGTACACAAGCTCGTAGCATATCCTCAAGTGTCTGAATCGTACGCTCGTCCTGCACATCTGTTTTGAGTGTGGAAAGTCATGCTAAGATTAACTTAGGTGCCCAAATATTTCTGAAATTACCTCCAGAAGTTAGTTGTAAACTTAGCACCTCAGTCAGATATAATAGAGATAGACACTATAAAGCCAGACAATCTTTTTCACATATAATTTTGCGTAGTCCTCGGCTGTGTAGGTCATTTTGACTGGTAGGAATGAGCTGATTTGGTCAGTCAGTCAATAATTACCCAGATAGAATCAAACTTCCGATAAGAACGAGGTAATCTCGTAATGAAGTCCATATTAATCATTTCCTATTTCCACATTGAAATCTCGATGTTCTGAGCCAAGCCACCCGGCTTTTGGTGCTCTACCTTTACCGGCTGACAGTTGGGACACTGAGCTACAAACTCCGCCACGCTCCTCTTCATGTCGTTCCACCAATAAATACTCTTGAGGTCATGATACATTTTATTTGATCCCGAGTGAATAGCATACCGTGAATAATGAACTTTCGTCATAATTTTATCCCATAATCTTGTTATATTTGAAACACATGTATGACCCTGGTGCCTGATAATCTCATGTTTGTCGATCTCAAAGGTTATGATTTTCTTCTGTTGAATGCCTTCTTTGATATCAGCACCTGCGGGTAAGAAATGCAGCGTCCCCCGATAACTGGAAAGTCAGTACGACTGATGTACTGAGTATGTCAGGCATGAATAATAGCATAGTAGAGATATATCAATAACTGAAACAGAAACAGCTAACCAGCAATAAATGCCTCTGAGGGCCTTAATGCATATGCAAAAATGTTATGCACAATGCAAATGCGGCCTTTCATACACATACGTGTATTCAACGCCATCAAGCCTCTATGGGCACCTGTCATATCATATTGGCCACACAAGGGCATCAATATTGACCTCTTCAGACTCTTTCATGATAATTTATACCAGTTGCAGATGGTGTGCGTATATAACGTCTTACCCTTTTCTCATACCCTATACATATATATAATGCATACATAGTAGAGTATATAACTACTTTGAGGTCAGGGTATGTACATTAAAATGAATGTGATGCATGAATGACAATAAAATACCCGGAGTGACATAACATCATCGTACCCTTCAGCTAACTGAATATCAACATCTTTTCTGTAGTCCTTAATAAGGACTTAGGAACATATTTAGACATGCTTTTAACATAGGAATAAATAACATGAACATTCCTTAACTACTAGGAGTAGAATAAATTATGGAGAAATATCATGGTTACGGTTCATACGTAGAACATGACAAAAGAAGAAATAATTTTCCTTAACATACCTCAATAATAATGGAACCAGCCCCTTTTAATAATTACCTACTTAAACGTTGCATTTATTGGGACAATCAACAAGTATAAAAACACTGACAAATTCTTGAAAGTGAAACAAAGCTACGATCAATAAGGATTATTTTCCAGTGAAAGGACAGATCACATTTTTAGGCTTAAAAGATAGGTTGATCAACAATAGTGATGGATGTAACCCTATAAACTCATAAATGAATTTAGGAATAGATACTTGAGAATGAAAGTTAAGATGAAAATTTAAATGGGATGACACTCATGAAGATCGAAGAGGCAGAGTTTGTCATTCTTCGTCTGTCGCACTCCACGTGTGCCTGCCTAAATCTCTTATTTTCTATGATCCCACGTGATGACACATAACCCACTCCTTTACTTAGTCATCTAGAATAATTAATTTACATGCTATACGTAATAATTCATAAAATGTTATCCTCCCTCCATTAATTTAATCAATCCCACAATTAATCAATTGCACAAACAATTAATTTTTGACTTCGATTCACTTAAATCATGACGACTTATAAATCATTCATATCCTCAATGTCATAATTTTGTAAGGTGACTCTAGTCCATAACCTCTTTGGGGATGTACAACCATTATTCTTAATCCTCATCATTACACTTGTTACGTCCAAAATTATCTCGGGATTTTATCATTTTATATGCTAACTTCTTTATTAGCATATATAAACATAACATAATTTTTCTCAACGCTCAGATCTATTTTCACACGCCTAACGATTTTACATACGCCTAGCAATTAAAACTGTGACCCGAAAGTACAGGACGTTACAGTTAATTTAGTAGAATAAATTGTAATACATACTTTTCTAAAAGGAGTGTCAATATGAGCCAAGTAAAAACGACCATAAAGAGTATATATTATATTACTTCCTTTGTTCCAATTTTTATAACTACTCTTTATGTAGCCTCAATTACCTTATTTTCTTAGATGTTCTTTCTTCTTGTTGTTAGTCCCTTTTTCATTTTTACTTGAGTTGAAAGTCTATCTGAAATAATCTCTCTACCTTGTCATAATAGGGATAAGGTTTGCATATACAGTGTCCTCTTCAAATTCCACATATGGATTATATTGGGTATTTTATTATTATTGTTACTGGATTTAAAAAAATTGAAACTTAGAATTTTAAACATGTCAAAATTTTAAAATGACTTTAAAACTTGTAATGTTAGACATGTTATTTTATTTGTATGATTATAAGAGTTTGTCATTACACATAAAATATAAAGTTTAAATTAAATTATTTTCTCATTACAATAACAACATTTTCAGTAAAATCTCACCACGTGGATCTGGAAATGATATAATGTACACAGACCTTACTTTTATATTGATAAATAGAAAAACTATTTCCGAAGACCCTCGGCTTAATCTATTAATAAAAGAATAGTGACACGTAAAATAGAAAAAGAAATACTAGTATGTGATGGGGGAGAGTGGAATGGGCAGGGGTGAAGAACCTTGGGTGAGGAGAGGAGACATCCCCTAATTAGTTTTCCAAAAACATCAACTTGCAAATCAGCTGTCCCCACTTGATATGGAAATTCACTGAATCCGACCCCTCT
The DNA here is from genome assembly GCA_029844215.1 of Przewalskia tangutica. NCBI lineage: Eukaryota > Viridiplantae > Streptophyta > Magnoliopsida > Solanales > Solanaceae > Przewalskia > Przewalskia tangutica. Next base: position 120,791,723 of record CM056720.1, read on the forward strand.
CTTGCTTTTCTCTCTCAACATAATTAGTACTTTAATATTCTTCCCCCTAAAAATACACCAAATCCATCCAATCTCCCAAGAAAAAATCAACGTCAACAATTCCAAAACCAAGAATTACTTCTTTTTCCTTACCAAATCTTGAGAGCAATCTTCTTTCCTTTTTGGTGAAGACACCACACCACACGTATCCCAATTCTCCTTCATATATTTGGTGAGATTTGCATTGGAATTTTACAAGTCTAACAAAAGCTACAAGTGCTCCAGGGCAACTTTGTTTATTTTCAACAGTCACCATCTTGTCTGGTTCTCACATTATTATTTCAAGAAAATATTTAGTACCAAGATTTGTGATAGAGCCATACAAGTTTTGTTTCAGATCCTTATTCAAAGCAAAATGGATATGAGTGAACGATCCAAAGCTAAATTGAGATCATCATCACAAGGGTATATCAATTTGGAACAACATCATCAGTATATGAGCAACTCTGCTAGAAAGCAAGAATATCGCAGGTCTCAATCAGGGAATGGGAGAAAAGTATTCTCCATTAGCTATTTCAGTTTGGAGTCATTTCTTTTACTCATTTGTCTCTCAGCATCATTGTTACTATTGCCTTTGATCCTTCCACCATTTCCTCCACCACCATTTATGCTCCTTTTACTTCCCATTGTGATTCTACTACTTCTAATGTTCTTGGCTTTCATGCCTTCCAATGTCAAAAGTGTGTCTAATTACACATATGTCTCATGAAAAACACATTTGGGTTAATGTTCAAAGTTGATAATCAGTTTCTTTCTTTCATTTAATTTCTTATTTGTTTTACCTAACAAGCAATCTAGAGTTTCTTATTTACATCTTAGTTTTGTAGTTTCTTAATTATTTCTGTTAACCAAAAACTTTGAGCTTTCAGGCAATGTAATGTCAGTGAAATTAAATATGTATTACAGAAAACATTCTAGTATTGAATAGTGTATCCTCTTATGTTTTGATATCTATACTTTAAAGGCAAATCAACGAGAAGCCTATATTTGATTAGAGGACCTTTGTTAGACAATGCTTTACCCTTATGTGATATCTTCCGACATGAATCTGAACTTAGTCGAGGCCCAATGCGGTATGGGTAAGGAAGAAAAAAAAACAAGAAGCCTATATTTGAGGCCAAATCTGGGATGGTGAATGCTTGATTGCAATTGATCTAAGTGTATTTTTATCACACAATACTACAATAGTATGTTTAAGGATTCATGTATTGGGTTAGACAAGATTGTAAGAATACATGACTCAATTTGATTATGTTAAAGTTAAACCGAAGAAGAAATCGTACGTCATGCTTTCTTATAAAGATTTTTCCTCAAACTTATCACCAAAATAAGTCCATATTTCAGATCTTGCCCAATTTAGCCTATTTTGTATATAATTTAAATAATGAAAATGTAATAATTTTTTAATTTATTGTTATGATGTTCATTTTCAATGCTTAATTATTGATAAAGCAGTATTCACATTTATCATCACATATTAAAATATTATTGGATGAATTAAAATCAAAATTTCAAAACTTCATTGTTGGAATTTTTAAAAGCTTGAAAACACCTAATTGAGTTTTGTTATTAGTTAGATTTTTGACAAATTGATGATTGAGGTTCTTCACGGATGTCATTTTGAAGTTGTGGTTAAATTTTGAAGTTATTCAGTGAAGATTTGACCCATGTGATTGTAGTTAGGAGGAGACTAAATTTAATTTTAATATAATATTATATAATTTTGTATAACAATGTAAGATTATATATATACACTATTGCAAAACAATATTGGTTATGCATGTATAAATAAAAATATGACTACATGAGTAATATATGCGTCCGACTATCAACAACAACAAACATCAAGTGTTTTTTCATAAGTGATCTTTCGGGAGATGTGTATGCAGATCTTACTCCTACCTTGTGAAGATAGATATTGTTTTCAAAAGACCATCGGCTCAAGTAAAATATTCTAAAGTAGATAAAAATAGGAAATATATAAGTGAAGAAGTCATGTCGAAAATAATACAGAAAATAATAATAACAAAATACTACGATAACCGAAGTAAAGGGAACAACAAGTAATCATAAAAATTGAAGAATAAGATAATGGAAGAATAATAATAGTAATGTTGATCAGGAAAACTAGACAAGCTCCGACTATCTACTAACCTTCTACCCTAATCATCGGCCTACAAACCCTCCTATATAGGATCATGTCTTTGGTAAGCTGAAGGTATGTCATGTCCTATTCCTCTCATCGTTCCTTTCATAGGCAACCTCTAACACCTCCTTATCAGTAGGGGTGTCAATGGTACGGTTGGACAATTTTTTTATAAAATTATACCATACCAATTTTTCGGTTAATTTACGAATATAATCAAAATTGAACTTTTCAAAACCGTACCAATCATCTCGGTTTCTCTTCGGTATCGTTACGGTTCGATTAATTTCGGTAATTTATTTTTAAAATGTCAACTTTTATAATATTATAAAAAATTACTTATTCATGTATAATAGAATGAGTAATCTAACTTTTTGACCTCAAATTTCGGTCCTTAAGCTTTGCGTAATCCTTTTTGTTTCTTCCAAAAAAATATACTTAGCATAAAGTTATTAAAAGCTATATAAATTAATGGAATAAAAATGTAACTAGCAACTAGAAGGTAGCAAGGCAACGTAACGGTAAACGACAAATCAATAATAATCATACTTTACAAAATGAAATTGTGAAAACTACCCTTATAATTCTACATCTATAAAGAACAAAAAAATAAAGTTGCTATTAGTTTATATAAAGAAAATTAATTAACGAAAAAACAAACAGTGTGATTGTAATTTGTAAACAAAATATGATTATATAGGAGAGAGTATACAATTAGAGTTAACTAAATATCACAAAATATAAAAAGGGGAAAAAAAGACTAAAAATATATTTTTGTACAATTATCTTCTTGTTCAACACAAAACAAGTATATTGAGAAGATAAAATAAATAAATATAGTTGAGATTTAAAAAGAAATGCATAATCTCAAATTCTAAGCAGTAAACACAAATAACGTGTAATGTATGTCCTTTAGAGTGGTAGTGTAGGTTTTCATTTTACTTGAAATCCACAGAAAATCCCAAGGCCCAAAGTAAAAAATTTAATCCTTTGTAAATTGTAATTTTAAACTTAACATAGGAAATATTATATATAAGTAAATTACACACACACACACACATATATATATATATATATATATATATATATATATATATATATAAATTTAAAAAAAAAATAGGAAATATTATATATAAGTATAAATAAATTACACACACACATATATATATATATATTCGGTTCGATATTTTTTCGTTATATTTTTATAAAATAAAAAACCAACCTAATGATTTGATAAGATTATAAGTTAATATAAGGAACCTCGGCTTTATTTTAAAAATGCAAAAATTGGTTCGGTTCGATCGATTTTTGAAATAATTTTGACACCCTATTTATGGGGCATTTGGCTTCTCCTCTCACATGTCAAAACTATCTTAGTCTCACTTTACTGATCTTGTCAATTGCAGAGGTCACTCCCACCTTATCTCAATTATCTTTATTTTTAATCATATCTCTTCTAGTATATGTTCATTCATCTATCTCAACATCCCCATCTTTGATACACCCATTTTTAGACGTGTTGAGTTCTTGCTGGCCAACATCCGTCGTATACAACAGAGCTAGTTGAAAAATCACTCTATAATACTACCTTTAAATCTTAGTGACACCTTCTTATCACACAAGACAGTGGATGCAATCCTCCATCATCCACCTTGCTCCAATATAATGTGTAACATCATCGTCAGTCTATCAATTTTCTTGGATTATAAACCCAAGTAACTTGAAACTTCCACTATAGGGGATGACTTGTGTATCAATCCTCACTTCCACATTTTCTTCATGCGTTACTCCATTGAATTTACACTCCAAGTATTTTGTCTTAGTCCTGCTCAACCTGAACTCTTTAGACTTTAGGGTCTGTCTCCAAACCTCTAGCTTATCATTTACTCTGTTGCATGTCTCGTCAATCAATACTATGTCATTTGCAAATAGAATGTAGACTTCAAAATCTATCTCCATATACCTAACTTATCATTTACTCCGTTGCATATTTCGTCAATCAATACTATGTCATTTGCAAATATAATGCACCATGACTAGGGTGTTCACATTTTGGTTAAAAATCGAATCAAATTGCAAACCGATTAATAAATCGATAGTTGTCTGGATTTGGTTTGAATTGGTTTGATTTTATTAAAAACAAACCGATAAAATAATACACACAATTCTTGTATATGTACAAAATATATTACTACTATGAATCTAGTCCCTGTGAATTGACCGATTTGCCCTTAATTTTTAAATTTATTCCATAGGTCCTCTTTGGGTAATTTGGTAAATAATTCAACTTTTGAGGCTTTTAAATACCCTCAAAAGATTATGTAAGTCGTGCGTAGAAATATTTTATGTATTTCACAGTGGTGCTTTGGCAAACTGTGGGTCCCACCAAAGTTTCCTACGCCACATGTTGATTGCTGCATAGCTTTTTAAAGTAGTAGTATTATAGTTATGTAAAAACGTAGGCCCACTAAATTTGTCCTGTCCAGAGAACCATAGAAGTAAATCCAATTGTGCAAGTACTAATTAGATAATCCAATTCTTTTTTTACCTTATTATTCTTAAATAATCAAATGATAGAACCAAAAATCTTTAAATACAAAAACAAAAAGAAAGAAAAGCTTATACTTGTATTTGTTTGTTTACCCAAAGAGGGTAAACCCATTTTTTATCCTTATGCTTCTTAGTTAATATAGTGAATTAGTTGACAACTTTTAGGTGCTCCAAAAAGTCCATGTTACGTCAAGAACCCATAGGCTCATCTATGGCTGTCCAACCGGGCGGGGTCGGGTCCGGGTGGGCAGGGTTGGGATCTGGAGGGGCTGGGGTAGGTCGGGGTCCTACGAGGCTGGCGGGGTGTGCCGCTGCCCCGTTCCGATCCAGAGGGGGTCGGGTGGGGTCATTTTTCTATTTGCCTTTAAATTAAATAAATAACACACATACACAACAAGATAGTTTAATAAAAACATCCCAATGCTGTTTTTGTGTGTCTCATATTATTCGACTAGAAGTATGATTTTTTTTTTGTAATACAATTTCAAAATTGCAACTTCGTGATATTGAAAGTTGCAAATAAATAACATAGTAAAATTACAATTAAAAGAATTACATTTTAAGAAACACATTTTCTAGTTTCTTTATAATGTCTTGTGGTTCTTCGGTTGGAATTGATATATCTTGGTCAAATCGACGACGCGTCAGACATCCGTCAGATAAGATTTCGTTGAAGTTGTAGTATTCTTCTTCGTCGATCTCCGGTTGGTCGCACCTCCTACGCTCTGCACGAATCCAGTCTCTGAATAGAACTTCAATCTCTAATGAGTCTCCTGCCAATGAATGTCTGTGCTCCCCTATTTGAAATCTTCCCACAGAAAATGCGCTTTCGGACGCTGTTGATGACGCTTGAATGTTCAACACATCTCGGGCCATCTTTGCTAGTGTTGGAAAATTCTTCTCATTCTGCATCCAGTATTTTAGCAAGTCTTCATGTCCATATTCATTTTCAATTGTTTCGTACGGTACAACACCCTGCAAAACAAAAACATCTAACTCGCTAACTTGGTTAGAAATGGTACCACTACACATTCTCTGTCTGAGGGTTTGAATACTAGCCGCAGAAACAACATGTCGTTTTTGGGGTTGTGTTGAATAAGAAGAAGATGGCATGGAAGTCGGTTGGTTGCTAGTACTTTCTTGTTGGTAATGCGTATATATTTTTTTACATTCATCTTGAATTCTAGAAAACACTTCTTCTCTACTTTTTTTTTTTTTTTGTTGACGAAGGAACCCGCAGCCGCTGCTCTTTCGAGTGCGCACAGGGTAAACCTCGGACTGACGCAATAGCCTGCAAACCACGTCAGCCAGTTAAACCACACTTGGAAAACTTTGAGGGTAAACTTTTTATACTAGTCATCCCCACCGCATCACTGCGGCTCCACACACAAGAAACCCCACCTCCATTCTGGCCCTACGGAGTGGGTACCGCAAGGCTTGCAGGCGAACAGTGGAGGGATTTTTTATGAGGCTTGGTTCTAGTCTCGCTGGTCATGGGAATCGAACTCGAGACCCAAGGCAGCAATACCCTTAGTGTAATGACCACTTGGCCAAACACCTCGGATTAAAAATTTGGCTTCTTAAATGTTGGCTTGTTAGCCGTTGTGTGATTATTATTATTATTAGTTTATTGCGCGTGGTCTCGTGTTCGAATCCTCCTGATCAACAGTGGGGGTCCACGAAATAGATGCAATTGCTGCCTTGAATGCCCAAGTAGCCCTTTTGGCGAAACGATTCGAACATACAAGATGTCGATGAATGCGGTCACAGATGCCAAAGAGTCATGAAATCGCGAGGCCCACATACATTCTATAGGTGTCCTTCAGCTGATCCTAATAATATGCCAATAGAGCAGGTAGAGTGTCAGGCCGTGGGTAACTATCAGAGGCCACAAAACAATCCATACTCCAACACATATAATCCAGGGTGGAGGAATCACCCAAATTTCTCATGGAGGAGACCGAGCGGCAGAATCAATATAGGGTCGATGCAACCCAGAAGACGAATCGTGACCGCTTTACTCGACCCACTTTCTCAGCGATTCAATGCACTGCTCGGCCCAGAAAAGCGACGAGAAGCGGCTTTGTTGGCACTCACCAACGCTCAGACCCAATTCGTGACAGAAGCTAGATCCTCGTTTAGGAACTTGAAAACACAAGTGGGTCAGCTAGCAAAGCAAGCAAACAGCCGGCCACAGGGTACACTGCTAAGCAACACAGAGGTGAATCCAAGGGAGCAATTCCAGGCAGTACAATTGAGAAGTGGTAAACAGTTGGAGCGAATACCTCGGCAAGAGTTGAGCAAAGGGCAGAGATAGAAAAAGAGAAGGTGGTTGAATCTCGCCCAGTAGCAGAGAAGACTTCAGAGAAGGAGTATACAGAGAAGATCCCATTCCCCCAGAGATTACAACGGAAGGCAGTTGATAAAGAATTCTCCAAATTCTTGGAGACATTCAGAAAGCTGCATATCAACATACCTTTTATAGAAGCGTTGGAGCAGATGCCCTCCTATTTCAAATTCATGAAGGATATTTTGGGGAAGAAGAAGAAACTGGCGGAGTACGAAATAGTAGCACTAACGGAGGAGTGTAGTGCTATCTTGCAGAAGAAGTTGCCCCCGAAACTAAAAGATCCAGGGAGCTTTACACTACCTTGCACAGTGGGCAGGGTGACATGCAACAGGGCTCTGTGCGATTTAGGGGCAAGTATAAATCTAATGACTTTATCGGTATTTAAACGGTTGGAGTTGGGTGAAGCCAAACCAACCACTGTGAGCCTGCAACTAGCCGATATGACAGTGGTTCATCCACGAGGGAAGATTGAGGACGTGATTGTTAAAGTGGGAAAATTCTTTTTTCCTGCGGACTTCCTCATTCTTGACATGGAAGAGGATGCAGAAATCTCTATCATATTGGGGAGACCATTCTAGCGGCGAGAGCCTTGATCGATGTAGAAAGAGGAGAGTTGACACTGAGGGTGGAGAAGGAAGAAATGGTGTTTAAAGTATTTAAACACATCATTGAGCCACCAACCATGAGCAGGTGCTTTGCAATCAGCACCATCAAACCTCCCTGTGAGCCCGTACAAGTCAAACCAAGGGAGATGAGCCCACGAAAGTAGGTATGGATGGCCGAACCTCCACAAAAGCAGGTATGTGTTCCAGAACTTTCCCTTAACGATAATGCTAAGAGGAGAAGAAGAAAAAGAAAACGAAAAATGTGGAGAAAATGGATTAGTTGTGGGGTTAATACACCCCACATTTATTGAGCTAAGGAACTTGCGTAGGCTAAAAGACGTTAAAGACAGCGCTACTTGGGAGACAACCCAAGGTATTTTGATTTATTTTACTTTAATAATAGTTTTTATTAAGAACGGTCTCACGGAGGTAGTGTTTGTGTTGTGATTGACAGGTACAGACCAATAAATTGAAGGGCGAAAAATTGAAGAACAACCAGGATTTCCAGAAAAAAAAATGGGTGGCCGCGGCTAAAAAAGCGCTGAAGTTTAAGCGCCAGGCTCAGAGCAGGTGCGGCGCCAAAAATCCAGAAAATTTGCTAAGTCTAGCGCGCAGAAATTCCGGCAGAACATTGGTATGGCTAAATGCGAACATGGCGCGGCGGAAATCCAGACAGTAATAAAACGCCCAGAAATCAGATTTTCCCCAATTTCAAAACCAAAACCTAACCCCCCTTCTCCACAAAACCCACGAAAATCCACAATTTACCCACAAATCCTCCACAAATCAAATCCAACCACAATCAAAACTCTTAAATCCCTAAAACCCTTAGCCATCTCAACCAACAAAACTTCATCCCATTGCTTCAAATCACCATTAGAAGCAAGAACACCTTGAAGAACACCATAAAAAGGTAATCTTCATCCTTTCTTGAAATCTTTCAGTAGTCAAAGGAGGTAGTAGTTGGAAGAGTGTTGTATTGTTCAAGTAGTTGGGGTGTCGAAAATTGGCTGTGAAAAAGTGAGGAAAAGTATATAAAGAGGGTTGGGTATTGTGTAGTACGGGAGTTGGAGTTTGGAGGTGTGGGAGTTGTGCAGAAATTGAAGTTTTTGAGGGTGATAGTGTTGGGTAGTGTGTGGATACGAAGGATAAGCTGCAAAAAGTTATCTAACATGTCTGCCAGAAAAAGAAGAGCCTCCGCATCTACATCAGCCCCGCAATATGATGAGACTAGGTTTGTCAGCCGAAGTGCTCAAAATAGATACCATAAACTCAATACAAGACCCTTAATCCCTGAAAGGGGAATGTACTATCAAAGAGACTCGCTGGAAGAGGGAGATGTCTATGAGCCCATTCGGGCGATGATTGAGATGAGAGGGTGGAAAAGATTTGTAAAACCGGGAAAGATAGCACCAATAAACACAGTGATGGTACATGAATTTTATGCTAATCTTCCGGAGAAGGTGGAAAATGGATGCTTTGTGAGGGGAATTTATGTGTCTGTGACGGCAGGAACTGTAAATGCGCAATTGGAAACAGATGATGTTGAAGGAGGAAATGGTGATTGGAACTACTTTAGAACATGGTCTAGAAGCACCTCCAACATCGACTGGAATGACGTCGCAAACACAGTGAGCTACACTGGGGCTGCATTTGATATTGCAAGAAATGAGTCAAGAGGGCGGTGCCAATTAAAGCGGCCAAGGGTTGGTCAGATTTCGTCGATGCCGCATGATTCCATCCACGCACTTTACCAGAGTGCCAGAAGACAGAATCAAACTGATAAATGGAATTATGACGGGGAAGACGATTGATGTGGGAAGGGAGATAGTGCAAAGTATTGAAGAGACCAGCCGGTTGGTAACAACGGGTGGGTTGGGACATGACTCAATCATTACAACTCTATGCGCCTTCAATGGGGTCCCAACCCTACCCAATGACACTCAAGAGAAAAACCAATTGCCTGTGTCTTATGGGATAGTGCACGTCTTCCCAGACCCAAGCCCCCCAGCAGCAAGAAGAAGAGCACAACCACCACCACCAGCAGCAACAGAGGCCGCGATGAACGAAGATGAGCTTGAAATAGAGGCTCAATATGCAGCAGGGCCTAGCCACCAGCCAACCACAGATTCAGAACCCTCAGTGCCCATGATGGAGCAATTACTCCAGAATCAGATGAGGATGATGTAGAGTTTGGACACAGTGATACAAGGACAGCAAGAAACGCGACAGCAAATTAATGAGATGAGTTCCTTGTTCAACCAGTGGTCCATGTACTATCCAATGCCACCGCCACCACCACCATTTTAGCCAAGCCTATAAGTGTCTTATTTCTTTTATTGTCTTTGAGTCTACACACATTGGGGACAATGTGTGATTTAAGTTTGGGGGGGTGTTTTAATTTGTGTATTGTTATAGTATGTTTGAGTCTTTTTGAGTATTTTGTGTATATTTTGAGTCACAATTTTTTTTTCTTTTGAGTCATAATTATCTGTCAAAAGATCATGTATGATGTAGTTACTAGAAACACCTAGTGAAGTAATGTGGAATAATGTAATGGAATTAAAAGCAATTATCTAAACACCTAGGTTAGATATGCCAAAAACTCACAAAATCTGTCTATTTGGAGTTTCGTGCTTAAATTATGCATGCTAAATGATGAAAACCTATGTGTTATGATTGCTTGCTATTTGAGGCGAAATAGTTAGGATATGCATGTTAGGAGAGATGACTCAGGCATTTCTTTGATAGCTAATTCTTACCACTCTTTTCTATCCCGGACTTTAAAAGTATCCCTAGTCAGCCCCATTGAGCCTAAAAATTGAAACTTTTTCTTTGACATCCTATATTCCCACAAATTGTGCCATAAGTAAAAATGTGAAATAGTGGAATAAATTGTGTTAAAAAAAAAGACAAAAAGAATGAACAAGCTTGTTGCACCCCAATAAAAAAATAATAAGAAATAGGCAAAAGCCTAAGTTTGGGGGTGTTTGTCATTATTATACACTTCACTCTCCCAAAACAAAAGAGGGGAAAGATAGAATTGAAGTGAAGAAAAGAATCAAAAGAAAATGGAAACAATGGAAAAGCTAAAGAGCTTATGGTACACAAAAAGGAGCCTAAAAAGCCTATTTTTACATACCCATACCTAAGCCTACATTACAACCCTTAAAAGTCCTGAAGATCTCTTAGATGCATAGCCATGATTAGTGGAGAATAGCAAGTAAACATGTCATTTTTCTTTTAAATTTTACATGCATGATTCAGTATGTTGACTTCCATTAAGCATGATACAAATGAGTTTGCGAAATATCTAGCTTAATGTGTTTAGTGTGCTAAAATTCCATGCTAAATGTTCCTGTATATTATTCTGCTAACCTTCGTGTTTTTCTAGATAACACCAATGCAGCAAAAGTGATCAATGTCAGTGAGTCTTTTATTTTCGTTTCTTTGAGTCTTTAATTCTTTCTTTTTATCTTTGCTCGAGGGCGAGCAAATGTTAAGTTTGGGGGTATTTGATCGATGTATTTTATATACACTTTTTGAGTCGTTTTTAGTTAGTCTTTTGTCCCTTTTTGTACAAATAAGTGTCGTATTAGGATATATTTTCTTTCTTTTGAGTCAAAGTGGTTAAAATGGACAAATGGCGGAAAAGGAGCTAAAAGAGGGCAAAAGTGGAGGTTCCAGAGCTTAAAAGATGAGAAAGTGGCGAACGAGGCAGAAACCCGGACCAGCGCCTTTTCCGTAAATATTATTGATATTCGTGTGCAAATTTAAAAACATCTCTCCTAACAGTTGATTTAGGAAAACCGTTATAAGCAGGATTGTACATTGATCTTATATAATGAATAAAACCAGGAGAATCAATAAAGAAAAAGGCAAACCCTCCACTGCAACTAATTTTGATACTTCTTCCATATCTTTCATTTTATCGTATTTAGGGCCTACAACTGCCCCCGTCATTGGGTCAATTTGACCATGTACCTGGTGCGGGACAGTATGTGAAGCTTGTCCCGACTGAGAGGTCATTGCTGACTCACCCTTCACTTGAGCCTTATATTCATCTCACCTAGCTTTGTGTTTGGTATTCAAATGCGTAGTTAAACCTCCCGTCCCGCCATGATCTTTTCCTATTTTGAATTTATAAATATTTTTACAAATTGTGTATCTAGCAGCTTCATTTTGTACGTCTCTATCAAAAAATCTCATACAAGTGATGTTAATTTTCGTTATGGTGGGTCTCGTCTCATACTAGGGGAAATATGAGGCGTTCCAGTTTGAGGTGCATTAGTTGGCGTGTCATCTAGATTAGTTGGTGTGCCATATAGATGTTCTAAATTAAACTCTTGTTGATTTTCATAAAATAACTCATCGTCTAAATCTAAATCTAATGGTACTTCAGGAAAATTTTGAGTATCAATAAAATCATCATGTCTAGGACTAGGAGGAATAAGATGACTAGAAGAAAGATCCTGACCCTTGTTACCCCTACTAATAGAACCAGAAATAATCTTACCCAACATACCTCGGGCACCTTTCATTTTAATTTATGCTAATAAATAATTAAAACTTAAAGATAATGAAATTAAGTGCGCTAATTAAAATAAAGAAACAATAATAATTTAATAAAGGAACGAATGTACCAAACACCGACGTAACGTCGACGTGTAATCGAGAGATGTTGAAAATTGAAACTTTGCTCAACGGATGATCCTCAAGCTAGTTGCCAATTCCCAAATGAATAAATTAAATTGAATATTTAGAAGACAATGTATAGAGAATGAGAGATTATTAGAGAAACTGTAATTATAGAAAGATTTGTGAGAAAGAATGAAGAAAAATGAAGTATTTATAGTTGAAAAAATTGGGTTAAAGTGTAAATATAATAACTTAAGGGTTAAAAATAAATATTAGGGAGTAGGGGTATTTGGCCGTTGCACAACGACCAAATTGGTACAAAGCCGTTGTGCAACGGCTAGTTAGGGGTCGGGTGGGGTGGGGAAGGGTCGGGGCTGAAGTGGGGTCGGGGTCAGTTTTTTTCATCGGCCCTGTACCGGTACCGATATCGAGTACCGATATACCAATACCGGTACAATACGGGGGGGGGTAGGGCATGGTCGAGACGGGGTCGGTATACTGGTACACCCCGTAATTTCAGGACATGTTTTAAGAACGTACGTAAGAATCCCAAATGTTAAGATTAGAGACTTGTAAAAATTTATCGGAATTATGAAATTGTCGGAAAACGAAATATTGTGACGAATGGGAGGGCGACACGTGTCACCCCCCTTAAGTGAGCTTGGGCGAATTGGACATGGCCAAAATGGTCATTGACCATAATTTTTAAGATGACAAGTCTTGCAAGTAGTGAGCTTGATATATTTGACTTAGTCAATGAGACCATTTAGTTGATATTTAATAAGAATTGCATCCAAGCCACACATATGTACACATCTTGACCCTCCATTGTGCTATATAGTAGTACTAGTAGTGAGACAAGCTTCCACACTTAGCCAAATTTTCAAGAAAAATTGGATGAACAACAAGGTGCTCTCGGGTTCAAGCTCCACAAGAAAGAATATTTTTTTCGTTGTCCAATAAGCTCCACATTTTAAACCAAGGTTCCTAAGTAAGGGTATCTCAATAGAAAAATCCCGGAAAAATAGCGTTTTCGTATTAGTCGCAAGGTGAAAACCTAGTTGCTTTCCTAGGTTTTGATTGGAAGATAAAAGGAAAGTTGTTTGTGATATTCTAAGGGTCTCAAGTGGCGGATTGAAGTGTCTATAAGAGGCTCTAAGTTTCTAGGGAGCGACTTCGGATTTGAAGATTGGACTAAGACTCGTTGAGGTAATAATCTTGTCTCTTAAAGTGTTACAAGATTATATATTGTTGTTAGCCTTACATATTTGCTAGCATGAAGTATATGTGTTGAAGTTTCATAAGTGTTATGGATTGTTGTAGCCTAAAATCCGAAATGTCATATAAGCCTTTTGAAGTTGGATTACAATTTGGTCGTTATTTAGAATCGTCGCATGTTACTTACTTGAAGATTGTAGTAGTTATAAGCGATTGCGACTTGATATCGTGTTATGCTAACAATTTGGATTGAAAAGGAAATTGGATAAGAATTGGTGTTGTTGTATCTCATGTTGCCGGATTTACACTTGTAGTTGTATTAGTTTGATATCAATTGTGGGGCAGAATTTTACACGTCTAGTAGGCGTGTAATCCCCTATTATTAATTGCATTGTTGGGCCTTAAATGTGGCGTGTTTGGTTATTGAATTCGGCCTTGAAAAATGTGGCAAAGTATATAGAAACAAAGGAAGTGCTGTCCGATTTTTCGTAGAATTTAGTGACTTAGCACTTTGAATATTCTACGTTTGAAGTAAGAAGTTAATGGACGTAGTATGGCCATTATAGGTTGAAGTACTAAGTATAGCGTATTCTACTTGAAGGATGGAATAGCTATCAAGGTTGAAGTACTTTGGAGCATTTTGCTACTTGTCGATAATCGTCGCGAGGTATGTGAACCTCTTCCTTCCTTTGGCATGATTCTATGTATGGAATATACATGTGGTATTATTTCATGTTCCCTTCTACTCTTAGAAGTTAAGAGGTATGTATGTGATTTACTCTATGTAAAGGTTATGTCTAAGTTATCCTAAGTTCTTACCAAGTCTTATGGGGATGTTGGTAAGAGTCGTTATGAGGTATTTGGAGCCAAGTTGGCTTGGCTAATTTACATCACGAGTAAGAATAAGTATCGAACAAGTCATTGCAGCGTTAATAAAAGAAAGTGTAATGACAATTGATTATATTAAAGTGAGTAGAATTCTCCATCTGCATAGAAACTAAGATAAGACAAAATTGTATTACATTTTCTAGATCATGACTACTTTAACAAGATCGTTATAAACGAGTATAACCGATTCACACGCGTAAGTATATGTACTTAATTTAAAGAGTTTACATTATGAAGTTTTAAGATTATGAACCTTAAACTCTTAAAGGGTTGAGAGACTTTATTTTCAAGTAATAGAACTTGAAGTATTTTGAAAGTTAAGAAATTGATTTGAAAGTATATGATACTTGGTTTCAAAAATATAAGTCTCTTGGTTGAAAAAAGAATGAATTTGTCTAAAACCATAAAGGGTTATAACGACTTTATGGGAAATTGGTTATAACGGCTTTATGGAAGGTTAAGAGAATGGTTTCCTCTAATAATGTAAACAAAGGAGTAACTTGAAAAAAAAAGGAAGGGCAATTTGATTTAAAGGTATCACTTGCTTAAAGTTTCAAAATAAGGGTCACTTGATTTAGAAGCCGAGAAATGTATTTCTAAAAAGTGTAGTAACTTATGTGAAATGTAAACAAGCCTTGATACTACGTGTGTTAGTATCTTGGGGTTTTATATGAAAAGGAATCTTTTGAAAAGAATGAAAGTACGTAGTACTTGGGGTTAAATTCCCGGATTTTCTATGTGAAACGAAAAGTGCCTTGAATATATAAAAATGGAAGTCTAAAGATTTAATGAACTTGCCTATGTTTGCTTGTGATTGCTTTGAGTGCAAGTATTATATGTTTACGTTGTCGTGACTCTCAGTTGGAGAAGTATCGTCTTGTAAGCTTACTTGGGCGTCACAGCGGTGATGGGGGATTCCACGGGTATGCTTCCGTTATGATTGATCCTTGGACATGCCTATACGATGTGAGATTCCGGGGCATGTGACCAGGAGGCGGGTTAGATTCCCGGATTTATTTTATCATCCTATGGCCATGCTTATACGATGAGGGATTCTGGGGCATGCGACCATGTTATATTTTACTCCATGGGCTAGCTCCCCATGAATACATGTACCCACGATGAGGGATGCCGGGGGCATGTTATATCATTACTCCATGGGCTAGCTCCCCATGAAGACTTGTACCCACGATAAGGGATTCCGGGGGCACGTTATGTACGATTATTACTCCATGGACTAGCTCCCCATGAAGACATGTACCCACGATGAGGGATGTCGGGGGCATGTTATATATATATATATATATATGTGTGTTGTATATGTGTACGCCGATAGTGAGGTAGGATGCCACGGGCGCGTCACATGATTATACGTTACACCTACGGCTGCCGGCAGTGACGGAGGATTCCACGGGCAGGAGATATATATATGTATTGTATATGTATCTGCGATGAGGTGGGATTCCACGGGCGCGTCACATGGTTACATTTTACACTTATGGTTGTCGGTAGTGATGGGGAATTCCACGGGCACGCTTTGATAATTGTGGGATTGAGACCCTTACTGGACTATGTGATAATCGTTGAGGGCTTGTGTCTATAGCCCTGGTGGGACTATTGTTCATGTGTTGAAATAGTCTGTACAAGGTAAAAACTGACTTTCATTACTTTCACTTCGGTAAGGCACAGTGTACTGTTATTTTGGTTATCATACATGTCTCCTGCTTTATATAGACTGTTATGATTTCATTCTGATATTTTGATTTCACATACTTGGTACATATTTCGTCTTGACCTCGCCGGGCTGCGTTCATGCCGCAGGTTGAGGTACATAGCTTGTTGATCCACGCTCTTGGGTCACTGTTTAGTTCTTGGAAAGCTCAATTTCTCCGGAGGCTTTATCTTTTGGTACGGTTCCCCTGAGGTTGTAGATTCATGTATATTCAGTGGTATGGCGGGGCCCCTGTCATACGCTTGTTATGTTAAAACTCTTAGAGGTCTATAGTCACATATTGTGGGTCGCTTTGTTAAGGAAAGCGAGGCAACCGCTTGATTTGTATATGTATGTCCGGAAGGTAGCTCTGTCGGCTAACTTTGTTTTATTTCTGTTGTTTTATTTTATAAGTTTCATGTATGTTCGTGATTATCTCGATGTATACTGTGGTGCCTGTGTAGGGCACGATCGCGAGCTTGGTCGGGTCGTGACAAAAGTGGTATCAGAGCAGTTAGTCCTCGAAAAGTGTCTACAGACCGTGTCTAGTAGAGTCTTGATTATCGGTGTGTTGTGCACCACATCTATAATCAGGAGGCTGCAGGACATTTAGGTCTTCTCTCTTTGAGATCGTGCAGTAGAGCTGTCATAGTAGGTTGAATGCTCTCTGACCTATTCTTATGTAACAGTTATGCCTCCACGGAAGCGGCAGGCCCGAAGGGCAAGCGGCAGTGAGTCGCTAGTGGTACGTGAGGTTACCAGACTCGGGAGCAGACTATGCACGAGGTAGTAGGCGGATCGGAGAGTTCACCACGCGCGATTAGAGAGGCCGAGCGGCGGTAGCCCTAGAGGTCCTGCGAAGCCTCGATTCCGCGGCGGCGAGTTTAGAGATTATGGAGAGCGGTCGGGCTATTGACTAGCATAGTGGTAGGCGTGGCAAACGAGAGCAGTAGCTAACCCTGAGCCGAAAGTTTGAGGATTCGGGATTTTCAGGTTGTAGTCCACCCGAGTTTTATGGTTCGAGATCCGAGGATGATCCTCAAGAGTTCGCTCGGCACTCTGATGGACTATGCAGTGCTTAGGGCCTCGAGACAGTCGATTGTGTTAGCTTCTTACCGGTTACGCGATATTGCGTTGAACTGATTTGAGTCTTGGGAGCTGTCGATAGGTGTGGGTGCTCGTCCGGCAGTTTGGGATAAGTTCACGGAGGCCTTTCTTGGTCACTTTTTGCCTCCTGAAATGAGGAGAGCCCGTGTTGATAGGTTCTTGTCATTGAGGCAGAATGGGAGGACCATCGTGAATACAACCCGAGTTTGACTCGTTGGCGGTATCGCGCACTATTGTGGCTGATATGGCGGGCGAGTTCACCGCTATGTGATGGGGCTAGACCATTATATGATTCTGCATGCTCGGAGCCGCCCTTGGCCGGTATGGATATTGCGGGATGCGAGCTTATGCGCGAGGATAGAGGGCGAGAGAGAGGATCAACTAGACTCGAGCCAACCCAGAGGGCGAGACAACAGGTTCCAGGCGGTCGCGAGCGACGGCCTCGCAGCGAATAGTCCACATTTCACCGACCAGAGTGCTCCTTTCCGGTCTTCCCACGAGGTTTGGTCGCCGGGGATATTCGGGAGCAGTCGTGGCTCGAGGCTGCAGTTGCGAGATGTCCGAGGGTAGTAGCCATGGGAAGCCACATTTGCCCCGGTGTGGTCGCTGTGGTAGATTCCATTTTGGGGAGTGTCGTACTACTTCGACAGCTTGCTATGCTTGCGGCCAGCAGGGCCATTTGGTGAGATCGTCCGGCAGAGTGGCACCGGTGGGATAGCGATCTTTGGATCGATTGCGGGTTCTTCACCTTCAATAGCTAGGCAGGATGTTCATGAACCGGCAGGCCGTGACAGAGGTCGTGGTGGAAGTTCCCAGTTTTAGCGGTCCTTTGAATCGCCTATATGATTTCAGGTATGTTTTTGACCCCCTTTAGAAACTTGTATGCATGATAAAGTTGTTATATGTTTAAGTGTCACGAACAGATTATATTGAGACTATGTATATGCTAGAAGGGGTTGGAAGTATGAAAAGATAATCCCTTTTTGGGCTTATGATGGACGGATATGCGTGTGCGAGGTATTAGGGCCATAAGTGGCATAATTAGGTTTCATTGAGTGTAGTTGTATGAGATTATGCCGAGAAATGATAAAGTGAACTCCGAAAGAACATTCGAGGACGAATGTTTCTAAGGGGGGAAGAATGTTACACCCCGTAATTTCAGGACATGTTTTAAGAACGTACGTAAGAATCCCAAATGTTAAGATTAGAGGCTTGTAAAAATTTATCGGAATTATGAAATTGTCGGAAAACTAAATATTGTGACGAATGGGAGGGCGACACGTGTCACCCCCCTCTTAAGTGAGCTTGGGCGAATTGGACATGGCCAAAATGGTCATTGACCATAATTTTTAAGATGACAAGTCTTGCAAGTAGTGAGCATGATATATTTGACTTAGTCAATGGGACCACTTAGTTGATATTTAATAAGAATTGCATCCAAGCCACACATATGTACACATCTTGACCCTCCATTGTGCTATATAGTAGTACTAGTAGTGAGACAAGCTTCCACACTTAGCCAAATTTTCAAGAAAAATTGGATGAACAACAAGGTGCTCTCGGGTTCAAGCTCCACAAGAAAGAAAAAAATTTGTTTGTTGTCCAATAAGCTCCACATTTTAAACCAAGGTTCCTAAGTGTATTGTAAGGGTATCTCAATAGAAAAATCCCGGAAAAATAGCGTTTTCGTATTAGTCGCAAGGTGAAAACCTAGTTGCTTTCCTAGGTTTTGATTGAAAGATAAAAGGAAAGTTGTTTGTGATATTCTAAGGGTCTCAAGTGGCGGATTGAAGTGTCTAGAAGAGGCTCTAAGTTGCTAGGGAGCGACTTCGGATTTGAAGATTGGACTAAGACTCGTTGAGGTAATAATCTTGTCTCTTAAAGTGTTACAAGATTATATATTGTTGTTAGCCTTACATATTTGCTAGCATGAAGTATATGTGTTGAAGTTTCATAAGTGTTATGGATTGTTGTAGCCTAAAATCCGAAATGTCATATAAGCCATTTGAAGTTGGATTACAATTTGGTCGTTATTTAGAATCGTCGCATGTTACTTACTTGAAGATTGTAGTAGTTATAAGCGATTGCGACTTGATATCGTGTTATGCTAACAATTTGGATTGAAAAGGAAATTGGATAAGAATTGGTGTTGTTGTATCTCAAGTTGCCGGATTTACACTTGTAGTTGTATTAGTTTGATATCAATTGTGGGGCGGAATTTTACACGTCTAGTAGGCGTGTAATCCCCTATTATTAATTGCATTGTTGGGCCTTAAATGTGGGGTGTTTGGTTATTGAATTCGGCCTTGAAAAAGGTGGCAAAGTATATTGATGCGCGTAATATGCACACACTTTTAAACGCAAGTGCACGTTATCGTATCAAGTAGTATAGTCTTAGATAAGACCGAATATCGTCCTCTAGGATTAGGGTTCAAGTACCAACTATCTATTTTCTAGTATCTATTTGGTGAATTAATGATTGATTGTTTGGTTTATAACTAAGAATTATTAAAGATAAGTAAATATAAAGAATTACTTCAGATGTGATGAGAATAGGGCTTCTATGTATCCTCACTATCCGCTTATGCTACTTACTAATGCATTACTTATGGTGTTCTTCTTTTGGAGAAAGCGGGTTTCTGAAATCATTTTATACTCCGTTAGTTATATAAACACTCAACCCAGATTGTTCCTTACCTACCTTCGGTGATAAGGGTAACTCATAGGAGGATTAAGAACAAAAACCTAGTTGACCGTCACGCACAATGCAAAATTAGGGTTGTTAAGCCTCTCATCAACGCTACAAAACTAATTGAGGTATTTTCATCCCCAATTCAAGTCTGTCTACCCAACTTACAGCATATTCACAATCCCCCCTTTTCAGAATCTGATTAGAAATCATATTGTGATAACTAGTTGTCAATTAGTTACCAAGAATTCAACTCAATTATTGGATAGATCTCTCAATAAGAAAAATAACCATAAGCATGCATTAATTTATAACATAAGTTTCAAGAAATTCAACATAGAAAGCCCTATAAGAGAATTAGTTTCTAGCCATGAATATGACAAGAACTAATTCAAAGTTCATCATGCAAAAACTGAATTAAAGAAAAGAAAAAGGAAAAGAAAGTACTAAGTTAATGGTATCCAATCTCAAAGCCAAAATCTTGAGTTGTGCAAGAAGGGGAACCCCCAAAGCGCCTAGGGTTCTCCTTATATAGGTTTAAAACGCCTCATTCTTTTCCTGCGCAGCTCGCCCAAAATCCGTCAAAAGACATAATTTTTCCGCGTCGGCACCGCGGCCCTGCAGATAGGCGCCGCGGCGCCGGTAGGGCTGTGATCCGTCGGGTGTTTTGGCGCGCGGCCGATATCTGCATGCGAGGCGCCATGTACTGAATCTTCTGTAGCTCCTCGGATGTTTAGGCGCCGCGGCCCTGCATCTGCTGCCTGAGGGCGCCGCGGCGCTGAGTCTTCTGCCTCTCTGAATAGTGGGCGCCGCGGCCCTGCATTTGCCTGCAGGAGGCGCCGCGGCGCTGGTCTGGATTTTAGCCTCGTTCGCCACTTTCTCTGTTTTCAGCTCTGGCATCTCCTCTTTTGCCCTCTTTTTGCTCCTTTTCCGCCATTTGGCCATTTTAACCACTTTGACTCAAAAGAAAGAAAAACTATCCTAATACGACACTTATATGTGCAAAATGGGACAAAAGACTAACTAAAACTGACTCAAAAGGTGTATATAAAATACACCGATCAAATACCCCCAAACTTAACCTTTGCTCGCCCTCGAGCAAAGATAGAAAGAAATAAAATAAAAGACTCAAAGAACGAAAAATAAAAGACTCCCTGTCATTAATCACTTTTGCTGCATAAATGTTAACTAGAAAAACATGAAGGTTAGCAGAATAATATGCAGGAACATATAGCATGAAATTTTCAGCACACTGAACACATGAAGCTAAATATTTCGCAAACTCATATTCATCATGCTTAATGGAAGTCAATATACTAAATCATGCATATAAATTCAAGAATTCCTATGGCATGCTTACTTGTTATTCTCCACTAATTCTGGATATGCATAAAAGAGATCTTCAGGACTTTGAGGGTTGTAATGTAGGCTTAGGTAGGGGTTGGTAAAGATAGGCATTTAGGCTCATTTTTCTGTACCATAAGCTCTTTGGCTTTTCACTTTTCCCTTTTCTTTTGATTCTTTCCTTCACTTCAATTATATCCTTCCTCTTTTGTTTTGGGAGAGTGAAGTGTATTATACTAATAGCACCCCCAAACTTAGGCTTTTGCCTCTTTCTTATTACTTTTCCATTGGGGTGCATCAAACTTGTTCACTCTTTTGTTTCTTCTTTTAACACAATGTACTCCTATTTCATATTTTCACTTATGGCACAATTTTGTGGGAATATAGGGTGTCAAAGAAGAAGTTTCAAATTTAGGCTCAATGGGGCTGACTAGGGATATTTTTAAAGTACAGGATAGAAAAGAATGGTAAGAATTGGCTATCAAAGAAATGTCTGAGTCATCTCCCTAACATACATATCCTAACTATTTCGCCTCAAATAGCAAGCAATCATAACACATAAACATTTATCATTTAGCATGCATAACTCAAGCAAGAAACTCGAATAGGCAGTTACGTGAGCTTTTGGCATATCTAACCTAAGTGTTTAGATAGTTGCTTCAATTCCTTTACATTATTCCACCTTACTTCACTAGGTGTTTCTAGCAACTACAGCATACATGATATTTGACAGGCAATTATGACTCAAGAAAGAAAATTTTTTGGTGACTCAAAATAAACATAAAACAAATAAATAAAAAAAAAAAAAACTTAAATAAAACATAACATGACACACAAATAAAACATCCCCAAACTTAAATCACACATTGTCCCCAATGTGTGCAAGACTCAAAGAAAATAAAAGAAAAAGACACTTACAGACTTTGGCTAAAATGGTGGTGGTGGCGGTGGATAATGCATCGACCATTGGTTGAACAAGGCACTCAGCTCGTCGATTTGTTGCCTTGTTTCTTGCTGTCCTTGTACTACTGTTTGCAAGGTCTGCATCATCTCCCTCTGATGTTGGTACAATTGCCCCATTGTGGGCTCTGAAGGTTCTGCTCCTGTGGTTGGCCGGTGGCTGGGTCCTGCCTCATATTGAGCCCCTATTTCAGGCTCATCTTCATCCATGGCGGCCTCTGCTGCTGCTGCTGCTGGTGGTTGTACTCTCCTTCTGGCTGCTGGGGGGCTGGGGTCTGGAAAGGAGTGCACTATCCCATAGGACACCGGCAGTTGGTTTCTTTCATGAGTATCTGTGGGTAGTTGTGGGACCGCACTCATGTGGCATAGGCTGGTAATAAGCGAGCCGTGTCCCAATCCACCTGTTGTCACCAACCTGCTGGTTTCTTCGATGCTCTGCACTATCTCTTTTCCCACATCAATTGTCAGCCCCCTCATAATTCCATAAATCAACTTAATCGCTGTACGGCACTCTGGTGAAGTCGTAGATGAAATCATGCGAATCGAAATCTGACCAAGCCTTGGTGCGCTTGTTAATGGCACCTACTCGGTGCTCTAGATCCATTTCTTCCAATCTCAGCGGCTCGGTGGTAGCGGTGTTTCTGCGATATCGATTGATGTTGTCGGTGCTCTAGACCATGTTCTAAAATGGCTCCAATCACCATTCCTCCTTCAACATCCACTGTTTTTAGAGTCGCATTTATTGTTTCCGTCGCGGGCATATAATTTCCCTTACAAAGCACCCGCTACTCTCTCCGGAAAGTTTGCATAAAATTCCCGCACCATTGTTGTATTCATCGGTGTTATCTTCTCGGATTGACAAATCTCTTCCACCCCTTAGCTCTATCATAGCTTGGATGGGCTCATAAATGTCTTCCTCCCATATGATCCCTTTGGTAATCCATTCCCTTCGGAATTACAGTGCAGTATCAAGCCTTTTGTATCTTTGGAAGGCCTGGTAACTCACAAATCTATTTTCATCGTATTGTGGGGTTGGGGTGGATGTGGATCCTCTTATCTTTCTGGTGGCCATTTTAAAAAAAAATCTGCAGCTTCTAATTTTTGTGGCACAATGTCTCCTACACACTCAACAACTAGCAGCGACAACACCCCCAAACTTCAACAATGCCCCCAACCTCTTTTTCTACTCTTTTCTCCAACTTCACAACCAACTTTTCAGTACCCAAACTACTCCAACTACAATACTCTTCCCAACTACTACCTCCTATGACTTCAGTGAAAGGACTCAAGAACAAAGATAGGGATAACCTTTTGATGAGAAGATTCAAGCTTGTTCTTGTTTCAATTGGTGGGTTGAGGCTATGGAATGGAGCTTTGTTGTTTGAGATAGTTGGGGGGTTTTTGGGAATTTAAGAGTTTAGGTTGTGGTTGGGTTGGATTTGTGGAGGATTTGTGGGAGAGTTTCTGAAATTTCGTGGGTTTTTGGAGAGGGAAGGTTAGGTTTTTGAAGTTGGAATTGGGGAAAATCTGATTTTTGGGCGTTTTAAGTTTCTGGATTCCCGCCGGCCGCATGTGCCATGGCTAAACATCTGCGCTCGCCCGGGACTTTCTGCCGCGGCCTGCTCTGGCACCGCATGGCGCCTAAATTCTGCGCTGTTGACTCTTTTAGCGCCGTGGCTACACTTTCGAAATCGACTATCTTTCGATTTTCGCCTTGATTCATTCCCCATGTACCTATCACTCACAAAGAAACACAAGAACCCAAGACCGTGAGATTGTTCTAGACAAAATAAAATAAACTAAAAGTAAATTAAAATGACATAATTGAAAAACGTTGGGTTGCCTCCCAATGTTTATCTTTACGTCTTTTAGTCTGACGCAATTAACCTTTACGAGTGCCCATTGGATACTTACGCGACCGCTTGCAATCCACAGTTTATTGCTATAGGTCTCAATTTCCTATAACTATTTGTTCAAACAGGGGCCTTAAACATACAAGTATCCCCAAGCACACAAGATGAGTTTGTCTTTTAGGCTTATTTTGTAGAAACCGTGAAATTCTCTACATCTCTTGACTGGGGTTGCCCTTGATGGTATGCAATTCCTAATTGGGAGTCATTCGTGATAGCTAGTGGTGTGTCTTACGTGATAGGTGCATGAAAAGAATTTCCACGAGAATCGAAGGTGAATAATTGGATTTCTGCAATCTTTTCCTTCTACACCAACTATCTCACCAAATTCCTCAATAGTTGGGTGTGATTCGGCTCCTCAACTTGTTGTTATGTTGAATATGATCGTGAGTTACGCTATTTGCGTTTCCAACTTCTTTATACCCAACCTCATTTCGTCCATGAATCGAGCTTGGGACCTCGTGAGCGAGTAGAGTTTCTCGTAATTCCTCCTCTCTTCCTCTATGGTTGGAGCTCGATCATATTGACAGTAGTAATCCATATCTTCAGGATCCCTGAGATGCATCAAAACCAACAAAGAATCACGACACCCTTGTTTTCACACAATAAATACATAAAACAAACAAAATTAAAAAAAAAAAGCTATACATAAAACCAAATTAGAAATTAAAAATAGATAAATTTGATATTGAACTAATGCCTAATCCCCGGCAACGGCGCCAAAAACTTGATGCGCGTAATATGCACACACTTTTAAACGCAAGTGCACGTTATCGTATCAAGTAGTATAGTCTTAGATAAGACCGAATATCGTCCTCTAGGATTAGGGTTCAAGTACCAACTATCTATTTTCTAGTATCTATTTGGTGAATTAATGATTGATTGTTTGGTTTATAACTAAGAATTATTAAAGATAAGTAAATATAAAGAATTACTTCAGATGTGATGAGAATAGGGCTTCTATGTATCCTCACTATCCGCTTATGCTACTTACTAATGCATTACTTATGGTGTTCTTCTTTTGGAGAAAGCAGGTTCTGAAATCGTTTTATACTCCCGTTAGGGTTATATAAACACTCAACCCCAGTATTGTTCCTTACCTACCTTTCGGTGATAAGGGTAACTCTATAGGAGGATTAAGAACAAAAACATAGTTGACCGTCACACACAATGCACAAAATTAGGGTTGTTAAGCCTCTCATCAACGCTACAAAACTAATTGAGGTATTTTCATCCCCAATTCAAGCATGTCTACCCAACTTACAGCATATTCACAATCCCCCCTTTTCAGAATCTGATTAGAAATCATATTGTGATAACTAGTTGTCAATTAGTTACCAAGAATTCAACTCAATTATTGGATAGATCTCTCAATAAGAAAAATAACCATAAGCATGCATTAATTTATAACATAAGTTTCAAGAAATTCAACATAGAAAGCCCTATAAGAGAATTAGTTCCTAGCCATGAATATGACAAGAACTAATTCAAAGTTCATCATGCAAAAACTGAATTAAAGAAAAGAAAAAGGAAAAGAAAGTACTAAGTTAATGGTATCCAATCTCTAAGCCAAAATCTTGAGTTGTGCAAGAAGGGAACCCCAGCGCCTAGGGTTCTCCTTATATAGGTTTAAAAACGCCTCCTTCTTTTCCTGCGGGCTGGCCCAAAAATCCGTCAAAGACCTAATTTTCTGCGTCGGCGCGCGCCTACGAGATAAGCGCGCGGCCGGAAGTTGTGATCCGTCGGGTGTTTTGGCGCCGCGGCCCTGCTATCTGCTGTCTGAGGGCGTCGCGGCACTGTATCTTCTGTAGCTCCTCGGATGTTTAGGCGCCGCAGCCCTGTATCTGGCATGCGAGGCGCATGGCCGCCAGAGTCTTCGCCTCTCGAATAGTGGACGCCGCCCCGCTTTTAGGCTGCAGGAGGCCGCTGGTCCAGATTTTAGCCTCGTTCGCCACTTTCTCTGTTTTCGGCTCTGGCATCTCCTCTTTTGCCCTCTTTTTGCTCCTTTTCCGCCATTTGACCATTTTAACCACTTTGACTCAAAAGAAAGAAAAACTATCCTAATACGACACTTATATGTGCAAAATGGGACAAAAGACTAACTAAAACTGACTCAAAAGGTGTATATAAAATACACCGATCATATATAGAAACAAAGGAAGTGTTGTCCGATTTTCCGTAGAATTTAGTGACTTAGCACTTTGAATATTCTACGTTTGAAGTAAGAAGTTAATGGACGTATTATGGCCATTATAGGTTGAAGTACTAAGTATAGCGTATTCTACTTGAAGGATGGAATAGCTATCAAGGTTGAAGTACTTTGGAGCATTTTGCTACTTGTCGATAATCGTCGCGAGGTATGTGAACCTCTTCCTTCCTTTGGCATGATTCTATGTATGGAATATACATGTGGTATTATTTCATGTTCCCTTCTACTCTTAGAAGTTAAGAGGTATGTATGTGATTTACTCTATGTAAAGGTTATGTCTAAGTTATCCTAAGTTCTTACCAAGTCTTATGAGGGATGTTGGTAAGAGTCGTTAGGAGGTATTTGGAGCCAAGTTGGCTTGGCTAATTTACAGCACGAGTAAGAATAAGTATCGAACAAGTCATTGCAGTGTTAATAAAGGAAAGTGTAATGACAATTGATTATATTAAAATGAGTAGAATTCTCCATCTGCATAGAAACTAAGATAAGACAAAATTGTATTACATTTTCTAGATCATGACTGCTTTAATAAGATCGTTATAAACGAGTATAACCGATTCACACGCGTAAGTATATGTACTTAATTTAAAGAGTTTACATTATGAAGTTTTAAGATTATGAACCTTAAACTCTTAAAGGGTTGAGAGACTTTATTTTCAAGTAATAGAACTTGATTCTTAAAGGAAGAAATGACATGATTAAGGGAAGTAACTTGTTTTTAAAAGATGTAAGTTACTTGAGATATAAGGTTAAGAAACTTGATTTTTAAAGTTAAGAGACTTGAAGTATTTTAAAAGTTAAGAAATTGATTTGAAAGTATATGATACTTGGTGTTATACCCCGTATTTCCTGAGTATGTACGTGAGGGCGTACGTACAAAAGTTTAAGCCTTAAAGTAGACTAAGGGGCGAAAATTTGTGCACAACTAGCGAAAAGAGTCGTTTTCCGGACTTTGCGAAGGGAAAAATACTGCTATGTCATTTATAATTTTTGCGAATTTTTCCGAGAGATGAAATATTTTGGACCAACGAGAGGGTGACAAGTGTCACCCTCAAGTGGACGATTTGGGGCGTCTTTCTTGCACCATTTTTAGTCAAGGAATTGGTAGGATATTTTGTGTAGTTGATGAGCAAGTGGGACCCACAAACACATGTCCAAATCTTCACCATACACTTGCCCACTACTTGGCTTGATCTTGGCCATTGATTAGCCTATAAATACCCCTCCAATGCAAGACTAAATCTTCATCCAAAATCATTTTCCAAGTCTCAAAAACCCTCCCCTAAAGTGTAGTATTCGTCCAAGTCCTCCTCCCCTCGCTTGTGAGCCTTAGCGAAACCAACCCCACTTTCCTAGTTGTTTTAGTATAATACTCTCCCCTTGGTAGAAAAATAATCTCCAATTATTGTTAATATTCCCAAATACCTGGGCCCAAATACCTTGTAGTATTCCAAGGTTACACCTATACTAAAAGCCCAGAAATACTATTATACTTCCTTTAGCCACTAAACGAAACCCTAAGGAAATCTTCATAGCGAGTTGAAGTATTAAGAAGAAGTTGCGTAGAACTTCTAAGGGTTGTTTGGAGCGGGTTGGAGCGTTCAGAATAGGAGCTAAACGTTGCTCAAGATCGACATATAAACTTGGATAATTTTGGGCTTATCGAGGTAAATACTATTGTCCTTCTATTGTAATTGGAAATTACATACTGTAGTAGTATAGAAATGAATATAAGATTCATATAAGGATGGTATAAAAGAAGAGAATTGAATCAGAAGATTATTAAAGAAGAAAGTCAGACTTACATAGAATTTGTATTCTGATGAACTTGTGAGTTAGAAAACATGGTTAGTTGGAAGGATAAGTATGGGGGCAGGGAAGGTGTGAACCTTAGAATATTTCACGTTGAGACCGTAGATGTAAGGCCGACTCGAATAAAAGATTTCACGGTTAGTATTTGTCAAAATACTTGGTATGCATATTAATGTATTGTGGGATAATTCCATGGGTTGTGTAATATGAAAGTGGTAGCCTTCAGGACTTGAATAGGTAAGATTGTTCCGGATCAGGAGAACAAGTGTTTGGCGCGATAGCGGGTCGGGTTAGTCTGGGTGCGGGTCAACCCGCGGCTTTGTGTGGTGGGGTCGATTCGAGGTGGTCCCGCCAGGTGGTAGGGTCACGAGGGTGCCAGGCCCATGTTTAGATGACCATCGTATGAGTTCGTGGATATGTTCGACCAGAATCGGATCGTGAAGGCCGGGAATGGCCTTAAAGAAGATCGAGGCTAGTAAGATGACCAAGTTTGGAGGTAGTGGCTCCAGAAATTTTGGGAACTGAAGTAATGACTGAAATATGGTCCATATACTAGAAAGAGTTCAAGTGTTCGAGAAGAGTACGACGTGTAAGGAAGGAAGTGAACATGTGCTAAGAAAATAGAAATGATCATTTTGTTGTGAAGTAAAGGTGCGAAGAGGGTATCTTTTAGACCAAGGGTGAAAGCTTTTGTAATGCTAGAGGTGATTCCTCATTGACTTGGGTTAAGTAATTGCGCGTGTGTTATTTTGTGGCCAGGTGGGGCATTGACAACTTGTTAAGAGAAACTTTATCGTTATCCGTCGTGAGGAGGAACATTCGGGACGAATGTTTCTAAGGAGGGGAGAATGTTATACACCGTATTTCCTGAGTATGTACGTGAGGGCGTACGTACAAAAGTTTAAGCCTTAAAGTAGACTAAGGGGCGAAAATTTGTGCACAACTAGCGAAAAGAGTCATTTTCCGACGAAACGTTTTCCGGACTTTGCGAAGGGAAAAATACGGCTATGTCATTTATAATTTTTGCGGATTTTTCCGAGAGATGAAATATTTTGGACCAACGAGAGGTAAGTGGACGATTTGGGGCGTCTTTCTTGCACCATTTTTAGTCAAGGAGTTGGTAGGATATTTTGTGTAGTTGATGAGCAAGTGGGACCCACAAACACATGTCCAAATCTTCACCATACACTTGCCCACCACTTGGCTTGATCTTGGCCATTGATTGGCCTATAAATACCCCTCCAATGCAAGACTAAATCTTCATCCAAAAATCATTTTCCAAGTCTCAAAAACCCCTCCCCCTAAAGTGTAGTATTCGTCCAAGTCCTCCCCTCCTCATGAGCCTTAGCCAAACCAACCCCCCCTGGCCTAGTTGTTTTCGTCTAATACTCCCCCCCCGTGGTAGAAAAATACTCTCCCAGGATTGGTACTATTCCCAAATACCTTGGCCCAAATACCTGGTAGTATTCGACGGTTACACCGATACTAATAGCCGAAATACTATTATACTTCCTTTAGCCACTAAACGAAACCCTAAGGAAATCTTCATAGCGAGTTGAAGTATTAAGAAGAAGTTGCGTAGAACTTCTAAGGGTTGTTTGGAGGCGGGTTGGAGCGTTCGAATATGAGCTAAGCGTTGCTCGGGATCGACATATAAACTTGGATAATTTTGGGCTTATCGAGGTAAATACTATTGTCCTTCTATTGTAATTGGAAATTACATCTGTAGTAGTATAGAAATGAATATAAGATTCATATAAGGATGGTATAAAGAAGAGAATTGAATCGGAAGATTATTAAAGAAGATCGAAGTGTACTTACATAGAATTGTATTCTGATGAACTTGTGTAGTTTGGCGGGTAGGAAGTCTTGCCCAATTTTCCGTAGAATAAAGGAATCAGTATCTAGAAGTATTTTCTGAGAATAGTCTAGGCGTTGATAGACCCTTATGACCGATATAGGTTGGAAATCTTGCGAGTAGCAAATTCTACTCGAAGGGTGGAAAAGGCTAGCAGGACTACAGTACTTTGGAGCGTTTTGCTAATAGTCGATAATCGTCGCGAGGTATGTGATTCTTCTATCCTCTTGAGCATGATATTTTAAAAGAATATATATATAGTACGGTGAGCGTCGTGTGTTAATCGAGCGTAGTTTTACGGCAATGTCTTTTGACTTAAGCCTGAATAATAAGAATCTTGAAGTATTTCAAAAGAATTAAGAATCGTTTTGAAAGAAGAGTAATACTTGGTTTTAAAAGCTCAAGAGTTATACTAGCTTTATGGGAAGTTAGGTATAACGACTTAAGAGTGATAAAAAGAATGGTTTATTGATTGTAGAAGTTAAGAGACTTGATCTTAAAAGATAAGAGACTTGACTTAATTGAATTAATATGAATTTTGTTAAAAAGTGTAAAACCTCATTCGTGAGTAATGAGTACTTAGTTTTTAAAAGGAATATGTTTACTGATTTCAGAAATCAGAATAAGTATCGAACAAACCACTGCAGCGCTAATAAAGGGAAATGTATTGAATAATTAAGTATTATTAAAACCAGTAGAAACCTCCATCTGCATAGAAGCTAAGATGAGACAAAATGATATTACATTTCCTAGATCATGGCTGCTTTAATAAGATTGTTATAAACAAGAATAAACCTACTCACACATAAGGCATATGTTTCTCAATTTGTTTTAAAGGAGAATTATATTATTAAGTGATTAAAACTATGAACTACGAAACCTTTCGAAAATGAGAAACTTGAGCATTTGAAACTAGGCAAACCTGAACGTTTGGAAAATAATGTTGTTACTTGATTTTAAAACATGAACATATTTGGTACTACGGATAATAGTATCGAGTTGTTTTTACGTAAAAAAAGGTCTTTTTGAAAGGATAAATGTATGTAGTACGTTGGGGTTAAAACCCAGATTTGTTGTAATAAAATAAATGTCTGTGAGTATGATTAAACTTGCCTATACTTGTGGTGATAGCCTTTGTTGTGCAAGTGTTGTATTTACGTGCTCTGCGTCTCGTTGGAGTAAATCTGATTGATTGATGGACATACTGACACGATGGGTGGCCCACGGGTATGCTTCCATTAGGAGAGTTATCTTGTTATTGACTTGGACATACTGACACGATGGGTGGCCCACGAGTATGCTTCCATTCTAATTGTTATCTTGTTATTTCCTTTGGACATACTGACACGATGGGTGGCCCACGGGTATGCTTCCATTAGGAGAGTTATCTTGTTATTGGCTTGGACATGCGACCGACGATGGGTGGCCACGAGTATGCTTCCATTCTAATTGTTATCTTGTTATTTCCTTTGGACATACCGACACGATGGGTGGCCGGGTATGCTTCCATTAGGAGAGTTATCTTGTTATTGGCTTGGACATGCGACACGATGGGTGGCCACGAGTATGCTTCCATTCGATTGTTATCTTGTTATTTCCTTTGGACATACCGACACGATGGGTGGCCCACGGGTATGCTTCCATTAGGATGGTTCCATGGCCATGCTTATACCGAGGTAAGATCTGGGGCGTCGGCCGTTGTGCGGGTTATATTTGAGTGATGACTTTGAGGCGTGAGTCCACGACTTGACATATCGCTTTTATATTGTGAATCGTAGTTTTGTTATCATACATGTCTCTTGTTTTGTTTTATTTGTTATGATTTCGTTTAAAGTATTTTCGATTTCACATACTGTACTGTTATCTTGACCTCCTTGAGTGCGTTCATGCCGCGGTAAGTGCGTTGGTTGACGATCCTCGCTTCTAGGATCACAAATCAGCGTTTTAGGAAGCTCCGTTTCTTGAGGCTTATCTTTGGTATGTTACCACCAGTGCATGGGTTCTTGTACATACGAGGGTATGGCGGGCCTGTCGCCATAGTTGTCGTTACATTCTTAAAGGTATGTAATCTTGTTGTGGCGAGTTTGTAAAAAGGATTAAACTGCTCAAACTTTGTATTTATATATATGCGAAAGCGACTTTCTCTCAGATAAAATGTGTTTCATTTTACAGTTGTTTCATGTCTTGTTTTTATGTTCCGCTGATTACTCTGATGTATGACTACTTGGGTGCCCGGGTAAGGCACCACTCACGGGCCCCGAAACGGGTCGTGACAAAAGTGGTATCAGAGCAGTTAATCCTCGGAAAGTGTCTACAGACCGTGTCTAGTAGAGTCTTGATTATCGGTGTGTTGTGCACCACATCTATAATCAGGAGGCTGCAGGACATTTAGGATTGATTTCCATTCTTCTCATTCTAAGATCGTTCCTTAGAGTTGTGTTGTAAGTTGGACCCCTCTGACGTATCTCGTTTTTACCAGTTATGCCTCCGCGCGTGCAACCCGGCCCAGAATGGGCAAGCAGCCGAGGCGCTAGTAGGATCTGAGAGATGCGGGGCGCGAGCCCGATCATTACCTGAGATAGTGCTTCAGACGACAAGTTTTGCGACGCCCTTGGCCCAGTGAGTTTAGAAGCGGCGGCGGTGGGCTGCGAGACCACGATACTGCACGCCCGGTTCCACATCACGGAGCGGAGAGTTGGGGTACAAAAGATGGCGATTCTTGGAGCGGGATCGTGGCGAACATGAGGATAAATTTGGATCGTGATTCCGAATCGATGGTACCTATGGTTCACCCAAGATCGGATAGTTTGAGGCTACGGGACTTTCGAGTTGTAGCCCGAGTTCTATGGGTCGAGGCACGAGGATGATCCGCAGGAGTTCATCCAAGCGATTCTGGATCGTAGAGTGATCAAAGCCGGAGACCGAGTCGGTGGTCTTAGGTTCGCATCGTGCATGATCTGCGGATCGTGGTTTGATTCGTGAGGCTGTCGGGAGAGTATGCACTTCCACCGTATGGGGCGAGTTTTGAGGCATTTCTTGCACATTTCTTGCCTCCACAGATGAGGAGGGCTCGGCGACAAATTTTTGATGTTGAGGCGAGCAGGCGTCTGATTCGAGTACAATGTGGAGTTCAACTCATTGGCTCGGTATGTCCCATTGTAGTAGCGATATGGAGGGCGAGTACACCGCTACGTTACGGGTTAGATGACTACTTGGCGAGGCTTGTTGGTGTAGCTCTTCAGGGCATGGACATTGCCCGCGTGCGAGCTTATGCACTTGGGTGTGAGGCGGAGAGGTCGGCCGAATGACGAATCGTCAAAGAGGCGGAACAATGGTCTTTTGGCGACTTTCGGCGGACCGCCTCGGCGAGACTAGTTATGCGCCTCCGCCCGATCTGAGTGGTCCTCCACAATCTTGAGCATCCAGAGTATTCGGGAGCGGTCGGGGCTCCAAGGTTGATTTTCGGGAGAGCAGGGGTGTTAGCCAGCTGAAGCCACCCCTACCTCGTTGTGGCCGATGTGGTAGACTCCATTTTGGGGAGTGTCGTGCTAGTTCGGGAGTTTGTTTTACATGCGGCCAGCAGGGCCATTTTGCGAGAAACTGTCCGACCGGAGGTAGCAGTGGGCGGCCAGGACTACGAGGATCTATGGTGGTTCATCACGCCTACTGCTATGCGCCTGCAGTGGGGCGTGATTAGAGTAAAGCGGTAGATACAGGTATATCCTTAACCCTCTAGAGTTTTGTATGCTTGATATGATGATCTTATTGTGTGCTATGTACGGATAGCGTTGTGTTATTTGTGAGTTAGAAAACATGGTTAGTTGGAAGGATAAGTATGGGGGCAGGGAAGGTGTGAACCTTAGAATATTTCACGTTGAGACCGTAGATGTAAGACCGACTCGAATAAAAGATTTCACGGTTAGTCTTTGTCAAAATACTTGGTATGCATATTAATGTATTGTGGGATAATTCCATGGGTTGTGTAAGATAAAAGTGGTAGCCTTCAGGACTTGAATAGGTAAGATTGTTCTGGATCAGGAGAACAAGTGTTTGGCGCGATAGCGGGTCGGGTTGAGTACCGATTGCGGGTCAACCCGCGGCCTGTATTGTGGTGGGGTAAGTTCGAGGTGGTCCCGCCAGGTGGTAGGGTCACGAGGGTGCCAGGCCCAAGTTTAGATGACCATCGTATGAGTTCGTGGATATGTTCGACCAGAATCAGATCGTGAAGGCCGGGAATGGCCTTAAAGAAGATCGAGGCTAGTAAGATGACCAAGTTTGGAGGTAGTGGCTCCAGAAATTTTGGGAACTGAAGTAATGACTGAAGTATGGTCCATATACTAGAAAGAGTTCAAGTGTTCGAGAAGAGTACGACGTGTAAGGAAGGAAGTGAACATGTGCTAAGAAAATAGAAATGATCATTTTGTTGTGAAGTAAAGGTGCGAAGAGGGTATCTTTTAGACCAAGGGTGGAAGCTTTTGTAATGCTAGAGGTGATTCCTCGTTGACTTGGGTTAAGTAATTGCGCGTGTGTTATTTTGTGGCCAGGTGGGTCATTGACAACTTGTTAAGAGAAACTTTATCGTTATCCGTCGTGAGGAGGAACATTCGGGACGAATGTTTCTAAGGAGGGGAGAATGTTATACACCGTATTTCCTGAGTATGTACGTGAGGGCGTACGTACAAAAGTTTAAGCCTTAAAGTAGACTAAGGGGCGAAAATTTGTGCACAACTAGCGAAAAGAGTCATTTTCCGATGAAACGTTTTCCGGACTTTGCGAAGGGAAAAATACGGCTATGTCATTTATAATTTTTGCGGATTTTTCCGAGAGATGAAATATTTTGGACCAACGAGAGGGTGACAAGTGTCACCCTCAAGTGGACGATTTGGGGCGTCTTTCTTGCACCATTTTTAGTCAAGGAGTTGGTAGGATATTTTGTGTAGTTGATGAGCAAGTGGGACCCACAAACACATGTCCAAATCTTCACCATACACTTGCCCACCACTTGGCTTGATCTTGGCCATTGATTGGCCTATAAATACCCTCTCCAATGCAAGACTAAATCTTCATCCAAAATCATTTTCCAAGTCTCAAAACCCCTCCCCTAAAGTGTAGTATTCGTCCAAGTCCTCCTCCCTTGTGAGCCTTAGCCGAAACCAACCCCCCCTCTTGCCTAGTTGTTTTCGTATAATACTCCCCCCCCACCCTTGGTAGAAAAATACTCTCCAAGTATTGTTACTATTCCCAAATACATTGGCCCAAATACCTTGTAGTATTCCAAGGTTACACCTATACTAAAAGCCCAGAAATACTATTATACTTCCTTTAGCCACTAAACGAAACCCTAAGGAAATCTTCATAGCGAGTTGAAGTATTAAGAAGAAGTTGTGTAGAACTTCTAAGGGTTGTTTGGAGCGGGTTGGAGCGTTCAGAATAGGAGCTAAACGTTGCTCAGGATCGACATATAAACTTGGATAATTTTGGGCTTATCGAGGTAAATACTATTGTCCTTCTATTGTAATTGGAAATTACATACTGTAGTAGTATAGAAATGAATATAAGATTCATATAAGGATGGTATAAAAGAAGAGAATTGAATCAGAATATTATTAAAGAAGAAGACTGAACTGTACTTACATAGGACTGTATTTACAGTAGACTTGTGTAGTTTGGCGGGTAGGGAAGTGCTGCCCAATTTTCCGTAGAATAAAGGAATCTGTATCTAGAAGTATTTTACAGAATAGTCTAGACGTTGATAGACCCTTATGACCGATATAGGTTGAAGTACTGCGAGTAGCAAATTCTACTCGAAGGGTGGAAAAGGCTAGCAGGACTACAGTACTTTGGAGCGTTTTGCTAATAGTCGATAATCGTCGCGAGGTATGTGATTATTCCTATCCTCTTGAGCATGATATTTTAAAAGAATATATATATAGTACGGTAGACGTACGTGTGTTAACTGAACGTAGTTTTACGGCAATGTCTTTTGACTTAAGCCTGAATAATAAGAATCTTGAAATATTTCAAAAGAATTAAGAATCGTTTTGAAAGAAGAGTAATACTTGGTTTTAAAAGCTCAAGAGTTATACTAGCTTTATGGGAAGTTAGGTATAACGACTTAAGAGTGATAAAAAGAATGGTTTATTGATTGTAGAAGTTAAGAGACTTGATCTTAAAAGATAAGAGACTTGACTTAATTGAATTAATATGAATTTTGTTAAAAAGTGTAAAACCTCATTCGTGAGTAATGAGTACTTGGTTTTTAAAAGGAATATGTTTACTGATTTCGGAAATCAGAATAAGTATCGAACAAACCACTGCAGCGCTAATAAAGGGAAATGTATTGAATAATTAAGTATTATTAAAACCAGTAGAAACCTCCATCTGCATAGAAGCTAAGATGAGACAAAATGATATTACATTTCCTAGATCATGACTGCTTTAATAAGATTGTTATAAACAAGAATAAACCTACTCACACATAAGGCATATGTTTCTCAATTTGTTTTAAAGGAGAATTATATTATTAAGTGATTAAAACTATGAACTACGAAACCTTTCGAAAATGAGAAACTTGAGCATTTGAAATTAGGCAAACCTGAACGTTTGGAAAATAATGTTGTTACTTGATTTTAAAACATGAACATATTTGGTACTACGGATAATAGTATCAAGTTGTTTTTACGTAAAAAGAGGTCTTTTGAAAGGATAAATGTATGTAGTACGTTGGGGTTAAAACCCGGATTTGTTGTAATAAAATAAATGTCTGTGAGTCTGATTAAACTTGCCTATACTTGTGGTGATAGCCTTTGTTGTGCAAGTGTTGTATTTCGTATACCGCGTCTCGTTAGATCATTATCCGATTGATTGATGGACATACCGACACGATGGGTGGCCCACGTATGCTTCCATTAGGAGAGTTATCTTGTTATTGGCTCGACATACCGACACGATGGGTGCCCACGAGTATGCTTCCATTCTAATTGTTATCTTGTTATTTCCTTTGACATACCGACATGGGTGCCCACGGTATGCTTCCATTAGGAGAGTTATCTTGTTATTGACTTGGACATACTGACACGATGGGTGGCCCACGAGTATGCTTCCATTCTAATTGTTATCTTGTTATTTCCTTTGGACATACTGACACGATGGGTGGCCCACGGGTATGCTTCCATTAGGAGAGTTATCTTGTTATTGGCTTGGACATACTGACACGATGGGTGGCCCACGAGTATGCTTCCATTCTGATTGTTATCTTGTTATTTCCTTTGGACATCACGACACGATGGGTGGCCCGGTATGCTTCCATTAGGATGGTTCCATGGCCATGCTTATACCGAGGTAAGATCTTGGGGCATGCGGCCGTTGTGCAGGTTATATTTGAGTGATGACTTGAGGGCGTGAGTCCCTGACTTGACATGACTGCTTTTATATTGTGAACTGTAGTTTTGTTATCATACATGTCTCCTGTTTTGTTTTAGACTGTTATGATTTCGTTTACAGTATTTTCCAGTTTCACATACTTGGTACCTGTTGTACTGACCTCCTTCGGGGGGCTGCGTTCATGCCGCAGGTAGAGGTACATCGGTTGACGATCCTCGCTTCTAGGATCACAAATCAGCGTTTTGGGAAGCTCCGTTTCTCCGGAGGCTTATCTTTGGTATGTTACCCTGAGTCTGTAGGTTCTTGTACATACAGGGGTATGGCGGGGCCCTGTCCCGCCATAGTTGTCGTTACATTCTTAGAGGTCTGTAGTACTGTTGTGGGCAGGGTTTGTAAAAAGGATTAAACTGTTCAAACTTTGTATTTATATATATGCCGAAAGACGACTTTCTCTCAGATAAAATGTGTTTTTTTTTACAGTTGTTTCATGTCTTGTTTTTATGTTCCGCTGATTACTCTGATGTATGACTACTTGGGTGCCCGGGTAAGGCACCAGTCACGGGCCCCGGAACGGGTCGTGACACTTGGTTTCAAAAATATAAGTCTCTTGGTTGAAAAAGGAATGAATTTGTCTAAAACCATAAAGGGTTATAACGGCTTTATGGGAAGTTGGTTATAACGGCTTTATGGAAGGTTAAGAGAATGATTTCCTCTAATAATGTAAACAAAGGAGTAACTTGAAAAAAATGGAAGGGCAATTTGATTTAAAGGTATCACTTGCTTAAAGTTTCAAAATAAGGGTCACTTGATTTAGAAGCCGAGAAATGTATTTCTAAAAAGTGTAGTAACTTATGTGAAATGTAAACAAGCCTTGATACTACGGGTGTTAGTATCTTGGGGTTTTATATGAAAAGGAATCTTTTGAAAAGAATGGAAGTACGTAGTACTTGGGGTTAAATTCCCGGATTTTCTATGTGAAACGAAAAGTGCCTTGAATATATAAAAATGGAAGTCTAAAGATTTAATGAACTTGTCTATGTTTGCTTGTGATAGCTTTGAGTGCAAGTATTATATGTTTACGTTGTCGTGACTCTCAGTTGGAGGGCCGACTGTCTTGTCGTAAGCTTACTTGGACGTACCGACGGTGATGGGGGATTCCACGGGTATGTTTCCGTTATGATTGATCCTTGGACATGCCTATACGATGTGGGATTCCGGGGCATGTGACCAGGAGGCGGGTTAGATTCCCGGATTTATTTTATTTTCCCATGGCCATGCTTATACGATGAGGGATTCCGGGGCATGCGACCATGTTATATTTTACTCCATGGGCTAGCTCCCCATGAAGACATGTACCCACGATGAGGGATGCCGGGGGCATGTTATATCATTACTCCATGGGCTAGCTCACGAAGACCTGTACCGCGATGAGGATTCGGGAGCACGTTATGTACGATTATTACTCCATGGACTAGCTCCCCATGAAGACATGTACCCACGATGAGGGATGCCGGGGGCATGTTATATATATATATGTGTTGTATATGTGTACGCCGACAGTGAGGTAGGATGCCACGGGCGCGTCACATGGTTATACGTTACACCTACGGCTGCCGGCAGTGACGGAGGATTCCACGGGCAGGAGATATATATATGTATTGTATATGTGTACGCTGACAGTGAGGTGGGATGCCACGGGCGCGGCACATGGTTACATTTTACACTTATGGCTGTCGGTAGTGATGGGGAATTCCACAGGCACGCTTTGATAATTGTGGGCTTGAGACCCTTACTGGACTATGTGATAATCGTTGAGGGCTTGTGTCTATAACCCTGGTGGGACTATTGTTCATGTGTTGAAATAGTCTGTACAAGGTAAAAACTGACTTTCATTACTTTCACTTGAAGGCACAATGATCGTTATTTTGGTTATCATACATGTCTCGACTTTATATAGATCGTTATGATTTCATTCTGATATTTTCAGTTCACATACTTGGTACATATTTAATCGACCTCGCCCGGGGCTGCGTTCATGCCGCAGGTTGAGGTACATATCTTGCTGATCCACGCTCTTGGGTCATTGTTCGGTTCTTGGAAAGCTCCATTTCTCCGGAGGCTTTATCTTTTGGTACGGTTCCCCTGAGGTTGTAGATTCATGTATATTCAGGGGTATGGCGGGGCCCTGTCCCGCCACAGTTGTTATGTTAAAACTCTTAGAGGTCTGTAGTCACATATTGTGGGTCAGTTTGTTAAGGAAAGGAGGCAACTGCTTCGGTTGTATATGTATGTCCAGGAAGGTAGCCCTATCGGCTAACCTGTTGTTTTATTTCTGTTGTTTTATTTTATAAGTTTCATGTATGTTCCGCTGATTATCTCTGATGTATACCTGTAAGGGTGCCCATGTAGGGCACCAGTCGCGGGCCCGGGGTCGGGTCGTGACATATACCCCACCTCATTGGACAGCCCTAGCTCATCCACGCATTGCTCGACTCGAGCTTAGGACTTTCGTTCGAGGTATATAGGTTACTGGGATGTCACGACCCGACCTCGGGCCCGTGACTGGTGCCTTACCCCGGGCACCCTAGTGATACAACATCAGAGAAGAACCAGCGGAAGTAACTCATAAACATGAAACAAAATAAAATAGGAAACAGACTAACCAAAATAGTTACCTCTCTGTAAATATAAATGTAACAAAAACTGAACAACTACATCCTTTACAAAACCCAATTTACAATAGGACTACAGACCACTAAGAGTTTGTAACAACTATGACGGGACAGGGCCCCGTCATACCCCTGAATGTACATGGATCTACAATGACAGGGAATCATACCAAAAGATAAGCCTCCGGAGAAACGGGGCTTCCCAAAAGCAGAACGGTGATCCTATGAGCGAGGATCAACAACCGATGTACCTCGATCTGCGGCATGAACGCACTTCAAGGAGGAGTCAAGAATACGTACCAAGTATGTGAAACTGAAAATACTGTAATGAAATCATAACATTTCCAAATCAAATCCACAGATATGTATGAAAAACCAATTAACCGCACACAGTGCCACAACATAGACAAGAGTAAACAAGTGTAACGCAACCGGTCTTTTCTAGGCCGCTAATGATCGAAGCAGGACCACTCACCCATAGTATCATTATGCGAGCCTAATTCTGGACTTCCGTAGCCCGCATAGGTCCCGTGGACCCGCATGAGGTACTCCTCGCATCGGGGGTAGCTAACCCGCGGCATTTTCTGGACTACCGTAGTCCGCATGGCCACTAGGACCGCATGAGGTATTCCTCGCATCGGCGTAACACACCCGGAGTGATTCCTGGACTACCGTAGTCCGCATAGGTCATGTGGACCCGCATGAGGTACTCCTCACATAGGGGGTAGCTAACCCGCGGCAACATAACAAGTCAGGGGGGGTAGGTGATATACACAAGCACAACCAGCTTATCGTAAACGACATAAGCACAACGAGAGAACCCCCTTATCACAACAAATCTCAAGGCACTAACACCCATAGTAACAAAACATGTTTACTTCTCAAACCAACTTACCACACATTCAGAAATCATTACAAGGCTTCAACAAACAAGTAAGTAAACCATTCTTTTTATCTTCCTTAAGTCGCTATAACTAACTTCCCATAAAGTTAGTATAACACTTAAACTTTATAATAAATCAAACATTCACATTTGTTTGGAAAACCAAAAGAACTTACTCTTTTAAAACCAAGTATTAATTTCCTTCTGAATAATGATTCATAACTCTTTTTGAAATATTTCAAGATTCTTAACATTTAGAACTCGAGTCAAAAGGCATCAAAGTGAAACCAAATTCAGTTAATACACGTACGTCTACCGTACTATATATTTTTACAAATATCATGCTCAAGAGGATAGGAAGAATCACATACCTCCTTGGCTAAATCCACTTGTCAAGTCGAATATGCCGCGCGTAGAGTATCAACCTATAATAATCAAATACGTCTATTAACGTCTAGACTTCTTCGTCGAATATTCTAAGTATAAAGTTCCTTATTCTACAGAAAATTGGACAGCACTTCCTTTGTTTCTACATACTTTTCCACCTTTTCAAGGCTCGAATTCAACTACTAAACGCCACATTTAAGGCCCAACAATTCAGCAATACAAGGGGATTACCCGCCTAACTTGGACGTGTAAAATTCTGCCCCACAATACAAATTAAACAATCCAATAAGTTTAAGGTGTTATCTTGGCTATAACATGTTCACATATCATCCTCATCCAATCCTTTCAAATCCAAATCGTTATTCCTACATGCAATATACCTAAAAGCAATATTGACAACTACAAGTCCTTTCTTCCTCACATGCAACACAATTTACTTAAAAAAAAAGGAGAATGGATTGTTACCTTAGAGTTTACCCAAATTAATCCAATAAATTTCACTAGCCTTCTTTTCACAATCACCTCCACAAACCTCCTACAAGCTTGTCAACATGTTTCCTTCTTGTTACCTTTCCTAAATTTCTCTAGGCCTTGGTTTCTTCTTGAATTTTTAGAGAGAAGGGAGAGGAATTTTTAGAGAGAAGGAAGAGAGATTTTTAGAGAGGGGTTTGTGAAGAATGACCAAGTCTTCAAGACTTGGTCAATATATAGTGCTTCCACACAATAAGATGGGAGGGACACTTGTCACCTCCTGGGCTTTTTAAAAAACTTACGATTTTTCCCAGATTTGCAAAAAATCCGCCTAAGACTGCTGGCCTGATCAGCGCTACGCTGAAACCTCCGAGAACTTCCGGTCGCGGCCACGATTCAGCCGTGGCCTGCACTTCAACTCAATTTTCAGTATATCCGGCGCCGCGGCCCTGCATCCGGCGCTGCGCCGCTGTGGCCCCTAACCGAGAATACTTTTCTGCTTTCCCGCGCACTGAACTTGTAACTTCCATAACTTTCTACTCCGATATCCTATCGACGAATGGTTGGTTGCGTTGGAAACTAGACTCAACGAACTACCTACTAGGCCTTTGAAACGCATAGGAACTCCTAATGCAACTGGACATAAACCGCCTCAAAGATGACTAAAACCCGCCCGAAACATTCCGTCAACCTATCTTTCTAAAATTTAAATCTTAATTCCTTTCGTACGTTCTCATAAGCATGAACTGAATTACGGGGTGTAACATGGGAAATTCGCACAAATGCCCCTATCTTGGAGTGGTCTTTAATTTTTTGCCCCTAAAGATCGACATGATACATGACATGGTTTAGAAATGAAGATAGAAGGAAGTAGCAATTTGCACAGTGGTGAGTTCGGATATTGCAGCAAAACCAACCGATGGTCGAACCAGATGACAGTGATTAGTGATCGGGCATGGAAACATCGGGTGTAAGACCTAAGGATCTTGATGCCTACCCATTTCGGATTTGGCGTTAGCCATTACCATTTGCTCATTAAGTGACTGTTTTTATCATTACATAACATTTAATAAAGGAGTAATTATTGGGCATAAATGTCTTGTTAGCTATATAAAGAGCACAACTTTCATTTTGGAAGGGCATATGATTCTCATTACATTCACTTGCACGATTTCATTGTAAACTTAACTATAATACTACTACTTCAAAACTGACGGGCTAATTTGTGCAAGACACATATTGTAGATCCTGCACATCTCGAGGATCACACGGTCGATCGGTGGGTCGAGTTTGAAAGTGAAAGGGTAGGTATACATGTTAGATTACTCGGACCTAAAGGTGGCGACGTCGTCATCCGGACCAGGGATAATAATTCCGGAAAGATTTGTCCAACCACACTCATCTTAGACTCTTTTGCGGTCGGAGGTCTTGATGGAGGACGACCTGTTTATAGCCTCTTGCCCCCCGTCAGACTTATTGGAAACTGTTGAATGGTGAACTCAGTGTCAAAGTGGAAGGGTTAAGGCAACATATCATAGTCTTGGGGTTCGGTCGTGACCTGAGCATTTGAGAACCTCCTGGCGATGGTGGCAAC
Organism: Przewalskia tangutica; assembly: GCA_029844215.1. Taxonomy (NCBI): domain Eukaryota; kingdom Viridiplantae; phylum Streptophyta; class Magnoliopsida; order Solanales; family Solanaceae; genus Przewalskia; species Przewalskia tangutica. The sequence goes on from CM056720.1 coordinate 120,835,144, forward strand.
GTCGGTAATCGGAGGAGGAGAGGCAGTCGGAGAGGAGTTTCTTGAGGAGGATCGGGTAGTCTGTGTCATTATTATGAATATATGAAGATATGGAGATCTGAAGGTATGAGGATTATGAAGATGTGAAGGTATGAATGTATGAAGATGTGAAGATTTGAAGGCTTGGGAGTTTGAAAATATGAAGATTGGAATGTTTGAAGATAAGGAGATATGAAGATTTGAGTTTTCGAAGGATCAAAGAAAATTTACTAAAAGGTAAAAATGAAGAAGTAAAAAGAAGGGATTTTATAGGGGCGAATTCATCATTACAAAATATTTCGATTAGAGAACTGAAACGGCGGTTCAATCAGAAGTCGACACATGTCTGTTATTTCAGAGTGAAGTGACGTGAGTCAAATCGTGGGGAAGGTCAAACATTTTATTTTTCGCCTATTTTAGAGGAATTAGAAAAATAATTACAGGAGAAGACACTGAGGTATTCATTTCCACCTCCCCTCACTCTGGTGAACTTTGATCTGAGAAGTGTGGGGACAATCTATATACGGTAAATACTGGCATTACACGTGGCATGATTTGGAAATGGAGATCGAAGGAATAGCAATTTGCACCGGTGGTGAGTTTGGGTGTTGTAGCAAGACTGGGAGATGGCCGAACCAGATGACACCGAGTAGTGATCAGATATGGCTACATCATGTGTAAGATCGAAGGAGCTCGGTCCCTACTCGTTCCGGATTTTGCGTTAGTCATTACCATTTGCTCATTAAGTGACCATTTTTATCATTTAATAGCATTTAAAGAGAGAGTGATTCTTGGACATAAATGTCTTGTATTATTAGCTATATAAAGAGCCCAACCTTCATTTTGAAAGGACATCTGATTCTCATTACATTCACTTGCACGATTTCATTGTAATCTAAAGATACTCAAGTTCTCAATATTGGCTTGAGTTCAAAGCAATTCATCTAAGTAGTGGACCAATCTCAGGGACAAGTTTCAATCAAGATTCTATTGATTCAGACTATTTCTATTGCTTATTATTTGTATTTGCGTATTTATCTCTAATTATTTATTACGTTTGCTTATGAATTAATCCACATATCCTTAAAATCAGTTACAAATTCAGATTTACCTTTTATTGGGGTAAACAGTTAGTACCATTTAAAAATTCATGATCATTTTAAATGTCAAAAGTAAAAATTTTAACGGTGCGATTTTCCAAATATTTGGCTTTGTTTCGAACACTTAACATGAATAGTCCATTAAAAGAAAGAGTAGAATTGTCTAAAAATAGCCCGCATGGACGTAGCTCAGTTAGTTCCAGGGTGGTAGATTGCCCCAAGCAGGCAGGTTCGAGCCCTGGTAGCCGCAGTGTGAGAGTTTCATTCCTCCTTTGTAGAGGATGACTCCTTGTGGGCACCAGACACTGTGCCTCCCACCTAGTGGCCGCTGGGTTTACCTCATCCATCAATCTCTGTCGGGCCGGAGAGTGGGAACCCTGTGAGCGAGAAATTTCACCTTTTTTGCCCCCATGAAATGGCTAAAAATAATGGCGCTCCACCATTTTCCATAGATTTGACCAGAAAATTTACAGTCAAATTAAATAGTTATTGCATTTAAAAGGAATAAAAAATTTAAACAGTTGAAAATCCACTATTTTAGCTAAACAAATTTCTTCGGTAAAAACTAAAAACGAATTATTTCCCACTAAATTTGTATTATGAATTTCGTCCGAAAGAGAAGAAATATACAGTTGAAACAAATAGTCATTATATCTAAAAAGGAATTAGTAAAATGTAATTACATTATTTTGGGGGGAAAATTAATTCGCAAAAACAATAAAAAGTTGGGGATAAACCGTTTAAATAAATAGCCACTGCAAAAAGAAATGAGGGTAATTATGCATCACATATTATGAAGAGAGAAAAAGAAATTTTAAGTTTGGACCAAATAAATTATTGTATTATGATTATGTGGCAAAAATGAATTCTTCTTTACAAAAATAGTCTTAATCTACACAATCTATCAAATTGGAGTAAGAAGTTAGTTGTGATTTTATCTAAAAAAATATCATTAATCAGGACAAGGTAGGGATTAGGGTGAATTCAATAATTTTTGGTTGAATTATGTATTGAAATTACAAAATTCATAAAATAATACTCCATCCGAAATGATTTATAAACAAAAATGAGTTAAATTACACATATTATTAAGAAAAATAGTTAATCATATAATTTTATGCAGAACTTTATCTATATTACCCAAATTGCCCTTGATTTAATTTTATTAAAAAAAATGAACATTTATTGTATCAATTTTTAATAAAGTTTGACATTAATTAAAAACAGAATGTAATTACTCTATGTAAGCGTTAGAATTGCCCACCTAATTTTGTGTCTAAGAGTAAATCCTTTAAAGTTTTCATATCGTCCACTCATAAACCTTAAAATTATATGGCGCCAGATTGTTCAAAAAGTTTAAAATCTGAATTTTGTGAAAAAAATTGCTTAAAATTATATGGCGCCACTGTTTAAATTTTAGAGTTTAAAAATTGAACCAAATGAAAAAAACCCGCTTAAATTATTTTCAATCACATTTCTTATAAATAATAGTTTGAACTTGAATCTTGTAAGACAATTTTAAGAGCTCAAACATTTGTGAGCTTGTAAACTTCTTAAAGATGCCTCTGAATATTGATTTAAATGTCCCTCCCAAATGAAAAAAATCCGCTTAAATTATTTTCAATTACACAAGTGTTGCCTTTTTTTTTTAATAAACAAATAAGAAGAAGAAATACAATGCTATTATTATAAAGGAAAACAAAATTGAATGAACCTTTTCATATATCTATCATAAAAGTAAAACAAAAGTTGTTGAGAACCACTTGAAGTGCATTAATTAAGATTAATATTCATTGGACTTAAAAATAAACGTTGAATTAAGTTGTATTCAATTCTGATCATTGAAATTATTTCAAGAGAGGAATAAATAAGTTGTTGAAAATAAAAAAAAAACTATTTTAGTCATAACAAATGACTTTGCTTATATTTCATTCCAAAAAGAATTAACCTATTTTTGCTTATAAATCATTCCGGAGGGAGTATAACTTTGTTGGGCCCGGGCTATCCCCACTAGTTAATTTATATAAATAAATAATTTTAAATACTTTTTTAAGACAAGGTCACAGGTCCCAGTAACTATTTTCTTAGTTTATTAAAGTAATCCAACATAAAATAATTCCTAATTCTAGAAAGCAAAGAAAAGGAAAATAAAAACCAAAATATCTGCTCTACCACCACTGTCTTTCCATCCATGAGCTTCCAAATTTTCTCCATAGTGGTAAGAATTTCCCAAGGCACTTCCCAGACTCTCTGAACAACATTCTTTAATTATAGGGAGCCTGTTTGTATTACAAATTTATCCCTCTAGCTGTCATTCATGTATTACATAGCTTTAAGAATTGCCATGGCCTCTGCTTGAGTATTAGTATTCTAAAAATCCACCATTTCCTGGGCTTGTGCCTGCAACACATCCCCATTTTCATTTCTCATACAGAATCCCCAAGAGCTTCTCCCAGGTTTCCCCCTTGAGACACCATCAATATCCACCTTAAACCAACCTCTATCAGGTAATTTCCATAATACAGTAGTGACTTTAATAGGTTGAGAGTACCTATTTATAACTTTCACTACAACACTTCATTTGTAAGGGGCATTCCTGAAATTTCTTCTTCTTACTTTCATGAACATTATCAGAGTATGCCTCAGCTGATGGATCAACTAAGTATTTGAAATCTTCCCTTTATGTCTTAATGTATTTCTTCTCTTCCAAAGTTCCTACAGAATAACTGCATGAACAACTTGAAAGATGTACTTAACTTCAGCCTTGATTGGTAGGTCTCTTTATTCATTAATGACCTGAGTAATATGCAAAATCTGAATATCAATCCCAACTGGACCACGAAAATGCTTCCAAATCATTTGAGCATCAGGGGCATGTAGGAAAACATAGGCTGCATCTTCATATCCTGAGTTTTGGCAACAGAAACTCATAGAATTAGAGATAGAATTAGATGATTTTCCTCCCCTTTTCCATTTACAAAAGGTATCAATATAAACAAATATGGAGAGAAAATTAGTAGCCTTAATCTTCTCCTTATCAATCAAATCTATCTTAATATAAATTATACTACTTACCTTACATGAATGATTCTATACTAATTATCATTTAATTACAATAATAATTCATAAATGAATTATTCTCAATTATTAGTTAACACCCACTCACAGTCGAAACGGGAGAACGACAGATGACCCGAAAATCTTCAAATAAAATCAGTGGAAAGCCCTTTAGTGAAGATATCAACTATCTGATGACGTGTCGGAACATGTAACACCCGCACTTGTCCGCAAGCCACATTCTCACGAACAAAATGAATATCTAACTCAATATGCTTTGTGCGCCCATGATTGACTGGATTGCCTGAGAGATAAATTGCACTGATGTTGTCACAGTAGACTAGTGTAGCCGTTGGCATTGAACAATGAAGCTCAAGTAACAGGTTCTGAATCCAACATGATTCGGATACTACATTGGCTACAACACGATATTCTGCCTCAGCTCTAGAACGAGATAATGTGGGTTGCCGTTTGGACGACCAGGAGATTAGATTGTCACCAAGAAATACACAATATCCTGACGTGGAGTGTCGGGTATCCATATAACCCGCCCAATCTACATCTGTATAGGAGACCAATTTGAATCCCGGAGATGAATATAAGTGTAATTCATACTCTAGCGTGTCCTTGATATATCGCACAATCCGTTTGAGGGCATGTTTATATTCCTCTATAGGGTTGTGCATAAAGAGACATACCTGCCGCACTGCATATGAGATATTCGGCCTAGTGAATGTCAGATATTGAAGTGCCTCGCCAAGCTCCTGTAAATGGTGGGATCTACAAATGGTTTACTAGATACACCACTCAGCTTGGATTTAGTGTCTACCGGAGTGGCCGACGGTTTGCAGGAATACATACCAGCTCGTTCTACAATTTCTGCAGCATATTTATTTTGTGATAAAAACAAACCACCTGAATGATGTGTCATAACAATCCCGAGAAAATAATGAAGATGACCGAGATCCTTCATAGCAAACTCCGAACCGAGCTGCGACATGATAGACTGACGAAGAGAATCTGATGAGGTGGTTAGTATGATATCATCCACATATAAAAGATGATAGACGGTAAATGAATAAAGAATGATCCGATCGACTATTGCAAAAACCCATTTTTTATACAAACTCTTCAAACCGTTTGTACCAGGCCCGAGGCGCATGTTTCAAGCCGTATAAAGATTTTTTGAGTAAGCACACATGATCCGGAAACTTGGGGTCACTGTAGCCTAAAGAATGATTTATATATACTATTTCATAGAGATGCCCATGGAGAAATGCATTCTTGACATCCAACTGACGAAGTGACCATTCTTTGAAAAGAGCCAGACTGAGTACCATCCTGATGATAGTTGGTTTCACCACTGGGCTAAATGTATCCCCACAGTACACACCCACATGTTGTGTTTTTGCCATCACCTACAAGACGGGCTTTAGTCGCTCAAATGTGCCATCAGATTTTTCTTTGTGACTGAAAATCCATATAGACCGAATAATATTAGCATTAGATGGACGATGTACTAAATCCCACGTCTTTTTTTAATTAGAGCATTGCATTCGTCATCCATGACCATTTTCCAATTTAGGTCACGTAGGGCAGACACAGGGTTATGTGGCAATGGTGATTTCGTGACATGAGTGTGCAATCTATATTTTGTGTTGGGCTTGAGTATAACATGCTGGCTTCGGGTGACAAGGCGATGGATATTGGTTTGCGAATCCACATATAAAAGTGCCCGAAACTCTCTGAAGTTTAGGCGCTGCGGCGCCAGCCTACAGGGCCACGATGCCAACTCTATGAAGTTTCGGTGCCACGGCGCCAGCCTGCAGGGCCACGACGCCAAATCTCTGAAGTTTCGGCACCGTGGCGCCAGCCTGCAGGGCCACGACGCCAACTCTCTGAAGTTTTGGCGCCGTGGCGCCAGCAGGGCCACGACGCTGCAGACGTTTTAGACCGTTGGAAGATGAACGAAAAATATTTTTTGGGCTGACTTTGGAGCATTAATTCTCTATTATTTGGCTCATGAATTCAATCATTATTTGGCTGAATTATTACTCCACATTCATGGCTATTATATGGTCTTTATTGGACATTACTTGGCTATGTGGAAGATCATCTTCTCTACACTTTAAAATGGAGTCTTGGGCTCATTTGCAAAACACACCTTACACTTAACAATTATCTGAAATTGTCTTCCTCTCTTGCAATCACAAAACACTCAAAATATCTTTCTTTTTAAGCGAACACTTGAGTTCCCTTTTGCTCATTTCTTTGATTGTTGTTTTATTTTGAGAGATAAGTTGTCATTACACCGTTGAAAGGATATACGAGACAATATTATCTTAATGATAGATTGAAAATTCAGTCGACTCATCAAGCCCTCTTAACTGTTTATTTCCAGATTCTTACCTACTTGTTGTTGTTACATTTTCATTTCCTTGTTTATATATATATATATATATATATATATATATAGTCTCTAGCTTTCTCTTTTTTTATTTCCTTATGCGCAGTTTTGATGGCCATTAGCATAATATTTTTCTAATTAAATGTTTTTATAAAAAAATCCTTTTGGAAAATGCTGACGTTTTTTCTCCTTTCCTCTTTTTCTTCACAATTTCATAATCATTCACAGCTCTCATCCTTAGAGCCCTATAAGAAGAAGCATCAAAATGTGATAATTAAACTTTAACAAATTATATAAGTAAAGTTTTCCTAGATGGTGCCAATTATATTCGATTCTGCAGGCTCCGAGGCAATTTCATGACTGTGATGTCTTCTTGGCTAAAATCGACGAATTGGAGAGGTAATACATATATATGCTTAGCTATTTGGTTCACGTTGTCTAATTAAGGTTAAATGGAGTTTCTCTCACTGAAAAATAACTCTAAACTTTTGAGCCTTTGAGTAAAAAAGAAAAGTTGAAGAGCAACTTGTGGTAGTTCTTAATAATTATGTGAGAAAATATGATTACGTTTCTCTACATTCTTTTCCTATTTTTTGTGCTTCAAATCGTCGAGTTTAGACAAGATGTTGACCAGTAAGACATCACAAGTCATCCAATAGACCTGCATAATTGGGCCATCACGTAGGTAAATGCACTTACTTGTATAATTTTTTTAAAGCTTAAACTTAATTATCATCTCGCGGTGTTGTTATATTATAGAAAAACTGAAGCAATGAAAATGTCTTCACATATGAGATGATGGGAACATCCTTTTATAAAGGGTCGACATTACTTTTTGGATGAGGAAGCAGTCAAAAGTTATAAAAGGCTAAGCATGGAGAAGCAATTACAATTTACCTTATGCTAGCACAATGAAACAGTTTCTGATATTACCACATCTAATTTCTCTATTTAATTTGGTAGCAAAACTGATCTGATTGCTTATTTAACTATCAATTTAATAATTTATTTTAATCTTTCGTCTTATACATGATATTGTCATTTTTCTTGATGCAGTAGTTTAGATCTTCATTTTTTTTTGCTATGCCTTAACTGGTGCTATATCTATGATCATCTTGATCATAAGATGTTCAAAAATATGAAAAAAATATTTCAATACGAACTAGATTATGAAAATTTCGAATTGAAGAAGGAAAATTGGGAATGAATATAGTGAGATAATTTTGCAGAAGAGGGAATAAAATAAAATAATAATAATAATAATTGTTAGGATAATTATGGGGCCATCCCATAGTTATCCCAAATCACCATCAATCATGTAAATTATAATCACATAATTTAGAATGATTATAAATTAGTATCATGTATTTTAGGATAATTAGATAGATCTTCCTTAATACTAGTATGATACACTTGTATATATCTTTCAAGATTGGAATGAAATCACTCTAGTCGAATTGATTTCCTTCATGGTATCAAAAGTTGTTAGAACTCTGGAGCGAGTTCAATTGTCCATCAATTGTGATGGAATTGCTTTGTCGAGAAGAAGAGAAGAAGAACGAATGGAGGAAGTGAAGAAGATGAGTTTTGTGCATGCTTTAAAAATTATCTCAATCTGTTTTCCTTACAAGTATTTATAAGAGAATACTTTGCACCCACTACCACTACTTGAGCTAACAACCCTTATTACAGAAATGAACACTTACCAAAGACCAAAATACTAACTGAATACTGACTGAATATAACACGTATATCAATGTATACCGAGACACTAACTGAATATAACACTTGTATATCAAGATCCTCAACACACCCCATCAAGCTAGGAACTAAAAACAAGTTGTTTTAAGTCCTAGCTTGGATAATAGATAATCATGTCGACCTTGTGTGAGCCCCTTTGTAGGAGAATCTGTATCACCATCCGTAATATTTAGCAGCACCAACATTAGAAAACAAATTCCGCAAAGAACAGAAATACTAAAAGAATAAATATGCTTCAACACTAAAACAACGACAGCTCCGAGAGCAAATCAGACGCCTTGTATAGTGTGTTTCTCATAATCTCAATGTTCATGTCATCCAAGTCCTCTGAAGTGATGTACTCAGAGAAGTATGGAGCCAAATGTGTGTCAACAAGCACCAGTACAATTCCCTCATATTCTGGGCAACTGCCAGAGAAGCAATGTTGTCGAACATCATTAATAAAAGCCCAAAAAATAAGAATGTAGCAGCAGGTTTAGCAACAACAGCTCCTATTTGAATAAATCCCAGCAACATTTTTAATAAAAGCAGCTGCACCATCCCATATATTCTGCCTGTACCAGCTAACATTTTTCAGCAACTAAATCCCACTGATCCTAAGCAACAATAACAGTAGGTAAAACAAACAGAGATATAAACTAGCAAAACAACAACTTATTTCAGTGGTTGTCCTGCTGAACTAGCAATTTTGAGCCAGCAACACTTTGTGCCCTCTCGATAACTACTCCAATTCGGATATCCAAAGATACAAGCGATCGACAAGCCAACAAATTCAGCAATAATAGCAGCCATCAGTCGCAACATCGATGACATCAGACGCAGCCTTTACAAGTTGAATCTCTCAGTTTCTGTCCTCAACATAGAATCGACAGAATAACCACTGGAGTCACCTTGTGTAATAATGGAGAACCTCTCGTTCTCTAGTCTCACTCGGACTAGAGAATCCCTCGTTTCTCTCTATGAATTTGTTCTGAACCAGCACTAGCAGATTACAACTTTGATTCTGAACCAGCACCAGCAGAATTTGATAAGCGGCAAGAACCTCTTCGTTCTCTTGTCTCTCTTGGACTAGAGAATCTCCCGATTCTCATCACGCAAGCAATTTTAATAAGCGGCAAGAACCTCCTCGTTCTCTAGTCTCTCTTGGACTAGAGAATATCTTGATTCTCATCACACAAGCTATTCTATTGAATATGCAACAGAACCACAGTTTCTTTGAACCGAAATCCTATTGATTCACAGTTTCTTGTGGTGCATAATTTTGCACCTCCAGTAACTTCAAAGCTGATAAAACACCAGCAGTCTGTAAGCTTGTCCATTTTTTTCTTTTCTGCATTTATATAGTGAAAACACATTCCTAACAGTAAACTAGAAGCAGCAAGCCAACACACCAACACAACAACAATAAACTGTTTCGATTCCTTACGACTGTTGTATACCAATACATCCTCAACAGTCAACTACATCAGAGAACACAGTGTCCAGCAACACAAACACCAACACAAAAAAACACAAAAACGACTTTAACGATAACTCGCCAACACTTGACAGAGAACAACAACACAACAACAAACAACTACAATAGCTATCAACAACCACAACAATAATATTTTTCTCCAATCCGCCAATTCACCAACACAAATACAAAATGAAGTTGAATTTCCATCAACTCGGCTATCCTCGGCGATCTGCGACGTCGTAACGATATCCAAAGGCGGAGTGTATCCGCAGAAAATAAAAGCATCTCCATATGATTCGGTCGATAAAAGCGATAATAGAAATTACCTCAATACTCTATCGATTTCAATTTCTGCGATTCTCTGTTTTCCGAAGGACGCGATTTCGTTCTTCATTTTTAGTTGTTGCGATTTCTCAGTTTTTCCTGATTTTCCAGAAGAAATTGCTATCGATTTCTGATCGATGCAATTACAATTACAAATTTCTGCTTCTTCGATTTTGATTTTTCTGATTTTCAGTCGAAAATCGCAATTTCGCGATTTCGATTTTCATCCATCGATCTCCTTATTCGATCTCTTCTCTTCGATAATCCGTTCCTTAATCGCAACTATTGAATCGATTGAGAACAATTTCATCATATCGATTGAGCAGTTTCAGTTTCTTCAACGTTTTTGATTTTCTGATTTTCAGAAATTTCTATCGGTTTCTTCAATCGATTGCGTGATACGAAGGTCCTACGAATCGGTAGACTTTGATACCATGTTATAACTCTGGAGAGAGTTCAATTGTACATCAATTGTGATGGAATTGCTTTGTCGAGAAGAAGAGAAGAAGAACAAATGGAGTAAGTGAAGAAGATGAGTTTTGTACAAGCTTTAAAAATTATCTCAATCTGTTTGCCTTACAAGTATTTATAAGAGAATACTTTGCACCCACTACCACTACTTGAGCTAACAACCCTTATTACAGAAATGACCACTTACCAAAGACAAAAATACTAACTGAATATAACACGTATATCAATGTATACCGAGACACTAACTGAATATAACTAACTGAATATAACATTTGTATATCAATGTATATCAAGATCCTCAACAAGCGCCACACACTTTTTACCCTAAACATTTCCCACACACCCATCCACCCCCGTCGGCCTCCCTCATAGCCGAAAACCTTCTCCTTTTTAGCCCAACCAAAACAAGCCTTAGGGTTTTCTTCAAACCCTAAACCAAAAATCAAAACCCTAAACCTAAAACACTACCCATCCGTTGGCTACCCTAAAACCTTCCCTCTTTTAGGTTTTGTTTTCTTCTTTTTCCAACCCTAGCCGACACCATTAGGGTTAATACACAAACTTCCACCAATCATAAAATATTTTTCTCCTTCTCTTCCTCTTGTTTTGTTTTTCGTGGGAAATTATGACCGACAAACATAAATTTCATCCAGCTCTTGTCATGAACAACATCAAGAACTTTATTTCAATCACCCTTTAGATGGAAAAAGGGCAATACTCTTCTTGTTAGAGTTATTCAAAATACATTGCCGCACATATGAAGTAATAGATCATATCATCCCTTCCGAGTCTTCATCGGATACCACTGGTGTTGATGTCAAGTGTATTTTGTATACACTCTTGAGTCCTTTTTAGTTAGTATTTTACTCTTTTATTGTGTGTTTAGTATAGTGTTAGGTGTGTTTTCTTTTATTTGTGTCACATTGGTCATAAAGGAGAAGATACTACTTTTGAGGATGAAATGAACTTAATTGAGGATGAAAATTGCACAAGCACAACCCAAGGAATGAAGCCTAAGAAGTGCCAAGAAGAACAGAAGAAATCTGGCAGATTCCGTACAAAAATCAAAGATGCACCGTTGTACCATTGAACCGCGGTCAGGAAAATTAGCACGGAGGCGTAAAAATTACCGAAAGTCCGAAACTGAATCACCGTCGAAGGCACCTAGGTGCCTGACAGAGGAACCGCGGTGCCTCCATTCCAGTAACTTCCAGTGATTTTCAGCCAATGAGCACCTAGGTGCCTCTCAGAGGAACCGCGGTGCCGACGCATATTTTTCAAGTTTCCTGAGCCGAATTGGAGAGGGTTTTTATGGTCCGAAAGGAAACTTTTCTCAAGTATAAAATCACTAAACCCTGACCATATACCATATTCTAAACACAACTTTGGAGAGGAGAAAAGGAGGCAAGACACAATTGGAGACATCTCATTGTTCAAGTTATTTTCTTTCATTTACTTTATTTCAGTTTATGTTGGATTGTAATTTAGTTCTTGACATGACAATGTTTAGGAGCTAATTACTTTAGTAGGATTTCCATCGAATCTTCTTAAAACTCTTTCATATAGTTAATGCACTGTTATTGATTTCTTCTTCGTCATATTAAGATCTATTCAATATTGTTATGATTTCTTGATAATTAACTAGTTATTAATTGTCATCACTTATATGATTTCGAATCGAAAGTCTGAAAGATGAGATTTGAATATACTGTAATTGTCTAGATATAGGTTAAAATTGTGGACGAAAGTACCCCTATACTTGTGTAGTATTCAAGGTTATTGTTCTTAATCCTCATGTGTGGTAAAACTTATCATAGAAATATAGAAGGTTTCTGCACAAGGTTGAGCTCTTGTATGTCCTAACCGGAATATAATGACATATTAGTTAATCTGCTATCTTAATAAGAAGAAGAATCATTAGCATTGCATGAACACGTGAAAGAATGGATAGTTGAGGAGATTGAAACCCTATTTCCTTCATAACTGTTATAAACTCAAAGTCTTATAATCTTTAATTTATTTCCTGCACTTAGTCATAATTCTTAGTTATAATTCTCAAATAAAAGAACGATTGCCAAATAGATACCATAGGATAGATAATTGGTACTTAATAAACCAGTCTCTGTGGACTTTAAACTCGATCTTACAGATATTTATTACTTGGAACGATACGTACACTTGCGTAAGCACTTAGAAATATCGCAACAAGTTTTTGGCGCCGTTGCCCGGGACTGACGTACTGTTAATATTGATTTATCTATTCTTATTTCTAATTTGTTTTTTTTTTATTTTCAGTTTTTTTTATTTTTATTTTTGCTTTAGTGTTGTTTGCCGTGATCTGTTTGTTGTTTTTGATTAGTCTCAGGAACTTAGTTTATGCGAAGTAGGAGAGGAGTATACACTCCTATCTCTCTGAACCCTGAGATTGAAAGATTGTGCAGACAGAACAGAAAAGAGAAAAAAGCAGTTGATTCCTTAGCAATGGGAGATCAGCGAAACAACAATTTGGTGGATGATGAGTTACCACCTGTCTTAAGACAAGTCCCTGCAGAAAGGAGCTTGGGGGACTATGTGATGCCTACTATTACAGGGGTGCAGACTTGCATCAGGCTTCCAGCTGTTGAAGCCAATAATTTCGAAATCAAACCAGCAATCTTGCACATGGTCCAAGGTTCAGTCCAGTTTGGGGGATTACCATATGAAGATCCTCATTTGCACCTAGCAAATTTTCTGGAACTGTGTGCAACCTTTAAATACAATGGTGTCACTGATGATGCCATACGGTTGAGACTCTTCCCATTCTCACTCAGGGATAGAGCAAAGTGCTGGCTGAACTCATTACAGGCAAACTCCATCACTACATGACAAGACTTAGCCCAGAAGTTCCTTGCCAAGTTCTTCCCTCCATCCAAGGCAGCAAAGCTCAGAGGTGAGTTGAATAACTACTATCAGATGGATGAAGAGTCACTCTATGAGGCATGGGAGCGGTTCGAAAATTTGCAGAGGAAGTGCCCACATCATTGGATTGAGAAGTGGATGCTAGTCCACATATTTTACAATGGGCTGAATGGTACAACTCGTACCATCATTGATGCTACAACAGGAGGTACGTTCATGAGAAAGAGTGCCAATGAGGCACATGATCTGTTAGAAGACATGGCCACAAACAACCACCAGCAGGCAGATGAGAGACCAATGAACAGCAGGAAAGTGGCTGTGATTCATGAGCTAGATGTTATCACTGCATTAACTGCGCAGGTAGCCACTTTGACAAAGCAGATGCAGCAGAGTACCATGACAGTTAAAGCAGTTCAAACACCAGCTAGATGCGAAATTTGTGGGGGTCCCCATACTTTTGATAGATGCACAACAGTGGACCCAAATAATGTGTCCATGGAGCAGGTTCAAGCAGTGGGGAATTTTCAGAGACCCTACAACAATCCATTCTCCAACACATATAATCCAGGGTGGAGAAATCACCTAATTTTTTTATGGAAGAATGAACAAGGGCAGCAACCACCATTTCAGGCATCATCCTCACAGCAGTTCACCCCACCAGACCCACAAGAGAAGCCATATGACATAAAAGCAGCATTGTTGACCTTGGCCAATTCTCAGACTCAATTCATGGCAAAAACTAGGTCCTCAATTTCTTCATTGGCCAATACCCAGGCACAGTTTATGACAGAGACCAAGCAGTTCATGACAGAAACAAGATCTTTCATTAGGAACTTGGAGACTTAGATGGGGCAGTTGGCAGGGAAGTTGAATGACAGACCTCAGAGAACTCTCCCTAGTGATACAGTGATGAACCCTAGGGAGCAATGCCAAGCAATCAGCTTGAGAAGTGGGAAACAGTTAGAGCAAAGGGCACCCCAAGCAGTGGTTGAAAAGGAGAAGGATGCGGGGCAGACAATTGAAGTAGTAAAGAAGGGGGTTACTGATGACCGCACTACTTTAGAGAAGGCTCCACCCGCAGTGATGAGGGAGTACACATACAAAATCCCTTACCTCAAAGCGAACCGAAGGCTTTGGCTAGCCTGAAATTTTGGAGGTATTTAAAAAACTGCACATTAACCTTCATTTCATTGAAGCCTTGGAGCAAATGTCAGCGTATGTGAAATTCATGAAGGACATCCTTTTTAAGAAGAGGAAGCTGGCAGATTATGAGACAGTGGTGCTGACAGAGGAGTGCAGTGCCATATTGCAGAAGAAACTTCCCCCAAAGTTGAATGATCCAGAGTTTCACCTACTCGCACCAGGGAATGTGTGCATAAGCAAGCCTTATGTGATTTGGGGGCAAATTTCAACCTAATGCCCCTCTATGTGTTCAAAAACTTGGTTTGGGGGAGGCAAGGCCAACCACAGTCACTTTGTAGCTAGCTGATCGCTCAATTGTGCATCCCCAAGGAATTATTGAAGATGTGTTGGTACAAGTGGGTAAATTCATACTTCCTGATGATTTCCTCATTTTAGACATGGATGAAGATGCAAATATGTCCATGATCCTTGGGAGACCATTCCTAGCCACAGAGAGAGCCCTCATTGATGTTGAAAAGGGGGAGTTAAAGCTCAGAGTTCAAGGTGAGGAAATGTGTTTAAAGTTTTCAAGCAGCCCACTGAACCTCAAGTCGATGCTAGATGCTTTGTTGTTGGTGTAGTTGATAAAAAGGCTCCTCATTAAAGTTCCAAGGGTATTGATGTCCTTGATAGTAATAATTCTGCACCCGTAAATGATGTTGTGGATAAGAACAAGGGAATGAACCCTCATGAAATGAGCCATGTGAAAAAGAAAAGGATGAGGAAATAGTGCTAAAGTGGATATGCGGAGGGGACACTTTACCCCCTTGATCTAGTAAGTAACCTGCGTCCGGCTAAAATATGTTGAAGATAACGCTACTTGGGAGACAACCCAATGTTTTAAATTATGCTATTTCAATTTTTGTTTTAGTTTGTTTTATTTTATCTTGAACAGTCTCTCGATCTGATATGCTAGTGTTTTTGGATGACAGATGAAGGGCAGGACTCACTCCGAAGGGCGAATGGTTAACAATGCAGAAAACTGAAGACACTGAAATTTTTC
This sequence comes from Przewalskia tangutica, assembly GCA_029844215.1. Taxonomy (NCBI): domain Eukaryota; kingdom Viridiplantae; phylum Streptophyta; class Magnoliopsida; order Solanales; family Solanaceae; genus Przewalskia; species Przewalskia tangutica. The sequence goes on from CM056720.1 coordinate 120,850,824, forward strand.
GGCAATTAGCACCGCGGTGCTTGGAGCAGAACCGCGGTGCCTCCTTCGACTTTGTGCACATTAATTTGTCCTTCCTCCCAGACCTCCTCTATGACCGCTGTGTTGTGTCAGTAAGTTGACCATCATTATTTTTAGTCTTCACACATTGGGGACAATGTGTCGATTAAGTTTGGGGGGGGGGGGGTGTCTTATTTTGTTTTGTGTCTTTTTGTTGTTTTATGTGTTCATGAGTCATAACTTTTTTTATGGCTCAAGCATGTTATAATTGCTAAAGATATTGAGTGGATAAAGTGAGATAATGTAATGGAATTAAAAGCGACAATATGTATGCTTAAGTTAGATATGCTAAAAATTCATGACATCTAATTGTTTGGGATATTTGCGCTTAGCCTGTGTGTATCAGTTATGAAAAGAAAGGTTGAAAATGTCTAGAAAATTTGTTTGCTTGTTATTTGAGGCGAAATAGTTAAGATGTACATATTTAGGGAAATGATTCAGACATTTCATTGATAGCCCTTCTTACCATTCATTACATATCCTGACATAAATTATATCACTAGTCAGCCCCTTTGAGCCTAAAATAAGATCTTTCTTTGACACTCAATTATTCCTTTGTTATGACATAAGTGATATTTGAAGACTCTTGGAATAAAAAGTGTTGAAAAAGATTTTAAAAAAAGTATAAAATTTGATGCACCACAATGAAAAATATGCAAAAATCTAAGTTTGGGGGTGTTTGTTATTTATAATGTATCTCATTCTCTCAAAAGAAAAGAGGGGAGAAAATAGGTATGAAATTGAAAAGAAAGTCAAAAGGAAGGAAAATGAGTTGAATGAAAATGCTTATGGTACGTAATTGAGCCTAAATGCCTACATTACAACCAGTGAAAGTCCTGATGATCTTTAATATGTATGTTTATTATTAGTGGAGAATAACAAGTAAATAGATCTATAGCGTTTGGGAAAGATGGAATGAGATTGACATGCATAGGTTAGATATTTGTATTTCTAATTGATCATGATCTAAGTGAATTTGTGAAATATCTAACTTGAAATTCTAGATTGCTAATTATTCATGCTATGTATGTTCTAACATATTATCCCAACGTTCATTCATGATTTGAAGAAACATTGCTATAACTATTTGATCAATTTCATAGAGTCTTTTATTTAACTTTGTTTTTATTTTTGTTTTTGTTTTGTGCTTTACTCGAGGGAGAGTAAAGTGTAAGTTTGGGGGTGTTTGCTAAGTGTATTTTGTATACATTTTTGAGTCATTTTTAGTTAGTATTTTACTCGTTTATTGTGTGTTTAGTATAGTGTTAGGTGTGTTTTTCTTTCGTTTGTGTCACAACGGTCATAAAGGAGAAGATACTACTTTTGAGGATGAAATGAGCTTAACTGAGGATGAAATTTACACAAGCACAACCCAAGGAATGAAGCCTAAGAAGTGCCAAGAAGAACAGAAGAAATCTGACAGATTCCAGAAAAAAATCAAAGAGGCACTGCGGTGCCTGGCCAAGTAGCACCGCGGTCAGGAAAATTAGCACCGAGTCGTAAAAATTGCCGAAAGTCCGAAACTGAATCACCGTCGAAGGCACCTAGGTTCCTGACAGAGGAAGCGCGGTGTCTCAATTCCAGTAACTTCCAGTGATTTTGTCGCGCCCATTTTTTACCTCGGGGTCTGAACGATATCTGCGACGTTGCTCTTTTGGCGCGGTTCCCTGGATATAGCAAAATGCTTGTTTTGAGGAGTCGCCACCTAATTAGTTAAGTGAATTAGAACACTTGATTTATTGCAATAAAAATACTGCAATTAATCTCCATTTAATGGTCTGCGAATTTAATGAGATTCTGGATTAAGGTTCTTTATTATCCTAAAGGAAAGGGGTTAGACATCCTTTAAGATCCGCTAACTTGCGGTTATCCGTTCAAACCTAGGTTAATTATATATTGGCTTTTATTCTACCTATTCTAAGCATTTTCATAATTTACAATTAAAATAAAACGCAATACAGAATAATAAAATTATAATTAAATACGACATAAAATAGAACTCCGGGACATCTTTTGAAATGCATCTCCGGGTACCTGTATAAACACTTAGTAAAAGTGTCAGTAAGAGAGTAAATAAATTTTCAAATAATGACAAGAATTAAAGTAAAACCCGTATTTTGTACATGAGAGACCTTGGAAATCAGACGGAGATTCCTTCATCGGCCATTGTTATAAACAATACAATAAAATAAATAAAACCTTCAGATCTGCACCAAAAAACAATAATAGTTTTGACTACGGAGGGCTCAGATATATAAAAATAAAGTAGGACATCCTAAACAAGTCCGGCTGCGAAAATTCATCCCGCCAGCACATGTTGGTTATTTTGTGTAAGAAGAAATCATCATTGCCCATAAAACTTCATTTTATTTTATTTTTCGTCTTTGCAACTGTGGAGACCTCAAAAATCGACGGATATTTTTTCATTGGCCAATCAAGTGTAGTATCTTGTTCATCAGTGTACCAACGGTGTAATATTTATTCTAAATCAGTTTAATAAATTTACAAAAGGGCAAAATTATCAAAAATCAACCCAAACAATGCGAAACAGTAGCATCAACCAGCAGCATAGCCCAAAAAACGTTCGTTAAACAAATAGAAACAGTTAGCAATATAGCAATGAAAAAAAATAGTGGAAGCAACCCACAATATCGCCGGAATTTAAACTCCGACCAGTTAACGAAAGCAGTCAACAAATTCCCAGAATAAAGCCGGACCCAGGTCACCGGAATCTTAAAACTCGGCCAAAACCGTTAAAAATCAGAAAATAAATCAGTCTCACTAATGAAGACGACCGACAAATCAGAAATAACGTCATACCAAGGTCACCAGAATTTTAAATTCTGACCACAAAACAAAAATCAGTATATCGCAATAGATACCCAAAGTAAAGCCCTCAAGGTCGTCGGAGTTTTTAAACTCTAGCGAAATTCAAAATAAAAGAAATTAATCCAAGCAAAGAATATACCTCAAATCCAAAAAATAGAATCGAACCAAGGGTTTAACGGGGTGGCGTTACTTCAACCGGAGCAACGCCACCATGGTATTGTCGATGGCGGTGGCTAGGTGACGAGACAATGGTGTTGATGAGGTTGGGACAGCGATGGTGATGGGTGTTTGTTGGTAGAGGAGAGAAGATGGCGAGGTTGAGTGAAGAAGACAATGAGGTAATGGAAAGGAAAAAAAATGTATTGGAAAATATATGGAAAGATGCTTCTTGTAAAAATGGAGAGAATGTCTTTTGTTGGTATTTCAAAATCAAAGGGGACTATGAAAATATTATGGAGGTGTGTGTGTGAGGTGAGATAAATGGGGGAGTGGGTACGAAGAAGAAGAGTTTTTTTTAGACACACAAGTGAAAAGGGTGTCTTCTCAAAGTGAGTTGCTGATGTTGTTGTTATATACATAGATGGTGAAAAATTTATTTTTTAATAGTTGGGGAAGTGTGTTGAAATGGTGAAACAAAGTATGGGGGTGGAGTGTGGTAATGATAAAAGAGGTATGAGGTGGATTGTTGTAATGATTAAAGAGGTATTGAATTGGACAGATCTGAATAGTGTCTCGGATTTGACTGATTTGGCTAAAATACAAAACAAGTTAATTATTTAAAAGAAAAATTATTTAAAGAGATGTAATAATAAAAAATATTAACAAAACACAATGCTTCATTAAAATAAAAGATGAGATGTCATTCCGTGAAAAAATAAAACATAAAATATTAGGTAAAAAATGTAAAAAATGATGATTAAAATGCGGTGTCCTAAAATACTGAAAATGCAACAAATAATATGAAAAACGGGTCAAAATTGACTGTCAACAGCATACCCCTCTTTGTACGGAGACGATGAAATAGTCTCGGATAAAGACATTGACTGATAGCTAATTTTGACCTGAGTTATATATTAGAAAATCAAAAGCGGGGCTGATGCAACCTCAAAATTATGCCCCAGTGTCGAGTTATAATGACACTGGGCTACAAGTGCAGCAGAGTGCTGAAAGACAGGGTGTTCATTCATGTAATGTCTCAAGAGTATTTGTTCCCGAGGTCAAAAATGAAAAAGATATTTATCGATGCTGAGATGCATGATCAGGATGTTGATGATGTCATTGTGTTGACGTGAGGCTATATCGTTATTATGTTGATGATACTGATGGCGACATTGTGTTGACGTGATGCTGAAGGCATCATTGTGTTGACGATGTTGATGGCGTCATTGTATTGATGTGATGTTGAAGACGTCATTATGTTGATGATGCCGATGACGTCATTGTGTTGACGATGTTGATGATGTCATTGTGTTGACTATGCTGATGACGTTATTGTGTTGACGATATTGATGACGTCATTGTGTTGACTATGCTGATGGCGACATTGTGTTGAAGATATTGAAGTCGTCATTGTATTGACGATGTTGAAGGAGTCATTGTGTTGACTATGCTGATGACGTCATTATGCTGACTATGTTGATGGTGTTATTGTGTTGACTATACTGATGGTGTCGCCATTGTGTTGACGATGTTGAAGGCGTCATTGTGTTGACTATGCTGATGACGTCATTATGTTGACTATGCTGATGGTGTCATTGTGTTGATGATGCTGCAGATGTCGTCATTGTGTTGACGAAAAGATGACAATGACGCCGGTGCTCAGGCGTTGACTGTTTTGTGACCCTCATGAGTTGAAATGACGTCGTTGCATAGACTTTGTGCATTTGCGACCCGCCTGAGTTGAAATGATATTGAAGTTCTTGAAAACTTAATCTGGGTGAAGAGTTAATGCGTGAATATAGGTAATATAAAAATGAATAGATAAGGATGAGAATATGACCCTGTGAGTCGAAACACCGTACTTGTATGGACATGATGCAGATGGGACCTGCAGGTCCAGATGACGCTTTTGTACAGATGCCAAACATGAATGTGATCCTCAAGATATGCCCCAGTTTCTGGTGTATGAGGATGTTGAACTCTCCATCGAGTCCTGTGTAGGTAGCTTGCATGCTCTATCAAGGTGATCAGATGACACATTTTTTATTTCAAACATGGATGCAAAGCTAATGCGCAGACTTAGGCGATGCACAATGAATAGATGAGAATACAATCCTAAAAAATATTTCAATTTCTGATGCATGAAGATGCTAAACTTTTAACTGGGCAGAGCCAAAACTTGTAGCCTGATTAGCAAATTTATTAATTCGATCAGGTAATCATTTTTTTTTTCATATTTCATTTTTTTAGACCGAAGCCGATGTGGCTGCCTACGTATCCCGCCGAAGAAATCAGGTCAAGACGTAGTTCGTGATGCAGGAAAAATAGAGATTTTATGATTTTAAAAAATGCAGGACCGAAGCCAATGTGACCGCCTACGTATCCCGTCGAGGGAATCAGGTTAAGACGTAGTTCATGATGCAGGAAAAATAGAGATTTTATGATTTTCAAAAATGCGGGACCGAAGTCAATGTGGCCGCCTACGTATTCCGCTGAGGGGAATCAGGTCAAGACGTAGTTCGTGTTGCAAAGATATGATTTTCAATATATGTATTTTTTGTTGTTTTTCTGAAAAAAATGAAAAGACAACATCACGTTCTGACTTCAGTTAATACCAACAATTAGTATTGTGCTTAGGATTTCCGTTATTTGGTTTCAGTCTAACCGAGACTGACTCTAGGGTAATTCATATAGTTTCAGATGGTACCTCAGACATACCTGAGTGTCGACACTTTGTTCAAGCAAAGATTTCAAACTATACGCATCATCATGTTTCAAATGCCCTCACTGAAAAAGTCTCATCCTCACATATATTTCAATATTTTGAACTTTGAGATGTTGAGAGAAGTACACTCACACTCAGAAAGATGTTCATTGCATGCAACTGTGATACCATAGGCTTAGCCGTCATATAAGTCTCCACTAATGTGAGAACCCTCAGTATAAGATCATGTAGGGCTTGTCCCGGGCTTGTAATGTAGGTTTAGGGAAAGAGAAGGATATCATTTGGGTAATGAGTGACTAATCCTTCCTTGAGCGTTGGACTATGTCTGTGCTTGATATTGTGCGTTTTAATGCTGATTTGGCTTTCTTTCGTCCTTTTCTTTTGAACTTACTTCTCTTTGAATCGTCCTTTTCTGTAGGAAATGATTGTAGGCCTTCATTTGGAGACCCCACTTTTTAAGAGTTATTATCTCAATTTATTCATTTTTTTTATAATGTCGGGGCTTTTGATTTATTCTTTTTGTGAAGTCGTCCTTTGTGTTTTTTTCTCTTTTGGGACTTTGACAACTTTTTTCTTTGCAAATTTTAACGCAGAATTTTTTCAGCCACTTGCACATTTTTAAAGCGCTCAAGGAGGTCGGGCCAAGAGAGGGATATTGCGTATGCACTCAGAAAGGGTATATGTGTAATATGTGGTTGTCGAAAGAATAAACTTTAGGCTCAAAGGGGTATGCTACAGATAATGCTATTTGATAGGCTGAAAAGGATCAAACGGGTCAGAGAAGGCCTACAATCATTCATATTCCAAGTGTTATCCAGGATTTCGCCTCAACAAACATTCAAGCCAAGTTCTAGATCACTATGCAATGCAATTGAACTTATTCTAGAAACTCACCACACAATGCATATGAAATGATGAAGTTGGTTTCGTTCTGATCTTGGCAGCATGCAAGATAGTTTTATTACAGATGTGAATAAGAGGTGTTGACATCCAATTTTGACCCTCCCGTCCAGTCATTAACTATAAAATCACACTAATTTTTAAAATCATTTTTTAATAATAAAATGCAACAATAAAATATTAATACAGACATAAATAAACGATTAATAACGACACTGCATTTTTACGTAGAGTATTAAGCACACCTTGAGTCTCACGTCCACATTCGTCATTTTAATAACAAGCAATTGCATTAATATTATTTATAATTTAAGTCCTATTTCCCATTAATTAAAACTCAAATAATTCTTAATGATAAATAAATAAATAAATAAATACACATAATAAATAAGATTTTAATAACGGCATCGCATTATAAAATATTAAGCACTAATCAAATAGCACGCCCACATTTATTATTGTAATAGTTTAAACCCAAGCTAAAATTAATAAAGCACCTAAAGTCATATTAAGATAATTTAATTTTAACTTAAATAATGATAAAATATACATAATAAATAAGATTTTAAATAATAGCGTTGCATTTGTAAAAGCAATAAGCAATCCTTAAATGTCATATCCGCATTTGTCATTTTAATAGTAACCAATAATTAAAATCCCATTTATTTATCACTAATTAAAATTTAACATTAAATAACTTAACACCTAAATTCTACACAAAATAAATTAATAAACCATACATCTTCTCATCCACAACATAGCCCAATACCTGCAGCCCACTAGCCCATTTAACTACCTAACCAGCGACCCAAAACCTTAGCTCAACAACCCTTTATCACTTCATCCATACCAATACACACAAAAAACTAAAAAAAAACCTAAACAAAAGAATAAGAAATTCTTAGCAGCCGACACCTTCTCGTCGCCCAAATTACTAGCCAAATCGAAACCATAGTTAAAACTTACCATAATCCGAAAATCCTATAATAAACCAAATCAATCATACCATAAAATACACCCCAAATCGCATCTTACAATAAATCAAAATCACAAACGAAATCACCCCTTACATCTCAGAATTTTTCCAAAAATAAAAATCAGACTTACCATAACTAAATCGCACCAAATCAGTCCAAGATTTTCGAGAATCAACACCGATAATCGTATCAAAATCATACCATAAAGGTTTACCTAATTTGAAATCCACAATGGAGCTATAAATACCAATCTTTTAATAACAAAAGGGGCATGGAAAAACAGAGTAGAAAAGGCGAGAGAAACGGGAGGAAAACAGAGAGGAGACCATCATTCGAAAATTGGCAAAAGAATGCGAAAAATCAGTCCCAAAAGGCAAGAACCCACAACAACTTAGAATCTCTAGAAGCCATTTTAACATAAGTTCTGTTTGCAAAGCAAAACTCATCCCTTTTAATCGCATTTCAATAAATCCTTCGAGTGGATCGACGACTTGATACGCTGTCTCGATTCGCTTCCCGGAGAAGGTAAGCTCAAATTCCTCTCGACTCGGGTTTATTCCAATGTCTGTGTGCCTGTTGTATTTTTCTGTCTATTTAATCACGTTTTAGCTAAGCTTGTCGCGTTATTGTCTTTCTGTTAAAGTGATATGTCAAATTAACTGGTCTCGGTTAACCGGGTTTGCAACTACTTATTAAAGTCACAAAATGGATTCATGTTGAATGTAATTACTTGCCTAATGGAATGCCACACATCAGGAAATTTGCCTCAGTGCTATGTTGTAGTCCGAAAAAGAATTTCTCACCCTTTTAAGTTCTTGCTATTATATTATGTATTCGGTGGCATGTTGGTTGATCTTTCATATATGTTTGAAACTGTTGGTGGGCTATTCGTAGGTCCAACCCTTTATTTCTTGTAATGTTTCAAATGTCGTATTTTATGCCCTCGCTGAATACAGTGTTGCATCTAAGACCTAACATTTAGTTGAATAATGTTGGGGGCCCTTTATGGGTTGGTGTAATAAGAATTAAGATTGAGTCACGAACCTATTTAATGAGCTTTCTATCTATTTGCCTCACTCGATTTTTATGCGGATACTAATTTTTTTTTTACATGAAATGCATCGGAGCCGAACGAAAAGTCTTATTGCGAGACTCGTCACGAGCCACACCGCATGAGTGCCCATATCTGTGTCCATCGCATCCCGCCTCAGAATTTCCAAACAGAAGGGGACGAAACGACATTGTCATCCCCCTCAAAGCATCCTCTTGGCTTCCTAATCTTATGTCTTATATGTTTGTTTGTTTATTTGTTGGAATTTAATTGGCTAACTTTGTAATTAATAGGATACTTAAGGCAATTAGTCTTTAAACATATAAGGTGGGAAGGTAATTTAAAAATCAGAAATGCACTTCTCATTATGTATTTTAGGCTTATCATGCATGTCTAAACTTTATGCCGAATAATTTATTTTTGCATATCTAATCATGAAACTAATGCATCTTAAAAGAATTAATAACTCTTTATTAATACTATACAATTTATTATCAAAACCGATTTTGCAAACAAAGGCCTACCTTTAATCACTAAGTCAACTTTGCACAGATATATTTTTAACTTCTTATGTATGTTATAACACTTTATATGATTTCTTTCGAAAATTAACTTTATAAACAAATCTTATAAATCTTTTCAGGTTATAAAAATGCATCTTTTTTTACCTTTTATTTGCAAGCACCTCTTTACTTAAACATTTCAAAACATGCATTTTCTAGCATAATAATTAACCTAGGTTTGGCAGGACAACCGCAAGTTAGCGGTTCTTAGAGGGTACCTAATCCCTTCCCTCTAGATTAATAAAGAACCCTTACCCAGAATCTCACACTAGTTTTGCAGACCATTAAAATGGAGTTAATGTTGACTTTAACCTAGTTGAAATTTAGGTGTCATAATTCCCCAAACTAATTAGGTGGCGACTCCGCGAACCATTTTTAAGCACCTTTAGCACTTTTTAACCTTTTAGCACCCTTTTAACCATTCAACATTTTATTTTAGCATTTATTTTCTAACATTTTACAAAGCAGGGATTCGCTAGAATAATGTCGTGGTCGGAAAAGGGCGTGACAGAAATGGCGACTCCGCTGGGGAGCTTGAGGTTCTTGACCATAACAAACCTAGGTTTATTATTGTTTGGCTTTATTTGCTTTTATTTGTTTTAAATGCCTTAAAATTGTTTGCTTTAATTTTGTATGTTTAATTATTTTAATTGCTATTTGTTTTATTGCTTCCCTTAAACTGGCATTCCGCTCATACTTCTTCCACTCTGGAAAATTTACACAATCACACACTCACGCGCTGGTGTGCTTCGCGCACCCGCAAATTTCTTTCAAATATTCAAATTTTAGGAGAGTTGGCGCCTGCGCGGAGTTAGATCGGTTCGTCTGATCAGCCGCGTAGCCTTCTCACTCGAGTTGTCCGCTCGGGGACCTTGCATCCAGTAAAGCCAAATATTAGAAACTCAGGATAGAGCTATACCACCCTTTATTTTAAGGCATGCATGCATTTACCTTAGGTGGGTTGGTCCTTGGTATCAACACCACAATTAGGAAAACACCAAACTTGTCGACGGGTTTCTCAACCCAACGACCAACCAGCATACTATATATAGCGTGACAATGATAGACAAATCCAAGCCTAATCATGACATGCTGAAATTGGAAAAAGTGCGCCGTCATTTGGTCGCCATTTCCAACAAAAGCATTACAGTTTGACGACTTGGACAAATCTTTCATACCTCGCATATGTGACGTTTAGGCCTCCCTCTGGCATAAAAGAGGTCTCAAACATGTTAGAGCACGCGCTTGATTTACAATTTGCTTATTATTATATATTGCCTGCAACTCTTTGCATATTATACTAACTTGGTTTGATTCATTTGTTAGAGGGTTATTGTTTCCTAGCTTATCCCCAAACGGTTGATTCGCGTTGACTGGTAGAAGCACAATCATCCAATAAATGACTAATCCAGAGGCACCAGAACGAAACAGCTTAGGACTCGTCCCCGTTCCTGTAGAAGATGTATGTTACACCCCGTAGTTCTGGCCATGCGTATGAGAGCGTACGAAAGGGATTAAGACTTAAAATTTTAGAAGGATAGGTTGACGGATTGTTTCGGACGGGTTTTGGTCAACTTTGGGGCGGGTTATGACCCGTTACATTGAGAGTTCCTAGGTGTTTCAAAGACCTAGAGCGTAGTTCGTTGAGTCTAGTTTCCAACGCAACCAACCGTTCGTCGATAGGACATCGGAGTAGAAAGTTATGGAAGTTACAAGTTCAGTGCGCAGTCGGACAGAAAAATAATTCGGTCAGGAACCACAGGGCCGCAGCACCGGGAAGCAGGGCCGCGACGCCAGAAGTTCTGTGAGGCTGCGGAGGTTTCAGCGCCGCGGCGCCGGCTGCAGGGCCGCGGCGCCGAGGCGGGTTCTGCGAGGGTGAGTGGAAAAATCTGAACTGTTTTGTTTTAAAAAAGGCCATGGGAGGATGACAAGTGTCCCCCCCCCCCATCTGATTTTTGCATGTACTATTTATTGACCAAGTCTTCAAGACTTGGTCATTCTTCAAGCTCTTCTCTCTCTCTAAATTAGAAGCTCTTCCTTCTCTCTAGAAAATTAAGAGGAAATCAAGGATTGAGGAAAATCTGAAAAGTGTGGCAAGAAGGAAACTTGTTGGCAAGCTTGTGGGAGTTATTGTGGTGGTGTTTGTGGAAAGGAGGCTAGTGAAATTGTTGGATTAATTTGGCTAAAGCTCTAAGGTAACAATTCTTTCCCTTTTTGCTAGTTTTTGGAGTTGCATGTGAAGAAGAAAGAACTTGTAGTGGTAAATATTGCTCTTAGATATATTGCATGCAAGAAATATGGTTTGGATATGAAAGGATTGGATAAGAAGGTTATGTTAGCATGTTGTAGCCGAAATACTACCTTAAACTTGTTAAGTTAGTTGTTATACATTGTGGGGCAGAATTTTACACATCCAAGTTTAGGTGTGTAATCCCCGTTGAATTGATTGGATTGTTGGGCCTTAAAAGTGGTGTTTGGATGTTGAATTCGGCCTTGAAAAAGGTGGCAAAGTATGTAGAAACAAAGGAAATGCTGCCCAATTTTCCATAGAATTTAGTGACTTTGCACTTGGAATATTCTACGTTGAAACTAGAGGTTAACAAACGTATTATGGTAATTATAGGTTGACATACTACGTGTGGTATATTGGACTTAGCAAATGGATTGACCGAAGAGGTATGTGGAATTTTCCTATCTCTTGAGCATGAATAGTTTTACCTATATAGTACGATAGACGTACAATGTTTTGATATCCCTTGCTTGTTTTAAAGGATGGCCAAGTTTGGTGGGTAAGGGGGATTTACTCATTTCTTTAAAAGTATTAAGGATGTCTTGAGTTTTCAAAGTTAAGAGACTTGATGTGTTTAAGTATATGATTCTTGTCTCTTTTTAAAAGTGTAAGTCCCTTGAGTTTTAGGAAAATGTATTTGATTAAGGTATAACGTTAATATAATGACTTTATGGGAAGTTGGTTATATTAGCTTTATGGAAAGTTAACAAAGGAAGATTTACTCTAAGTAAAATGAGTACGGATAAATGATTTGAAGTTGTGAAAGGCAAATTGATTTTTAAGGCATTAATTGCCTAAGGTTTTAAAAGAGTAGAAGTACATAGTCTAGTACTTTGGGTTAAATTCCCAGATTTCGTAAAAACATGTTAGTGCCTTAAGTAAACTAAAATGAGAATGTGTATAAACAAGATTAATAAGAAGTTAAGGGGTTTCATAACTTACTTGTATTACGTATGGTAGCTGGTTTGTGCTAATGATATATTATTATTTATTACGGGGTCATTCCCCGGGTTGTGGCATTTGCATATTCCGTGGATTTGCTACCCACGATGCGAGGAATACCTCATGCGAGTCCGTAGGGCTCATGCAGGTGAAATAGTCCCATGCGGGTGAGTACAACCTATGCGAGGAATACCTCATGCGGGTCCACATGACCCATGCGGGTGAAATAGTCCCAGGAGTAAGAGTGCTTAATGATACTGCGGGGCGGATGACCTTGCTTTGACCATGAGCTTCCTATTTTCATGCAGTATATTATATGCTTGATATTCTCATTATTAGTAAGGCACAGTGTTCTGTAAACTGATTTTCATACATGTCTCCAGTTATTTTAGACTTATGAGGTATTTTCAGTATTTTCCAGTTTCGCTTACTTAGTACATATTGTGTACTGACCCCCTTCCTCGGGGGCTGCGTTCATGCCGCAGGTAGGGGTAAGCAGGTGGTGGATCCTCATTCTTAGGATCACTGGTCTGGTGTCAGAAGCTCCATCTTTTCGGAGGCTTGTTTTGTTGGTACGGTTTTTCCCTGATGCTATAGGTATTATGTACATTCAGGGGTATGGCGGGGCCCTGTCCCGCCACAGTCGTTATTCCTAGAGGTCTGTAGTCACGTTTGTTGTTTGGGCTGTAAAGACATAGTTGTACTGTTATACATTTGATTAAGTATATTTCTATGAAAGGCGGCCTTGTCGGCTAGCCAGTAATGTTTACTTTATACAGGTTTATGTGTTATGTATGTTCCGCTGCTATTCTCTGATGTATACCTGACGGGGTGCCCCGTTAGGGCACCAGTCGCGGCCCCGGGGTCGGGTCGTGACAAAAGTGGTATCAGAGCAGTTAGTCCTCGGAAAGTGTCCACAGACCGTGTCTAGTAGAGTCTTGATTATCGGTGTGTTGTGCACCACATCTATAATCAGGAGGCTGCAGGATATTTTAGGATTAGTTTCCATTCTTTCACTCTAAGATCGTGCAATAGAGCTGTGTTATAGGTTGAACTCCCTCTGACTGTCCTCTATCCCCTGCGCGTACGCCTACATCCTGGCAATATCCATACCTGGCTGAAGAGCCACCCCCAAGCATGCAGTAATCATATGACGGTCTAGCCCCATCACATATCGATGAACCCTGTCTGCCATGTCAGCCACAATGGTGTGCGCATACCTGGCTAAGGAGTCAAACTCGCATGCTCCACGATAGTCCTCAGCTCGCCTCAAGGTCAAGAATCTATCCACGCGGGCTCTCCTCATCTCAGGAGGGAAGAAGTGATCCAGGAAGGCCTCTGTGAACTCCTCCCAAACAACTGGAAGAGTATATTCCAATTAAACTGATTTTCATACATGTCTCCAGTTATTTTAGACTTATGAGGTATTTTCAGTATTTTTTCCAGTTTCGCATACTTAGTACATATTGTGTACTGACCCCCTTCCTCGGGGGCTGCGTTCATGCCGCAGGTAGGGGTAAGCAGGTGGTGGATCCTCATTCTTAGGATCACTGGTCTGGTGTCAGAAGCTCCATCTTTCCGGAGGCTTGTTTTGTTGGTACGGTTTTTCCCTGATGCTATAGGTATTATGTACATTCAGGGGTATGACGGGGCCCTGTCCCGCCACAGTCGTTATTCCTAGAGGTCTGTAGTCACGTTTGTGGTTTGGGCTGTAAAGACATAGTTGTACTGTTATACATTTGATTAAGTATATTTCTATGAAAGGCGGCCTTGTCGGCTAGCCAGTGATGTTTACTTTATACAGGTTTATGTGTTATGTATGTTCCGCTACTATTATCTGATGTATACCTGACGGGGTGCCCTGTTAGGGCACCAGTCGCGGCCCCGGGGTCGGGTTATGACAAAAGTGGTATCAGAGCAGTTAGTCCTCGGATAGTGTCTACAGACCGTGTCTAGTAGAGTCTTGATTATCGGTGTGTTGTGCACCACATCTATAATCAGGAGGCTGCAGGATATTTTAGGATTAGTTTCCATTCTTTCACTCTAAGATCGTGCAATAGAGCTGTGTTATAGGTTGAACTCCCTCTGATATTTTCCTTTATGTATCAGTTATGCCTCCACGCAAGGCAACCGCGGCCCAGAAGGGCAAGGCAGTGAGGAGTCGCTAGTAGACGCGGAGGTCACGAGGCACAGCCCGGTCTTTACCGGATATGATGTTTCAGGCGGCGAGTTCCACGACGCCGACCTCAGCGAGTTCGGCGGCGAGAGGCTCACGAGACCGCGCACGAGCCTCGGTCCCCACAGCCAGGGGCTGAATATAGAGATTACGGGGAGCAGATCCGATTATTGACTAGCATAGTGGCAGGGCAGCGTCGACAGGAGCAGGCAGCCAACCCTAGAGCCGACAATTTACGGATTCGGTATTTCCTGGGTTGTCATCCACCCGAGTTCTATGGTTCGAGATCCGAGGAGGATCCTCAGGAGTTTGTTCGGCAGTTACAGCGGACGATGCAGGTGCTTAGGGCCTCGGAGGCTGAGTCCGTCATGCTAGCCTCTTACCGGTTACGTGATATTGCATTGAACTGGTTTGAGTCATGGGAGTTATCTAGAGGTGAGGATGCTCTTCCAGCCGTTTGGGAGGAGTTCACAGAGGCCTTCCTGGATCACTTCTTGCCTCCTGAGATGAGGAGAGCCCGCGTGGATAGATTCTTGACCTTGAGGCAGAACGGGAGGACTATCAGGGAGTACAGCCTGGAGTTTGACTCCTTAGCCAGGTATGCGCACACCATTGTGGCTGACATGGCAGACAGGGTTCATCGATATGTGATGGGGCTAGACCGTCATATGATTACTGCATGCTTGGGGGTGGCTCTTCAGCCAGGTATGGATATTGCCAGGATGCAGGCTCCCCGCAAAGGCCGCAACATACCAGCTCACACCAAAATGTCACTAGCCCGGTCAATTTGCAAGCCGACCTCCAAAATGATCCGTTTACTACATACATATCTCAACCTCCACCTACTTATATCTCCCCACTCAGCCCAAATTGCCAAGCCACCCAATACGAGCAGACGACACGCATCACTGGTCCTAACAAGCAATATGGGGCATTAGCACATCCGACCGAAAGCCAACCATTTATTATGCATGCATCCTCTCAAGAGACAGATCAATACAAGGAAGTAGAGCGACAGACTCGAGCTAGAGCTGATGAAAATGTGGCAAAAGAAATTCGTAGCTTGAAAGAGGCATTCAAAAGCATTCAGATGAACAAGGGGGAGGAAGGTTTAGAATATGAAAACTTATGTATGCACCCCGACGTTGAATTACCTGTGGGGTACAAGGTGCCCAAATTTGACATGTTCGATGGAAAGGGGAATCCTCGAGCTCATCTAAGGTCATATTGCGATAAATTGATTGGAGTTGGGAAAAATCAAGCAATCATCATAAAACTATTCATCAGGAGTCTAACCGGCGAGGCGCTGGACTGGTACACATGCCAAGACCCTCGAAAATGGGACGGTTGGAATGTTATGGCACAACATTTCATGGATAGATTCAGATTCAACACTGACACTATTCCGGATAGATTTTATCTTATGAAACTTGAAAAGAAATCCACAGAAACTTTCAGGGAATACGCCCTAAGGTGGCGGTCAGAAGCAGCAAAGGTCCAACCTCCAATGGCAGAGAGAGAAATGACTACCTTGTTCGTGCAGTCGTTAAAAGACGCGACACATTATGAAAGGATGATCAGTGTATTGGGCGAAGTTTTGCAGAAGTCGTAAGAATGGACGACTTCGTGGAAGAAGGCATTAAGACAGGCAGGATTACAAACTTGACAGCCCTACAAGCAACTAGCAGAGCAATGCAGTCAGATTCCATATGAGGTACCTCATAGAGGAGAAGAGATGCATCACCCTCTGTCATGGTCATTCAGGAACATAGGCCAGAACAACTTCCAGTGTATCAAAGCTCACCGCCTTCTTACTATAACCAAAACACTCAAAATCCACAGTCATATTATCAGCACTGGGCTACCCCATATCCTGTTTACCATACCCAACCAGCATATCCAAAATACTCACCACCGAAAGAAAACCAACCAAAACCTATACACCTTTAGCCGAACCCATAGCCCAAGTGTATGAGAAGTTGAAAGCCGCAGGAATACTCCAACCAATTCCCAGAAATACCGGTGCCTACTTCGAGGCACGATAAAACCAAACATTGCGCATACCACTCCGGTGCCGAGGGACACGACATCGAAAATTGCTATACACTCAAGGACAGAATAGAAGAGTTAATCAAAGAGGGAGTCATTCAGCTGAAAGATGCTCCTCTCAATGCAGACAATAACCTTCTTCCCGGTTATGAAGATGCCCATGTGAACATGATAGCTAAAGATGAAGAAAACAGTCTGGAAGGGACTATTACGCCAGCCCGAAAAGGGAAGAAAATTGAATCATCGACCAACCGCTAGAGAAAAGGAGGTGCTCCTTGCCGGAAATTGTTTAACTGATGAATAAGTCATTTGTTTAGTTGTGTGCTGCAAATGATGATCCTGCTGAAGACTCAGCCATTGAAGACGCAGAGCAAAAAGACATTTTGAACAAGTGGACTCGTACCTCTTCCTTGGCCCTCCGAGTCCTAAAATAGTTAGTTTAATATTTTGCGCTTTATCTGTAATAAAATGGAACTACGTTTGACCTGATTCCCTTGGCGGATACGTAGGCGGCCATACCGGCTTCGGTCCCACCTTTAGAAATTTTAGCTTTACCAAATTTCGCTTGTAATGAACTACGTCATGACCTGATTCCCTCACGGGGATACGTAGGCGACCTAAATCGGCTTCGGTCACACCATTAGGAAACCTTCCCTTATTTTGAAAATAACGAAAATACACATAATATACAAGCAACCCCATTGAGACCCATTTTAGGCCAAACGCCCTTTGCATATTCAGAACTGGGACAAGGTAGGAAACCAGGCAGGGGTTATGAGTCCAAACAAGGCAGACGTCCGAGCGTCAAGAGTCAAAACTACAAAGTCAATGCGAATCAACCGCCCCCCCTCAAACTCACAAATTTTCTTTGAGCGCAGGTTCTTCATATTAGCAGAAGCAGAAAATACAACAAAAGTTCTTCATATTAGCAGAAGCAGAAAATACAACAAAAGTTTTTTCAGGTTAGCAGAAGCAGACAGACATCAACAATCAAAGTTCAAATCCCGCAACAAAGTCTAGCGCATCAGCTCGGGCATAGAGTCAAATTGCAATCCATGCAGTGCGCAAACGCACAACAAAGACATCATGTCAATCTATACAGTTCATAAAATGCATTACAACAACATCTCAACATTCACAGCATCTAGCAAGTCCGTGCAGAGACTACGTCGACAATCACAACATTCAACAAGCATTCACAGCATCCAGCAAGTCCGTGCAGAGACGACATCAGCATTCGCAGCGTTCTACACATCATACAGGGACGACATCTTTACTCACGATTTTTTTTTCATATATTCATTATTTTGATTTAACCGATATGCACATTTTCACAAAGCTTTAACATGCAGGGGCATTAATTCACAGGAATAGTAGCATCAACACAATGACGT
Organism: Przewalskia tangutica; assembly: GCA_029844215.1. Taxonomy (NCBI): domain Eukaryota; kingdom Viridiplantae; phylum Streptophyta; class Magnoliopsida; order Solanales; family Solanaceae; genus Przewalskia; species Przewalskia tangutica. Next base: position 120,868,936 of record CM056720.1, read on the forward strand.
CTTCATCAACATCGTGTCCGAAAAGACGCCGAGTCCGAAACGACTCCAAGTCCGAAAACGACGTCGCGTCCGAAAACGACGCCGCGTTCGAAAATGACGCCGCGTCCGAAAACGACGCCGCGTCCGAAAATGACTCCGAGTCCGAAAACGACGCCCAGTCCGGAAACGACGCCCAGTCCGAAAACGACGCCGAGTCCGAAAATGACTCCATGTCCGAAAATGACACCATGTCCGAAAACAACGCCAAGTCCGAAACGACGTTAAGTCCAAAAACGGCACCATGTCAAAAAACGACACTGATTTCGAAAATTGCTCCGAGTCCGAAAACGACACCAACGACGCCAAGTCCGAAAACGACTCCGAAAATGACGCTGAGTCCAAAACGACACCCGTACGAAAACGACGCGCAAAGACGACGTCATCAACATATCACATCTACGCAAGGACGATTTCTCTACTCTCAAAATTGCATTTCTTATATACTCATGCCTTATTATTTTGTCTTAGCAGTTACACATTAACTTTGTCTTGAGCTTTAGTCTATAGAGCTTCAATCTAAAGGGGCAGTTGCAGCAAGAACAACATATCCGCATTCACAATCACAACGCGTCCGTGCAAGGAAGAAAATCACAGTATTTGCAGCATCACATCAACACAACAAACATCACATTTCTACAGGATAACATTTTCTACTCACACAGTTACATTACTTATAAATTCATGTGTTATCATTTTGCCGTAATAGTTATGCACTAACCGTTTGCTTAAGTCTTAGCATGCAGGAGCAGGAGCACACCGTGGATTTTCTCTTACAACGAACCGGGGTAATTTGTTGGGGGGCCAACCTTCCCAGCAAATGGCAGAAGCGGCCTCGAGCGTCGTTCCACTCATTCCACATCACCAATAAGCCCAGCGTTTTCATAAGTCAATACCGGTACACCCCCCATGCTTAAGCTAGTTTATTTTAACATCACGTCAACTCAGTATCGTCATAACTCGACAGTGGAACAAATTTTGAGCCCGCGTTAGCCCGACTTGGTGTTTTGACCATGGTAGTCCAGTATCGTCATAACTCGACACTGAGACAAATTTTAAGTCCGCATTAGCCCGCCTTGGTGTTTGACCATGGTAGCCCAGTGTCGTCATAACTCGACAATGGGACAAATTTTGAATTTTGCGTCAGCCTTGTTTAATTGCCCAACATTTTTAATTCTGAGGATCGAGACAAAATTGGCTTTAAGTCAACGTCTTTGTCTGAAGACTCTTCCATCATCTCTATACAAAGAGGGACAAGTTGTTGACACCCAATTTTGACTCTCCCGTCCAGTCATTAACTATAAAATCACACTAATTTTAAAATAATTTTTTAATAATAAAATGCAACAATAAAACATTAATACAGGCATAAATAAGCGATTAATAACGACACTGCATTTTTACGTAGAGTATTAAGCACACCTTGAGTCTCATGTCCGCATTCGTCATTTTAATAACAAGCAATTGCATTAATATTATTCATAATTTAAGCCCTATTTCCCATTAATTAAAACTCAAACAATTCTTAATGATAAATAAATAAATAAATAAATACACATAATAAATAAGATTTTAATAACGACATCGCATTATAAAATATTAAGCACTAATCAAATAGCACGCCCGCATTTATTATTGTAATAGTTTAAACCCAAGCTAAAACTAATAAAGCACATAAAGTCATATTAAGATAATTTAATTTTAACTTAAATAATGATAAAATATACATAATAAATAAGATTTTAAATAATAGCGTTGCATTTGTAAAAGCAATAAGCAATCCTTAAATGTCATATCCGCATTTGTCATTTTAATAGTAAGCAATAATTAAAATCCCATTTATTTATCACTAATTAAAATTTAACATTAAATAACTTAACACCTAAATTCTACACAAAATAAATTAATAAACCATACATCTTCTCATCCACAACATAGCCCAATACCTGCAGCCCACTAGCCCATTTAACTACCTAACCCGCGGCCCAAAACCTTAGCTCAACAACCCTTTATCACTTCATCCATACCAATACACACAAAAACCTAAAAAAACCCTAAACAAAATAATAAGAAATTCTTAGCAGCCGACACCTTCTCGTCGCCCAAATTACCAGCCAAATCGAAACCATAGTTAAAACTTACCATAATCCGAATATCCTATAATAAACCAAATCAATCTTACCATAAAATACACCCCAAATCGCAGCTTACAATAAATCAAAATCACAAACGAAATCACCCCTTACATCTCAGAATTTTTCCAAAAAAAAACCAAACTTACCATAACTAAATCGCCTACAAATCGCACCAAATCAGTCCAAGATTTTCGAGAATCAACACCGATAATCGTATCAAAATCATACAATAAAGGTTTACCTAATTTGAAATTCACAATGGAGCTATAAATACCAATATTTTAATAGCAAAAGGGGCATGGAAAAACAGAGCAGAAAAGGCGAGAGAAACAGGAGGAAAATAGATAGGAGACCAGCATTCGAAAATTGGCAAAAGAATGCGAAAAATCATTCCCAAAAGGCAAGAACCCACAACAACTTAAAATCTCTAGAAGCCATTTGAACATAAGTACTGTTTGCAAAGCAAAACTCGTCCCTTTTAATCGCATTGCAATAAATACTTCGAGTGGATCAACGACTTGATACGCTGCCTCGATTCGCCGCCCGGAGAAGGTAAGCTCAAATTCCTCTAGACTCGGGTTTATTCCTATGTCTGTGTGCCTGTTGTATTTTTCTGTCTGTTTAATCACGTTTTAGCTAAGTTTGTCGCGTTATTGACTTTATGTTAAAGTGATATGTCAAATTAACTGGTCTCGGTTAACCGGGTTTGCAACTACTTATTAAAGTCACAAAATGGATTCATGTTGAATGTAATTACTTGCCTAATGGAATGCCACACATCAGGAAATTTGCCCCAGTGCTATGTTGTAGTCCGGAAAAGAATTTCTCACTCTTTTAAGTTCTTGCTATTATATTATGTATTCAGTGGCATATTGGTTGATCTTTCATATATGTTTGAAACTGTTGGTGGGCTATTCGTAGGTCCAGACCTTTGTTTCTTGTAATGTTTCAAATGTCGTATTTTATACCCTCGTTGAATACAGTGTTGCATCTAAGACCTAACATTTAGTTGAATAATGTTGGGGGCCCTTTATGGGTTGGTGTAGTAAGAATTAAGATTGAGTCACGAACCTATTTAATGAGCTTTCTATCTATTTGCCTCACTCGATTTTATGCGGATACTAATTGTTTTTTTACATGAAATGCATCGGAGCCGAACGAAGAGTCTTATTGCGAGACTCGTCACGAGCCACACCGCATGAGTGCCCATATCTGTGTCCATCGCATCCCGCCTCAGAATTTCCAAACAGAAGGGGACGAGACGACATTGTCATCCCCCTCAAAGCATCCTCTTGGCCTCCTAATCTTATGTCTTATATGTTTGTTTGTTTATTTATTGGAATTTAATTGGATAACTTTGTAATTAATTGGATACTTAAGGCAATTAGTCTTTAAACATATAAAGTGAGAAGTTAATTTAAAAATCAGAAATGCACTTCTCATTATGTATTTTAGGCTTATCATGCATGTCTAAACTTTCTGCCGAATAATTTATTTTTGCATATCTAATCATGAAACTAATGCATCTTAAAAGAATTAATAACTCTTTATTAATACTATACAATTTATTATCAAAACCAATTTTGCAAACAAAGGCCTACCTTTAATCACTAAGTCAACTTTGCACAGGTATATTTTTAACTTCTTATGTATGTTATAACACTTTATATGATTTCTTTCGAAAATTAACTTTATAAACAAATCTTATAAATCTTTTCAGGTTATAAAAATGTATCTTTTTTTATCTTTTATTTGCAAGCACCTTTTTACTTAAACATTTCAAAACATGCATTTTCTAGCATAATAATTAACCTAGGTTTGGCAGGACAACCGCAGGTTAGCGGATCTTAAAGGGTGCCTAATCTCTTCCCTCTAGATTAATAAAGAACTCTTACCCAGAATCTCACACTAATTTTGCAGACCATTAAAATGGAGTTAATGTTGACTTTAACCTAGTTGACATTTAGGTGTCCTAATTCACCCAAACTAATTAGGTGGCGACTCCGCGAACCCTTTTTAAGCACCTTTAGCACTTTTTAACCTTTTAGCACCCTTTTAACCATTCAGCATTTTATTTTAGCATTTATTTTCTAACATTTTACAAAGCAGGGATTTGCTAGAATAATGTCGCGGTCGGAAAAGGGCGTGACAAGAGGTACCAAAAGAATCTATGGTTTACCACGAAGTCAGCCTATACTGACTATTATTTATTCTTTCATGTGCACACTCCTAAATGTGTTGGTATCAACCAAGTCAAACAATGAAAATAAAAAAAATATTTTGTATTTTGAATAACGTTTTTTTTGTATGTTTGAACAATATATAAATCTATATATATATATATATATATATATATATTTTATATTTTCTGGATAAAGAGTACCGAACCCGAATAGGGCTGCCTACGTATCCCGCCAAGGGAATCAGGTGCGCGTAGTACATTCAGATTGTTTATAAAATATATTCTTAAAAAAGAATTTGTGCATGACAGGATAGCAGTAGTAAAAGATGTGCAAAACACATGATTGTCCACTATGACACGAATTCAAAGTAGAAAGAATGAAATAAAAAATGAATGTCCGTGATAAGAATGAATGTAACAAAAAAATGAATGCATGTGATAGAATGAATGTAATGAAAAAATGAATGTATGTGATAGAATGAATGAAATGCATGAGTGAGCCAAATATGTGCTCCCTTTTATTATTACATTTTTTTGTGGTGTCGAATCCAAGATGGGTTACCTACGTATCATACCGTGTGGTGAGAATCAGACACGCGTAGTTCGAGAAGATATGTTGTAAAATATATGATATAAAGGAATTATGTAATTAAAAACTTAGCGTATTAATCAATTTTCAAATATATATAAAAGTATAGACAAATTCCGAGTGATGCCTCGTTGAATCTTGTATTGGCTGACTTCTTTCAACGACATAACTCCCGGTCATTCTGTGATGATTTTTTTTTGTATTTTTAACGATCGCCCTCGACTGTTTGCGAGGACGGTCTTCCTGCAAAAATATGCGAAATAGGTGAGAGTAGGAAAATCACAAAAATAATAAAATGTAGGGATGTGACAATATAGTCAGAGACTCCCCTGATTGATTCGACCGGACTGGAGGTTGATGCTTCACGTGGTCAAAGTCGTGTTATTCAAGAATGATTTATCCAGTAGAAGTCCTGATTGCAGTGTGACAACAAAAAGTGCAAAAATGCAAATGCTCGTTCCCGGAGTTGCAAACACATAACATGGTATGGACAGAGTTAAAAATGGTAATTATTACTTTAAATAATATGTACAGAGTTGCTAGCGACAAACACTAATAAAACAAAAAGGCATTCAAATCAAGCGCGCCCCCTAATATGCATGAGACCTCTCTTATGCCAGAGGTGGACCTAAACGCCAAATATGCGAGATTATGATAGATTCCAAGTTGCTAAACATTAATGTTTTTGTTGGAAATGACGACCAAATGACGGTGCACTTTTTCCAATTTCGACGTGTCATGACCAGACTTGGATCCGTCTATCATTATCACACTACACATATATGCTTATTGGTCATTGGGTTGTGAAATCCGTCGACAATTTGATGGATTCCCTAATTATGGAGACGATACCAAGGTCCGATCCACCTAAGATGAATGCATGCATGACTTAAAATAAAGCGTGGTATAACTCTATCCTAATTTTGTTAAGATTTGGCTGACTAGACACAAAGTTCCCGAGCGGACTACTCGAGCGAGAAGGCTACGCGGCCACCGGTTGGACCGGATTCTCCGCGTAAAACGCCAACTCTCCTAATTTTGGGTATTTGAAAGAAATTTGCGGGTGTGAAAAGCACACCTCGCGTGTAGTGTATGATAGTGTGAATTTTCCGTAAGGGATGAAGTATGAACGGAATGCCAATTTAAGGAAAGCAGTAAAAAAGTAGCAATTAAAGCAGTTAATTACAAAATTAAATGCAAACAATTTAAACCTATACAACAAAATAAAAATAAAGCGCAATATTTAATTAACCTGATTTTGCTATGGTCAAGAACCTGATATCCCCAGCAGAGTCGCCATGTTGTCGCGCCCGTTTTTGACCTCGGGGGTTGAACGGTATCCACGACATTGCTCTTTTGGCGCGGTTCCCTGGATAGAGCAAAATGCTTGTTTTGAGGAGTCGCCACCTAATTAGTTAAGTGAATTAGGACACTTTATTTATTGCAATAAAAATACAGCAATTAGTCTCCATTTAATGGTCTGCGAATTTAATGAGATTCTGGATCAGAGTTCTTTATTATCCTAAAGAGAAGGGGTTAGACATCCTTTAAGATCCGCTAACTTGCGGTTATCCGTTCAAACCTAGGTTAATTATATATTGGCTTTTATTCTACCTATTCTAAGCATTTTCATAATTTACAATTAAAATAAAATGTAATACAGAATAATAAAATTAGAATTAAATACGACATAAAATAGAACTCCGGGACATCTTTTGAAATGCATCTCCGGGTACCTGTATAAACACTTAGTAAAAGTGTCAGTAAGAGAGTAAATAAATTTTCAAATAATGACAAGAATTAAAGTAAAACCCATCTTTTGTACATGAGAGACATTGGAAATCAGACGGAGATTCATTCATCGTCCATTGTTATAAACAATATAATAAAATAAATAAAACCTTCAGATCCGCACCAAAAACAATAATAGTTTTGACTACGGAGGGCTCAGATATATAAAAATAAAGCAGAACATCTTAAACAAGTCCGGCTGCGAAAATTCGCCCTGCTAGCGCATATTGGTTATCCGGTGTAAGTGGAAGAAATCATCATTGCCCAGAAAGCTTCATTTTATTTTATTTTCCGTCTTTGCAATTGTGGAGGCCAAAAAAATTGACAGATATTTTTTCATTGGCCAATCAAGTGTAGTATCTTGTCCAAAATCGGTGTACCAACAATGTAATATTTATTCTAAATCAGTTTAATAAATTAACAAAAGGGAAAAATCTTCAAAAATCAACCCAAACAATGCGAAACAGTAGCAACAACCAGCAGCATAGCCCAAAAAACGTTCGTTAAACAAATAGAAGCAACTAGCAATGAAAAATAATAGTGGAAGCAACCCAAAATATCGCTGGAATTTTAAACTCCGACCGGATAACGAAAGCAGTCAACACATTCCCAGAATAAAGCTGGACCCAGGTCGCCGGAATCTTAAAACTCCGGCCAAAACCGTTAAAAATCAGAAAAATAAATCAGTCTCACTAATGAAGACAACCGACAAATCAGAAATAACGCCATACCAAGGTCGCCGGAATTTTAAATTCTGGCCACAAAACAAAAATCAGTATATCGCAATAGATACCCAAAGTAAAGCCCTTAAGGTCGTCGGAGTTTTTAAACTCCAGCGAGATTCAAAATAAAAGAAATCAGTCCAAGCAAAGAATATACCACAGATCCAAAAAATAGAACCGAACCAAGGGTTTAACGGGGTGACGTTACTTCATCCGGAGCAACGCCACCATGGTATTGTCGACGACGGTGGCTAGGTGACGGGATAGTAGTGTTGATGAGGTTGGGACGGCGACGGTGATGGGTGTTTGTTGGTAGAGGAGAGAAGATGGCGAGGTTGAGTGAAGAAGACTATAAATGGATATGAGACTATAGGGTATTTTAAGATAGAAAATTTTGCAGAAAATTAGCTAAGTGAGTTAGTGGGCCAAGCCCACTACCCTTGGTAGGGCACGACGTTAAAAAATAAAAGGGGGAGGGGGAAAACGGGAAAAAGAAAAGAAAAGGGAGGGGGACGCCGCAGGCAGTTGCAAAAGAAAGAAAAGAAACCCTATTAGCTAGAAGAGGAGGAAGACGACAGCAACGAAGGATGGAAAGAAATAAAAGAAAGAAAAGAAAGAAAAGAAAGAAAACTCTAGTAACTAGACGAGGAGGAAATGCTCAATTTAAGTTCAGATTTTAATCGTTCAGAGGCTCTACGCAAAGGGAAGGCATTAGTTTGATTGTTCGTGGCACCCGCTCGGCATTGAGGTAGGTTACGGTCTACTTTAGTTAGACTCTGATTAGAAAATCGTATGTAGTGGTAGGAAGAGACAGGGATAGCATGATAGAACGTCGGCAGGACCGCGATGCCGAAGGTTTTTTTCCGCTATATGCGTTATTTTCTGTGATTGTCACCTGATTGTATCTCCGTCGCATACTAGCTCATTTGTCACGTGAAAATAAAGGAATTGTAATCTTGATAATTGGACATAGGATGGTGATATGACTTGTACTTGTCGATTGTATATTAGTGATATATGTTGACTGATATCATGCATGACATACTTTCTATATTATTTCGTGATGTTGGTGAGGGGAGTGATTGAGTGACTCCGAGGTCTTTGCCAGAGATTGAGAGTGATTGAGTGACTCCGAGGTCTTTTCCGGAGTTTGAGAGCGATTGATAGCCTCCGAGGTTTATGCCGGAGAGCACGAGTGGTACATGGACTTCGCGGGTCCCCCATGGGTCATGTCTTAAGGTGCTGCCTTAGCATGTGTGTACAAGAGTGGAGTGAGAGAGGTGACTATTGTATTACATCGCATGCATTTTCTCGTATATTTGACTGATCATCTGGTGAATTTTATTTGTCCTGGATGTTTCATAATTTCTTTACATTATACTTGTATATGATATGTGACCATACATGTTTGCTCTATGTGCTACTTGTTGGTTTCAACTTCTTCATGCGTTATCTAATCATTGTCGGCCTATGATGCTTACCGATACTAGTGTTGTACTGATACTACTCTTGCTGCACTTTTGCTGAGTGCAGAGTATGATCCAGGTTCCAGTTCTACGCCCCGTGGCTGATCCGCGCGGTGGACATCTTCCAGTCATTCAGGGTGAGATACTTGGTCGCCCATGGCCACTGAAAGGCTTCTTAGTTAATTCCATTTTTCTTTGGTCATTGACAGACAATATGTATCCTTCGGGTATTTTTCAGACTTCTATTTCAGACAATATTTAGCGCTCTTGTACCCTTTTGACCAAATTTTGGAGCGTTAAGTATTTAAGACTTTATAACTTCTTTTCTTTATTTATTTTCTGTTGATTTAACTTGTTAACGAGAACATGGTTCGCCTACTCGGGGGAATAGGGTAGGTGCCATCACGACTTGGGAATTGAGCCGTGACAAAGTTGGTATCAGAGCTCCTAGGTTAATCGGTCTAATGAGTACAAGAGCAATGTCTAGTAGAGTCTTGCGGATTAGTACGTAAACGTACGTACCCATCCTCGAGATGCTATAGGACATTTAGGAAACACTCCACTTCTTTTCCTCTTTTCGTGCTAGTTCAATCCGATTGGTATCTGGTTCATTCTTTTCGTGCGAGATTGTTCATATTGGTATCTCAAACTCATTCTCTACTCCTGTCGGGGATTCGGTGATAGTAGATCGAGTCTATAAGTCTTGTGTGGTCACGTTTATGGGGTATGATACTTGGGAGACCGAGACGGATATGCGAAGTAGATATCCTCAGTTGTTCGACAGTTCAGGTACCTCTTTTCATCCACCCCTACCTTGTCGCTCGAGGACGAGCGATTATTTGATTGGTATCTAATGTAACGACCTGTTTGGTCGTTTAACACTTAAAACTATGATAAAGGGGTATGAGACTATAGGGTATTTTAATTATATGATTTTTAAGATAGGAAATTGTGCAGAAAATTAGCTAAGTGAGTTAGTGGGCCAAGACCACCACCCTTGGTAGGGCACGCCGTTACAAAAAAAAAGATGGAGGGGGAAAACAGGAAAAAGAAAAGAAAAGAGAGCGGGACGCAACAGGCAGTTGCAAAAGAACGAAAAGAAACCCTATTAGCTAGAAGAGGAGGAAGATGTTAGCAACGAAGGAAGGAAAGAAAGAAAAGAAAGAAAACGCTAGTAGCTAGACGAAGAGGAAATGCTTAATTAAGTTCAGATTTTAAGCGTTCAGAGGCTCTACGCAAAGGGAAGGCATTAATTTGATTGTTCGTGACACCCGCTCGGCATTGAGGTAGGTTAAGGTCTACTTTAGTTAGACTCTGATTAGAGAATCATATGTAGTGGTAGGAAGTGACAGGGATAACATGATAGAACGTCGGAAGGACCGCGATGCCGAAGGGGTTTGTCTCTATATGCGTTATTTTTCTGTGATTGTCACTTGATTGTATCTCCGTCGCATACTAGCTCATTTGTCACGTGAAAATAAAGGAATTGTAATCTTGATAATTGGACATAGGACGATGATATGACTTGTACTTGTCGATTGTATATTAGTGATATGTGTTGACTGATATCATGCCTGACATACTTTCTATATTATTATGTGATGTTGGTGAGGGGACTGATTGAGTGACTCCGAGGTCTTTGCCGGATATTGATAGTGCTTGAGTGACTCCGAGGTCTTTACCGGAGATTGAGAGTGATTGAGTGACTTCGATGTCTTTTCCGGAGATTGAGAGTGATTGAGTGACTCCGAGGTCTTTGCCGGAAATTGAGAGTTATTGAGTGACTCCGAGGTCTTTGCCGGAGATTGAGAGTGATTGAGTAACTCCGAGGTCTTTTTCGGAGATTAAGAGTAATTGAGTGACTCCGAGGTCTTTGCCGGAGATTGAGAGCGATTGATAGCCTCCGAGGTTTTGCTGGAGAGCACGAGTGGTACATGGACTTCGCGGGTCCCCCATGGGTCATGGCTTGAGGCGTTGTCTTAGCATGTGTGTACGAGAGTGGAGTGAGAGAGGTGACTATTGTATTGCATTGCATGTATTTGCTCGTATATTTGACTGATCATCTAGTGAATTTTATCTGTCCTGGATGTTTCATGATTTCTTTACATTATACTTATATATGATATGTGACCATGCCTGTTTGCTCTATGTGCTACTTGTTGGTTTCAACTTCTTCATGCGTTATCTAATCATTGTCGGCCTATTATTCTTACCGGTACTAGTGTTGTACTGATACTACTCTTGCTGCACTTTTGTTGAGTGCAGAGTACGATCCAGGTTCCAGTTCTACGCCCCGTGGCTGATCCGCGCGGTGGACATCTTCCAGTCATTCAGGGTGAGATACTTGGTCGCCCGTGGCCCCTGAAAGGCTTCTTATTTAATTCCATTTTTCTTTGGTCATTGACAGACAATATGTATCCTTCGGGTATTTTTCAGACTTCTATTTCAGACAATGTTTAGCGCTCTTGTACCCTTTTGACCAAATTTTGGGGCGTTAAGTATTTAAGACTTTATAACTTCTTTTCTTTATTTATTTTCTGTTGATTTAACTTGTTAACGAGAACATGGTTCGCCTACTCGGGGGAATAGGGTAGGTGCCATCACGACTTGGGAATTGGGCCGTGACAAAGTTGGTATCAGAGCTCCTAGGTTAATCGGTCTAATGAGTACAAGAGCAATGTCTAGTAGAGTCTTGCGGATTAGTACGTAAACGTCCGTACCCATCCTCGAGATGCTATAGGACATTTAGGAAACACTCCACTTCTTTTCCTCTTTTCGTGCTAGTTCAATCCGATTGGTATCTGGTTCATTCTTTTCGTGCGAGATTGTTCATATTGGTATCTCAAACTCATTCTCTACTCCTGTCGGGGATTCGGTGATAGTAGATCGAGTCTATAAGTCTTGTGTGGTCACGTTTATGGGGTATGATACTTGGGAGACCGAGGCGGATATGCGGAGTAGATATCCTCAGTTGTTCGACAGTTCAGGTACCTCTTTTCATCCACCCCTACCTTGTCGCTCGAGGACGAGCGATTATTTGATTGGTATCTAATGTAACGACCCGTTTGGTCGTTTAACACTTAAAACTATGATAAAGGGGTATGAGACTATAAGGTATTTTAATTATATGATTTTTAAGATAGGAAATTGTGCAGAAAATTAGCTAAGTGAGTTAGTGGGCCAAGCCCACTACCCTTGGTAGGGCACGCCGTTACAAAAGAAAAGATGGAGGGGGAAAACAGGAAAAAGAAAAGAAAAGAGAGCGGGACGCAACAGGCAGTTGCAAAAGAACGAAAAGAAACCCTATTAGCTAGAAGAGGAGGAAGATGGCAGCAACGAAGGAAGGAAAGAAAGAAAAGAAAGAAAACGCTAGTAGCTAGACGAAGAGGAAATGCTCAATTAAGTTCAGATTTTAAGCGTTCAGAGGCTCTACGCAAAGGGAAGACATTAATTTGATTGTTCGTGACACCCGCTCGGCATTGAGGTAGGTTAAGGTCTACTTTAGTTAGACTCTGATTAGAGAATCATATGTAGTGGTAGGAAGTGACAGGGATAACATGATAGAACGTCGGAAGGACCGCGATGCAGAAGGGGTTTGTCGCTATATGCGTTATTTTTCTGTGATTGTCACTTGATTGTATCTCCGTCGCATACTAGCTCATTTGTCACGTGAAAATAAAGGAATTGTAATCTTGATAATTGGACATAGGACGATGATATGACTTGTACTTGTCGATTGTATATTAGTGATATGTGTTGACTGATATCATGCCTGACATACTTTCTATATTATTATGTGATGTTGGTGAGGGGACTGATTGAGTGACTCCGATGTCTTTGCCGGATATTGAGAGTGCTTGAGTGACTCCGAGGTCTTTGCCGGAGATTGAGAGTGATTGAGTGACTTCGATGTCTTTTCCGGAGATTGAGAGTGATTGAGTGACTCCGAGGTCTTTGCCGAAAATTGAGAGTGATTGAGTGACTCCGAGGTCTTTGCCGGAGATTGAGAGTGATTGAGTAACTCCGAGGTCTTTTTCGGAGATTAAGAGTAATTGAGTAACTCCGAGGTCTTTGCCGGAGGTTGAGAGCGATTGATAGCCTCCGAGGTTTTGCTGGAGAGCACGAGTGGTACATGGACTTCGCGGGTCCCCCATGGGTCATGGCTTGAGGCGTTGTCTTAGCATGTGTGTACGAGAGTGGAGTGAGAAAGGTGACTATTGTATTGCATTGCATGTATTTACTCGTATATTTTACTGATCATCTGGTGAATTTTATCTGTCCTGGATGTTTCATGATTTCTTTACATTATACTTGTATATGATATGTGACCATGCATGTTTGCTCTATGTGCTACTTGTTGGTTTCAACTTCTTCATGCGTTATCTAATCATTGTCGGCCTATTATTCTTACCGGTACTAGTGTTGTACTGATACTACTCTTGCTGCACTTTTGTTGAGTGCACAGTACGATCCAATTTCCAGTTCTACGCCCCGTGGCTGATCTGCGAGGTCGACATCTTCCAATCATTCAGGGTGAACTACTTGGTCGTCCATGGCCCCTGAAGGGCTTCTTAGTTAATTCCATTTTTCTTTGGTCATTGACAGACAATATGTAGCTTTCGGGTATTTTTCAGACCATGTTTAGCGCTATTGTACCCTTTTGACCAGATTTTGGGGCGTTAAGTATTTAAGACTTTATAACTTCTTTTCTTTATTTATTTTCCGTTGATTTAACTTGTTAACGAGAACGTGGTTCACCTATTCGGGGGAATAGGGTAGGTGTCATCACGACTTGTGAATTGGGTCGTGACATGACATGACAATTTTTAGGAGCTAATTACTTTAGTAGGGTTCCATCGTATCTTCTTGAAACTCTTTCATATAGTTAATGCATTGTTATTAATTGTTTCTTCATCATATTAAGATCTATTCGATATTGTTATGATTGCTTGATAATTAACTAGCTATTAATTGTCATTACTTATATGATTTCGAATCGAAGGTGTTGTATCATTCAAAGAATTTTATTGTTATTCATGCATTTTCATTTGTATTGCATCCATATACTACCTTGGGCCTCCAAAGAGTTATATACTCTATTATATGCATGCATTATATCTATGTATGGAAAATGGGAAAAATGGAAAGGCGTTATATACGCACACCACCTGCAGCTGGTACAAAATGTCACAAAAGAGCCCTAAGATGCCAAAATAATGTGATGTGATTCATGTGTGGCTTATTGGGACGGGTTGCACGATCCGCAACACTAACATATATTGGAACAAGTTACACGATCCGCAACACTAACATATATATATATACCACATTTGCATCATGCATACATTTATTAACTATCATATGGTATGATGCCCCCAGAGGCTGTTATGGTAAGAAAGATTGCCAGATGAGATCGAGGTATGTGTATACTGCACTATGCATGACATTTAGGCATATCTACTAGCATCCTCAGAGGCAATTACTGTTGGTCATCTGTTTCTGTTTCAGATTATGATATATCTCTGCTATGTTATTCGTGATATCTAACATACTCAGTACATTAATTACTGATGTCTCTTTTGCTGGGGGACGCTGCATTTTATGCCCGCAAGTTCATATTGAGAGAGTGACGATTCACACTAGTAGGTTGCTGGTTTAGCTGGTATTTGGAGCACTCTACTTGTTTCGGAGTTGCAGTTTGGTCGTGGTATGTCCTTCTCTTAGAGTCTTGTAGATACGTGTCATGTGGTTAGTTGTCATGCATGACTTTGTCGTCCTTGGCATTATTATATAAGTTGGGGCTTCCAGATTAAAACTTTACCTAATCCTTCTCGGCTTAGTCCGTAGATAATATGGTTAAGTATGGGTTGTATGGTTAGTGGTGCCCGACGGGTCTGGTCCAGGTGCCTGTCGCGGCCCTCCGATTTGGATCATGACAAAACTTCAGGCTCGTTCCACTCCTTGTTTGTTTTTAGGATACTCATAAAATCATAAGGAATATAAATGTCATGATATGACGAACGGGAAAATCATTATCTCTTGTCACGTAGTTTTTGATGAGTCTACATTTCTATTTGCTAATTCTCATGTGGCATCCTCACCTTGATATAATTTTTTGGACTACGGAATACAACCGATTTTTCATCACCACCTCAATACCCAAAATGACCGGCCCAAAATAATCCCACATCGTACTGGCCCAACCACAAAATGGGACTGGACCAGTCCGCGGAATGGAGGTCAGTACTTCATTACCGTCGATCTTAGCCCAGTCCAGTACTAGTGTCTATCAGGCCCAAATGAGGGAGCCCACTGCTCCCTCACCCATAAACCCACCCCGACATCTAGGCCCATATTTTCAGGCCCATAATCATAATCCCTCTCGGCCCAATAACCCGACAGAAAACCAAAGTAACTAACAATCTGCCTTGGCAAAAAATACTACCTCCTCTCGGCCCAATACCATACCCTACAACCCTAATCCCCAGTCGTCAATTTTAGCCTAAATTTGGACCATTAAAACTCATGCCATGCACAGGATGTTTTGGCTAAAATGTCATTTTAACTTAATATTTTCGGTCCAACCATCACATCTTCCCAAAAATCCCAAACAACCCTATCAGACCCAAATTGGAAAGCTGTCATGTTAGAAGAAACGGATGCTCTTATTAAAAATAAGACATGAGAGTTAGTTTCCCATCCATATAATGTGAATATAATCAGGTCTACGTAGGTTTTCTGTCATAAAAAGAGTTTGGATGGCTCCTTTGCGAGATACAAAGTTCGTCTTATTGGTGATGGCAGGTCTCAGCAGATTGGCGTAGATTGTGGTGAAACATTCAGTCCGGTGGTTAAGTCATCAACTATCAGGACTGTTTTTAGCCTGACACTGTCAAAATCCTGGTCCATTGATCAGTTAGATGTCAAAAATGCATTTCTACATGGTCATTTACATGTGATAGTTTATATGTACCAACCTTTGGGTTTCCGAGACTCTACACATCCGAATTATGTTTGCCGATTGAAAAAAATTGTATATGATTTGAAACAGGCTCCTCGGACATGGTATAACAGGTTTGTAGGGTTTGTATTCACATTGGGTTTCTCACACAGCAAGTCCGATCAGTCCTTGTTCATTTATAATAAGAGAAGTGACATGGCATATATCCTCCTATATGTAGATGACATCATTCTCACGGCCTCATCTACATCACTTCGCGGATCTATTATGATCCTCCTTGCAACAAAATTTGCAATAAAGGATTTGGGTCCTCTAAATTATTTTTTGGGAATTGTTGTAACTCAATATGCAGGTGGTCTATTTCTCAATCAAAAAGAATACGCTGAGGATATCATTGAAAAAGCCGGTATGTCCTCATGTAAACCATCACACATCGATTGATACAAAGGCCTAATTGAGTAATTCTAGAGGTACTCCATACAATGACCCAACATATTACTGCAGCCTAGAAGGGGCCTTGCAGTATCTTACTTTCATGAGACCTGATATCTCTATGCGGTTCAGCAAGTGTGTTTACATATGCATGATCCGAAAGAAGAACATATGGAGGATCTCAAGCGGATTCTGTTGTATGTTAATGATACTATTCATTTTGGATTGCATCTGTATAAGTCCTTCATTTCGAGTCTCTCATCTTATATGTTATACCCCGTAGTTCAGGTCATGCGTATGAGAACGTACGAAAGGGATTAAGACTTAAAATTTTAGAAAGATAGGTTGACGGATTATTTCGGGCGGGTTTTTAGTCAACTTTGAGGCGGTTTATGTCCAGTTGCATTATAAGTTCCTAGGTGTTTCAAAGGCCTAGTACGTAGTTCGTTGAGTCTAGTTCCCAACGCAACCAACCGTTCGTCGTTAGGACATCGGAGTAAAAAGTTATGGAAGTTACAAGTTCAGTGCGCAGTCGGACATAAAAGTATTTCGGTCGTGGCCATGGCGCGCCGGATGCGTGGTCGCGCGGATGTTCTGAATGTTCGCTGAAGTTGCAGCGCTGCGGCGCCGGAAGTTCTGAGAGTTGGCAGAGGTTTCAGCGCCGCGGCACCGAGGCGGGTTCTGCGAGGCTGGGTGGAAAAATCAGAATTGTTTTGTTTTAAAAAAGGCCATGGGTGGGTGACAAGTGTCCTCCCCCATCTGATTTTGCATGTCCTATTTATTGACCAAGTCTTGAAGACTTGGTCATTCTTCAAGCTCTCCTCTCTCTCTAAAAATTAAAAGCTCTCCATTCTCTCTAGAAATCAAGAGGAAATCAAGGCTTGAGAAAAATCTGAAAAAAGTGACAAGAAGGAAACTTGTTGGCAAACTTGTAGGAGTTTTTGTGGTTGTGATTGTGGAAAAGAGGCTAGTGAATTTGTTGGATTAATTTGGGTAAGCTCTAAGGTAATAATCCTTTCCCTTTTGCTAGTTTATTGTGTTGCATGTGAAGAAGAAAGGACTTGTGGTGGTAAATATTGCTCTTAGATAAATTGCATGTAAGAAATATGATTTAGATTTAAAGGGATTGAATAAGGTTAGTATGTGAACATGTTGTAGCCAAAATACTACCTATAACTTATTGATTTAGTTAATATGCATTGTGGGGCAGAATTTTACACATCCAAGATTAGGTGTGTAATCCTCTTTGTATTGATTGGATTGTTGGGCCTTAAAAGTGGCGTTTGGATGTTGAATTCGGCCTTGAAAAAAGGTGGCAAGTATGTAGAAACAAAGGAAATGCTGCCCGATTTTCCGTAGAATTTAGTGACTTTGCACTTGGAATATTCTATGTTGAGGCTAGAGGTTAATAAACGTATTATGGTCATTATAGGTTGACGCATCACGATGGTACATTGGACTTAGCAAGTGAATTGACCCGAAGAGGTATGTGGAACTTTCCTATCTCTGGAGCATGACTAGTTGCACTTATGTAGTACGGTAGACGTACAAGGTTTTGATATCCCCTACTTGTTTTAAGGATGTCTTGAGTTTTCAAAGTTAAGGGACTTGATGTGTTTAAGTATATGATTCTTGTTCTTTTTAAAAGTGTAAGTCCCTTGGGTTTAGGGAAATGTATTTGACTAATGTATAACGTTAATATAATGACTTTATGGGAAGTTGGTTATATTAGCTTTATGGAAGGTTAACAAAGGAAGATTTACTCTAAGTAAAATGAGTACGGATAAATGATTTGAAGTTGTGAAAGGCAAATTGATTTTTAAGGCATTAATTGCCTAAGGTTTTAAAAGAGTAGAAGTACGTAGTACTTTGGGTTAAATTCCCGGTTTTCATAAAGACATGTTAGTGCCTTAAGTAAACTAAAATGAGAATGTATGTGAACAAGACTAATAAGAAGTTAGGAGATTTCTTAACTTGCTTATATTATGTATGATAGCCGGTTTGTGCTAGTGTTATATTATTCGTTACGGGGTCATTCCCCGGGTTGTGGCATTTGCATATTCCGTGGATTTGCTACCCACGATGCGATGAATACCTCATGCGAGTCCGTAGGGCTCATGTGGGTGAAATAGTCCCATGCGGGAGGGTACATCCTATGCGAGGAATACCTCATGCGGGTCCACACGACCCATGCGGGTGAAATAGTCCCAGGAGTAGGATTGCTTAACGACATCTGGTGGGTGACCTTGCTTTGATCATGAGCTTCCTATTTTCATGCAAAGATAGTATATGCTTGATATTCTCATTATTAGTAAGGCACAGTGTACTGTAAATTGACTATAATACATTTCTCCGCTATTTTAGACTTACGAGGTATTTTCGATTTTCCGCCACATACTTAGTACATATCAGTAATCGACCCTTCCTGGCCGCGTTCATGCCGCAGTAGGGTAAGCAGGTGGTGGATCCTCATTCTTAGGATCACTGGTCTGGTGTCAGAAGCTCCATTCCTTCGGAGGCTTGTTTTATTGGTACGGTTTTTCCCTGATGCTATATGTATTATGTACATTCAGGGGTATGGCAGGGCCCCGCCACCGATTGTTTCTGAGGTCGTAGTCACGTTTGTGGTTTGGGCTGTAAGAACAAGTTGTACTGTTTTACTTTTGATTAAGTATATTCTATGGAAGACGGCCTTGTCGGCCAGCCGTGATGCCATCGTCTGCAGTTTATGTGTTATGTATGTTCACCGCTATTCTCGATGTATACCGAACGGTGCCGGTAGGTGCGCCGCGCCCCGGCCTGGTCGTGACAAAAGTGGTATCAGAGCAGTTAGTCCTCGGAAAGTGTCTACAGACCGTGTCTAGTAGAGTCTTGATTATCGGTGTGTTGTGCACCACATCTATAATCAGGAGGCTGCAGGATATTTAGGATTTGTTTCTATTCTTTCACTCTAAGATCGTGCAATAGAGCTGTGTTATAGGTTGAACTCCCTCTGATATTTTCTTTTATGTATCAGTTATGCCTCCACGCAAGGCAACCGCGACCCAGAAGGGCAAGGCAGCTGAGGGAGCTGCTAGTAGGACGCGGAGGGTCACGAGGGCACAGGCCCAGTCTTTACCGGAGATGATGTTTCGGGCGGCAAGTTCCACGACGCCGCCTTTCTCAATGAGTTCGGGCGGCGGCCATCGAGACCGCGGTACTGAGCCTCCACCCCAAACGTGGCCGAGTATAGATTACGGGGAGCAGATCCGGTTATTGACCAGCATAGTAGCAGAGAAGCACCGACAGGAGCAGGTGGCCAACCCTAGAGCCGACAGTCTACGGATTCGGGACTTTCTGGGTTGTCATCCACCCGAGTTCTATGGTTCGAGATCCGAGGAGGATCCTCAGGAGTTTGTTCGGCAGTTACAGCGGACTATGCAGGTGCTTAGGGCCTCGGAGGCTGAATCCGTCATGCTAGCCTCTTACCGGTTACGCAATATTGCGTCGAACTGGTTTGAGTCATGGGAGTTGTCTAGAGGTGAGGGTGCTCTTCCAGCTGTTTGGGAGGAGTTCACAGAGGCCTTCCTGGATCACTTCTTGCCTCCTGAGATGAGGAGAGCCCGCGTGGATAGATTCTTGACCTTGAGGCAGAATGGGAGGACTATCAGAGAGTACAGCCTGGAGTTTGACTCATTGGCCAGGTATGCGCACACCATTGTACATGGCGGCATATAGTTCATCGCTATGTGATGGGGCTAGACCATATGATTATCGATGCTTGGGGGTGGCTCTTCAGCCAGGTATGGTTATTGCCAGGATGCAGACGTATGCGCAGTGAATAGAGGACAGGGAGAAGGAGGATCAGCTAGACTTAGGCCACCCGAAGGCCGTGACAACAGTGGTCTCGTGGCGATTTGAGGCGAATTTCGGCAGCAGACTAGGTCCACATTTCAGCCAGCACAGAGTGCTCCTTCTCGGTTTTCTGGCGGGAGGTCTGATCAGCCGGGTCATTCAGGAGCAGGTCAGGGCTCCAGGACTTCGGGGTTTCAGGGAGGCAGAGACCGTCACCGATCAAGACCACCCACATCTTGGTGTGCTCGATGCGGTAGGTCTCACCCAGGCGAGTGTCGTGTTCCTCCAGGAGCTTGTTACTCTTGTGGCCAGCAGGGCCATTTGAAGAGAGATTGTCCGACCAGAGGTGGCGGGAGTGTTATGGTTCAGCCGACAGGGTCAGTTGCTGGATCTTCGTCTTCGACGGTTATGCGCCCCGGAGGGCAGGGTGTTCACGGGCCAGCAGGCCGCGGCAGGGGTCCCAGTTCCAGCGGTCCTCAGAACCGCATTTATGCTATGTCCAGCCGTCAGGACCAGGAGGCGTCACCAGATGTCGTCACAGGTACATTATTGGTTTCATGCTGTGATGTATATGCTTTGATAGATCCAGGTTCTACCTTGTCCTATATATCTCCTCATATTGCTGGTAGAATAGGGATAGAGCCCGAGTCCATAAAACCTTTTGAGGTGGCTACGCCAGTAGGTAATTCGGTGGTAGCCGAGCGAGTATATAAGGCTTGCCCAGTGACTATATACGGTCGTCAGACTCTGGCCGACTTGATAGAGTTGGATATGATGGACTTTGATGTGATTATGGGTATGGATTGGCTAACATCTTGCTATGCCAATGTGGACTGTAGAGAGATCGCACGCCCGTTTCTGGCGAGCTTGCTATCGAGTGGAAATGGAATCTTTGCGCCGGCGGGTAGGTTTATTTCTTACCTCACGGCTACGAAGAGGGTGCGGCAGGGGTAGATCTACCATATGGTTCGTATTCGACATCGAGGTCGAGATACCGCACCTTGATCGGCCTGGTCGTTAGAGAGTTTTCAGACGTATTCCCAGACGAGCTTCCGGGTATCCCTCCTCAGAGGGAGATTGAGTTTTGAATTGATATATCGCCAGATACTCGACCGATATCTATTCCACCATACATGATGACACCTGCTGAGTTGAGGGAATTGAAAGACAGCTGAAGGACTTGCTGGAAAAAGGCTTTATCAGGCCAAGTGTTTCTCCCTGGGGAGCGCCAGTGTTATTTGTAAAGAAGAAGGATGGGACGCTGCATATGTGTGTTGATTACAGGCAGCTGAATAAGGTAACTATCAAGAACAGATACCCCCTTCCCAGGATTGATGATTTGTTTGACGATTGCGAGTGCAAGGTGTTTTCCAAGATAGACCGCGATGCCGTTATCATCAGGTGCGTGTTAGAGAGACAGATATCCCAAAGACTGCATTCAGGACCCGGTATGGGCACTATGAGTTCAGGGTGATGTCTTTTGGGTTGACCAACGCCCCAACAGTATTCATGGATTTGATGAACCGGGTGTTCAAGACATTATTGGATATGTTCGTTATAGTATTCATTGATGATATCCTGGTTTATTCGCGCACAAAACATGACCATGCAGATCATTTGAGGGCGGTGTTGGGAGTCCTCCGGGACCGGCAATTGTATGCAAGTTCTTGAAATGCGAGTTTTGGTTAGCTTCAGTGGCCTTCTTAGGGCATGTTATCGGGGCCGATGGTATTCGGGTTGATACAGCGAAAATTGAGGCAGTCAAGACTTGGCCTAGACCCACTACACCAACGGAGGTGCACAACTTTCTGGGCCTTGCGGGTTATTATCGGAGATTTATGGAGAAGTTTGCTTCCATCTCAAAGACCTTTGACTAGCCGACTCGTAGCGGTATGTTCCGGTGGACGGATACTTGTGAGGAGAGCTTCCAGTTACTGAAGGAGAAATTGATGACCGCCCCAGTCCTTACTCTTCCATAGGGTTTAGACGGATATGTGGTTTATTGTGATGTGTCGGGTGTCGGGCTTGGGTGCGTACTGATGCAGCACGACAAAGTTATAGCTACGATCTCGACGGCTCAGAAGCATGAGAAGAACTATCCCACACATGACTTAGAGTCGGCGATGATTCATGCCTCAAGATCCGGAGACATTATTTGTATGGAGTTCATGTGGATATTTACAGACCACAAGAGCCTCGGTATATCTTCACCGCAGGAGCCGAACTTACGGCAGAGCGGTGGTTGGAGCTACTTAAGGATTATGATGTCGATATTCTATACCACCCGGGAAGGCCAATGTAGTCAGAGATGCCGCCAGTCGCAGATCGATGGGTAGTCCGCCGTGTGCAGCCGCAGAAGAGGGCACGGTCCGCGAGTTACATCGCCCAGCGAGCCTTGGGGTTCGTTTGATTGGTTCTGATAGTAATGAAGTTCAGGTTCGAGAGGTTGCCGAGTCTTCCATCGTCGAGGAGGTGAAGAGGCGACAGTATGAGGATCCGATTATGGTACGGTATCGAGATGTAGCTCTTCAGGAAGAGAAGAGTCTGTTTGAGGTAGCGCCTGATGGGGTGCTAAGATTTGAGGGCCGGTTGTGTGTTCCCGATGTGACAGGACTTCGTCAGCAGATTCTGGGGAAGGCATACAGTGCTCGTTATTCTATTCACCCAGGGTCGACTAAGATGTACCACGACCTCAGGTGTATCTATTGGTGGGATAGCCTGAAGAGGGACGTTGCAGAGTTTGTGGCGCAGTGTCCGAATTGTCAGCAGGTCAATGTTGAACACCAGAAGTCTGGTGGGCTATTACAGGCTATTGTTATTCCGATGTGGAAGTGGGAGGTGATCAATATGGACTTTATTACAGGGTTACCTCACACTCAGAGGAAGCATGATTCCATCTGGGTTATTGTCGACAGGCTGACGAAATCAGCCCACTTTCTGCCAGTCAGGATGACTTTTTCGGCCGAGGATTATGCTAGATTGTATATCAGAGAGATTGTGAGACTGCACGGAGTGCCTATATCGATCATTTCGCATGTGGAGCCCAGCTCTCGCTAACTGGAGGTCTTTCCGAGCGGTTAGGGACACAAGTGAGTCTCGATCGCATTTCATCCTCGATCGACGGACAAAGCCGAGCGCACTATCCATACACGAGGATATGTTGGCCCTGTTATCGATTCGTGGGTAGCTGTGAGGATCATTTACCTCTTATGGAGTTTGCATATAACAACAGCTACCATTCTAGTATCCAGATGGCGCCTTATGAAGCCTTATACGGGAGGAAGTGCAGGTCACCGATAGACTGGTTTGAGGTGGGAGAAGTTTAGTTAGTCGGGCCAGACTTGATTCAGCAGGCAGTGGATAAGGTGAAACTTATCCAGGAGCGATTATTATCAGCTCAGAGTCGACAGAAGTCGTATGCAGATCATCGGCGTCGACACTTGGAGTTTGAGGTAGATGATTGGGTCTTCCTGAAGGTATCACCCATGAAGGGCGTGATAAGATTTGGGAAGAAGGGGAAACTTAGCCCAAGGTACATTGGGCCTTATCAGATTGTCCGTAGGGTAGGCAAGGTTGCCTATGAGTTGGATCTGCCGTCCGATCTGGAGGCAGTACATCCAGTTTTTCATGTGTCTATGTTGCGGAAATGTATTGGGGATTCATCTAGAGTACACCCGATTTGTGATGTCCAGGTGACAGAGGGGTTATCATATGAGGAGAGTCTCATAGCGATACTCGATCATCAGGTTAGGCGACTACGGACAAAGGATGTGGCTTCCGTCAAGGTCTTATGACGGAACGAGAATAGGGAAGAAATGACATGGGAAGCAGAGGAGGACATGATGAAGAAGTATCCTCACTTATTCCCTACACCTCCAGGTAACCCACTTTCCTGCTCGTTAGTTTTAATTTGGCAATTATGCTTAAGTATTGTTGTACATAGAAGGAACATTCGGGACGAATATTTCTAAGGGGGGGAGAATGTTATACCCCGTAGTTCAGGCCATGCGTATGAGAACGTACGAAAGGGATTAAGACTTATAATTTTAGAAAGATAGGTTGACGGATTGTTTCGGGCGGGTTTTTAGTCAACTTTGAGGCGGTTTATGTCCAGTTGCATTATGAGTTCCTAGGTGTTTCAAAGGCCTAGTACGTAGTTCGTTGAGTCTAGTTCCCAACGCAACCAACCGTTCGTCGTTAGGACATCGGAGTAGAAAGTTATGGAAGTTACAAGTTCGGTCTTGATCGGACAGAAAAGTATTTTGGTCGAGCCACGGCGGCCGCGCGCAGATGTTCAATGTTCACTGCTGCAGCCACGCGTGCGGAAGTTCTGAGAGTTAGCAAAGGTTTCAGCGCCGCCGTGGCCGCAGCGCCGAGGCTGGTTCTCATGAGGTGGAAAAATCAGAACTGTTTTGTTTTAAAAAAGGCCATGGGTGGGTGACAAGTGTCCTCCCCCATCTGAGTTTGCATGTCCTATTTGAAGACTTGGTCATTCTTCAAGCTCTCCTCTCTCTCTAAAAATTAAAAGCTCTCCCTTCTCTCTAGAAATCAAGAGGAAATCAAGGCTTGAGAAAAATCTGAAAAAGGTGGCAAGAAGGAAACTTGTTGGCAATCTTGTAGGAGTTTTTGTGGTGGTGATTGTGGAAAGGAGGCTAGTGAATTTGTTGAATTAATTTGGGTAAGCTCTAAGGTAACAATCCTTTCCCTTTTGCTAGTTTATTGTGTTGCATGTGAAGAAGAAATGACTTGTGGTGGTAAATATTGCTCTTAGATAAATTGCATGTAAGAAATATGATTTGGATTTGAAGGGATTGAATAAGGTTAGTATGTGAACATGTTGTAGCCAAAATACTACCTATAACTTATTGATTTAGTTAATATGCATTGTGGGGCAGAATTTTACACATCCAAGATTAGGTGTGTAATCCCCTTTGTATTGATTGGATTGTTGGGCCTTAAAAGTGGCGTTTGGATGTTGAATTCGGCCTTGAAAAAGGTGGCAAGTATGTAGAAACAAAGGAAATGCTGCCCGATTTTCCGTAGAATTTAGTGACTTTGCACTTGGAATATTCTATGTTGAGGCTAGAGGTTAATAAACGTATTATGGTCATTATAGGTTGACGTACTACGTGCGGTACATTGGACTTAGAAAGTGAATTGACCCGAAGAGGTATGTGGAACTTTCCTATCTCTTGAGCATGACTAGTTGCACTTATGTAGTACGGTAGACGTACACGGTTTTGATATCCCCTACTTGTTTTAAGGATGTCTTGAGTTTTCAAAGTTAAGGGACTTGATGTGTTTAAGTATATGATTCTTGTTCTTTTTAAAAGTGTAAGTCCCTTGGGTTTAGAGAAATGTATTTGACTAATGTATAACGTTAATATAATGGCTTTATGGGAAGTTGGTTATATTAGCTTTATGGAAGGTTAACAAAGGAAGATTTACTCTAAGTAAAATGAGTACGGATAAATGATTTGAAGTTGTGAAAGACAAATTGATTTTTAAGGCATTAATTGCCTAAGGTTTTAAAAGAGTAGAAGTACGTAGTACTTTGGGTTAAATTCCCGGTTTTCATAAAGACATGTTAGTGTCTTAAGTAAACTAAAATGAGAATGTATGTGAACAAGACTAATAAGAAGTTAGGAGATTTCTTAACTTGCTTATATTGTGTATGATAGCCGGTTTGTGCTAGTGTTATATTATTCGTTACGGGGTCATTCCCCGGGTTGTGGCATTTGCATATTCCGTGGATTTGCTACCCACGATGCGAGGAATACCTCATGCGAGTCCGTAGGGCTCATGCGGGTGAAATAGTCTCATGCGGGCGGATACAGCCTATGCGAGGAATACCTCATGCGGGTCCACACGACCCATGCGGGTGAAATAGTCCCAGGAGTAGGATTGCTTAATGATATTGCGGGTGGGTGACCTTGCTTTGATCATGAGCTTCCTATTTTCATGCAGTATAGTATATGCTTGATATTCTCATTATTAGTAAGGCACAGTGTACTGTAAATTGACTATAATACATTTCTCCAGTTATTTTAGACTTATGAGGTATTTTCAGTATTTTCCGTTTCGCATACTTAGTACATATTGTGTACTGACCCCCTTCCTCGGGGGATGCGTTCATGCCGCAGGGTAAGGTAGTGGTGGATCCTCATTCTTAGGATCACCGGTCCGTGTCGAAGCTCTATTCTCCGAGGCTTGTTTTTGGTACGGTTTTTCCACGATGCTATAGGTATTATGTACATTCTGTGGTATGCGGGCCTCGCCCGCCACGCTTATTTCTAGAGGTCTGTAGTCACGTTTGTGGTTTGGGCTGTAAGAACAAGTTGTACTGTTTTACTTTTGATTAAGTATATTCTTATGCAGCGCGCATTTGGCCAGCCGATGCCATCGCCTGCTGTGTTATGTGTTATGTATGTTCCTCTGCTATTCTCTGATGTATACCTGAACGGGGTGCCCCGGTAGGGTGCCAGTCGTGGCCCCGGGGTCGGGTCGTGACATTATACAAATGCGGATTGGAGTGACTGCCCAGATACTAGTATGATACACTTGTATATATCTTTCAAGTAAATTGTAATTACATAGTTTAGGATGATTGTGAATTATTATCTTGTATTTTAGGATAATTAGATAGGTCTTCTTTAATACTAGTATGATACACTTATATATATCTTTCAATATTGGAATGAAATCACTCATAGAATTAATTTTCTTCAATAATAATAATAATAATAATAATAATAATAATAATAATAATAATAATAATAATAATAATAATAATAATAATAATAATAATAATATTAATAGTAGTAGTAGTAGTAGTAGTAGTAGAGAGAGAAGAGAAAGAACTAAAAAAAGGGAAAGGAGGGGAAAAAAATAACAGATTGCATTTGTATTCGTCATGTATGTGGTATAGCCGGTATGAGTAATGATGCTATGATCATTTTTTTTCTCTTAATTTTTTTGAATTTCTAAGTAGAAAATTAACAAAACAAAATAACTACTGACTATAAGAAACAAGAAAACATAAATAATTCATGCTAAAAATAAATATATAAAATTATTATAAAATAATAAAACAAGAACAAGAATATTGTAGAGAAAGAGAGAAGAAATGATAGTTCTTTATTTCTCTTGAAGGATGTAAATACAATGAATGTAACATCTCTATTTATAATAGAAATTAACTTGGTCCCAAAGTTATTAACCCTATCTTTCCTTGTAGAGATAGACATTTATAATAATAAATAATATTTATTAAAATTTTACTAGAAAATATTCAGTGGGAAAAATTATAGTGAAGAAAAAAGAGCACACATTTCTAATAATAAGCCCTTCGGTTGCCTCATTAAAAACCTCACAAGGAAAACTCAGTGGGACAAAAATCTTAAAAGGGAAAAAGAGTACAACACGTATTAACTCCCCCTAATAAGAACCTCAATCCAAAAACTTGAATATTCATATTCCAATCATGTGAACCATCTTCTCGAAAGTTGCAGCTGATAGAGACTTGGTGAATAAATCAGTCATATTATCACTCGAACGTATTTGTTGCATGTTGATATCATATTTCTTCTAGAGCTAGTGTGATGAAAAAAAACTTTGGTGAAATATGATTTGTTGTATCTCCTTTATGAATTATTTCTTTAGTTGGACTGTGTATGTTGCATCTCCACCCTTTTTAAAGAGTTGCATCATCAACATATAATATTATTGGAATCACGCCAAGTATACTTTTGACTTGCTTTATAAATTGATGTTACCTTTGTATGAGTTGACTGTCAGGTTGAACAACATCGTATGACTATAATCCTTCATGAAAATAGATAACATGTCTATATCAAATATTTTTGTCTATTAGATGAATGCTCTGTATATCTAATAAAATTGACAATATTGGTTAGGATAACACATTCATATCAAACTTGCAACTGATCTTATTTCAATATCTCCGTGTAGGAGTAAAGTTATGTCAGACTCATAGTTATAGCAAGATATATAAATGTATCAATTGAATAAAGATATGATACTTCAGGACCAAAGAATTATTCAAGTTTCTCATTTCAACAGATAATATACTGCATTTGAAAATTCTCCAAGAGTTTCAATAATATTCAATATGAAAATTCCAATTTTCATAAAGATGTAAAGATTTTCATATAAATGTTATCAAGTAAGTCATATAGGTTGTGACAATATTGATTGTATTTAATTGGCAGGACATCTTCTGGTGCCTAGACTGCAAGTCTAATAAGCTTTATTCTTTACCAAAATGCATCATTTTACTTGGTAATTATTTCTACGTCAGCATGCATTAACGTAAAATTCAGATCCTCATAATTTATTATAATATTGCACACCATATTGTATTAAAGATATCGTTGATGATATATCATTTTTATTGGTTCGCAATGTGACATACCCTATTGAGATCTCATCACTTTCATTATTTTAGGTATTTAACTTCTTAAGAGATTTCATGAAGTGTTATGTCGTAGTCTCTTCAAGAGCACATTACCTCATTATTATGATCATTTGATCATGTGCTCTTCTCCCTTTTCAATGATTATTGTATTTGAAATTGATTGGTCTATCACACTTCATGCATGTTGTAGACTCTGTCATTCAGGGACATTAATTTAATAGGAGCATGTTGCAGATGAAATTAGAAATTAATATTGGGTTAGCAAATACTTCTAACACTTGAGTTGAATTATCTTTAAATGATGATCATAACAATTATAATTCGTAACATATTTCTTAGCTGCTTATTCTCTCCCCCTTATGCTAGAAAAATTAACACATATTCCATCTTCTTTGGGGAAATTCATATTTGTGTATCATGGTAGATTAACTAATCATATACCACACTTAAAATGGTTAGATATAAATATGTTAATTCTGACCATGAGCCAATTGTGTGGGGAGAACTTACCATAATTTATTGGTCTGAATCATACAAATGTTATTGTATGCAATATATCGTATTTCAGATCAACACATGAACTTTTATTCTCATAAGCAACGATTTAGCAATATTAACGTCAATGACACACCCCATTTTAACCTGAGTCAAAATGATATAGGATATATGGTTGATTCCTAAATTTCATTTAAGGAGTCGCCACCTAATTAGTCTAGTGAACTAGGACACTTCTAAATAGCATAAAATTGATATAAATGATCTCCATTTAATGATCTGCAAAACTTACGAGATTCAGGGTAAGGATTCTTTATTATCCTAAAGGAAATGGATTAGGCATCCTTTAGGATCCGCTAACTTGCGGTTGTCCGGTCAAACATAGGTTAATTATTATATTTAAAATATGCATGTTTTGGAAAACATAAAGTTAAGAAAAGATATTGCAAATAATTATTTGAAAGATGGCATATGTTTTGATGAATTTGCATGAGGTTTACTCTAAAATGTATGGAAATAGTTTGTTAAGCTACCCTCCCCTTTAATCTATTGGTCTTAAGTCTACCTATTCTACACATTTCAATATTTATGCAAGATTCCGTATTTAAACAAGATGAAAATAAAAATGGTGGAATTAAAGAGTAATGATAAAAGAGTGGCGTAGGGCGGATGACATTATTATTCGGCCCATTTGGTTTTGGAATTCTGAAGTCGGGGAATGCAAAAGACATGGCAACAGATCTGATCTGGATATACTTACTTAATACACGGTGAATGTGATGTATTGAACTATCAATGTTTAGAGTAATCCAAGACAACAGTACCAACACGACAACTTTCCTTACTTCGTTCTTCTTAATGTTTTATCCGTTGTGGCCATGGACACTCTTGGATTCTTAAGTGAGTTCATTTGAGGTGGCCTGTCCTCGCACTTAAATAGGTGGTATCCTATAAGGTATCCTGCTATTGTCACGCCCCGAACCCCGGGTCCGTGACTGGTGCCCTACCTGGGCACCCTCCTATTCATACAATACAATAAACCGCGGAAGATAAATAACACTCATTTTTTTTAAAACCAAGGCAAAGCCGATAAGGCTTCCATAATATAAATCACCCAAAAAAGGGTCTACACTGTTCAACAATGTAAATACAACTCTAGCCACCCAAATTTACATATGAATACTGCACTTCAAGAGTTTGGACAATTTTTATGACGGGACAAGGCCCCGCCGTACCTCTGAATATACCTATTCATAATGACAAGCTCCAGAAAATTGGAGCTATCCCAAAATGTTGAACAAGGATCCTAAGCTCACGGATCCACAACTGTGTACCTAGACCTGCGGACATGAACGCAGCCCCCCGAAGGAGGTCAGTACAACAGATACAAAGTATGGAACGGAAATACAGTACAATAAATAAGATCATAACTGTATAAAAAAATGACAGGGGCAAGTATGAAAATCAAATATCAGGTCCTAGCATGCTATATAAAAATCAGAGCCAATTGGACCCTTGTATCACCGTACCACTATACTATTGTATCACTGTACCACTTTCAAATATGAAAGTCATGGCAAGATCGTGACACCGCCTCGCATGTAATATCACGTATACGCTCGTGGAATACAACATCATCACGTGTAACAAGTATAATATATAACCCGTATCAAGGGAGCATGCCCGTGGAATTCCAACATCACTGTCGGCAGTCCATGATATAATATAAAGTCAACTGTCATGTCTATATGCCTATGATGTGTCCCGACCCTTTAGTGAGGGACTCGGTATAATGAGAGTAAACTTTACATTTTTAATAATAGAAAATCAACTCATGGGACTATTTCACCAGCATGGATCTTGTAGACCTGCAATGAGTATATATATAGATATACCCGCATCATGGAGTAGCAGTCTATGGAATAATCATGGGAATTGAACCCGCATGGGACTATTTCTCCCGCATGGGAGTATTTCACCCGCATGAGACTATTTCACCCGCATGGATCTTGTGGACCCGCATGAGGTATTCCTCGCATAGGACTATTTCACCCGCATGGGACCTTTTCACCCGCATGAGCCCTACGGACTCGCATGAGGTATTCCTCGCATCGTGGGGAGCGATTCCACGGAATAGGCAAAATGCAACATGACCTAGGGATTGACCCCGTAATAAATACAATGACACTAGCACAATCGGCTATCATAAATAACATATGCAAGTAAAGCATCTTTGACTCTCATTACAATAAAATGAACAACCATCATTTTATACAATCAAGACAATGCCATGCCTTCCTTTAAACCAAATCAATACAATTATCATTTTAGCAAGACAAAGTACTACGTACGCTCGCCGCACGTCCTGGTCCTTTATATAAATCCCAAGGCACTAGCCATGCAACATCAAGTTACTTTTTCATCAAATCAAGCGACCTACACGCTTTATACTCTAGTTACTCCTTTCATGCACTATAATGAAACCAAGTTCATTCTATTAACCATATTTAGACTTTTTATAAAAACAGTTATAACCACTTCCCATAAAGCCATTATAACAACTCTTATGAAACTAAGGTGCTATCACACCTTTCCTTTTAGAACCCATCAAGGCGCTATCAAGACACTTATCATTTCAAGTATCTATTAAAAACATGATTTGGAAAATCAAGGCATTAGTTACCATGTATTATTTGGGAGTTGAACTCCAAAAGTACTACGTACATACATTTGTTATAACAAGAATCATTTCATGAAGTATTAGGACGTTTGGACCCAAAGTACTTTGTACATCATTTCTTTATTAGAAGATTTAAACCATGAAATGTTAGGAAACAAAATAAACTCAATATATTGACTTTCAATATTCAAGTATCATATACTTTCAAACAAATTCTCATACTTTCAAAATATATCAAGTCTCTTAACTTTTTTGGAATCAAGTCCCATAACTTGAAAAATAAAGTCTCATAATCTTTAAAGTAATTCGAGTGACTTATACTTTCATAATCAAGATTTATATATTTTCAAAATCAATTTACTTACTTCAAATAAATCAAGTCACTACATATTTCGAAATTCAAGTCTCAAGTACTTTCCAAATTAATACTTTTATGAGTCGTGAATAGGTTATACTCGTTTATAACGATCTTGTCCATTGCCATGATCTAGAAAATGTAATACAATTTTGTCTCATCTTAGTTTCTATGCAGATGGAAGATTCTACTCATTTCAATGTAATTGATTACCGATACATTTTCATTAACGCTGCAATGGCTTGTTCGGTCCTTTTTTTCATTAGTGTAGTAATTTAGCAAGGTCAACTAGACTCCAATACTTCCTAACAACTCTTACCAACATCCCCCATAAGACTTGGTAAGAACTTAGGAATATTCTAGACATGCCTTTAGCATAAAATCAATAACATGAATACTTCATATGACAAGGAAAATATACTCAAGAACAAGTCATGTATACTCCTAACAACAAGGCAAGTATACTTCAAATATCAAGGCGAGTATACTCCTAACAATAAGGTAAGTATACTTCAATATCAAGGCAAGTATACTCCTAACAACAAGGCAAGTATACTTCAATATCAAGTCATGTATACTCCTAATAACAAGACAAGTATACTTCAAACAACAAGTCATGTATACTCCTAACAACAAGGCAAGTATACCATAAAAATACTCATGTCTATAGAAAGAAGAAGTTCACATACCTCGTGACGACTAACCAATACGATAAGTAGCAAAATGCTCCAAAGTACTTAACTTCATCGGCTATTCCTTAAGCCAAGTAGACTCTGCTACACGTAGTACTTCAACCTAAAATGGCCATAGTACTTCTATCAATATCATACTTACTATTGTAAGACTTATACCGAATAATTGCCCTCTAATTCTACGGAAAATCGGGCAGCACTTCCTTTGTTTCTACGTATTTTTCCACCTTTTCTAAGGCCCGTATCCATCAACCAACAAGTCACATTTAAGGCTCAACAATTCAGCTAACCAAAGGGGATTACACGCCTAACAGGACGTGTAAAATTCTGCCCCACAATTAAAGTAAAACTGTCCAATATTCTTGGCCATTTTCGGCAATCACAAGGATAACACCACATCTATTCTTTTCCAATTCCTTTTCAATCCAAGTTGTTATTCTAACATGTTATATAGTCACAATCAATTATAACAACTATAATCCCCTTCTTATATAACATGCGACGATCGTAACTAACAACTAAATAAATTACAATTTCAATGGCTAAGCATGCTAGGTCTCGAATTTAAGGCTTCCAAATTCCATAACAATTATAAACTTTCATTCCATAATATCATATGCTCATCTATCAACTACTATAACATGAAATCTTGAATTACAATAGCAAGACGAAGATTATTACCTCTTTAAGCCCAAATACAATCCAAAACCTAAATTCGATCCTAGCAACTTTAGCTTCTCTTTTCGACGTTCCAATCCGCTATTTGCAACCCTTAGAAGTTTGTGAAGAACTCCTCTTCAAGTTTCAAC
Source organism: Przewalskia tangutica (assembly GCA_029844215.1). Lineage (NCBI taxonomy): Eukaryota > Viridiplantae > Streptophyta > Magnoliopsida > Solanales > Solanaceae > Przewalskia > Przewalskia tangutica. The sequence continues at coordinate 120,902,552 of CM056720.1, forward strand.
TCCAACTATGAAAACCCCCTTAGGTTTTCATGTTGCGACTAACGTAAAAACGTAGTTTTTCCGGAATTTTTGTGTTGAGATATCCTTAGAATACCTTTAGGGATCTTGGGTTTGAATATTGAGATTTATAAAGCAAGATTGCAAAAAATTTCTCTCCTAAAGGAGCCTTGGCCGAGAGCCTCTTTTTGCACACTAAAGTTTCTTGATTTTTTTCTAAGTGTTGGATTTGTCTAGTCTTGCAGTAGTAATGTAGATATATACTACAATAAGGGGTGAGATCAAAACAAATGTGTGGCTAGGATTGGGTCAATTAAATATCTTGTGTCAACTTTGACTAGTTGACTTGGTCAATTACCTCAAGCTTGATCATCCACTTAACCTTAGTCACTTGACTACTTAACCTTGGTCAATTTTGACCAAGCCCGTGGGGGGGGGGGGACACGTGTCGCCTTCCTATTGGTCTAAAATATTCCATAATTCGTCAAAATATCGGAAACCTCGTGGGCCCCACAAAAACGTAAAATTTCCCGGTGGGCCCCCGTGACCAAAACCGTCAATTACCTCAAGATTGCAAAAAATTTCTCTCCTAAAGGAGCCTTGGCCGAGAGCCTCTTTTTGCACACAAAAGTTTCTTGATTTTTTTCTAAGTGTTGTATTTGTCTAGTCTTGCAGTAGTAATGTAGATATATACTACAATAAGGGGTGAGATCAAAACAAATGTGTGGCTAGGATTGGGTCAATTAAATATCTTGTGTCAACTTTGACTAGTTGACTTGGTCAATTACCTCAAGCTTGATCATCCACTTAACCTTAGTCACTTGACTACTTAACCTTGGTCAATTTTGACCAAGCCCGTGGGGGGAGGACACGTGTCGCCTTCCTATTGGTCTAAAATATTCCATAATTCGTCAAAATATCGGAAACCTCGTGGGCCCCACAAAAACGTAAAATTTCCCGGTGGGCCCCCGTGACCAAAACCGTAAATAAATTCTCACAATTCTAATAAATTCCACACGTCTCAAATAACACCTTTTGAGAATCTAATTCTCATCAACGAACATTTTTCCTTTCCGAAGTTCGGAAGCTTTCCCTTGAAAAAACAATTTTTCCTTTCGTATCAATCTTTAAAGTCCTGATTCCTTATGTGCATTCTCTTTAAACATATCCTGGAATTACGGGGTGTAACAACTATACCCTACTTCACAAGTGTTAGGAACCATTAAAAGTCCCCCAAACCTAACCTCAACTGTTGAGGATCATTAAATGTTTTGGAAACTTAAGCTCTACCCATACTGCAGATAACATTTAATGTCTATCACGGGAATGGCTTTGGATTCATGTTTCTTTATAGAAATCATCATCCGAAGTGCTATTGCTTCTACCGAAGCGCTCAACTGAACCTTTACAACTTAGTTTTCCCATTGTACCAAATCCCTGGGATCTTCAGTCAGTAAGGTTGGGTTACCACAATATCAATCCTTATTGTTTGGGTTTTAAGCCCATTCCCCTAGACCGACAGAACTCTTGATATTCGGGTAGTCCCTTAGTTAAAGGGTCATCTATATCCTTTGGTTAGTAATCAAGGAAGTGTCACCCGTGATGATCAACTTCCCAATGGTCTTATATCTTTGACTAAAAATGTCCACACGCCGTCATTCGTGTCCTCTCTGAAGCCGACTGGCTAGTCACAGTGTATAACTAATGAAGGAACGAGTTTCTCTCAATAATGAACATCCTCTAAGAGGTCATGAATTTACTCAACTTCTTTTCATGCTTGTCCAAAGCGATAAACTCCGATTCCATCATGAATCGACCGATGCAAATTTGCTTAGAGGATTTTCAAAGACACATCATACACATCCACTTGTGGCTTTGGTGTTCTTCAAGTCCGATGTCCAGTTTGCATCACTGTGTTCTCCCAGAACCACTGAACATCCAGAATACCATAATCCGTAGATAAGAGAATATTTCAAATATCGTCATATCTAATTTAACGCCTTCTATCGATCATTTCAAGAATCTCGAGTGAATATTAGTTCAACTGATCTACTTTGTGAGCTGATACCAGGTCGTTTGTATTGTGTAAAGTACATTGAACTACATGTGATATGTGCATATTGCTCCTGGTATACGGGCGCACCATGATTCCAATCAATCCTATAATTCATATCAATCAGTGACTTCAACGAGACTGTCAAACACCTCACATATGAGTTTGGATTTAGACCAGTCCGTTAGATGTCTTAGAAATCCCAATTCCTAAGATGTCATCTTTAATACCCATATCTTTCATATCGAAACCTCGTTTCAATATATTCTTAGGACTACTCCCGGTGATCAACATGTCGTCGACGTAAAGGCATATTATGACGAACGAGTCAGAATTACCTTTTATGTAGACACATTTATCATACTCATTAATGGAGAAACCCTTCGATAGTAGAGTACTACCAAGGTTTTCGTGCCATTGCTTCAGGGAATATTCCAGCCCGTATACAGATTTGACAAGTCAACAGACTTTCTTCTCTTGCCCTGGAACCACATACCCGTCTGGTTGTTCCATATAAATTTCTTCTTCCACTTTCAGACTATTAGTTTTCCAACTATTCGCTTTCTAACTTCAGAGTCAATGTTTTTGTTTTTGGTTTCGTTGTTTCTGTTTCATCTGAAACTTCCAGGACCAAAATGTAAACATTTCAGGGACCAAGACGAAAGTTCAGGAAGAAGCCCAACAGTCTACCAAACCAACTCTCCGGTTATGAAGGCTGTCTCAACATCGATGTCACGCATGACTGCAGTGGCTCTGGATGTTAAACTATTCACAAAGGAGCATGTGTTTAAGTAGCCAATGCCTTATACTCGTTAGTAGATCCATCTACTTGGTACTCAATGAGTATCCACTTTTACAACCCAAAGGTTCTTTTCCAGGAGGAAGGTCAACCATTACATAAGTATGGTTCTATCTGATGAAATCTATTTCTCTCTTTGTAGCTTCTTTCCAGAGCAGTGCTTCTGGAGTTGACAATTCTTTGTTAGTTGTCCATGGTTCATTCCCAACCATACAAGCTAGAAGGCCTGGAACAATTCTTTGTCCCCTCTTAGCTACGTCTTGGTTCAACATCTAGAATCTTTGAGTTCTGTAGATCTAGAATATTAAGTTCTAGATACTTAGTAACTTCCGAGTCCTTTAGATCTGGAATGTCTAGTTTCGGATAGTCAGACACTCACGGGTTCTTGTTAACCTCGAGCAATTACTTTTTTTCCCTTCTCAAGGATAATTATCTTCAAAGAATTCAGTATTCTTTGACACCAAGAGGCGATAAACACTATTGTTATTTGCAGATCGAGTAGATATGCAATCTACAGTCTTAGGTTCAACATGACATATTTCGGTATTCCAACCTCTACCAAGCCACCCCATATCACAACATTTGTATATGAGATCCTTTCCAGGTTTCATATGAAGGGTTATCCTTATTCTTATATGGAGTTCTGTTGAGAATCGCATTAGCAGTAAGGATCGCCTTGCCCCACATATCTTGGGCATACGACTTTGAGCTTGGCTAACACCATTAGACTGAGGTGAGTAAGGAACAGTCATTTGAAAAATGATGCTTCACATTCTCCCCCTCTATCACTATGAATTCCTCAATCCATAGGCTTAGTTGATTTTCAACTTCTGCTTTGTAGCGCTTATGTCACGACCCAACCCCGGGCCGCGACTGGTGCCCTACCTGGGCACCCTTACAGGTATACATCAGAGATAATCAACGGAACATACATCAAACTTAAAAAAATTAATTCAGCAAGACATAAACAACAGGTTAGCCGATAAGGCTACCTCCATGGACATATATATATATATATATACATATATAGCCAAAAGCAGTTACATCCATTTTTTTTACACAACCCAATCCACAAGATATGACTACAGACCTCTAAAATTTTGGACAATTACTATGACGGGACAAGGCCCCGCCGTACCCCTGAATATACCTAGCCATAATGACAAGCTCCGGAACATTGGAGCCATCTCAAAATACTGAACCAGGAACCTAAGCTCGCAGATCCATAACTGTGTACCTAAACCTGCGGACGTGAACGCAGCCTCGAAGAAGTCGATTGCAGTACCGAATATGGAACAGAAATAAGGTACAGTAAACAGATCATAACTGTACAAAAGAATGACAAGGGCAAGTAAACAAAGTAAATACCAGATCCTACCATGCCATTACAACTCATGAACTTAATCGTACATCATTATCTTTTCCCATTTTTCAATAAGAGTTATAGTCAAATTCTTACGTACATACTTAGGAGAAATCATTAAGTTCATAACCATATAACTTACTTATCTTGCATAACATAATCCGACCGCTTCGGAGGGACGCTTATATCGCCGGCCCGATGCGGGGACGCGATAAAGTCACATAAGTCTGCCCATAAAGGTATAATGCCCGGCCCAATCTGGGACGCGATAAAGTCACATAAGTCTGCCCATAAAGGTATACTACATAAAAATAGGAAGCTTATGATTAACTTAGGGCCACCTGCCCATAGTATCATTTGGCAATCCTACTCCTGGGACTATTTCACCCGCATAGGTCCTGTGGACCCGCAATGAGGTCATCCGCCTCGCATGGGACTATTTCACCCGCATAGGTCCTGTGGACCCGCAATGGAGAGATGCGCTCCACATGGGACTATTTCACCCGCACAGGACTATTTCACCCGCTTAGGCCCGGTGGGCCCGCAATGAGTACAAACGCCGCACTCGCATTATGGGTAGCAAATTCATGGAATTAGTAGTAACACGGGGCTTTACCCCGTAAGAATAACATAAACTAGCTCAACCGGCTATCATACATAACATAAGCACTACCGTCTTATCATACATAACATAAGCGCTACCGACTTATCATACATAACAAAAGCACTACCGGCTTATCATACATAACATAAGCACTGTCGGCTTATCATACATAACATAAGCACTGCCGGCTTATCATACATAACATAAGCAAGTTAAGAAATACCCTAACTTCTTATTAACCTTATTTACATACGCTCTTTTTTTAGTTTACTTAAGGCACTAACATGTCATTATAAAATCCGGGAATTTAACCCAAAGTACTACGTACCTTTATTCTTTTAAAATGGCTCTTTTCCATATAAAACTTCCAAGATACTAATAACCGTAGTATCAAGTCATATCTACTTTTCAAGACAAGTCACAATACTTTTTAGAAATACATTTATCGACTTCTAAATCAAGTGACTTCCACTTTAAAAATATTTAAGCAATTGATGCCTTTAAATCAAATTGCCCTTCATTATTTCAAGTCATCTCTTTGTTTATAATACTAGAAAAAAACCATTCTTTTAACCTTCCATAAAGTTGTTATAACCAACTTCCCATAAAGACGTTATAACTCTTTATGTCTTAGGCAAATTCATTCATTTTATAACCAAGAGACTTATACTTTCAAATCAAGTTACATAGCTTTCAAAATACTTCAAGTCTCTTAACTTTTAGAAACCAAGTTTCTTAACTTAGAATATCAAGTCTCTTTTCTTTAAGAAAATCAAGTTACATATGCTTTTCCCGAATCAAGTATTCTATACTTTTAAATCAAGTCATTCCTTCCTTTAAAAATCAAGTCCCATAACTTGAAAAATAAAGTCTCTTAACCTTTTTAGAATTCAAGGTTCATAGTCTTAAAACTTCAGACGTAAACTCTTTTAATTCAGTAACATATACTTTTATGCGTTGTGAATAGGTTATACTTATTTATAACGATCTTATTAAAGCAGACATGATCTAGAAAATGTAATACAATTTTGTCTTATCTTAGCTTCTATGCAGATGGAGGATTCTACTCATTTTAATTTAATGGATTGTCGATACATTTTCTTTTATTAACGCTGCAATGGCTTGTTTGATATTTATTCTCATTCGTGCAGTAACTTAGCAAAGTCAACTTGACTCCAAATCCTTCATGACGACTCTTACCAACATCCCCCATAAGACTTGGTAAGAACTTAGGATAACTTAGACGTAATTTTTACATAGCGTAAATCAACATACATACCTCTTAACTTCTAAGAGTAGAAGGGATCATGAAATAATACCACATGTATATTTCATACATAGAATCATGCCAAAAGAAGTAAGAGGTTCACATACCTCGCGACGATTATCGACAAGTAGCAAAATGCTCCAAAGTACTTCAACCTTGATAGCTATTCCATCCCTTAAGTAGAATACTCTATACGTAGTACTTCAACCTATAATGGCCATAATACGTCTATTAACTTCAAGCTTCAAACGTAGAATATTCTAAGTGTAAAGTCACCAAATTCTACGGAAAATCGGACAACACTTCCTTTGTTTCTACATACTTTTCCACCTTTTTCAAGGCCCGAAAATCAATAACCAAACGCCACATTTAAGGCTCAATCAATTCAGCTAACCAAAGGGGATTACACGCCTTAACATGACGTGTAAAATTATGCCCCACAATTAATACAAAACTGTCCAAAGATTAAGGCAATTCTCGGCACAAAATGTGTAACAACATAAAGTTCATTCCATTCCTTTTTCAATCCAAATTGTTACGTCCAACATGTCATATAGTCACAATTAGTTGTAACAATTATAACCACCTTAATCAACTCTTTAGATAACATGCGACGACTAAACTAGTAACTAAATTGAATTACAATCTTAAAGGCTAAATCATGCAACTTTCGGATTCCATCCAAATATTCCATAACACATATCATTCTTCATAATATAATCCACATGATCATTTCTAACTACTACAACATGAAATCTTGAATTACAATAGCAAGACGGAGATTATTACCTCCTTAAGCTCAAAATAATCCAAAACCATAAGTCGATCCTTAGCAACTCCAACTCCTTTTCTTGATGTTCCAATCCGCTATTTGCAACCCTTAGAAGCTTGTGAAAAACTCCTCTTCTATTTCCAACTTCAAAGTTGAAGAACACCTTGGGTTTTCGCCTTGCGACTAACGTAAAAATGCGGTTTTTTGGGATCTTTCTATTGAGATATCCTTACAATACCCTTAGGAACCTTGGGTTAAAGTATTGTGAATAATGATCCACAATTACAAAAATTTTCTCTCTTGAAACCCTCTTGGCCGAGAGCTCTTAATGCCTTAGCTCAATTTCTCTAAATTTTTTCTAAGTGTTAAGACAAGTCTTGCTACAAGGATGATTATATAACACATTGGAGGGTCTAGATTATAACACTTGTTAGGTTTGGATGGAAGAGATTAAAAGATAAAGCCAAGTGGCTCTTTGACTTAGTCAAATAAATCAAGCTCTTAGCTTGCAAGACTTTGGTCATCTATACTTTGGTCAAATGACCATTTTGCCCTTGGAATAATTCGAACAAGCCTATGTGGGGGTGACACGTGTCACCCTCCCATTCGTCCATAAATTTTCGTAACCCTCGTGGGCCCCACCAAACGTAAAATTTCTCGGGTGGGCCCCACGTGACCAAATCCGTAAAAATAAGTTCCCATAATGTTAATAAGTTCCATACTCTTCAAATAATGCATTTTGAGAATCCATTTCTCATCAACTAATATTTTTCCTTTCCGACGTTCGGAAGATTTTCCTTCGGAAAAACAATTCTTCCTTTCATACCAATTTTCAAGTCGTGTGTTCTCGCGTCCATTCTCTTATACATGTCCTGGACTTACGGGGTGTAACATTCTTCCCCCCTTAGAAACATTCGTCCCCGAATGTTCTTTCGGAGTCCAATCTATTTAGATAGCGACATAGTCTCCTTTTACTACACCCTTCATAAAAAAATATGCCACCCATGGCCACATAACAATACTTATATTAAAACGTCAACCTGTACTCCAAGTGTCGACGTCGTTCATCTGCATAAAGTTTCTGCTGACTCTGAGCTTACTAATAATCTTTCCTGGATAAGCTTCGCCTTATCCACGTACCTGAATCAAGTCCGCCAATTATCTGAACCTCGCCTACGTTGAACCAACCTCTCTCTACAGTCAACCTTGGTACCCACGAAGCTAACTAGCCCATACTCATAATGATCTTAAAGCCTGTCGTATCCAACTTTACTAGGTCTGCTAGGGTCTAACGACCGTATTATCACCGGGCAAATCTCATATACCCGCTCAACTACCACCCAAACACTCACGGGTGTAGTTACCTTGAAAGGTTCTTATGGATTCAGGCTCTATTCCTCTACACTTGGTTGCTCCCATTCTTACTGGTCATACTCTTTCTGTACATCCAACTTATACTAGCATACGTACATAACCTCCATACTGATTCTGGCCTCCAATCTTTGGAGTCACTCTATTAAACAATATAAGGCCATTTCCGGCTCTCACGACCTGGTTTCGGTGGAACGCGTCCACGAACCCGTAAAATAATTAACTAGACTTGGGCCTTGCACCTTCGTGACCCTGTCACGTAGCGGAACTACTACCAACTGATCCCACTCCATTTCAGGCTATGGGGCAACCCGTACTAGGTCCTCAACCCGATCCACCGTCGCACTTAACTCATACCCTTAGTCTGAATAAAATCTTATTGCCCGAGAAGGCCTTCTATACCTAAGGTCTCGGCGGTTATCAATATTTTTAGGCTCGCAATTTCCATGCTCCAAGCTTACCTTACCAGTCCCCCCATAAACGGGTACAATAACTTTTCCTAATACCATAACCTTGTTGTCTCTATCACAACAACCATTACCCACTCCATACGGATCTCATCCATACAATTTTCTTAAGCCTACCACGTAGCTTAATCTATTAACATGACATTCCATTAAGTTCCTTAACATGACTTCTTAAGGGTTCGCTACCCTATCAGGCAGCTCAACATTTCCCAATTATCTCAAAATAAAACATAAGACCTTGGCGAGAATTCATTAACTGTTTCATACCTTCCCGGTATCTAGTTAGTCCTTACCAATTCTTGTGAATCTAAAATCATTCTAGGAAACCCATACATGACCCTTATACATAACTCCGTATAGCTGTATGTCACAATACCAACTATACTACAATCATTACCAACCTGGATACGCAATCCACATAGTCCTTCCTGGGTCACTGCTGCCTTTCTCAGAGCTGCAATCAACATAACTCGTTAGGGAGAGACGACCCTAACAACACAGCTCTATCGTACGATCTTAGAGTGAGAAGAATGGAAACCAATCCTAAATGTCCTGCAGCCTCCTGATTATAGATGTGGTGCACAACACACCGATAATCAAGACTCTACTAGACACGGTCTGTAGACACTTTCTGAGGACTAACTGCTCTGATACCACTTTTGTCACGATCCGACCCCGGGCCGCGACTGGTGCCCTACTTGGGCACCCTTACAGGTATACATCAGAGATAATCAGCGAAACATACATCAAACTTAAAAAAATTAATTCAGCAAGACATAAACAACAGGTTAGCCGATAAGGCTACCTCCATGGACACATATATATACATATATAGCCAAAAGCAGTTACATCCCTTTTTTTTTTACACAACCCAATCCACAAGATATGACTACAGACCTCAAGGATTTTGGACAATTACTATGACGGGACAAGGCCCCGCCGTACCCCTGAATATACCTAGCCATAATGACAAGCTCCGGAACATTGGAGCCATCTCAAAATGCTGAACCAGGATCCTAAGCTCGCGGATTCACAACTGTGTACCTAAACCTGCAGACGTGAACGGCCCCGAGAAGTCGATCACAGTGCCGAATATGGAACGGAAATAAGGTACAGTAAACAAATCATAACTGTACAAAAGAATGACAGGGGCAAGTATAAAAAGTAAATACCAGATCCTACCATGCCATTACAACTCATGAACTTAATCGTACATCATTATCTTTTCCCATTTTTCAATAAGAGTTATAGTCAAATTCTTACATACATACTTAGGAGAAATCATTAAGTTCATAACCATATAACTTACTTATCTTGCATAACATAATCCGGCCCTTTCTGGAGGGACGCCTATACTGCCCGGCCCATTCTGGGACGCGATAAAGTCACATAAGTCTGCCCATAAAGGTATACTGCCCGGCCTAATCTGGGACGCGATAAAGTCACATAAGTCTGCCCATAAAGGTATACTGCATAAAAATAGGAAGTTTATGATCAACTTAGGGCCACCTGCCAATAGTATCATTTGACAATCCTACTCCTGGGACTATTTCACCCGCATAGGTCCTGTGGACCCGCAATGAGGTCATCCGCCTCGCATGGGACTATTTCACCCGCATAGGTCCTGTGGACCCGCAATGGAGCGATGCGATCCGCATGAGACTATTTCACCTGCACAAGACTATTTCACCCGCTTAGGCCCGATGGGCCCGCAATGAGTACAAACGCCGCACTCGCATCATGGGTAGCAAAACCATGGAATTAGTAGTAACCCGGGGCTTTACCCCGTAAGAATAACATAAACTAGCTCAACCGGCTATCATACATAATATAAGCACTACCGGCTTATCATACATAACATAAGCGCTACCGGCTTATCATACATAACAAAAGCACTACCGGCTTATCATACATAACATAAGCACTGTCGGCTTATCATACATAACATAAGCACTGCCGGCTTATCATACATAACATAAGCACTGCCGGCTTATCATACATAACATAAGCAAGTTAAGAAATCCCCTAACTTTTTATTAACCTTATTTACATACGCTCTCTTTTTAGTTTACTTAAGGCACTAACATGTCATTATAAAATCCGGGAATTTAACCCAAAGTACTACGTACCTTTATTCTTTTAAAATGGCTCTTTTCCATATAAAACTTCAAAGATACTAATAACCGTAGTATCAAGTCATATCTACTTTTCAAGACAAGTCACAATACTTTTTAGAAATACATTTATCGACTTCTAAATCAAGTGACTTCCACTTTAAAAATATTTAAGCAATTGATGCCTTTAAATCAAATTGCCCTTCATTATTTCAAGTCATCTCTTTGTTTACAATACTAGAAAAAAAACCATTCTTTTAACCTTCCATAAAGTTGTTATAACCAACTTTCCATAAAGTCGTTATAACTCTTTATGTCTTAGGCAAATTCATTCCTTTTATAACCAATACACTTATACTTTCAAATCAAGTTACATAGCTTTCAAAATACTTCAAGTCTCTTAACTTTTAGAAACCAAGTTTCTTAACTTAGAATATCAAGTCTCTTTTCTTTAAGAAAATCAAGTTACATATGCTTTTCCCGAATCAAGTATTCTATACTTTTAAATCAAGTCATTCCTTCCTTTAAAAATCAAGTCCCATAACTTGAAAAATAAAGTCTCTTAACCTTTTTAGAATTCAAGGTTCATAGTCTTAAAACTTCATACGTAAACTCTTTTATTTCAGTAACATATACTTTTATGCGTTGTGAATAGGTTATACTTATTTATAACGATCTTATTAAAGCAGACATGATCTAGAAAATATAATACAATTTTGTCTTATCTTAGCTTCTATGCAGATGGAGGATTCTACTCATTTTAATTTAATGGATTGTCGATACATTTTCTTTTATTAACGCTGCAATGGCTTGTTTGATACTTATTCTCATTCGTGCAGTAACTTAGCAAAGTCAACTTGACTCCAAATCCTTCCTGATGACTCTTACCAACATCCCCCATAAGACTTGGTAAGAACTTAGGATAACTTAGACGTAATTTTTACATAACGTAAATCAACATACATACCTCTTAACTTCTAAGAGTAGAAGGGATCATGAAATAATACCACATGTATATTTCATACATAGAATCATGCCAAAAGAAGGAAGAGGTTCACATACCTCGCGACGATTATCGACAAGTAGCAAAATGCTCCAAAGTACTTCAACCTTGATAGCTATTCCATCCCTTAAGTAGAATACGCTATACGTAGTACTTCAACCTATAATGGCCATAATACGTCTATTAACTTCAAGCTTCAAACGTAGAATATTCTAAGTGTAAAGTCACCAAATTCTACGGAAAATCGGACAACACTTCCTTTGTTTCTACATACTTTTCCACCTTTTTCAAGGCCCGAAAATCAATAACCAAACGCCACATTTATGACTCAATCAATTCAGCTAACCAAAGGGGATTACAGGCCTTAATAGAACGTGTAAAATTCTGCCCACAATTAATACAAAACTGTCCAAAGATTAAGGCAATTCTCGGCTCAAAATGTGTAACAACATAAAGTTCATTCCATTCCTTTTTCAATCCAAATTGTTACGTCCAACATGTCATATAGTCACAACTAGTTGTAACAATTATAACCACCTTAATCAACTCTTTAGATAACATGCGACGACTAAACTAGTAACTAAATTGAATTACAATCTTAAAGGCTAAATCATGCAACTTTCGGATTCCATCCAAATATTCCATAACACATATCATTCTTCATAATATAATCCACATGATCATTTCTAACTACTACAACATGAAATCTTGAATTACAATAGCAAGACGGAGATTATTACTTCCTTAAGCTCAAAATAATCCAAAACCCTAAGTCGATCCTTAGCAACTCCAACTCCTTTTCTTGATGTTCCAATCCGCTATTTGCAACCCTTAGAAGCTTGTGAAAAACTCCTCTTCTATTTCCAACTTCAAAGTTGAAGAACACCTTGGGTTTTCGCCTTGCGACTAACGTAAAAATGCGGTTTTTTTGGGATCTTTCTATTGAGATATCCTTATAATACCTTTAGGAACCTTGGGTTAAAGTATTGTGAATAATGATCCACAATTGCAAAAAATTTCTCTCTTGAAACCCTCTTGGCCGAGAGCTCTTAATGCCTTAGCTCAATTTCTCTAAATTTTTTCTAAGTGTTAAGACAAGTCTTGCTACAAGGATGATTATATAACACATTGGAGGGTCTATATTATAACACTTGTTAGGTTTGGATGGAATAGATTAAAAGATCAAGCCAAGTGGCTCTTTGACTTAGTCAAATAAATCAAGCTCTTAGCTTGAAAGACTTTGGTCATCTATAATTTGGTCAAATAACCATTTTGCCCTTGGCATAATTCGAACAAGCCCATGTGGGGGTGACACGTGTCGCCCTCCCATTCGTCCATAAATTTTCGTAACCCTCGTGGGCCCCATAAAACGTAAAATTTCTCGGGTGGGCCCCACATGACCAAATCCGTAAAAATAAGTTCCCATAATGTTAATAAGTTCCATACTCTTCAAATAATGCATTTTGAGAATCCATTTCTCATCAACGAACATTTTTCCTTTCCGACGTTCGGAAGATTTGTCAAGTCTTGTGTTCTCGCGTTCATTCTCTTATACATGTCCTGGACTTACGGGGTGTAACAACTTATCCTCTTGAACAACTTCATCTTTGTTTTTCAACAAATAAAGGATGCAATACATTATACCATCGTCAATGAAGGTCACAAAGTACTTGTCTCTGTCACGACCCGTTCCGGGGCCCGTGACTGGTGCCTTACCCCGGGCACCCTAGTGATACAACATCAGAGAAAAACCAGCGGAATTAAAAACTTAAACATTCAAATAGACATGGATTAAGATAAAAGAAAATAGGCCAACCAAAACGGTTGCCTTTCAACATATATATATATATATAGACATTTGAACAGTTTAATCCTTACAACCCTGCCCACAACAGTGCTACAAACCTCTAAGATTTATACAACAACTATGACGGGACAGGGCCCCGCCATACCCCTGAATGTACAAGAACCTACAGACTCAGGGTTACATACCAAAGATAAGCCTCCGAAGGAACGGAGCTTCCCAAGACGCTGAAAGGTGATCCTAAAAGCAGGGATCGACAATGATGTACCTCTACTGCGGCATGTAACGCAGCCGAAGGAGGTCAAGATAACAGTACTAAGTATGTGAAATCAGAAAAATCAGTAAATGAAATCATAGTAGTCTATATAAAGCATGAGACATGTATGATAACCAAACTACAGTACACACATATAACAGTTATATCAAGTCAGGGTCTCACGCCCTCCACATCAATCATGCCCGTGGAATACCTTCCTCAGCGCGATCATGATATGATAACACCAAGAAGTACACCTGCACACCAAGTCCTACCTGATGCCAAAGCCGTACTAACAATACAATACAACCAAACCACGAAGCTGACACAGGGCAAGTACGAAAGCCGACTACCAGATACCAAGGCCAAACAGTAAAACCTCATAGAGAGATAGTCCATGGAATAACAACCCCAATGGAACCATACCCGTGCGCCACGCATCGTGTCAATATGTCCAAAAGGAAAGAACAAGACAGCAATCCCAATGGAACCATACCCGTGCGCCACGCATCGTGTCAGTATGTCCAAAAGGAAACAACAAGACAGCAATCGAAATGGAAGCATACCCGTGCGCCACGCATCGTGTCAGTATCTCCAAAGCGATTAGCAGAAATAACACTATCAGCGAGGCGTGCGGAATTCTCCGTCGCTGCACGCCCAAGTAAGTTCTCAACAAGTCAACCCTCCATCGAGACGCGGTAGTATAGAAACACAATTCGCACAACAAAGGCTATCACAACAAGCATAGGCAAGTTTCACAACAACAAGCATAGTAAGTTATACATAACTCAAGGTACTTTCATTTTATGTCAAAGTCCGGGTTTTAACCTAAAGTACTACGACGTTAAATTCCTTTTAAAGAGATCCATTCCTTTTAGAAAAGTCACCCGATACCCGTAGTATAAAAATAGAGTGACTTACATCTTTTAAGTAAAGCAAAACAACTTCCATACTTTCCTTTTTTAAAACTAATTTAAGGCAATACCATGCCTTCTTTTTAGACCAAAACACTTCTCTTTTTAAAGTCAAGTTACCACATTAAAACCAATGATAAAACCCTTCTTTTGTTTTCATAAAATTGTTATAACTAACTTCCCATAAAGCTGTTATAACACTTTATGTTTTAAACCAATTTAAGACAACACAATGCCTTTCTTTTTCCTAAAGTTCCAGTTTGCCTAATTTCAATTGCTCAAGTTTCTCATTTTCGAAAAGGTTTCGTAGTTCATAGTTTTAATCCTTTAAAACATAATTCTCTTTTAAACAATTTGAGAAACATATGCCTTATATGTGAGTAGGTTATTCTTGTTTATAATCAATCTCATTAAGCAGCCATGATCTAGGAAGTGTAATATCATTTTGTCTCATCTTAGTTTCTATGCAGATGGAGGTTTCTACTAGTTTTAATAGTACTTTATTATTCAATACATCTTCCTTTATTAACGCTGCAGTGGTTTGTCGATACTCATTCTGATTTCCGAAATCAGTAAAACATTTCTCCTTTTAAAAACCAAGTACTCATTACTCACGAATGAGGTTTCACACAAAATTCATATTAATTCATTCAAGTCAAGTCTCTTATCTTTTAAGATCAAGTCTCTTAACTTCTAAAAATCAGTAAACCATTCTCTTTATCTCTCTTAAGACGTTATACCTAACTTCCCATAAAGCTAGTATAACTCTTATGTTTTCAAAACCAAGTATTACTCTTCTTTCAAAAAGGTTTCTTAATTCTTTTGAAATACTTCAAGATTCTTTATTATTCAGGCTTAAGTCAAAAGACATTGTCGTAACACTACATTCAGTTAACACACGTACGGCTACCGTACTATATATGTTCCTTTAAAATATTTCAAGGTTCTTATTATTCAGGCTTAAGTCAAAAGACATTGCCGTACAATTATATTCAGTTAGCACACGTACGTCTACCGTACTATATATATATATATTATTCAGGCTTAAGTCAAAAGACATTGCCACACGTACGTCTACCGTACTATATATATATATATACTTTTAAAATACTTCATGCTCAAGAGTATAGGAAGAGTCACATACCTCGCGACGATTATCGACTATAAGCAAAACGCTCCACGGCTATAACCCGGCTAGCCTTGTCCATCTTCTAAGTAGCACATGCTACTTGCAGAACATTCAACCAATAAAGGTTATCAGTCTACTGTAAATACAGTCCTATGTAAGTACAATTTAACTTCTACTTAAATATTCTTCTGATGTGATTTCAGTTCAAGTCTTTTCTGTAATAACCTTCCATTAGTTCAATACTCTTCTATGAATATTATATTCATTTCTATACAACTACATTATGTAATTCCCAATTACAATAGAAGGACAGTAGTATTTACCTCGATGAGCCCAAAATTATCCAAGTTTAATGTCGCTCCTGAGCAACGTTTAGCTCCTACTCCGAGTGCTCCAAGCCGCTCCAAACAACCCTTAGAAGTTCTACGCAACTTCTACTTAACACTTCAACCGACTATGAAGGTTTTTCTTAGGGTTTCTTTTTTGTGGCTAAAGGAAAGTATAATAGTATTTCCGGGCTTTTCGTATAGAGGTAACCTTGGGAATACTACAAGGTATTTGGGCCAAGGTATTTGGGCATTATAACAATACTAGGAGAGTATTTCTATACCACAAAAGGGGGTATTATACGAAAACAACTAGGCTAGGGGGGGTAGGCTCGGCCGAGGGCCTCTCAAAGGGGGAGGGTAGTGGCGGACGAACTACTACAAGGGGGAGGGAGTATTTGAGACTTGGAAATGATTTTAGGATGAAGAAGTTCATCACTTAGGGGGGGTATTTATAGGTCAAGAAATGGCCAACCAATGGCCAAGATCCATCCAAGTGTTAGGCAAGTGTAAGGCTAGGATTAAGCCATGTGCACCTTATCCATCTACCACACCAACTTGCACAAATATCCTACCTAACCCATGCCACCTTTCGTCCAACTTGCCGCCCCAAGTCCTTCCAATGTGAGGGTGACACTTGTCACCCTCCCGTTGGTCCAAAATGTTTCGTCTCTCGGAAAAATCCGTAAAAATTAGAAATGACATAGCCGGAATTTTCCCTTCGCAAGTCTAGTAAAACGTTTCGTCGAAAAACGACTCTTTTCGGCACTTGTGTACAAATTTCGGAACTTGTCAAATCTTAAGGCTTGAATTTATATACGTACGCCCTTACGTACATACTCTGGAAATACGGGGTATAACATTCTCCCCTCCTTAGAAACATTCGTCCCGAATGTTCCTTCTCAAGACGGAAAACGATGAAGTTCTTCTTAACTTAAACAAGTTTCCAATGCCACACATGGCCACAAACATAACACACGTTCTCCTTCTTCCTTACTCGTCGTGCCCTTCTCGAACACTTGAACTCTTCTAGTATACGTACCATACTTCAGTCAATGCTTTAGTTTCCAAAACTTTGGAGTCACCACCTCCAAACTTGGTCATCTTACTAGCCTCAATTTCCCTTACGGCCATTCCTCGGCCTTCACGAACCGATTCTGGTCGAACGCATCCACGAACTCATACGATGGTCATCTAAACTTGGGCCTAACACCCTCGTGACCCTACCACCTGGCGGGACCACCCAGAGCTGACCCAACCCCAAAACAGGCCGCGGGTTGGCCCGCAACATGGCCCCAACCCGACCCACTTAACGCATCAAGCTCTTGTTCCCCGATCCGGAACAATCTTACCTATACAGGTCATGAAAGATACCACTTCCATTTCACACTACCCAGGGACTTATCACACAATACATTCTAGGCATAAAATGCATTCTGACAAGGATCACTTGCGAAATCTTGTACTCAAGACGGCTTTATATCTAAGGTCTCAACTGTAATATTCTAAGGTTCATCATTTTCTCACCCCCAGGCTTACCCTTTTTCACTAACCAGGTTCTAAATCACTTTTTTTAGCACAAAACTATTCGAACATAATACTTAACACATTATCATAACATCAATACATACAAGTCTCTAGAGGGTTAAGGATATACCTGAAAATAGGCGGTTCAAAGGACCGCTAAAACTGGGAACTTCCACCGCGACCTCTAACGTGGCCCGCCGGTGTATGAACATCCTGCCTAGCTATGGAAGGTGAAGAACCCGCAACTGATCCCGTAGTCTGTGCTATCCTACCAGCGCTACCCCTGGTCGGACATTTTCTCGCAAAATGGCCCTGCTGGCCGCATGTAAAACAAACTCCCGAACTAGCACGACACTCCCCACTGTGGAGTCTACCACAGCGGTCACAACGAGGTAGGGGTGGCTTCACCGCTAACACCCCGCTCTCGAAAATCTGAACCTCGGAGCCACGACCGCTTCCCGAATACTCTGGATGCTCAAGATTGCGGAGGACCACTCAGATCGGCGGAGGCGCATAACTAGTCTGCTGGCCGAGGCGGTCCGCCTCGAAAGTCACCAAAGGACCTCTGCTCGCCTCTTCTGCGACCTTGGTCATTCCGCCGATTTCTCCGCTCCTCACCTCGAGTGCATAAGCTGCATACGGCAATGTCCATGCCCGGTGAAGAGCTACACCAACAACTCTCGCTAGGTAATCATCGAGCCTCGTAACATATCGGTGCACTCGATCCTCCATACTAGCCACTAACGCGGGACGTCGCCAATGAGTCGAACTCCACATTGTACTCCCGAACCGCACGCCGCTTCGCCGCAACACCAAAAATCTGCGGCCGAGCCCTCTCATCCGCGAGGCAAGAAGTGTGCAAGAAATGCCTTTGAGAACTCGTCCCCATATACCGGAAGTGCATTCTCTCCCCGGGACAGCTCGCGAATCAAACCGATCATGCGGTATCACGCGGCCGATGCGAACCTAGGACCACCGACTCGGTCTCCGATGCCGATCACTTTACGATCCATTAGAATCGCTTGATGAACTCCTGCGGATCATCCTCGTGCCTCGACCCATAAAACTCGGGCGGGCTACATCTCGAGAAAATCCGTAGCCTCAAACTATCTCGAACTAGGGTGAACCATCGGTGCTATCGAACTGCGTCGCCCAGCCTATCCTCAAGTTCGCCATAACCGGCCATTAATCGCCACTCCTTGTAACCCATCTCCTCGCTTCCGATGCGGATCGAGAGGCTCAGTCTTGTGGTCTCCGTAGATCGCCACTGCTCTACTCGCAGCTCCTCATTGCCTTGCCCTTCGGGCCGGGTTGCCTTGCGGAGGCATAATCGTAAAAACGGCGTCGAGGGGTCCAACTTATCACACAGCTCTAAGGCACGATCTCAGAATGAGAAGAATGGAAACCAATCCTAAATGTCCTATAGCCTCCTGATTATAGATGTGGTGCACAACACATCGATAATCAAGACTCTACTAGACACGGTCTGTAGACACTTTCCGAGGACTAACTGCTCTGATACCACTTTTGTCACGACCCGTTCCGGGGCCCGTGACTGGTGCCTTACCCCGGGCACCCTAGTGATACAACATCAGAGAAAAACCAGCGGAATTAAAAACTTAAACATTCAAATAGACATGGATTAAGATAAAAGAAAATAGGCCAACCAAAACGGTTGCCTTTCAACATATATATATATAGACATTTGAACAGTTTAATCCTTACAACCCTGCCCACAACAGTGCTACAGACCTCTAAGATTTATACAACAACTATGACGGGACAGGGCCCCGCCATACCCCTGAATGTACAAGAACCTACAGACTCAGGGTTACATACCAAAGATAAGCCTCCGAAGGAACGGAGCTTCCCAAGACGCTGAAAGGTGATCCTAAAAGCGGGGATCGACAGCCGATGTACCTCTACCTGCGGCATGAACGCAGCCCCCCGAAGGAGGTCGCATAACAGTACCAAGTATGTGAAGCGTAAATCGTAAATGAAATCATAGTAGTCTATATAAAGCATGAGATATGTATGATAACAAACTACGATACACATATAACGATTATATCAAGTCGTGGTCACGCCTCACATCAATCATGCGTGGAATACCTTCCTCACCGCGATGCATGATATGATACCACCAAGAAGTACACCTGCACACCAAGTCCTACCTGATGCCAAAGCCGTACTAACAATACAATAAAACCAAACCACGAAGCTGACACGGGGCAAGTACGAAAGCCGACCACCAGATACCAAGGCCAAACAGTAAAACCTCATGGAGAGCTAGTCCATGGAATAACAACGATGGAACCATACCTGCGCCACGCATCGTGTCAGTATGTCCAAAAGGAAACAACAAGACAACAATCCCAATGGAACCATACCCGTGCGCCACGCATCGTGTCAGTATGTCCAAAAGGAAACAACAAGACAACAATCGAAATGGAAGCATACCCGTGCGCCACGCGCGTGGTCGGATCTCCAAAGCGACAGCGTAAATAACACTATCAGCGGGGCGTGCTGCGGAATTCTCCGTCACTGCCGGCACGTCCAAGTAAGTTCTCAACAAGTCAACCGGCCCTCCATCGAGAGACGCGGTAGTATAGAAACACAATTCTGGCACAACAAAGGCTATCACAACAAGCATAGGCAAGTTTCACAACAACAAGCATAGGCAAGTTATACATAACTCAAGGTACTTTCATTTTATGTCAAAGTCCGGGTTTTAACCCTAAAGTACTACGTACGTTAAATTCCTTTTTAAAGAGATCCATTCCTTTTATAAAAGTCACCCGATACCCGTAGTATAAAAATAGAGTGACTTACATCTTTTAAGTAAAGCAAAACAACTTCCATACTTTCCTTTTTTAAAACCAATTTAAGGCAATACCATGCCTTCTTTTTAGACCAAAACACTTCTCTTTTTAAAGTCAAGTTACCACATTAAAACCAATGATAAAACCCTTCTTTTGTTTTCATAAAGTCGTTATAACTAACTTCCCATAAAGCTGTTATAACACTTTATGTTTTAAACCAATTTAAGACAACACAATGCCTTTCTTTTCCCTAAAGTTCCAGTTTGCCTAATTTCAATTGCTCAAGTTTCTCATTTTCGAAAAGGTTTCGTAGTTCATAGTTTTAATCCTTTAAAACATAATTCTCTTTTAAACAATTTGAGAAACATATGCCTTATATGTGAGTAGGTTATTCTTGTTTATAATCAATCTCATTAAGCAGCCATGATCTAGGAAGTGTAATATCATTTTGTCTCATCTTAGTTTCTATGCAGATGGAGGTTTCTACTAGTTTTAATAGTACTTCATTATTCAATACATCTTCCTTTATTAACGCTGCAGTGGTTTGTCGATACTCATTCTGATTTCCGAAATCAGTAAAACATTTATCCTTTTAAAAACCAAGTACTCATTACTCACGAATGAGGTTTCACACAAAATTCATATTAATTCATTCAAGTCAAGTCTCTTATCTTTTAAGATCAAGTCTCTTAACTTCTAAAAATCAGTAAACCATTCTCTTTATCTCTCTTAAGACGTTATACCTAACTTCCCATAAAGCTAGTATAACTCTTATGTTTTCAAAACCAAGTATTACTCTTCTTTCAAAAAGGTTTCTTAATTCTTTTGAAATACTTCAAGATTCTTTATTATTCAGGCTTAAGTCAAAAGACATTGCCGTAACACTACATTCAGTTAACACACGTACGTCTACCGTACTATATATGTTCCTTTAAAATGTTTCAAGGTTCTTATTATTCAGGCTTAAGTCAAAAGACATTGCCGTACAATTATATTCAGTTAGCACACGTACGTCTACCGTACTATATATATATATATATATTATTCAGGCTTAAGTCAAAAGACATTGCCACACGTACGTCTACCGTACTATATATATATATACTTTTAAAATACTTCATGCTCAAGAGTATAGGAAGAGTCACATACCTCGCGACGATTATCGACTATAAGCAAAACGCTCCACGGCTATAACCCGGCTAGCCTTGTCCACCTTCTAAGTAGCACATGCTACTTGCAGAACATTCAACCAATAAAGGTTATCAGTCTACTGTAAATACAGTCCTATGTAAGTACAGTTTAACTTCTACTTAAATATTCTTCTGATGTGATTTCAGTTCAAGTCTTTTCTGTAATAACCTTCCATTAGTTCAATACTCTTCTATGAATCTTATATTCATTTCTATACAACTACATTATGTAATTCCCAATTACAATAGAAGGACAGTAGTATTTACCTCGATGAGCCCAAAATTATCCAAGTTTAATGTCGCTCCTGAGCAACGTTTAGCTCCTACTCCGAGTGCTCCAAGCCGCTCCAAACAACCCTTAGAAGTTCTACGCAACTTCTACTTAACACTTCAACCGACTATGAAGGTTTTTCTTAGGGTTTCTTTTTTGTGGCTAAAGGAAAGTATAATAGTATTTCCGGGCTTTTCGTATAGAGGTAACCTTGGGAATACTACAAGGTATTTGGGCCAAGGTATTTGGGCATTATAACAATACTAGGAGAGTATTTCTATACCACAAAAGGGGGTATTATACGAAAACAACTAGGCTAGGGGTAGGCTCGTGAGGCCTCTCAAAGGGGGAGGGTAGTGGCGGACGAACTACTACAAGGGGGAGGGAGTATTTGAGACTTGGAAATGATTTTAGGATGAAGAAGTTCATCACTTAGGGGGGGTATTTATAGGTCAAGAAATGGCCAACCAATGGCCAAGATCCATCCAAGTGTTAGGCAAGTGTAAGGCTAGGATTAAGCCATGTGCACCTTATCCATCTACCACACCAACTTGCACAAATATCCTACCTAACCCATGCCACCTTTCGTCCAACTTGCCGCCCCAAGTCCTTCCAATGTGAGGGTGACACTTGTCACCCTCCCGTTGGTCCAAAATATTTCGTCTCTCGGAAAAATCCGTAAAAATTAGAAATGACATAGCCGGAATTTTCCCTTCGCAAGTCTAGTAAAACGTTTCGTCGAAAAACGACTCTTTTCGGCACTTGTGTACAAATTTCGGAACTTGTCAAATCTTAAGGCTTGAATTTATATACGTACGCCCTTACATACATACTCTGGAAATACGGGGTATAACAGTCTCCCCCTTCTATTTTGTACAAGCTTCAAATCCCCCATGTAGGTATGACTAAGTTCTAGAGGAGTGATCCTTTTTTCGCTATTCCTTTGATGGAATGGAAATGCGATTTTGCCTCTTCGCCCACCTCACATTTATTTTGAGGGTTTGTGTCGACATACGACAACAATCTCAACTTAGTTAGTTGTTGAATGACTTTCTATTTAACGTGTCTTAATGTATGATGGCATAGATGCACGGATTACAAATATATCATTATGGCTACAGACATACTGTACCATTCTTGGTTATTACAGACATCTTGGACTAGACGCAAACTAGCTTGACCAACAGCATCCCTGAAATCAAGTTTGTGACATGTATCACTTCCTTTTAGATTCCTATTCCCTGAAGTCCATTCGAGGACAACCTCTCCAACCCCTTCTACTTTAGAGGTGCCATTTCTTCACATGAATAACCTCTTGCCCGTGGTTAGGGCGTAATCGGATCATATGTGATCTAGATACTCTGGCTCACTCCAGTTTTTTGGCAGACTGAGTGTCCAATTTCTTTTATGTCTTTCTTTTGGCCTTCAGATCATTTAAGATCTAGAAACTCTGGCCCACTCCAGTCCCCCGTAGGCTCAGTACGACTGAGTGTCCAATAATATCATGTCAAATGAAGGATCTTCTGTCGGTGATAGGTTTGTCGTTAGTCATTTTTCCTTGTGATTGGAGCCCAGGGAATCCCTGGCGCTTACTTAGGAGTGGTAACAGTTGTCGCACAGTTAGTGGATCTATCTCCTTCATATGTGCGAACATACTTTACATACTTTTAATAATTACACCCAAAAGAACAGATATTTCAAGTCTTATTTACAATAGTCCAATATTTAAACGGGAAGGAATGTGAAATTAAACTTCTGATTTTAAAGCGTCAGAAATATAATTTTTCCTTGAAAACACTTTTCATATTCCTAGCCTTACTTTAAGCCCTTTTAACCTCATTATTGACAAGGACGGAATTTAACTTAGCCCAATTTCGGATTCTGGCCCACGTCAGTCACTTTGTTGGACTGCGTGTCCATTTCCTCCTTACCATAATTCAAATCCTTTTTATGTGACAAATATAAACCCTCTGCTGCAAGATAGAACCACAACTTCAGCCTTCTCCTCTTGTCCCAGTTGACAACCTCAACCTCTCGTGGGCGCTTACTTCCATCACTCTTGGGAGCGGTGACACCATCAACACCTTGACCGTCAATAACATGACCATCATATGCGCTCTGAACCTCGGAATCAGAACCATAGTCAAGTTTGTTGACACAAATAGAGTTACTATCAACAGAACTAACAACGAAAAATGTCTTCAATCAGAAAACCACAACCTTAACCAGATTTAGTTGACATTTTTCGAACACTAATACAATCTTATCTTAAAATAGTTGGATATAAACCAGTACGTGAATAGTAAATAACTATTAGAAGTGCTTTGAAATGATAAGCGACAAATATAACAAAAGCAACAAGCTTTTAGTAAACAAGAATTATGGCCACAACAAGCTTTTGAGTTCTTGAACCAATCTTGAATCTTTGTACAAATTGTCGAAAGCTCTTTGAATCTTGATAACCTGGAATCAAGAGACTCTAAAACAAGAAGG
This sequence comes from Przewalskia tangutica, assembly GCA_029844215.1. NCBI lineage: Eukaryota > Viridiplantae > Streptophyta > Magnoliopsida > Solanales > Solanaceae > Przewalskia > Przewalskia tangutica. The sequence continues at coordinate 120,927,094 of CM056720.1, forward strand.
ATTACAACTGTGCTGAGTCGAGTGATGCCACTTTTTCTTTAAGATAAGATTGCCCCGTATATCCTTTTGTGTTGATAGGCAATAGGTCTCCCAAGATAAAATAGCTACTAACACTTAAGCAAATGAAACTCAAGTGTTTCTCTTAAATAACTTTGAGTATTGAAATATGTTAGAGAGGAAGAGGATTTTTAGACAATGCAAGTGTTGCACGTCTTTCAAGTATGTTTAACAATTGAGCAAAATTCATCAATTTATAGTGTAAGATTTTGTATTTTTAAGTGTCAAGTAATGTCATTGAATTACCCATGTAATGGCACCCATTTATTAGCTAAATAATGGTTGAAAACGGCTGGAATGAATTCCATTAAGGGCAGCCCAAACATCACAAAAATCAGATTTTCATTTTAGACTTTCTGCCTAGGTAGCACCGCGACTGGGCCTCGGAGGTGCCGCATCCCTTGAGGGGGTGGCGCCGCGACGCTCCGGGCTCCGATGTGGCACCGCAGCCCTTCTCGTCTCTGTGACCCTTTTTTGACTTGGTCCAATCTTTATACTATGCACACTTCTTCCTTCATTTACCAATGTGGAACACTCATTATTTATCTAACGATCATCCATCATTATATATCTCAAATATTTTACTTACGTACCATTATCTCTTTCACTAAGGAAATTTACGATCATTGGTGCAACGTGTTCTCGTGTGTGGAAACTATGTTTCCGACGTGCGAGGCCCCAATTATTCAAGTCATAAATAATTGGATAAACTTTATTCCACATTAATAAATTTCCAACACTTCCAACCAGCAGCAGTGATAGATCTACGTTTTAGCATTGTATGTCCCAAGGGGGATCCTGGAAGGTAGTAGTAACGTCATTACCAATTTGAGAAAATATTACTTTTTAATATTTGGGAGACTGATGATAAAGTAAATCATGATACTAACAGGTTTGCAGATGATAATGAATTAATAATAAGCGATAAAAACACATGAGTTCCTTCAAAAATGAGTAGGGCCCTCTATCTCAAGAGCAACTCTTTTGTCAATGATTGCTGCGTCCAGAGTATAACCATCCATGGCATATTCTTTTACCCAATCTAGCCCAGTGGTGACAAGAAGGCGAATTACCTCCTGAAATGAGGATGTTGTTAGATAAAATGTAAAAACAACAAACGGGAAATTGTAAACACCTATTACAAGAACTATGAAAGATGAAGAACAAAATATTACAACAAAATAATCTTAACAAATAACTGGAAATAAGAACCAACACTTGATCTGAATTATTGCTGAGTCGAGTGATGACACTCTGCCTTTAAGACAAGATTGTTCCGTGTATATTCTTTTATGTTACTAGGCAAAAAACATGGCTGAACGAACTGGGAACAATATAGATCAAAGGTATGAAGCGAGCAAAGAAAGTCAAGGATAGGCGAAAGAAGTGAAACTTAAAAAGAAGGAAAGGAACGAAGTAGCTTGTAAAAGGTATGAAATTACTTACCGTATAAGGAAGAAGCAGTTGGGGAAAATAAAGGACCCCACCTCGATAGTTGGCTTTGAAAGACCGATGCGCGCCCTACGGTTCCGCTAGAGAAGATCCCCAGTTTCAAAATCTGCCCGCACGTAAATGAGGGATTTGATTCGGAGACTTCTACTGCAGAGTTCCCAGCCCAGTTTTACTCTGTCATTGTTCCACGTCCATCATCAATCATACATCGAAAGCCATTGAATGCCTAACCCTACTCCTTCCTTCAGGCAAAGGGAGGGGGGGTGGATTAAGGGAGTTTAAGGAAAGAGGTCTCCCATGATGAAATAGCTACTAACACTTGAGAAAAGGAAACTCAAGTATTTCTCTTGAAGAACTTTGAGTATTGAAATATGCTAGAGATGAAGAAGATTTTCTAAAAACACAAATGTTGCAAGTGTCTAGAAATTGAGCCAAAGGCCTCAATTTATAGTGTAAGATTTTGACTCTTTAAGTGCCAAGTAGTGGCATTGAATCACTCATGTAATGGAAATGAATTGCCCAAGTAATGACACCCATTTATCAGCTAAGCAATGGCTAAATAATGCTGGAATGAATGTCATTAAGGGCAGCCCAAAAGTCTCCAAATATCAATTTTTTCGTTTTAGACTTTCTGCCAGGCGAAACCGAATTAACGCCATGGTTGAGCCTTAGAGGCACCACGGTGCCGCAACTCCAGTGGCTCGGGCCGTAATTAGCACCGCGGCCCTGACGGAGTTGGCGACGCATCGCTCCCCGGCTCTGCGGTGGCGTTGCGGCCCTTCTCAGCTCTGCGGTCCTTTCTAACCCATTTTACACTATGCACACTTCTTCTCTCATTTTCCAATGTGGAACACTTGTCATTTGGCCAACGACCGTCCATCATTCTTTTTCTCAAACATTTTACTTACGTACCAATATCTCTTTCACTAATAAAATTCACGATCCTTGGTACAACAATAGACACTTGGGATAGGTTGTGTGGTACAACAATAAACACTTGGGATGCTACAAGCAAGGAGAAGATGCCTTACACTATCTCTACGAACCTCTTGAACACTATTATTGAACCTGATACAACAACAATAGACACTTGGGATAGGTTGTGTGATATATTCCAAGATAACAAAAATTTCCGTGTCGTAACCCTTGAGCAGGAATTCTCCCACATCAACATGGAGGATTTTCTTAATGTCTCAGCCTATTATAAAAGGCTCAAGGAATTGGTGGATCAATTTAAGAAAGTTAGTGCGTCCTTCATGAATGATCGTCTTGTTACTCAGATGGGTGTCGGTCTATCTGAGGCTTATAATGGCATTGGGACGCTTCTTCGTCAAAGTAATTCTCTCCCGTCGTTCTACCAAACACGTTCCATTCTCACCTTAGAAGAAGCCGAATTGGATAAAAAGGCGGCTACTGAAGTCAATTCCGTCATGATGTGTGCCACATCCGATGACACTCACTCATTCTCAGACAATTCTAGCTAAAATTGTAATAATGGTGGCGACAAAAGGCCAAAATAAGAAAAATGGCAGCAAAAACCGCGGAATCGGGCAGTTTTTACACCCCGTATTTCTAAGGCATTAATATGAGAATGTACGTAAGGAATTAAGATTTGAATATTCGAAGGAAGGAATTATTACATTTTCTTAAGGAAAACTGTGACGACGAAAAAATTATTAACGTGGAGTTTAATTCTCCTAATTTGATTTATGAGATTAGTATTGGATTATGAAGTATCAGAATTGATAATATGGGGCTCGCCGAAAATTTCACAATTTCGCGGGGCCCTTCGATTTTAAGATATTTGTGAGAAGGATTTTCTGGCCAATGAGGAGTTGACACGTGGCACCCATCCACTTGTCTTGAAGATATTTTGCTATTTAGAGATGAGCTTGCAAGACTTGGCTCATTTCATTATTTTCATCTTCCAAACTCTCTCTTCTCTACTAAGTCACAAAAATCTCCAAGAGAATTTTAAGATCAAGAGTGGATTATTTTTCCAAGATTAAGGACACTAATCTAGTCCTAAGCTAGTTTAACTCTCCAAGATCCGCCAAAGAGTGAGTTGGCCGAGAGTGGTGTATTGAAACCCTAGGCTTGTTCTTCAACTTTTTGGAAGTGAAACGTGAAGGGAAGTTGGTTATAATCTTGTAGAGGATACATATGTGTGATTGGAACTTGAAGAAGTGGAACGAAACGAAAACTGCGGGCCAATATCTTGCGGACTGTTTGGACGATTTTTGGGCTTTTTTAAAGGTAAAAATTCTTCTTTCTCTTGAGGTAATTGAATATTACTTTTCGTTATAATGTATGGATGAACTTGTGCTAAAAAGAATGGAGGGTAAAAAGTGTTTGGGGCAATTTGGATGTTGGGGCCGAAACTAGGCAGTTTCGGCCATTGAAATTGTTGGCTATAATTGTTGTTGTTAACGTCACCTATTGCATGATATAATGATGTAATATTGTTATTAATAAGTTGATATGATTTGTATAAAAGTATCGAAACTTGAATTGGATTAAAAATGATTATGGAAAGGGCAATTGTATTGGGGTTGTTTGGCCGTGTATTGTATAAAATTGTGGGGTATTATAGTGCAGTTTTAGGGACTGTTTTGTGGTGTCGGAATACTGGAAATTCAGCACTTATAAGCATGTTTAAATGTAGTAATTTCTAAGGAAAGTACTAAGAGATTAAGGGTGTAGAAAGGTGTTAAAAGGCCTCACATTTCACCCTTGTTATTGTCGGATTTTGGACTGATTTTGTCGACTCTTTTACATGGATTAAGGGGATGAATTTTACACATAAAGTAGGCGTGTAATCCCCTTTGGTTAACATTTGGTTGTTCCCTTAATTGTGGCTTGATTGTTGTTGAAATTGGCCTTCTTGAAAGGTGGAAAAGTACGTATAAACAGGGGAAGTGCTGCCCAAATTAATGTAGAATAAGAGAACCTTTACTTGGTATTAACCTACCCTAGTAAGCTTGAAGTTGATAGAAGTGTTATTGTCGTTATAGGTTGAAGTACATTGAGACGTATCCTAGTTATCAAGTTGGTTAGTTCGTCAATAAGGTATGTGAACTATCCCTTCCTCTTTTGGCATGATTTGAGTTTATAAAGTGAGTGAATTTTAATCCTTATTGATACTTGATTTGAGTTTATAAAGTGAGTGGATTTTAATCCTTATTGATACTTGATTTGAGTTTATAAAGATTTTAATCCTTATTGATACTTTATGTTATTTTAGAAAGTGAGTGGATTTTAATCCTTATTGATAATTGATTTGAATTTATAAAGTGTGTGGATTTTAATCTTTATTGATACTTGATTTGATTTTAGAAAGTGAGTGGATCCTAATCCATAATGATACTTGACTCGATCTTTATAGAGTTCTATTGGAACCTAATCCTTAGTGATATATCCTATTGATAGTGCTTTGGGTTTTATAAAATTGAAGTTGTTTACCTATTCTATTGATAGTACTTTGAGTTCCTAAAATGGAAGTTGTTATAAATATTTCCTTGATAGTGCTTTGAGTTTTCTAAATGGAAGTTCACTTTAATGATTTTATAAGTGTAAGTACCTTGATTTTGAAAGTGTAAATTACTTGAGTTTGAAAGTGTAGGTAACTTGATTTTAAAAGTGAAAGTGTCTTGATGCTACAAGTGCTAGTATCTTGGGTTTTATAAAATGAATGTATGGTGAACCTACATAGTGCTTTTGGGTTCAATTCCCTAGTATTACAAGATGTGATAATGCCTTAGTTTTTCTAAAAAAGAAGGATGTGATAATGCCTTGGTTTTCTAAAATGAAGGTTCATTTTAGTAGTTCTAATGAGAGTCAAAGATGATTTAAATTGCACATAGTTGCTTGTGATCGCTATATGTGTACAATCCTTTATAATTGGACCGCGTCCCATAATTGGTCGGTGATATTATATTTTCTCCATGAATGTGCTTCCATGATGCGGGTTCAACTCCCATGACAGTATTTGTGTATATTTGTTCCATGGATGTTCTTCCATGATGCGGGTTCAACTCCCATGACAGTATTTGTGTATATTTGCTCCATGGATGTGCTTCCATGATGCGGGTTCAACTTCCATGACAGTATTTGTGTATATTTGCTCCATGGATGTGCTTCCATGATGCAGATTCAACTCTCATGATAGTATGTGTGTATTTTAGTCCATGGACTGAGTATCCATGATGCGGGTTCAACTCCCATGACAGTATTTGTTTATATAGACAAACGTTCATGATTTTGACATGGCTTTCATACTTTGAAAACGTATAGTTGATTCTCATATTTTAAAAAGGCACAGTGGATTCTCTATTTCTACAAAGTATAGTTGGATCTTATTTTATATGGTACAGTTGGTTCCATATTTGAAATGGTATTTTAAAAAGGGTAAGGATGACTCTCATTACTCTCATTTTCATAAGGTACAGTTGTACTGGTATTTTGATTATCATACTTGCCTCCTGTTATATTTTGGACTGCTATGATATCAGTTACAGTACTTATTGCTTCATATACTTGGTACATCTTTCGTACTGACCCCCCTTTCCTTGGGGGGCTGTGTTCATGCCCGCAGGTATAGTTACTCAGTTGGGTGATCCGAGAGCTTAGGATCTTTTCCAGCTTGTTGAGATAGCTCCATTGTTCCGAAGCCTAATCATTTTGGTACATGTCTTCCATTATGACTCATGTATATTCAGGGGTACAACGGGACCTTTTCCCGTCATAGTTGTTATCTTACTCTTAGAGGTTTGTAGTCATGTGTGGGTTGGTCATGTACAGTTGTAGTCCGTTTGGATAATTTTATGTAAAGTGGCGGCCTTGTCAGCTAGCCTGTTTTTATTTTTATGAGATTTTGAGTTTTCTTAATGCTCCCGCTGCTTATATGTGATGTGTGGGTGTAGGGGTGCCCAGGTAGGGCACCAGTCACCGGCCCGGGGTTCGGGTCGTGACAAAGGTGGTATCAGAGCAGTTAGTCCTCGGAATGTCTACAGATCGTGTCTAGTAGAGTCTTGGTTATCGGTGTGTTGTGCACCACACCTATAAACAGGAGGCTACAAGACATTTAGGATTGATTTCTATTCTTCTTACTCTGAGATTGTGCCATAGAGCTATGATTAGGATAATCCCCTCTAACATATTGTGGTGTTGCAACTATGAGAATGCGACAGCGGCCCGAAGGGGAATATATGAGCTTGGTAAAAATTATTGTATAGTTGGTATGCTGATGACATGCATCTATTCGAACGTATTTATTAGGGTCATGTGTGTGTTGCCTAAAATGATTATGGGTTATCATGATGTGGGTAAGCGTTAAAATTGCTTGAAAGGTATGAAACAGTTTAATGAATCCACATCAAGGATATATATGTGCTAATTTGGAATAATTAGGAGATGATGAGCTGTCGAAGATGGTGGTGAACCCTTAAGAGATCATGTTTAATTGACTTAATGGCATACCATGTTGGTAGATTAAGTTGTGATGTATGCTTAAGTGATATGTACGAATAATATTTGTATGGAGTAGATAGGGTTGTTGTGGTTAAGACAACATAATTTGGAGATTATGAGAAGCTATACTACCGTATACGGGGAGAGATAATGTAAGTTTGGGACATGAAATATTTGAGGATCTTAGAATATTTTTGGGATTATGAAGAGTAGGACAAGTAAGAAAAGGAGTGAATAAGTGTCAAAAGAGTTGAAGTTGTTTATAATTACGAGTAGTGAGAAGATAAGAAAAATAAGAGGAAGATTTATTTCAGAACTTGAATGAGACTAGGTGTTATATTGTGGCCATGCAAGACATCTTTGGGTTTGTGGAGTATGGTTGGAACTAGTAGAATAAGAAGAGATTAAGCGAAGTGCGTGCTGTGAATTTCAGGCACAACACCGCGTTGCCAACAGGCAGGACCGCGGTGCTGAAACTTCAGAGGAGCAGCAGGAGTTACGGAACCGCAGTGCAGAAGTGCAGGACCGCGGTGATGAAGCGTTAGAGGAGTGGCAGTAATTCAAGGTCGCAGTGTCGACTCTAACGAGTATAGGTTGGTAGGTATATCTAAAGGATATTATGCCGGAGTTTGTATAGCTTGAGACCTTTGATGAACATTCGAGGACGAATGTTTCTAAGGGGGGAAGGATGTTACACCCCGTATTTCCAAGTCATTAATATGAGAAGGTATGTAAGGAATTAAGATTTGAATATTCGAAGGAAAGAATTATTACATTTTCTTAAGGAAAAATTTCAGAAAAATGTGACGACGAAAAAATTATTAACTTGGAGTTTAATTCTCCTAATTTGATTTATGGGATTAGTATTGGATTATGAAGTATCAGACTTGATAATATGGGGCCGACCGAAAATTTCACAATTTCGCGGGGCCCTTCAATTTTAAGATATTTGTGAGAAGGATTTTCTGGCCAATGAGGAGTTGACACGTGGCACCCCTCCACTTGTCTTGAAGATATTTTGCTATTTAGAGATGAGCTTGCAAGACTTAGCTCATTTCATTATTTTCATCTTCCAAACTCTCTCTTCTCTCCTAAGTCACAAAAATCTCCAAGATAATTTCAAGATCAAGAGTGGATTATTTTTCCAAGATTAAGGACACTAATCTAGTCCTAAGATAGTTTAACTCTCCAAGATCCGCCAAAGAGTGAGTTGGTCGAGAGTGGTGTATTGAAACCCTAGGCTTGTTCTTCAACTTTTTGGAAGTGAAACGTGAAGGGAAGTTGGTTATAATCTTGTAGAGGATACATATGTGTGATTGGAACTTGAAGAAGTGGAGCGAAACGACAACTGCGGGCCAATATCTTGCGGACTGTTTGGACGATTTTTGGGCTATTTTAAAGGTAAAAATTCTTCTTTCTCTTGAGGTAATTGGATATTACTTATTGTTATAATGTATGGATGTGCTTGTGCTAAAAAGAATGGAGGGTAAAAAGTGTTTGGGGCAATTTGGATGTTGGGGCCGAAACTAAGCAGTTTCGGCCATTGAAATTGCTGGCTATAATTGATGTTGTTAACGTCACCTATTGCATGATATAATGAAGTAATCTTGTTGTTGATAAGTTGATATGATTTGTATAAAAGTATCGGAACTTGAATTGGATTAAAAAGGATTATGGAAAGGGCAATTGTATTGGGGTTGTTTAGCCGAGTATTGTATAAAACTGTGGGGTATTATTGTGCAGTTTTAGGGACTGTTTTGTGGCGTCGGAATTCTGGAAATTCAGCCACTTATAAGCATGTTTAAATGTAGTAATTGCTAAGGAAAGTCCTAAGATATTAAGGGTGTAGAAAGGTGTTAAAAAGGCCTCACATTTCACCCTTGTTATTGTCGGATTTTGGACTGATTTTGTCGACTCTTTTACATGGATTAAGGGGCTGAAATTTACACGTAAAGTAGGCGTGTAATTCCCTTTGGTTAACTGTTGGTTGTGCCCTTAATTGTGGCTTGATTGTTGTTGTAATTGGCTCTCTTGAAAGGTGGAAAGTACGTATAAACAGGGGAAATGCTGCCCAAATTAATGTAGAATAAGAGAACCTTTACTTGGTATTAACCTACCCTAGTAAGCTTGAAGTTGATAGAAGTGTTATTGTCGTTATAAGTTGAAGTACATTGAGACGTATCCTAGTTATCAAGTTGGTTAGTTCGTCAATAAGGTATGTGAACTATCCCTTCCTCTTTTGGCATGATTTGAGTTTATAAAGTGAGTGGATTTTAATCCTTATTGATACTTGATTTGAGTATATAAAGTGAGTGTATTTTAATCCTTATTGATACTTGATTTGAGTTTATAAAGTGAGTGGATTTTAATCCTTATTGATACTTGATTTGAGTTTTTAAAGATTTTAATCCTTATTGATACTTTATTTTATTTTAGAAAGTGAGTGGATCCTAATCCATAACGATACTTGACTCGGTCTTTATAGAGTTCTATTGGAACCTAATCCTTAGTGATATATCCTATTGATAGTGCTTTTGGTTTTCTAAAATGGAAGTTGTTTACCTATTCTATTGATAGTACTTTGAGTTTCTAAAATGGAAGTTGTTATAAATATTCTCTTGATAGTGCTTTGGCTTTTCTAAAATTGAAGTTCACTTTAATGATTTTAAAAGTGTAAGTGCCTTGATTTTGAAAGTGTAAATTACTTGAGTTTGAAAGTGTAGGTAACTTGATTTTAAAAGTGAAAATGTCTTGATGCTACAAGTGCTAGTATCTTGGGTTTTATAAAATGAATGTATGGTGAACGTACATAGTGCTTTTGGGTTCAATTCCATAGTATTACAAGATGTGATAGTGCCTTAGTTTTTCTAAAAAGAATGATGTAATAATGCCTTGGTTTTCTAAAATGAAGGTTCATTTTAGTGGTTCTAATGAGAGTCAAAGATGATTTAAATTGCACATAGTTGCTTGTGATCGCTATATGTGTACAATCCTTTATAATTGACGCGTCGTAATGGGCGGTGATATTATATTTGCTCCATGGATGTGCTTCCATGATGCGTTCAACTCATGAGCGATGATATGTATATTTGCTCCATGGATGTTCTTCCATGATGCGGGTTCAACTTCCATGAGCGGTATTTGTGTATATTTGCCTCGTGGATGTGCTTCCAGTGATGCGAGTTTCTTCTTGGACAGTATTTGTGTATATTTGCTCACGGATGTTCTTCCATGACAGATTCAACTCTCATGATAGTATGTATTTTAGTCCATGGACAGTATCCATGAGTATCAGTCCATGACTTGGTGACATTACGTGTATTTTACTCGAGTATCCATGGTATGCGTTTATCCCATGATTTGTTTATACAGCATGCACGCTTATTTGATACTTATGACATATACTTTTGAAAAAGTATAGTTGATTCTCATATTTTAAAAAGGCACAGTGGATTCTCTATTTCTACAAAGTATAGTTGACTCTTATTTTATATGGTACAGTTGGTTCCATATTTGAAATTGTATTTTAAAAAGGGTAAAGATGAATCTCATTACTCTCATTTTCATAAGGCACAGTTGTATTGGTATTTTGATTATCATATTTGTCTCATGTTATATTTTGGACTGCTATGATCTCAGTTACAGTACTTATTTCTTCACATACTTGGTACATCTTTCGTATTGACCTCCCTTTCCTCGGGGGGGGCTGTGTTCATGCCCGCATGTATAGTTACTCAGTTGGGTGATACGAGAGCTTAGGATCCTTGCCAGCTTGTTGAGATAGCTTCATAGTTCTGGAGCCTAGTCATTTTGGTACATGTCTTCCATTATAACTCATGTATATTCAGGGGTACGATGGGGCCTTGTCCCGTCATAGTTGTTGTCTTACTCTTAGAGGTCTATAGTCTTGTGTGGGTTGGTCATGTACAGTTGTAGTCCGTTTGGATAATTCTATGTAAAGTGGCAGTCTTGTCGGCTCGCCTGTTTTTATTTTTATGAGATTTTGAGTTTTCTTAAAGCTTCCGTTGGTTATATGTGATGTGTGGGTGTAGGGGTGCCCAGGTAGGGCACCAGTCGCGGGCCCGGGGTTCGGATCGTGACAGCAGTGTCCCAATTTCCCTTTTTCTAGTCCTGGCAGCCTACCCAGCAAATTTGGCCAGCCACCAGTGGCCCAATTCATAGCAGTTCCAGTCCAGGAATCCGGTTGGGCCTTGGCAGTAGGTTGGCCTGGTTGGGCCTCGGCCTCAGCAATCCTTCGTGGCTACATACCCAACAACAGTTCCAACACTCACATATATCGAAGCCCTGATGCATACTGTTACACCCCGTAGTTCCAGGGAATGTATGTGAGTACGTACGTACGAGAATACGACGGTAATTTTGGAAAGGAAGAAAGATGTGATTTTTCGACGGAAAAGTTTCCGGATTTTGTGAAGGAAAAAGGTTCGATAATGGGAATTGGATTCCCAGATTTGGTATTTGGACTTCTTGGATTATTATATAATTATGGAATTTTATTTCCGGATTTGGTCACGTGGGGCCCACGGGGAAAATTTACGGTTTTGTGGGGCCCACTTTGTTTTGGAGATTTTGGATTTTTCGGATATTTTCGGGAGATGAAATATTTTGGACGAGTAGGGGGGCGACACGTGTCACCCCCATGTGGCCATGTTGGCCGAATGGCTAGTGGACATGTGGCTTGGACGGTTTGGGTGGACAAGTGGCTAGCCACTTGTCCAAATTTTGTGGTGGACATGTGGTTGGTAGAATCCACACCCACATGCCCCCAATCTACACCACACACTTGCATAGATCTTGGCCCTTGATTTCTCTATAAATACCCTCCTTGTTTGCAAGACTTTATTCATCCACATTAGAGAGTTTCCAAGGCAAAAATTATCCTCCCTCCCCTTAAGTGTTCTCGTCCAACCCCCCTCCTTTGTGTAGAAAAAATTCTTCAAGTGCTGGTATAGTCCCAAATACCTTAGCCTAGTATTCCTAGTAGTATTCCAAAGTTATTTCAATACTAGGAGCCCGAAAATTCTACTTTATTCCTTTAGTCGAAAAATGAAGCCCTAGGAAAATCTTCATAAGTTGGTTGAAGTGTTAAGAGAAATTGTTTAGAAACTTCTAAGGGTTGCTTGGAGCGGGTTGGAGCGTAAGGAATTGGAGCTAAGCGTTGCTCAGGATCGACTTATTAATCTTGGATAATTTTGGGCTTATCGAGGTAATGATCTTTGTCCCCCTATTGTAATTGGATATTACATATTGTAGTAGTTTAGAATTGTGTATAAGTTATATTGGAAGGATAATTATAAAGAACTGAACTGTATTTACATTGGACTGTATTTACATTAGACTTGTAGTATTATTGTGGGGCAGTGTTGTACACGTCCGGTTAGACGTGTAACCCCCTTGGAGTTGTTGGCTTGGTAGCGGGCCTTGATAGAGGAGGAGATGTATGTGGTTGTGGGGAGGAGGTCTTTGCGAATTTTCCGTAGAATAAGGAACCTTGTACTTTGAAATGTTCTCTGAAGAGATCTAGAAGTTGATAGACGTTTTGTGGCCTTTATAGGTTGAAGTACTACGAGTAGCGTATTCTACTTGAAGGGTGGAAAAGGCTAGCAGGGTTATAGTATTTTGGAGCGTTTTGCTAATTGTCGATAATCGTCGCGAGGTATGTGAACCTCTTCCTATCTTTTCTAGCATGATGTTGTGGACTATGTAGTACGGTGACGACGTGTGCTAAGCAATTTTGGTTGATTTTAAAAGATAAGAGACTGGACTTATATTTTGACTTGGTATGAAATGTGAAGAACTTGAATTGTGTTAAAGTAGTGAAACCTCATTCGTGAGTAATGAGTACTTGGTCTAGAAAAAGGAATAAGTTATATTAATTTCGGAAATGGGAATAACTATCGAACAAGTCATTGCAGCGTTAATAAAGGAAAATGTAATGACAATTAATTATATTAAAAACAGTAGAAACCTCCATCTGCATAGAAGCTAAGATAAGATAAAATTGTATTACATTTCCTAGATCATGGCTGCTCTAATAAGAATTATTATAATCAAGTTTTGATTTTCTTAAAATTCCAAAGTAAGGAACTTGATTTCTAAAAGAAAAGAGACTTAAGAATTTGAAGTGTTTTGGTTTAAAAGAAAGGCAGGGTTTTGTCTTAAATTTGTTTAAAACATAAAGTGTTATAATAGCTTTATGGGAAGTTAGTTATAACGACTTTATGAAAACAAAAGAATGGTTTTATTATTGGATTTAAAATGATAACTTGATTTTGGGAAAAGAGAAGTAACTTGAGTTTAAAAAGTATACTTGACGTTGTTTTAAAAAAGTGTAAAGTACTTGATTTTAAACATAAACGTGTTTGGTACTACGGATAATAGTATCGAGTTGTGTTTTCGTAAAAAGAGATCTTTTTGAAAGGATTAACGTATGTAGTACTTTGGGGGTTAAAACCCGGATTTGTTGTCATAAAATGGAAGTCTAAGAGTATGTTAATTTACCTATGCTAGTTGTGATAGCCTTGGTGGTATTACTATGTTACCGCGTCTCTTGGTTGGAGGGCCGGCTGACTTGTTGTGAATTTGTTGGACGTACCGGCAGTGACGGAGGATTCCACGGGTATGCTTCCATTTTGTTTGATCTTGGCCATGCTTATACCGATGAGAGATGTCGGGGCATGCGACCAGGATGCGGGTTAGATGCCCGTACGTTTCATTGGATGTACGGCAATGACAGAGGATTTCACGGGTATGCTTCCATTGTTATTATCATGGACGTATCTACCAGATGAGGATTCCGGGCATGCGGTCGTGCAATGGTTAAACTCGGTATATTATTATTGTCACGTGGGCATGTCTACACCGATGAGGGATTAGGGGCACGTGACCATTACTATTATTCCATGGGCTAGCTCCCGAAGACACATGTCACCGGATGAGGGTTAGGGGCATGGTATATGCGATCATTATTCCATGGGCTAGCTCTCATGAAGACTGCACCTGCGATGAGGGATGCCGAGGGCACGTTATGGCCATGTTACACTGATGAGGGATTCCGGGACATGCGGCCGCATATATATATATATATATATATATATATATATATATATATGTTATATATGTGTCTGTAAGCGGTGAGGTAGGATGCCACTGGCGGGTCACATGGTTATATGTTACACCTACGGCTGCCGGCAGTGATGGAGGATTCCACGGGCAGGAGGTATATATATATGTATTGTATATGTGTACGCCGACAGTGAGGTAGGATGCCACGGGCATGACTGCTTATATGTTGTGTACTGTAGTTCGGTTATCATACATGTCTTCTGCTTTATATAGACTATTATGATTTCATTTACAATATTTTCAGTTTCACATACTTGGTACCTGTTGTACTGACCTCCTTCGGGGGGCTGCGTTCATGCCGCAGGTAGAGGTACACCAGTTGTTGATCCTCGCTCATAGGATCACGATTCTGCGTTTTGGGAAGCTCCGTTTCTCCTGAGGCTTATCTTTTGGTATAGTCTCCGTCATAGTAGTACTTGTACATTGAGGGTATGGCGAGGCCCCGTCCGTCATAGTTGTGGTTACATTCTTAGAGTTTGTAAGGGATTTTCGTGTTGATATTTATATATGGTTGCTTATTTTATGTATTGTTTCATGCTTAAGGTTTTTATTTCGCTGATTTTCTGATGATATGTTACACCGTAAGTCCGTGACATGTATAAGAGAATGTACGTAAGAAACAAGACTTGGAAATTGATACGAAAGGAAGAATTGTTTCGGAAAATCTTCCGGAAGTCGGAAAGGAAAAATGTTAGTTGTTGAGAATTGGATTCTCAAAAGGCATTATTTGAAGATTATGGAACTTATTAAAATTATGGAAATTTATTTTTACGGATTTGGTCACGTGGGGCCCACAGGAAATTTTACATTTTCCCACGAGGTTCTAATTTTATGGGCGAATGAGAGGGCGACACGTGACACTCCCACATGGTGTTGGTCGAAATATTGCAAGGGTATAATGGTCATTGACCATGGTTGAAGATAAGTCTTCTAAGCTTGATATTGTTGACAAGTCAACTTGTCCACCTAGGCTTGATCCAAGTGAAACCCATCCTAACCTCACATTTGTGGACATCTAAACCCTCCATTGTGTGTTATAAGCTTACTACTAGTGCAAGACTAGCTCATTTACACTTAGAAAAAATTAGAACACCTTGTGCTTGAGAGATAGCTCTGGCCATTCCTCTTCCAACAAGAAAATTTTGTGATTTTGATCCATTAGCCACAAGACTTTAACCCAATGTCCCTAAGGGTATTATAAGGATATCTCAATAGAAAGATTTCGGAAAAAACGTATTTTTACGTTAGTCGCAAGGCGGAAACTATTGGAGTTCTTCAACTTTGAAGTCGGAACTTGAAGATGGGTTCTTCATAGGCCTCTAAGGAGTGCTTGGAGCGGATTGGAGCCTAAGGAAAGGAGCTAAGAATTGCTAAGGCGCGACTTTGAATCTTGGAAATTTTTAAGGGCTTTGAAAGGTATAATCTTGTCGTTTTAGTAATTTAGTTTACTTATCATTGTAGCTATGGATTTTAGCAAGCATGAGTTATATTTATGTAGTTGGATTAGTGTATTGGCTATTGGAACCCTAATCCGAAAAACTAGCATGTTAGCCTTAAGACTACAATTCAAGTTGATTATTCGTTTAAGTCGTCGCATGTTGTGTTTGAAGGAAATTGTAGTTGTTGAAGTTGTTTATATCTAAATAACATGTTGACCTAAGAACTTGAAATTGGAAAAGGATTGGAAAAGACGTAGTGTTATTGGTTATATGTTGGCCGAGAATGGCTAGTGTAGTATTATACTATTTGGTACGAATTGTGGGGCGGAATTTTACACGTATTGTAAGGCGTGTAATCCCCTTTGTTTGGTTGTTGTTTGGAGCCTTAAAGGTGGTTTGTTGGTTATTGTATTCGGCCTTGAAAAAGGTGGCAAAGTGAGTAGAAACAAAGGAAGTGCTGCCCGATTTTCCGTAGAATTAGAGACCAAATACTTAGTATTATTCTACGTTAGAGACTAGAAGTTGATAGTCTTGTTGTGACCATTATAGGTTGACACTTCTACGTACGGTGTATTCGGCTTAGCTTGTGGATATTAGCCGAAAAGGTATGTGAACTATCTCCTCTTCTAGCATGATTCCTTAGAATAAAGAAAGTAAGTTCTACTCCTTGAATGATCCATTCCTTGCTTGTATTTGGATTGCCTAAAATAGAATTTGTTCTATGTACTTAAGCGAGTGTACTTTGATGTTTAAATTGTAAGTAGTATAATCCATTTCCTTAGGGAAGTTTGGATTCTTAAAAGTGAAGGTATTTTTCTTAAAGTACATAGAGACTTGAAAAGGAAGTGGTTTCCAAATCTTTTGGCTAGTGCCTTAGTTCTAAAACCTAAAGGTCATTATAATGACTTTAGGGGAGTCAAAGGAAGTGATTTACTTATTTGATTTAAAAGAGGAGAAATGACATGATTTAAGAGAAGTAACTTGCGTTAAGGGTGAAGTTACTTGAGGTTTAAAAAGTAGAAGAAAACTTGTTTTCTAACTATTAAGAGACTTGAAGTATTTTGAAAGTTAAGAACTTGATTTGTAAGTATGTGATACTTGGTTTTAATAGTATAAGTCTCTTGGTTATTAAAGGAATGGATCGTCTAAAACTAAGGGTTATAACGGCTTTATGGGAAGTTGGTTATAACGGCTTTATGGAAGGTTTAGAAAGTTGTCTATTTTGATTAAATCGGCATAAGTTGCCTAGATTGTGAAAATTTGGAGTTACTTGATTTCAAGCTTTGAAATGAGTTTCTAAAAATGTAGTAACTTACTTTGAAAAATAGACACGCCTTGATACTACGGGTGTTAGTATCTTGGGGCTTTACATAGAAAGGAGTCTTTTATAAAGGAATGCACGTACGTAGTACTTTGGCTTGTTAAAAGAGAATTATTCTATGTATAACTTGATTAGTACTTTGGCTAGTTAAAAGAGAATTATTCTAAGTGTGCCTTGATAAGTACTTTGGCTTGTTAAAAGAGAATTATTCTAAGTGTGCCTTGATAAGTACTTTGGCTTGTTAAAAGAGAATTATTCTATGTATAACTTGATTAGTACTTTGGCTTGATAAATTGAGGATTTGTCTAAGTGTGCCTTGATAAGTACTTTGGCTTGTTAAAAGAGAATTATTCTAAGTGTGCCTTGATAAGTACTTTGGCTTGTTAAAAGAGAATTATTCTAAGTGTGCCTTGATAAGTACTTTGGCTTGTTAAAAGAGAATTATTCTATGTATAACTTGATTAGTACTTTGGCTTGATAAATTGAGGATTTGTCTAAGTGCGCCTTGATAAGTACTTTGGCTTGTTAAAAGAGAATTATTCTAAGTGTGCCTTGATAAGTACTTTGGCTTGTTAAAAGAGAATTATTCTAAGTGCCTTGATAAGTACTTTGGTTGTTAAAAGAGAATTATTCTATGTATAACTTGATTAGTACTTTGGCTTGATAAATTGAGGATTTGTCTAAGTGTGCCTTGATAAGTACTTTGGCTTGTTAAAAGAGAATTATTCTAAGTGTGCCTTGATAAGTACTTTGGCTTGTTAAAAGAGAATTATTCTATGTATGCCTTGATTAGTACTTTGGCTTGATAAATTGAGGATTTGTCTAAGTGTGCCTTGATAAGTACTTTGGCTTGTTAAAAGAGAATTATTCTATGTATGCCTTGATTAGTACTTTGGCTTGATAAATTGAGAATTTGTCTAAGTATGCCGTGATAAGTACTGGGCTTGTTAATCGAGAATTGCCTATGTGTCTGGAAATAGCGGTTGTGTGCTATTGGTATATCGGTCGTTTCGGTCATTCCGGGTTTGTGGCATTTGCATAATTCGTGGATTTGCTACCCACGATGCGAGGAATACCTCATGCGAGTCCGTAGGGCTTACGCGGTGAAATAGTCCCACGCGGGCGTCCAAATTTACGCGAGGAATACCTACGCGAGTCCGTAAGGACTTATGCGTGAAATAGTCCTATGCGAGGAATACCTCATGCGGGTCCGAAAGGGCTTATGCGGGTGAAATAGTCCCACGCTGGCGAGTCCGACCTATGCGAGGAATACCTCACGCGTCCACGCGACCTACGCGTGAAATAGTCCCGGAATAGGATTGCTAAATGACATCGCGCGGATGGTCCCGCTGATCATGAGCTTCCTAGTTTATATTGTAAGGATACTACTATTTACTCTCATTGTTAGTAAGGCACAATGTGTTGTATTTTGATTATCATATATGTCCCCTGATTTGTTTGTGTTACCCTTTGGTCATGCTTTACGAGGGATTAGGGCATGGGACCACGAGGTATTGAGGACACAGTGGGACTTGGTGTTCATGTATCCTTATTGGTGTTATTACATCAGGATCACGGCAGTGATGAAGGATTCCACGCATGATTGATATTATGGGCGTGAGACCCATGGTTATATTGAGTAATGACTTTGAGGCTCGCGCCCACGACTTGATATGACCGCATATGTGTTATGTATCGTAGGTTGGATATCATACATGTCTCCTGTGTTATTTAGATCGCTATGATTTTATTACGATTTCATCGCTCACATACTTGGTACATTCTTCGCATCGACCTCCTTGGGTGCGTCACGCCGCGAGTTTAGGTCATGATAGTCGGTGATCGGCAGTGTAGGATCCGCCGGGGTTTTGGATAAGCTCCTTCTATTCAAGTTTATCTTTGGTATATGTCCTTCAAGATCTGCTTTGTATAGTTTTGGGTACGGGGCCTTGTCCGTCATAGTTCGATTTAACTCCAGAGGTGCAGATTCATATGTGGATTGGACTCGTATGCGGTGTAGTGTCTTTTGTTTATGTATATATGGCAGCCTTCGGCTTTGCCCTTGCACGCACGTCTGCTTTAAAAAAATGAGGTGTTATTTCAGCCCACTACTTGTATTGTTAAGGTAAGCGGTGCCTGTAGGGCACGACCACGAGCCCGGGTTCGGGCTGTGACAATATCACTAGGGTGCCCGGGGTAAGGCATCAGTCACGGGCCCGAGGTCGGGTCGTGACACATACACTTGGATTAAATCCCCCGGATGCCAATTAGTACATGGACACCAGTGCCACTTCTCATATAACGTCCGCGTCAGGTAATCTCTCATCTTATTTCAATTTGAGCAAAATATCATGGCATAATTATTGGTAATGGTCAATTAATTCCAATATGTGTTTATGGTCACACAAATTTATCTCCCCCCGCATCTACCTCTAGTCTTGAGAAATATCCTTCATGCCCCTAACTTAATTAAAAATTTGGTGTCTGTCCGAAAATTCAATATTGATAATTGGGTTTCTGTTAACTTTGACCCATTTAGATTTTCTGTGAAGGATTTCACAACGGGGATACCTCTAATGAGATGTAATAGTCGGGAGAGCTTTATATAATCACCACCACCACTTCCACACATCAAGTCACACCATCAATGTTTGCCGCTCTAACACCGTCTTTATGGCATGCACATTCGGGTCATCCGGGGGAGTCTGTTCTTTCTTCTCTTAAAAATAATAATTTTATTGATTATAAGAGTACGCGTAGTACTCACATTTGCCCTTCTTGTCCACTAGGAAAATATGTTAGATTACCTTTTATAGCTTCTACTTCTTGTACTTTGATGCCTTTTGATATTATTCATAGTGATTTATGAACATCTCTAGTTTTAAGCTCTTTGGACCATCGTTATTATATGTTATTTTTGGATGATTATTCTATTTTTTTTGTGGACCTTTCCTTTGTCTAAAATGTCTCAAGTTTATTGCACTTTCTTAAAGTTTAGAGTATTCATCCGTACCCAATTTGAACGGGAAATTTAAAACATTCAATGTGATAATGGAAAGGAATTTGATAAAGGGCCATATTGGGAATTTTGTGACACTAATGTAATATCTTTTCAGTTCTCTTGTCTCATACATCCTCACAAAATGGAAAAGCCGAATAAAAAAACCGTACCATTAATAATATTGTCCGAACTTTACTAGTCCATGCTTCATTATCCCCTACGTTTTGGCATCATGCATTACAAATGGTTATTTATCTCTTTAACATAATTCCTAGCAAAGGATTAACATATCAATCTCTCTTTAAAATTATTATCATAAAAACCCTTTGTATTCTCATCTTAGGGTGTTTGGGTGTTTGTGTTATCCATGTTTCTATCCACTACATTAACAAACTTCAAGCATGTTCTGCTTATGTGTTTTTGGGTTATCCGTATAATCATCGTGGTTACAAATGTTTTGATTTATCTTCTAATAAAATCATAATTAGTCGCCATGTTATTTTTGATGAAACCCAATTTTCATTTGCTAAATTATATAATTCCATGTATAGTTCTTATAATATTTTGGATGATGCGCTCTCATCGTATATTCTCCAACAGTGGGCCCAACCTGTTTGTGATCCAATTTTGCCAGCAGGCCCGCTACCTAGTGGCCCACATGATCTCAGATCGCTTCCATATTTTCGCCAAGAGCCCATCGACGCTGCCCAATAATTTCTTCCGGTCGATTTGTGTTCTGGCCCAAATTCCCAATTTCCTGATCTTGTATCTCGGCCAGCAGTCCCACCGGCTGCTGGCCCAAATATTTCTCCCATGCATCTAATGTTTCAATTAGCAGGACCACTGTTTGCTGGCCAGTCCCGAGCTGACCCGTCACCTACCCAAATTTCGTCTAATTCTATATTGAGTCAAGGGCCCATTACTCGTAGCCAACGAGGTATTTTTAAACCAAAATAACATTTTAATTTTAATTATAATGTCTGTAAATCACCCCTACCATGTAACTCAGTGTTTGTCATTCATGACCCGAATTCGAAAATGGCCATGGATGAAAAATATAATGCTCTTATTAAATATAAGATGTGGGAGTTGGTGCCCCGTCCGCCTGGTGTCAATATTATTCGTTCTATGTGTATTTTTACTCATAAGGAAAAATATGATGGTTCTTTTGAGAGGCATAAGATCCGTCTTGTAGGTGATGGAAAAACTCAACAGGTTGGTGTGGATTGTGGAGAGACATTTAGTCTTATGGTCAAACCGACAATCATTCGCACTGTTCTTAGTCTGGCTCTCTCGAAACCATAGCCCATTCATCAGCTGGATGTAAAAAATGATTTCTTACACGGTGATCTTAAGGAGTATACATGCATCAGCCCATGGGTTTCAAGAACCCCGATCATCCTCACTATGTTTGTTTGCTGAAAAAGTCATTGTATGGGCTTAAGCAGGCCCGACGGGCCTGGTATAAGAGGTTTACAGATTATTTATCTACTATTGGACTTTATCACAACATGTCTGATCATTCTCTGTTCATCTACGTCGTGATACTTCTCTGACATATATTCTATTATATGTGGATGATATTATATTGATTGCCTCTTCTGATATTATTTGCAAGTCTATTATGTCTCTTATCCGTTCTGAATTTTCTATGAAAGACTTGGGACCCTTGAGTTATTTTGGGTATAGCTGTCACACGTCATTCAGGTGGTCTATTTTTATCACAGAGGAAGTACACGACTGAGATTATTGAGAGAGATGACATGTCATCTTGTAAGTCCTCTTTTAATCCGGTTGATACCAAACCAAAGCTGAGTGCTACTTCTAGCACACCTTACGAGGATCCCACCCATTATCGCAGTCTTGCAGGGACTCTTTAGTATTTTACTTTCACGAGGCCCGATATTACTTATACATTGGAACATGTGTGTTTATTTATGCATGATCCCAGGGACGAGCATATACATGCGCTCAAACGCATTGTGTGTTACATACATGGCACTCTTGATTATGGTTTGCATTTATATCCATTCCCCGTCTCTACTCTCGTGTATTATACAGATGCTGATTGACATGGATGTCCAGATAATAGACGTTCGACATCTAGATATTGTATGTTTCTTAGTGATAACTTGGTTTTTTGTTCAGAAAAACGTCAGGATACTTTATCGCGATCCAGTGCGGAGATCGAGTATTGAGGGGTAGTGTAACGACTCATAATTTTGGACGATAATTGAGGGAAGTGGATTCGAGTTTTGGGAATTTATGTTGTACTTATGTATGCTAATAAGGAAATTAGTATATAAAATGATGTGATTCCGAAATAATTTTTGATGTGATAAGTGTGACGTCAGAAAATTTGGTGCGTGCACAAAAGGTTATGGACTAGCGTCACATTACAAAATTATGACGTTTGAGTATAAGATGATTTTATAAATTATGAAGGTTTAAGTGAATTGGGATAAAAAATTATTCATGAAGATAATTGGTTAAATGTGATTATAGTGGGAGACAAGGTAATCCATTATAATAGCTATTGGATAAGTCTCAATATGGACACATGTCCACATGGAAGAGCATCACATATGACTAAGGATAAATATTAGATGGGCGTCATTTTTTTATGGTGAAAAATCATTGCAAGTAATGGGTGGTGGACCTCACGGTCCACTAAAATAATTTTTCTGGGAATCTTTTTAGTTAGTTTGGTTACAAAGAATAACAAATAGATGGGTAAAAATCTTCTATTATATAGGGGCAGCAAGGTTCCGTTTATAAAGAGGATATAGATGTATATCTTCTTTTTTTTGGGATTAATCACTTGAGAGAGTGAGTACTTTTTTTTATTTAGATCAAACTTCCTAATTTGACGAGAATATTTCCCTCTGAAGAAATCATGGAAAAATATTGGTATCACGTTTGTGCAGCAACATTGTTCTTTAATTAAGAAGAAAAATATGACTTCTTTCAAGAATTTCTTCTCTTCCATTTGGATGTAAGAAGCTAGAATTGTTCTTAACAAGTTCAGGTATATGAAGGCAAATTATTTTTTTCTTTTGGCATGTTCTACGTATGAAATATTACCGTGGTATTGCTCCATAATTTATTCTACTCCTAAAAATTAAGAATAATCATGTTATTGATTCCTATGCTGAAAGCATGTCTAAATTGTTTCTAAGTCCTTAAAAGAGGCATATAAAAAAATGATAATGAGATTCACAGTGTCATCAAGGTAATATGTCACCTGTTGAAGTTGGAATATGGTGTTATCATTTATGCCATTTCATTTGCATTGCATTCATATTTTACCCAAGATTATATTGGGGATGGGAAATAGGGAACGCAGACCACCTGATCAGCTGGGATATGATAATGATAAAGCCCGTGTGGCTAGCCTGTGTGGCTTAATGAAGGAAGACGCCTGATTAAGGGCTAAATTATATATATATGATTGGGAAGAAAGATTCCCTTATAGCCAGTATATATGTATTACTGCATTTGCTTCATGCATGACATTTAAACACATTATGCCGGAAGAGGCCGATAATGAAATGATGCCCACAGAGGCTGTTATAAAAAGGAAGATGCATGTGTGGCCAGTATTATACCGTATTTGCATTGCATACCATTTAGACATATGTATTGGGATCTCAGAGGTATGTACTATTGGTCAGTGTTTTTGTTTCAGATTATGATATATCTTGGCTATGTTATTTCTTATGTCTGACATACTCAGTACATCAGTCGTACTGACGTTCCTTTTCCTGGGGACGCTGCGTTTCATGCCCATATGTCCAGTTAAAGAAGTGATGGTTCACGCTGGTAGGTTGTTGGTTCAGCCGATGTTGGAGCACTCTACTTGTTCCAGAGTTGCAGTCTAGTCTTGGTATGATATTTTGATGTGGTATACTCTTTAGAGGCTTGTAGACAAGTGTTATGTGGATAGTGGTTTTGTATGGCCATATCGGCCTTAGCATGGTCATGTATATATGTATAAATCAGTTTTCTGGTCAAGAGCTTTCATTATATTTTTCGGCTTAGTCCGTGTTTATTGTGATTATAATGTATAATGGATTTGGCGGTACCCGGCAGGTGAGATCCGGGCGCCCGTCGCGACCCTCCGATTTGGATCGTGACAAACTTGGTATTAGAGCATGCCTGTCCTAGGGAGTCTACAAACCGTGTCTAGTAGAGTCTTGTGTATGGCTATGTTGCGCACCATACTTATACGCAGGAGGCTGCCTGACATTTAGGGATGGTTTCTATTCTTTTATATCGTAAATCGTGCAGTAGAGCTGAGTTTTAAGAATTTGAGTTTAACTCGTGCCTGTTACGATTCCGGTAACGCTGATTACCAAGAAGACTTCGGTTAATTTATACTCGTAACCAGTGAATGAGCGATTTCTACCAAGACGGTTGATACGCCAGAAGGGCAGTATTATGTTAAAAAGTTTCGAGAATATGAGAAGTTATCTCACGCATACACGAAAGAGATAATGAAATCCTGGGAAGCAAAATATTTGTTTTGAGAAGAAGTAAAATAAATGAGGTACTACACACCAGAACACATGAGTTGGTAAGAATTTGCCTTGTAGACCTTATGGTGTTTGCAATTATAGTAATGCTTTCTTTCAGTAGGATTATGATTAGCAGAGAGATTGAAGTCAGATCGAGTGTAATTATGAGTAGTATGTTTTCTATTGAGACATATCAGTCAAAGGATATGAGTAAGACATTTTCTCAAGTGTCGACGAATCCAGTAGCACCAGAGGAGTTAAGAGAAGATCATGTACCATCAGTCCTACTACCGGATCTGTCTTATTAGGATGTAAGGAGATCGATGCAGGTATTGAATCAATGAGTTTCCTCTCAGGAATGACATCAGCCTAGAGTGTCGGATACAGATAGACCCTTGATGGGTCAGGGATTTTATTAACTAAGGATCACCGATATTTAAAAGATTCGAAGATGCCAACGTTTCAGGATCAAAAGTTGCAAAGATCGAATGAGATTACCCCGACCATCTTGTAGCTAGGATAGTCGAGCGCGTGCTGGAATGTGTCGTTAAGGTACAGGAGGTTAGTTTGGTATGTCAGCCATGACCATAATGTTTCGAAATATCCCAAGTTGATGCGCAGGACAAGATGAGTATAAGTGATACAAATGAAAAATGGAAGACATCATTGGAAGGTTTAGTAGGTTATGAAAATCTACACGTTTTACGGTGACTCTTACTGATTAGAATTCTAGAGGGAACTATAACATGACCCTATGAATGTGAATGTGGCTTTGATTACAAAGAAAGTACAATGTGCTAAGGACTATCAGATGTGTAATGAGGACAGGACAAAATTCTTTCAACAGAAGTGCAAAACAATTCAATGGCTAAATGTGGAGATATGAATACAAAAGTATTCCACAACTTGATAAAAGCAAGGAAAAGTGTGAATAGGATATTCAATAGAAAGGACTAAAAGGGTGATACTCTAAATAATATGTCAGAGACTATACAAGCTTTTGCGAAATTCTACATTCACTTGCTGGGAATAAAGAGTTTCGGAAGGGATCATGCAACCAGTAATATAGTGAGACAAGGAGCAGTGGTCAGAGAGGAACGAAGAACAATTCTAGAAGGGAAGATTATAGAATAGAGATAAGTCATCGTTCTTGCGTAAAGGGCGGTATTGTGTATTATTGAGAATTACATGTATCATGTTAGTAAGCTAAGGTATGCTATAGGTACTGGACTAGTAAGGTCTCCAGCTTCATTGTGCAACATGTTACAATTCTACATAACCTCTGGATAACAATGGTTTGTTGGGGGTAATTGAGGACGAGAACTATGGAACAATCGAAGAATGGTTGTAAGAAATATGAAAACCATTAATAAGTATGAATGGAACTATATGATCGATGTAGCAAGGTAGAAATATTTTTCGTTTAATGATGAGTAGAATGAAGGGTTATGATAAGAAGGATAAAGGTGAATGAAATGCATGTTTCACAAGAGTATGATTACTCCACAACAGCGTAATGATCAACAGTAGAGAAAGGACAATAAGAACTTTTCGGTCAAAGGTGACGAACCTCTGATGTTCAGTAAGATAGTATGAGAAATACTTTGAGATAAGAGACACCCAAGGCAACTTGAAAATATAAAGGTAAGACGAATGGGCACTCGGTCGACGAGAGACCTAATAATGATAGAACAAGAAAGCTTGACAAGTCATTGGATCACGTAACACCATGAATTGGATCTAAACATATGAATCATTGATTCCATGATATATGCAGTCATAACTTTCAGAAAGTATGTAAACGGAAGTAATAGTGAGTAAAGCTCGAGATTAGCACATAAACAGGTGGAAAAAAAGGTCAATGACGCCTATGGATATAAGGTAGACATTAAGATATCTGTCAAGAGATAATGACATTACAATACAGATAAAATGCCAGGCAAATGCAGTTGTCCATAAGCATTTTTGGAACTGACCAAAAGTTCTATGAGATAGGTAAAGTAATGGGTTTACAAGTTAACGAGATCAAGGAATTTTTTTTCCTAAAACACCATTGACAGAAAGAGTTAGCCATAGGAAAGTGAAAGAATTCGATCTGAGAATAATGACAAGATTTGGAGATAGTAGGTCAACGTTATGTAATGCAATTCTTCAGAGTCTTCTACCTACTGAATAAAGGAATAAGTTAACAATTCATCTCGTAAGGGGTAGTAATGTCAATGATTGGAATCAGGAGTAATGTTTGATATTACGTATGTTTACCAGAACAGTTTGGAATTATAAAGAGTACGACAAGTAAGAAAATGAGTGAACAAATATCAAAATAAATGAAGTTTTTATAATTACGAGTAGTGAGAATGTACAGAAAAAAAGGAGATTCCTTTCAGACCATGAATTTAACTGTGATGATACACACACTTTCGCACGATTGAGTTACTACAAATATAAGAGTTTTCAACACACCAGTTAGTAAACAAATCTAAGTTGACAATAGGATCATTCACTCACAAGCAGCTTGACTAATGTGAGGACTAAGAAGAGAAGTTGACATAAGGAACACAACAGTTAGTTAAGTGGGAGTCCGACTGAAGGATTTGGATAGTGATAGCCCTATGACTCAGAATACGGCAGGGTCATCCCTCATACCAGAAGAAAAAGCAATGTCATGATGAAGATTCCATTTTTTAGAGAAGATTGTGAAAGATATTTAACAAAAAAAAGGAACTGCAACCTTCGAGTATAATGGGAGAAGGACCCTTATATGGAAGCAAGATTATGATACAAGACTACGATGGAGGTCCATTTTTCATGATATTTTATTCATCCAGGATCAACTAAATATATCATGATCTCAAGAGTATGTATTGGTGGAACGACATGAAGAGAAGCGTGGCAGAGTTCGTGGCTCAATGTCTCAACTATCAGCAGGTAAACATAGAACATCAGAAGCCTGGTGGCTTAGCTTAGAACATTGAAATTCCGACGTGGAAATGGGAAATGATTAATATGGAATTCATTACGGGATTACCTCGTTCTTTTCGTAAGTTTGATTATATTTGGGTAATTGTTGACAGACTGACCAAATCAACTCATTTCTTACCAGTGAAAGTTACTTACACAGCCGAGGATTACGCGAAGTTATTATTAAGGAGATTGTTCGACTTCATGGAGTGCCAGATTTTATTATATCTGACTGAGGTGCTCAGTTTATAGATAACTTCTGGAAGTCCTTTTAGAAAGGGTTAGGTACCCTAGTTAATTTAAGTACGGATTTCCATCACCAGACAGACGATCAGGCCGAGCGAACGATTCAGATGCTCGAGGACATGTTATCAGCTTGTGTGTTGTACTTCAAGGGAAGTTGGGATGATCACTTTCCCCTTATTGAGTTCTCGTACAATAACAGTTATCACACCAGTATTAAAATGGCTCCATATGTGGCTTTATACGGACGAAAATGTATATCTCCAATTGGATGGTTCGAGGTGGGCGAATCAGAGTTATTTGGACCTGACTTAGTGCATCAAGCCATAGAGAAGGTAAATTTTATCCAGGAACGATTGTTAATGACTCAAAGTCGTCAGAAATCATATTCAGATGTACGACGACGAGACTTAGAATTCCAGGTAGATGATTGAGTATTCTTGAAGATTTCACCTATGAAGGGAGTAATGAGTTTGCAAAGAAAAGAAAGCTCAGTCCAAGGTATATTGGACCATATCGCATAATTCGACGTATTGATCAAGTAGCTTATGAATTGGACTTACCCTCGAAGTTGGAGTTTGTTCATCCAGTCTTTCACATTTCCATGTTAAGAGCATGTGTTGGAGATCCTTCTCGGATTGTACCGATTGAGGATGTGCAAGTTATAAAGGATATGTCATACAAAGAGATTCCTGTTGATATCCTAGAATCGACCAAGTCCGGAAGCTGAGGACTGAGGAAGTAGCTTCTATGAAAATTCTGTGGCAAAATTAAGAGATGACGCGTAAAGCGGTGGATGTGTTTTCTGGTTAAGCGACAAGGATTAGATATGTCACTCCAACATTCGAGGACGAATTTTTCTAAGGGGGAAAGATGTAACGACTCGTAATTTTGGACGATAATTTGGGCACCTAAACGAGGGAAGTGGATTCGAGTGTTGGGAATTTATGTTGTACTTATGTATGCTAATAAGGAAATTAGTATATAAAATGATGTGATACCGAAATAATTTTTGATGTGACAAGTGTGACGTCAGAAAGTGGGAATAAATTTGGTGCGTGCACAAAAGGTTATGGACTAGCGTCACATTACAAAATTATGACGTTTGAGTATAAGAGGATTTTATAAATCATCAAGATAAGTGAATTAGGATCAAGAATTATTCATGGAGATAATTGATTAAATGTGATTATAGCGGGAGACAAGGTAATCCATTATAATAGCTATTGGATAAGTCTCAATATGGACACATGTACACATGGAAGAGCATCACATATGACTAAGGATAAATATTATATGGGCGTCATTTTTTTTATGGTGAAAATTCATTGCAAGTAATGGGTGGTGGACCTCACAGTCCACTAAAATAATTTTGTTGGGAATATTTTTAGTAGTTTGGTTACAAAGAATAACAAATAGATGGGTAAAAATCTTCTATTATAGAGGGGCATCAAGGTTCCGTTTATAAAAAGGATATAGATGTATATCTCTTTTCATTTTTTTTGGGATAAATCACTTGAGAGAGGGAGTACTTTTTTTTATTTAGATCAAACTTCCTAATTTGACGAGAATATTTCCCTCTGAAGAAATCATGGAAAATATTGGTTTCACGCTTGTGCAGCAACGTTGTTCTTTAATTAAGAAGAAAAATATGACTTCTTTCAAGAATTTCTTCTCTTCCATTTGGATGTAAGAAGCTAGAATTGTTCTTAACAAGTTCAGGTATGTGAAGGCAAATTCTTTCTTTCTTTTGACATGTTCTACGTATGAAATATTACCGTGGTATTGCTCCATAATTTATTCTACTCCTAGAAATTAAGAATAATCATGTTATTGATTCTTATGCTGAAAACATGTCTAAATTGTTTCTAAGTTCTTAAAAGAGGCATATAAAAAAAATGATAATGAGATTCACAGTGTCGTCAAGGTAATATGTCACTTGTTGAAGTTGGAATATGGTGTTATCATTTATGCCATTTCATTTGCATTGCATTCATATTTTACCCAAGACTATATTGGGGATGGAAAACGGGAAACGCAGACCACCTGATCAGCTGGGATATGATAATGATAAAGCCTGTGTGGCTTAATGAAGGAAGACGCCTGATTAAGGGCCAAATTATATATATATGATTGGGAAGGAAAATGCTCTTGTAGCCAGTATATATGTATTAACGCATTTGCTTCATGCATGACATTTAAACACATTATGCCCGAAGAGGCCGATAATGAAATGATGCCCACAGAGACTGTTATGAAAAGGAAGATGCATGTGTGGCCAGTATTATACCGTATTTGCAATGCATACCATTTAGACATATGTATTGGGATCTCAGAGGTATGTACTATTGGTCATTGTTTCTATTTCAGATTATGATAGTTCTTGGCTATGTTATTTCTTATTCCTGATATACTTAGTACATCAGTCGTACTGACGTTTCTTTTTCTGGGGACGCTGCGTTTCATGCCCGCAGGTCCAGTTAAAGAAGTGATGGTTCACGCTGGTAGGTTGTTGGTTCAGCCGATGTTGGAGCACTCTATTTGTTCTAGAGTTGCATTCTAGTCTTGGTATGATATTTTGATGTTGTATACTCTTTAGAGTCTTGTAGACAGGTGTCCTATGGTTAGTGGTTTTGTATGGTCATATCGGCCTTAGCATGGTCATGTATATATGTATAAATCAATTTTTTGGTCAAGAGCTTTCATAATTTTTTTCGGCTTAGTCCGTGCTTATTGTGATTATAATGTATAATGGATTTGGTGGTACCCGGCAGGTAAGATCCGGGCGCCCATCGTCCCTCCGGTTTGGGTCATGACAGGTAGCCAATGTGGTGTCTGAGTCATGTTGGCTCTGTAATCTTCTATTAGAGCTTCACTTTCCTATTCAGAAAACTACATTGCATGTCCCTTCACGGTACCAAATTGCTGACATCTTTACTAAGGATCTTCTCTTAGTTTTGTTTGAAGATTTTAGGAACAGTCTCTGCGTACGACAACCACCCGCTATGACTGCGGGGGTGTGAAAGACGTGTATATCACGGTAAACCGTGTATATCATGTTGGCCAATTTTGTAAATAATTTACCATAGTTGTAGAATTATTGTACAAGTGTAATTATGATAGTAGTATTGTATTAGGAAAAGCTATTAGTCTTGTATTTGGAAAAGGTAGAATTAATTTACTTAATTAGTTTTGTATATCATGTATATATAGACTTTTTCATTAATGAAAATAATCAAGGGGATTATTCTCTTCCATTTTGTTCCTCAAACATACCATCATAAAAAATGCTTACATTCCTCCTAAGGTCACTTTTATTGTCTAGAGGAGGAAGTTCAGCATCCAACCCGAAATCCAAATCTTCATCATCAGAGTCGAATTCCGAGTCTCCATCAATTTCTTCTTCTGGGGTTTTCTTATCAACCTTGGATTTCATTTTCTTCTTTTTTTTCTTAGTCTTTTTATTGCCACTAACCATATTCTTTATAACATTAATCAATCCCCCAGCTTCAATAGACTTGAGAACAACTTTCCTAGCATTCATACACCAGTCCATTGTTCAGTATCCTTGAGAAAACTTGATTTTATTTTCTTTTCATTCTTCTCAGGAATAACATCCCCAGAGGAGTCCATCTGTCCAAGGAACTTTGCTTCCCAGTCCACATTCGTGGAGTCCTCGTCGAACCAGTTTTTACTATCACGAGAACCACCATCAACTATCATTTTATTCTTGTTCTAAAGTTTTAGTTCCCATGGAATTGTGAATTCTAGCAGGAGCTAAGCAACAAGTCTTAATTATTACTAGTTAAAAATGCAGTCTTTGTAGGATCAAGAAACAAGTAATTTTTAATTGTGATATAGGAAATGAGGTATTTGGAAGCTAAGTGAAAGAAATAATCCCTTGATTATTCTTATTGATGAAAGACAAATATATACAAGTTACAATAGGAAAATCTTTTTCCTATTCTACATCTAAATCCTTATTCTATTTGGAGAAGAATAATACAATTATGGTAAGACTACAAGACTAAGTAATATACAATATGTACCATAATTAATATATACCAAAGGCACGGGAATTAGTATATTTAACACACCCCCGCAGTCATAGAGGGCGGTCTTCGTACACTGAAACTGTCTCTAAAATCTTCAAAAAAGATTGAGGGAAGACCCTTTGTAAAAATGTCTGCAATTTGATATCTGGAAGGGACATGGCAGACGCGTACTTGTCCTTGAGCTACCTTCTCTCGAACAAAGTGAATATCCATCTCTATGTGTTTAGTGCGCTGGTGCTGAACTAGATTACCAGAAAGGTAGATGACACTTATATTATCACAATACACCAAGGTAGCCTTCTCAATAGGACAATAGAGCTTTAAAAGTAGATTTCGTAACCAACATGACTCAGAAACCACATTGGCTACCCCTCGATACTCGGCCTCTACACTTGAACGTGAAAGCATGGATTGACGCTTGGCAGATCATGAGACCAAGTTATGACCTAAAAACATACAATAGCTAGACGTAAACCGTCTGGTGTTAGGAGAACCACCCCAATCAGCATATGTAAATGAGACTAGTGTAGACGTCGACGAAGGATACAAATGCAACCCATAATCAAGTGTTCCATGAATGTACCTAAGAATGCGTTTAAGCGCATTCATATGTTCAACTCTGGGCTCATGCATAAACAAACACACCTGCTGTACGACATATATAATATCAGGTCGCGTGAACGTAAGATACTGAAGGGCGTCTGCAAGACTACGTAGCGGATCGGATCCTCATAAGGAGAGCCAGCTGAGCACTCAACTTGGGTTTAGTATCAACTGGAGTAGAAGTGTACTTACAAGATGACATCACATCCCTCTCAATGATCTCTGCTTCATACTTCCTATGTGATAAGAACAATCCACCGACATGACGAGTGACAACAATCCCCAAAAAATAACTCAATGGGCCCAAGTCCTTCATGGCAAACTCAGAACTGAGCATTGTCATAATAGGCTGGCGTATTGTATCACAAGAGGCAGTCAAGATAATATCATCCACATATAATAGTATATAAGCCATCGAAGAACTCTGTCGATAGATGAATAATGAATTATCAGACCTGCTGTGAGAGAAGCCCATAGTTGACACATAGTCAGCAAACCTCTTATACCAAGCCCGTAGAGACTGCTTAAGCCCATACAAGGACTTTTTCAATAGAAAAACATGATGAGGAAATCGAGTATCCCTAAACCCCAATGGCTGATGCATATATATTGTCTTTTTGAGATCACTATGTAGGAAAACATTCTTCACATCTAGCTCATGAATGGGCCATGATTTTGAAAGAGTCAAGCTGAGTACAATGCGAATGGTAGTCGGCTTGACCACTGGGCTAAATGTCTCACCACAATCTACACCAACCTGCTGAGTCTTACCATCACCTATAAGACAAGCCTTATGCATTGCAAACGAACCGTCAAAATTTTCTTTATGAGCAAAACTATACATAGACCGAATAATATTAACACCAGATAGACGGGGTACCAACTCCCACGTATTATTATCAATAAGAGCATTATATTCATCGGTCATGTCAATTTTCCAATTTGGGTCATTTAAGGCAGAAACATGATTACGGGGTAAGGGTGATTTAAGAACATTAGAATTTAAATTAAAATTTCTTTTTAGTTTAAAAATACCCCTTTGACTGCGGGTGACTGGACCACGACTCGGGGCTAGATTGGGTGAATTTTGGGAATTTTCTGGAGACGGTACGGATGGCTAGCAGGCAGTGGGCCTGCTGGCCTATTTTCGGAACCGGACGTCGGAGGCGCCGCGGTGCCGCGATCCAGGGTCGCGGCGCTGACGACGAAGGCACTGGACTTTGGTTACTGGCTGGTAGGCCCCGCGGCGCCTCCCCTATGGGTCGCGGCGCTGAAGACGGGTTGCGAGACATATCCGAAAAATGACAGAGAACATAGGGGGAATATCATCATCCAAAAAATCATACGAACTAGGCACGAGATTTTATACTTTAGAGAATGGAAATTGAGACTCATCAAAGACAACATGACGACTAATAATGATTCGTTCAGATGACAAATCAAAGCATTTATAACCACGAAGATTTGACGGATAACCCAAAAACACACAAGGGGTAGAACGTGCCTGAAGTTTGTTAATTGTGGTGGATTGAAACAATGGATAACATAAGCATTCAAAGACCCTAAGATGAGAATACGAAAGAGTCTTATTATATAAACATTGAAGAGGGGACGAATATGTCAAACCTTTAGAAGGAAGAATGTTAAGTAAATATGTAGTCATTTGTAGAGCATGATACCAAAACAACGGAGAGACGGAAGAATGAACCAATAAGCTGCGAATAATGTTATTAATGGTACAAATTTTACGTTCAGTTTTCCCATTTTGTGAAGACGTATGAGGACAAGAAAAATAAAAATTTATCCTATTTTGAGCACAAAACTCCCGAAACTCTCCACTGTCATACTCTTTGCAATTATCACATTGAATATTCTTTATTTTCCATTCGAATTAAGTTCTAATGAAAGCTCTAAATTTTACGAAGATGGAAAAAACTTGGGATTTTTTCGCAATTGGAAACGTCCACAAAAATTTAGAATAATCATCCAAGAATAGAACATAATATCGATGACCCATAGAACTGAGAACAGGAGATGTCCATAGATCGCTGTGAATAATATCAAAAGGCATTGAAGTATGAGAATTCGAAGCTACAAATGGCAACTTAATAATTTTTCCTAGAGAACAAGATTGACAATTTGGAGTACTACGCGTACCCTTACAGGAGATAAACTTTTTTCTATCTGAAGTAGATAAAATATACGACCCTGGATGACCTAGAGGAGCATGTCATAATGAAGGAGCAAGAGCTGCAAAAGTAGATGACATGGTCTGACGCGAGAAACTGAGACTCGGTGTGATTGGATACAGATCCCCCCTACTGTCACACCTCATGAGAGGACTCTCCGTCTTGAAATCCTTTACAGAAAACCCAAACGGATCAAAATCAATAGAAACCCGACAGACACCAAATTTTTTAGTTTTGGGGCATGGAGAGTATTCTTTATGACAAGTGGGGGATAGGGGAGACAAAGTTTTATGACCATAACCCTAAATTGGAATTGAATTACCATTACCAACAATTATACCACGATTACTGTTCAAATTGGAATAAGATGAAAGAGTACCTTTGTCGGATGTCATGTAGGTAGTGGCGCTGGTGTCCATGCCCGTCGGATCCGCCGAGTCATCCCAGCGTGTGCATCGCTTCAATGTCGGTTTGTGTGGCGCTGGTGCGTGATGGGCACGGCGGAGACGAGGCCCAAATATTCGGATCGCTAGGTCGCCCATAACCGTGCGCCCAGAGCTCGACTGAGTAGTGGGCCTAGGCGGGCATGGACCAAAATCGGGCCCAATGGCGAGGCGGTCGCGACCTTTGGACTAGTCCGTCGCGGCCGATCGACAGAATCGGGACCCATCACATCGTGATTGGGTACACCGCGACTTAATGGGCGTCCACGCTGGCCGATCGACGACACGCCATCGTTGGTGGGTGTTGCCGCTGCGATTCTTGCCATTATTTTTCCGATTTTGACCTTTTTTACCACCACCGTTGTTGCGATTGTGGCTCACATTGGCGGAATCGTGTCACGACCCCAACCCCAGGCCCGTGACTGGTGCCCTACCTGGGCAACCTTCTACTTATACATCACTTTAAACCAACGAAAATTATAGAAAACTCATTTCATCATTTTATTTTAAAACAAAATAGGAAAAGGCGACAAGGCCGCCATTATATATAGAACAATACAAAGGAACTACAACTATACAACTCACGCAAGTCCAGCCCACATATGAATACAGACCTCTAAGATTGACAGTAACTATGACGGGACAAGGCCCCACCGTACATCTAAATATACCTAAGTCATAATGGAAGACCTGTACTGTCACGACCCGATCCCGGGCCCGTGACTGGTGCCTTACCCCGGGCACCCTAGTGATAATACATCAGAGAAAAACCAGCGGAAATAAAATTAAAGACATGAAACAATATAGAGTAAGAAACAGGCTAACCAAAGCGGTCACCTTTCTGTATATATCAAAACTGAACAGTTACATCCCAAATTTACAACAGGACTACAGACCTCTAAGAATGTAACCAACTATGACGGGACAGGGCCCCACCATACCCCTGAATGTACATAAACCTACAATGACAGGGAAATCATACCCAAAAGATAAGCCTCCGGAGAAACGGGGCTTTCCCAAAAGCAGAACGGTGATCCTAGGAGCGGGGATCAACAACTGGAGTACCTCTACATGCGGCATGAACGCACTCAAGGAGGTCGATACAGTACCAAGTATGTGAAATCAGAAATCATCGAAATGAAATCATAACATTTTAAAACCAATTCACAAAGACGCATTTAAACAACCCAATTTAACCGCACATAGTGCCACATCATAAACAAGAGCAAATATATGTAACGTAACTGGTCTTTTCTAGGCCGCTAATGATCGAAGCAAGACCAATCGCCCATAGTATCATTATGCGAGCCTAATCCTAGAACTCCCGCAGTCCGCATACGCACCCTAGGCCCGCATGAGGTACTCCTCGTGACGGTAGCTAACCCGCTGCATCAACTCGACTCCGCAATCCGCGTGGCCACGTGGACCGCGTGAGGTATTCTCGCATCGGCGTAACACACCCGAGTGATTCCGAACTCCGCAGCTCGCGATAGTCCCATGGACCCGCATGAGGTATTCCTCGCATCGGGGGTAGCTAACCCGCGACTCGTAACAAGTCAGGGGGGTAAGTGATATAATCATAAGCACAACCAGCTTACCATAATCAACATAAGCACAACAAGAAACCCCCTTACCACAAAGTCATAAGACACTAACACCCGTAGCATCATAACATGTTTACTTATCAAGCCAACTTACCACACATTCAGAAATCATTACAAGGCTTTCATAATCAACTAAGTAAACCATTCCTTTTATCTTTCTTAAGTTGTTATCACTAACTTGCCATAAAGCTAGTATAACACTTAAGCTTTATAATAAATCAAACATTCACATTTGTTTGGAAAACCAAAAGAACTTATTCTTTTAAAACCAAGTATTAATTTCCTTCCGAATAATAATTCATAACTCTTTTTGAAATATTTCAAGATTCTTAACATTTAGTACTTCAAGTCAAAAGACATCAGAGTGAAACCAAATTCAGTCAACACATGTACGTCTACCGTACTATATATATATTTTTCAAATATCATGCTCAAGAAGATAGGAAGAATCACATACCTCCTCGGCTAAATCCATTTGCCAAGTCGGATATGTCGCACGTAGAGTGTCAACCTATAATAGTCAAAACACGCCTATCAACTTCTAGTTCTACGTAGAATTCTTCTAAGTAAGATTTCTTATTCTACGAAAAATTGGGCAGCACCTCCCCCGTTTCTACTCAATTTTCCACCTTTTTCAAGTCCCGATAACCGAAATTAACATGTTATATTTAAGGTGCAATAATTCAATAATTAAAGAAGGGGATCACACGCCCAAACGGACGCGATAAACAATCTTCCCCTTAACAACAACAATAATTAAAGAAGGGGATCACACGCCCAAACGGACGCGATTAACAATCTTCCCCTTAACAACAACAAATAATTAAAGAAGGGGATCACACGCCCAAACGGACGCGATTAACAATCTTCCCCTTAACAACAACAATAATTAAAGAAGGGGATCACACGCCCAAACGGACGCGATTAACAATCTTCCCCTTAACAACAATGTAAATACAGTCCAAAGTAAATACAGTCCAAAGTAAATACAGTCCAAAGTAAATACAGTCCTTTAGTTGGGGTCCTTGGCCAACTATTACAATTTCACTTATCCAATTACTTCATTAGTCTTCCAACTTATATTCCAATCTTAATATAAGTTATAGTTACTTTGTTATTAACTTCTTAGCAAGTAATGGATACGTTTTTACCATTTTAATGGCTAACATGTCAATTCTCCTTTTAACAAGTTAACAAGATCCAAATCTTTCCAAACCTTACTCCACATATCTCATACTTCATAATATACCTCCAATATACATAATATTCAACTTCACAAAGAGGACAAGGTTCATTACCTCAAATAGCCCAAAAATATCCTAGAACTTAAAGTCGCTCCTAAGCAAGTTTTAGCTCCAAATCCTTATGTTCCAATCCGCCACAAGTCACCCTTAGAAGCTCCTAACCAACTTCTATTCAAGAATCAACTCCAAAAAGTGAAGAACACAAAGGTTTTACTCCACATAGCTCACGGCCAAGGGGGGTGTTTGAGGCTAGGGGTGTGAAATCTTGTCTAACTCTTGGTTACTAATCTTCCTAATACAATAAGGAAGAACACTTAGAAGTTTAAGAATTATTGGACAATATTTGGTTAAGAAATCTTGGCTTTGGACGAGAACAATGTAGTGAAGGAGGGAGAGGGGGGATATTTTTCAAGTCTTGAAATGTTCTAAGTGTGGAAGATTTCATCAACTAGAGGTGTTTATATAAGACAACCAAGGGCTAGGATAGAAGCATGTGTATGGTGTATATTGGGGACATGTGTTTGTGTGGGTCCCTCTTGCCCACTTGCCCAACAAATATCTTGCAAGACATTGGCCACTTGCCTTGGCCACTTGCCCACTAAAAACGTCCACCATGGTCTCTCTAGGGGTGACACATGTCGCCCTCCTATTGGTCCAAAATATTTCGTCTCTCAGAAAAATCCATAATTGGTTAAAATATTGAAAACGTAAAATTTCCTTCACAAGGTTCGGAATATTTTCCGTCGGAAAACAAATCTTTCATCCTTAACCTAATTAGGGCTATACATTTGTACGTACGTCCTCACATACATACTCTGGAACTACGGGGTATAACATTTTCCCCTCCTTAGAAACATTCGTCCCGAGTGTTCCTTCTCAAACAAAGATAACGATATAGGCCCTCAACTATATCCCCCCTAACAAGAATGCCATGCATAGCCAAAATAACACGTAAGCAAAATGACAATTAAAATCAACAAGTAGGAAAGTGAGTTACCTGGAGGTGTGGGGAATAAGTGAGGATACTTCTGCCTCATGTCCTCCTCTGCTTCCCACGTCATCTCCTCTCTGTTCTCGTTCCGCCATAAGACCTTGACGAAAGCCACATCCTTTGTCCGCAGTCGCCAAACCTGACGATCGAGTATCGCTATGGGACTCTCCTCATACGATAACCCCTCTGTCACCTGGACATCATCAATCGGGTGCACTCTAGATGGATCTCCGATACATTTCCTCAGCATAGAAACATGAAAAACCGGATGTACTGCCTCCAGATCGGACGGCAGATCCAACTCATAGGCAACCTTGCCTACCCTACGGACAATCTGATAAGGCCCAATGTACCTTGGGCTGAGCTTCCCCTTCTTCCCAAATCTCATCACACCCTTCATGGGTGACACCTTCAGGAAAACCCAATCATCAATCTCAAACTCTAAGTGTCGACACCGATGATCTGCATACGACTTCTGTTGACTCTGAGCTGTCAATAATTGCTCCTGGATAAGCTTCACCTTATCCACCGCCTGCTGAATCAAATACGTCCCGACCAACTGCACCTCGCCCACATCGAACCAGCCTATCGGTGACCTGCACTTCCTCCCATATAAGGCCTCATAAGGCGTCATCTGGATACTGGAATGGTAGCTGTTATTAAACGCAAACTCCACTAGAGGCAAATGATCCTCTCAGCTACCCCCGAAATCAATAACACAAAGCTCGCAAAGATATCCTCGAGTGTGCGGATAGTACGCTCGCTCGTCCGCTTGGCCCGAGGATGGAATGCGATCGAGGCTCACCGCTTCTAATCCCTTCGGAAAGACCTCGTAAGTTAGCCAGAAATCGATCCTCTGCGATATGATAGATATAGGGACCCATGCGCCTCACGATCTCGGATGTAAAGTCTAGCATAATCCTCAGTCGAAAAAGTCGTCCTGACGGGAAGAAAGTGGGCAGATTTCGTCAGCCTGTCGACGATAACCCAGATAGAATCATGCTTCCTCTGAGTGTGAGGTAACCCTGTAATAAAGTCCATATTGATCACCTCCCACTTCCACGTCGGAATCTCTATCAACTGCAACAACCCACTGTGCCTCGTGCTCCACTGACTGCCGACAACTCGCACCGAGCAATAAACTCTGCAACGTCCCTCTTCAGGCCATCCCACCAATACACAGATATGAGGTCGTGGTACATCTTTGTCGACCCCGGATGGATAGAGTAACGAGCGCCGTGGTGCTTCCCTAGAACTCGCCGAAGCCCTACAATATCCGAACACACAACTCGCCAAACCTTAGCACCCCATCAGTGCTCAAATGGACCTTCCTCTCGAAGAGCCGTATCTCAATACCGTGTCATAATCGGATCCTCATACTGTCGCCTCTTCACCTCCTCGACGATGGAAGACTCGGCAACCTCCCGAACCCCACTACTATCAGAACCAATCAACCGGACTCCAAGGCTCGCTAGCTGATGTAACTCGCGGACCATGCCCCTCCTCTCTGGCTGCACATCTGATAGACTACCCATCGATCTACGACTAAGGGCATCTGCCACTACATTGGCCTTCCCTGGGTGGTATAGGATATCGACATCATAATCCTTGAGTAGCTCTAATCACCGTCTCTGTCGTAAGTTCAGCTCCCTCTGGCTGAAGATATACTGAAGGCTCTTGTGGTCTGTGTAAATATCCACATGAACTCCATACAAATAATGTCTCCAAATCTTCAAGGCATGAATCACTGCTGCCAACTCTAAGTCATGTGTGGGGTAGTTCTTCTCATGCTTTTTGAGCTGTCGAGATGCGTAAGCTATAACCTTACCTCGCGATCAAGACACACCTGCCCGACGCCCGACGACGCATCACAATAAACCACCACGATCCGTCAGACCCTCCGGAAGAGTAAGAACCGGTCGTCAATCTCTCCTTGATGCCGGAAACCTCATCACAAGCATCCGTCCATCAAACTTAGCCGCTTCCGAGTCGCTTAGTCAAAGGTGCCAAATAGAAGCAAACTTCTCCACGAACCTCCGATAATAACCCGCAAGGCCCGTAAAGCCGCGCACTGCTGGTGTAGTAGGTCAGGCCAAGTCTTCATCGCTCGATCTTTGTCGTATCCACCCGAATACCATCGGCCCCGACAATGTGCCCTAAGAATGCCACCGAAGCCAACCAAAACTCACACTTCGAAAACTTGGCATACAATCGCTGGTCCTGGAGAACTCTCAGCACCGTCCTCAAATGCTCCACATGCTCCTTCTCTGAGCGAGAATAAACCAAGATGTCATCAATGAACACTATAACAAACGTATCCAAAAATGGCTTGAACACTCGGTTCATCAAATCCATAAACACTGCCGGAGCATTCGTCAAACCGAAAGACATAACCCTGAACTCATAGTGCCCGCATCGGGTCCGAATGCGCCTCAGGACATCTGTCTCTAACTCGCACTGACGATGATAGCCCGATTGCAGTCGGTCTTGGAGAAACACTCGCACTCGCAACTGGCCTGGACAAATCATCAATCACGGGAGGGGGTATCTGTTTAATAGTCACC
This sequence comes from Przewalskia tangutica, assembly GCA_029844215.1. Lineage (NCBI taxonomy): Eukaryota > Viridiplantae > Streptophyta > Magnoliopsida > Solanales > Solanaceae > Przewalskia > Przewalskia tangutica. Next base: position 120,968,393 of record CM056720.1, read on the forward strand.
TTGTTCACCGCTCAGAATCGACACACATGCGCAGCGTCCCATCCTTCTTCTTCACAAACAATACCGACGCTCCCCAGGGAGAAACACTAGGCCTGATGAAGCCCTTATCCAACAAATCTCTCAGCTGGTCCTTCAACTCTCTCAACTCGGCAGGTGCCATTCTGTATGGCGGAATGGATATAGGTCGAGTATCAGGCAGAATATCAATGCAAAACTCTATCTCCTCTCGTGAGGATACCCGAGGTCATCTGGGAACACATCCGGGAACTTCGACTCATCGAATCGATCAAGGTGCGGTATCTCGCCTCGATCAAATACCCGAATGAGATGGTAGATATACCCCTTCTGCACCATCTTCCTGGCCTTGAGGTAGGAAATAAACCTACCCCTCGGCGACACAGTGTTTCCCACCCACTCAATAACCGGCTCCCCAGGAAACTGGAACCGCACCAATCTCTCCCTACAGTCTACATTGGCGTAGCAAGAAGCTAACCAATCCATACCCATGATCACATCAAAATCGGTCATATCCAACTCTATCAAGTCGGCTAGGGTCTGACGACTGCATATAGTCACTGGACAAGCCCTATATACCCGCTCAGCTACCACCGAATCACCCACTGGCGTAGCTACCTCAAAAGGGTCTATGGACTCAGGCTCTATACCTATCCTACTAGCAATATGGGGAGATATATAGGACAAGGTAGAACCCGGATCTATCAAGGCATACACGCCACAACATGAAACTAATAATGTACGGCGACGACATCCGCGACGCCTCGGTCTCCGCGGTTGGACATGGCATAAATGCGGTTCTGAGGACCGCTAGAACTGGGACCCTTGCCGCGATCTCTACCGCGACCTGCTGGCCCATGAGCACATTGCCCTCCGGGGCGAGTAACTTTAGGAGATGAAGACCCGGCGAAAGACCGCAGTGACCCTACCATCTGCGCCGCCTCAGTCTGGGCCTCGCAAAATGACCGCTGGCCGCCGCAAGTGTAACACGCCCCAAAATAGTACCACAACTCGTAATGGGATCTACCACATCGGACACACCGGAGAGGAGGTGGTCTCGATCGGTTAGTACCCGCTACTCGAAGTCAAGCCTCGGGCCCCGACCGCCTCAAATACCTAGCCGCTCGACGACGGTGTAGGAGTGCTCTGAGCTGGCTTAGGTGCAAATCTAGTCTGCTGCTGAGGTCGTCCGCCCCAAGAGCTACCAAAAGACCTGCCGCCCGGCTTCCTGGCGATATCCGACAACCCGCCGCCTCTACGCCTCACACCTGTGTGTATAAGCCTGCATGCGGGCAATGTCCATGTCCGGCTGAAGAGCTACACCCGAGCAAGCCTCTGCCAAGTAGTCATCGAGCCCCGTGACGTAGCGGTGCACTCTATCCTCCATGTCTGCCACTAACGCGGGGACATACCGAGCCAACGAGTCGAACTCCACGTTGTACTCCCGAACCGTACGCCCTCTCTGTCTCAGCATCAGAAATCTGTCGGCTCGTGCTCTCCTCATCTGCGGAGGCAAGAAGTGGCTAAGAAATGCCTCTGAGAACTCGTCCCATACTTCTGGAAGTGCATGCTCTCCCCGGGACAGCTCCCACGAATCAAACCAGTCGACTGCAGTATCACGCAGCCGATGCGAACCTAAGACCACCGACTCGGTCTCCAAGCTCGATCACTCTACGATCCAGAATCGCTTGGATGAACTCATGCGGATCATCCTCAGACCTCGACCCATAGAACTCAGGTGGGCTGCAACTCAGAAAGTCCCGTAGTCTCAAACTATCCGATCTGGGGTGAACTACGGTGCATCGAATGCCGTGATCCACTTATCCTCGTGTCGTGCCACGATCCTGGCTAATAACTGGTCCATCTCCTTGTAACCCATCTCCTCTCGCCTGTGTGTGGACTGAGGCTCAGTCTGCGTGGTCTCGTGAGCCACCGCCGCGACTCTAAACTCTGTTGGGGCCGGTGGCGTCGTGGAACTCGCCGTCTGTAGCACCACCTCCCAGAAAGACGGGCATGTTCCTCGTGACCTCTCGTGTCTACTAGCGCCTCCGCCGCTTGCCTTTCTGGGCCCGGGTTGCCTTACGTGGAGGCATAACTGGTACAAAAAGAAATATGTCAGAGGGAGTCCAACTTATAACACAGCTCTAAGGCACGATCTCATAGTGAGAAGAATGGAAACCAATCCTAAATATCTTGTAGCCTCCTGATTATAGGTGTGGTGCACAACACACCGATAATCAAGACTCTACTAGATACGGTCTATAGACACTTTCCGAGGATTAACTGCTCTGATACCACTTTTGTCACGACCCGATCCCGGGCCCGTGACTGGTGCCTTACCCCGGGCACCCTAGTGATAATACATCAGAGAAAAACCAGCGGAAATAAAATAAAAGACATGAAACAATATAGAGTAAGAAACAAAGCAACCAAAGCTGGTCACCTTTCAGATATATCAAAATCGAGCGATTCATCCCAAATTTACAAAGACTACAGACTCTAAGAATGTAATTCAACTATGACGGACAGGGCCCGCCATACCTCGAATGTACATAAACTTACAATGACAGGGAAATCATACCAAAAGATAAGCCTCCGAGAAACGGGCTTTCCCAAAAGCGTAATCTGATCCTAGGAGGGATCAACAACTGAGTACTCTACCATGCATTTAACGCACTTCAAGGAGTTCAAGACACGTATCAAGTATGTGAAATCAGAAAGATCAAAATGAAATCATAACATTTTAAAACCAATACACAAAGACGCATTTAAACAACCAATTTAACCGCACATAGTGCCACAGCATAAACAAGAGCAAATAGATGTAACGTAACTGGTCTTTTCTAGGCCGCTAATGATCGAAGCAAGGTCAATCGCCCATAGTATCATTATCCGAGCCTAATCGTGGAACTCCCGCAGTCCTCATAGGCCACCTAGGCCCGCATGAGGTACTCCTCGCATCGGGGGTAGCTAACCCGCGACATCAACCTGGACTACCGCAATCCGCACGGCCGTGGACCGCATGAGGTATTCCTCGCATCGGCGTAACACACCGAGTGATTCTCGAACTCCCGCACTCGCGATAGGTCCCATGGACTCAAGATGAGGTATTCTCAGACGGGGTAGCTAACCCGCGACCAGAATAAGTCGTGGGTAAGTGATATAATCATAAGCACAACCAGCTTACCATAATCAACATAAGCACAACAAGAAATCCCCTTACCACAAAGTCATAAGACACTAACACCCGTAGCATCATAACATGTTTACTTATCAAGCCAACTTACCACACATTCAGAAATCATTACAAGGCTTTCATAATCAAGTAAGTAAACCATTCCTTTTATCTTTCTTAAGTTGTTATCACTAACTTCCCATAAAGCTAGTATAACACTTAAGCTTTATAATAAATCAAACATTCACATTTGTTTGGAAAACCAAAAGAACTTATTCTTTTAAAACCAAGTATTAATTTCCTTCCGAATAATAATTCATAACTCTTTTTGAAATATTTCAAGATTCTTAACATTTAGTACTTCAAGTCAAAAGACATCAGAGTGAAACCAAATTCAGTCAACACATGTACGTCTACCGTACTATATATATATTTTTCAAATATCATGCTCAAGAGGATAGGAAGAATCACATACCTCCTCGGCTAAATCCACTTGCCAAGTCGGATATGTCGCGCGCAGAGTGTCAACCTATAATAGTCAAAACACGCCTATCAACTTCTAGTTCTACGTAGAATTCTTCTAAGTAAGATTTCTTATTCTACGAAAAATCAAAGACTCTCCCCGCTTTCTACTCAATTTTCCACCTTTTTCAAGGCCCGATAACCGAAATTAACATGCTATATTTAAGGTGCAATAATTCAATAATTAAAGAAGGGGATCACACGCCCAAACAGACGCGATAAACAATCTTCCCCTTAACAACAACAATAATTAAAGAAGGGGATCACACGCCCAAACGGACGCGATTAACAATATTCCCCTTAACAACAACAAATAATTAAAGAAGGGGATCACACGCCCAAACGGACGCGATTAACAATCTTCCCCTTAACAACAAAAATAATTAAAGAAGGGGATCACACGCCCAAACGGATGCGATTAACAATCTTCCCCTTAACAACAATGTAAATACAGTCCAAAGTAAATACACCAAAGTAAATACAAATTCTTAGTTGGGGTCCTTGGCCAACTATTACAATTTCACTTATCCAATTACTTCATTAGTCTTCCAACTTATATTCCAATCTTAATATAAGTTATAGTTACTTTGTTATTAACTTCTTAGCAAGTAATGGATACGTTTTTACCATTTTAATGGCTAACATGCCAATTCTCCTTTTAACAAGTTAACAAGATCCAAATCTTTCCAAACCTTACTCCACATATCTCATACTCCATAATATACATCCAATATACATAATATTCAACTTCACAAAGAGGACAAGGTTCATTACCTCAAATAGCCCAAAAATTTCCTAGAACATAAAGTCGTTCCTAAGCAAGTTTTAGCTCCAAATCCTTATGTTCCAATCCGCCACAAGTCACCCTTAGAAGCTCCTAACCAACTTCTATTCAAGAATCAACTCCAAAAAGTGAATAACACAAAGGTTTTACTCCACATAGCTCATGGCCAAGGGGGTGTTTGAGGCTAGGGGTGTGAAATCTTGTCTAACTCTTGGTTACTAATCTTCCTAATACAACAAGGAAGAACACTTAGAAGTTTAAGAATTATTGGACAATATTTGGTTAAGAAATCTTGGCTTTGGACGAGAACAATGTAGTGAAGGAGGGAGAAGGAGGATATTTTTCAAGTCTTGAAATGTTCTAAGTGTGGAAGATTTCATCAACTAGAGGTGTTTATATAAGACAACCAAGGGCTAGGATAGAAGCATGTGTATGGTGTAGATTGGGGACATGTGTTTGTGTGGGTCCCTCTTGCCCACTTGCCCAACAAATATCTTGCAAGACATTGGCCACTTGCCTTGGCCACTTGCCCACTAAAAACGTCCACCATGGTCTCTCTAGGGGTGACACATGTCGCCCTCCTATTGGTCCAAAATATTTCGTCTCTCGGAAAAATCCATAATTGGTTAAAATATTGAAAACGTAAAATTTCCTTCACAAGGTTCGGAATATTTTCCGTCGGAAAACAAATCTTTCATCCTTAACCTAATTAGGGCTATACATTTGTACGTACGTCCTTACATACATAATCTGGAACTATGGGGTATAACATGTACCATAATGACTATACTCCGGAATGGTGGAGTCATCTCAATAAAAGTTTGATGGAAATCCTAAGCTCGCGGATCACCCAACTGAGTACCTAATATCTGCGGGCATGAGTGCAAAATTTCACGGAGGAGGGTCGATAACAATGTACTAAGTATGTAAACATAAAGTACAGTAAATAAGATCAGACTGGCCAAAAGATGGCAGGGACAAGTATAAAAATCAAATACCAGATCCAACCGTGCCATATAAAAATAAGAGCCAACTGTACTTCCTTTTTAAAAGTGAAATTCAACTATATCATTGAAAAATATGAGATCCATGTCAAATCAAGAATGTTTATCTGTACAATCCACATATATATATCTATAATATAAGGTGACCACATGAGTATCTAAATTCACACCATGGACCTTGTCCATGAAATAATATAAGGTATTCTACCCGGCCCTTTCTAGGACACGGTAAAGTCATGTAAGGTATTTTTCCCGGCCCCTCGTGGAACGCGGTAAAGTCATGTACTATATATTTCCCTGCCCATTAAGGGATAATGTCCGGCCCTTTCTAGGACATGGTAAAGTCAATAATATATACTGCCCTTCCCATTAAGGTATACTTCCCGGCCCTTTCTAGGACACGATAAAGTCAATAATATATACTTCCCTTGCCATTAAGGTATACTTCCCGGCCCTTTCTAGGACACGGTAAAGTCAATAATATATACTGCCCTTCCCATTAAGGTATACTGCCCGGCCCTTACTAGGACACGGTAAAGTCAATAATATATACTGCCCTTCCCATTAAGGTATACTACCCGGCCCTTTCTAGGACACGGTCCAAATATAAAGGACTGTACACATATAGTTATCACAAGAAACTATGTGTGATTTAAATCATCTTTGACTCTCATTAGCACAAATAGAATGAACTATCATTTTTTGAAAAACTCAAGGCATTATCAAACCCCAATAGCACCATGTACGTCTGCCGTACATCCTTTCATTTATAAAACCCCCAAGACACTAGCACTTGTAGCATCAAGGTACTTTCATTTTTAAAATCATTAAAATGAACTCTTTACTATAAAATCAAAGGCACGTCTCATCTTTTCCATTTTAGAAAAACCAAGGTACTACCACCTCTTTCCTTTTAGAAAAACAAAGGTACTACCACATCTTTCCTTTTAGAAAAACCAAGGTACTACCACCTCTTTCATTTTAGAAAACCCCAAGGTACTATTAATAAAATAGATAGAACAACTTCTCTTTAGAAACTCAAAGTACTATTAATGAAATAAGTAGACAACTTCCATTTTAGAAACCCAAAGTACTATCAATAGAATATGTACACAACTTCCATTTTAGAAACCCAAAGTACAATCAATATAATGTATCACTAAGGATTAGGTTTCAATAGAACTCTATAAAGATCAAGTCAAGTATCGTTTAAGGATTAGGATCCACTCACTTTCTAAAATAAAATCAAGTATCAATAAGGATTAAAATCCACTCACTTTATAAAATCAAATCAAGTATCAATAAGGATTAAAATCCACTCACTTTATAAAATCAAATAATGCCAAAAGAAGAAGGGATAGTTCACATACCTTGTTGACGAACTAACCAACTCTACAATCTAGAATACGTCTCAATGTACTTCAACCTATAAATACAACAACACTTCTATCAACTTCAAGCTTAATAGCGTAGGTTAATATCAAGTAAAGGTTCTCTTATTTTACAAAAATTTGGGCAGCACTTCCCTTGTTTATACGTACTTTTCCACCTTTCAAAGACCCAATTTCATCAATAACCAAGACACCAATTAAGGGCACAACCAAACAACAACCAAATGGGATTACACGCCTACCTTACGTGTAAAATTCTGCCCCATAATCACATAAAAACAGTCCACAAAATCAGTCCAATATCCAACAACAACAAGGGTAAAATGTGAAGTCTTTTAACATCTTTTTATACCCTTAATCTCTTAGGACTTTCATTAGCAATAACCACACTTAAACATGCATGACGAGGATGAATTTTCAGAATTCCAACACCCTAAAACATTCCCTAAAAATTGTATAATAACGTCCAACAGTTTCATAGAGTATGCGGCCAACAACCCCAATACGATTACCATTTCCATAATCATTTTTAATCCAATTCAAGTTCCAATACTTTTATTCAAGTCATAACAACTTGTCAAAAACAATATTACTTAATTATAACATGCAATAGGTGACATTAATAACAACAATTATAGCCAACGACACCAGCATCCGAAAATTGCCATTCTCGGCCAACCCTACCAAAATTGCCCAAACATTTTTTATCCTTCATTCTTTTTAGCACAAGATCATATATACATTATAACAATATGTAATATCCAATTACTTCAAGAGAAGGAAGCATTTTTACCTTAAAATTTCCCAAAAACCGTCCAAGGCAGTCTGCTCAACTTTGGCCCGCAATTTTCGTTTTGCTCCACTTCTTCAAGTTCCAATCACACACATGTATCCTCTACAAGCTTATAACCAATCCCTTCACGTTTTACCTCCAAAAAGTCGATGAACAAGCTAGGGTTTTCAACCCCAATTTCGGCCAACATAGATTTTTGGAGAACTTGGAGAGTTAACTTGTCTTAGAACTTGATTAGTGTTCTTAATCTTGTATAATAATCAACCTTTGTTCTTGGAAAATTTGTTCTTGGATTTTCGAAATTTAGGGTTAAGAGGAGAGAGAAGAGAGCTTGGAAGATGAAAAATGTAACAAATGATCTAAGTCTTCATCTCTTTATCTATATAGATATTTCCTTTAGCATGACAAGTGGAGGAGTGACACATGTCACCCTCCCATTGGCCGAAAATCTCACTTCATAAAATATCTAGATATTTGTCCAAAATATCTTTAAAATCGAAGGGCCCCGCAAAATTGTGAAATTCTCGGTGGGCCCCATATTATCAATTCCAAGACTTCACAATAATATACTAAGTCCATAAATCCAAATTTGGGAATCTATCTCCGAGTTAATAATTTTCTCTTCACATTTTTCCGAGAATCTTTCCAAAATTCAAATATTATATCCTTAAGTACGTTCTCTTATCATTTCCTTGGAAATATGGGGTGTAGCATCCTTCCCTCCTTAGAAATATTCGTCCCGAATGTTCATAGTCGGTCTCAAGCTATACAAACTTTGGCATAGTCTCCTTTAGCTATACCTACCAACCTATACTCATTAGTGTCGACACCGCAACCTTGAATTACTGCCACTCCTCTAACGCTTCAGCACCGCGGTCCCGTGCCTGAAATTCACAGCTCGCATTTCCTCACTCAATCTCTTCTTCTCCTATGAGTTCCAACCATAATCAACAAGCCCAAAAGATGCCTTGCATGACCACAATATAGCACATAGTCTCATTCATGGTCTGAAATGAATCTTTCACTTATTTCTCATATCTTCTCACTACTCGTAACTATAAACAACTTCAATTCTTTTAGCACTTGTTCACTCCTTTTCTTACTTGTCGTACTTTTCTCATACTTCCAAAATACTCCGGTATATATATATACGAGATCTCAATTATAGCTCCTGTTTTCAATCCTTGGCGTTACTAAATCCAACTTGGTCATTATACTTAGATTCAATTTCCTTCACTTGCCTCATGGCCAAGACCTTCCGTCTTATCGCTATTAGGTCTCTCATCGACCGAGTGCCCATTCGCCTTACCTTTACACTTCCATTTCAAGTTGCCACGGGGGTCTCCTATCTCAAAGTATTTCATACTATCTTTCCGATCATTACAGGTTCGTCACCCTTGGCCGAAATGTTCCTACTGTCCATCCTCTACTATTAGTCTTTACATTGTTCTGGGGTGATTATACCTTGTGGAACCTACACAACTATAGTTTCGTTCACCTTATCATTCTTGTCAAAATCCTTCATTCTTCTCATTACTAAACAAAATGTTTCTACCTCTGATGGTTCTATCACATTGTACTTCCTTTGTAATCACAACCACATTCATAGGGTCCTGTTGTCGTTTCATCTATAATTATAATCATCAAGTGTCACCTTAAAACATGTAGATTTTCATAACCTACCAAACCTTCCAATCAATTAGTAAAGCTTAACCAACATGTATTCAAAGCCCATATATTCCTTTTGGGCCACTGTCGCTTTCCTCGGAGGCATAGCTGCAACCACAATAATTTGTTAGGGATGGACTACCCTAACAACACAGCTCTATCGCACGATCTTAGAGTAAGAATAATAGAAACCAATCCTAAATGTCCTGTAGCCTCCTGTTTATAGGTGTGGTTGACAACACACCGATAACCAAGACTCTACTAGACACGGTCTGTAGACATTCCGAGGACTAACTACTCTGATACCACTCTTTTCAGGACCCAAACCTCGGGCCCGTGACTGGTGCCCTACCTGGGCACCCTTCTACTTATACATCACTTTAAACCAGCGAAAATTATAGAAAACTCATTTCATCATTTTTTTTAAAACAAAACATGCAAAGCCGACAAGGCCGCCATTATATGTAAAACAATCCAAAGGAACTACAATTGTACAACTCACGCAAGTCCAGCCCACATATGAATACAGACCTCTAAGATTGACAATAACTATGACGGGACAAGGCCCCACCGTACCTCTGAATATACCTAAGCCATAATAGAAGACTTGTACCATAATGACTAGACTCCGGAATGGTGGAGTCATCTCAATAAAAGCTTGATGGAAATCCTAAGCTCGTGGATCACCCAACTGAGTACCTAATACTTGCAGGCATGAGTGCAACCCCCCGGAGAAAGGGGTCAGTACAACAATGTACTAAGTATGTAAACATAAAGTACAGTAAATAAGATCAGACTGGCCAAAAGATGACAGGGACAAGTATGAAAATCAAATACCAGATCCAACCGTGCCATATAAAAATAAGACTTCCTTTTTAAAAGTGAAATTCAACTGTACCTTTGAAAAATATGATAGCCATGTCAAATCAAGAATGCCTATTTGTACAACCCACACATATATCTATAATATAAGCTGACCACATGAGTATCTAAATTCACACCATGGACCTAGTCCATGAAATAATATAAGGTATTCTGCCCGGCCCCTCGTGAGATGCGATAAAGTCATGTACTATATACTGTCCTACCCATTAAGGTATACTTCTCGACCCTTTCTAGGACACGATAAAGTCAATAATATATAATGTCCTTCCCATTAAGGTATACTTCCCGGTCCTTTATAGGACACGGTAAAGTCAATAATATATACTGCCCTTCCCATTAAGGTATACTGTCCGGCCCTTTCTAGGACACGGTAAAGTCAATAATATATAATGTCCTTCCCATTAAGGTATACTTTCCGACCCTTTCTAGGACACGGTAAAGTCAATAATATATACTGCCCTTCCCATTAAGGTATACTTTCCGGCCCTTTCTAGGACACGGTAAAATCAATAATATATATTGTCCTTCCCATTAAGGTATACTTCCCGGCCCTTTCTAGGACACGGTAAAGTCAATAATATATACTGCCCTTCCCATTAAGGTATACTGCCCGACCCTTTCTAGGACACGGTAAAGTCAATAATATATACTGCCATTCCCATTAAGGTATACTGTCCGGCCCTTTCTAGGACACGGTCCAAATATAAAGGATTGTACACATATAGCTATCACAAGCAACTATGTGTAATTTAAATCATCTTTGACTCTCATTAGCACAAATAGAATGAACTATCACTTTTTGAAAAACTCAAGGCATTATCAAACCCCAATAGCACCATGTACGTCTGTCGTACATCCTTTCATTTATAAAACCTCCAAGACACTAGCACTTGTAGCATCAAGGTACTTTCACTTTTAAAATCATTAAAATGAACTCTTTACTATAAAATCAAAGGCACGTTTCATCTCTTCCATTTTAGAAAAACCAAGGTACTACCACCTCTTTCCTTTTAGAAAAACCAAGGTACTACCACCTCTTTTCTTTTAGAAAAACCAAGGAACTACCACATCTTTCCTTTTAGAAAAACCATGGTACTACCACCTCTTTCATTTTAGAAAACCCCAAGGTACTATTAATAAAATAGATAGAACAACTTCTCTTTAGAAACTCAAAGTACTATTAATGAAATAGGTAGACAACTTTCATTTTAGAAACCCAAAGTACCATCAATAGAATATGTACACAACTTCCATTTTAGAAACCCAAAGTACAATCAATAGAATGTATCACTAAGGATTAGGTTCCAATAGAACTCTATAAAGATCAAGTCAAGTATCGTTTAAGGATTAGGATCCACTCACTCTCTAAAATCAAATCAAGTATCAATAAGGATTAAAATCAACTCACTTTATAAAATCAAATCAAGTATCAATAAGGATTAAAATCCACTCACTTTATAAAATCAAATCATGCCAAAAGAAGAAGGGATAGTTCACATACCTTGTTGACGAACTAACCAACTCTACAATCTAGAATACATCTCAATGTACTTCAACCTATAAATACAACAACACTTCTATCAACTTCAAGATTACTAGTGTAGGTTAATATCAAGTAAAGGTTCTCTTATTCTACAAAAATTTGGGCAACACTTCCCTTGTTTATACGTATTTTTCCACCTTTCAAAGGCCCAATTTCATCAATAACCAAGGCACCAATTAAGGGAACAACCAAACAACAACCAAAGGGGATTATATGACTACCTTAAGTGTAAAATTCTGCCCTATAATCACATAAAAATAGTCCACAAAATCAGTCCAATATCCAACAACAACAAGGGTAAAATGTGAAGTTTTTTAACACCTTTTTATACCCTAAATCTCTTAGGACTTTCATTAGCAATAACCACACTTAAACATGCATGACGAGGCTGAATTTTCATAATTCCAACACCCTAAAACAGTCCCTAAAATTGTATAATAACGTCCAACAGTTTCATAGAGTATGCGACCAACAACCCTAATACGATTACCCTTTCCATAATCATTTTTAATCCAATTCAAGTTCCAATACTTTTATACAAGTCATAACAACTTGTCAACAACAATATTACTTCATTATAACATGCAATAGGTGACGTTAATAACAACAATTATAGCCAAGGACACCAACATTCGAAAATTGCCATTCTCGGCCAACCCTACCAAAATTGTCCAAACACTTTTTATCCTTCATTATTTTTAGTACAAGCTCATCTATACATTATAACAATATGTAATATCCAATTACTTCAAGAGAAGGAAGAATTTTTACCCTAAAATTTCCCAAAAACCGTCCAAGGCAGTTCGCTCAACTTTGGCACGCAATTTTCATTTTGCTCCACCTCTTCAACTTCCAATCACACACATGTATCATCTACAAGCTTATAACCAACTTCCCTTCACGTTTTACCTCCAAAATATCGATGAACAAGCTAGGGTTTTCAACCCCAATTTCGGCCAACATAGATTTTTGGAGAACTTGGAGAGTTAACTTGTCTTAGAACTTGATTAGTGTTCTTATTCTTGTATAATAATCAACATTTGTTCTTGGAAAATTTGTTCTTGGATTTTCAAAATTTAGGGTTAAGAGGAGAGAGAAGAGAGCTTGGAAGATGAAAAATGTAACAAATTATCTAAGTCTTCATCTCTTTCTCTATATAGATATTTCCTTTAGCATGACAAGTGGAGGAGTGACACTTGTCACCCTCCCATTGGCCAAAAATCCCACTTCATAAAATATCTAGATATTTGTCCAAAATATCTTTAAAATCGAAGGGCCCCGCAAAATTGTTAAATTCTCGGCGGGCCCCATATTATCAATTCCAAGACTTCACAATAATATACTAAGTCCATAAATCCAAATTTGGGAATCTAACTCCTAGTTAATAATTTCCTCTTCACATTTTTTCGAGAATTTTTCCTTAAGAAAAATGATTTTTTTTCTTTCCAAAATTCAAATCTTATATCCTTAAGTACGTTCTCATATTATTTCCTTGGAAATACGGGGTGTAACAAATCGGAAGGGGGAAAATTTGATGCAGTCATCATGACGACGGGACTAGCCCCTATAGTCACCTTTTTAGCCAAATCCGCTTCTTTCAATGTGAGCATGGAGCGTGCTTGATAGAACTCCAGAAGGGTATTACTTTGACGAATAATTGAAGCAACCCTGTTATAGGCCTCGGACAGAACGACAACCATATGAAGGATGAGATGACTATTAGTAACCGGAGCACCCACATTGCGAAGTTGATCCGCCAAGTCCTTGAGTCGTTTACAATAAGAAGAAACGTCAAGAAAATTCTCCATAGCAACATAAGAAAATTCATGCTCAAGGATAACAATGCGGGAATGACTGTTATCTTGGAAAATATCACGCAATCGATTTCCTATAGCCATAGCCGTGGAGTTGGTCTCCATAATCATCTGTAAAAGGTCCATGGATATTGTGGCATAAATCCATTGAAGAACCTTTGCGTCAAGTGTGACCCATAATTTTGGATCATTTGCTTTGGTGGGTACATCATCATCTTCGGTGGTATCATCCCCCGTTTTAGGAGTCGGAGGGATGATGTGGTGAAGAACTTGATAAGTCATTGCATGAATCTTGAATAACTCCCTCACGTCCCATATTGGACGTTTTCTAAGTCAAGAACAATAGAAAGAACGCTCTTGATGTTGGAAACTGTTAGGGCAGGATGAAACGTGTTCTTATCAGTCATAGTGAATAGAACAACAAGATTCGGAGAAGATATTGGGGAAGACAAGAAAAAAATCTGAGAAGTGTCTCGGATTTGTAGGGATTTGCACGACAATTTGAGTAAAAAAAAAGAGGAGCGGAAGCAAGGTAAAAATAACCTAGACTCTTGATACCATGAAAGAACTAATCCCTTGATTATTCTTATTGATGAAAGACAAATATATACAAGTTACAATAGGAAAATCATTTTCCTATTTTACATCTAAATTACTATTCTATTTGGAGAAAAATAATACAATTATGGTAAGACTACAAGACTAAGTAATATACAATATGTACCATAATTAAAATACCATAAATATACCAAAAGCACAGGAATTGGTATATTTAACACTAAGGAATGTGTTAACAAAAGTTGCTTCCATGATATAATTGTTATGTAAATTACCACACCATTAAATTTTTAGAGCAAACAATCACAATACGGATTGATCTCATAGGAGATTTGGAAGAGTGGTGGTGTTTCAATCTCCATGGCCAAAGAATAATACGGTGTCATTTGAAGTTGGTGAGCTAAAACCAATCTTGGTCAGACGTTCGTTCTCTACCCAATTACTATCAGGGCTTGTGAATGTTAATCCCTTCAAACGCACTGGTATTTAATTCCCCCTATCTGTAGTCTTTAAATTTTGTCTCTGCTACTCATTTAATGAAAATATTCAGACCTACTTCACTCAGTATAAGTTCTGCAATATTTATCTTTGGAAATTGAACTTATGTTTCTCTCGACATAAGTTTGTAGGAATTAAGTTATGCAACATAAGTTGTGTAGTGTTCAGAATTTGTTGTAGTGTTTTAGACATTGAGTTATGCTTTTCGGGACATATGTTCTTTATGCTTTTTGAGTTGAATAATATGTATGTTATGGTGGAGTTTGATGTATTTTTGGTCATTTTTATGTTGAGTTTTGAAATTTTGTCGTGTCTGACATAATTTGTGGGATATTATGATACGAAAATATAAACTTATATCGCACGAAACATTAACTTATGTCGCGCGAGAAGTGCTGAAGGAATTAAAGACCACAAATTTGAGGGGCAAAAATGAAAGACTACCTAGAAATATGGGCATTTGTGCGAATAACCCCTAATAATTTGGTTTGTAATAGAAATGTAAAAGTTCACGGGGCGCCTTATTTGATCACTGTCATTTAAGTGTAAAAACCTAACTATTAACGTCTTATTTTATGATTCAATCTTGTGTAGGTTCATATGATGTGTAAGATTTGGTCTTTTCAAGTGTCAAGTAATGACATTGAATCACCTATGAAATGACAATGAATTGTCCAAGTAATGGCATCCATTTATCATCCAAGTAATGGCTGAATAATGATGAAATGAATACCATTGAGGGCAGCCTAAAGGTCTCCAAAATCAAATTTCCGTTCTTGACTTTCTACTTGGGTAGTGTCGTGGCTCGGCCTCGAGGCTCTGCGGCTCTTTAGCTCTAGTAACTTTCTGGCTGAATTAGAGCCGCGACTTCTCTCGAAAGCTTCGCGATGTCGCGACTCTCCCGGCTCCGAGTGGTGTCGCAGCCCTTCTCGAACCTTTCCGACCAGTTCCAATATTAACACTGTGCACACTTCTTCCTTCATTTACCAACGTGGAACACTCGTCATTTGTACAATAATCATCCATCATTCTATGTCTCAAACATTTTACATATGTACCAATATCTCTTTCACTAATAAAATTTATAATCCTTGGTACAACATATGCACGTGTGTGAAAATGACATTTCTATGTGCGGAGCCCTAATTGTTCCAGTCATAAATAATGGGATAAACTTTATTCCACATTGATACATTTCCAACAATCCCCTATTGAAAGAGATTTTGGCGCACTCACAACGTGTCTTTCTAGCAATCTGCCAACGGACCGATGTTGCATCAGGAGAGGTAGCTTCTGCTTTGAACCTTTCTTAGTTGAATATCATCAGACTTACTTATTGCGCGTTGTACATGATGTCTTGAACCGTCAGTGTTTAGTGTAAGTCAAGTCAACGGTACCAACACAACAATTTCCCTTACTATGTTCTTCTTTAATGTTTTGTCCGTTGTGGTCGTGGACACTCTTGGATTCTTAAGTACGTTCATTTGAGACGGCCTTTCCTCACACTTAAATTTGTGGTCTCCTATAAGGTATCCTGCTATACCCCACTTCATGAGTGTTAGGAACCATTAAAAGTTTCTCCAAACCTAACCTCAACCGTTGAGGATCATTAAAGGTTTTGGAAACTTAACCTCTACCCATATTGTAGATAGCGCTTAAAGTCTATCTCGGAAACGGCCTTGGGTTTATGTTCCTTACAGAAATCATAACCCGAAGTGTTCTTCCTTTCACCGAAGCGATCAACTGAACCTTTACAACTTAGTTTTCCCATTGAACCTAATTCCTGGGATATCAAGTTAGTAAGGTTGGGTTACCACTGTATCAGTTCTTATTGTTTAGGTTTCAAGCTCATTCCCCTAGACAGGCAGAACATCTGATCTCTGGGTATGCCCTTAGTCAAAGGGTCTTATGTCTCCGTCGAATATGACAAGATTTGCTATTATACATAGAACTCAGTGCCCTTCCTAGAGATGATTGGTTGTCGCAGTGGATCATTACAGACGTTACGGGTTTGTCCCAACATGGGACGTCCTCTAAGAAGTCATGAAGTCACTCATCATCTTCTCCTACTTTGTCTAAAGCGATAAACTCCAACTCCATCGTGGATCGGGCAATGCAAGTTTGCTTAGAGGATTTCTAAGACACAACCCCACCACCAATTGTAAATACATACCCACTGGTGGACTTCGTGTTCTCTATATCAGATATCCATTTTGTATCATTGTACCTCTCTAGTACAGTTGGATATCTCGAATAGTGCAACTCGTAAGTTAGCATGTATTTTAGGTACCGTAGTACCCGATTCAACGTTTTCCAATGATCATCACTTAGATTAAGGGTAAACCTAGCCAAATTGTTGACTACATAAGCGATATCAGGTGGTGTGCAGTTTGTTATGTACATCAAACTTTCAATCACCTGCGCATATCGCTCCTGGCATATGGGCGCACCACAATTTTTATCAATCTTCTAATTCATATCCAGTGGTGACTTAATCGGCGAACTGTCGAACATCTCAAACTTTCTCAACACATCCTCGATGTAGTGAGACTGAGATAAGACTAGTCCATCAGACGTCTTAGAGGCCTTGATACCTAATATGACATTTACGATACCCATATCCTTCATGTCGAAACATTGTTTCAACATATTCTTAGTCACTAGGATCAAACTAGGACTACTCTATGTGATCAACATGTCGTCTACGTAAAGACATATCATGACGAATGAGTCAGAATTACCTTTCATGTAGACAAATTTTTCACACTCATTAATATAGAAACCCTTTGAAAGTAGAGTACTATCAATTTTTTTGTGACATTGCATAGGGGCTTGTTTCAGCCCGTACAGAGATTTGACAAGTCGACAGACTTTCTTCTCTTGTCCTAGAGCCACATACCCCCCGGGTTGTTCCATATAAATTTCTTCTTCCAAATTACCATTTAGGAAGGTTGTCTTGACATACATTTGATGTATCTCAAGGTCACGCAATGTTGTGATCGTAATGAATACTCGTATGGACATCATCATAGACATCGGGTAGTACGTGTCGAAATAGTCAAGACCTTCCTTCTGTCGATAGTCTTTGACTACCAACCTGGCCTTGTACTTGTCTATAGACCCATCTGCATGATACTTCCATTTGAGTATCCACTTATAACCCAACGGTTTGTTTCCCGGAGGAAGATCAACCAACACTCAAGTATGGTTGTGCAGGATGGAGTCTATTTCACTCTCAATAGCTTTTTTCCAGAGCGGTGCTTCTTGAGTTGACAATGCTTCAGTAATTGTCCGTGGTTCGTTGTGAACCATATAAGCCACAAAGTCAGGACTGAAGGATTTATCCTTCCTAACCCTTTTACTTCATCTCGGTTCCATCTCTGGAGTCTCCAAGTTCTGAGAATCTGGAACACTAGATTCTAGATATTCAGCCACGTCGGAGTCCACCAGATCTGAACCATCTAGATTCGGGCAGTCAATTACTCTTTGTTCCTGAGAGATTTGTTCATAACTTTGTTTGCGAGTGGTTATGTCTCTTTCATTTCTAGGAAAAGTATCCTCAAAGAATTGTACATTCCTTGATTCCATGATTGTACCTCCATGGATATCTGGTACATCTGACTTATGCACTAAGAAGTGATAAACACTACTGTTATTTGCATATCCGATGAAAATGCAATCGACAGTCTTAGGTCCAATCTTGACATGATTTGGCTTAAGTACTTCAACCTTTGCCAAACAACCCCACATCTTCAGATATTTGTAGGTGAGTTTCTTTCATTTCCATAACTCGTATGGAGTTTTGTCCTTTCCCTTATGTGAGACTCTATTAAGAATCATATTAGTGGTAAGGACAGCTTCTCCCCACATGTTTTGGGGAAGACCGGAATTGATGAGCAAGACATTCATCATTTCCTTCAATGTATGGTTCTTGTGTTCAGCGACACCGTTTGATTCAGGTGAGTAAGGAGTCGTCGTTAGATGAACAATTCCCGATTGGGCACAATATTTCTCAAATGGTGCTACGTATTCTCCCCCTCTATCACTACAAATTGATTTAATTCGTACGATTAGTTAGTTTTCAACTTCTATTTTGTAGCGTCTGAACACTTCAAAGGCTTCATCCTTACTTTTCAAAAAGTAAAGGTAACAATACCTTGTGCTATCATCAATAAATGTCACAAAGTACTTGTTCCCCCCTCTAGTTTGTACAAACTTCAAATCATATATATGTTACACCCCGTAATTCCAGGACATGTATACGAGAATAGGCGCGAGAACACAGGACTTAAAAATTTGAACGAAAGGAAGATTTGTTATTCTTAAGGAAAAATCTTCCGAACCTCGGGAAGGAAAAATGTTTGTTAGTAAGAATTGGGTTCCCAGAATTGTTATTTGATATTGTGGAAATTTATTTACGGATTTGGTTACGTGGGGACCACCCGGGAATTGTTACGTTTTGTGGGGCCCACGAGGTTTTCGATATTTTGACGAATTATGGAAATTTCGGGAAAAAGAATATTTTAGACCAATAGGAGGGCGACACGTGTCACCCTCCACATGGCTTGGTTGAAAGTCTTGATCTAAGAAGACTAAGAAGAGAGCTTGACATTATTGACTAAGATCCTAGCCACCCATATGTATTAATCTTAGCCCTTGGATGCCTTATATAACTATACTAGTAGCAAGACAAATCTCATACTTAGAAAATATCAAGAACTTTGTGCTAGCATAAGGGAGCTCTCGGCTTTGAGCTCACTTTGAGCAAGAAAATTCTTCAAAAGTTGATGAGAAATCCCAATATTCAAACCTAAGATCCCTAAAGGTATTCTAAGGATAACCCAACACAAAAATCCCGAAAAACTACGTTTTTACGTTAGTCGCAAGAAGAAAACCTAAGGTGTTCTTCAACTTTGAAGTTGGAACTTGAAGAGGAGTTCTTCACAAGCTTCTAAGGGTTGCTTGGAGTGGATTGGAACGTCAAGAAGAGGAGCTAAAGTTGTTAAGGATCGACTTTAAATCTTGGATTGGATTTGGGCTTATTGAGGTATAAATCTTCGTCTTACTATTGTGATTGAAGATTCCATGTTATGATAAGTTAGAAGTGATCATGTGATATATATTATGAAGATTGATAAGTGTTATGGAATTATGGAAGCCTAAATCTGAAACTAGCATGTTTAGCCATAAGATTATAATTCAATTTAATTGTTAGTTTTAGTCGTCGCATGTTATATAAAGAAGTGATTATAGTTGTTAAAATTGGTTGCGACTATATAACATGTTTGAATAACAACTTGGATTGAAAAGGAATTGGAAAAGGAAATGGGAAATGACTACTTGTTGTTATATTGTGAAATTGCCGAAATGGCCTAGAACTTTGGAATATTTTGGCACAGTTTTGTGGCAGTTTTACGGGCTGTTTTAGACTTGTATATATCCAGAAATGGGGTGGTTATATATATGATTAATGTGGTAGAATTGTCTAGTGAAAGTCCTAGGGAATAAAGGTGAAAAAGGGTGCAAATAGGCTTCATATCTTATCCTAAATATTGATGAAATTATGGACTGTTTTGTATACATTGTGGGGCAGAATTTTACACGTCTTGTTAAGGCGTGTAATCCCCTTTAGTTAGCTGAATTGTTGAGCCTTAAATGTGGCATGTTGGCTATTGATTTCGGGCCTTGAAAAAGGTGGAAAAGTACGTAGAAACAAAGGAAGTCGCCAATTTTACAGAGAATTAGAGGCCTATCACTTAGTATTATTCCACGTTGATAAGCTAGAGTTGATAGACATGTTATGGTTAATATAGGTTGAAGTACTACGAGTAGCGTATTCTACTTGAAGGGTGGAAAAGCTAGCAAGGATAAAGTACTTGAGAGCATTTTGCAACTTGTCGCTAGTCGTCGCGAGGTATGTGAATCTCTTCTTTCTTTGGCATGATCTTACGTATGAAATAGCCATGTGATATTATTTCATGATTCCTTCTACTCTTAGAAGTTAAGAAGTATTCACGTTGTTGATTCTAAGTTAAAAGTATGTTTAAATTATCCCAAGTCCTTACCAAGACTACTTGTTGTTATATTGTGAAATTGCCTAGAACTTTGGAATATTTTGGCACAGTTTTGTGGCAGTTTTACGGGCTGTTTTAGACTTGTATATATCCAGAAATGGGGTGGTTATATATATGATTAATGTGGTAGAATTGTCTAGTGAAAGTCCTAGGGAATAAAGGTGAAAAAGGGTGCAAATAGGCTTCATATCTTATCCTAAATATTGATGAAATTATGGACTGTTTTGTATACATTGTGGGGCAGAATTTTACACGTCTTGTTAAGGCGTGTAATCCCCTTTAGTTAGCTGAATTGTTGAGCCTTAAATGTGGCATGTTGGCTATTGATTTGGGCCTTGAAAAGGTGGCAAAGTACGTAGAAACAAAGGAAGTGCTGCCCAATTTTCTGTAGAATTAGAGGCCTATCACTTAGTATTATTCCACGTTGATAAGCTAGGAGTTGATAGACATGTTATGGTTAATATAGGTTGAAGTACTACGAGTAGCGTATTCTACTTGAAGGGTGGAAAAGCTAGCAAGGATAAAGTACTTGAGAGCATTTTGCAACTTGTCGCTAGTCGTCGCGAGGTATGTGAATCTCTTCTTTCTTTGGCATGATCTTACGTATGAAATAGCCATGTGATATTATTTCATGATTCCTTCTACTCTTAGAAGTTAAGAAGTATTCACGTTGTTGATTCTAAGTTAAAAGTATGTTTAAATTATCCTAAGTCCTTACCAAGACTACTTGTTGTTATATTGTGAAATTGCCGAAATGGCCTAGAACTTTGGAATATTTTGGCACAGTTTTGTGGCAGTTTTACGGGCTGTTTTAGACTTGTATATATCCAGAAATGGGGTGGTTATATATATGATTAATGTGGTAGAATTGTCTAGTGAAAGTCCTAGGGAATAAAGGTGAAAAAGGGTGCAAATAGGCTTCATATCTTATCCTAAATATTGATGAAATTATGGACTGTTTTGTATACATTGTGGGGCAGAATTTTACACGTCTTGTTAAGGCGTGTAATCCCCTTTAGTTAGCTGAATTGTTGAGCCTTAAATGTGGCATGTTGGCTATTGATTTCGGGCCTTGAAAAAGGTGGAAAAGTACGTAGAAACAAAGGAAGTGCTGCCCAATTTTCTGTAGAATTAGAGGCCTATCACTTAGTATTATTCCACGTTGATAAGCTAGGAGTTGATAGACATGTTATGGTTAATATAGGTTGAAGTACTACGAGTAGCGTATTCTACTTGAAGGGTGGAAAAGCTAGCAAGGATAAAGTACTTGAGAGCATTTTGCAACTTGTCGCTAGTCGTCGCGAGGTATGTGAATCTCTTCTTTCTTTGGCATGATCTTACGTATGAAATAGCCATGTGATATTATTTCATGATTCCTTCTACTCTTAGAAGTTAAGAAGTATTCACGTTGTTGATTCTAAGTTAAAAGTATGTTTAAATTATCCCAAGTCCTTACCAAGACTACTTGTTGTTATATTGTGAAATTGCCTAGAACTTTGGAATATTTTGGCACAGTTTTGTGGCAGTTTTACGGGCTGTTTTAGACTTGTATATATCCAGAAATGGGGTGGTTATATATATGATTAATGTGGTAGAATTGTCTAGTGAAAGTCCTAGGGAATAAAGGTGAAAAAGGGTGCAAATAGGCTTCATATCTTATCCTAAATATTGATGAAATTATGGGTATTTTGTATACATTGTGGGCAGAATTTTACACGCCTTGTTAAGGCGTGTAATCCCCTTTAGTTAGCTGAATTGTTGAGCCTTAAATGTGGCATGTTGGCTATTGATTTCGGCCTTGAAAAAGGTGGCAAAGTGCGAGAAACAAAGGAAGTCTTTGCGATTTTACGTAGAATTAGGGCCTATCACTTAGTATTATTCCACGTTGATAAGCTAGAGTTGATAGACATGTTATGGTTAATATAGGTTGAAGTACTACGAGTAGCGTATTCTACTTGAAGGGTGGAAAAGCTAGCAAGGATAAAGTACTTGAGAGCATTTTGCAACTTGTCGCTAGTCGTCGAGGTATGTGAATCTCTTCTTTCTTTGGCATGATCTTACGTATGAAATAGCCATGTGATATTATTTCATGATTCCTTCTACTCTTAGAAGTTAAGAAGTATTCACGTTGTTGATTCTAAGTTAAAAGTATGTTTAAATTATCCCAAGTCCTTACCAAGACTACTTGTTGTTATATTGTGAAATTGCCTAGAACTTTGGAATATTTTGGCACAGTTTTGTGGCAGTTTTACGGGCTGTTTTAGACTTGTATATATCCAGAAATGGGGTGGTTATATATATGATTAATGTGGTAGAATTGTCTAGTGAAAGTCCTAGGGAATAAAGGTGAAAAAGGGTGCAAATAGGCTTCATATCTTATCCTAAATATTGATGAAATTATGGACTGTTTTGTATACATTGTGGGGCAGAATTTTACACGTCTTGTTAAGGCGTGTAATCCCCTTTAGTTAGCTGAATTGTTGAGCCTTAAATGTGGCATGTTGGCTATTGATTTCGGGCCTTGAAAAAGGTGGAAAAGTACGTAGAAACAAAGGAAGTGCTGCCCAATTTTCTGTAGAATTAGAGGCCTATCACTTAGTATTATTCCACGTTGATAAGCTAGGAGTTGATAGACATGTTATGGTTAATATAGGTTGAAGTACTACGAGTAGCGTATTCTACTTGAAGGGTGGAAAAGCTAGCAAGGATAAAGTACTTGAGAGCATTTTGCAACTTGTCGCTAGTCGTCGCGAGGTATGTGAATCTCTTCTTTCTTTGGCATGATCTTACGTATGAAATAGCCATGTGATATTATTTCATGATTCCTTCTACTCTTAGAAGTTAAGAAGTATTCACGTTGTTGATTCTAAGTTAAAAGTATGTTTAAATTATCCCAAGTCCTTACCAAGACTACTTGTTGTTATATTGTGAAATTGCCTAGAACTTTGGAATATTTTGGCACGCTTTTGTGGCGCTTTACTGAGCTGTTTTAGACTTGTATATATCCAGAAATGGGGTGGTTATATATATGATTAATGTGGTAGAATTGTCTAGTGAAAGTCCTAGGGAATAAAGGTGAAAAAAGTGCAAATAGGCTTCATATCTTATCCTAAATATTGATGAAATTATGGACTGCTTTGTATACATTGTGGGCAGAATTTTACACGTCTTGTTAAGGCGTGTAATCCCCTTTAGTTAGCTGAATTGTTGAGCCTTAAATGTGGCATGTTGGCTATTGATTTCGGGCCTTGAAAAAGGTGGCAAAGTACGTAGAAACAAAGGAAGTGCTGCCCAATTTTCTGTAGAATTAGAGGCCTATCACTTAGTATTATTCCACGTTGATAAGCTAGGAGTTGATAGACATGTTATGGTTAATATAGGTTGAAGTACTACGAGTAGCGTATTCTACTTGAAGGGTGGAAAAGCTAGCAAGGATAAAGTACTTGAGAGCATTTTGCAACTTGTCGCTAGTCGTCGCGAGGTATGTGAATCTCTTCTTTCTTTGGCATGATCTTACGTATGAAATAGCCATGTGATATTATTTCATGATTCCTTCTACTCTTAGAAGTTAAGAAGTATTCACGTTGTTGATTCTAAGTTAAAAGTATGTTTAAATTATCCCAAGTCCTTACCAAGACTACTTGTTGTTATATTGTGAAATTGCCTAGAACTTTGGAATATTTTGGCACGCTTTTGTGGCGCTTTTACTGTTTTAGAATTGTATATATCCAGAAATGGGGTGGTTATATATATGATTAATGTGGTAGAATTGTCTAGTGAAAGTCCTAGGGAATAAAGGTGAAAAAGGGTGCAAATAGGCTTCATATCTTATCCTAAATATTGATGAAATTATGGATTTTGTATACATTGTGGGGCAGAATTTTACACGCCTTGTTAAGGCGTGTAATCCCCTTTAGTTAGCTGAATTGTTGAGCCTTAAATGTGGCATGTTGGCTATTGATTTCGGCCTTGAAAAGGTGGAAAAGTACGTAGAAACAAAGGAAGTCTTGCAATTTTACGTAGAATTAGAGGCCTATCACTTAGTATTATTCCACGTTGATAAGCTAGGAGTTGATAGACATGTTATGGTTAATATAGGTTGAAGTACTACGAGTAGCGTATTCTACTTGAAGGGTGGAAAAGCTAGCAAGGATAAAGTACTTGAGAGCATTTTGCAACTTGTCGCTAGTCGTCGCGAGGTATGTGAATCTCTTCTTTCTTTGGCATGATCTTACGTATGAAATAGCCATGTGATATTATTTCATGATTCCTTCTACTCTTAGAAGTTAAGAAGTATTCACGTTGTTGATTCTAAGTTAAAAGTATGTTTAAATTATCCCAAGTCCTTACCAAGACTACTTGTTGTTATATTGTGAAATTGCCTAGAACTTTGGAATATTTTGGCAGTTTTGTGGCGCTTCTGAGCTGTTTTAGACTTGTATATATCCAGAAATGGGGTGGTTATATATATGATTAATGTGGTAGAATTGTCTAGTGAAAGTCCTAGGAATAAAGGTGAAAAAGGTGCAAATAGGCTTCATATCTTATCCTAAATATTGATGAAATTATGGACTGTTTTGTATACATTGTGGGGCAGAATTTTACACGCCTTGTTAAGGCGTGTAATCCCCTTTAGTTAGCTGAATTGTTGAGCCTTAAATGTGGCATGTTGGCTATTGATTTGGGCCTTGAAAAGGTGGAAAATGCGTAGAAACAAAGGAAGTCTTTGCTTGATTTTACGTAGAATTAGAGGCCTATCACTTAGTATTATTCCACGTTGATAAGCTAGGAGTTGATAGACATGTTATGGTTAATATAGGTTGAAGTACTACGAGTAGCGTATTCTACTTGAAGGGTGGAAAAGCTAGCAAGGATAAAGTACTTGAGAGCATTTTGCAACTTGTCGCTAGTAAATCGCGAGGTATGTGAATCTCTTCTTTCTTTGGCATGATCTTACGTATGAAATAGCCATGTGATATTATTTCATGATTCCTTACTCTTAGAAGTTAAGAAGTATTCACGTTGTTGATTCTAAGTTAAAAGTATGTTTAAATTATCCCAAGTCCTTACCAAGACTACTTGTTGTTATATTGTGAAATTGCCTAGAACTTTGGAATATTTTGTACAGTTTTGTGGCGCTTTTACGGGCTGTTTTAGACTTGTATATATCCAGAAATGGGGTGGTTATATATATGATTAATGTGGTAGAATTGTCTAGTGAAAGTCCTAGGGAATAAAGGTGAAAAAGGGTGCAAATAGGCTTCATATCTTATCCTAAATATTGATGAAATTATGGGTATTTTGTATACATTGTGGGGCAGAATTTTACGTCTTGTTAAGGCGTGTAATCCCCTTTAGTTAGCTGAATTGTTGAGCCTTAAATGTGGCATGTTGGCTATTGATTTGGGCCTTGAAAAGGTGGAAAAGTGCGTAGAAACAAAGGAAGTCTTGCCCAATTTTACGTAGAATTAGAGGCCTATCACTTAGTATTATTCCACGTTGATAAGCTAGGAGTTGATAGACATGTTATGGTTAATATAGGTTGAAGTACTACGAGTAGCGTATTCTACTTGAAGGGTGGAAAAGCTAGCAAGGATAAAGTACTTGAGAGCATTTTGCAACTTGTCGCTAGTCATGCGAGGTATGTGAATCTCTTCTTTCTTTGGCATGATCTTACGTATGAAATAGCCATGTGATATTATTTCATGATTCCTTACTCTTAGAAGTTAAGAAGTATTCACGTTGTTGATTCTAAGTTAAAAGTATGTTTAAATTATCCCAAGTCCTTACCAAGACTACTTGTTGTTATATTGTGAAATTGCCTAGAACTTTGGAATATTTTGTACAGTTTTGTGGCGCTTTTACGGGCTGTTTTAGACTTGTATATATCCAGAAATGGGGTGGTTATATATATGATTAATGTGGTAGAATTGTCTAGTGAAAGTCCTAGGGAATAAAGGTGAAAAAGGGTGCAAATAGGCCGTATCTTATCCTAAATATTGATGAAATTATGGGTATTTTGTATACATTGTGGGGCAGAATTTTACACGTCTTGTTAAGGCGTGTAATCCCCTTTAGTTAGCTGAATTGTTGAGCCTTAAATGTGGCATGTTGGCTATTGATTTGGGCCTTGAAAAAGTGGAAAATACGTAGAAACAAAGGAAGTGCCCGATTTTACGTAGAATTAGAGGCCTATCACTTAGTATTATTCCACGTTGATAAGCTAGGAGTTGATAGACATGTTATGGTTAATATAGGTTGAAGTACTACGAGTAGCGTATTCTACTTGAAGGGTGGAAAAGCTAGCAAGGATAAAGTACTTGAGAGCATTTTGCAACTTGTCGCTAGTCGTCGCGAGGTATGTGAATCTCTTCTTTCTTTGGCATGATCTTACGTATGAAATAGCCATGTGATATTATTTCATGATTCCTTCTACTCTTAGAAGTTAAGAAGTATTCACGTTGTTGATTCTAAGTTAAAAGTATGTTTAAATTATCCTAAGTCCTTACCAAGACTACTTGTTGTTATATTGTGAAATTGCCGAAATGGCCTAGAACTTTGGAATATTTTGGCACAGTTTTGTGGCAGTTTTACGGGCTGTTTTAGACTTGTATATATCCAGAAATGGGGTGGTTATATATATGATTAATGTGGTAGAATTGTCTAGTGAAAGTCCTAGGGAATAAAGGTGAAAAAGGGTGCAAATATGCCGTATCTTATCCTAAATATTGATGAAATTATGGACTGTTTTGTATACATTGTGGGCAGAATTTTACACGCCTTGTTAAGGCGTGTAATCCCCTTTAGTTAGCTGAATTGTTGAGCCTTAAATGTGGCATGTTGGCTATTGATTTGGGCCTTGAAAAGGTGGAAAAATGCGTAGAAACAAAGGAAGTCTTGCCCGATTTTACGTAGAATTAGAGGCCTATCACTTAGTATTATTCCACGTTGATAAGCTAGGAGTTGATAGACATGTTATGGTTAATATAGGTTGAAGTACTACGAGTAGCGTATTCTACTTGAAGGGTGGAAAAGCTAGCAAGGATAAAGTACTTGAGAGCATTTTGCAACTTGTCGCTAGTCGTCGCGAGGTATGTGAATCTCTTCTTTCTTTGGCATGATCTTACGTATGAAATAGCCATGTGATATTATTTCATGATTCCTTCTACTCTTAGAAGTTAAGAAGTATTCACGTTGTTGATTCTAAGTTAAAAGTATGTTTAAATTATCCCAAGTCCTTACCAAGACTACTTGTTGTTATATTGTGAAATTGCCTAGAACTTTGGAATATTTTGGCACAGTTTTGTGGCAGTTTTACGGGCTGTTTTAGACTTGTATATATCCAGAAATGGGGTGGTTATATATATGATTAATGTGGTAGAATTGTCTAGTGAAAGTCCTAGGGAATAAAGGTGAAAAAGGGTGCAAATAGGCTTCATATCTTATCCTAAATATTGATGAAATTATGGACTGTTTTGTATACATTGTGGGGCAGAATTTTACACGTCTTGTTAAGGCGTGTAATCCCCTTTAGTTAGCTGAATTGTTGAGCCTTAAATGTGGCATGTTGGCTATTGATTTCGGGCCTTGAAAAAGGTGGAAAAGTACGTAGAAACAAAGGAAGTGCTGCCCAATTTTCTGTAGAATTAGAGGCCTATCACTTAGTATTATTCCACGTTGATAAGCTAGGAGTTGATAGACATGTTATGGTTAATATAGGTTGAAGTACTACGAGTAGCGTATTCTACTTGAAGGGTGGAAAAGCTAGCAAGGATAAAGTACTTGAGAGCATTTTGCAACTTGTCGCTAGTCGTCGCGAGGTATGTGAATCTCTTCTTTCTTTGGCATGATCTTACGTATGAAATAGCCATGTGATATTATTTCATGATTCCTTCTACTCTTAGAAGTTAAGAAGTATTCACGTTGTTGATTCTAAGTTAAAAGTATGTTTAAATTATCCCAAGTCCTTACCAAGACTACTTGTTGTTATATTGTGAAATTGCCTAGAACTTTGGAATATTTTGGCACAGTTTTGTGGCAGTTTTACGGGCTGTTTTAGACTTGTATATATCCAGAAATGGGGTGGTTATATATATGATTAATGTGGTAGAATTGTCTAGTGAAAGTCCTAGGGAATAAAGGTGAAAAAGGGTGCAAATAGGCTTCATATCTTATCCTAAATATTGATGAAATTATGGATCGCTTTGTATACATTGTGGGCAGAATTTTACACGCCTTGTTAAGGCGTGTAATCCCCTTTAGTTAGCTGAATTGTTGAGCCTTAAATGTGGCATGTTGGCTATTGATTTCGGCCTTGAAAAGGTGGAAAATGCGTAGAAACAAAGGAAGTGCTGCCCAATTTTCTGTAGAATTAGAGGCCTATCACTTAGTATTATTCCACGTTGATAAGCTAGGAGTTGATAGACATGTTATGGTTAATATAGGTTGAAGTACTACGAGTAGCGTATTCTACTTGAAGGGTGGAAAAGCTAGCAAGGATAAAGTACTTGAGAGCATTTTGCAACTTGTCGCTAGTCGTCGCGAGGTATGTGAATCTCTTCTTTCTTTGGCATGATCTTACGTATGAAATAGCCATGTTATATTATTTCATGATTCCTTCTCTTAGAAGTTAATAAGTATTCACGTTGTTGATTCTAAGTTAAAAGTATGTTTAAATTATCCTAAGTCCTTACCAAGACTACTTGTTGTTATATTGTGAAATTGCCGAAATGGCCTAGAACTTTGGAATATTTTGGCACAGTTTTGTGGCAGTTTTACGGGCTGTTTTAGACTTGTATATATCCAGAAATGGGGTGGTTATATATATGATTAATGTGGTAGAATTGTCTAGTGAAAGTCCTAGGGAATAAAGGTGAAAAAGGGTGCAAATAGGCTTCATATCTTATCCTAAATATTGATGAAATTATGGACTGTTTTGTATACATTGTGGGGCAGAATTTTACACGTCTTGTTAAGGCGTGTAATCCCCTTTAGTTAGCTGAATTGTTGAGCCTTAAATGTGGCATGTTGGCTATTGATTTCGGGCCTTGAAAAAAGTGGAAAATGCGTAGAAACAAAGGAAGTGTTGCCCAATTTTTACGTAGAATTAGAGGCCTATCACTTAGTATTATTCCACGTTGATAAGCTAGGAGTTGATAGACATGTTATGGTTAATATAGGTTGAAGTACTACGAGTAGCGTATTCTACTTGAAGGGTGGAAAAGCTAGCAAGGATAAAGTACTTGAGAGCATTTTGCAACTTGTCGCTAGTCGTCGCGAGGTATGTGAATCTCTTCTTTCTTTGGCATGATCTTACGTATGAAATAGTCATGTGATATTATTTCTTGATTCCTTCTACTCTTAGAAGTTAAGAAGTATTCACGTTGTTGATTCTAAGTTAAAAGTATGTTTAAATTATCCTAAGTCCTTACCAAGTCCTATGGGAGATGTTGGTAAGAATGGTTAGGAAGTTATGAGATTTGATTTAAAGCTATGTGTCTTGATTTATTTAAAGTAAGTAAGTGGATTTTATGTTTGAAAATGACTTGAATTTATATGTGAAAAGGGGATTGATTTTAAAAGTGGAAGTTATATGATTTTAAATAGAATAAGCTACTTGGTTTTGGAAGTGTATGAAACTTTATTTTTCAAGTTATGGGACTTGATTTCTAAAGTATAGATGACATGATTTTATAGGTATAAGTAAATGGACTTTAAAGAATGTATGTTATGAAGTTTTAAGACTATGAACTTTGATTTTCTTTAAAGGATTATGAAACTTTATTTTTCAAGTTATGGGACTTGATTTCTAAAGTATAAGCGACATGATTTTAAAGAGTGTATGCTACGAGGTGTTAAGACTATAAGACTTGATTTTATAAGTGAAAATGACTTAATTTTAAAAAGTATGGCTTCTTAATTTATTTCAAAAGTTAAGAAGATGGTTTCCAAAAGAGTATGTGACTTGAGCTTTAAAAAGAAAGGAGTTTTATGATTCTTTTTAAATATATATGTACATAGTATTTTTGGGTTTAGTTTCCCTAATGTTGCAAGAATAAAAGTGTCTTAAGTTCTCTAAAATAAAAGGTTGTTATAATAGCTTTATGGGAAGTTGTTATGACAACTTAAGAAGAAGTGAAAAGATGGTTTAAAAATGTTATGTAAGGAAAAACCACACCGAGCCTACAAATAGGCCGGATTATGTTATGAGATACACCGAGCCTACAAATAGGCCGGATTATGTTATGAGATACACCGAGCCTACACATAGGCCGGATTACGCCATATTACCCCGAGCCTACACATAGGTCGGGTTACGTCATCTTACACCGAGCCCCACAGGCGGGCCGGATTATGCTACATGATTCCACGGTACACCGAGCCCCACAGGAGGGCCGAATTATGCTACATGATTCCACAGTACACCGAGCCCCACAGGCGGGCCGAATTATGCTACATGATTCCACAGTACACCGAGCCCCACAGGCGGGCCGGATTATGCCACACGATTCATCAGTACACTGTGTCCCGCAAATGGGCCGGATTACGTTATCTCGTATGGATAATCAAAGTAAGCTCCCAAATAAGAAGTCCCTCCATAAAGGGCCGGATTATGTTATGAAAGATATGTAAGTTATGTGGAAAAACTTGATTAAATTCTTAAGTATGTATGTAAGAATATGATGTTAATTCTTATTGAAAGAATGAAAAGAATGGTTAATATACGATTGATTGCAGAAGTTAAAATGGCACGGTAGGATCTGGTATTTCATTTTTATACTTGCTCCTGTCATTCTTTTATACAGTTATGATTTGGTTACTGTACCTTATTTCTGTTCCATACTCGGTACATGTTATACTGACCT
Organism: Przewalskia tangutica; assembly: GCA_029844215.1. Taxonomy (NCBI): domain Eukaryota; kingdom Viridiplantae; phylum Streptophyta; class Magnoliopsida; order Solanales; family Solanaceae; genus Przewalskia; species Przewalskia tangutica. The sequence goes on from CM056720.1 coordinate 120,999,982, forward strand.
CCTTCGGGGGGCTGCGTTCATGCCCGCAGGTGTTAGGTACACAGGTTGGTGATCCTTGCTCTTAGGATCTCGGTTCAGTTTTGGGAAAAAGCTCCATTTACTCTGGAGGCTTATCTTTTGGTACGATTTCCCTGAGGTTGTAGATTTATGTACATTCAGGGGTATGGCGGGGCCCTGTCCCGTCACAGTTGTTATGTTAAAACTCTTAGAGGTCTGTAGTCATATCTTGTGGGTCGGTTTGTAAAGAAGAAGGATGTAACTGCGTTGGTTAAGTATATGTATATGTGTCCAGGGAGGTAGCCTTATCGGCTAACCTGTTGTTTATTTTCTTGTTGATTTATTTTTTTATAAGTTTCATGTATGTTCCGCTGATTATCTCTGATGTATACCTGTAAGGGTGCCCAGGTAGGGCACCAGTCGCGGGCCCGGGGTCGGGTCGTGACAATATAAATGTGTGAATAAGTTCTAGAGGATCAATAACCCTTTCGACGGATCTAAAGAGAGTCTTAGTGAGTTTTGCCTCTACGCGCACCTCACACTTACATTGAGGGTTTACGTCGATAGACGGAAACAACTCATACTTTACCAACTTTTGTATGGATTGGTAGTTTACATGTCCTAATCTATGATGTCATAAATTAGAAGACTCAAGCAAATAAGAAGAAACTTCAATTTTATTGCTTGTACGTATGATAGACATAGCGTTAACCTTGAAGAGACCTTCATATACGAAGTCCTTTCCACAAATGTTTCATTCTTTGTGATTACAAATTTATTGGACTCAAACACTAGGTTAAAACCAACATTAACCAATACAGGACCTGAAATTAATTTCTTTCTAATCTCAGGGACATGCATCACCTTCTTCAGAGTGAGCTCCTTGCCAGAAGTCATCTTTAGGACCACATTTCCTACCCCTATCACGTCAGAGGAAGTGTTATTACCCATGAACAACTTATTATTTGTAATTAGTGTATATGTGGAGAAGGCATCTCTATCGGAATAGATGTGACGGGCAGCACCTGTGTCCATCCACCATTTCTTGGGATTCTCTACAAGGTTTGCTTCTAGCACTACTGCAGAGAACTCCTCAATCATGTCGTCAAGAATCGTGTCCTCGATGACGTTAGCCTTTTCCTTACTTTGGCCTTCTGACGACACTCTTTGATCACGTGACCAGTTTTGCTATAGTAGTGACAGTTTCCTTTGAACTTCACCGCTGTCTAGGTCTTGCCATATTTATGGAACTTGCACTTCTTGCTTGGGTTCCCTTTAGCGTCAACCAGATTTGCCTTGGCCTCAGCGGGTTGCTTTTCCTTAGGCAAGGACTTCTTATTATCTTCCTAAATCTGAAGTTTGATAATAATCTCTTCAAAGGTCATTTCCTTTGTCTTGAGTTTTAAGTAACTCATTCCACGAGGGAGGTAACTTTTCAATCAGTGATGCAAAAAAAAAAATTGTTCATTTGGTTTCATACCCTCAAAATCCAGACGATGTAGAATCATTTGGAATTCCTGGACTTAAGACATCACTGTCTTGCTATCCACCATTTGAAATTTCAAGAATTTCCTAATGATGAACTTCTTCGTACCTGCATCTTGGGTGTTGTACTTCTTCTGAAGCTTCTCCCATAACTCTTTGGTGGTTCCTACGGAGCAATACACCATGTAGAGCGAGTCTGACAAGTAGTTCAGGATGTAGTTCTTACACATGAAACTATTATGATTCCATGCATCAAGAGATATTCTCAAGCGAGCCTGGAAACCTTGGCCCCCTTCAGTTGTATCAATAAACTAAGGGTCCGAACCATCTCCTATTTCACGAGGGTATTCTGTGACACATCGTGCCACTCCCATAACGGTTAGGAAAAACAACATCTTTTGTTGTCATCTTTTGAAGTCAATTCCCATGAACTTTTTAGGGCATTCATGGTGAAACCCGGCAGAAGGAGAGATTTTGACATTCTCTTGAGAAGCAGTGGGGAAGGCCGATGTGTTTCCTTGAGGAGCAACAACAGAAGGAGATGCAAAATTATTGCCTTTGGGAGCAGTAGCAGCGGGAGAGGCAAAGGTATTTCCTTGATTAGTAGCAGCAGATTCAGAACCAAATAGTTCTTGTCCAGTCATTTTTACTAATTACTAATACACATCTTGTCTTAAAATTGTTGTCTAAAAATTGAATACAGCAAACGGGAAATAGTAAATAGTAAAACATCTATTATAAGAACTAGGAAAATGAAGAACAAAGGATTACAATAAAATAACTTTAACGAACGACTGGAACAAGAACGAACACTTGATTTGAATATTTGTTGAGTCGAGTGATAACACCCTGTCTTTAAGACAAGATTACTCCGTATATATCTTTTTACGTTTCTAGATAATATTCTCCCAAGATAAAACAACTACTAACACTTGAGCAAATGAAACTCAAGTGTTTCTCTTGAAGAACTTTGAGAATTAAAGTATGCTAGAGAGAAGAAGTATTTGAGAATTTCTGATTGCAAGTGATTGACAATTGAACCAAAGGCCTCAATTTATAGTGTAAGATTTGGTCTTTTTAAGTGCCAAGTAATGACATTGAATCACCCATAAAATAGCAATGAATTTCCCAAGTAATGACATCCATTTATCAGCCAAGTAATGGCTGAATAATGTTGGAATAATGCTCGGCCTCGGAGGCGTCGTGGCTCTTCAGCTCCAGTAACTTTCTGGCCGAATTAGAGTCGTGGCTCACCTCGGAAGCATCGCGGCACCACGGCCCCTAAGGGGTTGGCGCCGAGGCTCTCTCGTCTCCGAGGTGGCGTCGCGGCCCTTCTCGACACTTTCCGACTCGTTTCAATCTTTACACTGTGCACACTTCTTCCTTCATTTCTCAACATGGAACACTCATATTTGGCCAACAACCGTCCATCATTCTATGTCTCAAATATTTTACATACATACCAATATCTCTTTCACTAATGAAATTTACGATCCTTGGTACAACATATGCACATGTGTGGAAACAACGTTTCCGACGTGCGGGGCCCCAATTATTCGAGTCATAAATAATAGGATAAACTTTATTCCACATTGATAAATTTCCAACACATCTTTAGGGTAGGTAATCTACACTTGAATTCTATTATATATCTTGAATATCCATGGATTTTAACACCTAACAATGGATTAAAGAGGTAAAATTGAGGAATTTTGACCTTGGATTAGAATCATGTATTTTGGGAATTTGAACATCAAACAGATTCGAACTGAAATTCAATTGTAGATTTGGACTCATATGGTTATGAATAACCGTAAACATAATTTATTTTGGCGGTTGACCATGGGGCTCGGATTTGACTTTTTGGTTGATTTTGACGTAGTCTAAAATTACAATATATGTATCGTTGGATTCAGCTAACCTAGTGGAGTAATCTTTTGAATAGATTGGAGTCATCTGATGGAATCTGAATGCGGTAAAGCTACTTGAAAGGTTAAAACTACACTTGGATAGAGAATAAAGTAAGGCTTTAACCTCAATAAGAAAAATGTTCCAAATTGACTTAATTATGATATACTTTATACATGGGGGTAAGGAATAGATGAGGTGACGAGAGATTATGCAGATATCAATAGTTACATGTCGGGATATATGATATATAATGCCTACTTTTCTATATTTTTACTTGTTGCATGATTAATTGAGCACATTTTCATGCTAGAAGTAGTGTTATAGGAATCATCTACATGCTAGTATATCATTACGAGATTTCATATATGCGGATTACATAGTTTAAACTGTTTTATCATACATTGTACATATATGTCATTTACATCTCATACGTGTGTTGGGATTATGAGTTAGTGTGTCCCACGATTTGGGTGATAGCGTTTAAGCTGATGATTCTATGTGGTCCATGACTTATGTATCATCGCTTATGTTCCTACCTGATATGAATTTGAGCTGATGGATTTGGTCTGATTCATGATATGGATTTGTCCCTCTAGATTTACTGTACTTTCCTGAACACCCCAGACAACTGGGAGCACTTATTATGAGAAATGCTAAAGAGTAATTATCATGATCATTTACTCAAGGTCATACATTTCATATAAATGTTGAGTTATTCTTATCATAAATATGTTGTTTTGAGGTGTCTGATACATCCAATGAAACTTTTTCCACTTGCTGAGTTATTATCATAATCATTTGGAGATCAACGAACATGACATGTGGTAGTTTTTTCACTTTTTGACACAAACATTTTTTCTCATTGTCAGAGAAATTTATGGACATTTTAGCCTTTACCTTCACGTGAAAATGTTAGAATCTCAAAAACCCTATTTACAGTGTTGTAATTCATCAAATCATTGTTGGCTCTAGCCCAATATTCTAGAAACTTCTCCTCAACAACGGACAACCAAGACTTCTTATTTACAATCAACAAAGCATCAAGGGTGCTTCTTTTAACAAATCGATCAACAAATTTTTTAAAGATCATATGAACCATGGTAGTAACAGACAATCCATAGGCTTTCTTTAATAAATATTGTAAGACTCGGAGACAAATCTTCATAACCCCCTCACCTACGACCATCGTCCTTATACGTTGTCCATTTTTCATCCGAAAGATTACTTAACGACATATGCGCCGGAGGTGACAACAACTTGATTTATTCCATCCTCATTTGGTACTTTTGCTTCTGTTGCTCTGTAGCCAGCAATTACATTAGGTTTTCAAGGTTAGAGTTAGGAATTTTTTTAGTAAAGTTGTTTTTTAAATGTTGAACACAAAAACTATGGGGTGTGATGGGTGGTTGTAATCATTCATGTATTTGGATACATTGCAAGATGCCTTGATGATGGTTAAAAATAAGACCAATTCCTTGTCTATCACAAACAACATGTCTCCACAACAACTAGAGAAATCATATCCATGACTCAAAGCTTTCGCGTGCAACTATAACATATGCAAGTGGAAAAATAATGTCGTTCGCATTAATTCGAACAACAATCAACAATTTCATCTCATACTTACTATAGACATAAGTGTCATCTATAGAGATGATTTACCTACAACTTTTGAATCAATCAATGCTTGGTTTAAAGGCCCAGAAAAGATTTTTAAAGATATGTTCGCCTTACATTGTAGTTAACTCGTGCTTCCACTTATCAACGATTTCCGGATTGAAATGTTGTAGGACAACTATGTATCGAGACAACATCCTAAAAGAATATTCAAAATCCCCATATATCATTTCAAAAGCTTTCTTATGCTCTTTTTGCATTTTTCTATAACTAGAAATATACTGGTGAATCTCTTTTATAACTCCCTAAACCGCATTAATACTGATGTGTACGTTGATCATAATAGATGGTATCAATGAAATAGCAATCATGTTTCTATTCAAATCGAAATGATCCTCAGTATAATCATCTATCTCACGTGTGTGTGGCTCAGTCATTTTGCCTTCCTTCCACATACCACAATCGCCCTAAAATAGATCATCCACAGGCAACCCAACTCACGCCGCTTGCTAATAACCTTTCAGAATGTACCTTTGGACTGATCCATTTTGAATTCTTCTCTAGGTGATAGAATTTATAGTCTCACTGCGGCTTTCATTTGCTTCTTGTTCTGAAATGACATACCTAATTGCATGTACAAGGAAAAATGTCAGCCACCTAAGATAAAATTCAAATTACACAAATTAATATTAATAAATTTAAAAAATAGTATATTTTCTAAAAATTATTGGCACCAAACTAACCTGGCTTGATAACTTCCTAATATTTGGAGTTCCAAAGTGCAACCCGAACATCCTCATTATCTTCCATGCATGCAAAATCTTTTGTTCCTTCTTCTTATGTATTATCCAAATATGAAATCACATTATAATGATAATTAATACTACGATTATTGGGGTTTACAATTCCTTCATCATCAGAATCTTCATCATCAGCAAACAATTGATCATCATTCATCCCCTCGTGATCTAATAGATTATCGCTATCCGACTCATTTACTCAATCATTAGCTAAATCATTGTTCTCTACAATTTATATGAGCTGAGTCAATATGGGGTTGTCTTCAAAATTATTACACCTATAAAATTAGCAAAATTCACGATATTTAAACGTCAAACACTATTATAATACTCGTGAATAAAGTGAATAAAATATTATGTTTTTTACCTATCAATTAACTCCACATGAGCAGAGCGTTGTCGAATGATACTGCCACCGTATAATTCACTTGGACCTGGATGTGAAGGGTGTCGGTCACTATAGTACAATTTTTTATAAATGGTAGTAGAATTACTTGATCCCCCTGTCTCACCATTCTGCCCACTCCAATCGAAGTTTTAAAGAGTGCGCTGAAACCACACCGTCATATTGTGTACGAAAATCACTCGTATAGTTTGAGTGGCTACCAACTCCTACCATTGTTTATTGTTGAACTACTCCCCTTGAATAATAAATAGTCAAAATTGGGAGATAGGTAGTACCTCAAAGATCGAACTCATTGTCAGTAGGCTCTTCAACCCGGGTAGAGTGTTGAACCGTTAAATACATGTCAAAGGCTGATATGCTTATGTGATTCTAAAAATCGCAGTACGATAAAGATTCATCGTTCTAAATTGGACTCTCACCGTATGAAAAATCATTGGTAGTAATATATATTTGGACATCATCAGGTGATAACCACCGAAAGTTTGGGATCACTTATGATCAGTATACTCGTTAAGACGCGTTGCAGACGATCATATTTAATGAAAATCGGAAACATTTTCCCTACTTTAGGACAACAGTTGTATCTAAATGAACCTGCTTCATACACAACTTCACCACCCCAAAATAGATTTAACTCTTACATGAGTTTCCATAATTTTCTTTAGATGAACACAAAAATGAGGAAATAAATTGCTACGAAAAAGGGATGCACTATATATTTATAGTGAACGCCGACCTTTACAAAAGTCACTAGTTTTTTTTAACTATTTTTTACATAGTGGTAGGGAAAATGGGGGAGGGGATTACAACGTAGGGATTCGAACCCTCACCAATAAGGTGAAAGTTCAGGTAGTCAACCAACTGAGATACTAGATCCCTACCAAAAGATACTCGTTGCAGTTAGATATTATAGGCGTTTTGTCGGGTTCGTACACGCAGCGGAATTTGAAAATTTATGTTTCAAACCCGATATGGCGGTCAAACTGTAGTATGAATATATGATGTAAATAACACAAAGCAAAAATGTAATACTTCGAACGAAGACTTACATTTGTAGTTAGCAATCTGAAACCTTGAAGCTTTGTGTAATCTGAGGGTGCGCACGCAAATATCCCTCGATTTGCAAGTCAAGAACTTTGATGTAATTTTCTAACTCTTGGAATGCTAGGGATTCCAACAGAATTTTAGAAGAGATTAGTCTCTTGCTTTTGGTGTAAAGAAATGGGAAGGGGAACCCCTTTATTTATAGCTGAAGTGGACAACTAGGGTTCCCCAAATGGGTCAGCCCATTAAAACCTCAGCAGACTGGGCCAGCAGTCGGACCCATTGGACGCGCCGCGACGCTTGACACTCGTTCAGGTGTCGCGACCCTGAGTCCATGGTCGCGGCCCTGCCCCATTTTCTGCCTTATTTTCATTTCTTTCTAATGTCTCGATTATCAACCGAACATATATTTAATCTCTAATTACATCCTTCAATTGACGGAACATTTGACTTAGTGTTACCCTTCAGACTTTTACATATTGACACTAATAACATTAGGGTCTTCACGGAACTCCTAAACTGCGCCAGAAGACGAACTTGTTGACACCCAATTTTGTACCATCTCTACCGACTATTTCATTCAGATAGTCCTTTTATCTTCAATTAATTTCACTATGCTTCTCAGTCTTGAAAATTCTCAAAAAATGCCAGGTTTTAATATTTTTCAATAATTACCGCATAATTTTAAAATATCGGGTATTACATTTTTTATAACTAAAATATAAGTAAAATAATTTTAAATATTTCGGCTTCGACATTGGTGATTGATTTTCTCTTAATATTTTTACCAATTACTAAATTAATCCTTTTTTCTATAAGTACTATATTTTTACTCAAATTTAAATACATATATTAAATCTTTTGTATTGTATTTTATGTGTGTGCACTTTTTAAATTATTAGGACAAAGAAGCATATTTTAATTAATTAGAAAAATTGGATTAATTAATTCCCCAACCTAAACTCTACCCATTAAACCAACCCAATTCCCATATCAGCAGCCCACACCCTTTATTCCCATTCCCAGCCCAATCCATCCACCCAGCCCAATTCCTTTTCTTCAAACCCCACCCCATCGTCCAAAGACACCCCAGAAAAAAAAATCCCTCTCTCTCCCTCAACCTAAACCGCCGACACACCCATATCTGCGCACAACCCACGCTCCAGATCGCCCATACCTCTGCCCCAACTACTCCTTTGACTTCAACCATATCTCCATGACACAACCCACACCCGAACCAAAAAATCATCCAAGATTCACTCTTTTTTTCAGCTTTAAATTCAAATCTCGATTATAGCTGTTGAGGTTCTTGACTATAAATACAACCTTTTGGTTGTATTGAAGAGAGGATTCTGGGTTCCGAAAAGGCCAAGAATAGAATTCGCATTTCTCACTTTGGATCGAGTTGTGTGTTTCAAAACCGAGAACAAAAAAAATAAATCAGATTCTCACTACTTTAAAGTCTTTGCAAAAATTCAGAAAGAAATTTTTTCTCATTCTCAAATTTCCCTATTTTTCATTCTCAGTTCCAGCGAACATAGCCATAAAAAACATTCATCTCTTAATCGCAGAAACAACAACACTCTCTGAGCGGATTCGACGAGTCGAGACGACGCATCGGTTTGCTACGCTGAGAAGGTAAAACCGAACTCTTCTTTCATTATACTTATTTATGTGATATGTGTGTTTATTGCAGTTCTGCTTGTTTTTAACTATGTTAGCTCCTTTTGTATTTCGGTTGATATAATTTGGTCTTGTAATGAAGTGGAATGTGCAGATTGAGTTTTCGGAACTTACAAACGATTAAATGATAGCTTCGAATGGCTGTTTGCATGTTCATCGTGTCGGTTGCAACTGTCCTGTTTGTTTAAGTGTCGAAGCATGTCCATATAAGTATAGCATGGCCTCAATGGTGTCTGTGTCAATACCCTTCATTTTACTGAAGCCGCATTTGTCTATATACTACTCGGTTCTTTTCTTTTAGTTATTACATGATCATGAATCGAAGCCTTTCTGAATCACCTTTCTGTGTTGTGTTTGAAAGAAGACTAAAAAAGAAATCAGAATACGTGTCTAAAAGCTTGTATATCTAGGATCAGATCATATCGTCTTCATTATGTCTCTATGTAGTTGAAGTGAACATGAATGTGTTTTGGGATTTGAACTTATTGTAAGAAAAGCTCTAAAAGTAATCGCTGAGTGTTAAATGAGAGCTACATGACTTGTATGATCCCATTGTTGGGCCTATTCTGCACATCTGTATCATTCAAGAATCTGCCAAAGTGTGTATAGGTCTTGTAATGATTTGAAATTGTTATTGGTTTGTTTCTGAGAAATAAGAGTTGTTTAGGTCCTCAAATCATATCACACCTAGTTTTAAGATCAGTTTGGATTTAACAAGAACTCAAGATGCCTATTATTTGTTGGTAAAGCTTATTTTGGATAATGTCATGCTAAAGTTGTATCTGCTAAACTGATAAAGGCTGGTATATGAGTTGTGTATTTGTTTGGTATTTTGTCAGCCTAGAATTCATGTGCTGTTGTTTTGAACCATAATTGATATCATTTTTGTGCATACGTAAGATATTCATGTCTGCCTTCGGGTCTCTATTGATGGTTTGAGTTAAATAATAACTTACATGCTTTGTTGTAATTTTTATTGCTTGTGTATACTTCACTTCGTGTTTTACTCTCTTAAGTTAGTCTTAAGATCATGCACAGCTTTGCCATATCTGCACCCATGTGGATTTAGTCTTTACTGAATGGTTTTGTTTACACTTTCGCCTAAGTTAGATGCATATGAAGTCTCCCTAAAGTTTATAGAAATTCGGTTTACCTATTTTGGGATTATCAGTTGCCAAGTTTGATCGACAACCACATGTGCTTATCAAGTTCATCACGCCTATATGAACCATGTTTACTTGTATTTGGGCTAACCTGCACATATATAAGACCATAGGAATTCCAGATAATAAAAGGGTATTTAACTTGATTGAAGTTGCTTAGTGTATATTAGGTGTGATGATAGGATCTAAATTCAACTTTAAGTGAGGTATTTTTAAATTTAAATGACTAAGAAGATGATCTGATTACTTTACAAGTTATGGTTTGATATGTATTTCATATAGTTTGCTTGTAGTTGATTGTAGTCTGTCTAGTCCGTCCCTGTTAGATCTTAGTTGTATTTTGGTTGCGACTTGTAATCTGTTGATCAAAAAATTTGTCTAGCAGTCATGTGAGCTTAGTCTTACGTCATTTTTCTTTTTTTCATGTATATTTGGTGATTTTTGTTGTTTACTAATCCTTTTTTTTAATTTTATTTTATTTGCATGAAACGCATCGGGAACGATGAAGTGTCTCATTATGAGACTCATTATGACGTTGTCAAGCGAAGACCCACATCCACATTCATTGCATTCTCTTGCCTCGGGACTTCTAAACAAATAGGGTGGGATGGCACTGTCACCTGACTAATTTCTTTAAATTCCGTCATCTTTATTCTTCTTCTTGTTGTCATTTAATTATGTAACTTTGTATAATTATTGAAACGTTTAGAATAGGTAGACTTATGATTAATAAATTAGAAAAAGTAGTTCTAAAATCGGAAACCCAACGCTAGCATATTTTAGGCTCGGTATGCATGTCTAAGCTTTCAAAACAATTTAGTTATTTTTATGCATCATTAGTATTATCAAAATTTTATGGTTTCAATTTTCATTAAACTCCTAAAAATAATTTATTTTGCAATAAAGTCTTTTATTATCAATTACAAAACCATTTTATAAAATCATGCTATAAAAATGTGTATTTTTATAAAAAGATTAATTTTTACATGTAGCATAGAAATTTTCAATAAACCATTTTTATGCATTTTTTTATAAACAAACCTAATGCAATTTTATTTTTTTGAATATATATATATTTCTAATAAATATTTACTAACACTTTTTCTTAACTTTATGCTTTCGAAACTCGCATTTTAATACAATGTTTAAACCTAAGTTTGATAATCGTATGTTTACGGATCTTAAGGGATGCATAACCCTTCCCCTTAGGATAATAAAGAACTTTTACCTAGAATTTCATAATTTTCGCAGACCTTTAAATGAAGATCATTTGTAGCATTTTATGCTATTTAAAAGTGTTCTAGTTCACTATAATAATTAGGTGACGACTCCTTAATGACGGTGGTTAAATACAAGAAATTAGCGCAAAGCAACGTTGCGGATACTGTTCGAGGCTTCGGTCGAAAACGGGTGCAACGGAACTTAATATGTAAAGTTTAGCTACACGAAATATGTGAACTGAACCTCTATGTGGGAAGATAAAATCCTTTCATTCAAGACATACTTAATCAAGCTTAGGATTTGTCAAGTGTCTATTCAAATGACTTGATCATTATATCTCATATATATTTGTTGACAACAGGACCATATCAAATGGGGACACCACACGCTTTCTTATGCGGGCAAGCTAGAGCTTATCAGGTCGGTCATCCAAGGTGTTGAGAGCTTTTGGTTCCGGGCCCTTCCTATTCCGGCCACTGTACTCAACAAGGTAAGGTCTGCCTGTATCCAGTTCTTATGGGGTGGGAAACCACCAAGAGTCGCTTGGGAGGCCATTTGCCTTCCTCAATCTGAAGGAGGTTTGGGCCTTATGAATATCAAGGAATGGAACCACGCCCTGCTATCCCAGACAATTTGGCAAACCCACACCGAGGTAAACTCTCTTTGGGTCCAATGGATCAACAACTTTTACTTGAGAGGCGGTTCTTTTTGGGACTATGAGGTACGTCCTAGAGACTCCCCCCTATTCAGAAAAATTTGCGGGATACGCGACAAACTTGTTTCCATCTTTGGTAGCCAAGGAGTTGCAATTGTCGGATTAGCAAAGTGTTGTACCAACGGTAAATTTGATTCAAGCCTCGTATATGGGATCTTGCGCTCTAAGCAAGATAAAAAGCCTTGGATGTCACAAATCTGGAAAGGTTTCATTCCCCCTAAGTTCTCGTTCACCATGTGGCTAAATTGTAGAAAACGGTTAGCTACAAAGGACACTCTTTCCTATCTTAACTTGGAGGATAAGTCTTGTGGGTTCTGCAAGCAAGCAAATGAAACAAGGGAGCACCTCTTCTTCACATGCCCCTACACCCATTTGATTTGGAAGAGCATAAGAGATTGGTTGGGAATTAGGAGAGAAATGACCACTGTTGAAAGTTCTCTCAAATGGATTAAAAAAGATCACCGAGGGACAGGCATCCGAGCAAAAGCAACCTTAATTGCCTTCTGCATTATGGTCTATGAGATTTGGAGGACAAGGAACACAATGCTCTTTGAAGGCACAAGCTTACCGGCAGACGAGGTTATTACTAAGATTAAAACAACATCTTATAGAGTACTCTATGATTTTATCCCTTCTTGTAATGGCACCTTCGAGTGACAACTCCTTACTCCCCTGCTTCTTCTTTGCATTACGTTGAGGACTGAGAACCCTCAATGATTGATTGTAGCCACTTTTCTTTCTGTTTCTAGTAATAAAATTTGCATTTACCTAAAAAAAAAAAAACAGGACCATATCAAAGATATGTCCATTGCGTTGGCCAATGACTTAATCAACCTAATACCATATGAGTATCTGAGTGTTCTCTCGAATATACATTTGAGGAATGAATTTTAATCTTGGCTCAACTACCACCTTTAATCTACTTTGCAATGTACCCAAAACAAGTCGTGTCTCAACCTATAAGACATCTGAGCTTAGGACATGATCAAAGTACATTACTCCGTAAACAAGGTGGTATCGACCTCAAGTCTAAGGACTTATATCTCCCACACGCCGATGATATTATAGGCATATAACAAAATAGTGCATCAACACGGTATACCAATACTTCAACAAGTATTCATGCGTCCATCACGAGTTGTCATAACTCGTAGCAAGTGAGACATACTACATCCCCTAAGGATATGATGCAGACCACATGTCGATGTATCGCATATCATCGATATCCTAATCTCGATGATCATTAGTCGAGACAGTTTAAGAGTTACGTTATAATATTAATTCTCACATCATTAATAAACACGTAAAATCTAGGAATGCATTTATAGAATATTATAAACAATCAACTAATAATTCAACAAATGCAAATGTCATAATATTAATCATCACTAATATAAATATGAATGTGTATAAAGTACATTTTATCCTAATACAGATTGTCTCTAGGACATACATATACTTTCAATCTACCACTTAGCCTAGAGCCAATCACCAACACATCTAATACCCATGTTCTCAAAATGACCATTATACTTTACCAAGCTTAATGTTTTAGTAAACGGGTCTGTTAGATTATTGTTTGTGGGAACATAATCTATCCTAATATCTTCAGCTTCCACCATCTCTCGGACAATGTGGTACTTCCTAGGTACATGTTTGTTTCTGTTTGTTGATCTTGGTTCATTTGCCTGTGCAATTGCACCAGTGTTGTCACAATAAATGGTTATTGGACAACTAACACTCGGAACAACCCCTAGCTCCTTCAGAAACTCAGAAATCGCGATAGTTTCTTTAGCAGCTTTCGATCCAACAATGTACTCCGCTTCAGTAGTCGAATCAGCAAAAGTAGCTTGTTTGGAACTCTTCCAGATCACTGCTCCTCCATTGGAAATGAACGTGTAACCAGACTGAGATTTGAATAATCAACATATGTCTGGAAACTAGCATCAGTATACCCAGTGGCAACTAGATTATCATCTCCACCATAGACTAAGAAGTAATCTTTAGTACATCTGAGATACTTAAGAATATTTTTGACTGCCTTCCAGTGTTCCTCACCGGAATTCTGCTGGAACTTGCAAGTCATACTAAGTGCAAAGGCCAGATCTGGCCTAGTACAGGTCATGACATACATGATTGATCCTATAGCCGAAGCATATGAGATCCTCTTCATGCGCTCAAGTTCTACATCACTAGAAAGGCAACCCCTTTTAGATAACTTGATGCCTTGACCCATTGGAAGACCGCCTTTCTTAGAATTCTCCATTGAAAAGCGTCTAAGTACCATGTCTTTGTAGATTGACTGGGAGAGCCCCAACAATCTATTAGGTCTATCTCTATAGATCCTAATTCCCAGAATGTAGCAGGCTTCACCTAAATCCTTCATCATGAAGGTTTTGGACAACCAATCCTTAACTGACTGCATGAGAGTCTTATTGTCTCCAATTATCAATATGTCATCAACATATATAATAATGAAGACAATACCATTATCCTTGCGTTTGATATAAACACAAGGATCCTCTTTGCTTCTGACGAAATTAAAAGATTTGATAGCCTTGTCAAAACAAATATTCCAACTCCTAGAGGCTTTCTTAAGTCCACAAATGGGCTTCTGTAGCTTGCACACAACATTTGGTCTGGACTCGGATGAAAAACCCTCGGGTTGTTTCATATACACTTCCTCAATTAGAATACCATTGAGGAATGCAATTTTGACGTCCATCTGCCAAATCTCATAATCATAATGTGCAGCTATCGCAAGCAAAATCCGAATAGACTTAATCTTAGCAACAGGTGAGAAGGTTTCATCATAATCCACACCAGAACGCTGATTAAAACCTTTAGCCACTAGTTTAGCTTTATAAGTCTGAATTTTGCCAAATGCATCAATCTTCTTCTTGAAGACTCATTTGCATCCTATGGGTTTAACCCATTCGGCAAATCAACCAAGTTCCACACTTGATTGATATACATAGATTTCATCTCGAATTTCATGTCTTTTTGCCATCTCTTCGAATCAATGTCTAGCATTGCTTTGCTGTAGGTTGTAGGCTCATCATCATCGAGAATATCTAACTCATTTTGTGTTTCCACAAGTAGATTTAGTCTTTCCGGAGAACGATGAGTTCTAACAGACCTACGGAGTTGAGTGTCTTGCAGTCTAGTTTCAGGTATGTTATGATTGTGAGTAGGTTCTTGTGCGCTGGTTGATTCACCAACATTAGAGCTTTCAGGAATATCATTTTCATGTCTTTCTTGAATGGAAGGAGGTGCAACTGGTGCACTTGCTCCCAAGATCTGTGCAGGAGGATCTTGCATTTCTGCATCATTCCTCGTAGCACTCCCATTGGCCGAAGGGCGTACCCTAAGTACCCAATCTTCGCCAAAAGCTC
Source organism: Przewalskia tangutica (assembly GCA_029844215.1). Classification (NCBI taxonomy): domain Eukaryota; kingdom Viridiplantae; phylum Streptophyta; class Magnoliopsida; order Solanales; family Solanaceae; genus Przewalskia; species Przewalskia tangutica. Next base: position 121,015,419 of record CM056720.1, read on the forward strand.
CCACTGAATTTTTGCCTCTATCATCTGGCAAGGATTCAACCTCTATGTTACTTTGTTCTTGAATTTCTTCAAGTTCTATCTCTGCGCAACTCTCTTCCTTGTAGACATATTCATCTTCAAGAAAAGTTGCATTCCTGGAAACAAGTATCTTATGTTCTCCAGGTATATAGAAATAGTATCTCTTAGTTTATTTTGGATACCAACGAAGTAACATTTCTCACTCTTTGACTTCAGCTTATCAGTGATCAACTTCTTGACATATGCAGGATACCCCCAGGGCCTCATGTGTCTAAGTGATGACTTTTTGCCACACCATACCTTATATGGCGTCTTTTCAACTGATTTAGAAGGAACTCGGTTCAAAACATATATTGAGGTTAGTATCGCGTATCTCCAAAGGTATGTAGGAATAGTTGAAAAGCTCATCATGGATCGAACCATGTCAAGCAAGGTTCAGTTTCTCCTCTCGACAACACCATTCATCTGTGGTGTTCCAGGAGGTGTCCATTCTGAATGAACTCCATGAAGCTTTAAGTAATCTAGAAATTCTTTACTCAAGTATTCACCTCCTCGATCAGATCGAAGAGTCTTGATACCCTTTGAGAGTTGTTTCTCAATTCACACTTAAACTCCTTAAACTTTTCGAAGGCCTCGGATTTGTGTCTCATAAGATACACATATACATACCTTGTCAAGTCGTCTGTAAAAGTAATGAAGTAAGAGAAACCTTCTCTAACTTGAGTAAAAAATGGTCCATATACATCAGTATGTACCAACTCAAGGATCTCCTTGGCACGGATCCCCTTTCCAGAAAGAGGTTTAATGGTCATCTTACCATTCAAACAGGATTCACAGTTACCATAAGATTGTAAGTCAAATGGTTCAAGATAATTTAATTTTCTCAACCGTTCTATCCTTGTTTGATTGATATGACCAAGTCTACAATGTCATATGTAGGTAGAATTTCTTTCACTTAACTTAGATCTTTTATTTTGCACATTGAAAATTTCCCATCGACAGTTTAATGTATACAATCCATTCATAAGAGGCGCAATTCCATACACAACATCATCATAAGCTAAAATCATATTGCCATTATTAATGCTTGAGGAAAAGCCCTCAGTGTCAAGAACAGGAATGGAAATAATGTTCCTCGTCAATGAGAGAACATAAAAACAATTGTTTAACATTAAAAATTTGCCGGAAGGTAAATCTAATCTATAATCTCCCACGCGCTCAGCATCAACACGTGCTCCGTTTCCGACGCGTAGGTCCACCTCTCGAGGCCCGACCTTCCTGCTATTAGTTAGCCCCTGCATATTTGTACAAATGTGTGAGCCACAAGCGGTATCTAGTACCCAGGAATGAGAATCATTTATAGACAAATTTATTTCAATTACAAACATACCTTGTACACTAGAGGATGGATCACCTGGTGCCTTCCCTCCTCCTGGAGCAGTACAGTTCTTCTTCTAGTGCCCCTTCCTGTTGCAGTTCATGCACACATCCGTTGTCAGGAGTTTCTTCTTCTTCTTCGCCCCTCATTTGGGCTTCATTTCCACGGACACAGCCGTAGCTTTGCCCTTCCTCTTCTGTTGTCCTTTACCTTTCGGTTTGGGATGACTAGAGGAGACAACAATGAGTACAGGTTTGCTCTTGGAGATCGAAGATTCGAAGGTTTTTAACATATTGTGCAACTCCGACAACTTCGCCTTAGTTCTATTCATATTGTAGTTTATGATGAAACTCTCGAACGAACGTGGAAGTGAATGCAGGATGAGGGTGGAGGCAACTCTGTCGTGAAACTTTATTTCAATGGAGGTCAACCTTTCTATCAACTCAATCATTTTCAGCACATGTGAGACAACTGGCCCCCTTCAATGAGTTTACATTTAAAGAGTTCTATGAGCAGCTCATACTCCATGGTCTGAGACTAAGAGTCATAGAGACTCTTCAAATATTCTAACATTTCATTGGGCCACATGTTCTCATGTTGTCTTTGTAATGCAAGTGACATAGAAGACAACATCAAACATTGAGCTGAAATGGCATCATCATAATGTTTTTGATAAGCCACTTTATCAAATGTGGCATACTCGGCAGAGTCTTTCGCAGGCACTGTAGGGAATACCTGGTCCAATATATACTCAATTTTCTCTTGTCTCAGGACAATTCTTACATTCCTGAGTCAATCGATAAAATTGGGTCAAATCAATCTGTTGGATTCCATTAGCATTTTCATCGAGAAGTTCGACTTTCTGAAGATCTGAAGATATAGATAGACAGGAAATGCAATCAAAATTCATTCTCCTAATTATACACATTCATTATATGCTAATTTAACATGGCATTTTGTTTAATTAGCTCCCACTATTTTTCATAATTCTACGACCCCAAGGTAGAATACAAACCTAAATTATTTTAATGTCATAATGGGCCAATATCCAAACATGTGTTATATCCGCATTTTCTTTGGATGATAACTTCAATAGCACATTTCGATAGGTCCTCAATCAATTACAAAGCTTATTTACAACTCTTGGTTTTTTTAAATATCTTACATTTTAATCTTGCGTCTTTAGATTAGTCCGACACTTTGGCGCCAAGATTCATCTAAACAAGCCAACCTCATTACACGAATGCGTTTAAGTACTTAAGTAAATTTGGCCTTTGCAAGCAAACACTTTGGTGTAAATACCCACACAAGTTTATCATCTACTTTTACTTTAACACATCTATGAAATGGCCCGAGTCCTCGTAGACTTAGAGCAAATGCTTTGGCATAAATACTCGTATCGCCGAAAAGGATTTTGCACCCTAACAATTATAATGGACGACACGTTTTAATTTAGACTTGTATTTAATGTTTGGGGAATATTTTCAGTTTTCGGGGATTTCAACCAAGATCAACAAATATGTCATACATCATATGGCATCCTATCATGCAATTTCTAAACACATTTAGATGGAAAACCATCAAACTCATTAGGCATGATATAAGATGATTTTAATCAAATACTGGGTGCCATCTACCCAGACAGTTATTGCGGTCATTGAAAGTAAACAATTACTGGGCGCTGCCTACCCAAACAATAATTGCGGACGCTATGCTAATACTTTAAATGCATCACATTCAAACACTTAGCACATTTGTATATTATAGAATAATATATCATTAATGATAATCATGAGTCTATTTGTCTAAACTCTAAAATCAATGTCTATGCCAAACAGTCCCTAAACATTTTGTGATTTTAAAATTCTGATTTTCATGAATTCTGCAAACTTTTAAAATTTATAATTTAGTCCGAGAAGAATTTAAATGTTCAATTCAAACCCCATTAAATTCAGTAAATACAAATTCAACTTTCAAAAAATATTTTCAAGTATCAGGGACCTGTTTGTAATTTTCAGAACTTAAAATCTAATTTTTAGAAACTTTATTTAATTACATATTTGTCCGAAAGGACCAAATTTGTCCAATTAAAACTTTTATTTTCAGATTCTGTTATTTTTTAAAACTTCAGAATAAGAATCTGAATATTGAAACTTCAGTTTCTGATTCTGATTTTTTTTTAAAAATAAATTACCGTCGACAGCGCCGCGACACTTGTGGTAGGCGCCGCGACGCCTAAAGTTCAGAGACGTAACTGCAGAGTTTCGTCGCCGCGACCCTAAGTGGAAGCAGCTACTCGGTCTGATAAGTCCAAAAATTTATTTTAAGCTTTCTGGATGAACATCGACGTGGCACTCTAAAACAGAGTCGCGACGCCTCTGTTGAGGCATTTCATCGCCTTTCTACACCCTTAATCCCTTAGGACTTTCACTAGCAATTACTACATTTAAACATGCATATTGGTGGCTGAATTTCCAGCATTCTAACGCCACAAAACAGTCCCTAAAACTGCACAACAATATCCAACAATTTTCACAAGTCTCGGCCAAAACAACACTAACACAATAACCATTTTCGTAATCCTTTTTAATCCAATTCAAGTTCCAATAATTTTATACAAGTCATATCAACTTATTAAAAACAAGATTACTTCATTATAACATGCAATAGTTGAAGTTAACAACAACAATAACCAACGAAACCAATGTCCCGAAAAATTGTCAACTCTCGGCCACTTCACCAAAACTGCCCCTACACTTCTTATTCTTCATTATTCTTAATCACAAGTTCATCTATTAATTACTACAACATGTAATATCCAATTACTTCAAGAGGAGGAGGAATCCCTACCTTAAATATGCCCAAAACAGTCCACTTAAAGTCGGTCCATAGTTTTGTCTTAGCTCCTATTCTTCAAGTTTCAATCACACACATGTATCCATTACAAGCTTATAACTGTCTTTCCTTCTTGTTTTACCTCCAAAAAGTTGATGAACAAGCCTAGGGTTTCAACCCACAACTCTCGGCCAAGAAGGTTTCTGGAGATTATTGGAGAGTTAAGTTGCCTTAAGACTAGATTAGTGTTCTTAATCTTAGAAAATAATCAATTCTTGTTCTTGGAATTGTTCTTGGGATTTTCGAAATTCAAGGCAAGAGAAGAGAGAGCTTGGAAGATGAGATATTGTGAAAATGATATAACGAAATGCTAAGTCTTGCTCTCTACTACTCTATATAGATGAGTTAATATTTTTTGTCTTCACAGTAAACACAAGAATGCCTCACATGGCCACACTATAACACATGTATTATTCACCAAATAATATAGTCAAGTAAGTGGTCGAATTATCTGTATAACTATAATTTCATTCACCTCCATCGTTCTTGTCGAAATCCTGCCCTGCGGGGCGCATAGCTATAGAAGGTGATGAACCAGCAACTGATCCAGTAGGCTGAGCCATACTACCCGTTCCGCCACTGTACGGACACTCCCTCTTCAAATGGACCTGACGGCCACAGGAATAACAGGCTCCCGGAGCAGAATGACACTCCCCAAAATGGGACCTACCACATCGTACACAACGATGCAAAGGTGGCCTCGCCTGACTAGGACCCTTGTTCCTCTGAGAAGCCGAAGCCCTCTAACTCTGACCGACCTCCGAATACCCCGGGCGGTCAAACCTCCTGCCTGTAGACTGTGGAGGAGCACTCTGTGCTGGTTGAGATGCATACCTCACCTGCTGCTGAGGCTGCCCACCTCGAAACCCACCTGAACACCCCACCTTCTTGGCCCTCTTAGGTTGGTCCCTATCATGACCTCTATCTGGCTGTCGCCCTCTATGTCGCTCCTCAAATCCCTGTGCATACGCCTGGATACGAATAATATCCATGCCCGACTGAACAACTACAACCATGCACCCATCAATCTGATAGTAGTCTAGCCCCATCACGTAGCGGTGCACCCTGTCTGCCATGTCCGCTACTATAGTGGGTGCGTACCGACAATACTCTCTAATCGTCCTTCCACTCTACTTCAAAGTCAATAACCTGTCAACCCTGGCTCTCCTCATCTTAGGAGGCAAGAAGTGGTCAAGAAAGGCCTCCGTGAACTCGTCCCACACCGCTGGAGGAGCACCCTCGCCCCTAGACAGCTCCCAAGACTCAAACCAGTTAACTGCTACATCGCGCAACCGGTATGAAGCCAATACGACCTACTCGGTCTCCAAAGCCTTAATCACCCTCATCGTCCGCTGTATCTGGCGGATGAACTCCTAAGGATCATCCTCGGGCCTCGACCCGTAAAACTCTGGCGGCCTACAACTCAAGAAGTCCCGGACCCTCAAACTATCTGCTCTGGGTTAACTACCGGCTCCTGTCTGTAAGTCTGTCCTGCTACTATCCTAGCCAGCAGCTGGACTGTATCCCTCATGTCCCTATCCTCTGCCCCTGGCTGAGGAACTGAAGGCTCAAGTGTCGAAGCCTCTGGAGCTGCTGCTGCTCTAAGCTTCTCTGGTGACGGGCAGCGTAACAGAACAAGCAGTCTGACGCACACCCTCAGTCATCGATTGGGCCTGTGCCCTAGTAACTCTCTGAGTCTGACTAGCATTTCCTGCTGCTGATTTGCCCTTCTGGGCCACTGTTGCCTTCTTCGAAGGCATATCTGAAACACAATAATACGTCAGAGATGGATCTTCCTATTAACACAGCTCTACTGCACGATCTCAGAGTGAGAAGAAATAGAAACCAAATCCTAAATATCCTGTAGCCTCGTGTGTATAAGTATGGTGCACACATACCCATACCCAAGACTATACTAGACACGATCTATAGACCTTCCGAGGACTAACTGCTCTGATACCACTTTTGTCACGACTCGAACCCCGGGCCCTCACTGGTGCCCTACCTGGGAACCCCCTCTTATACCCTCACATCCCATACAAGACATATGCCAAATAATAAATGAAAAAATGTATATGTAGCAACAAGGAAAGCCGATGAGACTACCGCTATATATAAAGGGGAATAACCCGACAATACAGTAGTACAAATGGCCAACCGTATATACAACTCCCGCAAGTCCAGCCCACATATGAATACAGACCTCTAAGAGTTTGTACAATAAATTATGATGGGACAGGGCCAAGCTGTACCCCTGAATGTACATAAGCCTACAATAACAGGGATCCGTACCGAAAAGACAAGCCTCAGAAATAATGGAGCTTCCTCAAAAACTGAGTAGAGATCCTACTAGCGAGGATCAACAAATTGTGTACCTATACCTGCGGCATGAAACGCAGTCCCCCGAGGAAATGGGGTCAGTACGAAAGATGTACCAAGTATGTGAAACAATAAATATTATAAATGAGATCATAACCGTCCAAAAGATAACAGGAGCCAAGTATGATAATCAAACTACCAGTACAATTGTGCCTTATGAAAAATGAGAGTAATGAGAGTCAACTGTATCTTTTCAAAATACCATTTCAAAATATGAAATCAAGTGTACCATTTCAACATATGAAATCAATCGTACCATTTCAAAATAGGAAAGTCATGTCAAAGTCAGGGACGCCTGCCCTCAGGATCATTAGGCATATCCTATTCATGGGACTATTTCACCCGTATGGGACTCGAACCCGCATGGATCTTGTAGACCCGCAATGAGTATATATACCTGCATCATGGAGAGCTAGTCCATGGAATAGTCATGGGACTGTTTCACCCGCATGGGACTCGAACCCGCATGTATCTTTTAGACCCTCAATGAGTATCTATACTCGATACCCGCATCATGGAAACATGTCCATGGAACATATATACGAAGTTGCCGGCCTTCTAGTGAGGGATGCGGTGATGTGGAAATATAACACTTGCACGAAGAGCTATCATGAGCAACCATATGCAAGTTAAATAATCTTTGACTCTCATTAGAACAAATAGAATGAACTATTATTTTAGAAAAATCAAGGCACTATTACAACTTTCATTTTAGAAAACACCAAGGCACTATCATACCTTCTTTTTAGAAATCCCAAGGCACTATCATACCTTTCTTTTTAGAATAACCAAGACAATACCATGCCTTCCTTTTTAGAAAAACCAAGACAATACCATGTCTTCCTTTTTAGAATAACCAAGGCAATACCATGCCTTCCTTTTTAGAATAACCAAGGCAATATCATGCCTTCCTTTTTAGAAAAACCAAGGCAATACCATGCCTTCCTTTTTAGAAAAACCAAGGCAATACCATGTCTTCCTTTTTAGAATAACCAAGGCAATACCATGCCTTCCTTTTTAGAAAAATCAAGACAATACCATGTCTTCCTTTTTAGAAAAACCAAGACAATACCATGCCTTCCTTTTTAGAAAAACCAATACAATACCATGCCTTCCTTTTTATAATAACCAAGGAAATATCATGCCTTCCTTTTTAGAAAAACCAAGACAATACCATGCGTTACTTTTTAGAATAACCAAGACACTAACACTTGTAGCATCAAGGCACTTTCACTTTTAAATCAAGTAACTTACACTTTTAAAATCAAGTCACTACCACCTCATGTACCACATGAAATCTAGATTCATTTAAAACACGTACGTCCACCATACACTCATTTTATAAAGTTCATGCTCAAGGAAGAAAGGAAGAGTTCCACATACCTTATAGGCTCTACCAACTTGACAACTAGAATGCGTCTCAAGTAGTACTTCAACCTATAATGACAATAACACGTCTATTAGCTTCGTGCTTTCTAGTGTAGATTAATACCAAGTAATGGTTCTCTTTTCCTACAAAAATTTGGGCAGCACTTCCCCTGTTTACACGTACTTTTCCACCTTTCAAGAAGACCAATTTCAACAATAACCAAGGCACCAATTAAGGGCATAATAAAACAGCAACCAAGGTGATTCACACACCTATTTCTCACGCCAAAACAATCTCTTAATCACGTAAAACAGTTCATAAAAATCAGCCCACAATCGTACAACGACAAGGGTAAAATGTGAGGCTTTCTTCGCCTTTCTACACCCTTAATCCCTTAGGACTTTCACTAGCAATTACTATATTTAAACATGCATATTGGTGGCTGAATTTCAAGCATTCTAACGCCACAAAATAGTCCCTAAAACTACACAACAATATCCAACAGTTTTCACAAGTCTCGGCCAAAACAACCCTAACACAATAACCCTTTTCGTAATCCTTTTTAATCCAATTCAAGTTCCAATAATTTTATACAAGTCATATCAACTTATTAAAAACAAGATTACTTCATTATAACATGCAATATTTGAAGTTAACAACAACAATAACAATGTCCCGAAAAACTGTCAACTCTCGGCCACTTCACCAAAACTGCCCCTATACTTCTTATTCTTCATTCTTCTTAATCACAAGTTCATCTATTAATTACTACAACATGTAATATCCAATTACTTCAAGAGGAGGAGGAATCCTTACCTTAAATATGCCCAAAACAGTCCACTTAAAGTCGGTCCATAGTTTTGTCTTAGCTCCTATTCTTTAAGTTTCAATCACACACATGTATCCATTACAAGCTTATAACTATCTTTCCTTTTTGTTTTACCTCCAAAAAGTGGATGAACAAGCCTAGGGTTTCAACCCAGAACTCTCGGCCAAGAAGGGTTTTGGAGATTATTGGAGAGTTAAGTTGGCTTAAGACTAGATTAGTGTTTTTAATCTTGGAAAATAATCAATTCTTGTTCTTGGAATCGTTCTTGGGATTTTCGAAATTCAAGGCAAGAGAAGAGAGAGCTTGGAAGATGAGATATTGTGAAAATGATATCATGAAATGCTAAGTCTTTCTCTCTACTCCTCTATATAGATATCTCCCTTTGCAAGACAAGTGGATGAGACACATGTCACTCTCCTATTGGCCAAAATTCCCACTTAAATAAAATATCTCGATATTTGTCTAAAATATCTTAAAATCGAAGGGCCCCGCGAAATTGTGAAATTTTGACGGGCCTCATATTATCAATTCCAATACTTCATAATCTAATACTAATCCCATAAATCCAATTAGAAGTATTAAACTTTAAGTTAATAATTTTTGTCTTCACTTTTTCCCGAAATATTTTCTTAAGAAAATGTAATTTTTCTTTCCTTCCAAAATTCAAATCTTATTTCCTTAAGTACGTTCTCATATCATTGCATTGGAAGTACGTGGTGTAACATCCTTTCCCCCTTAGAAACATTCGTCTCCGAATGTTCATAATAGGTCTCAAACTATAAACATTTCGGCATAGTCTCCCTTAACTATACCTATCAACTTATACTCAGTAAACACAAGGATGACTCACATGACCACACTATAAGACATGTATTAATCACCAAATAATATAGTCAAGTAAGGGGTCGAATTACATGTATAACTATAATTTCATTCACCTCCATCGTTCTTGTCAAAATTCTGCCCTGCGGGGCGCATAGCTATAGAAGGTGATGAACCAGTAACTGATCCAGTGGGCTGAGCCATACTACCCGTGCCGCCTCTGTACGGACACTCCCTCTTCAAATGGCCCTGACGGCCGCAAGAATAACAGGCTCCAGGAGCAGAATGAAACTCCCCAAAATGGGACCTACCACATCGAACACACTGAGGCAAAGGTGGCCTCGCCTGACTAGGACCCCTGTTCCCCTGAGAACCCGAAGACCTCAAACTCTGACCTACCCCCGAATACCCCGAACGGTCAAACCTCCTGCCTGTAGACTGTGGAGGAGCATTCTGTGCCGGCTGAGATGCATACCTCACCTGCTGCCGAGGATGCCCGCCTCGAAACTCACCCGAAAACCCCACCATCTTGGCCCTCTTAGGCTGGTCCCTATCATAACCTCTATCTGTCCGGCTCTACGAAGTCAGAATCGAATCTTTCTGTTGGCTTTCCCAATTCATTCGTGAATAATAATTCAAGGGCGTGAAGTGGTTGTCGCCCTCTATGTCGCTCCTCAACTCCCTGTGCATACGCCTGGATACGAACAATATCCATGCCCGACTGAACAGCTACAGCCATGCACAAATCAATCTGATAGTGGTCTAGCCCCATCATGTAGCGATGCACCCTGTCTGCCATGTTCGCTACTATAGTGGGTGCGTACCGAGCCAACGAGTCAAACTCCAGGCTATACTCTCTAATCGTCCTTCCACTCTGCCTCAAAGTCAAGAACCTGTCAATCCTGGATCTTCTCATCTCAGGAGACAAGAAGTGGTCAAGAAAGGCCTCCGTGAACTCGTCCCACACCGCTGGAGGATCACCCTCGCCCCTAGACAGCCCTCAGACTCAAACCAGTTAACTGCTACATCGCGCAGCCGATATGAAGCCAGTACGACCGAATCGGTCTCCGAAGCCTTAATCACCCTCATCGTCCGCTGTATCTAGTGGATGAACTCCTGAGGATCATCCTCGGGCCTCGACCCGTAAAATTCTGGCGGACTACAGCTCAAGAAGTCCCGGACCCTCAAACTATTCGCTCACGGGGTTAATCGGCTCGCTCAGAAATCGTCTGCTACTATCCTAGCTGCCACTGGACTGTATCCTCATGTCCTATCATTCGCCTCTGGTGAAGCTGAGGCTCAAGTGTCGAAGCCTCTGGAGCTGTTGCTGCTCTAAGCTTCTCTGGTGACGAGCAGAACAACAAGCCTCGACGCACACCCTCGGGCCATCGATTGGGCTGCCTAGTAACTCTCTCGAGTCGACTAGCATTTCGCGCTCTTTGCCATCGGCGTTTGCCTTCTTCGAAGGCATATCTGAAACACAATAATACGTCAGAGATGGATCTTCCTATTAACACAGCTCTACTGCACGATCTCAGAGTAAGAAGAAATAGACACAAAATCCTAAATATCCTGTAGCCTCGTGTGTATAAGTATGGTGCATACATACCCATACCCAAGACTCTACTAGACACGATTTGTAGACATTTCGAGGACTAACTGCTCTGATACCACTTTTGTCACGACCCGAACCCCGGGCCCGCGACTGGTGCCCTACCTGGGCACCCCCTCTTATACCCTCACATCCCATACAAGACATAGGCCAAATAATAAATGAAAAACTGTATATGTAGCAACAAGGAAAGTCGATGAGACTGCCGTTATATATAAAAGGGGAATAACCCGACAATACAGTAGTAAAAATGGCCAACCGTATATACAACTCCCGCAAGTCCAGCCCACATATGAATACAAACCTCTAAGAGTTTGGACAATAAACTATGACGGGACAGGGCTCCACCGTACCCCTGAATGTACATAAGCCTACAATAACAGGGATCCGTACCTAAAAGACAAGCCACCGAAATAATGGAGCTTCCTCAAAAACTGAGTAGAGATCCTAAGAGCGAGGATCAACAAACTGTGTACCTATACCTGCGGCATGAAACGCAGCCCCCCGAGGAAAGGGGGGTCAGTACGAAAGATGTACCAAGTATGTGAAACAATAAGTACTGTAAATGAGATCGTAACAGTCCAAAAGATAACAGGAGCCAAGTATGATAATCAAACTACCAGTACAACTGTGTCTTATGAAAAATGAGAGTAATGAGAGTCAACTGTATCTTTTCAAAATACCATTTCAAAATATGAAATCAAGTGTACCATTTCAACATATGAAATCAATCGTACCATTTCAAAATATGAAATCGATCGTACCATTTCAAAATATGAAAGTCATGTTAAAGTCAGGGACGCCTGCCCTCAGGATCATTATGCATATCCTATTCATGGGACTATTTCACCCGCATGAGACTCGAACCCGCATGGATCTTGTAGGCCCGCAATGAGTATATATATACCCGCATCATGAAGAGCTAATTCATAGAATATTCATGGGACTGTTTCACCCGCATGAGACTCGAACCCGCATGGATCTTTTACTCCCGCAATGAGTATCTATACTCGATACCCGCATCATGGAAGCATGTCCGTGGAACATATATATGAAGTGTCGGCCCTCTAGTGAGGGACGCGGTGATTTGGAAATATTACATTTGCATGAATAGCTATCATGAGCAACCATATGCAAGTTAAATAATCTTTGACTCTCATTAGAATAAATAGAATGAACTATCATTTTAGAAAAATCAAGGCATTATCACAACTTTCATTTTAGAAAACACCAAGGCACTATCATACCTTCCATTTAAAAAACCCAAGGTACCTTCATACCTTTCTTTTTAGAATAACCAAGACAATACAATGCCTTCCTTTTTAGAAAACCCAAGACAATATCATGTCTTCCTTTTTAGAAAAACCAAGACAATACCATGCCTTTCTTTTTAGAATTACCAAGGCAATACCATGCCTTCCTTTTAGAAAAACCAAGACAATACCATGCCTTCCTTTTTAGAATAACCAAGACAATACAATGCCTTCCTTTTTAGAATAACCAAGGCAATACCATGTCTTCCTTTTTAGAATAACCAAGACAATATCATGCCTTCCTTTTTAGAAAAACTAAGACAATACCATGCCTTCCTTTTTAGAAAAACCAAGGCAATACCATGCCTTCCTTTTTAGAATAACCAAGGCAATACCATGCCTTCCTTTTTAGAAAAACCAAGACAATACCATGCCTTCCTTTTTAGAAAAACCAATACAATACCATGCCTTCCTTTTTAGAAAAACCAAGACAATACCATGCCTTCCTTTTTAGAAAAACCAAGGCAATACCATGCCTTCCTTTTTAGAATAACCAAGGCAATATCATGCCTTCCATTTAGAAAACCAAGACAATACCATGCCTTCCTTTTAGAAAACCAATACAATACCATGCCTTCCTTTTTAGAAAAACCAAGACAATACCATGCCTTCCTTTTTAGAAAAACCAATACAATACCATGCCTTCCTTTTTAGAAAAACCAAGACAATAACATGCCTTCCTTTTTAGAAAAACCAAGGCAATACCATGCCTTCCTTTTTAGAATAACCAAGGCAATACCATGCCTTCCTTTTTAGAAAAACCAAGACAATACCATGCCTTCCTTTTTAGAAAAACCAATACAATACCATGCCTTCCTTTTTAGAAAAACCAAGACAATACCATGCCTTCCTTTTTAGAAAAACCAATACAATACCATGCCTTCCTTTTTAGAAAAACCAAGACAATACAATGCGTTACTTTTTAGAATAACCAAGACACTAACACTTGTAGCATCAAGGCACTTTCACTTTTAAATCAAGTAACTTACACTTTTAAAATCAAGTCACTACCACCTCATGTACCACATGAAATCTAAATTCATTTAAAACACGTATGTCCACCGTACACTCATTTTATAAAGTTCATGCTCAAGGAAGAAAGAAAGAGTTCCACATACCTTATAGGCTCTACCAACTTGACAACTAGAATGCGTCTCAAGTAGTACTACAACCTATAATGACAATATTACATCTATTAGCTTCATGCTTTCTTGTGTAGGTTAATACCAAGTAATTGTTCTCTTTTCCTACAAAAATTTGGGCAGCATTTCCCCTGTTTATACGTATTTTTCCACCTTTCAAGAAGACCAATTTCAACAATAACCAAGGCACCAATTAAGGGTATAATAAAACAGCAACCAAGGTGATTCACACACCTATTTCTCATGCCAAAACAGCCTCTTAATCACGTAATAATCAGCCCACAATCCTACAACGACAAGGGTAAAATGTGAGGCCTTTCATCGCCTTTCTACACCCTTAATCCCATAGGACTTTCACTAGCAATTACTACATTTAAACATGCATATTTATGGCTGAATTTCCAGCATTCTAACGCCACAAAACAGTCCCTAAAACTGCGTTCACAAGTCTCAGCCAAAACAACCCTAACACAATAACCCTTTTCGTAATCATTTTTAATCCAATTCAAGTTCCAATAATTTTATACACGTCATATGAACTTATTAACAACAAGATTACTTCATTATAACATGCAATAGGTGAAGTTAACAACAACAATAACAATGTCCCGAAAAACTGTCAACTCTCGGCCACTTCACCAAAACTGCCCCTATACTTCTTATTCTTCATTCTTCTTAATCACAAGTTCATCTATTAATTACTACAACATGTAATATCCAATTACTTCAAGAGGAAGAGGAATCTTACCTTATATATGCCCAAAACAGTCCACTTAAAGTCGGCCCATAGTTTTGTCTTAGCTCATATTTTTCAAGTTCCAATCACACACATGTATCCATTACAAGCTTATAACCGTCTTTCCTTCTTGTTTTACCTCCAAAAAGTTGATGAACAAGCCTAGGATTTCAACCCACAACTCTCGGCCAAGAAGGTTTTTGGAGATTATTGGAGAGTTAAGTTGGCTTAAGACTAGATTAGTGTTCTTAATCTTGGAAAATAATCAATTCTTGTTCTTGGAATTGTTCTTGGGATTTTCGAAATTCAAGGCAAGAGAAGAGAGAGATTGGAAGATGAGATATTGTGAAAATGATATAATGAAATGCTAAGTCTTGCTCTCTACTCCTCTATATAGATATTTCCCTTTGCAAGATAAGTGGATGAGACACATGTCACTCTCCTATTGGCCAAAATTCCACTTAAATAAAATATCTAGATATTTGTCCAAATATCTTAAAATCGAAGGGCCCCGCGAAATTATGAAATTTTGACGGGCTTCATATTATCAATTCCAATATTTCATAATCTAATACTAATCACGTAAATCCAATTAGAAGTATTAAACTCTAAGCTAATAATTTTTGTCTTCACATTTTCCCGAAATCTTTCCTTAAGGAAATGTAATTTTTTCTTTCCTTCCAAAATTCAAATCTTATTTCCTTAAGTACGTTCTCATATCATTGCCTTGAAAGTACGTGGTGTAACATCCTTCCCCCCTTAGAAACATTCGTCCCCGAATGTTCATAATAGGTCTCAAACTATAAACATTTCGGCATAGTCTCCCTTAACTATACCTATCAACCTATACTCAGTAAACATAAGGATGACTCACATGGCCACACTATAACACATGTATTAATCACCAAATAATATAGTCAAGTAAGGGGTCGAATTACATGTATAACTATAATTTCATTCACCTTCATCGTTCTTGTCGAAATCCTGCTCTGCGGGGCGCATAGCTATAGAAGGTGATGAACCAACAATCGATCCAAGGTCGCCATACTACGTACACTCCTCTTCAAATTCGCAAGAATATGGCTCCCGGATCAGAATGGCACTCCCCAAAATAGGACCTACCACATCGAACACACCGAGGCAAAGGTGGCCTCGGTCCCCGAGAACCCGGCCTCGAACTCAGGCCACCCCGAATACCGGTCGAACGGTCAAACCTCCGGAGGAGCATTGGCCGAGATTGATACCTCACCGCTGCCCGCCTCAAAACTCACCCGAAAACCCCGTCGTCTTGACCCTCTTAGGCTGGTCCCTATCATGACCTCTATCTGGCTGTCGCCGTCTATGTCGCTCCTCAACTCCCTGTGCATACGCCTGGATACGAACAATATTCATGCCCGACTGAACAGCTACAGCCATGCACTCATCAATCTGATAGTGGTCTAGTTGTTACACCCCGTAGTTCAGGTCCTGCTTATGGGGACGTACGAAAGGGGTTAAGATTTAAATTTTTGAAAGATAGGTCGACAGAATGTTTCGGACGGGTTTTTAGTCAACTTTGAGGCGGTGTATGTTCCGTTACATTGAGAGTTCCTAGGTGTTTCAAAGGCCTAGTACATAGTTCGTTGAGTCTAGTTTCCAACGCAATCAACCGTTCGTCGATAGGACATCAGGGTAGAAAGTTATGGAGGTTACAAGTTCGGGCAGAAAGCAATCTCGTAGGCGCCGGATGGCGCGCGGTTATGCTGAGATTTGAGGGAGTTGCCGCGACGCGCGGAGAAGCGTGTCGCGCGCGAAAGTTCCGAAGGTTGCGGAGGTTTCAGCGCGTGGCTAGGAATTGCGCCGAGGGGGAGTGGTTCGGCTAAACCGGGAAAATCAGATATTTTCTTTTAAAAAGGCCATGAGAAGGTGACAAGTGTCCCCCCCCCCCCATCTGATTTTGCATGTCCTATTTATTTGGCCAAGTCTTGAAGACTTGGTCATTCTTCAAGCTCTCCCTTCTCTCTAGAATTTCAAGGAGAAAACAAAGCTTAGAGAAAAATTTGAAAAGGTGGCAAGAAGGAAACTTGTTGGCAAACTTGTAGGAGTTTTTGTGGAGGTGATTGTGAAAAGAAGACAAGTGAAAATTGTTGTATTAATTTGGGTAAGCTCTAAGGTAACAATCCTTTCTCTTTTTGCTAGTTAATTGTGTTGCATGTGAAGAAGAAAGGACTTGTAGTGGTAAATATTGTTCTTAGATAGATTGCATGTAAGAAATATGATTTGGATTTAAAAGGATTGAATAAGGTTAGTATGTGAACATGTTGTAGCCAAAATACTACCTTAAACTTATTAAATTAGTTGTTATACATTGTAGTGAATTTTACACGTCCAAGTTTAGGCGTGTAATCCCCTTTGAATTGATTGGATTGTTGGGCCTTAAAAGTGGCGTTTGGATGTTGAATTCGGCCTTAAAAAAGGTGGCAAAGTATGTAGAAACAAAGGAAATGTTGTCCGATTTTCCGTAGAATTTAGTGACTTTGCACTTGGAATATTCTACGTTGAAGCTAGAGGTTAATAAACGTATTATGGTCATTATAGGTTGACGTACTACGTGCGGTATATTGGACTTAGCAAGTGGATTGACCGAAGAGGTATGTGGAACTTTCCTATCTCTTGAGCATGACTAGTTTTACCTATATAGTACGATAGACGTACAAGACCTTGATATCCTTTACTCGTTTTTAAAGTGTCCAAGTCGGGGGAGTTAGAGGATTTGCTCACTTCTTTAAAAGTATTAAGGATGTCCTAAATTTTCAAAGTTAAGGGACCTGGCGTGTTTTAAGCATGTGATACTTGCTCCGGTTTAAAGGTATAAGTCCCTTGGATTTAGAAAAGTGTATTTGACTAATGTATAAGGTTAATATAACGACTTTATGGAAAGTTGGTTATATTAGCTTTATGGAAGATTAACAAAGAAGGCTTTACTCTAAGTAAAATAAGTACGGATAAATGACTTGAATTAATGAAAGGAAAATTGATTTTAAGGCATCAATTGCCTAAGGTTTTTAAAAGAAAAGAAGTACGTGGTACTTGGGTTAAATTCTGATTTCATAGCAATGCCTTAGGTAAACTAAAATGAGAATGTATATGAACAAGACTAATAAGAAGTTAGGGGATTTCTTAACTTTCTTATATTATGTTTGATAGCCGGTTTGTGCTAGTGATATATTATTCATTACGGGGTCATTCCACGGGTTGTGGCATTTGCATATTCCGTGGATTTGCTACCCACGATGCGAGGAATACCTCATGCGAGTCCGTAGGGCTTATGCGGGTGAAATAGTCTCGAATACCTCATGCGGATCCACACGACCCGTGCGGGTGAAATAGTCTCGAGTAGGATTGCTTAACCTTGCTTTGATCACGAGCCTCCTATTTTCATGCAGTATAGTATATGCTTGATATTCTCATTATTAGTAAGACACAGTGTACTGTAAATCGATTTTCATACATGTCTCCAGTTATTTTAGACTTATGAGGTATTTTCAGTATTTTCCGCAAGATACTTAGTACATACCTTCTCGCATCGCTGCGTTAAATGTCGCAGGTAAGGGTAAGCAGGTGGTGGATCCTCATTCTTAGGATCATTGGTCTGGTGTCAGAAGCTCCATTTCTCCGGAGGCTTGTTTTGTTGGTACGGTTTTTCCCTGATGCTATAGGTGATATGTACATTCAGGGGTATGGCGGGGCCCTGTACCGCCACAGTTGTTATTCCTAGAGGTCTGTAGTCACGTTTGTGGTTTGGGCTGTAAGAACAAGTTGTACTGTTTTACTTTTGGTTAAGTATATTCTATGGAAGGCGGCCTTGTCGGCTAGCCGGTGATGTTTACTATCTACAGGTTTATGTGTTATGTATGTTCCGCTGCTATTCTCTGATGTATACCTGACAGGGTGCCCCGGTAGGGCACCATGGCTCCGAGGTCGAGTCGTGACAAAAGTGGTATCGAAGCGATTAGTCCTCGAAAGTGTCTGAGGCCAGGTGTCTAGTAGAGTCCTGATTATCGGTGTGTTGTGCACCACATCTATAATCAGGAGGCTGCAGGATATTTAGGATTGATTTTCATTCTTTCACTCTAAAGATCGTGCAATAGAGTTGTGTTATAATTTGGACTCCCTCTGACATATTTTTATGTATCAGTTATGCCTCCACGCAAGGCAACCGCGACCCAGAAGGGCAAGGCAGCTGAGGGAGCTGCTAGTAGGACACGGAGGGTTACCAGGGCACAGGCCCAGTCTTTACCTGAAATGATGTTTCGGGCGGTGAGTTCCACGACGTCGCCAGCCTCAGCAGAGTTCGGGGCAACAGCAACGGCTCATCGAGACGCGGTACACGAGCCTCGATCCGGCGGCCGAGTATAGGGATTACGAGGCGATCGGTTATTGACCAAAGATAGTAGCGGCGGCAAGCGAGGAAGCGGGTGGCCAACCCTAGAGCCGGCGATTACTTGATTCGGGACTTTTTGGGTTGTCATCCACCCGAGTTCTATGGTTCGAGATCCGAGGAGGATCCTCAGGAGTTTGTTCGGCAGTTACAGCGGACTATGCAGGTGCTTAGGGCCTCGGAGGTGGAGTCCGTCATGCTAGCCTCTTACCGGTTACGCGATATTACGTTGAACTGGTTTGAGTCATGGGAGTTGTCTAGAGGTGAGGGTGCTCTTCCAGCTATTTGGGAGGAGTCCACAGAGGCCTTCCTGGATCACTTTTTGCCTCCTGAGATGAGGAGAGCCCGCGTGGATAGATTCTTGACCTTGAGGCAGAATGGGAGGACTATCAGAGAGTACAACCTGGAGTTTGACTCATTGGTCAGGTATACGCACACCATTGTAGCTTACATGGCAGACAGGGTTCATCGCTATGTGATGGGGCTAGACCGTCATATGATTACTGTATGCTTGGGGGTGGCTCTTCAGCCAGATATGGATATTGCCAGGATGCAGGCGTATGCGCAGGGGATAGAGCACAGAGAGAGGGAGGGTCAGCTAGACTCAGGCCAGCCCAAGAGGCGGGGCAGCAGGTCTCAGGCGATTTGAGGCGGACAACCTCGGCGCAGACTAGGTCCACATTTCGGCCACAGAGTGCCCCTTCCGGTTTTTACGGCGGGAGGTCCGATCGGCCGGTCATTCGGGAGCGGTCGTGGCTCCGTGGCTTGGTTTCAGGGAGGCAGAGACCGTCACCAATCGAGACCACCCACATCTCGGTGTGTTCGATGCGATAGGTCTCACCCAGGCGAATGTCGTGTTCCTTCAGGAGCTTGTTACTCTTGTGGACAGCAGGGCCATTTGAAGAGAGATTGTCCGACCAGAGGTGGTGGGAGTGTTATAGGTCCGGTAAGCGGTCGATTCTTTGGATCTTCGTCTTCGACGGTTATGCGCCCCGGAGGGTAGGGTGTTCACGGACCAGCGGCGCGGCGCAGTCGTGGTGGGGTCCCGATTCGGCCGGTCCTCGAACCGCATTTATGTTATGTCCGGCCGTCGGGACGAGGCGTCACGATGTAAATCACGTACATTATTGGTTTCATGTTGTGATGTATATGCTTTGATAGATCCAGGTTCTACCTTGTCATATATATCTCCTCATATTGCTGGTAGATTAGGGATAGAGCCTGAGTCCATAAAACCTTTTGAGGTGGCTATGCCAGTAGGTGATTCGGTGATAGCTGAGCGGGTATATAAGGCTTGCCCAGTGACTAAATATAGTCGTCAGACTCTAGCCGACTTGATAGAGTTGGATATGACGGATTTCGATGTGATTATGGGTATGGATTGGCTAGCGTCTTGCTATGCCAATGTGGACTGTAGAGAGAGATTGGTACGGTTCCAGTTTCCTGGGGAGCCGGTTATCGAGTGGAAGGGGAATACTGCGTCGCCGAGGGGTAGATTTATTTCTTACCTCAAGGCTAGGAAGATGGTGCGGAAGGGGTATATCTACCATATGGTTCGGGTATTCGATACTGAGGCCGAGATACCAGACCTTCAGTCAGTTCCGGTTGTTAGAGAGTTACCAGATGTATTCCCAGACGATCTTCCGGGTATCCCTCCTGAGAGGGAGATTGAATTTTACATTGATATGTCGCCAGATACCCGACCGATATCTGTTCCACCATACATGATGACACCTGCTGAGTTGAGGGAATTGAAAGACCAGCTGAAAGATTTGCTGGAAAAAGGCTTTATCACGCCTAGTGTTTCTCCCTGGGGAGCGCCAGTTTTATTTGTAAAGAAGAAGGATGGGACGCTGCGTATGTGTGTTGATTCTGACCGAATAAGGTAACTATCAAGAAGATACCCCTTCCCGTGATTGATGATTTGTTTGACGATTGCGAGGAGCGAGGTGTTTCTCAAGATAGACTGCGATGCGGTTTATCATTTGATCACGAGTTAGAGGCGGATATCCCAAAGATCGCATTCGGGACCGGTATGGGCACTATGAGTTCATGGTAATGTCTTTCCGGGTTGACCAACGCCCGCGATATTCATGGATTTGATGAACCGTGTTCAAGCCATTCTTGGATATGTTCATTATAGTATTCATTGATGATATCTGGTTTACTCGCGCCAGAGCGAGAACATGCAGATCATTTGAGGCGGTATCGAGTCCTCCGACCGGCGATTGTATGCCAAGTTCTCAAAATCACGAGTTTTGGTTGGCTTGATGGCTTTCTTAGGGCATGTTATCGGGGCGATGGTATTCGAGTTGATACTGAAGATCGGCGGTCAAGACTTGGCCTAGACCAGCTACACCGCGGAGTATCGCTTTTGGGCCTTGCGGGTTATTATCGGAGATTTATGGAGAAGTTTGCTTCCATCTCAGCACCTTTGACTAGGCTGACTCAGAAAGCAGCTATATTCCAGTGGACGGATGCTTGTGAGGAGAGCTTCCAATTACTGAAGGAGAAATTGACGACCGCCCCAGTTCTTACTCTTCCAGAGGGTTTAGATGGATATGTGGTTTATTGTGATGCGTCGGGTGTCGGGCTCGGGTGCGTGCTGATGCAGCACGGTAAAGTTATAGCTTACGCATCTCGACAGCTCCGAAAGCATGAGAAGAACTATCCCACACATGACTTAGAGTTGGCAGCAGTGATTCATGCCTTGAAGATCTGGAGACATTATTTATATGGAGTTCATGTGGATATTTACACCGACCACAAGAGTCTCCAGTATATCTTCAGCCAGAGGGAGCTGAACTTGCGGCAGAGACGGTGGTTAGAGCTACTTAAGGATTATGATGTCGATATCCTATACCACCCAGGGAAGGCCAATGTAGTTGCAGATGCCCTTAGTCGCAGATCGATGGGTAGTCTGTCAGATGTGCAGCCAGAGAAAAGGGGCATGGTCCGCGAGTTACATCAGCTAGCGAGCCTTGGGGTTCGTTTGATTGGTTCTGATAGTAATGGAGTTCGGGTTCGAGAGGTTGCCGAGTCTTCCATCATCGAGGAGGTGAAGAGGCGACAGTATGAGGATCCGATTATGGTACGGTATCGAGATGCAGCTCTTCGGAAGGAGAAGAGTCTATTTGAGGTAGCACCTGATGGGGTGCTACGATTTGAGGGCCGGTTGTGTGTTTCCGATGTGACAGGACTTCGTCAGCAGATTCTGGGGGAGGCACATAGTGCTCGTTACTCTATTCATCCGGGGTCGACTAAGATGTACCATGACCTCAGGTGTATCTATTGGTGGGATGGCCTGAAGAGGGACGTTGCGGAGTTTGTGGCGCAGTGCCCGAATTGTCAGCAGGTCAAGGTTGAGCACCAGAAGCCCGGTGGGCTATTACAGGCTATTGATATTCCGATGTGGAAGTGGGAGGTGATCAATATGGACTTTATTACAGGGTTACCTCACACTCAGAGGAAGCATGATTCCATTTGGGTTATTGTCGACAGGCTAACGAAATCAGCCCACTTTCTTCCAGTCAGGACGACTTTTTCGGCCGAGGATTATGCTAGATTGTATATCAGAGAGATTGTGAGACTGCACGGAGTGCCTATATCGATCATTTCAGATAGGGGAGCCCAGTTCTCGGCTAACTTCTGGAGGTCTTTCCAGAAGGGATTAGGGACACAAGTGAGTCTCAGTACTGCGTTTCATCCTCAGACCGACGGACAGGCCGAGCGTACTATCCAGACACTTGAGGATATGTTGCGGGCTTGTGTTATTGATTTCAGGGGTAGCTGGGAGGATCATTTACCACTTGTGGAGTTTGCATATAACAACAACTGCCATTCTAGTATTCAGATGGCGCCTTATGAGGCCTTATACGGGAGGAAGTGCAGGTCACCGATAGGCTGGTTTGAGGTGGGAGAAGTTCAGTTAGTCGGGCCAGACTTGATTCAGGAGGCGGTGGATAAGGTGAAGCTTATCCAGGAATGGTTATTGTCAGCTCAGAGTCGACAGAAGTCGTATGCAGATCATCGGCGACGACACTTGGAGTTTGAGGTGGATAATTGGGTCTTCCTGAAGGTATCACCCATGAAGGGCGTGATGAGATTCGGGAAGAAGGGAAAACTTAGCTCAAGGTACATTGGGCCTTATCAGATTGTCTGTAGGTAGGCAAGGTTGCCTATGAGTTGGATCTGTCATCTGATCTGGAGGCAGTACATCCAATTTTTCATGTGTCTATGTTGCGGAATGTATTGGTGATCCATCTAGAGTGCACCCGATTTGTGATGTCCAGGTGACATAGGGGCTATCATATGAGGAGAGTCCCGTAGCGATACTCGATCGTCAGGTTAGGCGACTACGGACAAAGGATGTGGCTTCCGTCAAGGTCTTATGGCAGAACGAGAACAGGGAGGAAATGACATGGGAAACAGAGAAGGACATGATGAAGAGGTATCCTCACTTGTTCCCTACACCTCCAGGTAACCCTTTTTCCTGATTGTTAGTTTTTGAAATTTAGCAATTATGCTTAAGTATTGTTGTGGCTATATGGAGCGTCTTTATTTGCAAGAAAAATAGTTAAGAGGGTCTATGTCGATATTGTGTTTTAAGTAAGCCTAGAAGGAACATTTGGGACGAATGTTTCTAAGGGGGAGAGAATGTTACACCCCGTAGTTCAGGTCCTGCTTATGGGGACGTACGAAAGGGGTTAAGATTTAAATTTTTGAAAGATAGGTCGACAGAATGTTTCGGAGGTTTTTAGTCAACTTTGAGGCGGTGTATGTCCCGTTACTTTGAGAGTTCCTAGGTGTTTCAAAGGCCTAATACATAGTTCGTTGAGTCTAGTTTCCAACGCAACCAACCGTTCGTCGATAGGACATCAGGGTAGAAAGTTATGGAGGTTACAAGTTCGCGTGATCGGGCGAAAGCAATCTCGTCGGGGCCAGCCAGCGCGCGGATGCGAGGCAGCGCGCCGCGATTATCTTGAGATTTCGGGAGTTGCAGTGCGCGCGCGGAAGCAGGCATGCGGAAGTTCTGAAAGGTTGCGGAGGTTTGTGTAGCGCCATGGTGCGGGCGGCAGCGGCGGAGTTTTTGGCGGAAAACTGGCAAAAATCAGATATTTTCTTTTAAAAAGGCCATGGGAAGGGGACAAGTGTCCCCCCCCCCCCCATCTGATTTTGCATGTCCTATTTATTTGACCAAGTCTTCATTCTTCAAGCTCTCCATTCTCTCTAGAATTTCAAGGAGAAAACAAAGCTTAGAGAAAAATTTGAAAAGGTGGCAAGAAGGAAACTTGTTGGCAAGCTTGTAGGAGTTTTTGTGGAGGTGATTGTGAAAAGAAGACAAGTGAAAATTGTTGGATTAATTTGGGTAAGCTCTAAGGTAACAATCATTTCTCTTTTTGCTAGTTAATTGTGTTGCATGTGAAGAAGAAAGGACTTGTAGTGGTAAATATTGCTCCTAGATAGATTGCATGTAAGAAATATGATTTGGATTTAAAATGATTGAATAAGGTTAGTATGTGAACATGTTGTAGCCAAAATACTACCTTAAACTTATTAAATTAGTTGTTATACATTGTGGGGCAGAATTTACACGTCTAAGTTTAGGCGTGTAATCCCCTTTGAATTGATTGGATTGTTGGGCCTTAAAAGTGGCGTTTGGATGTTGAATTCGGCCTTGAAAAAGGTGGCAAAGTATGTAGAAACAAATGAAATGCTGTCCGATTTTCCGTAGAATTTAGTGACTTTGCACTTGGAATATTCTACGTTGAAGCTAGAGGTTAATAAACGTATTATGGTCATTATAGGTTGACGTACTACGTGCGGTATACTGGACTTAGCAAGTGGATTGACCGAAGAGGTATGTGGAACTTTCCTATCTCTTGAGCATGACTAGTTTTACCTATATAGTACGATAGACGTACAAGACCTTGGTATCCTTTACTCGTTTTTAAAGTGTCCAAGTCGGGGGAGTTAGAGGATTTGCTCACTTCTTTAAAAGTATTAAGGATGTCCTAAGTTTTCAAAGTTAAGGGACCTGACGTGTTTTAAGCATGTGATACTTGCTCCGGTTTAAAGGTATAAGTCCCTTGGATTTAGAAAAGTGTATTTGACTAATGTATAACGTTAATATAACGACTTTATGGGAAGTTGGTTGTATTGGCTTTATGGAAGGTTAACAAAGAAATATTTACTCTAAGTAAAATAAGTACGGATAAATGATTTGAATTTGTGAAAGGCAAATTGATTTTTAAGGCATTAATTGCCTAAGGTTTTAAAAAAACGAAGTCACTTGATTTAGAAGCCTATTATATTTCTAAAGTAAACGTGACTTGTGTTGAAAAGTAGTCGTGACTTGATACTACAGTTATTAGTATCTTGGGAGTTTATATAAAAATGAGTCATTTCTTAAAAGGTTAGAAGTACGTGGTACTTGGGCTGAATTCTCAGATTTTCTCTTAAATGACATGGTAGTGCCTTAAGTAAACTAAAATGAGAGGATATATTGATAATGTTAATAAGAGGTTAGGGGATTACTTAACTTGCTTATGTTATGATAAGCCGGTGGCGCTTATGTTATGTATGATAGCCGGTTGTGCTAGGTTATGTATTTTTACGGGGTAGACCCCGGGTTATTCTTGTTATTTCCTTTGGACATACTGACACGATGGATGGTCCACGGGTATGCGTCCATTAGGATGGTTTACTACTTATTCTTGTTATTTCCTTTGGACATACTGACACGATGGATGGTCCACGGGTATGCGTCCATTAGGATGGTTTACTACTTATTCTTGTTATTTCCTTTGGACATACTGACACGATGGAGGGTCCACGGGTATGCGTCCATTAGGATGGTTTACTACTTATTCCATGGATTTGCTACCCATGATGCGAGTGCGGCGCTTGTACTCATGCGGGCCCACCGGGTCCATGCGGGTGAAATAGTCCCATGCGGGTGAAATAGTCCCATGCGAGGCGGATGACCTCATGCGGGTCCACAGGACCTATGCGGGTGAAATAGTCCCAGGAGTAGGATTACTTAATGATATTACGGGCGAGGGACCCTGTCTTGATCATGAGCCTCCTATTGTTATGCGGTAAAGTTTATACTTGTTACTCTCATTGTTAGTAAGGCCTGATATCTTGTATTTTGATTTTCTTCCATGACTCAACTTATTTTAGACTTATGATATTATTACAGTATTTTCCGCTTTACATACTTGGTACATATGTGTCAGACCCACTCCTGGCTGCGTTCACGCTGCAGTAGTGGTAGCGGTGGTGGATCCTCATTCTTAGGATCTTTGCTCAGGTGTCAGAAGCTCCATTTTTCCGGAGGCTTGACTTTTGGTACGGTTCTCCCTAGCGTTGTAGATGTTTTGTACATTCAGGGGTATGACGGGGCCCTGTCCCGTCATAGTGGTTACACATTCTTAGAGGTCTGTAGTCCTGTTATATTTTGGGTTTATTAAGGATGTAACTGTTCAGTTGTTGTTATATTTAAAGGTAGCCATTTTGGGTTAGCCTGCTTTATATTCTATATGGGTTCTTGTTGTGAGTTTATTTTCCGCTGGTTTTCTCTGATGTTGTATCACAAGGGTGCCCGGGGTAAGGCACCAGTCACGGGCCCGTGGTTGGGTCGTGACAAAAGTGGTATCAGAGCAGTTAATCCTCGGAAAGGGTCTACAGGCCGTATCTAGTAGAGTCTTGATTATCGGTGTGTTGTGCACCACATCTATAATCAGGAGGCTACAGGATATTTAGGATTGGTTTCCATTCTTTCACTCTAAGATCGTGCAATAGAGCTGTATTATAGGTTGAACTCCCTCTGACATATTTCTATGTATCAGTTATGCCTCCACGCAAGGCAACCGCGGCCCGAGAAGGCAAAGCGGTGAGAGGCTGCTAGTGGGACGCAGAGAGTTACGAGGGCACAGGTCCAGTCCTTACCTGAGGTGATGTTTCGGACGGCGAGTTCCACGATGTCGCCAGCCCCAGCTGAGTTCGGGGCAGCAGCAGCGGCTACTGAGACCGCGGTACCTGAGTCTCCAGTTACACAACCTGGAGCGGAGGATATGGGTTACAAGGAGATGACCCAGTTATTAGCCAAGATAGTGGCAAGGAATGAGGACAGACGAGAGGCAGCGGTTTCGGTTGTACCTGTAGTTCACCCTAGATCAGATAGCGTGAGACTTAGGGACTTTTTGAGTTGCAGCCCACCAGAGTTCTATGGGTCGAGGACGGAGGATGATCCTCAGGAGTTTATCCGACAGTTACAGCGGATCATGAGAGTGATCAAGGCCTCGGAGACAGAGTCAGTAGTTTTAGGTTCACATCGGCTGCGTGATACTGCAGTTGACTGGTTTGATTCATGGGAACTGTCCCGGGGGGAGCATGCGCTTCCAGCTGTTTGGGACGAGTTCTCAGAGGCGTTTCTTAGCCATTTCTTGCCTCCTCAGATGAGGAGAGCTCGGGCCGATATATTTCTGACGTTGAGACAGAGTGGGCGGACGGTCCGGGAGTACAACGTAGAGTTTGACTCGTTGGCCCGGTATGTACCCGCTTTAGTAGCAGACATGGAGGACAGAGTGCACCGCTATGTCACAGGGCTCGATGATTACTTAGCAGAGAGTTGCACTGGGTAGCTCTTCAACCGAGCATGGACATTGCCCGCATGCAGGCTTATGCACTTGGGTGTGAGGAACGTAGAGGTCGACGGAACAACCAAGATCAACAGAAGAGGGCCAAGACAGCAGGGTCCTTTGATAACTTTCGAGGCGGACCGCCTCAACAGCAGGCTAGTTATGCGCCTCAGACAGTACGGAGTACTCCACCACAGTCTTCAGGACGTTCGGGAGATTCAGGAGCAGGTCAGGGCTCCAAGGTTTCAGGTTTTTGGGGGAACAGGGATGTTAGTCAGATGGGACCACCCCTACCTCGTTGTGGCCGTTGTGGTAGGCTCCATGGTGGGGAGTGTCGTGCTAGTAGGGGAGTTTGTTTCACATGTGGCCAACAGGGCCATTTTGCGAGAAATTGTCCGACCAGAGATAGCACGGATGTAGAGACTCAGCCTTCAGGATCAGTGGCTGGTTCATCGCCTTATGTTGCTATGCGTCGTGCAGGGCAGGATCATGATTAGAACGACAAAGGGAAAGTGAAGCAATAGTTACATGTATATCCTTAACCCTCTAAAGATTAGTATGTGTGATAAGGTGGTTACATGTTAAGTGTTATGTGCGGGTAATTTTTCTTTTTGTGTAAATTGTGATTTAGAAAGCCTGGTTTGTAGAAGGGGTAAGTTTGGGGACATGGAAGTTGTGAACCTTAGAATTTTGATAACCGTGGGAACCTTAGATACAGGGCCATCTTGAGTGGAAGATTTTACGGGTGATCTTTGTTGAGGAACATAGTATACGTGGGGTATACGTGGGTAACAAGTCCATGAGTGGTGTGAAATGAAAGTGGGTAGCTAAGCTAAGGAAACCGCTAGGTTTTCGTGACTTGAATAGTGAGATTGTCTCGGATCGGGAACAAGAGTGTGGTACGTATACTAGAAAGAGTTCGAGTGTGCAAGGAGGATACGACAAGTGGAAGAAGAAGCGAACATGTGCTAAGAGGATGAAAGTGATCATGTTGTGAGGAGAATACCCTTAGACCATGGATGAGAACTAATAAATTGTTATACGCTTTAGAGGAAATTCCTCATTGGCTGGGAGGTAAGCTTTTGCGTGGTTAGTATATTATGGCCATATGTGGCATAATTGGTTTTATACGTGTAGTAGTGAAGACTACACCGGCACATGCGTTTTGGAGACGTAGAAGGAACATTCGGGACGAATGTTTCTAAGAGGGGGAGAATGTTACACCCCGTAGTTCGGGTCATACTTAGGGGGACATACGAAAGGAGTTAAGATTTAAATTTTTGAAAGGTAGGTCTACAGAATGTTTCGGACGGGTTTTTAGTCGACTTTGAGGCGGTGTATGTCCAGTTACATTGAGAGTTACTAGGTGTTTCAAAGGCCTAGTACGTAGTTCGTTGAGTCTAGTTTCCAACGCAACCAACCGTTCGTCGATAGGACATCGTAGTAGAAAATGATGGAAGTTACAAGTTCGGTCAATGGACGTAAAAATATTTCGGTCAGAGCCACGGGCGCGCGTCGGATGCAGGCGCCGACGCGGATGATCCGAGTGTTCGCTGAAGTGCAGCGCCGCGGCGTTGAGCGTGGCCGCGCGAAGTTACGAAAGGTTGCGAGGTCTCAGACGCGCGCGCGGCCACAGGCCGAGGCAGAGTTTTTGGCGGAAAACTGGGAAAAATCAGATATTTTCTTTTAAAAAGGCCATGGGAGGGTGACAAGTTTCCCCCCATCTGATTTTTGCATGTCCTATTTATTGACCAAGTCTTGAAGACTTGGTCATTCTTGAAAGCTTCTTCATCTCTCTAAAAAGGTTCTTCCTTCTCTCTAAAATCCCTCTCCCTTCTCTCTAGAAATTCAAGAAGAAACCTAAGCCTAGAGAAATTCTGAAAAAGGTGGCAAGAAGGAAACATGTTGACAATCTTGTAGGAGGATTGTGGAAAGAAAACAAGTGAATTTTGTTGGACTAATTTGGGGTAAGCTCTAAGGTAACAATCCTTTCCTTTTTTGCTAGTAAATTATGTTGCATGTGTAGAAGAAAAGACTTATAGTTGTCAATATTGTCTTTAGAGGTATTGCATGTAGGAATTGGATAAGAAATTGGATTAAAAAGGAATTGGATAAGAAGTTGTGTTGTTATACCTCAAAATTGCCAAATTGGACCTTGTAATTATATTAGTTGCTATATATTGTAGGGCAGAATTTTACACGTCCAAGTTAGGCATGTAATCCCCTTTGTGTTGATTGGATTGTTGAGCCTTAAAGGTGGCGTGTTTGGTTATTGAATTCGGCCTTGAAAAATGTGGCAAAGTATATAGAAACAAAGGAGGTGCTGCCCAATTTTCCGTAGGAATAAGGGACTTTTCAATTAGAATGTTCTACATTAAAGATAGAGACTAATGGATATATTATGGTCATTATAGGTTAAACATACTACGTGCGGTATATTGGACTTGCAAGTGGGTTGACCCGGAGAGGTATGTGGAACTTTCCTACCTCTTGAGCATGAATAGTTGCATCTATGTAGTACGGTAGACGTACAAGGCTTTGATATCCCTTACTTGTTTTAATGATGTCTTAAGTTTCAAAGTCAAGGGACTTGAAGTGTTTTAAGTATATGATACTTGTTTCGTTTTAAAAGTATAAGTCCCTTGGATATAGGGAAATGTATTTGACTAATGTATAACGTTAATATAACGACTTTATGGGAAGTTGGTTGTATTGGATTTATGGAAGGTTAACAAAGAAAGATTTACTCTAAGTAAAATAAGTACGGATAAATGATTTGAATTTGTGAAAGGCATATTGATTTTTAAGGCATTAATTGCCTAAGGTTTTAAAAAAAAAAAGTCACTTGATTTAGAAGCCTATTATATTTCTAAAGTAAACGTGACTTGTGTTGAAAAGTAGTCGTGACTTGATACTACGGTTATTAGTATCTTGGGAGTTTATATAAAAATGAGTCATTTCTTAAAAGGTTAAAAGTACGTGGTACTTGGGTTGAATTCCCGAATTTTCTCTTAAATGACATGGTAGTACCTTAAGTAAACTAAAATGAGAGGATATATTGATAATGTTAATAAGAGGTTAGGGGATTCCTTAACTTGCTTATGTTATGATAAGTCGGTGGCGCTTATGTTATGTATGATAGCCGGTTGTGCTAGGTTATGTATTCTTACGGGGTAGACCCCGGGTTATTCTTGTTATTTCCTTTGGACATACTGACACGATGGATGGTCCACTGCATGCGTCCCATTAGGATGGTTTACTACTTATTCTTGTTATTTCTTTTGACATACCGACACGATGGAGGTCCACTGCATGCGTCCATTAAGATGGTTTACTACTTATTCCATGGATTTGCTACCCATGACGCGAGCGCGCTTGTACTCATGCGGGCCCACCGGGTCCATGCGGGTGAAATAGTCCCATGCGGGTGAAATAGTCCCATGCGAGGCGGATGACCTCATGCGGGTCCACAGGACCTATGCGGGTGAAATAGTCTCAGGAGTAGGATTGCTTAATGATACTACGGGCGAGAGACCCTGTCTTGATCATGAGCCTCCTATTGTTATGCGGTAAAGTTTATACTTGTTACTCTCATTGTTAGTAAGGCACAGTGTACTGTATTTTGATTTTCTTCCATGACTCCAGCTTATTTTAGACTTATGATATTATTACAGTATTTTCCAGTTTTACATACTTGGTACATATCAGGTACCGACCCCTTCCTGGGCCGCGTCACATGCCGCATGTAGGGGTAAGCAGGTGGTGGATCCTCATTCTTAGGATCTTTTCTCAGGTGTCAGAAGCTCCATTTCTTCGGAGGCTTGACTTTTGGAACGGTTCTCCCTGGCGTTGTAGATGTTTTGTACATTCAGGGGTATGACGGGGCCCTGTTCCGTCATAGTGGTTACACATTCTTAGAGGTCTGTAGTCCTGTTATATTTTGGGTTGATTAAGGATGTAACTGTTCAGTTGTTGTTATATTTAAAGGTAGTCATTTTGGGTTAGCCTGCTTTATATTCTATATGGGTTCTTGTTGTGAGTTTATTTTCCGCTGGTTTTCTCTGATGTTATATCACAAGGGTGCCCGGGGTAAGGCACCAGTCACGGGCCCGTGGTTGGGTCGTGACAAAGGCTGCCGCACTTCGAATGTACATAAGCCTACACAATGTGGATCCGCACGAAAAGACAAGTCTCCGAAATAATGGAGCTTCCTCAAAAACTGAGTAGAGATCCTAAAAGCGAGGATCAACAAACTGTGTACATACACCTGCGACATGAAACGCAGTACCCCGAGGAAATGGGGTCAGTACGAAAGATGTACCAAGTATGTGAAACAATAAGTATTGTAAATGAGATCAGAACAGTCCAAAAGATAACAGGAGCCAAATATGATAATCAAACTACCAGTACAACTGTGCCTTATGAAAAATGAGAGTAATGAGAGTCAACTGTATCTTTTCAAAATACCATTTAAAAATATGAAATCAAGTGTACCATTTCAACATATGAAATCAATCGTACCATTTCAAAATATGAAATCTATGGTACTATTTCAAAATATGAAAGTCATGTTAAAGTCAGGGACGCCTGCCCTCAGGATCATTATGCATATCCTATTCATGAGACTATTTCACCCGCATGGGACTCGAACCCGCATGGATCTTGTAGACCCGCAATGAGTATATATATACCCGCATCATGGAGAGCTAATCCATAGAATATTCATGGGACTGTTTCACCCGCATGGAACTCGAACCCGCATGGGACTCGAACCCGCATGGATCTTTTACTCCCGCAATGAGTATCTATACTCGATACCCGTATCATGAAAGCATGTCAGTGGAATATATATATGAAGTTGCCGGCCCTCTAGTGAGGGATGCGATGATGTGGAAATATAACACTTGCATGAATAGCTATCATGAGCAACCATATGCAAGTTAAATAATCTTTGACTCTCATTAGAATAAATAGAATGAACTATCATTTTAGAAAAATCAAGGCACTATCACAACTTTCATTTTAGAAAATACCAAGGCGCTATCATACCTTCATTTTAGAAAACCCAAGGCACTATCATACCTTTCTTTTAAGAATAACCAAGACAATACCATGCCTTCCTTTTTAGAAAAACCAAGACAATACCATTCCTTCCATTTTAGAAAAACCAAGACAATACTATGCCTTCCTTTTTAGAAAAACCAAGACAATATCATGCCTTCCTTTTTAGAATAACCAAGACAATACCATCTCTTCCTTTTTAGAATAACCAAGGCAATACCATGCCTTTCTTTTTAGAAAAACCAAGACAATATCATGCCTTCCTTTTTAGAAAAACCAAGCCAATACCATGCCTTCCTTTTTAGAAAAACCAAGGCAATACCATGCCTTCCTTTTTAGAATACCCAAGGTAATACCATGCCTTCCTTTTTAGAAAAACCAAGACAATACCATGCCTTCATTTTTAGAAAAACCAATACAATACCATGCCTTCCTTTTTAGAATAACCAAGACAATATCATGCCTTCCTTTTTAGAAAAACCAAGACAATACCATGCCTTCCTTTTTAGAATAACCAAGACACTAACACTTGTAGCATCAAGGCACTTTCACTTTTAAATAAAGTAACTTACACTTTTAAAATCAAGTCACTACCACCTCATGTACCACATGAAATTTTAATTCATTTAAAACACGTACGTCCACCGTACACTCATTTTATAAAGTTCATGCTCAAGGAAGAAAGGAAGAGTTCCACATACCTTATTGGAGAGTTAAGTTGGCTTAAGACTAGATTAGTTTTCTTAATCTTGGAAAATAATCAATTCTTGTTCTTGGAATTGTTCTTGGGATTTTCGAAATTCAAGGCAAGAGAATAAAGAGCTTGGAAGATGAGATATTGTGAAAAATGATATAATGAAATGCTAAGTCTTGCTCTCTACTCCTCTATATAGATATTTCCTTTGCAAGACAAGTGGATGAGACACGTGTCACTCTCCTATTGGCCAAAATTCCCACTTAAATAAAATATCTAGATATTTGTCCAAAATATCTTAAAATCGAAGGGCCCCGCAAAATTGTGAAATTTTGACGGGCCTCATATTATCAATTCCAATACTTCATAATCCAATACTAATCCCATAAATCAAATTAGAAGTATTAAAATCTAAGTTAATAATTTTTTGTCTTCACATTTTTTTGAAATTTTCCCTTAAGAAAATGTCATTTTTCTTTCATTCCAAAATTCAAATCTTATTTCCTTAAGTACGTTCTCATATTATTGCCTTGAAAATACGGGGTGTAACATATTTAATCTCTAATTACATCCTTCAATCGACGGAATATTTGACTTAGTGTTACCCTTCAGGCCTTTACATATTGACACTAATAACATTAGGGTCTTCACGGAACTCCTAGACTGCGCCGGAAGACGAACTCAATATGTAAAGTTTAGCTACACGAAACATGTGAACTGAACCTCTATGTGAAAAGATAAATCCTTTCATTCAAGACATACTCAATCAAGCTTAGGATTTGTCAAGTGTCTATCCAAATGGCTTGATCATTATACCTCATCTATATTAGTTGACAATAGGACCATATCAAAGATATGTCCATTGCGTTGGCCAAAGACTTAGTCAACCTAATACCATATGAGTATCTGAGTGTTCTCTCGAATATACATTCGATGAATGAATCCTAATCTTGGCTCAACTACCACCTTTAATCTACTTCGCAATGTACCCAAAACAAGCTGTGTCTCAACCTATAAGGCATTTGAGCTTAGGATATGATCAAAGTACATTACTCAATAAATAAGGTGGTATCGAACTCAAGTCTAAGGACTTCTATCTCCCACACGCCGATGACATTATAGACATATAACAAAACAGTGCATCAACAGGGTATACCAATACTTCAACAAGTATTCATGCGTCCATCACGAGCTGTCATAACTCGTAGCAAGTGAGACATACTACATCCCCTAAGGATATGATGCAGACCACATGTCGACGTATTGTATATCATCGATATCTCAATCTCGATGATCATTAGTCGATACAGTTTAAAAGTTACGTTATTATATTAATTATCACATCATTAATAAATACGTAAACTCTAGGGATGCATTTATAGAATATTATAAACAATCAACTAATAATTCAACAAATGCAAATGTTATATTATTAATCATCATTAATATAAATACG
Source organism: Przewalskia tangutica (assembly GCA_029844215.1). Taxonomy (NCBI): domain Eukaryota; kingdom Viridiplantae; phylum Streptophyta; class Magnoliopsida; order Solanales; family Solanaceae; genus Przewalskia; species Przewalskia tangutica. The sequence goes on from CM056720.1 coordinate 121,050,188, forward strand.
AATGTGTATAAAGTACATTTTGTCCTAATACAGATTTTCTCTAGGACATACATATTGTTACACCCCGTAAATTCAAGAGGATAAGTTTAGAACGTCCAAAAGGAAATAAGGTTTGAAATTTGGAAAGATAAGTTGGCAAATGTTGTAGGCAGATTTTCAGTCAACTTTGGAGTGGTATATCTCCTAGTTAATTTGGAGTTTATAGGTGTTTCAAAAGGCTAGTATGAAGTTCGTTGAGTTTAGTTTCCAACGCAACAAACCACTCGTCGATAAGACATCGGGGTAGAAAGTTATGGACGTTAGAAGTTCGGTTGACGAAGGAGAAAGACAGCTTGATACAGCGCCATAGGCCGCGACGCGCGAAAGCCACGAAGTTTTCGAGTTTCAGCGCGCATGGCGCAGCTGGCGCCGCGGCGGGATTTTTCGCAAAAAAGGGGGAAAATCAGAAGATATTTGTGTAAAGGCCTATGGGAGGGTGACAAGTGTCTCTCCCATCTTTTTGACCAAGAGGAGGTCTTATTTATTGACCAAGTCTTGAAGACTTGGTCATTTTTCAAAGAATCACCCTTAAAAATTCCTCTCTCTTCTCTCTAAAAATTCAAGGAAAACCAAGGCCTAGTAAAATTGTTGGAAAGGCGGCAAGAAGATAAAGTGTTGGTAAACTTGTAGAAAGCTCGCGTGGATGAGTTTGATGAGAAAAGGAGTTGCGGAAAAAGGGCTATAGTGGGCACAAATCCTAAAGGTAAAATTCTCTCTCCTCTTGGAAGTAAACTATGATATATGTAATAGTCGATGTTGACCATGTGAATTATACATTGAAGTTGATAAGTGTTATAGAGTATTGGGAACTTAAATTCGAACACGGGCTTATTAGCCATTGAAACTACGATACAAATGAATCGATAGTTATAATTATCGCATGTTGTCTAAAGGAGAGATTATAGTTGTTAAAATTGGTTGCGACTATATAACGTGCGAGAACGACATTATGGATTGAAAAGGAATTGGAAAAGATTTATTATGATTGTACTTTGTAGTCGAAATGACATGGAGTAGTGGACTGTTTTATATGAATTGTGGGGCGGAATTTTACACGTCTTGTTAGGCGTGTAATCCCCTATTGTTAACTACATTGTTTAGCCTTAAATGTGGCGTGTTTGGTTATTGAATTTGGGCCTTGAAAAAGGTGGAAAAGTATATAGAAACAAAGGAAGTGCTGTCCGATTTTTCGTCGAATTTAGTGACTTTGCACTTGGAATATTCTACGTTTGAAACTAGCAGCTAATAGACGTATTATGGTCATTATAGGTTGACATACTACGTACGACATATCGGACTTAGCAAGTGGATTGAACCAAAGAGGTATGTGTAACTTTCCTATCTCTTGGGCATGAATAGTTGTAAATATATAGTACGGTAGACGTACGAGGTTTTGACGAATCTAGTCCATTTGATATCCTTGGCTTATCTTATGAATGTCCAAGTTGGTTGAGTTAGGGAATTAACTCACTTGTTTAAAAATATTAAGGATATCTTAGTCTCTAAAAGTTAAGGGACTTGAAGTACTTTAAAAGTATATGATACTTGTTTCGTATTAAAAGTTTTAGTCCCTTGGTTATAAAGAAGAATGTAAGTATCTAAGGTATAAAGCTAGTATAACGGCTTTATGGGGAGTTGGTTATAATAGCTTTATGGAAAGTTAAAAAGAGTGGTTTACACTAAGTAATGTAAGTAATGATAAATGACTTGAAATAATGAAAGACAAATTGATTTGAAGGCATCAATTGCTTAAGGTTTTAAAAGAAAGAAGTCACTTGATTTAAAGGCCTATAAATGTATTTCTAAAAGGTATTGTGACTTGTCTTAAAAAGTAGATATGACTTGATACTACGGTTATTAGTATCTTGGAAGTTTTATATGAAAAAGAGTCATTTTTAAAAGAGTAGAAGTACGTAGTACTTTGGGTTAAATTCCCGGATTTTTATAATGACATGTTAGTGCCTTAAGTAAACTAAAATGAGTGTGTTTATGAACAAAGCTAATAAGAAGTTAGGAGATTTCTTAACTTGCTTGTGTTATGTATGATAAGCCGGTAGTGCTTGTGTTATGTATGATAAACCGGTAGTGCTTATGTTATGTATGATAGCCGGTTGTTCTAGGGATATATATTGTTCATTACGGGGTCATTCCCCGGGTTTGTGGCATTTGCATATTCCGTGGATTTGCTACCCATGATGCGAGGAATACCTCATGCGAGTCCGTAGGGCTTATGCGGGTGAAATAGTCCTATGCGGGGCGGACCAGTCCTATGCGAGGAAGTTACCTAATGTGGGTCCACACGACCTGTGCGGGCGGATACCTATGCGGCGGTTACCTCACGCGGTCCATACGCCTATCTGGGTGGAATAGTCCTGCGAGTAGGATCGCTTAATGATACTATGGGCGGTGACCTACTTTGATCCCGAGCCTCCTATTTTTATGCAAGAAAGTATACACTTGTTTACTCTCATTGTTAGTAAGGCACGCAATCGTAATTTGATTATCATACATGTCTCCAGCTTTATTTTAGACTTATGATGTAAATTGCAGTATTTTCCAGTTTTACATACTTAGTACATATTGTGTACTGACCCCCTTTCCTCGGGGGGCTGCGTTCATGCCGCAGGTAGGGGTAAGCAGGTGGTGGATCCTCATTCTTAGGGTCCCTGATCAGGTGTACGAAACTCCATTTCTCCGGAGGCTTGTCTTTTGGTACGATTTTCCCTGATGTTGTAGATCTATGTACATTCAGGGGTATGGCGGGGCCCTGTCCCGCCACAGATTTTATTCTTAGAGGTCTGTAGTCACATTTGTGGATTGGGTTTTAAGAACAGCGATGTACTATTTTACTTTTGGTTTATGTGTATTTTATGGAAGGTGGCCTTATCGGCTAGCATGTGATGTTTATTGTCTAAGTATGTATATGTGTTGTGTATGTTCCGCTGCTAATCTCTGATGTATACCTGTAAGGGTGCCCAGGTATGGCACCAGTCGCGGGCCCGGGGTCGGGTCGTGACACATATACTTTCAGATATATGTGAACCGAGTTGTATAATTTTTTTTAAGATAATATTGATATTGGTATGACCAAACAACGTTTTGCATATATGTCTTTAATATTTACAGCAACATCATTCATACAATCATCAAAGTTCTCATTTGGGTTTGTGTTTCCCTTTGGATCTTATTGTTTTTTGCATGATTTGGGTTGAAGTAGATAGGCTGAGCATCGATGATTTCGAGGTTGAAGAAGAGATCCGACCCGATTTTCAATGTCCGTATTGTTATGAGGATTTTGATTTTGATATGACCAAAATCAGTCCAACAAAATAGCCAAAAATCAGTAGCCAAATGGCCAAAAATCAACAGCCAAAAAGCAGCAAAAATAGTAAAAGCAGTGACAAACCACCACAACAGCAGTTCGCCGGAAAACACAATGTAACAGTGGAGAAATAGCCAAACCATAGCAAAGTAAAGCCAACAAACCCAACAACATAACCACAAGTAAAATACGATAATAATCGCCGGAGTACGTGTTAAGGAGATTAAAATCAGTCCAATAGAGACAAGAATCACTGGAACGACCTCCCAAAAATGCCAACAAAGTTAGTCCCACAACCACGAAAAAATATAGTCACAAAAGAAAGAGAAACAACAACGTCGCCGTAGTTCCAACTCCGGCCAGATTCAAATACATAAAAATAGTGTGGTGGCGTCATTTTCATGGCAAGGTACGCCGGAGCGAAGCCGCCATGGTGATTTGAGATGCTGACAGTGGTGGTCGACGGTGGTTTACCGTCAGTTGTGCGTCGGTGTTAATTACTTTTGGTTCGTTGTTGTCTGAACTCCGGCGGCGTGAGTTCGCCGGAGAAGACACAGAAGGTGACGGGTGTGGTGAGGAGCAATGACTGATTTGATGAAGGGGTTTTGGTGGTGGTGGTCGACGGTGGGGTTTGGGCGATGGTGGTCGTCGGTTGCTCAAAAATAAAAAGGGAAGAAAGAGGTTTATGGGGAGTCTTCAAACAAATGAAAATAGTCTAACAGGCAAATTTGAATCTTTTCCATTCACCTAAATCACTGATGAAAGTTAATCTAGGAAAGAAATAATTTCTTGATTATTATTATTGATGAAGGACATATATATACAAGTTACAATAGAAGAATCTTATTTTTATTTTACATCTAAACCTCTATTCTATAAGAAGACTAATTATACAATTATGATAATATTATAATCCTAATTAAGGTACAAGACTAATGTGTAAAATATACCAAATATACAAAACATGTCCTAATTGTAATAGGGACCATTCACGGACTGATGATGGGCCATACGGAAAGGCCTTTGGCCCACTGTTTAACACACCCCCGCAGTCCTAGCGGGCGATCTTCGTACGCTGAGATTGTCTCTAAAATCTTCAAAAAGGACCGAGGGAAGACCCTTTGTAAAGATGTCTGCAATCTGATATCTGGAAGGGACATGGAAGATGCGTACTTGTCCTTTAGCTACCTTCTCTCGAACAAAGTGAATATCCATCTCTATGTGTTTAGTACGCTGGTGCTGAACTGAATTACCAGAAAGGTCGATGACACTTATATTATCACAATACACCAAGGTAGCCTTTTCAATAGAACAATGGAGCTCTAACAGTAGATTACGTAACCAACAAGACTCGGAAACCACATTGGCTACCCCTATATACTCGGCCTCTGCACTTGAACGTGAAAGCGTGGCTTGAAGCTTGACAGACCATGAGACCAAGTTATTACCTAAAAATATACAATAACCAGACGTAGACCATTTGGTGCCAGGACAACCAACCCAATCAGCATCTGTATATGAGACAAGTGTAGACGTCGACGAATGATACAAATCCAAACCATACTCAAGTGTTCCCTGAATGTACCTAAGAATGTGTTTGAGCGCATTCATATGTTCAACTCTGGGATCATGCATAAACAAACACACCTGTTGTACGACATATGTATTATCAGGTCACGTGAACGTAAGATACTGAAGGGCACCTTCAAGACTACGATAGCAGGTCAGATCCTCATAGGAAGAGCCAACCGCAGCACCCAAATTGGGTTTAGTATCAACTGGAGTAGAAGTGGACTTACAAGATGACATCCCAGCCCTCTCAATGATCTCTGCTGCATACTTCCTCTGTGATAAGAACAATCCACCTGCATGACGATTAACCGCAACTCCCAAGAAATAACTCAATGCACCCAAGTCCTTCATATCAAACTCAGAACTGAGCATTGTCATGATAGACTTTCGCAAAGCATCAGAAGAGGCAATCAAGATAATATCATCCACATATAATAGTATATAAGCCATCGAAGAACCATGATGATATATGAATAATGAATTATCAGACCTGCTGTGAGAAAAACCCATAGTCGAAACATAATCAGCAAATCTCTTATATCAAGCTCGTGGAGACTACTTAAGCCCATACAAGGACTTCTTCAACAAACAAACATGATGAGGATATCTAGTATCCCTAAAACCCAATGGCTGATGTATATACACTGTTTCCTTGAGATCACCATGTAGGAAAGCATTCTTCACATCTAGCTGATGAATGAACCATGATTTTGGAAGAGCCAAGCTGAGCACAATGTGAATGGTAGCCGACTTGACCACTAGGCTAAATGTTTCACCACAATTCACACCAACCTGCTGAGTCTTACCATCACCTATAAGACGAGTCTTATGTCTCGCAAATGAACCATTAAATTTTTTCTTATGAGCATAATCCACATAGACCGAATAATATTAACATCAGATGGATGGGGTACTAAATCCCACGTCTTATTATCAATAAGAGCATTATATTCATTGGTCATGACAATTTTTCAATTAGGGTCATTTTAGGCAGACACAGGATTACGGGGTAAGGGTGATTTAAGAACATTAGAATTCAAATTAAAATATCTTTTTGGTTTAAAAATACCCCATTGACTACGAGTGATTGGACCATGACTCTGGGCTGAATTGGGTGAATTTTGGGAATGTTGAGAATTTTCCGTCGAAGGCGCCGCGGCGCCGGATGAACGGCAGAGGTCTCTGAAGTTTTGGCGTCACGGCGCCTCTCTGAAGGGCCGCGGCACTGAAGATGGGATGAAAGATAACTGTTCACTGGAAGGCAAGCGTCGCGGCGCTGACGACGTATTTTCTGAAAAATCTAAAAATAACGGAGAACATAGAGGGAGATACATTATCCAAAAAATTATAAGAACTAGGCACGGGTTTTTCTACTTTAGAAAATAGAAATTGGGACTCATCAAATAGAACATGACGACTAATGATGATTCGTTTAGAGGACAAATCAAAGCATTTATAACCACTGTGATTTGACAGATAACCCAAAAACACACATGGGGTAGAACGTGTCTGAAGTTTGTTGATTGTGGAGGATGGAAACAACGGATAACATAATCATCCAAAGACCCTAAGATGAGAATATGTAGGAGTCTTATTGTATAAAACATGAAGAGGGGAAGAATATGTCAAACCTTTAGAGGGAAGAATATTAAGTAGATCGGTAGTCATTTGTAGCTTATGATGCCAAAACAATGGAGGGATGGAAGAATGAACCAATAAAGTGTGGATAATGTTATTAATGGTACGAATTTTTCGTTCAGCTTTCCCATTTTGTGAAGATGTATGAGGACAAGAAAAATGAAAATTTATCCCATTTTGAGCACAAAACTCCCTAAACTCTTCATTGTCATACTCTTTACCATTATCACATTGGATGTTCTTTATTTTCCGTTCGAATTGAGTTCTTGTGAAAACTCTAAATTTGACAAAGATGGAAAAAACTTGGGATTTTTTCGCAATTGAAAACGTCCATAAAAAATTAGAATAGTCATCCAAGAATAAAACATAATAACGATGACCCATAGAACTGAGAACTGGAGATGTCCATAAATTGCTATGAATAATATCAAATGACATTGAAGTATGAGAATTCGAAGCCACAAACGGTAACTTAACAATTTTTCCTAAAGAACAAGATTGACAATTCGGAGTATTACGCATACCCTTACAAGAAATAAGCTTATTCTTATCTAAAGTAGACAAAATAGATGACCCCGGATGACCTAGGCGAGCATGCCACAAGGAAGGAGCAAGAACGGCAAAGGTAGATGGCAATGCTTGACGCGAGACATTGAGACTGGGTGTGATCGGATAAAGATCCCCTCTACTGTCACACCTCATGAGAGGACTCCCCGTCTTGAAATCCTTCACAGAAAACCCAAAAGGATCAAAATCAATAGAAACCCAATTATCAGTAGTGAACTTACGGACATACACCAAATTTTTAACCAATTTTAGGGCATGAAAGGTATTTTTCAAGATAAGTGGTGGATGAGGAGGAGACAAAGTTTTATGACCATAACCATGAATTGGAATTGAATTACCATTACCAACAATTATACCACGATTAGTGCTCAAATTGGAATAAGACGGGAGAGTACCTTGATCGGATGTCATGTGGGTAGTGGCGCCGGTGTCCATATACCAATTCGGGTCTGGTGGAGTCATCTCAAACGTGTGCATCGCTGCCTCAATGTTTGTCTGCGTGTGTCCCATCATGTGATGGGACTGAGGGGGGCGAGGCCCAAGTATGCCGATTGGGCGCCCATGTTCGGTTCGAAACTTGAGTCGACGAGAATCGCCCGAAGGACTGAGCCGCAGCCTGCATCGAGGCTCGCGCGCCGCGTGTTCGGGAATCCATCACATCGCCAGGGCCACCGTGGGCCCCGTAACTACCGCCGCTGACGGTTGCCTCCATTGTTGTCGCCACAATTTTTGTTATTATTTTTCCTATTTTGGCCCTTTTTACCCCCCCGTTGTTGTGATTTTGGTCAGAGTTGGTGGAACCGGAAGGATAAAAATTGGACTCAGTTACCATGATGACAGGACTGGCCCCAATCGCCACTTTCTTAGCCAATCCGACTTCTTCCAAAGTAAGCATAGAACGGACTTGATAAAATCCTGGCAGGGGGTTACTCTGACGAATAACCGAAGAAACACCGTTATAGGTCTCTGACAGGCCTGCAACCATCTAAAGAACTAGACGACTATCAGAAATAGGAGAACCCATGTTGCGAAGTTGGTCTGCCAAGTCCTTGAGGTGTTTGCAATAAGAAGAAACGTTTGGAAAAGTTGTCATAACAACCTGTGAAAATTCCTGTTCAAGGATAACAATTCGAGAATGACTGTTATCTTGAAAGATGTCCCGCAATCGATCATATGCCGCCATAGCTGTGGATTTGGGTTCCATAATCGTCTGTAAAAGATCCAAGGAGATAGTGGCATAAATCCACTGAAGAACTTTGACATCAAGCATGACCCATAAGTCTGGATCTGCTGCTTTAGTGGTCACAACCGTTGTAGATGTAGACGCCATATCACCCTCCTTTGGAGGAGCGGGTGAATGATGTGGTGAAGAACTTTATGTGTCAAATCATGAATCTTAAACAATTCTGCCCATGTCCCATATTGGACGTTCTCCAGATCAAGAACAATAGGAATAACACTCTTGATGTTAGAGACTGTGAGGGCAGGATGAAAAGTGTTTATATCAGTCGTGGTGAATAAAACACGAAGATTCGGAGAAGGAAATTTGCGAGAAAGGATTTTATGAAGGAGAAGGGTCGCGACGCTGGAAAGATTCCGAGAGGGAGGGCCGCGGCGCTTGGTCAAGAAAATCAAGAAAAGTAAGAGAAATTTGAGGAGCGGAAGCAGGGTAAAGAGAACCTAAACTCTTGATACCATGAAAGAAATAATCTTTTGATTATTCTTATTGATGAAAAGCATATATATACAAGTTACAATAGGAGAATCATATTCCTACTTTACACCTAAATCCCTATTCTATAAGGAGACTAACTACAATTATAGTAATATTACAATCTTAATTAAGATACAAGACTAATGTGTAAAATATACCAAATATACAAAACATGTCCTAATTGTAATAGGGACCATTCACGGACTGATGATGGGCCATACGGAAGGGCCTTTGGCCCACTGTTTAACAATCTACAATGACTTAAAGTCAGATCGATGCCAAGTGCAAATATGCGTCATCACGCTATGTTCGTCACTATAGGAGCAATCAAAATGCTTTGGTGCCATATTTTTCATATATCATTATTGGACTTTATGCAGATCCTTTGACATCCGCTAATCTTACTTCCCGTTCTGTCATTTGGTAAGTCAACTCGCCTGCCACAATAATTGAATTAATTATAAAAGATGGTAACAACACTTGATTACAAAAATTAGTTTGGTCTAAATAGGTCGTGACAAAAAAATATTTATTTGCTTGACATTTGAACATCGAGAGTTGAACGATCATTAGTGGTGTACATTTCTTAAAACACTCCCGACGGCTTCATATTATTCTCCTACATACATAAAATAGATGAAGCATGAATGAATAGAATTGTCTTAGCCAGTACAATTGTTAGTTTAGATTAATTTACTTTTGGAATCCTAAATTAAGATGCATAATGTCAAAAATAAGAACACCCAAGTATGCCAGCATCAATGAAATATGTAGAGACAAAAAATTAAATGTTTTCTTTCTATTTGTCTTAATTTTGGTACACAAAATTATCGAAGTCCTAGCAAGATGACTCGAACACCGCTACTATTTACTCCCTTTGTCCCAAACTCCCAATTTACGTGATACTTTTTCGTTTTTAAGATTCAAACTATGTAAATTTTTATCACTATTTAAAATATATATTTTTTAAAACATATTGACATGAAAAGAATCACATTTTATAATACTTTTTGTATAATTTAAATATATAAATTTAATTTTAAATATTGAGTTTATTTAATTTAACTTAATTTTAATTATTAGTCAAATTTACTCTCGGTAAGTTAAAGTGTTACATAAATAGAAATAACACGCTTCTAGTCTTCATCTTTTGAAAACTGGTTCCTGATGACTTCGATTTTGACAAGTTAGTTTGGACACCTGTCTGAAACAATTCAACAAACAAATCAAAGTGTAGTGCAATGTTCGTCGAGTCGATTGTTTGACAATCTCTCCTTAAGACAAAATTATCCCCGTATATAATGGCTTACGATAGATGGGTAATAGTCTCCCAAGATAAAACGACAATACTCTCTTAACCACAAGCCAAATACTTGAGAGTCCTTGTAGAAGAAACAAGAACAAGAGATTGCAAGAATAGAAGAAGAGCTCTCAACAAATTTTAGATTTTTGTAATTGCAATGAGTATGTAAATCTGAAAATTCAAGCTCTATTTATAGTTTGCAAAATATTATCCACAAGCTTGTGTGAATACTTTAAATGGGTTGTTTTGATCTCACAAAAAGTCATCTTGAACATGCCAAAGGTTGGATAAGATTTGGCCTTTCCAAGGAGATTAAAATCCAGAAGATTCTATCCAACTTCGGTTAACTGGACAGGAAGGGCCGCGACCCTTAACTGGAAGGGCCACGACCCTAATTCAGCAAAAAATTATGGACTTACTGGAAATTAGGAGTCGCGGCCCCTAGCTGAAGGGTCGCGGCCCTTCCCCTATTTTTTTTGTGTTTTTACACATTTCTTCTTTAAATATATCGTCGTGGAAGACACATTAATTTGGCCAATTAAACGTCTATCCTTACCTAACTTATACCAACATCTCTTTCACTACGTGAAATTTAGCTAGATATTGTACGACGTGTGCATGTGTATGAAAAACGTATTTCTGACATGCGGGGCCCCATTGTGTTCAAGTCATTAAGGACGGGATAAGATCAATCCACTAGGTAAATTTTCCAACAATCCCCTCTTGAAAGAGGTGTTGGTGCACGCGGAATGTCAACCATTAGCAATCTAGTAGCGGAAGTGTATTGCATCGGAATAGGTAGTGTTATACCCCGTATTTCCAGAGTATGTACGTAAGGACGTACGTAGAAAATTTGAACTTGAGAAAGTGGCTTGGCCGAAATTTATTTGTTCACAACACCCGATTAGAGTCGTTTTTCGACGAAACGTTTTCACAGCTTTCGTAGGGGAATTTCCGGCTATGTCATTTTTATTTTTTGCGGATTTTTCCGAGAGACGAAACATTTTGGACCAACGGGAGGGCGACACTTGGCACCCTCCAATTGGTGGCTTGAAATCGTCCAAATTGGACGAAATGGGCTAGTAAGACACGTTTTTTGTGCCTTGGCTAAAGTCAAGGGTTGGTAGGATATTTGTGTGTAATAAATCCTAGCCCTACACTTGCCTAACACTTGGTTTAATCTTGGCCTTTGGTTGGCCATCCCTTGACCTATAAATACCCCTCTCCCTTTGATGAATTCTTCATCCTTTCCACAAATCTCTAAGTGTTAAAATCCCACACTCTCTTGTGTTGTTCTCGCCCCTCCCTCGCCGAGCCCTCCCATGTGTGGCCTTGTGGCGAGACTTCACCCCGCCCTAGTGGTGTTGTTCTCTTATAATATACCCTCTCTTGGTAGAAATACTCTCAAAAGTATTGTTATAATGCCCAAATTACCTTAGTCAGATACCTTGTCAGATTCTAAGGTTATACCTATCTAAAAGCCCGTAAAATACTATTATACTTCCGCTACCACAAACCGAAACCCTAAGGAAAATCTTCACCGTAGTTGAAGTCATAAGTAGAAGTTGGTTAGAACTTCTAAGGGTTGTTTGGAGCGGCCTGAGCGCTTGAGTGAGCTAAACCTTGCTCAGGATCGACATTTAAACTAGGATAATTATGGGCTTATCGAGGTAAATATCTTGTCCTCTATTGTAATTGGAAATTACATGATTGTTAGACTATATAGTCAAGTATACTATATATATAGAACTGAACGTTGTTGTCGGCAATGTCTTTGGACTTAAGCCCAATAATAAGAAACCTTTTCGAAGAAGAGTAATCGAATCGCTTTTTTACATAGGATCAGACATTACAGACCTTGTGTAGCTTTTCGTGAGGTAGAATTGTGCACGTCCGGTTAGATGTATGAACCCCGGTTGGCTTGATAGCCGGCCCGATAGAGAGGAGATTTACGCCATGGGGAGGTCTTGCCAATTTTCTCGTAGAATGTTCTACGAAGAGATCTAAATGTTAATAAGCGCGCGTGGCCTTATAGGTTGAAGTACTACGTGTGGCGCGATCCATCGGCTAAGGAGTAGCCGACGGTTTGAAGTACTTGGAGCGTTTTGCTATTAGTCGATACTCGCCGCGAGGTATGTGAACCTCTTCCTATCTCTTCTAGCCTGATATGTGTGAACTATGTCGTACGGTAGACGCATGTGCTAAACGTATTTGATTGATTTAAAACATAAAGTGTTATAACGGCTTTATGGGAAGTTGGTTATAATGACTTTATGTTGGTAAGAAAATACTTGTGGTCTTTAAAAGGTAAATCGATTTGAACTATAAGCGGCTTGTTATGTTAATAAAGAACTTGAAGTATTTCAAAAGATTTTTGAATCATTTTGAAGAGAAGTAATACTTGGTTTTGAAAAACTTAAGAGTTATACTAGCTTTATGGGAAGTTAGGTATAACGGCTTAAGAATGTTTTCTTGATTTCGAAATCGAATGTGTATCGACAAACCATCGCAGCGTTAATAAAAGGAAATGTTTTGACTAATTAAGTATTATTAAAACCAGAGAAACTTCCATCTGCATGTAAGCTAAGATGAGACAAAATGATATTTCCTAGATCACTACATTGTAATAAGATTGTTATAAACAAGAATATCCTACTCACATATAAGACTTATGTTTCTGATTGTTTAAAAGAGAATTATATTCTTAAATGAATAAGACTATGAACTACGAAACCATTCTAAAATAAGAAACGTGAACATTTGAAATTAGGCAAACTTGGGCGTTTGGAAAATAATGTTGTTACTTGATTTTACAAAGGTAAGTGTTTTGGTTTATTTAAAAGACAAATACTCTATTTTATACTACGTATTGTGTGACTTATGTGAAAGCAACGGATCTTTTAAAAGATTAAATGAATGAAGTACTTTAGGGTAGATACGAACTTGTTAGCTTAAAGTACCTTGTGTGAATAACTTGATTGTCTTTGGTTTGAGATAGCCTTGTAAATACTTTCTTGTTGATGTGATAAGTGAAAATGTTAGGATGCTACGTGTGTTAGTATCTTGTGTGATCGTGATGTAAGTGGTCATTCTTGTTGTGCTTACGTTGTTAAACGTTAAGCGCTGTACTATTATTATTGTATCACATACCCTTTGACTTATTATACCGAGGGCTTGCCACCCGACGCGGTCTTTACGGCCTATGCGGTCCTCGTGACTACGCGAGTCGCGGTAGCTCCGGGATTGATCATTCCGGTGTTTAGCCCGACGCGGGGATTCCTATGCGGTCTGTTGAGACTATGCGGTCTTTAAGAGACTATGCGGGTTGCGGAGCCTGGCGGATACCGAGGGTTAGCCGCCGACGCGGGTATACCTCAGCGATGCAGGACCATGATTCGAGAATACCTCGTGCGGTCCGTGTGTGACCTGCGCGAGTCTGCGAGTTCGAGGATAGACGCCACATTGATATTGCGCGCAGGCCGCCTTCGACATGTGGTGCGATGCAGAAAGACCTCGGATACGGTTTGTGGTATTTTTGGTGCCGTGGGTCTTAGTAGTCGGCTATGCCTTCGCACTTGCCCCGCACGGTTTTATTGTGATAACTTTGAGGCGTGAGTCACGACTTGACATGATCGCTTATTTGTTGTGAATCGTAGTTTGCTTATCATACATGTCTCCCGCTTTATAGACTATTATGATTTCATTTACTGATTTTTAGTTTCACATACTCGGTCTGCACAGATCGACCTTCTGGGCCGCGTTCATGCCGCAGTTGAGGTACACCGCCGTTGATCCTAGCTCTCGTGGTCACAGTTTGGGAAGCTCCGCTTTCTCCGGAGGCTTATCACGGTATAGTCCCCGTCAGAGTAAGTGTTTACATTCGTGGGTTTGGCGGGCCCCGTCCCGCCATTGTTGTCGTATCATTTCTTAGGTCCGTAGTACCGCAAGTTGTGGTTTGTAAAGAAAGGATTAAACTGCTCATTTTGAAAGAGTTGTTATTATTATTTATGCCGAAAGGCAAGTTTTCTAAAGATAATCAGTACGCTTCTTGTTATTTCATGTTGTTGTGTTATGTTCACTGATTACTCGATGTTGTATCACTAGGTGCCCGGTAAGGCACGATCACGCCCGGTTCGGGTCGTGACAAAAGTGGTATCGAGCGATTAATCCTCGGAAAGTGTCTACCGCATCGTGATCCAGAAGTCTTGATTATCGGTTGTGTTGCGCACCACACCAATAATCGTGAGGCTATAGGATATTTAGGATTGGTTTCTATTCTTCTCACTCGAGATCGTGCCTTAGAGCCGTGTTGTAAGTTGGACCTCTAATGTATTTTTTCCCTTACCGCTTATGCCTCCGCGTAGGCAACCCGCCCGTGAGGCAAGCGCCGAGGAGGCGCGAGTAGAGTCTGAGGGTTACGTGGCACAGCCCAATTATCACCAGGTGGTGCTTCATTCGGGAGTTCTGCGACGCCACTAGCCCCAAAGAGTTTAGCACGGCGCAGCTCCTACTGCGCCATGATATTTGAACCTTCGCCCACGGCCGAACAGAGAATATAGATTTCAAGGAGGCGACCGCATACTAACTATGGATTTGACTACCGAGAGTATACCGATGTCTGCGAGTCTTGATGACTATCTAAGAGAGGTTGTGCAAAGAGTAATTCTTGATTGGGCTTGAGCATGGCACGTATGCGGGCTTATGCGCAGCAGCCGAAAAACGTAGAGATCGACGGGTTAACGGCGAAGAGGCAGGCGAGCGAAGGTCCTTTAGTAACTTTTGAGGCGAGTCGCCACCAGCGGATTAGTTTATGCACATCAACCATTGCAGCGAGGTCCTCCACGAATTTCAGGACGTTCGAGTGCGCAGGAGTTGGTCGAACTCCGGATCTTCCGGTTCCATTGCGATGCACGCCATCCCGGGAATGTCGTCTTTTAGTTGGGTACTTGTTGTACTATGACCGCTGGTCGATGTCGAAAGGGTGTCCTCAGGAGGACTTAGCCTTCAGATCGATGGGTAGTCGCCACCTTCTTAGCTAAGCGCTGCAGGCGTGTTTGATTAGAACGACTAAGGGAGTGAAAAGAGATATAGATATATCCTTAACCTCTAGAGATCGGTATGTGTGATAAGGTGAGTATACCTTAAGTGCTATGTTCTGATAGCAGTATGTTAGTAGTGATTAGAAATCATGGTGGGTTAACCGAGTAAGGTTTTGGGGGATAGAGAAGGTGTAAGCCTTAGAGTTTTATACGTAGAGACCTTAGAGGTGCGCCATCTCGAGTATAGGTGTAGTGTTATGTTTGATCCTTATCGAGTGCATAGTGCACGTGGGCTATGTTTGTGGGATAAGTCACGAGTAGCGTGATTTGAAAGAAGGAAGTCGAGCTAGGAGACCGCTAGATTTTCGTAACATGATTTGTGAAATTATTCGGATCGGAGCTAGTGTTTCGCGCGACGGGTAGGGTTGAGGCCATGTTGCGGGTCAACCCGCGGCATGTATGATGCGGGTCGGTTTGTGGTGGTCCCGCCTTGGTAGGTTCACGAGGTGTTAGGCCCATGTTCGATTAACCGCAGACGAGTTCGTGGACGATTCGACCAAGAGTCGGGCCAACGGGTCACCATCGTGTCTTTCGATCAGACCGTTGCTCGGCGGTGATGTTAAGTCGAGAAAGGTTGAAAGGTTGCACGGTGCCTACCTTCACCTTATGTCGCAGTGAAGCCCGTGTGGCTATTTTCGCTTTTCTAAAAGTTTACGAGCGGTTAGGAACTCAGTGAGTCTCAGACCGCATTCGCCTCGCCGGTGTTTGATTTCGAGGATAGTTGTGGGGATTGTTGTCTCGTGGAGGTAGTGTTTGATCTACCATTTCAATGTTCGGATGTCGCCCTGAAGCCCGGTAGGGGCGGAAGTGTAAGTTGCGGCCGATTGGTTCGATGTTGCGTGCGATAGTTGGTTCAGCTTGTTCCAGCAGATCGTGGATGTGGAAGTCGTCAGAGAGGTTTTGGCGGCTCAGAAATCGTATGGATAATCGGCGACGACGCTTAGAGTTCGCCGTTGACGGTCGGTCTTCTTGAAAGTACCACCGGGTTGTGTGACGAGTTTTGAAAAACAGAGGAAACTTAGCCCGAGCTTTGGGCCTTTTTAAGTTCATGTGAAGAATAGGCCAGGTTGCCTATATGTTAGCTTTTGCCGTCCGACTTAAGAGGCAGTACATCCGGTCTTTCGTATTGTTATGTTCAGGAAAGTATCGGAGATCCATCCAGAGTGTTCCCGGTTAGTGATGACCACGTTAGAGATAGTAACCCCGTGTTTTGGAAGGGCGACGTAAATGTGGTAAGAGTTCGAGTGTACGTCACCTCGTGGATCGCACGCAGCCCGGTACCATTTGTTGGGTCGCCGAGTGAACCTCGCGCAAAGTGACAAAAGTGGTATCATTTCTTTTGTAAAGAGAAGGTCAGGAAGTATATTTTAGACCGGAGAGGTGTTTGTGGTGATGTTAGAGGTGTTTCCTCGTGGACTTGAGGTAAGTATATTGCGCAAGTTGGTTCCGTGGCTACGTGGCGTGATTGTTTTCGTAAGTATAGCAGTGAGGACTATACCGGCGCGCGTTTGTTTTGAGACTTAGAAGGAACATTCGGGACGAATGTTTCTAAGGAGGGGAGAATGTTATACCCCGTATTTCCAGAGTATGTACGTAAGGACGTACGTAGAAAATTTGAACTTGAGAAAGTGGCTTGGCCGAAATTTATTTGTTCACAACACCCGATTAGAGTCGTTTTTCGACGAAACGTTTTCACAGCTTTCGTAGGGGAATTTCCGGCTATGTCATTTTTATTTTTTGCGGATTTTTCCGAGAGACGAAACATTTTGGACCAACGGGAGGGCGACACTTGGCACCCTCCAATTGGTGGCTTGAAATCGTCCAAATTGGACGAAATGGGCTAGTAAGGCACGTTTTTTGTGCCTTGGCTAAAGTCAAGGGTTGGTAGGATATTTGTGTGTAATAAATCCTAGCCCTACACTTGCCTAACACTTGGTTTAATCTTGGCCTTTGGTTGGCCATCCCTTGACCTATAAATACCCCTCTCCCTTTGATGAATTCTTCATCCTTTCCACAAATCTCTAAGTGTTAAAATCCCCCCCTCTTGTTGTTGTTCTCGTCCCTCCCCCCTTGGCCGAGAGCCCCTCCCCCTTGTGTGGCCTTGTGGCCGAGACTTCACCCCCCCTCCTAGTGGTGTTGTTCTCGTATAATATACCCCCCCTCTTGGTAGAAATACTCTCAAAAGTATTGTTATAATGCCCAAATTACCTTAGCCGTATACCTTGTTGTATTCTAAGGTTATACCTATACGAAAAGCCCAGAAAATACTATTATACTTCCGTCAGTCACAAACCGAAACCCTAAGGAAAATCTTCACCCGTAGTTGAAGTCATAAGTAGAAGTTGGTTAGAACTTCTAAGGGTTGTTTGGAGCGGGTCGGAGCGCACGGAGTAGGAGCTAAACCTTGCTCAGGATCGACATTTAAACTAGGATAATTATGGGCTTATCGAGGTAAATATCTTGTCCCTCTATTGTAATTGGAAATTACATGATTGTTAGACTATATAGTTGAAGTATACTATATATATAGAACTGAACGTTGTTGTCGGCAATGTCTTTGGACTTAAGCCTGAATAATAAGAAACCTTTTCGAAAGAAGAGTACTGAACTGTTTTTACATAGGACTGTATTACAGTAGACCTTGTGTAGCTTTTCTGTGAGGTAGAATTGTGCACGTCCGGTTAGATGTATGAACCCCCCCCTGGTTGGCTTGATAGCCGGCCCCGATAGAGGAGGAGATTTACGCTGTTGCGGAGGTCTACGAATTTTCTACGTAGAATGTTCTCTGAAGAGATCTAACTGTTAATAAGCGACTTGTGGCCTTATAGGTTGAAGTACGACGTGTGGCGCGATCCATCGGCTAGGAGTAGCGACGGTTTGAAGTACTTGGAGCGTTTTGCTATTAGTCGATACTCGTCGCGAGGTATGTGAACCTCTTCCTATCTCTTCTAGCATGATATGTGTGAACTATGTAGTACGGTAGACGTACATGTGCTAAACGTATTTGATTGATTTAAAACATAAAGTGTTATAACGGCTTTATGGGAAGTTGGTTATAAAAGCTTTATGTTGGTAAGAAAATATTTGTGGTCTTTAAAAGGTAATCGATTTGAACTATAAGCGCTTGTTATGTGTTAATAAAGAACTTGAATTATTTCAAAAGATTTTTGAATAATTTTGAAATGAGAATTAATACTTTGTTTTGAATAACTTAAGAGTTATACTAGCTTTATGGGAAGTTAGGTATAAAGGCTTAAGAATGTTTCTTGATTTGAAATCGAATGTATCGACAAACCATCGCGGCGTTAATAAAAGAAAATGTTTTGACTAATTAAGTATTATTAAAACCGAGAAACTTCCATCCGCATGAAGCTAAGATGAGACAAAATGATATTTCCTAGATCACTACTTTGTAATAAGATTGTTATAAACAAGAATATCCTACTCACATATAAGACTTATGTTTCTCAGATTGTTTAAAAGAGAATTATATTCTTAAATGAATAAGACTATGAACTACGAAACCCTTCTAAAATAAGAAACGTGACCATTTGAAATTAGTCACACTTGACGCGTTTTGAAAATAATGTTTTTTGTTTATTTTACAAAGGTAATTGTTTTGGTTTATTTAAAAGATACCACTCTATTTTATACTACTGTATCAGGTGACTTATGTGAAAGCAACGGATCTTTTAAAAGATTAAATGAATGAAGTACTTTGGGGTAGATACGAACTTGTTAGCTTAAAGTACCTTGTGTGAATAACTTGATTGTCTTTGGTTTGAGATAGCCTTGTAAATACTTTCTTGTTGATGTGATAAGTGAAAATGTTAGGATGCTACGTGTTAGTATCTTGTGTGATCGTGATGGGGGTCATTCTTGTTGTGCTTACGTTGTTAAACGTTAAGCGTGTACTATTATTGTATCACATACCCTTTGACTTATTATACCGAGGGCTTGCCACCCTTGACGCGGTCTTTACGGCTACGCGGTCCTCGTGACTACGCGGAGCGCGGTAGCTCAGGATTTATCATTCCGGTGTTTAGCCCGACGCGGGGATTCTATGCGGTCCGCTGAGACTATGCGGTCTTTTGAGACTATGCGGCGCGGAGCCTAGGATACCGAGGGTTAGCCGCCGACGCGGGTATACCTCAGCGATGCAGGACCATGATTCGAGGAATACCTCACGCGGTCCGTGTGTGACCTATGCAGAGTCGCGAGAGTTCCGTGGATAGACGCGACATTGATATTGCGGGCGAGTGGCCGCCTTCGATGTGGTGCGGTCAGAAAGACCTCGGATACGCTTTGTGGTATTTTTGGTGCTGGTCTTAGTAGTCGGCTATGCCTTCGTACTTGCCGCACGGTTTTATTGTGATAACTTTGGCGGCGAGTCCTAACTTGACATATTCGCTTATTTGTTGTGAATCGTAGTTTGCTTATCATACATGTCTCTGCTTTATAGACTATTATGATTTCATTTACTGATTTTTTTAGTTTCACATACTGCACTGCAGATCGACTCCTTCGGGCTGCGTTCATGCCGCAGTTGAGGTACACCGCCGTTGATCCTAGCTCGTGGTCAAGCCATTGGGAAGCTCCGCTTTCTCCGAGGCTTATCATGGTATAGTCCTGTCGTAGTAAGTGTTTACATTCGGGGTTTGGCCCCGCCCCGCCATTGTTGTCGTATCATTTCTTAGGTCTGTAGTACCGCTGGTGGGCAGGGTTTGTAAAGAAAGGATTAAACTGTTCATTTTGAAAGAGTTGTTATTATTATTTATGCCGAAAGGCAAGTTTTCTAAAGATAACTGTTGTACGCTTCTTGTTATTTCATGTTGTTGTGTTATGTTCCGCTGATTACTCTGATGTTGTATCACTAGGGTGCCCGGGGTAAGGCACCAGTCACGGGCCCGGGTTCGGGTCGTGACAGGTAGCACACAACTTTGAACCTTTCCTAGTCAACTACCATCGGACATATTTACTGAGAGGTGAACGTGATGTCTTGAACCGTCAGTGTTTAATATATGCCAAGACAATGATAGAGACACAAATAACAGTCCAATCTCTCGTTTTTTTTACTGTTGTGGTCGTGGACACACTTGGATTCTTAAGTGCGTTCAATTGAGGCGGCCTGTCCTCGCACTTAAATAGGTGACCTCCCACCAGGAGTCATTAAAAGTATCTTCGTCTTTAACCTCGTCTTTCGAGTGTTGTGTTAAGACCCCGACACTTAACCTTGTACCCATAATTCAGGTAGCACTGTTAATGTCTATCGCGGGAAGGCTTTGGATTAATGTTTCCATAGGGAACCAACATCCAAAGTGCTCTTTCTTTTCTATAAGCGCTCAACTGGACTTTTACAGCTTAGTTTTCCCATTGAACCAAATTTCTGGGATCTCCAGTCAGTATGGATGGGTTACCACCATTTCGGTCCTTATTGTTGTTAGGCATATTTCATATACCTATTTTGAGTCATTTTCGATTAGTATTTTACCCATTTTCGTTGCGTCTAGTACAGTTTTAAGGTTGTTTTTCTTTCTTTTGAGTCACAACGGTTCAAAAAGGCAAAATGACAAAAAAGAGCGAAAAGTGGACATAAAAGGAGGTCCCGAAGCAAAAAAAGGTCGAAAATCGATGACTCGGAAAAATCACAGCAGCACCGCAGTGCAGAGGCAGGACCACGGTGCCAAAACAGCAGAAACCCGTAGGACTTTCAGCGCTGGGGTGCATTCAGACAGAAACGCGGTGCCATTTATTCAGAGAGCTGCAGGAGTTTCGGCACCGCGGTGCCGGTACGGAATTTTTCAGTTCCGAGTTGGAGTTGGACAAGGGCAATAGGGTCCCTAGGGCACGAAATTGATACCTATTTAAAGCCCTAGGGATCAGTTTTTAGGGGGGGAGTCCATTCTTGAACACACAACATCATCGAGGACAGATTTGGAGGCCACAATTGGGACTTTAGTTCACAGTATTTTTCTTTTCTCTGTATTTATTTTAGTTATTGTTGGATTGTATTAGTTCTTAGCATGTTCATGGCTAGGATCTAATTACTTTAGTAGGGTTTCCATCGAATCTTCTTGAAACTCGTTCATATAGTTAATGCATTAGTTAATGATTTCTTCTTCAGCGTATTAAGATCTATTCAACATTGTTTTGATTGCTTGATAATTAATTAGCTACTAATTATCATTACCTATATGATTTCGAATCAAGAACCGAGAGGAGAGATTTGAATAGGCTGTAATTGTTTAGACACAGGTTAAAATCGTAGACGAAAGTACCCCGATACTTGTGTAGTGTTTAAGATTATTGTTCTTAATCCTCTTGTGTGGTAAAATCTATCATAGAAATATAGAAGGTTTCTACACAAGATTGAGCTCTCGTATATCCTAACCGGAATATGATGACAGACTAGTTAACCTGCTATCTTAATAAGAAGGAAAATCATTAGCATTGCATTAACACGAGAAAGAGTGGATAGTCGAGGAGATTGGAAGCCCTATTCCCTTCATAACTGTTATAAACCTTTAGTATTATAAATCTAGTCTAGTTTCCCGCACTTCACTTTAATGATAGTCCTTAGTACAAAACAAAACAATTTATCGATTGCCAAATAGAAACCAAAGTTTAGAAGTTCGGTACTTGGTAACTAGTCTCTGTGGACGATATTCGGTCTTACATACTATATTACTTGTGAACGATACGTGCACTTGCGTGATCATTTGTAAATCACCTAACAAGTTTTTGGCGCCGTTGTCGGGGACTGGAGTATAATCAATATCGAACTATCTATCCTTATTTCTAATTTGGTTTTTATTTTTTTTATTTGAGAACATTTTGTCGTGATCTGTTTGCTTGTTTTTTATCACTTACAGGAAAGACAAGGAAAGTGTTGATCCTTTGATAATGGAACATCAGCAAAACAATAATGTGGCGGATGGCGAGCTACCGTCTGTCTTAAGACAAATCCCTGCAGAAAGATGCTTGGGGGATTATGTATTGCCTACAGTGATTGGGGGTGCAGACTTGCATAAGGCTCCCAGCAATAGGAGCCAATAATTTTGAGATTAAACCTGCTATTTTGGGTATGGTGCAGAACACAGTCCAGTTTGGAGGGTCGCCATATGAGGAGCCACATACGCACATTGCGAATTTCCTGGAGCTTTGTGCCACATTCAAATACAATGGTGTCACTGATGATGCTATCCGGTTGAGGCTCTTCCCATTTTCTCTCAGGGAAAGGGCGAAGGTTTGGTTGAACTCCCTGCCAACAGACTCTATCTTCACATGGCGGGACCTGGCCCAGAAGTTCCTTGAAAAATTCTTTCCACCAGCAAAGGCAGCAAGACTTAGGGGAGAATTGAACAATTTCTATCAAATGGATGGAGAGTCATTGTATGATGCTTGGAAAAGTTCAAGGATTTGCAGAGGAAGTGCCCACATCATGGCCTTGAACAATGGAACTTGGTGCACATCTTCTACAATGGTCTGAGTGGGACTACTAGAACAATTATTGATGCAGCTGCTAGTGGTACTTTCATGAGGAGGACATCACATGAAGCCCATGACTTGTTGGAAGACATGGCCACAAATAATCACTTGCCAGATGAGAGAGGAACAGGTGGCAGAAAAGCAGTTGGAGTTCATGAGACAGATGCTATCACTGCACTGCAGGCACAAGTTGCTCTCTTGACTAAGCAGCTCCAGCAGAATACCATATCCGTAAAGGCAGTCCAGATGCAAGCAGTTTGTGAAATTTGTGGGGGTCCGCATACCTTTTATAGATGTCCAGAAACTGATGCAAACCACATCCCAATGGAGCAGGCTCAATGTCAAGTTGTGGGACACTTTCAGAGGCAATACAACAATGCACAATCTAACACATATAACCAGGGGAGAAAAAATCATCCAGATTTTTTTGTGGAAGAATGATCGAAGCGTGCTCAGTCATTCACCACCACGATGAGTCAGATGAATTGAAAACGAAACTATTTGTCACGACCCGATCCCGGGCCCGTGACTGGTGCCTTACCCCGGGCACCCTAGTGATACAACATCAGAGAAAATCAGCGGAAATAAAACTTTAAACATGAAACAAGAGATAAGATCATAAACAGGCCAACCAAACGGTTACCTTCCAATAAATATATGTATACAAATCTTTCAAACCGAACAGTTTAATCCTTTTACAAACCACCTTGCAGCATACTACATACCTCTAAGAGTTTTTATACAACATGACGACGGTGCGCCATACCACGAATGTACAAGAACCTACAACTCGTGGTAACATACCAAAGATAAGCCTCGGAGAAACGGAGCTTCCTAACGAATTGTGATCCTAAGAGCGAGGATCGCAATCGATGTACCTCTACTGCGGCATGAAAGCGGCCCAAGGAGGTCGCACAACAGTACCAAGTATATGAAATCGAAAATATCGTAAATGAAATCATAGCGATCTATATAAAGCGGAGACATGTATGATAACCAAACTACGATTCACAATAAATAAGCGATCATGTAAGTCGGGACTCACGCCGTGAGTCATCACTCAAATATAACTATGGGTCTCACGCCCGCAACATCAATCATGCGTGGAATACCTTCTCACCGCGGCGATCATGATATAATAACACCACGAGTACACATGAACACCAAGTGCGAACTAACAATACTATACAACCAAACCACGGTCGACACGGCAAGTACGGCCGACTACGGATACCGGCGTGTCACGAGCTAACCGGCAAATACGAGGGCTAACTACGGTACCAAGCGTCGCGGTCACGAGACTTCGCCACTACACCGAACGGCAAGTGCGAGGGCTAACTACTGTACCAAGGCCGAATCAGCCACGAGAAGGGCAAGCACGAAAGCCACCACCGATACCAAGGCCGATCAAGAAACCTCGTGGAGAGCTAGTCCATGGAATAACACTATCACAGTGGAAACGAACCTCATCGTGGCCGCATACCGTGGACCATCCATCGAGTCGGTATGCCCATGAACTATCATAATGGAAGCATACCCGGGCCACCCATCGTGTCGGTATGTCCAAATGATAAAGAATAACACGACCGCCCTCCACCGAGAGACGCGTAACATAAGAATACAACACTTGCACAACAAGGCTACCACACACAAACATAGGAAAGTTACACACAACTCAAAGTACTTTCATTTTATGCCAAAGTCCAAGTTTTAACCCCAAGTACTACGTATGTTAAACTCTTTTAAAGGATCCATTTCTTTTACAAAGGTCACCCGATACATCAGATATAGAGTGACTAACATCTTTTAAGTAAACCAAAACAACTTCCATACTTTCCTTTTAAAATAAAACTAAGGCAATACCATGCCTTCTTTTAGACAAAACACTTCTCCTTTTAAAGTCAAGTTACCACTTTAAAACCAATGATAAAACCATTCCTTTGTTTTCATAAAGTCGTTATAACTAACTTCCCATAAAGCTGTTATAACACTTTATGTTTTAAACCAATTTTTAAGACAAAACAAGGCCTTTCTTTTAAACGAAGACTCTTTAATTTCCTCAAGTCCTTTTAGAAATCAAGTTCCTTACTTATTCGTTTCAAATCAGTAAAACATTATTCTTTAAAAACCAAGTACTCATTACTCACGAATGAGGTTTCACACTTCTTAACAACTTTCACATCAATTCAATTAAGTCAAGTCTCTTAACTTCTTAAAAGCAATAAACCATTCTTTTTATCTCTCTTAAGTCGTTATACCTAACTTCCCATAAAGCTAGTATAACTCTTAAGCTTTCAAACCAAGTATTATTCTTCTTTCAAAAAGGATTCTTAATTCTTTTGAAATACTTCAAGATTCTTATTATTCAGGCTTAAGTCAAAAGACATTGCCGTAAAACTATATTCAATTAACACATGTACGTCTACCGTACTATATATATATTCTTGTAAAATACTTCCAGATTCTTATTGTTCAGGCTTAAGTCAAAAGACATTTCCACACGTACGTCTACCGTACTATATATATATTCTTGTAAAATACTTCCAGATTCTTATTGTTCAGGCTTAAGTCAAAAGACATTGCCGTAAAACTATATTCAATTAACACACGTACGTCTACCGTACTATATATATATTCTTGTAAAATACTTCCAGATTCTTATTGTTCAGGCTTAAGTCAAAAGACATTGCCACACGTACGTCTACCGTACTATATATATATATATATTCCTTTAAAATATCATGCTCAAGAGTATAGGAAGAATCACATACCTCGCGACGATTATCGACTATCAGCAAATAGCTCCAAAGTACTGTAATCCTGCTAGCCTTTTTCATTTCTTCGAGTAGAATACGCTACTCGCGATTTCACCTATAATGGTCACACAAGTCTATCAACGACTAGACTATCGTAAAAAAATTCTACGGAAAATTGGGCGACTTCCACCCGCCAAACTACACAAGTCATCGTAAATACGATCTATGTAAAGATTCAGTTCCCTTCTTATATACCTTCCTGGTATATAAATTATACTTAATTCTTATACTTCAACAGTATGTAAACTCTAATTACAAAAGAAGGTCAAGCGTATTTACCTCGATAAGCCCAAAATTATCCAAGTTTAAATGTCGATCCTGAGCAACGTTTAGCTCATACTCCAGGCGCTCAACCCGCTCCAAACAACCGCAGAAGTTCTACGCAACTTCTACTTAATACTTCAACTCGCTATGAAGATTTTCCTTAGGGTTTCGGTTTGAGACAAAAAGGACATAAGGTAGTATTTCCGGGCTCTACGTATAGAGGTAACTTTGGAATACGACAAGGTATAAGGCTAAGGTATTTTGGTATAGTAACAATACTTGGAGAGTATTTCTCTACCAAAAAGGGGGTATTATACGAGAACAACAAGGCAAGGGGGGGTGTACCCCTCGGCCAACACCACTAGGAGGGGGGGACTAACTCTCGGCCAAGGGGCCTCACGAAAGGGGGAGGGGGGTGTTCTTGGACGAGAACACTACACTTAAGAGGGGGAGAAGACTTTCAAGACTTAGAGACAATTTTTGGATGAAGAAGTCTTCAACAAGGGAGGGGTATTTATAGGCCAACCAATGGCCAAGATGAAGCCAAGTGCAAGGCAAGTGTAAGGCCAAGATCAAGCCAAGTGCACCCTAACCCTACTCCACAAAACAAGGCACAAAACAAGGCACCAAACAAGGCACAAAATAAGGCACAAAACATGCCACGAAAATGGGCACCAATCGGCCAAGAGAAACCGTCAACTTGAGGGTGACAAGTGTCGCCCTCTCGTTGGTCCAAAATATTCCGTCTCTCGGAAAAATCCGCAAAAATTATAAATGACATAGCCGGAATTTTCCCTACGCAAAGTTCGGAAAACGTTTCGTCGGAAAACGACTCTTTTCGGGGGTTGTGTACAAATTTCGAATCTTGCCTAACTTTAAGGCTCAAACTTTTCTACGTACGCCCACACGTACATACTCTGGAAATATGGGGTATAACACTATTGACATTGGCAAACTCCCAAGAATAATTCATCACAGAGACAAGGTCATTCATGACAGAAACTAAGTACTCAATTTCAACCTTGGCCAATTCCCAAGCAATAATGACCAACTCTCAGACCCAGTTCATGACGGAGATGAGATCTTCTATTAGCGGTTTGGAAACTCAAATAGAGCAGTTGGCAGAGAAGTTGAGTGATAGACCTCAGGGGGCTCTCCCCAGTAAGACAGTGATGAATCCAGGGGAGCAATGCCAATAAGTCAGTCTGAGAAGTGGGAAGCAGTTAGAGCAGTGTAGGCCCCAACCAGGAGTGGAGAAGACAGTTGAAATAGAAAAGGAGGGGGTTACTGATGACTGCCCTAATTTAGAGAAGGCTCCACCGGCAATAAGGAGAGAATATGTAGACAGAATCCCTTATCCTCAAAGAATGTGGAAGAAGTCCTTAGACAAGGAGTTTTCCAAGTTTTTAGAGGTCTTCAAAAAGCTGCATATTAATCTCCCGTTCATTGAAGCTTTAGAGCAAATGCCAGCATATGTAAAATTCATGAAGGACGCCCTGTTTAAGAAGAGGAAGCTGGCGGATTATGAGACAATAGCCCTGACAGAGGAGTGCAGTGCTATCTTGCAGAAGAAACGGCCCCCTAAGTTGAAGGATCCAGGGAGTTTTACCCTACATTGCACTATAGGTAAGGTGACATGTAAACGGGTTTTGTGTGACTTATGGGTCAGTATCAACTTGATGCCTCTCTCTGTGTTTAAAAGACTCGGTTTGGGGGAAGCAAAGTCGACTACAGTGAACCTGCAGCTAGCTGATCGCTCAGTCGTACATACCAGGGGTATTATTGAAAATGTGTTAGTGAAAGTGGGCAAATTTATCTTCCCTGCTGATTTCCTCATTCTGGATATGGAGGAGGATGAAGATATGCCCATCATTCTTGGGAGACCATTTCTAGCCACAGGAAGGGCCCTTATTGATGTTGAGAAAGGGGAGTTGAAGCTTAGAGTTCAGGATGAAGAACTGACATTCAAGGTGTTTCAGCCACCACCTGAGCCAGAGTTAACCCACAAAGTTTTCAGACCACCCACTGAGCCCCGAGTCGATGATAGATGTTTTGCTATTGGGGTTGTTGACAAGGTTGTGTCTGGGAAAAACCTCACTAGTATTGATGCTTATGGGGTACCATTGAAGAAAAGTGTGGAGAATGAGAGTAAGACTAGGGCAGCAACAAATAATGAAACAATAATGAACCCTCCTGAAATCAATTCTTTGAAAAAGAAGAGGATGAAGAGGAAGCGATTGGTGCTGAGATGATTATGTGGAGAGGGAACTCTACCCCCTTAATCTAGTAAGTGAACTGCGTCCGGCTAAAAGGCGTTAAAGACTGCGCTACTTGGGAGGCAGCCCATTGTTTAAATTATGTAATTTATTTTAATTAGGACAGTCTCACTTTTGGTGTGTTTGTTAAGTTGTGATGCCAGGTGAAGGACTCAGAGATGGAGCATGAAGGAAAGGGTGAAAAGACACAAAATCGAGTCAGCATCGCGGTACCGATCTGCAGCATCGCGATGCCGAATCTTTAGGAAAGCCTCAGTACTTTATGCACCGCGGTTCCACAGAGGAAGAACCGCGGTGCCAGTTCACGATCCCCAAAAATATGAAAAGGCCCGGAATCGCCAAATCTCCTCCCACAGATACCGTCACAATGCAATATCTACCGCCACCACCACCATTTTGAGTCGATATACGTCTGTAAGTCGTCTCTGTTTCATCTTTGAGTCATACACATTTGTGACAATGTGTCAGTTAAGTTTAGGGGGGTACTTGTATTTTCTTATAATTTTGAGTCGTTGATTTGTGTCTTTTATGTGTCTATATGTCACGACCTGACCCCGGGCCCGCGACTGGTGCCCTACCTGGGCACCCTTACAGGTACCTATACATCAGAGATAATCAGCGGAACATACATGAAACTTATAAAATAAATCAACAAGAAATAAACAACAGGTTAGCCGATAAGGCTACCTCCCTAGACACATATTGTTATACCCCGTAGTTCCAGGGTATG
Organism: Przewalskia tangutica; assembly: GCA_029844215.1. Lineage (NCBI taxonomy): Eukaryota > Viridiplantae > Streptophyta > Magnoliopsida > Solanales > Solanaceae > Przewalskia > Przewalskia tangutica. The sequence continues at coordinate 121,079,016 of CM056720.1, forward strand.
TATGTGGGGACGTACGTGCGAGATTACGACAGTAATATTGGAAAGAAAGAAAGATGTGATTTTTCGACGGAAAAGTTTCCGGGTTTTGTGAAGGGAAAAGGTTCGTTAATGGGAATTGGATTCCCAGATTTGGTATTTGGACTTCTTGGATTATATTAGAATTTTGCGATTTTATTTTCGGAAATGGTCACGTGGGGCCCACGGGAGAAATTTACGGTTTTGTGGGGCCCACTTTGTTTTTGAGATTTTTGGTATTTTGGATATTTTCGGAAGACGAAATACTTTGGATGAGTAAGGGGGTGACACATGTCACCCCGTGGCGTGTGGCCGAATTGGGAGACAGTGTCTAGCCACTTGTCCTCGCCGAAACGCATACACTGGAAGCTAATTTCGTTGGCCATGTGGTGTGGTGGGACCCACACACACATGGCTCAATCTTGACCACACACTTACATAGATCTTGACCCTTAATTTCTCTATAAATACCCCCTTAAGTTGAAGACAATTTCATCCCACACTTGAAGCTTTCCAAAGCAAATACTCCCTCCCTTTAGCCTTGTTTTCGTCCCCCTCCCCCACTTGTGTAGAAAATACTTCAAGTATTGTAGTATAATCCCAAATACCTTAGCCTAGTATCTCTAGTTGTATTTCAAAGTTATTTCAATACTAGGAGCCCGGAAATACTACTTTATTCCAATAGTCGCAAAGTGAAACCCTAGAAAAACCTTCCTAGCTTGGTTGAAGTGTTAAGAGAAGTTGTTTAGAAACTTCTAAGGGTCTCTTGGAGCGGGTTGGAGCATAAGGAATTGGAGCTAAACGTTGCTCAGGAGCGACTTATAATCTTGGATAATTTTGGGCTTATCGAGGTAATGATCTATGTCCCCCTATTGTAATTGGATATTACATATTGTAGTAGTTTAGAATTGAGTATAAGATATATTGGAAGGATGATTATAAAGGATTGAATCAGATTTACATTGATGTATTTACTGAGACTTGTGTAGTATTATTGTTAGGCAGAATTGTACCCGTCCGGTTAGACGTGAAATCCCCTTGGAGTTGTTGGCTTGGTAGCAGGCCTTGTTAGGGGGAGGTTATTTATGTGATTGCGGGGAGGTCTTGAATTTTTCGTAGATTAAGGAACTGTTTACTTAGAATATGCTACGAAGAGAACTAGAAGTTGATAGATGTATTGTGGATATTATAGGTGTATCTTCTGCGCGCGGCATACTCGACTTGGCTTGTGGATTAAGCCGAAGAGGTAGGTGATTCTTCCTATACTCTTGAGCATGATTGTTGTGAACTATATAGTACGGTAGACGTACGTGTGTGAAATGAATTTTGTTTGTTAAAACATAAAGTGTTATAATGGCTTTATGGGAAGTTAGTTATAACGACTTTATGAAAATAAAAGAAAGATTTGACTTTGAAAGCTAAACGACTTGATAAGAGACTTAACTTATAAACAACTTGATTTCGGAAAAGGAGAAGTAACTTGATTTAAGTATAGGTTACTTGTTTTAAAAAGAGTAAGTTATTTGGGTTTTAAAGAGTATACTTGATGTTGTTTTAAAAGAAAAGTACTTAATTTTAAAAGTCTTGTAAAGATTTTTACAAAGGTGAAGTAATTTGGTTTGAAAAGAAAACGTGTTTTGATACTACGAGTATTGGTATCGTGTGGCTTTTACATAAAAAGAGGTCTTTTTGAAAGAATGAAAGTATGTAGTATTTTGGGGTTGAAACCCGGATCGTTGATATAAAATGAAAGTACGTTGAACTTGCCTATGCTTGTTGTGATAGCCTTTGTTGTGCAAGTGTTTTGATTCTATGCTACCGTGTCTCTCGGGAGGCGGCTATCTCGATTGATTGTTTGGACATCTCGACACATTGGATGGTCCACGAGTACGTCCACTTTGAGTATTATCCGGTTATTTCTTTTGGACATCTCGACACGTTGGATGGTCGCAGTATCGCGCCCACTTTGAGTATTATCTTGTTATTTCCTTTGGACATACCGACACGATGGATGGTCGGTCCACGTATGCGTCGAGGATGGTTTCATGGCCATGCTTATATCGAGGTAAGATCGGGGCATGCGGTCATTGTGAGGTTTATGTTATTAGTCCATGGACCGCTAATCCATGAAGCTTGCCGCGTGACGGCGATCACGGCTTGATTTGTACATGGGTTCTGGTGCACACTTTAGATACTTGTTTTGGTCATTTCTCGTGTATCGGCAGGCTCTGGTAGATAGCTTAAGATACTTGCCTCGGTCATATCTCGTGAGACGGTAGGCTAGGGTACGCTAGCTTAAGATACTTGCCTCGGCCAGTTGCGTGGCTAGCTTTTGGGTAGTAGCTTCCGTACCTTGCGTGAAGGGATATGACTAGCTTTGGACCGTAGTTGGCTATTCTACTTGCCCGTCGGTTTGATAGCGACGCAGGATCTAGTGTTCGAGTTCACATATGGGTGTTGTTTTACATCATGTACGCCGGATGAGAATGGGTTCCACGGGCATGATTGATATTATGGGCGTGAGACCCATAGTTATGTGTGAGTGATCATTTCGGGGATATGCGTCCCCTTACTTGACATAACTGTTTACTTATCGCAAAATGGTTTTATAAAATGATAAAATGTGATTTCATTACAGCATTTTCAGTTTCACATACTTGGTACTGTTATCGACCTCCTTCGGGCTGCGTTACGCCGCAGGTAGGTACACCGATTGTTGATCCTCGCTCATAGGATCGCATTCGGCGTTAGGAAGCTCCGTTTCTCGAGTCTTATCTTTAGTATAGTCCCTATCATTGTGGGTACTTGTACATTCGTGGTATGGCGGCCCCTGTCGTCATAGTTGTTGTTACATTTTTAGAGTGCAGTAGTACTATTGTGGCGAGTTTGTAAAGGATTATGGCTCGGTTTTATGTATATACATGGCGTAACCGTTTTAGCCTGCTTTTCTTATGTTGTCTCTTGTTTCTGATTAAATTTTATTTCCGCTAATTTTCTCGATGTTGTTATCACTAGGGTCCCGGTAAGGCACGATCGCCGCGCTTAGATCGGGTCGTGACAAAAGTGGTATCAGAGCAATTAATCCTCGAAAAGTGTCTACAGACCTCTAAGAATAACAACTGTGGCGGGACAGGGCCCCGCCATACCCCTGAATGTACAACAACCGATCATACCAGGGATCTGTACTAAGGATAAGCCTCCGGAGTAATGGAGCTTCTCAACAGCTGAACAGTGATCCTAAGAGTGAGGATCGAATCAGTATACTCTACTGCGGCATGAACGCAGCTCCCGGCGAGGTCGACAACACGTACCAAATATGTGAAATCAAAATATCAGAGTGAAATCATAAGTCTAAACTACCGCTGGAGACATGTATGATAACTCAATAACAGTACATTGTGCCTTACTAACAATGAGAGTAAACAAGAGTATACTTTACTGCATAAAAATAGGAGGCTCATGATCAAAGCAGGGCCACCCGCCCGCAGTATCATTAAACAATCCTACTCCTGGGACTATTTCACCCGCAAGGGTCGTGTGGACCCGCATGAGGTATTTCGCATAGATCGTATCCGCGCAGTCGTAGGTCGGTAGACTGCATGAGGTATTCCTCGCATAGGATCGTCCGCCCGCATGGGACTATTTCACCCGCATAAGCCCTTACGGACCCGCATGAGGTATTCCTCGCATCATGGGTAGCAAATCCACGGAATATGCAAATGCCACAAACCCGGGGAATGACCCCGTAATGAATAATATATCACTAGCACAAACCGGCTATCATACATAACATAAGCACTACCGGCTTATCATACATAACCTAAGCACTACCGGCTTATCATACATAATATAAGCAAGTTAAGAAATCCCCTAACTTCTTATTAGTCGTGTGCATATACACTCTCATTTTAGTTTACTTAAGGCACTAACATGTCTTTATGAAAATCCGGTAATTTAACCCAAAGTACTACGTACTTCGATTCTTTTAAAATGACTCTTTTTCACATAAAACTTCCAAGATACTAATAACCGTAGTATCAAGTCATAACTACTTTTCAAGACAAGTCACAATACCTTTTAAAAATACATTTATAGGCTTCTAAATCAAGCGACTTCTTTCTTTTAAAACCTTAAGCAATTGATGCCTTTAAATCAATTTGCCTTTCATTATTTCAAGTCGTTTATCATACATAAATTACTTAGAGTAAATCACCCTTGTTAACTTTTCATAAAGCTATTATAACCAACTTCCCATAAAGCCGTTATACTAGCTTTATACTTTAGAAACTTACATTCTTCTTTATAACCAAGAGACTTAAACTTTCCAAACGAAACATGTATCATATACTTTCGAAATACTTAAAGTCTCTTAACTTTTAAAAACCAAGATATCCTTAGTATTTTTAAAGAAGTGAGTTAATTCCCTAACTCAACCAACTTGAACATTCCTAAGATAAACCAAGGATATCAAATGGACTAGATTGGTCAAAATCTCGTACGTCTACCCTACTATACATTTACAACTTATTCATGCTCAAGAGATAAGAAAGTTTCACATACCTCTTCGATTCAATCCACTTGCCAAGTCCAATATGCCGTACGTAGTATGTCAACCTATAATGACCATAATATGTTTATTAACCTCTAGCTTCAACGTAGAATATTCTAAGTGCAAAGTCACTAAATTCCACGGAAAATCGGACAGCACTTCCTTTGTTTCTACATACTTTTCCACCTTTTTCAAGGCCCGAATTTAATAACCAAACACGCCACATTTAAGGCTCAACAATGAAGTTAACAATAGGGGATTACACGCCTACAAGACGTGTAAAATTCCGCCCCACAATTATATCAAACTAGTCCAAAAATACAATGTCAATTCGGCCAAAGGTGTAACAACATATCAACCTTTCCAATTTCCTTTTCAATTCAAGTTGTTTAGTATAACATGTTATCAAGCCGCAATTGATTATAACTACTACAATCTTCAAGTAGGTAATATGCGACGATTCTAATTATCGACCAAAATGTAATTCAATTTCAAATGACTCAACTTGTCATTTTTGGATTTGAGCTTCTAAACTTCCATAACAATTATCAATCTTCATAACACATATCACATGATCATTTCTAACTTATCATAACATGGAATCTTCAATTACAAAAGTAAGACGAAGATAATTACCTCATTTAGCCCAAATATGATCCAAGATTACAAGTCGATCCTTAGCAACTTTAGCTCCTCATTTCGACGTTCCAATCCACTCCAAGCAACCCTTAGAAGCTTATGAAGAACTCCTCTTCAAGTTCCAACTTCAAAGTTGAAGAACTCTTTAGGTTTTCGCCTTGCGACTAATACGAAAACGCCACTTTTCCGGGATCTTTCTATTGAGATACTCTTACAATACCCTTAGAAACCTTGGTTTAAAGTGTGGAGCTTATTGGACAACAAACGAAAAAAATTCCTCTCTTGAACCCTCCAAACCCGAGAGCTCCCTAAAGTTTTCTTCAAATTTTCTTGAAATATGACTAAGTGTGGGAACTAGTCTTGCTACTAGTAAGCTTATATAGCACAAGGAAGGGTTAATATTAAAACAAATGGGTGGCTTGGATGCATTTCACAAGGATCAAGCCCAAGTGGCCTTTGACTTAGTCAATAATATCAAGCTCAATCTTTAGCAAGACTTGGTCATCTTCAAATATGGTCAAATGACTATTTTATCCATGTATTTTCGTCCAAGACCAAGTAAGGGGGGGTGACACATGTCGCCCTCCCGTTCGTCGCAATATTTCGTTTTCCGACAAATTCCAAAATTCCGATAAATTTCTACTCGTCTCAAATCTTAACATTTTTGAGTTCTTACGTACGTTCTTATAAACATATCCTGGAATTTTCGGGGTGTAACATAATCCGGCCTATTTGTAGGCTCGGTGTGATTTTCCTTACATAACATTTTTAAACCATCCTTTCACTTCTTCTTAAATTGTCATAACAACTTCCCATAAAGCTATTATAACAACCTTTCATTTAGAGAACTTAAGACACTTTTATTCTTGCAACATTAGGGAAACTAAACCCAAAAATACTACGTACATACATACTTAAAAAGAATCATAAAACTCCTTTCTTTTTAAAACTCAAGTCACATACTCTTTTGGAAACCATCTTCTTAACTTTTGAAATAAATTAAGAAGTCATACTTTTCTTTAAAATTAAGTCATTTCCACATATAAAATCAAGGCTTATAGTTTTAACACCTCGTAGCATACACTCTTTAAAATCATGTCGCTTATACTTATAAAAATCATGTCATCTATACTTTAGAAATCAAGTCCCATAACTTAAAAAATAAAGTTTCATAATCCTTTAAAGAAAATCAAAGTTCATAGTCTTAAAACTTCATAACATACATTCTTTAAAGTTCATTTACTTATACTTATTAAATCATGTCATCTATACTTTAGAAATCAAGTCCCATAACTTGAAAAATAAAGTTTCATAATCCTTTAAAGAAAATCAAAGTTCATAGTCTTAAAACTTCATAACATACATTTCCAAAACCAAGTAGTTTATTCTCTTTAAAATCATATAACTTCCACTTTTAAAATCAATCCCCTTTTCACATATAAATTCAAGTCATTTTCAAACGTAAAATCAACTTACTTACTTCAAATAAATCAAGGCACATAGCTTTAAATCAAACCTCATAACTTCCTAACACTTCTTACCAACATCCCCCATAAGACTTGGTAAGGACTTAGGATAACTTAGACATACCTTTAACTTAGAATCAACAACGTGGATACTTCTTAACTTCTAAGAGTAGAAGAAATCATGAAATAATATCACATGCTTATTTCATACCTAGAATCATGCCAAAAGAAAGAAGAGGTTCACATACCTCGCGACGATTAGCGACAAGTTGCAAAATGCTCCCAAGTACTTTAACCTTGCTAGGTTTTCCACCCTTCAAGTAGAATACGCTACTCGTAGTTCTTAAACCTATATTAATCATAACATGTCTATCAACTCTTAGCTTTTTAACGTAGAATCATACTAAGTGTAAGGTCTCTTATTCTACGGAAAATTGGGCAGCACTTCCTTTGTTTCTACGTACTTTTCCACCTTTTTCAAGGCCCAAAATCAATAACCAACATGCCACATTTAAGGCGCAACAATCCAATAATTCAAAGGGGATTACACGCCTTAACAGGACCTGTAAAATTATGCCCCACAATAATACAAAACAATCCAATATTAACTTATCATTCTCGGCTACAAAGTACAACTACATATAATCCTTTCCAATACCTTTCAATCCATAATGTCGTCCTAACATGTTATATGGTCGCAAACAACTCAAACAACTATAATCTTTTCTTTATATAACATGTGACGACTAAAACTAATAACCAAATTGAATTACAATCTTTAGGCTAATCATGCAACTTTCGGATTAGGGGTTCCAATATCCATAACACTTATCAAACTTCATAATATATACCTCATGATTGCTAATATCCATAACTACAACCATACGTAATCTTTAATCATTAAAACGACAATATGGTTACCTTGATAAGCCCTTATATAACTCCAAGATTAAAGTTGCTCCTTAGAAATCTTAGCTCCTTTCCTTTACGCTCCAATCCACTATTTGAAGCCCTTAGAAGTTCACAAACAACTTCCCTTCAATTTCCAACTTCAAAGTTGAAGAACACCTTAGGTTTTCGCCTTGCGACTAACGTAAAAACGTCTTTTTTCCGGGATCTTTCTATTGAGATACCCTTACAATACCCTTAGGAACCTTGGTTTGAAGTATTGGGATTATTGAACAACAAACGAAAATTTTTCTCTTTCAAAATAGGGCAAACCCGAGAGCACCTAAGGCATGAACAAGTTTTTCTTAACATTTTTCTAAGTGTGGGAAGATTGTCTTGCTAGTAGTATGCTTATATAATAATATGGAGGGTCAAGATCAATACAAATGTGTGGCTTGGATGTATTTCACTTAAAGATCTAGTCAAGTGGCTCTCTTGACTTAGTCAAATATGTCAAGCTCTAGTTGCAAGACTTGCTCATCCTTACATTGGTCAAATGACCATTCTACCCATGGTCTAATTCGACCAAGACCAACCAAGGGGGGGTGAAACGTATCACCCTCCCATTCGTCGCAATATTTCGTTTCCCGACATTTCCATAATTCCGATAAATTTTTACTAGTCTCAAATCTTAACATTTTTGAGTTCTTACGTACGTTCTTATAAACATGTCCAGAAATTTCGGGGTGTAACACTATATGAGTCACAATTTTTTTTATCATGCATGTTGTAGTTGCTTGAAACGCCTAGTGAATTAAGTAGGATAATGTAATGGAATGAAATGCAAAAATCTGTGTGCTTAAGTTAAATATGCAAAAGATTCATGAAAACCTGATTAGTTGGAATATTGTGTGCTTAGCATGTGTATGTCAATTGCGAAAAAATGTCCTGCATGCTTGCTATTTGAGGATAAATAATTAGGATGTACATGTTGGGGGGGATTCATACATTTCTTTGTTAGCTCTTCTTACCTTTCATTACCTACCCTGACAATGAATTGTATCTCTAGTCAGCCCTTTGAGACTAAAATGAAAAGTTATTTATTTGACACCCCAATTCCCTCATGTGTCATAAGCAATAATTGATGATACGGAGGAAAAAGAAAGTGAAAAAGAAATACAAAAGAGAGCAAAAATAAATTATGCACCCCAATTAAAATATGAAAAAGCTTAAGTTTGGGGGTGCCAATGCGAATGTGTATGTTCCGCTCTCAACAAAAAGAGAAAAGGGTGTAATGGGTATGAACTAAAAAGAATACAGCAAGGAAGAGAAATAAGTTGAATGAAAAGCGCTTATGGTACGTAATTTGAGCCTAAATGCCTATTTTTACCTACCCCTGCCTAAGTCTACATTACAACCATGAAAAGTCCTGATGATTCCTAGTATGTATGTCCATGATTAGTGGAGAATAACAAGTAAACAGGCTATAGTACCTTGACAAAAATGCAATGACATTGACATGCATAGGTTAGGTATTCATGCTTCCAGTGATTGTGACTGAAATGAATCTGCGAAATATCTAACTAGAAATTCTAGATTGTTCAATGCATGCTACATCTATTCCTACATATTGTCCTAACTAACACTCATGTGTTTCTAAGTAACATTTTGCAACTGCTTGACCTGAGTCTTTGAGTCTTTTTTATTTTATTTCTTTGTTTTGTTTTCTTCTTTGCTCGAGGGCGAGCAAAGTTTAAGTTTGGGGGTTTGTTAGGCATATTTCATATACCTATTTTGAGTCATTTTTCGATTAGTATTTTACCCATTTTCGTTGCGTCTAGTACAATTTTAGGGTTGCTTTTTTTCTTGAGTCACAGCGGTTCAAAAAGGCAAAATGACAAAAAGAAACGAAAAGTGGGCATAAAAGGAGGTCCCGAGGCAGAAAAAGGTCAAAAATCGATGACTCGAAAAAACCACAGTAGCACCGCGGTGCCAAAACAGCAGAAACCCGCAGGACTTTCAGCACCGAGGTGCATTCAAACAGAACTGCGGTGTCATTTATTCAGAGAGATGTAGGAGTTTCGGCACCGCGGTGCTGACCTGCAGAACCGCAGTGCCGGTACGGAATTTTCCAATTCCGAGTTGGAATTGGACAAGGGCAATAGGGTCCCTAGGGCACGAAATTGATACCTATTTAAAGCCCTAGGGGTCAGTTTTTAGGGGGGGAGTCCATTCTTGAACACACAACATCATCGAGGGCAGATTTGGAGGCCACAATTGGGACTTTAGTTCACAGTATTTTTCTTTTCTCTGTATTTATTTCAGTTATTGTTGGATTGTATTAGTTCTTAGCATGTTCATGGCTAGGAGCTAATTACTTTAGTAGGGTTTCCATCGAATCTTCTTGAAACTCGTTCATATAGTTAATGCATTAGTTAATGATTTCTTCTTCAGCGTATTAAGATCTATTCAACATTGCTTTGATTGCTTGATAATTAATTAGATACTAATCATCATTACCTATATGATTTCGAATCAATAACCGAGAGGAGAGATTTGAATATGCTATAATTGTTTAGACACAGATTAAAATCGTGGACAAAAGTGCCCCGATACTTGTGTAGTGTTTAAGGTTACTGTTCTTAATCCTCTTGTGTGGTAAAATCTATCATAGAAATATAGAAGGTTTCTACATAAGATTGAGCTCTCGTATATCCTAACCGGAATATAATGACAGACTAGTTAATCTGCTATCTTAATAAGAAGGAGAATCATTAGCATTGCATTAACACGAGAAAGAGTGGATAGTCGAAGAGATTGGAAGCCCTATTCCCTTCATAACTGTTATAAACCTTTAGTATTATAAATCTAGTCTAGTTTCCTGCACTTCACTTTAATAATAGTCCTTAGTACAAAACCAAACAATTTATCGATTGCCAAATAGAAACTAAAGTTTAGAAGTTCGGTACTTGGTAACCAGTCTCTGTGGACGATATTCGGTCTTACAGACTATATTACATGTGAACGATACGTGAACTTGCACTTGTGTAGCATACTTTGAACTACCTGAGACATGTGCATATAGTTTTGGGTGTATGGGTGCACCATGATTCAAGTCAACCTTTATGACTTCTATCCATGGGTGACTTCAACGAGACTGTCAAATACCCCATTGATGAGTTATGGAATTAGACCAGTCTGTTAGATGTCTTAGAAAATCCCAATTCCTAAGAAGTCATCTGTAGTACCCATATACATACTTAGGACTTCTTCCTGTGACCAAGATGCCTTCTACGTAACGGTACCTCATGTAGACACATTTGTCATACTCATGAATGGAGAAACTCCTCGATAGTTGAGTACTATCAATGTTTTCACACCATTTCTTCGGGGCTTGTTTTAGCCCGCACAGAGATTTGACAGGTCGACAGGCTTTCTTCTCTTTCCTGGAACCACATACCCCTCGGATTGTTCCATATTACTTTCTTCTTCCACCTTTGGACTTTGCTTATCCAACTGTTGTCTTTCTAGATTCAGAGTCAATGTTTCTGTAGTCAGATTCATTGTTTTTGTTTATCTGAAACTTCCAGGACTAAAATGTAAACATTCCAGGGACTGTAAGGAAGTTCAGGAAAGAGCCCAATAGTTCTACAAAACCAACTCTCCGATTAGGAAGGTTGTCTTAACATCCATGTCACGCAATGTTGTGGTAACCCTGGTGGTTAAGATACTCACATAGGAGGCTTTAAATAAATCCATCCACTTTGTACTCAATTTAAGTATCCACTTTTACAACCCAAAGGTTCGCTTTCCGGAGGAAGGTCAACCATTAGTATGGTTCTGTAAAATAGATTCTATTATTTTTCTTTCCAGAGTTGTGCTTCTGGAATGGACAAATTCTTAACCAAATAGGCTTAGAAATCCTAGGACAAGTTCAGCCCCCTCTTTGCTCCGTATCGGTTCAACCTCTAAAGCCCCGAGTCTTGTGGATCTAGAACACTCGGTTCCGTATTGCCAGGCCCTCGCGGGTTCTTGTTAACCTCGAGCAAATACTTCTTTTCCCTTCTTAAGGTAAGTCTTGGGTCCAACTTGACCTGTTTTCAACTTCTAGTCAGTTTTGAACTTGACTCTTCCATTGCAATGTCAACGTGGCTCTTCACTTGCAATGGGAATGTACTTCTTCACTTACAATGTGAATATACCTCTTCACTTGTAGTGGGAACATGCCTCTTCACTTGCATTACTCTTCACTTACAATGTGAACGAGACTTTTTACTTGCGGTGTGAACGAGACTCTTCACTTGCAGTGTGAACGAGACTCTTCACTTGCAGTGTGAACGAGACTCTTCACTTGCAGTGTGAACGAGACTTTTCATGTGCAGTGTCTTCCCCTCTAGTTTGTACAACTCTGTATCAACCACGTAGAGGGGAAGTTCTTCTTTAGCTATTCCGTTGACGGAATGGAAAGGTGATTTTGCCTCTTTGACTACCTCTCATTTATTCTGAGGGTTTACATCGACAGACGGCAACAATCTCAACTTGATCAATGTGTCTTGATCTTCTTGCCCGTGAATAGGACGCGATCGAAAGATGCTTCCGGTTAACGGAGAATTAGTACTCCAACATTTGGCTGTGTAATGGATATTGAACTGTCACGATCCGACCCCGGGCCCGCGACTGGTGCCCTACCTGGGAACCCTTACAGGTATACATCAGAGATAATCAGCGGAACATACATAACCACATAACTATGTAACAACAGAAATAACCAACAGACTAGCCGATAAAGCTACCTCCCTGGACATATATATAATTACATATCCAAAAGCAGTTACATAAATTCTTTTACAAACTGACCCACAAGATATGACTACATACCTGTAAGAATTTTGACATAACCATTGTGACGGGACAGGGCCCCGCCATACCCGTGAATGTACATAAATATACAACATCAGGAAAACTGTACCAAAAGATAAGTCTCCGGAGAAATGGAGCTTTCTGATAACTGATCAGTGATCCTAAGAGTGAGGATCCGCAACCTGCTTACCCCTACCTGCGGCATGAACGCAAGCCCCGAGGAAGGGGGTCAGTACAAAATATGTACCAAGTATATGAAACTAAAAGTACTTAAATGAAATCATATAGTCTAAAATAAAGGTGGAGACATGTATGATAACCAAAATAACAGTACACTGTGCCTTACTAATAATGAGAGTAAACAAGAGTACACTTTACTGCTTAAAAATAGGAAGCTTATTATCAAATCAGGGCCACCCACTCGTAGTATCATTAGGCAATCCTACTCCTGAGACTATTTCACCCGCATAGGTCCTATGGACCCGCAGTGGAGCAATTTGCTCCGCATGAGACTATTTCACCCGCATGGACCCGGTGGACCCGCAATGAGTACATACGCCGCACTCGCATCGTGGGTAGCAAATCCACGGAATATGTAGTAACCCGGGGGTTTATCCCACAAGATAATAATAACACTAGCACCTAAGGCTACCATAAATATCATAACATATGCACAACCGGCTATCGTAAATATCATAAGCAAGTTAAGAAATCCCTTAACTTCTCATTAGACTTAATTAGCATGCACTCTCACTTTATTTAACTTAAGGCACTAATATGTCATGAAAAATCCGAGAATTTAACCCAAAGTACTACGTACTTCTATCCTTTTAAAACAACTCTTTTTCATATAAAAAAAAACCCCGAGATACTAACACCCGTAGTATCAAGACATATCTACTTTTCAAAACAAGTCACTACACCTTTATAAATTCATTTCAAGGCTTTTTAACCCAAGTGACTTCTACTTTCAAAACTTAGGCAACTTATGCTTTTAAATCAAATTGTCTTTCTTAAAACCAAGTCATTTATCCTTGTTTAAATCATTTGAGTAAACCACTCATTTAACTTTCCATAAAGTCGTTATAATTAACTTTTCATAAAGCCATTATAACACTTTATGTCTTTTTAAACCAAGCATTTCATTCTTTAAAAATCACATGAGTTTAACTTTCCAACTCAACCAAACTTACATACTTTAAATCAAGTCAATGATATCAAAATGAAACTGAATTCATTTAAAGCATGTACGTCTACCGTACTATACATTAATAAAACTCATGCTCAAGAGATAGGGAAAATTCCACATACCACTCTGACTTAATCCACTTGCCAAGTTGAATATGTCGCACGTAGAATGTCAACCTATAATGACCATAATACGGCTATCAACTTCTAGCTTTTAAAGGTAGAATAATTCTAAGTATAAAGTCTCTTATTCTACGGAAAATTGGACATCACTTCCTTTGTTTCTACGTACTTTTCCACCTTTTTCAAGGCCCGAAATCAATAACCAACATGCCACATTTAAGGCTCAACAATCCAGCTAAACAAAGGGGATTACACGCCTAACCGGACGTGTAAAATTCTGCCCCACAATTAATATAAAACTGTCCAATAATTAAGGCAATTCTCGGCTATAATAAATGCCAACAACAATGTCAATTTCCGTTCAATTCCTTTTCAATCCAAGTTGTTATTCCAACATGTTATATACATAATAACAATTACAACAACTATATTCCCTTTTTTTATATAACATGCGACGATTATAACTATCGACCAAATTGTTTTACAATCTTAATGGCTAACATGCCAATCTCGGATTTAAGCTTCTAAATTCCATAACATTAATAGATCTTCATTCTATATATCACATGATCATTTATAACTCATCATAACATGAAATCTTCAATTACAATAGTAAGACGAAGATTTTTACCTCAATAAGCCCAAATACAATTCAAGATTAAAAGTCGATCCTTAGCAACTTTAGCTCCTCTTCTTGACGTTCTAATCCACTCCAAGCAACCCTTAGAAGCTTATGAAGAACTCCTCTTCAAGTTCCAACTCCAACTATGAAAAACCCCTTAGGTTTTCATGTTGCGACTAATGTAAAAACGTAGTTTTTCCGGGATTTTTGTGTTGAGATATCCTTAGAATACCTTTAGGGATCTTGGGTTTGAATATTGGGATTTATGAAGCAAGATTGCAAAAAAAAATCTCCCTTTTTCCTTGCTTGGCCGAGAGCTCTCATCTTGCACACAAGGTTTGCCAATTTTTTTCTAAGTGTGGAATTCATCCTTGCTACTAGTAGTAGTATGTATATTGTCACGACCCGACCCCGGGCCCGCGACTGGTGCCCTACCTGGGCACCCTTACAGGTATACATCAGAAATAATCAGCGGAACATACATGAAACTCACAACATACATTAACAGGAAAATAAACAACAGGCTAGCCGATAAGGCTACCTCCCTGGACATATGTATATATATAACCATACGCAGTTACATCATTTTTCTTTACAACTGACCCACACGATATGACTACAGACCTCTAAGAGTTTTTTTACATAATCACTGCGATTGGACAGGGCCCCGACGTACCCCTGAATATACATAAATCTACATCAACAGGGATCCATACCAAAAGATAGGCCTCCGGAATAAATGGAGCCTTTTCCCCAAAAACTGAACAGAGATCCTAAGAGCAAGGATCACCAACCTGTGTATCTAACACCTGCGGGCATGAACGCAGCCCCCCGAAGGGGTCGATAACAAAAATGAATATGGAACGTAAAATAAGGTACAATAACAAATCATAAATGTACAAAAGAATGACAGGGGCAAGTATAAAAAGTAAATACCAGATCCTACCGTGCCATTTCAACTCATGAACTTAATCACACATTATTATCTTTTTCCATTCCCAATAAGAGTTATAATCAAATTCTTACGTACATACTTAGGAAAAATCATCAAGTTCATAACCATATAACTTACGTATCTTGCATAACATAATCCGACCCTTTTGGAGGGACGCCTCATTTTGGAGTTCACTTTGATTATCCATACGTAATAACGTAACCCGGCCCATTTGCGGGACACGACGAAGTCATAAAAAGTCTTCCCATGAAGGTATACTTCCCGACCCCTTCTGGGACGCGGTAAAGTCACATAAGTCTGCCCATAAAGGTATACTGCATAAAAATAAGAAGCTTGTGATCAACTTAGAGCCACCCGCCCATAGTATCATTTGACAATCCTACTCCTGGGACTATTTCACCCGCATAGGTCATGTGGACCCACAATGAGGTCATCCGCCTCGCATGGGACTATTTCACCCGCATAGGACTATTTCACTCGCATAGGCCCGGTGGACCCGCAATGAGTACAAACGCCGCACTCGCATCATGGGTAGCAAATCCATGGAATAAGTAGTAACCCGGGGGTTTACCCCGCAAGAATAACATAACACTAGCACAACCGGCTATCATACATAACATAAGCACCACCGGCTTATCATACATAACATAAGCACCACCGGTTTATCATAAATATCATAAGCAAGTTAAGAAATCCCTTAACTTCTTATTAGCTTTAATTATTATGCACTCTCATTTTATTTAAACTTAAGGCACTAACATGTCATTAAAAATCCGGGAATTTAACTCAAAGTACTATGTCACGACCCGACTTCGGCCACATCGGTGCCCTACACAGGCACCGCTTTCGTATACATCAGAGAATAGCAGCGGAACATACACAACTCCCAGAATAAAAATCATGTTTAGACAATAGACATCAACCGGCTAGCCGATGAGGCCGCATTTCGTAACATATACATAATACAAAATTAAAACGGTACATATTTGTTCTTGCAAACCCAAACCACAACTGTGACTACAGACCTCTAAGAATAACAACTGTGGCGGGACAGGGCCCCGCCATACCCCTGAATGTACAACAACCGACCATACAGTGGATGCAGTACTAAGGATAAGCCTCCGAGTAATGGAGCTTCTCAAAGTGAATAGTGATCCTAAGAGTGAGGATCAAGAATTTGTATACTCTACTGCGGCATGAACGCAGCCCAAGGAGGTCAAGACAACATGTACCAAATATGTGAAATCGAAATCAGTAATGAACTCATAAGTCTAAAATAAAGTGGAGACATGTATGATAACTCAATTAACGATCGTGCCTTACTAACAATGAGAGTAAACAAGAGTATACTTTACTGCATAAAAATAGGAGGCTCATGATCAATGTAGGGCCACCCGCCCGTAGTATCATTAAGCAATCCTACTCCTGGGACTATTTCACCCGCATAGGTCCTGTGGACCCGCAATGAGGTCATCCGCCTGGCATGGGACTATTTCACCCGCATAGGTCCTACGGACCCGCAATGGAGCGATACGCTCCGCATGGGACTATTTCACCCGCACAGGACTATTTCACCCGCTTAGGCCCGATGGGCCCGCAATGAGTACAAACGCCGCACTCGCATCATGGGTAGCAAATCCATGGAATTAGTAGTAACCCGGGGCCTTACCCCGCAAGAATAACATAAACTAGCACAACCGACTATCATACATAACATAAGCACTACCGGCTTATCATACATAACATAAGCGCTACCGGCTTATCCTAATATTACATAAGCGCTACCGACTTATCCTAACATAACATAAGTAAGTTAAGAAATCCCCCTAACTTCTTATTAGTCTTATTCTTATACACTCTCATTTTAGTTTACTTAAGGCAATAACATGTCAATATAAAAATCCGGGAATTTAACCCAAAGTACTACGTACTTCTATTTCTTTAAAATGACTCTTTTTCATATAAAACTTCCAAGATACTAATAACCGTAGTATCAAGTCATAACTACTTTTCAAGACAAGTCACAATATCTTTTAGAAATACATTTAGGCTTCTAAATCAAGTTACTTATTTCTTTTAAAACTTTAAGCAATTGATACCTTCAAATCAATTTGCCTTTCATTATTCAAGTCATTTTTCATACTTAACTTACTTAGAGTAAATCACCCTTTTTAACTTTCCATAAAGCTATTATAACCGACTTCCCATAAAGCCGTTATACTAGCTTTATACTTTAGAAACTTACATTCTTCTTTATAACCAAGAGACTTAAACTTTCCAAACGAAACAACTATCATATACTTTCGAAATACTTAAAGTCTCTTAACTTTTAAAAACCAAGATATCCTTAATATTTTTAAACAAGTGAGTTAATTCCCTAACTCAACCAACTTAACATTCTTAAGATAAACCAAGGATATCAAATTGACTAGATTCGTCAAAATCTCATACATCTACCGTACTATACATTTACAACTTATTCATGCTCAAGAGATAAGAAAGTTCCACATACCTCTTGGCTCAATCCACTTGCCAAGTCCAATATGCCGTACGTAGTATATCAACCTATAATGACCATAATACGTTTATTAACTTCTAGTTTCAACGTAGAATATTCTAAGTGCAAAGTCACTAAATTCTACGGAAAATCGAACAACACTTTCTTTGTTTCTACATACGTTTCTACCTTTTTCAAGGCCCGAATTCAATAACCAAACACGCCACATTTAAGGCTCAACAATGAAGATAACAATAGGGGATTACACACCTACAAGACGTGTAAAATTCCGCCCCACAATTATATCAAACTAGTCCAAAAATACAATGTCAATTCGGCCAAAGGTGTAACAACATATCAACCTTTCCAATTTCCTTTTCAATTCAAGTTGTTTAGTATAACATGTTATCAAGCCGCAATTGATTATAACTACTACAATCTTCAAGTAGGTAATATGCGACGAATCTAATTATCGACCAAATTGTAATTCAATTTCAAATGACTCAACTTGTCATTTTCGGATTTGAGCTTCTAAACTTCCATAACACTTATTAATCTTCATAACACATATCACATGATCATTTCTAACTTATCATAACATGGAATCTTCAAATACAAAAGTAAGATGAAGATTATTACCTCATTTAGCCCAAATATGATCCAAGATTACAAGTCGATCCTTAGCAACTTTAGCTCCTCATTTCGATGTTCCAATCCACTCCGAGCAACCCTTAGGAGCTTATGAAGAATTCCTCTTCAAGTTCCAACTTCAAAGTTGAAGAACTCCTTAGGTTTTTGCCTTGCGACTAACGTGAAAACGTAGTTTTCCAGAATATTTCTATTGAGATAACCTTACAATACTCTTAGGAACCTTGGTTTAAAGTATGGGGATTATTGGACAACAAACGAAATTTTTTTCTTCTTGATCTTCACCAAACCCGAGAGCTCCATAGAGTTTCTTTCAATTTTCTTGAAATATAACTAAGTGTGGGAACTAGTCTTACTACTAGTAAGCTTATATAGCACAAGGAAGGGTTAAGATTAAAACAAATGGGTGGCTTGGATGCATTTCACAAGGATCAAGCCCAAGTGGCCTTTGGACTTTAGTCAACAATGTCAAGCTTAAGTCTTTGTAAGACTTGTTCATCCTAACATTGGTCAAATGACCACTTTACCCATGTATATTTCGTCCAAGGCCAAGTAAGGGGGGGTGACACGTTTCGCCCTCCCGTTCGTCATAATATTTCGTTTTTCCGACATTTCCATAATTCCGATAACTTTTCACTCGTCTAAAATCTTAACACTTTTGAGTTCTTACGTACGTTCTTATAAACATATCCTGGAATTCCGGGGTGTAACATACTATGTACCTTATCCTTTCAAAAATGACTCTTTCTCGTATAAATCCCCAAGATACTAACACCCGTAGTATCAAGGCTTGTCAACATTTCAAAACAAGTTACTATACTTTTAGAAATACATTTTTAGGCTTCTAAACCAAGTGACTTTCACCTTAAAACCTTTAAGCAATTGATGCCTTTAAATTCAATTGCCTATCTTCATTTCAAGTCATTTACCTTTTGTTTACCTTACTAGAGTAGACCCTTCTTTTATCTTTCCATAAAGCCGTTATAACTAACTTCCCATAAAGTCGTTATAACTCTTTATGTTTTAGACAGTTAAGGCAGTTTCATCTTTTAAATACAAGTGAGTTAATTCTCTAACTCAACCAAACTTAGACATTCTAAGATTAAGGCAATGATGTCAAAATGAAGCCGAATTCCTTTAAAACTCATACGTCCACCGTACTATATATTTGTAAAACTCATGTTACATTCTCTTTTGAAATCACACCTCTTAACTTTTGAAATAAATCATGGAAATCATACCTTTTTTTTTAAATTAAGTCTTTCCTTCCTTTAAGAATCAAGTCCCATAACTTGAAAAATAAAGTCTTATAACCTTTTAAGAATTCAAGGTTCATAGTCTTAAAACTTCATGACATAAACTCTTTAAATTAAGTAACATATACTTTTTATGAGCTGTGAATAGGTTATACTTGTTTATAACGATCTTATTAAAGCAGCCATGATCTAGAAAATGTAATACAATTTTGTCTTATCTTAGTTTCTATGCAGATGGAGAGTTCTACTTATTTTAGTATAATTGATTGTCGACACATTTTTATTAACGCTGCAGTGGCTTGTTCGATACTTATTCTCATTAGTGCAGTAAATCAGTCTAGTCACCTCGACTCCACATACTTCCTAACGACTCTTACCAACATCCCCCATAAGACTTGGTAAGAACTTAGGATAACTTAGACATACCTTTTACATAGAGTAAATCAACACACATACCTCTTAACTTCTAAGAGTAAAAGGAATCATGAAATAACACCACATGTATATTTCATACATAGAACATGCCAAAAGAATGAAGAGGTTCACATACCTCGCGACGACTATCGACAAGTAGCAAAATGCTACAAGTAGTTTAACCTTGCTAGCTATTCCACCGTTCAAGTAGAATACGCTACACGTAGTACTCCAACCTATGATAACCATAACATGTCTATCAACTTCTAGCTTATCAACGTGGAATAATACTAAGTGCTAGGTCTCTTATTCTACAGAAATTTGGGCAGCATTTCCTTTGTTTCTACGTACTTTTCCACCTTTTTCAAGGCCCGAATTCAATAACCAATATGCCACATTTAAGGCTCAACATAACAACCAATCAAAGGGGATTACACGCCTTACAGGACGTGTAAAATTCTGCCCCACAATTAATACCAAGTAGTTCAATAGACAATGCCATTCTCGGCTAAATAGGTGCAACAACATATAATCCTTTCCAATTCCTTCTCAGTCCAATTTGTTAAGTCTAACATGTTATATAGTTGTAAACAACCTTAACAACTGTAATTTCTTCTTTATATAATATGCGACGACTAAAAATAATAACCAAATTGAATTACAATCTCAAGGCTAAACATGCTAGTTTCGGATTAGTGGTTCCAATATCCTCAACACTTATCAATCTCCATTATTTATATCTCATGCTTGTTTATATACATCACTACAACAATATGAAAACTTAAATCACTTAAGAGGACAAGATTGTTACCTTGATAAGCCCAAAACAGTCCAACAATTCCCGCCCACTTTATCCCTCTTTCCGCAATTCTTCTTTACGTTAAAATCACCCCCACGAACCTTCTACAAGCTTGCCAACATATTTCCTTTTTTGTCGCCTTTCCAATAATTTCATTGGCTTAGGGTTTTATCAATTTCTAGAGAGAAGAGAAGATAAATCTTTAGGGTGAAGTCTTGCAAAATGGCTAAGTCTTGCAAGACTTGGTCATTATATAGCCTCTATCTTGTTCTACAAGTTGAGAGGGACACTTGTCGCCCTCCCATAGGTCCTCTACACAAATATCTTCTAATTTTACCCTATTTCCGCAAAAAATCCCGCCCCGGCGCCGCGGCCCTGCAGCCGGCGCCGTGGCGCTGCAACTTCAGACAGTTTCAAGGCTTATGGAGTCATGGCCCTGCAGCCGGCGCCGTGGCGCCTGACCCTGTCTCTTCTGTCAGCTGATCTTGTAACGTCCACAACTTTCTACTCTGATGTCCTATCGACGAGAGGTTTGTTGCGTTGGAAACTAGACGCAACGAACTTCATATTAGGATTTTGAAACACCTAAAAACTCTTAATATTCTAGGAGATAAACTGCTCCAAAGTTGACTGAAAATCTGTCTAAAAATATTCTGCCAACTTTTTTTCTTTTTCCAAATTCGAATCTTATTTCCTTTCGTACGTTCTCATCTCATCCTCTTGGAATTAAGGGGTGTAACATTCTTCCCCCTTAGAAACATTCGTCCCCGAATGTTCCTTCAGAGTCAATCTAATAGGTAGCGACATAGTTTCCTTTTACAACCCCTTCATACCAATTTTGCCACAACACAATACTTTTCCCACGGTTATCTAAAACTGTAACCTAAGGCATGACGACACTGAAGATATTACCAGACTCACACCCATCGCCTAATAACATGGATACACATAACCCCATAATACGTAAAACCATCCTTTCACGTGGGGGAGAGAGCTTATCTCCCTTTCATAATCTTGATCATCAAGCGCCACCTTATAATCGTATATATTTTCAAAACCTACCAACGATGTCTTCTGTTTTTCCACAGGCAGTACTCGCATTTATCTTATTCCTGCCTCGCGCATTTTTCCTGAAACCCTTCGGAATGTCGTGGCCCTGACTGTCACACTAAACCAACTCTGAGTACCTCCAAGGGCACTTAACATGAACTTTTTCAATGACCTTACATTTCCATTTCTATCTCTAAACTCTTCAAATTCAACTATTCCATACCTTCTACATCCATTTACCCCAATGAACAAGTCACACAGACTTACCAATTAATTATGCCAAAGAAGGAAGGATAATTCACTTGTTACAATCGCTTCCCTTCCTCTCCTCTCGATAACCGGCTTACCGGAAAACTGGAATCGAACCAATCTCTCTCTGTAGTCAACCTTGGCATACACGAAGCCAACTAGTCCATACTCATAATGACCTTAAAGTCTGTAGTATCCAGCTCTACTAGATCTGCTAGGGCCTGACGACTGCACCATCATTGGGAAAATCTTATATACCCGCTCAACTACCACCCAATCACCCACTGGTGTAGCCACCTCGAAAGGTCCTTATAGATTCAGGCTATATTCCTCTACACTTGGTTGCTCTCTTTCTTACTGGTCGCACTCTTTCCGTACTCCCAAACTTATTCCAGCATACGTACATAACCTTCATATTGATTCTGGCCTCCAATCTTTGGAGTTACTATATCGAACAATATAAGGCCATTTTCGCCTCTCACGACCCGGTTCTGGTGGAACGCGTCCACGAACCCGTAAAACAATTTACTAGACTTGGGCCTTGCACCCTCGTGACCCTATCACGTAGCGGGACTACTACCAACTGATCCCACTTCATTTCAGGCTATGGGGCGACTCGTAATAGGTCCTCCACCCAACCCACCGTCGCACTTAACTCTTACCCTTAGTCTGAATTAAATCTTATTGCCCGAGAAGGCCTTATATACCTAAGGTCTCGGCGGTTATCAATATTCTTAGGCTCGTAATTTCCATTGTTACACCCCGTATTTACAGGACATGTTTTAAGAACGTACGTAAGAACTCGCAAGTGTAAAAAAATTTGAGACTTGTAAAGTTGTCGGAATTATGAAATTGTCGGAAAATGTACTATTGTGACGAATGGGAGGGCGACACGTGTCACCCCCCTTAGAAGATGCCTTGGACGAAATCTTGCAAGGGCAAGAGGTTCATTGGACCTTGGTTAGCAAGACAAGTCTTGCAAGTAGTAGCTTGACAATATTGACCAAGTCAATGACCCCACTTAGCTTGATATTTAAATGAATCTCATCCAAACCACACAAGTGTCTTAATCTTAACCCTTCCTTGTGTAATATAAGCTTACTAGTAGTGCAAGACTTTGCCTTTCTCCACACTTAGAAAATATTTTGAAATCTTGTTCTTGTGCTAAGTGAAGCTCACGGTTTTGCTAAGGGTTTGAAGAGAAAATTTTCAATTTTTGTCCAATAGTCTCCCCACTTTAAACCAAGGTACCTAAGGGTATAGTAAGCATATCTCAATAGAAAAATCCCGGAAAAAGAGAGTTTTCGTATTAGTCGCAAAGTGAAAACCTAGTGGCTTTCTAGGTTTTGAATTGAAAGTTTGAAGGAAAATTGTTGGTATTGTTCTAAGGGTCTCAACAAGCGGATTGAAGTGTCTTGGAGAGGCTCTAAACTACTAGGAGCGACTTCGTATTTGGAATTGGATTAAAAATCGTTAAGGTATAATCTTGTCTTTTAAAGGTGTTACAAGATTATATATTTATATTGTTGTTGTTAGCTTTACTTGTTGCTAGCATGAAGTTGATATGTAGAAGTTATAAGTATTATGGATTGCTTGTAGCTAAATCCGAAATGTTATGCAAGCCACTTGAAAATTGGATTACTAATTGGTCGTTTTTAGAAATCGTCGCATGTTACTTACTTAAAGATTATGGTTATTATAATCAAATGCGACTTGATATCATATTATGCTACCAATTTGGATTGAAATGGAAATTGGATAAGAATTGGTATGGTTGAACTCAAGGTGGCCGAATTTGGACTTGTAGTTTGTTATTCATTTGTATTGGACTACCTTCTAAATTGTGAGCCAATTGGGGCTGTTTAGTTATTCATTTGTATTGGACTACCTTCTATATTGTTGTGAGCCAATTGGGGCTGTTTGGTTATTGTATTTCGGCCTTGAAAAAGGTGGCAAAGTAAGTAGAAACAAAGGAGGTGCTGTCCGATTTTCCGTAGAATTTAGTGACTTAGCACTTAGAATATTCTACGTTTGAAATAAGAGGTTAATGGACGTATGGTGACCATTATAGGTTGAAGTACTAAGTATAGTGTATCCTACTTGAAGAATGGAATAGCTCAAGGTTGAAGTACTTTGGAGCATTTTGCTACTTGTCGACAATCGTCGCGAGGTATGTGAACCTCTTCCTTCCTTGGCATGATTCTATGTATGGAATATACGTGGTATCATTTCATGTTTCTGTTACTCTTAGAAGTTAAGAGGTAGTTGTGTGATCTACTCTATGTAGAACTTTTCCTATCTTTGAGCATGACTAGTTGCACGTTTGTATGCAGAGACGTCTGACACCTTGATATCCTTTACTAGTAGTGTGAATAGCCAAGTCGGGTGAGTTGGGAGATTTACTCACTTCTTTGAAAGTATAAAGGATGTCTTAAGTTTTATTTAAGTTAAGGGACTTGAAGAGTTTTAAAGTATGTGATACTTGTTCCGTTTTAAACGTATAAGTCCCTTGGATAGGAAATTGTTTTTGGCTAAGGTATAAGGTGAATATAACGGCTTTATGGGAAGTTAGTTATATTTGCTTTATGGAAAGATAAATGACTTGATTTTAGTGAAGAGGCAACTTGTTTTTAAGGCATCAATTGCCTAAGGTTTTATAATAAAAGGAGTCACTTGTTTTCTAAAGGTTTAGAGACTAATTGTATTTTTTTTTTGAAAGTTATGAGAATTATTCTAAGTATGCCTTGATAAGTACTTTGGCTTGTTAAATGAGAATTATTCTATGTGATGCCTTGATTAGTACTTTGGCTTGTTAAATGAGAATTATTCTATTTGTGCCTTGATTAGTACTTTGGCTTGATTAATGGAGAATTAGTCTAAGTATGCCTTGATAAGTACTTTGGCTTGTTAAATGAGAATTATTCTAAGTATGCCTTGATAAGTACTTTGGCTTGTTAAATGAGAATTATTCTATGTGATACCTTGATTAGTACTTTGGCTTGTTAAATGAGAATTATTCTATTTGTGCCTTGATTAGTACTTTGGCTTGATTAATTGAGAATTAGTCTAAGTGTGCCTTGATAAGTACTTTGGCTTGTTAATTGAGAATTAGCCTATGTGTGCTGGTGATAGCCTTTGAGTGCAAGTATTATGTTTTATTACGTTGCCGCGACTCTCGGTTGGAGGGCCGGCTGTCTTGTTGTAAGTACTTGGACATACCGACAGTGATGTGGGATTCCACGGGTATGCTTCCGTTAATTGTAGTACTTGGGTTAAATTCCCGGATTTTTATAGAAGACATGGTAGTGCTTCTGTTTTGTATAATGGTCGGTTGAGATAGGGTAAGAGTATAAATGAGGGGCAAGCCCTAAGACGTTATACCACCTTCTCCAGGGTAAGAGTATAAGTGAGGGGTAAACCCCCAAGACATTATACCCCGTGCTTGCTTTGTATAATGGTCGGTTGAGATAGGGTAAGAGTATAAATGAGGGGCAAGCCCCAAGACGTTATACCACCTTCTCCAGGGTAAGAGTATAAGTGAGGGGTAGACCTCCAAGATGCTATACCACCTGCTTTACCAACTTCTCCAGGGTAAGAGTATAAGTGAGGGGTAGACCTCCAAGATGCTATACCACCTGCTTTACCAACTTCTCCAGGGTAAGAGTATAAGTGAGGGGTAGACCCCCAAGACGCTATACCACCGGTGGGACTTGGTGTTCATGTATGCCTATTGGTGTATTATTATATCCTGGGTATCGACAGTGATGTGGGATTCCACGGGCAGGAGATATATATATGTGTTGTGAATGTGTACGCCGACAGTGAGGTGGGATGCCACGGGCGCGACACATGATTATATTTTACACTTGTAGTTGTCGACAGTGATGGGGGATTTCACGGACACGCTTGATATTAGTGTGACTTGATCGCGTCCCAGATTGGGCCGGGTAGTAAATGTGCCCTCCTTTAAGGGCCGGATTATACTTATGAAAGATAAGTAGGTTATATAGAAATGAACTTAATGATTTTTCCTAATCATGTGCGTAAGAATGTGGCTATAACCTTTATTGAAAATGGGAAAAGATATTGATGTGAAATTAAGTTCATAAGTGGTAATGACACGGCAGGATCTAGTATGTACTTTTTATACTTGTCCTTGTCATTCTTTTGTACAGTTATGATCTGCATCAGACGTTATTTACATTCCATATTCTGCACTGTTATGACCGACTTCTTCGGGCCGTTCATGCCCGCAGTTTTAGGTACCAGTTGGTGATCCTTGCTCTTAGGATCTCGGTCGATTTTGAGAGAAAGCTCCATTTGCTCGGAGGCTTATCTCTTGATACGGTTTCCGAGGTAGTAGATTCACGTATATTCGGGGTATGGCGGCCTCGCCCCGCCACGATTGTTCGATTGTTATTCTAGAGGATCGTATTCACATATGTGGTTGGTGTAAGAACCGAGTTGTACTTTTGATTATGTTTATATTATATAAAGCGGTGCGATCGGCTAGCTGTGACGCTTTTATTTACACACGTGTTTATGTTGTGTATGTTCACCGCTATTCTCGATGTATACAGGCAACGGGTGCCCGGGTAGGGCACCGTCGCGCTCGGTCGGGTCGTGACATCCATGCTCCAGTTGTTATACCGTAGTTCTGTGGTATATGTGAGGACGTGCGAGAATACGACAGAAATTTTGGAAAGAAAGAAAGATGTGATTTTTCGACGGAAAAGTTTCCGGTTTTTGTGAAGAAAAAGGTTCGTTAATAGGAATTGGATTCCCAGATTTGGTATTTGGGCTTCTTGAATTATATTAGAATTATGGAATTTTATTTCCGGAATTGGTCATATGGGGCCCACGGGAGAAATTTACGGTTTTGTGGGGCCCACTTTGTTTTCGAGATTTTGGCCATTATGGGTATTTTCGGAAAATGAAATATTTTGGATGAATAGGAGGGTGACACGTGTCACCCCCCTAGGTGGCCTCATGGCCGAAATTTGCTAACAAGTGGCAAGACAAGTGGCCTTGTCTTGCAAGATATTTTTTAGTTGGACAAGTGGCTTGTGGGGCCCACACACACTTGTCCCCAATCTCAACCACACACTTGCCTTCATCCTATCCCTTGGTTGTCCTATATATGCACTACTAGTTGATGAAATCTCCCACACTTAACCATTTCAAGACAAGAAATTCCCTCCCTTCTCCCTTGACCTTGCTCTCGTTTTTTAGCCCTTTTCTTGAGCTAAATTTGTCCAACAATTCTTAAACTCTCAAGTGTTCTTCCCTAAGGTGTTAGGAAGATTGTGTACCAAGAGTTGGAAAAGATTTCACACCCCTAACCTCTAAACTTCACCTTGGCCGAGAGCTCCATGAACAAAAAACCCTAAGTGTTCTTCACTTTTTGGAGTTGAATCTTGAAGAGAAGTTGGTTAGGAGCTTCTATGGGTTGCTTGTAGAGGATTGGAACGTAAAGATTTGGAGCTAAGACTTGCTTGGAGCGACATTAAGTTCTTGGATAATTTTGGGCTATTTGAGGTAGTAAACCTTAACCTCTTTGTGAATTGGTCATTATACATATATTATAAGTATATTATGGATTATATAATATATGGAGTAAAGTTTGGAAGAGTTGGATCTTGTTAACTTGTTAAAAGAAAGGATTGGCCGTTAGCCATTAAAATGGTAAAAACGTATCTTACTTGCTAAGAAGCTAATAACAAAGTAACTATAACTTATATTAAGAATGGAAATATAAGTTGGATGACTAATGAGTAATTGGATAAGTAAAATGGACAAAGTTGGCCAAGGACCCCAACTTAAGGACTGTATTTACTTTGGACTGTATTTACTTTGGACAGTATTTACTTTGGACAGTATTTACTTTGGATTGTACTTACATTTCTGTTAAGGGGAAGATTGTAAACTGCGTTACCGTTTAGGCGCGTAATCCCCTTCTTTTACTTGTTGTTATTATGAAGGCGTGATAGTAAACCGCGTTACCGTTTGGGCGTGTAATCCCCTTCCTTATGTTGTTTAATTATTACGCCTTATATATGGTATATATATTACGGTTATTCGGACCTTGGAGAAAGATGGAAAAGTGAGTAAAAACGGGGGAAGTGCTGCCCAATTTTCCGTAGAATTAGAGGGCTTTTTATTGGTCTAAGTCTTCAATGGTAAGAAGGGTTTGATAGAAGTACTATGACCATTTTAGGAGTGGAGTACTACGGGTGGCGTGATCTACTTGGCTTAAGGAGTAGCCGACGGGTTGAAGTACTTGGAGCGTTTTGCTATTTGTCGATAATCGTCGCGAGGTATGTGAACCTCTTCCTATCTTTTCTAGCATGATTGTTGTGAACTATGTAAGACGATACGCATGTGCTAAGTTATTTGGTTGGTTTAAAACATAGGGTGTTATAATATCTTTATGGGAAGTTAGTTATAACGACTTTATGTAGGTAAAAGAATGGTTTATTGATTGTAGAAAGTTAAGAGACTTGATCTTGAAAGATAAGAGACTTGACTTATAAACGACTTGATTTTGAAAGTTAAGAGACTTGATCTTGAAAGATAAGAGACTTGACTTATAAACGACTTGATTTTGAAAGTTAAGAGACTTGATCTTGAAAGATAAGAGACTTGACTTAGTTTGACTTGTTATGAATTTTGTTAAAATGTTGTAAAAACCTCATTCGCGAGTAATGAGTAGTTGGTTTTAAAAGAATAATGTTTTACTGATTTCGGAAATGAGAATAAGTGTCGAACAAACCACTGCAGCGTTAATAAAGGAAAATGTATTGACAAAGAGCTAATTGTTATTAAAACCAGTAGAAACCTCCATCTGCATAGAAGCTAAGATAAGACAAGATTGTATTACATTTCCTAGATCATGGCTGCTGTAACAAGATTGTTATAAACAAGAATAAACGGCTCACGCATAAGACATATGTTACTCAATTGTTTTAAAAGAGATTAAGACTATGAGTTATGAAACCTTTCTAAAATAAGAAACTTGAGCATTTGAAATTAGGCAAACTTGAACGTTTGGAAAATAATGTTGTTACTTGATTTTACAAAGGGAAGTCTTTTGGTTTACTTAAAAAGATAGTCACTCTATTTTTATACTACGGGTATTGTGTGACTTTTGTGAAAGAAATGGATCTGTTAAAAGAACTTAACGTACGTAATACTTTGGGGGTTAGAACCTGGCCTTCGGCATAAAATGGAAGTACTTCGAGTTGTGTGAAACTTGCCTATGTTTGCGTGTGATAGCCTTGTTGTGCAAGTATTGTAATTCTATACCACCGCGTCTCTCGATGGAGGGCCGGCTGATTTGTTATGTATGATTCTTTATCGAGTCTCATGGGATGGGCCGAGACACGTATTCCACCTGATTCTTTATTGAGTCCCATGGGATGGGCCGAGACACGTATTCCACCTGATTCTTTATCGAGTCCCATGGGATGGGCCGAGACACGTATTCCACCTGATTCTTTATCGAGTCCCATGGGATGGGCCGAGACACGTATTCCACATGATTCTTTACCGAGTCCCATGGGATGGGCCGGGACACGTATTCCACATGATTTATACCTAGGCTGCCAGCGGTGAAGGAGTTCCACGGGCGTGAGGATGACTTTGGCGTGAGTCACGACTGATCGCTTTTATATTTGTGAATCGTAGTTTTGTTATCATACATGTCTCCTATTTTTATATAGATCGTTATGATTTCATTCTGATTTTCGGCCACATACTTGGTACTGTATCGACCTCCTTCGGGGCCGCGTTCATGCCGCAGTGAGGTACATCGGCCATTGGATCCTCGCCATAGGATCACGATTCAGCGTGTTGGGAAGCCCCGTTTCTGAGGCTTATCTTTTGTATGTTACCACGAGTGCAGTAGGTTCTTGTACATTCGTGGGTATGGCGGGCCCTGTCCGTCATAGTTGTTGTCACTTCTTAGAAGTGCGTAGTATCGTTGTGGGCGAGTTTGTAAAAAGGATAACTGTCGTTTTATGTATATATACAGAAGGCAACTGTTTTGGTTGGCCTGTTTTATTTATCATGTCTCTTGTTTCATGTCTATGTTTTATTTCCGCTGATTTTCTCTGATGTTGTATCACTAGGGTGCCCGGGGTAAGGCACTGGACCACGCCCGGTTCGGTCGTGACAAAAGCCTTCCTTATCGGTTCCCACATAAACGAGTACAATAACTTCTCATAATACCATAATCATGTTGTCTTGATCACAACAACCATTACTTACCCACACAGATCTCATCCATACTATCCCCTTAAGCATACTACGTAGCTTAATTTACAAACCTAGTCTTCCATTAAATCCCTTAACATGACTTCTTAAAGGTTCAATACATTCTCAGACAACTCATCGTTCCTAATTATCTCAAATTAGCTCGTAACACCTTGATGAGAATTCATTAAACTGTTTCATACCTTCCCGGTATCTATTTAGTCCTTACCAATTCTTGGTAATCTAAAATCATTCTATGCAACACGCGTCTGACCTTCATACATAACTCTGTATAGCTGTATGTCATAATACCAACTATACTACAATTTTTACCAACCTGGATATGCAATCCACATAATTCTTCCTGGGTCACTGCTGTCTTTCTCGTAGTTGCAATCAACATAACTCGTTAGGGAAAGACGACCCTAACAACACAGCTCTATCGCACGATCTCAGAGTGAGAAGAATGGAAACCAATCCTAAATTTCTTGTAGCCTCCTGATTATAGATGTGGTGCACAACACACCGATAATCAAGACTTTACTAGACACGGTCTGTAGACACTTTCCGAGGACTAACTGCTCTGATACCATTTTTGTCACGACCCGACCCTGGCCCCGCGACTGGTGCCCTACCTGGGCACCCTTACAGGTATACATCAGAGATAATCAGCGGAACATACATGAAACTCACAACATACATTAACAGGAAAATAAACAACATGCTAGCCGATAAGGCTACCTCCCTGGACATATGTATATATATAACCATAAGCAGTTACATCCTTTTTCTTTACAACTGACCCACAAGATATGACTCTGCACCTCTAAGAGTTTTTACATAATCATCATGGATGACAGGCCCCGCTGCACTTCGAATATACATAAATCTACATCAACATGGATCCATACCAAAAGATAGGCCTCCGGAGTAAATGGAGCCTTTTTCCCAAAAACTGAACAGAGATCCTAAGAGCAAGGATCACCAACATGTGTACCTAACACCTGCGGGCATGAACGCAGCCAGAAGGGGTCGCATAACAAAAATTTAATATGGAACGAAAAATAAGGTACAGTAACAAATCATAACTGTACAAAAGAATGACAGGGGCAAGTATAAAAAGTAAATACCAGATCCTACCGTGCCATTTCAACTCATGAACTTAATCACACATTATTATCTTTTTCCATTCCCAATAAGAGTTATAATCAAATTCTTACGTACATACTTAGGAAAAATCATCAAGTTCATAATCATATAACTTACGTATCTTGCATAACATAATCCGTCCCTTTTGGAGGACGCCTCATTTTGGAGTTCACTTTGATTATCCATACGTAATAACGTAACCCGACCCATTTGCGGGACACGGCGAAGTCATAAAAAGTCTTCCCATGAAGGTATACTGTCCGGCCCCTTCTGGGACGCGGTAAAGTCACATAAGTCTGCCCATAAAGGTATACTGCATAAAAATAGGAAGCTTATGATCAACTTAGGGCCACCCGCCCATAGTATCATTTGGCAATCCTACTCCTGAGACTATTTCACCCGCATAGGTCCGGTGGACCCGCAATGAGGTCATCCGCCTCGTATGGGACTATTTCACCCGCATAGGACTATTTCACCCGCATAGGCCTGGTGGACCCGCAATTTTTACAAACACCGCACTCGCATCATGGGTAGAAAATTTATGTAATAAGTAGTAACCCGGGGTTTACCCCGCAAGAATAACATAACACTAGCACAACCGGCTATCATAAACATAAGCACTACCGACTTATCATACATAACATAAGCACCACCGGCTTATCATAAATATCATAAGCAAGTTAAGAAATCCCTTAACTTCATATTAGCCTTAATTATTATTCACTCTCATTTTATTTAAACTTAAGGCACTAACATGTCATTAAAAATCCAGGAATTTAACCTAAGGTACTATGTATCTTATCCTTTCAAAAATGACTCTTTCTCGTATAAAACCCCAAGATACTAACACCCGTAGTATCAAGTCTTGTAAACATTTCAAAACAAGTCACTATACTTTTAGAAATACATTTTTAGGCTTCTAAACCAAGTGACTTTTACCTTAAAACCTTTAAGCAATTGATGCCTTTAAATTCAATTGTCCTTCTTCATTTCAAGTCATTTACCTTTTGTTTACCTTACTAGAGTAGACCCTTCTTTTATCTTTCCATAAAGCCGTTATAACTAACTTCCCATAAAGTCGTTATAACTCTTTATGTTTTAGACAGTTAAGGCAGTTTTATCTTTTAAATACAAGTGAGTTAATTCTCTAACTCAACCAAACTTAGACATTCTAAGATTAAGGCAATGATGTCAAAATGAAGCCGAATTCCTTTAAAACTCGTACGTCCACCGTACTATATATTTGTAAAACTCATATTACATTCTCTTTTGAAATCACGCCTCTTAACTTTTGAAATAAATCATGGAAACCATACTTTTTTTTAAATCAAGTCTTTCCTTCCTTTAAGAATCAAGTCCCATAACTTGAAAAATAAAGTCTTATAACCTTTTAAGAATTCAAGGTTCATAGTCTTAAAACTTCATGACATAAACTCTTTAAATTAAGTAACATATACTTTTTATGAGCTGTGAATAGGTTATACTTGTTTATAACGATCTTATTAAAGCAGTCATGATCTAGAAAATGTAATACAATTTTGTCTTATCTTAGTTTCTATGCAGATGGAGAGTTCTACTTATTTTAGTATAATTGATTGTCGACACATTTTTATTAACGCTGCAGTGGCTTGTTCGATACTTATTCTCATTAGTGCAGTAAATCAGTAAAGTCACCTCGACTCCACATACTTCCTAACGACTCTTACCAACATCCCCCATAAGACTTGGTAAGAACTTAGGATAACTTAGACATACCTTTTACATAGAGTAAATCAACACACGTACCTCTTAACTTCTAAGAGTAGAAGGAATCATGAAATAACACCACATGTATATTTTATACATAGAACATGCCAAAAGAAGGAAAAGGTTCACATACCTCGCGACGACTATCGACAAGTAGCAAAATGCTTCAAGTACTTTAACCTTGCTAGCTATTCCACCCTTCAAGTAGAATACGCTACACGTAGTACTCCAACCTATGATAACCATAACATGTCTATCAACTTCTAGCTTATCAACGTGGTAATACTAAGTGCTAGGTTTCATATTCTACAGAAATTTGGGCAGTATTTCCTTTGTTTCTACGTACTTTTCCACCTTTTTCAAGGCCCGAATTCAATAACCAATATGCCACATTTAAGGCTCAACATAACAACCAATCAAAGGGGATTACACGCATTACAGAACGTGTAAAATTATGCCCCACAATTAATACCAAGTAGTTCAATAGACAATGCCATTCTCGGCTAAATAAGTGCAACAACATATAATCCTTTCCAATTCCTTCTCAATCCATTTTGTTAAGTCTAACATGTTATATAGTTGTAAACAACCTTAACAACTATAATTCCTTCTTTATATAATATGCGACGACTAAAAATAATAACCAAATTGAATTACAATCTCAAGGCTAAACATGCTAGTTTCGGATTAGTGGTTCCAATATCCACAACACTTATCAATCTCCATTATGTATATCTCATGCTTGTTTATATACATCACTACAACAATATGAAAACTTAAATCACTTAAGAGGACAAAATTGTTACCTTGATAAGCCCAAAACAGTCCAAAAATTCTCGTCCACTTTAGCCCTCTTTCCGCAATTCTTCTTCACGTTAAAATCACCCCCACGAACCTTCTACAAGCTTGCCAACATATTTCCTTCTTGTCGCCTTTCAAATAATTTCATTGGCTTAGGGTTTTATCAATTTCTAGAGAGAAGATAAGAGAAATCTTTAGGGTGAAGTCTTGCAAAATGGCTAAGTCTTGCAAGACTTGGTCATTATATAGCCTCTATCTTGTTCTACAAGTTGGGAGGGACACTTGTCGCCCTCCCATAGGTCCTATACATAAATATCTTCTAATTTTACCCCATTTCCGCAAAGAAATCCCGCCTCGGCCCTGCAGCCGGCGTCTTGGCGCTGCAACTTCAGACAGTTTCAGGGCTTACGGAGCCATGGCCCTGCAGCCGGCGCCGTGGCGCCTGACCCTGTCTCTTCTGTCAGCTGATTTTGTAACGTCCATAACTTTCTACTCTGATGTCCTATCGACGAGCGGTTTATTGAGTGGGAAACTAGACTCAACGAACTTCATATTAGGCTTTTGAAACACCTAAAAACTTCTAATATTCTAGGAGATAAACTGCTCTAACGTTGACTGAAAATCTGTCTAAAAATATTCTGCCAACTTTTTTTCTTTTTCCAAATTCGAATCTTATTTCCTTTCGTACGTTCTCATCTCATTCTCTTGGAATTACGGGGCGTAACATATATATAACACCATCAAGGGCTAGGATTGAACCAATTGGATGGCTAAGATTGGTCAATTATATCAAGCCTCAACTTGCCCTTTGACTTGGTCCATTTTATCAAGCCAAATTGGCTACTCTTTTCTTGACATTTTCGTCCAACATGACCATGTGGAGGGTGACACGTGTCGCCCTCCCATTGGTCCATAACATTTTGTTTCCCGAAATTTCCATAATTGGTCAAACTATCGAAAACCCCGTGGGCCCTACAAAACGTAAAATTTCCCGAGTGGGCCCCACGTATCCAACTCTGAAAATAAAACTCCATAATTACGATAAATTCTAAAAGTCTTAGATAACAAATTTGAGAACCTAATTCTCATTAACGAACAATTTTCCTTCCCGAAGTTCGGAAGATTTTTCCTTTGGAAAACAATTCTTTCTTTCGTTCAAATTTTTAAGTCCTGCTTCTTTACGTACATTCTCTTAAACGTGTCCTGGAATTACGGGGTGTAACATTCGTCCCCGAATGTTCTTTCGAGGTTCAACCTAGGGAGATATCGGCATAGTCCCCTTTTACTACGCCCACATAATCATATATGCCACACATGACCACAAGACTTTGACGGAAGCCACGTCCTTAGTCCGTAGTCGCCTGACCTGGCGATCAAGTATCGCTATGGGACTCTCCTCAAACGATAACCCCTCTGTCACTTGGACATCACTAACCAGGAAAACTCTGGATGGATCTCCGATACTCTTCCGTAACATAAAAACATGGAAGACCGGATGTGCTGCCTCCAAATCAGACGGAAGATCTAACTTATAGGCAACCTTGCCTATTTTAATGATAATCTGATAAGTCCCAATATACCTTTCCTGGATAAGCTTCACCTTATCCACAGTCTGCTGAATCAAATCTGGGCCAACTAACTGAACCTGGCCAAATCAAACCAACCACTCGGCGACTTACACTTCTTTCCATATAAAGCCTCATACAGGGCCATCTGAATACTGGAAGGGTATCTGTTATCGTACGTAACTCAACAAGAGGCAAATAATCCTCCCAGCCATCCCTGAAATCAATAACACAGGCCCGCAACATATCCTCAAGTGTCTGGATAACATGCCCTGCCTGTCCGTTGGTCTGAGGGTGAAATGCAACACTGAGACTCACCTATGTCCCTAACCCCTTCTGGAAAACCTCCAGAAGTTAGCCATAAACTGAGCTCATCTGTCTGACATCATAATGTAGGAACCCCGTGCAGTCTCACAATCTTCCTCCTATATAATCTAGCATAATCCTCAGCCGAGTAAGTGGTCCTGACCGGAAGAAAATGGGCTGATTTCGTCAACCTGTCTACTATAACACATAAGGAGTCACACTTCCTCTGAGTACGATGCAACCCTATAACATAATCCATATCAATCACCTCCCACTACCAAGTCGGGATCTCAATCGTCGATAATAGCCCACTGGGCTTCTGGTGCTCACCCTTGACCTGCTGCCAATTTGGACACTGAGCAATAACTCTGCTACGTCCCTCTCCAGGCCATCTTACCAATACATACATTTGAGGTCATGATACATCTTAGTCGACCCCGAATGAATAGAGTAACAAGCACTGTGTGCCTCCCCTAAAACCTGCTGACAAGTCCTGCTGCATCAGGCACACACAATCTATCCTCATATCACAGCACCCCATCCGGTGCTACTCAAACAGGCTCTTCTCCTCTCGGAGAGTCGTATCTCAATCTCACACTAGAACTGGATCATTATATTGTCGCCTCTTCACCTCCTCAACGAGGGAAGACTCGGCAACCTCTCATATCTGAATTCCACTATTATCAGAATCAACCAGCCGAACCCCTAGGTTCGCTAGCTGATGAATCTCACGGACCATGTCCTGTCTATCCGGTTGTCCATCTGACAGACTACCCATAGATCTATGATTAAGAGCATCCGCATCCATATCGGCTTTCCCTGGGTGGTATAGGATATCAACATCGTAATCCTTTAGTAACTCTAACCACCGTCTCTATCGCAAATTTAGCTGCCTCTGTCTGAAGATATACTGGATGATCTTGGGGTCTGCATAAATATCCACATGAACTCTATATAAGTAATGCCTTTAAGTCTTCAAGGCATGCCTAGCTGCCCCAATTCAAATCGTGAGTGGCGTAATTCCTTTCATGCTCCCGTAGCTGCCGGAACGCAAAGGCTATAACCTCATCGTGTTGCATCAGCACACAACCTAGCCCAACACTCAAGTGTTACAATAATAACCTAACCCTCTAGTCCCTCAAGAGGGGTTAGAACTGTAATCGTAGTCAGCTTATCTCCCAATAACTGAAAGCCTTTCTCACACTTTCGAAATATTCGGGTATAACCAAAATCTCAATTATGATTCCTGTTTCCCATCCTGGGTGTTATCACACCCAACTTGGTTACTATTATTAGATTCAGTTCCTTCGCTTGCCTCATGGCTATGACTTTCTGTCGATAACAATCTAGGGGGAAGTTTCCTTGATCTCGTCAAGTAGTAATCCTATTATTCTTCCCAGCTCATAGAGCTTATAGTCAGGTGTTCAAACCTCATCTCACGGTATTACATAATCCACTGGCTTGCCAAGATTTCTTATCTTGTCATGATTAGGTCTCTCATCGTTTCGAGTGTTTTCTCGTCTTACCTTTATTTTTCCATTTCATAGTTGTCATGGGGTCTCTTATCTCCCCGTATATTATACGGTCTGACCCGTCATTACAGGCTTGCCACCTTTCGTCGAGGTGTTCTTACTGCCCATTATCTACTAATGGTCTTAACCCTTCGTTATACTAATTATTAACTCAAAATATTTCTATTTTGATCCTCGGTCATACATTTCCATTTATGCTTATTACCAGCATTTATACCCTTATGACACATCCTCGACCATTTCCTAATGTCGTCCGCAATTACCCCAACACAATACTTTTCACACGGTTATCTAAAATTGTAACCTGTAATAGGACGAAACTGAAGACTTTACCAGTCTCATATCCATCGCCTAACAATATGGGTACGCATAACCCTCAAAGATACGTAAAACTATCCTTTTACGTAGGGGATAGAGCTTATCTCCCTTTCATAATCTTTCCTTGAAGTTACAACCCTATTCACAGTGTCCTGTTGCGGTTTCCTGTATATTTCTAATCATCAAGTGCCGCCTTAAAAATCGTGTAGATTTTCAAAACCTACTAATGATGTCTTCTGTTTTTCGTCGGTATCACTCATACCTATCTTATTCTTGCTTTGCGCATTCTCTGGAGATTAACCGGAAAGTTGTGGCCCTGACTGCCACACTAAGCCGACTCCAAGTACCTCCAAGGGTACTTATCATAAAATCTTTCAATAATCGTACGTTCTTATCCCCGTCTCTCAACGTTCAAATTCAAATCAATCACTTCAATGAAACAAGTCACATAGACTCCACAATTTATCATGTCAAAGGAGGAAGGAATAACTTACATATTACTAACACTTCCATTTCTTCCCCTTCGATAACCGGCTCACCGGGAAACTGGAATCGAACCAATCTCTCTCTACAGTCAACCTTGGCATACAAGAAGCCAACTAGTCCATCACCATAATGACCTCAAGGTTTGTCATATCCATCTCTACTAGGTCTGCTAGGGTCTGACGGTTGTATCATCACCGGGCAAATATTATATACCCGCTCAGCTACCACCCAAACACTCACGGGTGTAGCTACCTCGAAAGGTTCTTAAGGATTCAGGCTCTATTCTTTTACACTTGGTTGCTCTCTTTCTTACTGGTCGTACTCTTTCCGTACTTCCAAACTTATTCTAGCATACGTACATAACTTCCATACTAATTTTGGCCTCCAATATTTGGAGTCACAATATCATACAATTTAGGGCCATTTCCAGCTCTCACGATCCGGTTTCGGTGGAATGCGTCCACGAACCCGTAAAACGATTAACTAGACTTGGTCCTTGCACTCTCGTGACCCTGTCACAATAGTGGGACTACCACCAACTGATCCCACTCCATTTCAAGCTATGGGGCGACCCGTAATAGGTCCTTAACCCGACTCGGCGGCTATCAATGTTCTAAGGCTCACAATTTCCATGCCCCAAGCCTACAGTATCCTTCCCCGCATACGGGTAATATAGCTTCTCATAATACCACAATCATGTTGTCTTGATCACAACAACCATACTGACTCCATACAGATCTCATCCGTACAATTCTCTTAAGCATACTACGTAGCTTAATCTATTAACATAGTCTTCCATTAAGTCCCTTAACATGATTTCTTAAGGGTTTATTATCTTCTCAGACAGCTCATCATCTCCTAATTATCTCAAATTAGCACGTAAAACCTTGATGAGAATTCATTAAACTGTTTCATACCTTTCCGGTATCTATTTAGTCCTTACCAATTCCTGGTAATCTAAAATCATTCTAGGCAACACATATATGATCCTCACACATAAACCCGTATAGACGTACATCATTATACCAACTATACAACAATTCTTACCAACCTGGATACGCAATCCACAATAACCTTTTCTGGGCCGCCGTTGCCTTTCTCATAGCTGCAATCAACATAACTCGTTAGGGAGAGATGACCCTAACAACACAGCTCTATCGCACGATCTCAGAGTGAGAAGAATGGAAACCAATCCTAAATGTCCTGCAACCTCCTAGTTATAGATGTGGTGCACAACACACCGATAACCAAGACTCT
The DNA here is from genome assembly GCA_029844215.1 of Przewalskia tangutica. Taxonomy (NCBI): domain Eukaryota; kingdom Viridiplantae; phylum Streptophyta; class Magnoliopsida; order Solanales; family Solanaceae; genus Przewalskia; species Przewalskia tangutica. The sequence continues at coordinate 121,118,647 of CM056720.1, forward strand.
ACTAGACACGGTCTGTAGACACTTTCCGAGGACTAACTGCTCTGATACCACTTTTGTCACGACCACCCGGGCGCGGCGGTGCCCTACACGGGCACCGCATGTATACATCAGAGATAATCAGCGGAACATACATAACCACATAACGTGTAGCAACAAAAATAACCAACAGGTTAGCCGATAAGGCTACCTCCCTGGACATATATATAATTACATATCCAAAAGCAGTTGCATCCCTTCTTTTACAAACTGACCCACAAGATATGACTACAGACCTCTAATAATTTTTACATAACCATTGTGACGGGACAGGGCCCCGCCATACCCCTGAATGTACATAAATCTACAACATCAGGGAAACTGTACCAAAAGACAAGCCTCCGGAGAAATGGAGCTTTCTAATAACTGATCAGTGATCCTAAGAGTGAGGATCTGTAACCTGCTTACCCCTACCTGCGGCATGAACGCATCCCACGAGGAAGGGGGTCAGTACAAAATATTTACCAAGTATATGAAACTGAAAGTACTGAAATGAAATCATATAGTCTAAAATAAAGCTGGAGACATGTATGATAACCAAAATAACAGTACACTGTGCCTTACTAATAATGAGAGTAAACAAGAGTACATTTTACTGCTTAAAAATAGGAAGCTTATGATCAAATTAGGGCCACCCGCCCGTAGTATCATTAGGCAATCCTACTCCTGGGACTGTTTCACCCGCATAGGTCCTATGGACCCACAATGGAGTAATTTGCTTCGCATGGAACTATTTCACCCGCATGCGCCCGGTGGACCCGCAATGAGTACAAACGCCGCACTAGCATCGTGGGTGTCACGCCCTTTTTCGACCGCGACATTATTTTAGCGAATCCTGCTTAAATAAAAATGTTAGAAAATAAAATAAAATGCTAAATGGTTAAGAAGTGCTAAAAGGTCGCTAAAGGTGCTAAATGCTAAAGGGTTCGCGGAGTCGCCACCTAATTAGTTTGGGTGAATTAGGACACCTAAATGTCAACTAAGTTAAAGTCAACACTAACTCCATTTAAATGGTCTGCTAAATTTAATGAGATTCTGGGTAAGAGTTCTTTATTATCCTAAAGGGAAGGGGTCAGGCACCCTATAGGATCTGCTAACTCACGGTTGTCCGGTCAAACCTAGGTTAATTATTATTGCTAAGAAATGCATTTTTTTGGAAAGTACTTTAAGCAAAGATATTTGTAAGTATAAAACGTATTTTTTGACCAATGTGAGAATGCAAGATTTAAAATATATAAAGTTAGCTTTGGTTTAAAAACATACCTCTTAAAGTAATTGGAGAACATATGAAATTATTTTACAAGGTGTATATATTGCTTAACAGAATATAGAAATAATAGTGCAAAAATTCTTATGGCAAAACAAGTACCTATAAAGTAAAATGTAAAAATGTCTATTATGCAAGGGGCAATAAAGTGTGATAAAAATATACTTTTTATGTTAATAAGAGTTTATGAAAAGACGGGTTAGGCATATTTTGATGAATGGTTCTCTAACTATATGACTAGTTATGCAAGTGAGGATTATTAAGTGGTTTAGTATAGCTTAAATTATATATGGCAAGTTTTAAATAATTAACTTAAAAGGAAACAAGTTTTAATGTCACAACTACCTCTTAATAACGACTCCAACCTACTAATGTAATGTTAGCGTTAGACAATTAATTTACAATAAATGAATGGGGAAGGGGTAGGAAATAATAAGACGACTCGAGGGATGGCGATGTAATTCGCCGGCGGGTTGGAATTTCCGATGCGGATAGATAAATGCACATAGATGCGGGTCTTCATTTGTTGTAGCTTGTGATGAGTCTCGCCATGAGACTCTTCGTTTGCTCTGACGCATTTCATGTAAAAGAAAGAAAAGAAAAAGAGAAGGATTAGTAGATATCTCAAACCTTGTCAAGAATGCAAATAGACAAAAGGTGAAAGACTCATGTGGACTTAAACATGTATATGTTTAATTGTTATTATACTACTTCAAAACAATATAACAAATTTCAGCAGTAAAATCAAAACAGTATCCAAACATTTTAATAAGAAGTGGGCCACAAAATGCACACAGAGTACAAAAAAACTGGGGGGGGGCAGGCCCAAGATCTAATTCTCAGATTTTTGAAAGGACTCGTATGCATCTATTTGAATGTGAACAGACAAAAAGAGTAATGACAACACTGATACAATGGTCTGGAACCAACATTCCAGTAGGAACAATGAAGCAGACCTTGTGCAGATTTAGAAATAGGAACTGGAAGCAGTTTCACAGGGATTTGACAGTAGCATTGTTTGGATGCAGCGATATACCAAGTTTGGAGAACCAAAAACTGGAAAATCTTTCAAGGATACATGTGCAGTTCAGGTAGAATAGGACTGGTTAGATGACTCTCTAGAGATAAATTCTCAGACAATAGATAATTGATAGTTAAGCTAAACTTATATCGTCATATGTATGCTATATTCCAAACACAAATACATTTCTGGGCAGGACAGATATAGTGGCATTTAAACACTTGGACAAATAAGACAAGGATATTATGAGTTTAAAGCTAACCAAATACATGGAGGTCAAATTGGAACCACAACAAACAAAAGTAGATACATAACCAGAGCAGAATGGGCATATGAGCAGGCATGATGACCTTTTTTGCACCGAGGCAGACAAGGTGAGCCCATCACAAGATTAGAGTGGCATGTAAACATAAAGACAATCACACAGCTTCCAATAGTAATGTTTCAAAGATGCAAAGCCAACTAGACTAACTTGAACTTCACAAATACAATTACATTATGCATTCAAGGATGATGATCTTCGAATAGATGGGCGCACAACAAACTGAGAGTTATGCTATCACAAAATGGTTCGGGTAATCTTGACAGACATGGAGTGATCTAGAATATAATCCTGCCATGAACCCCCTTTCACATTTAGACAAACAAATCAAAACATATGGCCAGTTTAAAGATGTACGGGAAACTTCACATAGGCTCAAGGATACTGAATCAAACAAGGGCGACGACATCAGCATACGACATCAAATACGGAAGATGCAGAACTACTCTATTCAAAAGGTTAGCAGACCATAAACTCAAACAAGCACTACTCTATTCAGCCACACAGCAAATGATTAGCAAAACACATTAACAAACAATACTACCTAACAGATCCCTCGATTAGCTTACTATGCATAAATAGCAGAGTAATATTGACCAAATATATGCGCAATCATTCATATAAAGGACGCTTTGTACATGTGGATATCCAACAAATTTAAGACTGAAAGGGGAATAATTTTACCTTCTCCGGGCAGCGAACCGAGGGAGCGTATCAAGTCGTCGATCCACTCGGAGTTGCGATGCGATGCAATTTGAGGGATGAAGTTTCTGCTTTGCAAACAGAACCTCTATAAAAATGTCTTATAGTGATTCTCAGTTCGTTGTGGATTCTTGCCATTTCTTTTGATAATTTCGGATCTTTCGCCCATTCTTGGATTATAAACTGATGTTCGATGGATGTTTTTACTGGTTCCTGGATGGGTTCTTCGCTGTCCAATCCCTGTTGATTTTCGAATGTTCTTCGCTCCCCCTCCTGCATGTAAGGATTGATGCGCTTATATAGTCTAACTTTAGGTTCTAAGTTTGGTAAGGTTATGAAAGCTTTTAGGGCTAATTGATTGCGATTTGTGTTGTATTTGGTGCAAAACTTCGGATTGATTATTACCGTTTGTTTGTGAGATTTGTATGATTCTTGTTATGGCAACTTTCCTTTTGGAAAAGAAAGAAAAGATTTGGGCATAGTTAGAATGGTGGGTACGCAATGCCGAATTCTCGGCGAGAATCCGGCGAAGATTTGGGAGTGCGTTGCTGCGGCGATTTTAGGTTAAGTAATTTTTCTCTTTAGGTTTTCAGTTCTTTGAGGGTTGTTGGCGATGGGGAAGGGAAATAGGGCTGGGGATGAGTTGGGTCGCAGGAACTGGGCTGCGGGTTAGGGTAGTTGGGCTGGGCGAATTTAAGGGGTGTTGGGCTAATAGTTTTAGGAGTTAGTTTTAGGTAAAAATTAATTAATGGGAAATAAATGGGAGTTTAAATTATTATTAAATTACTTAAATGCTAAATGCGGATATGATATTTAAAGATTGCTTGATGTTTTTATAAATACTACGCTATTATTTAAAATCTCCTTTATTTAAATTATCTTAATATGACTTTAGGTGCTTTATTAATTTAGCTTAGGTTTGAATTATTACAATAATTATGAAATTGCTTTGCGTGTTAATAAATGCGACTATGTTATTTGACACGACGTCATTGCTAAATTATTTATTTATTTACGTATTTATTAATGTTAAAATTATTAAGAATTAATGGAAATAGAATAGGGCTTAAAATTGATAAATGCGGGCGCGAGACCCAAAGTGCTTAATATTCTTCGTAAAATGCGGTGCCATTATTAAATCGTTTATTTATGCGGGTATTAATGTTTTATTGTTGCATTTTATTATTATAAAAATTGTTTAAAAATTATTTTGAAAAAAATTAGTGTAATTTTATAGTTAATGGTTGGACGAGAGGGTCAAAATTGGGTGTCAACAGTGGGTAGCAAATCCACGAAATATGTAGTAACCCGGGGGTTTACCCCGCAAGCTAATCATAACACTAGCACCTAAGGCTACCATAAATATCATAACATAAGCACAACCGACTATCGTAAATATCATAAGCAAGTTAAGAAATCTCTTAACTTCTCATTAGACTTAATTATCATGCACTCTCACTTTATTTAACTTAAGGCACTAACATGTCATGAAAAATCCGGAAATTTAACCCAAAGTATTACGTACTTCTATCCTTTTAAAACAACTCTTTTTCATATAAAAAAAAAACCAAGATACTAACACCCGTAGTATCAAGGCATATCTACTTTTCAAAATAAGTCACTACACCTTTATAAATTCATTTCAAGACTTTTTAACCTAAGTGACTTCTACTTTCAATACTTAGGCAACTTATGCTTTTAAATCAAGTTGTCTTTCTTAAAACAAGTCATTTATCCTTGTTTAAATCATTTGAGTAAACCACTCATTTAACTTTCCATAAAGTCGTTATAATTAACTTCCCATAAAGCCATTATAACACTTTATGTCTTTTTAAACCAAGCATTTCATTCTTTAAAAATCACATGAGTTTAACTTTTCAACTCAACCAAACTTACATACTTTAAATCAAGTCAATGATATCAAAATGAAACTGAATTCATTTAAAGCATGTACGTCTACCGTACTATACATTAATAAAACTCATGCTCAAGAGATAGGAAAAATTCCACATACCTCTCTGACTTAATCCACTTGCCAAGTTGAATATGTCGCACGTAGAATGTCAACCTATAATGACCATAATACGGCTATCAACTTCTAGCTTTTAAAGGTAGAATAATTCTAAGTATAAAGTCTCTTATTCTACGGAAAATTGGGCAACACTTCCTTTGTTTCTACGTACTTTTCCACCTTTTTCAAGGCCCAAAATCAATAACCAACATGCTACATTTAAGGCTCAACAATCCAGCTAACCAAATGGGATTACACGCCTAATCGGACGTGTAAAATTCTGCCCCACAATTAATATAAAACTGTCCAATAATTAAGGCAATTCTCGACTATAATCAATGCCAACAACAATGTCAATTTCCGTTCAATTCCTTTTCAATCCAAGTTGTTATTCCAACATGTTATATACATAATAACACTTACAACAACTATATTCCCTTTTCTTATATAACATGCGACGATTATAACTATCGACCAAATTGTTTGACAATCTTAATGGCTAACATGCCAATCTCGGATTTGAGCTTATAAATTCCATAACATTAATAGATCTTCATTCTATATATCACATGATCATTTCTAACTTATCATAACATGAAATCTTCAATTACAATAGTAAGACGGAGATTTTTACCTCAATAAGCCCAAATACAATCCAAGATTAAAAGTCGATCCTTAGTGTTACACCCCGTATTTACAGGACATGTTTTAAGAACGTACGTAAGAATCCCAAATGTTAAGATTAGAGACTTGTAAAAATTTATCAGAATTATGGAATTTGTCGAAAAACGTAATATTGTGACGAATGGGAGGGTGACACGTGTCACCCCCCCCCCCCCCCTTATTGGATGTCTTGGACGAAATTACATGGGCACAAGGGTCATTTGACCCTTGTTAGGAAGACAAGTCTTGCAAGTAGTAAAGCTTGACATGTTTGACTTAGTCAATGGGACCACTAGCTTGATATTTAGAAGAACTTCATCCAAACCACACATTTGTGCTAATCTCAACCCTCCATGTTACTATATAATACTACTAGTAGTGAGACAAGTCCACACTTAGCCAAATTTTCAAGAGAATTTGAAGAACAAGAGCAATGTGCTCTCGGGTTCTAGCAAATAGAAAAGGAAAAAAATTTGTTTGTTGTCCAATAATCTTCCCACTTTAAACCAAGGTTCCTAAGTGTATTGTAAGGGTATCTCAATAGAAAAATCCCGGAAAAAGATAGTTTTCGTATTAGTCGCAAGATGAAAACCTAGTTGCTTTTCTAGGTTTTGATTGGAAGTTTTAAGGGAAGTGGTTTGTGATATTCTAAGGGTCTCAAGTGGTGGATTGAAGTGTCTAGAAGAAGCTCTAAGTGCTAAGGAGCGACTTCGGAATTGGAGTTGGACTAAGAATCGTTGAGGTAATAATCTTGGCTCTTAAGTGTTACAAGATTATGTATTGTTGTTAGCTTTACATTTTTGCTAGCATGAAGTATATGTGTTGAAGTCTTATAAGTGTTATGGATTGTTGTAGCCTAAAATCCGAAATGACATATTAGCCATTTGAAGTTGGATTACAATTTTGTCGTATTTAAAATCGTCGCATGTTACTTACTTGAAGATTATAGTAGTTATAATCGATTGCGACTTAATATCATGTTATGCTAACAACTTGGATTGAAAAGGAAATTGGATAAGAATTGGTAGTGTTGTATCTCATTGTTGCCAAATTTGGCCTAGTAGTTTGTATTAGTTGATATCAATTGTGGGGCGGAATTTTACACGTCTAGTAGGCGTGTAATCCCCTATTGATTAATTATGTTGATTGGGCCTTAAATGTGGCGTGTTTGGTTATTGAATTCGGCCTTGAAAAAGGTGGCAAAGTAAGTAGAAACAAAGGAGGTGTTGTCCGATTTTCCGTAGAATTTAGTGACTTAGCACTTAGAATATTCTACATTTGAAGTAAGAGGTTAATGGACGTATTGTGACCATTTTAGGTTGAAGTACTAAGTATAGCGTACCCTACTTGAAGGATGGAATAGCTATCAAGGTTGAAGTACTTTGGAGCATTTTGCTACTTGTCGATAATCGTCGCGAGGTATGTGAACCTCTTCCTTCCTTTGGCATGATTCTATGTATGGAATATACATGGTATTATTTTATGTTTCCTTCACTCTTAGAAGTTAAGAGGTATGTGTGTGATTTACTCTATGTAAAGTTTATGTCAAGGTTATCCTAAGTCCTTACCGAGTCTTATGGGGGATGTTGGTAAGAGTCGTTAGGAGGTACTTTGGAGCCAAGTTGACTTGGCTAATTTATGGCACGAATGAGAATAAGTATCGAGCAAGCCATTGCAGCGTTAATAAAGGAAAATGTAATGACAATCAATTATGTTAAAATGAGTAGAATTCTCCATCTGCATAGAAGCTAAGATAAGACAAAATTGTATTACATTTTCTAGATCATGGCTACTTGAATAAGATCGTTATAAATAAGTATAACTTATTCACAACGCACCAAAGTACATGTTACTTAACTTATAAGAATTTACGTATGAAGTTTTAAGGCTATGGATCTCAAATTCTTAAAAGTTAAGAGACTTTATTTTTCAAGTTAGGAGACTTGATTCTTAAAGGAAGAAATGAATTGATTTACAAGTATAGAATACTCGATTTGGAAAGACTTGATTTCTAAAGTTAAGAAACTTGTTTGCTTAAAAGTTAAGAGACTAATTGTATTCTAAAAGTTAAGAGAATTGATTTGAAAGTATTTAATACTTGGTTTTAAAAAGTATAAGTCTCTTGGTTATAAAAGGAATGAGTTTGTCTAAAACCATAAAGGGTTATAACGGCTTTATGGGAAGTTGGTTATAACGGCTTTATGGGAAGTTGGTTATAACGGCTTTATGGAAGGTTAAGAGAATGGTTTTCTCTAATAAGGTAAGCAAAGAAATAACTTGATTTAAGGAAGGGCAATTTGATTTAAAGGTATCACTTGCTTAAAGCTTTAAAGTAAGGGTCACTTGATTTAGAAGCCGAGAAATGTATTTCTAAAGTATAGTGACTTATGTGAAATGTACACAAGCCTTGATACTACGGGTGTTAGTATCTCGGGGTTTTATATGAAAAGGAATCTTTTGAAAAGAATGGAAGTACGTAGTACTTGGGGTTAAATTCCCGGATTTTTATGTGTGAAACGAAAGTGCCATGAGTTTATAAAAATGGAGGTCTAAAGGTTTAATGAACTTGCCTATGTTTGCTTGTGATAGCTTTGAGTGCAAGTATTATATGTTTACGTTGTCGTGACTCTCAGTTGGAGGGCCGGCTGTCTTGTTGTAAGTTTACTTGGAAGTACCGACAGTGATGTGGGATTCCACGGGTATGCTTCCATTATGATTGATCCTTGGACATGCTTATATGATGTGGGATTCCGGGGCATGTGACCAGGAGGCGGGTTAGATTCCCGGATTTGTTTTATTACCCATGGCCATGCTTATACGATGAGGGATTCCGGGGCATGCGACCATGCTATGTACGATTATTACTTCATGGGCTAGCTCCCCATGAAGACATGTACCCATGATGAGGGATTCCGGGGGCATGTTATATTACTACTCCATGGGCTAGCTCCCCATGAAGACCTGCACCTACGATGAGGGATGCCGAGGGCACGTTATGGCCATGCTTATACGATGAAGGATTCCGGGGCATGCGGCTGCGTTATATATATGTGTTGTATATGTTATACCTACAGCTGTCGGCAGTGATGTGGGATTCCACGGGCAGGAGATATATATTTGTATTGTGTATGTGTACGCCGACAGTGAGGTGGGATGCCACGGGAGCGTCACATGGTTATATTTTACACTTATAGTTGTCGGCAGTGATGGGGGATTCCACGGGCACGCTTTGATATTTGTGTGACTTGATCGTGTCCCAGATTGGGCCGGGTAGTATTTGCGTCCCTCCATAAAGGGCCGGATTATGTATGAAAGATAAGTAAGTTATATGGTAATGAACTTGACGATTTTTCCCAAGTATGTACGTAAGAAAGTGACTATAACTTTTATTGAAAATGTGGAAAAGATAATAAGGTACGATTAAGTTCATAAGTGGTAATGACACGGCAGGATCTGGTATGTACTTCTTTTATACTTGCCCCTGTCATCCTTTTGTACAGTTATGATATGTTTATCAGACTTTATTTCATTCCATATTCTGCAATTGTTGTTATCGACTTCTTCGGGGCCGCTCATGCCCGCAGTATTAGGTGCACAGTTGGTGATCCTTGCTCTGGGATCTCGGTTGATTTGGGAAAAGCTCCATTTGCTCTGGAGGCTTATCTCTTGGTACGGTTTCCCCTGAGGTTGTAGATTCATGTATATTCAGGGGTATGGCGGGGCCCTGTCCCATATTGTGGGTCAGTCTGTAAAGGAAAGGAGGCAACTGCTTCGGTTGTATATATATGTCCAGGAAGGTAGCCCTATCGGCTAACCCGTTGTTTTACTTCTGTTGTTTTATTTTATAAGTTTCATGTATGTTCCACTGATTTTCTCTGATGTATACCTGTAAGGGTGCCCAGGTAGGGCACCAGTCGCGGGCCCGGGGTCGGGTCGTGACACTTAGCAACTTTAGCTCCTCTTCTTGACGTTCCAATCCACTCCAAGCAACCCTTAGAAGCTTATGAAGAACTCCTCTTCAAGTTCCAACTCCAACTATGAAAACCCCCTTAGGTTTTCATGTTGCGACTAACGTAAAAACGTAGTTTTCCAAGATTTTTGTGTTGAGATATCCTTAGAATACCTTTAGGGATCTTGGGTTTGAATATTGGGATTTATGACGCAAGATTGCAAAAAAATTCTCCCTTTTTCCTTGCTTGGCCGAGAGCTCTCATCTTGCACACAAGGTTTGCCAATTTTTTTCTAAGTGTGGAATTCATCCTTGCTACTAGTAGTAGTATGTATATATAATACCATCAAGGGCTAGGATTGAACCAATTGGATGGCTAAGATTGGTCAATTGTATCAAGCCCCAACTTGCCCTTTGACTTGGTCCATTTTATCAAGCCAAATTGGCTACTCTTTTCTTGACATTTTCGTCCAACATGACCATGTGGAGGGTGACACGTGTCTCCCTCCCATTGGTCCATAACATTTTGTTTCCTGAAAATTCCATAATTGGTCAAACTATCGAAAACCCCGTGGGCCCCACAAAACGTAAAATTTCTCGTGTGGGCCCCACGTATCCAACTCTGAAAATAAAATTCTATAATTCCGATAAATTCTAAAAATCTTAAATAACAAATTTGAGAACCCAATTCTCATTAACGAACAATTTTCCTTCCCGAAGTTCGGAAGATTTTTCCTTTGTAAAACAATTCTTTCTTTCGTTAAATTTTTTAAGTCCTGCTTCTTTACGTACATTCTCTTAAACGTGTCCTGGAATTATGGGGTGTAACATGAACGTTGGTTCAACTCACCAGAAGCCATCTCAAAAGTCACAAGACTCTTGGATCTCAAAACCGGAACTCTAGGTTTTATGTCTACTGATTCTGGGACTCAGCACCGCGGCTCAGTCAGACTGACGCTGCGGCTTCACACTGTCAGAGGCGGCGCCGCGGCTCTTAATTCAGGCGCCGCGGCCCCTTCTCAAAATCAGCCCATTTTGGACGTTTTGCATGTCGATGTATTGGATCCTTTTATCTACAACCTTGTTGTCAAGATCCGGAGGTTTTATCCCTGTCTTGCCCAACGATAGCCTTAACTTTCCGATCATCTAAGACTTGACTATTCTAGCCCACTCCAGTCGCCCGTAGGTATTGTATGACTGAGTGTCTAATTTGGCCCACCTCATCGGGTGTCCAATTCTATCCTATGAAGGATCTTCTGCCGATGGTGTGACAGGTTCAACTCTCTTCTTCCCTTAAGTTTGATGCCCAGACAATTTCTGGCGCTTGCTTAGAAAACCGTGTAAATTAAGAGTGGTAACAGTTTTCGCACAGTTAGTGGAAAATGATTTGTTTATGTGCGAACATACTTTACACACTTTTATATTCAAAAGAACAGATCTTTGAGTTTGGTTATCTTTAATCGGGAAGTCGATGAGACTCAATAATTGATTTTTAAAGTAGGAAATACAAGTTCTAATGATAAATATTTCTATATTACTTTACTCATTTTTAATCAGATATTGACTATACTTACTATGGATGGTAAGGAAATAGACTTAGCCTTTTAAAGATCTGGACCCCTCTTATCAGAACGAGTGTCCATCATCTCCTTACCGTAACTCGGATTCTGAGACCGATACAGGCCTTCTGCCACAAGGTAGAATAACATCTTCAGCCTTCTCCTCTTGTCCCAGTTGATATCCAAATTCTCTTCTGGATGATTCTTCGCAGCTTGATTGTGAGCGTACTTTTGACCCGCACATGCACGACTATCAGCCGTGTCTTGAAGATCAGTAAAGGTCGATTCTTCGACGTAGGCAGATCTTGTACTGTTATCAAATAAAGATCCAAAACTAGGACCTGATTTGCAACCATCGTTGTTGACAGAGATAGTGTCTGAACTATCAACTGAACTGTCAACCAAACTGTCCTCAACTAGAAAGCCATTTCCATTACAGGAATCGGTCACACCAATGTTGATTGACATCTTTCGACTACTAATATAATTTTGTCTTAAATTGTTGTAAAATATGGTGTTGTACGGGGAATAGTACAATACTGTTACAAGTATGGTCGAAAGAAAATACGAAACTACATACAACATGTATGATTGTAGTAGTTACAAAATAATAGAAATAACAGGCTTCTAGTCTTCGTCTCTTGTAATCTGGTTCCTGATGACTTCGATTTTGACAAGTTAGTTTGGACACCTGTCTGAAACAATTCAACAAACAAATGAAAGTGTAGTGCAATGTTCGTCGAGTCGATTGTTTGAAAATCTCTCCTTAAGACAAAATTACCCCCGTATATAACGGCTTACGGTAGATGGGTAATAGTCTCCCAAGATAAAACGACAATACTCTCTCAAGCACAAGCCAAATACTTGAGAGTCCTTGTAGAAGAAACAAGAACAAGAGATTGCTAGAATAGAAGAAGAGCTCTCAACAAGTTTCAGATTTTTATAATTGCAATGAGTATGTAAATCTGAAAATTCAAGCTCTATTTATAGTTGCAAAATACTATCCACAAGCTTGTGTGAATACTTTAAATGGGTTGCTTTGATCTCACAAAAAGTCATCTTGAACATGTCAAAGGTTGGATAAGATTTGGCCTTTCCAAGGAGATCAAAATCCAGAAGATTCTATCCAATTTGCTCATCGATGCGGCACATCTGGAAGGGCCGCGACCCTAATTCAGCAAAAAAATATGGACTTACTGGAAATTATGAGCCGCGGCCCCTAGCTGAAGGGCCGCAGCCCTTCCCCCATTTTTTCGTGTTTTTGCACATTTCTTTTTTAAATATACCGTCATGGGAGACACATTAATTTGGTCAATTAAATATCCATCCTTACCTAACTTATGAACACTTTAATATGTGTACCAACATATCTTTCACTACGTGAAATTTAGCTAGATATTGTACGACGTGTGCATGTGTATGGAAAACGTATTTCTGACATACGGGGCCCCATTGTGTTCAAGTCATTTAGGACGGGATAAGCTCAATCCCACTAGGTAAATTTTCCAATAAGATTAATATATTTATAGTATTTGCGATTATTGAATTATTATTTGATTGTTTGTAATTATTCATTAATGTGCATCCCTTGAGCTTAAGGTGTCATTAATATAGTGAGATATTGATGATAGAGTGTAACTCTCAAAGTTGTCTCGACTAATGATCATCGAGAATGGAATATCGATGATATGTTATAAGTCGACATGTGGTCTGCATCACATTTTTGGAGAATGTAGTATGTCTCACATGCTAGTAGTAATGGTTACTACTTACTAGTGATAGACACATGGATACTTTTGGAAAGTATTGGAATACCCTGCTGATAAACTATTTGTTATACCTGTCTAGAGTGTTATCAACATGTGGGAGATAAAGGTCATTTGACTTGAGGTCAATGCGCACCTTGTTAACAGAGTAATGTACTTTGACTCTGTCTAAGCTTAAATTTCTTATAGGATAAGATACGGCTTGTGTTGGGTGCATTATGATGTAAACTAAGGTGGTAGTTGAGCTAATAATATGATTCACTCCTCGATTGGATATTCGAGAGAGCATTCAACTTCTCAGTGATATTAGGTCGATCAATTCATTGACCAATGCAAGAGACATATTTAGAATATGGTCTAGTTGTCGACTAATATAGATAAGATAAAGTGATCAAGTCATTTGGATAGACACATGACAAATCCTAAGTTTGATCGAGTGTGTTGTGAATGAAAGAAATGTATCATCTCACATAAAGGTTATGTTTGCTGGATTCATATAAACATACTTCACATATTGAGTTCGATATACGGTGCAGTCTAGAAGTTTCGTATGGACCATAATTGGATTAGTGTCGATATGTGAAAGCCTATAGGGTCATACTATGTCGATTGTCTTTTCGATCTAATGGTGTATTGAGAAAGTATTAAATATTCGATTTGGAATCGAGATATTTAAATTGATAATAATTATGAGATAATTTCTATTTGATGGAAATTATTTAATTAAGTCAAAATTGGATTTTAGATTTAATTAAATGTGTTGAATATATATTGACAAAATGGGACGTAAGGAGTCGTGGTGCCTACCAGGCTGAGCCGCGGCTCCGACCCGCGCCACGACGCCAACCCGACAGTAAGTTCAATCACACTGGCCCACTGCACCTCAATTTTTGGGTCAGGTTTGGGGTCCAATTCTAATCCGTTTTTACCTAAAAATCAACTATATATACAACACTAAATCTTATTATCAACACACTAATTGAAAACTATTTTTCTAGACTTAGAGTTTAGAAAATAAACTATCTCAAACCTCTGTCAAGATTTCCTGGTTTTCTTGACAGAGGAATACACTGTAGCAAGACGTTTGCAAATCGAAGGGACAACCGCGTGTAATCCCTAAGTGAAGATTTCAGATTAAAACAACCTGTAAGTTTTATTGATTAAAGTGTTTACAGGTTTGATTGTCATATAATCATACCATAATGTATTGTTGGGGTAAGTAAGCAAAAAAAATATAAACTTCCGTTGTGCCTTACTTATATGTTTTGAACCCAACAAAACTTCATAGTTATAATGTCATTACCCACCTTGATTGGTAATATAGCTAAAGTCACCTAATTAGTGGTAAGCATGTGACTGTTCCAACTGAACTGGATCAGGTGCACCCATTGGACGCTAGAGCCAATATTCTACACGCAGAAGGACTGCACTTAAAAAAAAATAGTTTTCTACCGGTGTATATCGAGAAGCCACACTTTGCTGTTGATGGTTCTATCGAAAAAGGTTTTAATAACTTATGGACCCTCCATAGCATCAGGTGACCAAGTATGTGATCCTATCTGTGCAGATTTCTCAACAACACCAATAAAAAGTAAAATACAAATAAGAATTATGGCATTCAATCTCATATTGCAAGAAATCCTTTAAAGATGAAGTGTGAATTAGAAAATGGAGGGAAACAAAATTGAAGGGAAATGAAACTCTGAAAAAGTAATTTCTTCAAGTGATCTTTCTCCCACATTGGTGGTGGAAAGGAACATTTATGTATTTATATGTAAAAGCACATCTTCTAGCTAATAAATAGTTGAGAAGAAAAGCTTCCCTCGCGTCGTCGTCGCTCGGCTCGGCTTTGGATTTGTATTTTCCATTTTCATTATGTAATTTCTTTTTCCTAATATTAATTAACGCGAAATTTAATTATTTAATTTAAATTCGCGAAATTTCTTTTCCCAACGGTCATATTTCAAATTTGTGACCAAACATAAAGGTCACATCTTCCCCAACAGGTGCCTTCGCATATGTTCATAGCTATAAAAAATCAGTTACGAAATTTTTACCCCTCTGCAAAGACTATTTTATTCCCCTCTTATGTGCATCAAGTTTTCAAAGAGAGAAACTGTAAGTGTCGTGTGATTACTGTCGTATGTTGAGTTCGCTAAAGTTCTGTAATTTTCATTGTCAGTATTGCTGAATAGAGTTTCATTATATCCTGAGATGAATTAATCCAAATATTGGGCAATTGTGAGGGGATTAAATTCCTTAAGGAACATAGTTTTTTGTGGGCTCGAAATTAAAGGTTTGTTTAAAGTTTTCTGATTTCACAGTATATAATTTGATTACAGGGTTAACAAACTTAAGGAATTTAATTTTTATATAATTTTATTTCATCTTATATTCTGTTTTGGTTGGAGATTAAAGTTTTCGAATTTCTACTCCATTAATTTACTCGATTTGAAGATATAACAACTTCATCGAGATAATAAATTTGTGCATTCAATTTGAAGATATAAAAACTTCATCGAGATAATAAACTTGTGCATTTGGTTTGAAGAATATAAAACCTTCATCGATTATTAATTCTGTTTTTGTTTTACTGAACCGAAAAATGAGAGAATCAACTGCTACTGCACATGCTACTGGTTTTGGTCCAACGGTTGTTGCCTCATCGAGCCGCACTGTTGTTGGGCTTTAAATCATTAAATACTAAAATATGAGCTTTAAAAATGAAGTGTGAATTGAGAAATGGAGGAAAATAAAATTGGAGAAAAGTGAAAATATGAAGAAGAAAAAAACAACATTTTCAAATAAGTTTTCTCCCATATTGGTGGTAGAAAGACACATTTGTGTGCTTATATGTAGAAGCACATCTTTTAGCTAATAAAGAGTTGAGAAGAGGATCATCCCTCGCGTCGCCGTCGTCGCTTGACTCGGCTTTGAATTTGGTCAAATGATCTGATTTATCCTAATATTAATTCACATCGTTAATTAATTAGTTAATTTTGCAGAATAAATTAAATTCCAACGGTATGTTCTTTTCCGAACAGACATCCCCCTTTTTGTGCATTATTTTCAAAGAGAAACAAAAAACAGTAAGTGTCGTGTGATTTACTACCGTTTGTTGAGTTTGCTAAAGTTCTACAATTTCGATTGTCATAATTGCAGAATAGAGTTTTGTTCTATTCTTGAAAGAATTAATCCAAACCTTGGGTAATTGTGAGGGGATTAAATTCTTTAAGGAAAAATAATTTTCTGTGGGCTCGAACTACATTTTTATTCTTAAACAATTTCTATTTTACAGTATATATTCTGAATATAAAGTTAAAAACTGCTCCTACGCCTAAAATGGCAAGTACAGAAAAGTCGGAAATATTCTCTGACATTGACTTTAAGAGATGGCAGCAAAAGATATTTTTCTACTTAACGACTCTCAGTCCGCAAAAGTATATTACTGAGAATGGTCCAGTATTGACAGATGATACTACGAACAACAAATATTTTATCATTACGGAGACATGGAAGCATTCTGACTTTCTATGCATAAATTATACCTTGAATGGTTTGGATGATGGTCTGTATAGTGTTTATAGCGTCTGTAAGTCTTCTAAAATTTTATTTAAAGTTTTGTGATTTTACGGTATATAATTTGATTACATGATTAACATCTACTGATCTTGGTTAATGATAGTGTAGCTTGTTACGCCTCTACATGTCTTGGTTGACTTTTGTTTGCAATTGGCTTGCCTCCACATGCAATTGTGTCGTGTAGCTTGAGTATTCATATTATCAGAGTTAGTGTAACACTGTAACTCCTAGTACAATGTTAAAGTGATTTTTAATTGATAAATGAATTATGACATTAAACACTTAAATATGTTGTTATTATAACGTTGATTTTTAATTTTTCATGTAAAAAAACTATTATTTAGGAGGTTTTCATCGACATTCGGTGGGAAATAGTCACTAAACATTTTTAGTAGAAAAATCAATGAGGAAATAAAGATTTTTTAGTATATGCAATCAAATTGCTTTACAAAATAGTAAAAATACTCTATGGAAACATTAATTAAAAAGTTTTGATAACAACTACTATGTTAATTCGTGGAAGGTCAATACTACCAACTCTTCTGCTAGATGTCCATTCTTTTCATATATTATCTCATTTGGTGAGTTAACGTTGTCTCCCAACAATAATTTTGAAAAGTGGTAACAATAACTGATTGAAAAAATAATAATAGTGGTGTACGTCTCTATAGGTCAGCTTAGTATCATCGTAGAGACACAAACTTATATATTTTCTTGACCTTTGAACATCTCAAGAGTTAAAAGATGATTAGTGGTGTACGTTTCTTAAATCTTTCTTGCGTATGGAATTTGTACATACAAGAACTCCCAACACCTCATCTTGTTTGACGGCATGCCATATAATATAACACTTGATTACATCAATTTTCGTATATAAAATGTGTGGATAAAAGTCTTAGAGCGTACAATTGTTAGTTTAGATTAATTTACTTTTATAATTGTTGGAAAGTATTATTGGGTCGGGTCCTCCTATAAGGGGTGCTAAATGACCCATGAACTCATTAATTATTTCTCTACATTAAACTCTAGAGCTTGCCTATACAAACACAATTATGGGTGTTTAAGAGGAGTGAATCCATCATACATAGAAGGCTAGGGTTCACACATAAAATATATCTCTGCATCAGTTAAAGGGATATCTAGCTTGTGAAAACATGTGGATACTTTTCATTCTTTACATGGTATCAGAGTCAGGATCATTCAAATTCTTTATTCATCGATGTTGAGCACCCAAATTATATTATCCACTCTCCAGTTAACAAGGTCTGAGCGTGCGGAGAGTTAAGAGTCTCACATCGGATTTGAAATAGGAACATGAACTCCTTATATGGACTTGGATAATTGTCACCCTACAAGCTAGTTTTTTGGACTGAGTTAGACCCTAGATCCATTCTTTACCGTTTTTACACTTTAAAATATTGCATTGGCATTAGAGCCATACTCGAGTTAAGATTGGAGACATGATCGTATGCTTTTTTTAACATAGTCGTTTGCAATGCATGAAAATTAAAGTTTTTTAATAATTCTGAATTTTAGTTGCATTATTTCATGTTTGTAAATGTCTAGTTTTTGCATGAACCCTTAGGATTTTATAGATCTCATCGAGAGCTTTCCGTCGATTTGTGGATCATATTTTTTGGTCTTGCAGTTTGTGAGATATTGAATTTTAAAGTTTTAGGGTTTAATTATTACGAATTTAACCCAAAAAATTCAATAAACTCCAATTTTTGTGCGAAATATGTTACCCGTATATTTTTGAGCAAAATTATATAATCAATTGTGATTTTCATCGAAACTTTTGATAGGGTTTATTTAGAACAAAACCCATCAATGTTTGATCATATGGATTGATTTTTGAACGTTTTTTTCTTTGCTTTGATGGTTCAAATCATTCTTAAAATATGTTTAGGATTGAAACCAGTGATTTAATTGGCCGGAAAATCAATCCGACCCCTGGGAAGAAACCCCCCCCCCCCCCCCCCATCTTTCAATTTTGACACTAATTTTTATGACTCTTTGAGAAATTGATGTTTGAAATCAATCTTAAAACACATTTAGGACAAAACTTAGAGTTTTGATTGAATTAAAATAGCCAAATATTGAAGAAAAATCCATTCCTGTTGCTTGGGTCGTGGGCTGACCCGGCTGGGTGGAGAAGAATCTATTGGACAACATATGACACAAAGTCCATTCTCGGTTGAAAGTTGAAACACATTTCTAAAGGATGTAGTTCACCCCTAACTTTGATTTCGATGATGCTTTTTTTATTTTGTTTGAAATTACATTTTTTATTTTTCCATTTTAAAAAAAAATTAGACACTGAAAATTATTTTATAGTAATTGATTCCATTCGGAAATAGTTAATTTCGTATTAATTTATGTATGTGGTATTTGTCGAAATAAAAAAAATGAAAAATCTATATATAATGCATAGAACATGTCTATGTTACACACTGTCCCTAAAAAATTATGGAAAATAACAATTCTATTTTCTGAGTGAAATTAGGTATAAATATTAGGTTTCTCCTTGATTTGTTCTTGAAAAAGTATGAAAATTAAATTTTCAGATCTAATTAAATTATTCTATTGATATAGAAGTGTATCTAGAATAAGATCTGATTTTTTGTTATTTAGTGTATACATTTATGAGTATATATCACTTGTTTAATCAAGAAATAAAAATATTTATTAAAATATTTAGTGACTTAGCTTGAGTTGATATGTTTTTTTTACATTTAACATCTATCCTTAGACGATGATTGGGAACATAGTGAACTTTCGACTCTAGATTTTATATTTATGTTCAATAGCCCTGTCAATTTGCTAAAATTACATTTATGTGTATGCAAAAACATTAAACATGCATGCTTTTATGCTAATTGTGAAAATTTGTGTTTTATAAATATGTAGAACTTTTGTGTTTCATGAATACCATGTCTAATGCTTTAAAGAATATTGTTGTAGAACTTATCAAAAGAGAAAAGCTCAACGGTAACAATTAAAAAATATTAAATTGTAATATGTGCGGGAAGAAACTTTTTTTTATTGTAAATAATGTCATGGATAAAACTTATGATGCTTGAAAAAAAATTCTAGCTCGTATTATGTTGTTGAGCTATGTAGATTTCACAAGGAATTGCACTCATAAGATTACCAAAACTTTGTAGGATGCTCTCGAATAAAAGTGTGGTAGCACTACGGTTACCAAACTTAAGGTCATAAGTTCACTAACGAGCACCGAGTTCAAGCGATTGTCCGTTTCCTGTCTCAAATTTAGGAGCATATGAAGATGCACCTGACTCACAATAAATGTAATAGTACATTTTTTATGTGAGACAATACCTAGAGTTAGAAGAGGAGCGACATGAGGCTGCCAAACAAGGTGCAAAAGTACACAAAATAATTTATAGCTCAAGAAATGATTTTAAACGTAAAATTAGAGGGAACTGAAAAGTTAAGGCTCATACAAATAAGAATCCTAAAATGATAACCAACAAGACGATGTAAAGTGAAAAAAATGTGACTAAAGTGAAATGCTTCAATTGTGATCAAAAGGATCACCATGCTAGTGATTGCACTAAGCATAATAAAGCACTTCATAATGAGTCTAAAAAGGTACTTCGTACTCCTTATGCTAGTAATATATGTGTTGCTGGTTATGTTTTTTTCTACGACTAATCATTCGTCGTAATTAACTTAGGGGATGTGTATCACATTGTGGGAGAAATGAAGCTTTTGTGAACTTCCAATGAGTCCCACATATATATTGTGAATATTTATATGTTGGAAACGACATTAAGGTTGTTAAAAGGATTATATCATGTGAATTAGTCTTGAAACTTTATCCTACATAATACTTTTATTGCTCCTTAAAATTTTAAGGATATTACTTTGTGTTGGTTTATTATAGTTAGGTTTCAATTGGAATTTTCGTGACATTAAAGCATAAAAACAACTTATGTTGGTTATGATTTTATCAAAAAATAATTTGTTATTTAATGAATTTTTGGATATTAGTTTCTTTAATTCAATTGTTAGCTTCCTTAATTTTCTCATTACATAGTCACAAAGATGATGTGAGATTTGACATGCTAGACTTGGTCATATGGGTCTATAACATGTGGATAAGCCCACTTATAAATATTATCTATTTCGAAAAAGCTAGTAGAAAATCATTTAAGAACACCACAAGACTGGGTTTTCACTGCATAGGGAGTTGAATATCCATGAATGTGAAAACTTGGAAAAGAACTTCTAATTTCATCGTATTAATTGATAAAATTACTCATTTTGGTAATGTCTATTTGATGTCACATAATCTAAGGCAATTAGTTGCTTTAAGAAGTATGTGAAAAAGATTGAAAATCAATTGGACAAATTAATAAAAGTATTGAGACCACCCGATCAAGGTCATGAATACGTCTTGGCCCCATTAAACAAGTTTTATTTATTTATTATGAAAGTGGTATTATTGAGAAGTTAACTATTCCAATATTTCACAATAAAATGTGTTGTGGAAATCATAAATAGAATCCTCCTTGAAACGATTACATCAGTAGTGATGGAGCAAGTAAGTTACATGTTTCCTATTGGAGATGTGTTGCACTAATTTATTTCCTACACTCTTAATCGTGTACCAGCAAAATCAGCTACATCTACACCATAAGAGTTATGGAGTAATAGAAATCTTAAGTATTTTGTGAGACTTCTGTGATGCACAACTTATGTATATTATTTTTTTCTTTTGACATATTCCTAAGAGGGAGAAAAATATCTATATGAGATACTATAAATTACTTAATTATGAAGCTACATCATAGTGAGAGCGTAACTAAATTCGACTCAAGAAGTGTCATATATATCCAAGGAGGGTGAGATAAGTTTAGGCTTAATCTAAGGACCAAGATAAAAATGATTCCTTCATTCGAGTTGGAGATTTTTAAGTGATGATAAATTAATTTCTCATCTAGATCAACCTTCATCATCGGATACGAATGAAAGTGATTCTTCTCCGAGTGGGAGCGACACAAATTTTCTTATTTCAAATGGGAGTGAAATGAATCTTGTTTCAATTGGGAGCGATATGAATAGGTCTGGTCCAAGTAGGAGTAAAATTAATCCATATGGGATCAATAGGAGATTATATGTACCTCACTCAAGATATAGTGCTCCTACAAGATGGAAATGAGTCAAGAATTAGCTCTTTTATGCCCTTCAAATAATAAAATGAATAAATGCAATGAAAGAATAAATGGAGTCTAGGAGAATCAACTAAGTTTAGGAACTAGTTGATCTCTCCAAAGAATACAAAACTATGAAATCAAATGGGTTTCAAAAGATAAACACAAGACTCGTAGCATAGTTGAGATATATGACTCGACTTGTTGCTAATGTAACATGAGTGATTGATTATGATGAGTATTTCTTACGTGGATTTACCTTTATGAACTTAATTCTGACTATTGTTGTTAGCTTGGATCTATAATTGCATCAAACGGATGTAAAGACTGTTTTCTCTCAATGAAGAACTAAGTGAATAATTAATTTGGAATAACTTAAGAATTTCACCCAAAAGGTCACAAACATATGGTTTGTAGACTTTTATAGTTTTGTTATGGCCACAAACAATCTTCAAATCAATAGTATATACGTTTTCTTAGTGTGGTTAATTCTATTAATTTCACAATGATTCACAAGAGATCATTACGTTATACTAAAAGATCTGAGAGCAACTTTATACCCATGTCATTATATGTAGATGGCATATTAATAGCTAAAAAATAATTTGGAGTATATACACAAGGTAAAGTCCTTGTTATCGTCTCACTTGGAGATGAAAGATATGGGTAAAGATGCATATATTCTCGAAATAAAGATTTTGAGAAAATGTTTAAAGAAATTATTCTCTCAATAATTAAACTTTATAAATTATGACCATATCAAAACTCCAATAATTAAAAATAATGCCTCGTATGCTAGACTGTGTTCTAAGACTCCAAAATAAGATGAACAAATAAGTAAAGTTCCTTATGCTATGTACGATTGGTAGTCTTATGCAAGATGTGTTTGCTAGACCTGACATCTATTTTGAAATTGACTAGTAGACAAATATAAAGCCAACTTAAATCCAACACATTCGAAATACAGTTAAAACGAATCATGAGGTACCATATGAGAACTTCTGATTGTAGAGGAGATATGGACAAGTTGAGGTCCACCTCTGAATGTATTTTATGCTCAATAGTGATGACATATTGTAGACAATGAAAAACAATCACATGTAGCTTTACCCGTGATGAGAGTTGAGCTTGAGGCTTTCTTTTCAGTAGCGCAATAGGTTGTTTGATTAAAAAAGTTCTTGGATCATATCTTGATGCTGGAGTTAGTGTTGAACTAATAACATTTTGTGTGATCATCAAGCTGCTATTTTGAGCATCAATAATCCTAAATATCATCGTAAAGTCAAACACACGGACATAAATTTAATTTTGTGATGACATGGTTGCATGCAAAGAACTGAACGTAAAGTATATCTATACAAATGGTTGCAAATCCATTGACTCAGTCAGATCATAGATATGCGTGTTTTTGTTCAAGCAAGATCTCAAGGACTATGTGAACTTTAATATAGAGTCATTGATTTTTAATTTATTTTTCCCAATGTTCATGTTTCTTAAAAATCAAAATAAGTTTGATTTGCATACACTTATTATGTGAATATTTATTGTACATCCAAGACCAAGACAAGGGGGGTGACACGTGTCACCCTATGATTCGTCTAAAATTATTTCATCTCCCAAAAATCCATAATTGGCCAAAATATCGAAAATCTTGTGGGCCCCACAAAATCGTAAAATTTCCCGGGTGGACCCCACATGACCAAATCTGAAACTTGAAAATCTAAAACTCCAATATATTCTATGAATCCCAAATACCAAATTTGAGAATCAAATTCCATTTAATAAACCTTTTTCCTTCTTGAGGTTCCGAGATTTTTTCCAGAATTTTCATTCTTTCCAAAATTTAAATCTCATTTCCTTACGTACGTTCTCATTTCAATCTCTTGGAAATACGGGGTGTAACATCCTTTCCCCTTAGAAACATTTGTCCCGAATGTTCATACTAGGTTCATGCTAAACAAATCTTGGTATAGTCTCCTTAAACTACACTCAATGAAACCAATTATGCCACATATGGCCACAATATATCACACATGCATATGCATCTCAAATCTAGAGTGTACATAACCACTATTAACTCTCATTCATAGCCTAAAGGATTCTCTGCTCCCACGACCCGGTTCTGGTGGAACACATCCACGAACTCGTACAATGATTAACCAGACTTGGGCCTAGCACCCTCGTGACCCTATCTCATAGCGGGACCACCTCAAACTAGCCCCACTCCATTCCGGGTTACGGGTTGACCCGTAATCGGCCCACAACCCGACCCATCGTCACACTTAACTCTCATTCTTGGTCTGAAATAAATCTTACTACCCGTGAAGGCCTTGTACATCTAAGGTCTCAGCGGTTTATCAATTTTCTAAGGTTCACAATTATTCTATGTCCCAAGCTTACATTATCAGTCCCCACATACGGAAAATGTAGCTTCTCAATATCTCAAAATCATGCTGTCTTACTCACAACAACTCTATTTACTCCATACCAATATTATTCACACAATCACTTAAGCGTACAACACATCTTAATCTAACAACATGGGTATGCTATCAAATCAATCAAACATGCTCTCTTTTAAGAGTCTAACACAATCTTAGACAGTTCATCACCTTCTGATTATTCTAAATCAGTACACAAATAAAGCCTAGGTGTGGATTCAACAACTGTTTCACACCTTCCAAGCAATTATTAAAGCTTAACCAACTTATGGTAATTCTTGACCATTCTAGAAAACACACACATGGCTCTAATAAATACGCTCGTACAAATATACATCATCATAATACCATATATACGATAATTTTACCAACCTGGATACGCAATCCATATAATCTGTTCTAGGCCACTGTTGTCTTTCTCAAAGCTGCAATCACAATAATACGTTAGGGAGAGACTACCCTAACAACACAGCTCTATCGCACGATCTCAGAGTGAGAAGAAGGAAAACCAATCCTAAATGTACTATAGCCTCCTATTTATAGATGTGGTGCACAACACACCGATAAACAAGACTCTATCAGACACTGCGTAAACATTCAGGATTAATCGCTCGATACCACTGTCACGCCCCGAATTCCCGGGCCCGCGACTGGTGCCCTACCTGGGCACCCTTCTACCCAAATAACATAAATAACTCGCGGAAGATAAACAATACTTTTTTTAATATATTATTATTATTATTATTTTATCTAATACATCCTACCAAATAACGGTTTAATATGCCATAGGTGTGACAACCCTTGGTTAACACATGAAGGTGACATTGGAAAAATATATGTGCCTACGAATGTCTTTGAGGGGTTTCTAGGTTAGTTTCATGGGCAAACTTGTCTAAACATAATTTATATTTTATTCAATTTTAAAATAATTTAATATGTTAGGGGAGTGTATGATTGACAATATAAATAATTGAGTAGTATATGTTGTTGAGCCATCTTAAATCTTCCTAGTTTTAGTAGAACCAGAAAGAAGGGGAGTCCGACCCAAAAATTCAATCGCCTACGAAAAAGGTTCCTTCTTTCTCTCAATATTTACTACTATGCAAATCTCATCCATTAGA
Source organism: Przewalskia tangutica (assembly GCA_029844215.1). NCBI lineage: Eukaryota > Viridiplantae > Streptophyta > Magnoliopsida > Solanales > Solanaceae > Przewalskia > Przewalskia tangutica. The sequence continues at coordinate 121,144,267 of CM056720.1, forward strand.
AGAACACTCTACTTATTAAACAGAAATGAACAAGATGAATTCTAGTACTTTATGTTCCTATAGGGAGTTTAGTTTTTTCTGTTTAATTTATGAATAAAATACTGAGATTTCCAGAGCTAATAACTTTATTGGTTTTTGTTCAGCAAATCTGCACGGATCACTTATTATGTTTTAATTGATCGCTCTATTTGAACAACATTTTTTAAAAAGAGAAACTATCACTCTTTCACAATTTCTTTTCCTACCTCAACTATTACCGTACCATCTGTGTATTAAGACACATCTAGTTGATAGTTCATGTAGGAAAAGAAAACATCTCATACTTGGCCTAATCAACTTCTAGGTGTGTCTTAATACATACTACATAGATGATGATAGTTCAACTAGGAAAAGAGAACTGTGTGTGTTTTTTACCGGCTTCCCATTGGCTTACATATTATCAAGATTCTTGACATCTGAGTTTTGCAATAGAATCGCTTGGTTTCACTTTTGTTGCTTTGTGAAAAAGTGATAGTTCAGGTGTGTTTATTACTGGAATCTGAACTTCATTTGTCAATAATGTTTTGAAGTTGGTTGTTCTTTGAGTTTTTTAGGCAATACTTGCAAAACAATTTTTTGAACTTCAAGTTTTTGAAATTATGGTTTCCAAATGAAGTTTCAAAAAAGAAAAAAAAACTTTCCGTTTGCAGATCTTCAATTCCCACAAACTTTTTTCAAAATGAACTATGGGCTAGTTTAGGTATCGATACAGTAATTGTCAATACCGAACTTCAATATTTGCAAAACTGTGGGCTCATACTACTTTGGCCGTGAAATCTTGGGTTTTAGTGAAATATTATTTGAAATTCAAGTGAAATATTGAAATAGTCGTTGAAGGTGTACCTCAAGTCAAAAGACCTTTTTCCATCTTCAACTGTGATTATTGTCCATGTAGAAGTGTATTAATCTCCCTTGGGAAGCCTTTCTCATTAATACAAATATATATAGGTGTACAATGTTGAATCATTTTATAATAACGATCCCAATTCTACCATAATTATACAACACCACATATGGTAAATATATTGTACATATACGTGCTAATAGTCCAGACAGAGATATGATCGTTTTGATGTTGCTGACCTTTTACTCTTATTTCTTTGCATCAATTTGTGCCACCTCAGTCCCCCCTGCCCTCACCCTCCATAATGGAAGTACGTAGAAACCTTGATCTGCTTACTTCCTCTTTTAATAAGATCGGGATTAGGAGTGACTTTTGCTGGACCTCTCGGCTTAAACTTGAAACTGCCTCAGAAGCAAAGAGAGGCAAAATAATAGAATTCATCGCTAATATTAATTACTCTCTCTCCCTCTCTCTATATATAATAATTTATGTATATATATCATAATAAATAAGACGAATAAATGAGTTCTGTTTGATTCTGCATCTTCACTATTTTTCCCTTTTTTTTTCAATTAAAGTCAGTATCGGGAACATTTTACAAAAATGGCAGATAGATGCATCGAGTAGATGTTGATCATGAGCGAGATACCATGGAGCAACCGCCTCCCACTGCTGCAGAACAAACCCAGCTCGAGAGGAGAAAAGGGACATTTGCTTCCAAGGTGGGAAATGATTTCCTTATACTTTCACCAGGCTTACATATTTTATGCCTTTTGATAGTGTGTGTATACAAGTATATGCCTGCACTCTCTTCTGAAATTCAATATACTGTTACAAGCATATACATGTGAAACATATTGAGCCCTGCTGTTGAAGGAAGTTAAGAATATCCTAAGCTGCAGCTGAATTTCCTTTGCACTAATTTGTTGTTATTGGCTAATAAAAAATGGAACTAGCATGAAGAGAAACTGTTTTCTTAAATACATTCTATTATTCATGAAAAGTTAAGGTTGCGTGTGATGGAGCCTTCTACGAGACTCGGATTAGAAAGAGGCTACTATGCCTCAAATACAATTTACCGCATGCTTGCTTCCATGGACATTAAGGTGTCACTTTGACTAATTCCTTGTAATAAAAAAATTATTAGATTAATGTTTGTAGGTTGCGTTTAGCTTTTATACTAGGTTAAGACATTGACGTGGATTTTCAATTGGATGGAAACTAAAATAAATAGCACCTAAATCTGATCATTGAAGAGTCAAAACATTGTAAGTGGGTGGAGTAAAATCTTAGATGTTTACCTTTTCCTTCTGAATGTCCTGCATATTTTCAGCTTGTATTTTGGCTTGAACTCCTCTTAAACCTAAAGTGCTTTGGTATGATTGGAACTTGCAGTCACGACACATCTCTGTTTTGATAGTTAGCTAAGGAAGAAGAAAGGAAGAAGTATTCTCTTCCACCACTGCATAAATTTTTTTAAAGTAAACAAAATTAAGGCTTGAAACACCTTTTACTGAAAGATTCACGGGTTGCTTAGTGCTATGAAATATTTTCCACTTGGTCTTTCCTGCCTTTAGTTTGTGCTCTTCCTTCTCACCAAATTGCCTTCAAGTGGTACATTTCCTATCAATTTATCATTCGTCAAACCCCTTGGCCTTTATATGTAAAACAATTGAAGTCTTCGCAACAATATTTCCTTTATCAAGTAAATAACTACCACAAGATCAACTGAGAGATTTTAGCTTTTATTTCTCCTATTTAATGTTGATAACTTTGACGAAGGATAATTCAATAGTTGCAACTCTTGTACCTGAAGAAAAGAGGAGGAGAAGTAGGTTGGGACATGTTCAAATATGTGACCATCTCATCTAAAAGCTTAAGCTGTTAGAGAGCGCACTTTTAATATTTGATTATATTTTCAACACGCCCCCTCACATGCTGGCCTGATTTTTTATCATGGTTCAAGCACGTGAAAATTCTCTTTGATAAGGGCCGCAGCGAGATTCGATCTCAAGACCTTTGACTTGCTCTGATATCATGTAAAAAATAGATTTTTGGCCTAACTCAACCTCAAAAGCTAACTCGTTAGGGGAGGATTGCCCAAATCCATATAAGGAGTCCAAATTCAATTCTCGCCTCATGACCTAGCTTTTGGTTGAGTTAGACCCAAGATCTATTCTTTACATGGTATCAGAGCCAATGGTTCGGGATGTTCAGGACAGGTTCAAATCAAGATGCAACCTATTTGACGATAATAAAGTCTTTTGTCAATAAAAAAAGTCCGAAGTACTATGTGTAAACAAATTTTCAACCATATTTCAATAATCGTGCTGGCCCATCTTTTTAAAACAAAAATCAATTTTCAACTCATGCTTACTTTAACGCATGGGCTCCACCTTTCAACCCTTGCTTACTTTTATGCTTGACTTCAATTTCCAACTCATAATTACTTTTAACACATGAGCTCCATTTTCAACCCTGCTCACTTTTAACACAGGGCTCTAATATTATTAACCCCTTCTTACTTTTACGCACAAGGCTCCAATTTTTAACCCATATCAATTTTTAACATTGACAAGTAACAATGATGAAGCTTATGTGAAGAAGACGGATCAAGTTTTTTCAAGAAAATTCAGGCCAAATGAGGAGATTTGTTAGGGGTTTGTCCTGATTTTCTTACCATGTTTGGATTTTACCTTTTCTTGAAGGAAGGGTAAAGAATTTACCATGATTGATTTTCTTTTCCAAAAGGGAAATATAAATCTTTTATATTTGAGTATCAAAAATTAAAAGTGTGCTCTTTCTAACAGTTTAAGCTTTTAGATAAGATGGTCACACACTTCAACATGGTATCAGAGTCAGACCCAACCTAATTCATTGTTCTATTTGATGTTGGACCCCGTATCTTATATTGTCCACACTCCAGATTTCCAGTTCTGGGTGTGCCCTCCCACATCGGTGGGAAAATGTGTTGGTGTCCTTATATGGACTTGAGCAATCCTCCCCTCATGAGTTAGCTTTTGAGGTTGAGTTAGGCCCAAGATCCATTCTTTACAGGGTATCAAAACCAGACCCATCCAATTACTTGTTTACCCGATGTTGGGCCCTCATCATATATTGTCCATGCTCCGGATGTCGAATCCTGGACGTGGGCGGGGTATTGATTCTCCCACATCAGTTGTGGATGGAAATTTGGACTTCTTATATGGACTTGGACAATCCTCCCCTCATGTGCTATCTTTTGGAGTTGAGTTAGGCCCAAGATCCATTCTTTACAGTTCCTAAATCTAAAACTAAAACCATCAAAACAAGCTTCTAAAGCTTCACTCAGTTTGAACTAAGAATATTCTTTCCCTTCCACATGAAAAAGTTTGAACTGATCCATAAAGAAACAATGAAGAGTATGTTTATAGTGGAATGGACTCCATTTACTTACTGGGGCTTTTCTTGTTGAATTTTTTGCTCAACTGACTTCCTAATAGGTGTAAAGATTCTCCATTTTTCTGTTCTAAACCTTATTAAAAGAAGGAAAGTTTGGCATACTTCTGAAAAGTAGGATACTGTCTAGGGGACATCTCCGTACTTTGAGTCCAAGTCAAACAAAGGTTATTGTAACAGTATACCCTCTATTCCAAGAATTAACAAAGAATCTTTAATGAATCACATTACCACAGATCATAAATTACAGTGGGCTAAAAAAGGTAACCCTCAGGCTCTTCTTGGTGTTTCCCAAGTGACTGTATATTAGGCTTGGTATGATGCTTAAAGATTTTAGGGATCCCATTTTTGTTTTCCATCAGTGCGTGTCCCTTCTTCTGTCATCATATATCTATCCAAAAATGAAATTTGTTGCAAGCCTCATTACAATCCATGCGTCTCCACAGAAGCTTTGAGAATATGACAAACCACAAGCAAACAACACGAGTCAGCAAGCTCAACTTGCACCATTGCCTTCACAAACCCAATCAGGTAGTAGTGACCTTTAAGTGTGTTTGTCACAAAACTGTAGCTTTAGCAGTGGGACCATTATTTATTCTTTTTTGCTTTTAGGTGTCCTTAGAATGATAATTTAAACAACCTATGTTGAGAAAACATGGAATGACACACTCAAATGGAAAATGAAGGCGAGAAAGGAAACCTTAAAATTGAGATTTTATTTTTTAGAAAAATAAGAAGCTGAAAACCTTTCCCCCGAACTGAACACTGCCTTGTATTCCTTCTCCAGAATTTTCAGGCCATGAGATTTCCATTAGATCTACTAGTAAAATATACTATATGCTTGAAGACATTTCTAGTGTTTGCATCCGTAATAGTCTGCTTCTCTTTCTCCATGGCACATATATATTCTGGACTTTGATTCTTTTTTGGGGAAAGTGAGGGAGTTCCATTGCATATGTGTTATTCTCTAGCTGTTGATTGTGTAGTAGACCAGCTCATGCCTTGGATTTTGGCCTTGCAGTTTGCACTGATTTCCAGTAATCTACTATTGGCTTATCAAAGTCTGGGGGTGGTATATGGAGATCTGAGCACTTCTCCGCTTTACGTCTATAGGAGTATCTTTGTGGGGAAGTTGCAAAATTATCAGACTTCAGAAGCAATATTTGGTGCATTTTCACTGATCTTCTGGACAATAACACTCATTCCTTTGCTCAAATATGTATTTGTTGTATTAAGTGCAGATGATAATGGCGAAGGTATGCCTAAAAAAGGACTCTAAATTGATCAATACTTATGGAACAGTACTAATACCTGATGATGTTTGACCAAATACCTTAGGTGGTACATTCGCTCTTTACTCTCTGCTGTGCAGACATGCAAAGTTTAGTCTACTTCCCAACCAACAGGCAGCAGATGAGGAGCTATCTGCTTACAAATATGGTTTCTCCGGGCAGTCGACATCATGTTTACCATTGAAGAGATTTCTTGAGAAACATAAGAAATCACGCACAGTACTGCTTATTGTTGTATTGTTAGGTGCTTGTATGGTCATAGGAGATGGTGTTCTGACTCCTGCAATGTCAGGTAGACGATACTAACAATAGATGCCTCCTTATATGATATTTAGCCGGTTGCCTTTTGAATTTGCAATCAAGAATTTATTTTAAAGTTGCTTCCGTCAAATGTTAGATAGCAATTTTCAACTTTTGTAATATAATAACTGGCACCTTATAATGCATGTGGTGCCATCAGATATCCTATAAAATAGATATCCCACAAAGTGGATGCTTGAAGTCATAGAACTCACAGTTGAATTTAATTATATCTTTTAACTATGAAATGCTTTACTTTGGCAGTTATATCATCAATGTCAGGGATCCAGGCCGCTACTGAACACCTATCTCATGGTAGGTATACTTTGATATACCCCTTTGCAAACATTGATGACTTTTTAAAGTAGTCAACATCTTACTTCAGTCTGAGGCATTGACCATTCATGCATCTTTCTTCGCAGGTGCTGTGCTACTTCTCTCTTGCATAATATTGGTTGGCCTGTTTGCCCTGCAGCATTCTGGAACCCACAGGGTTGGATTCTTGTTTGCTCCTATAGTGACTATTTGGTTGATATCTATTTTTCTCATTGGACTGTATAATACTATATTTTGGAATCCCAAAGTTGTGTCTGCTCTTTCTCCATATTATATCATCAAGTTCTTTAAGGAAACTGGGAAAGATGGTTGGGTTTCTCTAGGAGGTGTCCTCCTCTCAATTGCAGGTATCGTACATGTATTGACTCTAATTCCATAATTCTTTATTCAAGCATGCCTCATAACAGTCCTTTTTTGGGACCTTTTACTATTTGATGAAGGAGATACTAAAATCTCCTTGAGTTAGAATCCGATTTGTAATTCATATTTCTACCATCAGGTACGGAAGCTATGTTTGCAGATCTTGGTCATTTCACTGCCACCTCAATGAGGGTAAGTCGAGCATTTTGCAGCAACAAGCACATAAAATTATGGCTACCTTCAGGGTGACTGTTCTGCTCTAATGCACTACTAGCCTAGCAAGTACTTCATTTAAAAAAGAATGCCTCTTTCCTTTTTTATCAACTCTTTCATTCCAACTTTCCACATGACATGTTTAAGACCGCAAGATTAAAGGTCCTTTTTGTACATTCAACACATCTTTAATTTAAGACCACGAGATTCAAAAAGTTTTCTCTACTTTCTTAAAACTTTGTGCCATGTCAAAACCAGACAATCTTTTTGAAACGGAGGGAGTATATTTTTTTCCTGGAAGATCCTGAATACAGATTAAACTAGTTGGATTATGCAGCAGTAGGTAGGAACATGTTTCAGGTGCATCTATACAGCGGGTTATAAGTCATCACGACATTGGGTATATGAGCTTCCAAAATCCATTTTGTATTAAATAAATAGCATTTACAATTATTGAGACTCTGGTTTTGTTGTATTACATTTTATTTTAAGCATAGAGGAAATTAGAAAACATTATTTAAGAAAATTTGAAATCCATCTGAAGTATCTTTGAAGAATACTTAGTCTAACATTTGGAATCCATAGTGAGTGGAAACGTATAGAGCAACATGGACATTGGAGTTATTGGGATCCAATTTATGTCTAGTTGAGTGCTTGGATCCAATTTACGTCTAGGATCCAATTTATGTCCAGTTGAGTGCTTGGATTTGAGGGACTCATTTGACTGAAATTTATTTTCCTTATGCAGATTGCATTTCCATTTTTTGTATACCCTTGCTTGGTGATACAGTACATGGGTCAGGCTGCTTTTCTGTCCAAAAACATTGACTCAATTCCAAATAGTTTCTATAATTCTATACCCGGTTGGTTCTCTTTTCAGTTATTAGTCCGATTATTCTCAAGATTGTTGATAAATTTAAATTCAATCCTAATAAACTGCTGCTCTTTGCTTCTCTTGCAGAAAGTGTATATTGGCCTGTCTTTGTTATTGCTACCCTTTCAGCCATTGTTGGCAGTCAGGCTGTAATAACTGCTACATTCTCCATCGTGAAGCAATGTAATGCACTGGGTTGCTTCCCACGAGTCAAGATTGTCCACACGTCAAAGCATATTAAAGGGCAGATCTATGTCCCAGAAATAAATTGGATCCTAATGATTTTGACCCTTGCTGTGGCTGTTGGGTTTCAGGACACCACTTTAATTGGAAATGCATATGGTAAGCCTACTAGTCTTTTGACAATATATATTCTAATTCTTCAAATTCCATTGTATGACACTGACTTGTTACATTTCATTCCCATAGAAAGTAGAGTAATCCTCATTATATGATCTCCATATCCCAATTGTATCACCTTCAAAAGTAACTGAATTTTTCTTATGCATCTGCAGCATCTGTGGTAGTAATATATTTATTAGTATGAAGATATAGAAATGGACTGGTGACAAATCCATCATTATGACGTCCATTGTGCCTGAGCTAAAATGTTCACAAGTAATTCTATTTGCCAAATATTTCTGCAATACCTGATTAGTTTTCATGATTGTGTATATGTCTCCTCAAACATGCTGCTAGAAAACAGCCTCTCTATCCGTCATAAGGTGGGGTAAGGTCTGCGTACACTCTACCCTCTCCAGACCCCACCTGGTGGGATTATACTGGGTATGTTGTTGTTGTAAACATGCTACTAGGAATCTCCTTGTTCCTTTTGCAGTGTATTAAGTCTTTTTTTTTTGAAGAACCCCGATGAAAACACAAACATATGAAATCGAAATGATGGCTGGTGTGAACTTGAAGGAATCTCAGATTTCATGATATATTAACAAAAGAGTATACCAACAACCTCCAACCATATGAGGTGTTTAGGTTCAAGTCACAGAGAGAATAAATTGGCAAAGCAACTGTTGGGCTCCTCAGTTTAGGTGTGGGGTTACATTATCCAAAAATAAGAAAGAACACCTTGTGGGAAGTACAGAGAGGGCCATGACACTGATTTCTTTCTGCATTACTGCAGATTTTGCGAATAATTCATGTTGCTGTTTATGTTCAAGCTTTCTTTTGATTCAGTTTCAGAATTCTCCGTCTGGTTCTCTTATGAATTTATGTTTCTTTCAGGCATAGCTTGCATGACAGTTATGTTTATCACGACATTTCTCATGGCGCTTGTCATAATCTTTGTCTGGCAAAGAAGTGTAGCACTTGCCACTTCCTTTCTCCTTTTTTTCTGGCTCATCGAAGGCTTCTACCTGTCTTCTGCATTCATTAAGATTCCACAGGGAGGATGGGTCTCCCTTGTGCTCTCTTTTGCCTTCTTGACTATCATGTTTGTCTGGCACTATGGAACTCGCAAGAAGTACAATTTTGATCTGCACAATAAAGTTCCATTGAAGTGGCTCCTTGGCTTGGGCCCCAGCCTTGGTATCGTTCGTGTGCCAGGGATAGGGCTGATATACTCTGAATTGGCAACAGGAGTTCCGTCCATCTTCTCTCACTTTGTTACAAATCTCCCTGCATTTCACAACGTGCTGGTGTTTGTATGTGTCAAATCTGTTCCTGTACCATTTGTCTCACCTGATGAGCGCTTCCTCATTGGTCGCATTTGCCCAAGACCCTATCGCATGTACCGTTGCATTGTCAGATATGGTTACAAGGACATACAGAGAGATGATGGGAACTTTGAGGACCTTCTTATCCAGAGTATAGCAGAGTTCATCCAAATGGAAGCTGTGGAACCACAACTCTCAAGCTCTGAGAGTCCATCATTTGACGGGAGGATGGCAGTTATAAGCACGAGAAGTGTACAGTCAGGCTCAACATTACTCGTGTCAGAGGAAGATTTTGGTATTAGTAATTCAATTCAAAGCAGCAAATCTTTAACCCTCCAAAGTCTAAGATCTGCTTGTGATGATGAGAACCCACAAATGAGGAGGCGCCGAGTAAGGTTTTGCTTGCCAGAAAACCCCGGCATGGATCCAGCTGTTAGGGATGAGCTTTCAGATCTAATTCAGGGAAAAGAGGCAGGGGTTGCATATATAATGGGACACTCTTACGTGAAGGCAAGGAGATCAGCTTCTTTCCTGAAGAAACTTCTTATTGACATTGGATATTCATTTCTGCGCAAGAACTGTAGGGGTCCTGCTGTGGCACTCAATATTCCTCACATTAGTCTCATTGAAGTTGGCACGATATACTATGTCTAGACTATAGAGGGAGGGTGGTTCGCCATGGACGCGTTTTTTATTTGTCACACCTCTTCAGTTGTTGCGTGCTGAATGTTTCGTGCGGTAGTCTTATGGCTAATAAAGCGATCCTCTGATAGCATATGTTGGGGAAGGCCATGAAAGTGTTTTCGTATTCAGCACATTCAATAGTTGTATGTACATAGCATTATATATGGGATTTGATGACTTAGCTTATGCCGGAAATACACCCTGGATTTGAGCACGCAGATATGTTTCAGGAAATACACCCTGGATTTGAGCATGCAGATATGTTTCAGCTACGGATGTTTTGTCGGTCGGTATGGTACGGTTTTAGATATTTCGGTTTGGTATTTTCGGTATTCATTTGTTAAAATGCTATACCAATAGCAGTACTTAATTAAATTCAGCATGGTTCAGCTTTTCTCATTTCGGTTTCTGTTTATTCAGTTCAGTATGGATAGAGAATTGTAACTTTCTTTAGTTGGAGGTTAAAAAAGTATTTGACAAAATACTAAATCAAAAGAGTGACAGAGAGTATGTGTTGTCGTGTATAAACTTTTATACTGGCATATCATCAGTTCTAAAATAAATATAGAAATTTGGAAGACTATGCAAATCAAAATTTTGTAGCTGAACTAGATGTAACAATTCGAATTGGACCGATCTTTTGTATTGGGGGGAAAAAAGATTAAAGATAATTCTCATCATTGCAATTTGAAATATTTCATGTGAATGATTACTATATATTTTTGGTATCTCTATTTGATTTAATAAGTTAGTATCATCAGCGACATGCTTGGTGTTAGTGCCAAGTATGACATATTTCTAAAAGGGAATTTTTTTTTGATGAAAGAACTCGCGATCATTCTTTATTTAGTCTTCTGAGTAAGCGGGTGTATGATAAGCGCGCAAATCACGTCAGCCGTTTAACCACATTTGTGTGACATACTCAATCAATCAAGAAGATTTATGCAGGGGATCTTAATGCAAGATATGACCTTTCGGTCCAAATTATTTCGAGTGATCGCCCAACAGCCCATTCACTATTAAAAAAATAGATTTTTTTGTCCACAAAAGATCAAAAAGTAGTCAGTAAAGGTTTACTACCAAAAGATCAGACTTTTTTGTGTTCAAAAGAGTCGCCACTAAAGGTCGGTGAAAAAAAAAATCATATTGAGCATTAAAAAAATATTCCAAAACATGTATAATATGTGTACAATTAATAAGTATACATTAATTATACATTTATTAAATAAAAATTATACAATAATGATACATTTTCTAAACGCATACTGTAGGGATACATATTCTATACAACAATGACACCGTTTACATACAACAATGATACAATTTCTATACATATGATGAAATTAATAAAAACAAATAATAATCAAGTCTTTTAAGCTTCTTGGCCCATCCGGTTGTCAATAGTTTGGGCTGGATGACCATTTGTGTCTTTTTCCCTTTATAAAATGAAATATGTGCATTGTGTTAGAGCCCGTTTGCATAAACTTATGACTTATAAGCCAAAAGTCATAAGTTTGGAATTCTAACTTATGACTTTTGACTTAAAAATAAGTTTTTAAAAGCACTTTTTAATTTTACCCAAACTATACAAAAATGCTTAAAAGCTATTTGGCTTAAAAACACCTAAAATAGGTCCATCCAAACAACCTCTAGGTATGTATTTCGGTATGATATTAATATTTTAGTGTTTTATTTAAATGTCGAACCCATAAGGAATATCAAATTTTTAAAAGATTTAAACCAAATACCAAATAGCCTAGCTCGGCCCAGCAAGGCTCAAAATCCCAATGTCTTTCTTGGTCGGATCAACCCAATCCATGATTTTTGACATGTCTTTGTGAATTGAAAGAGCAAAAGCACAATTACATGTTTTTTTTTTTATGGATAACCAATTCATTTTTCAATTCTTCTTCTAATTCATCTTCTCTCCTGGATTTAGGTTTATCTCTGAGGTCCTCACGAAGGTTTGACTTGTAGCACTCTGTCGGATGTCAATTCGGGTGATATTACTAGCACTCAAGTTTTGAGTGATATCACCATTTTTTTTAGCAACAATTGGAAGTGGGAAATAATTAACACCAGAATGAAATCTGAGTTCTGCCAAGCGTCGGGGAAGAAGGGATGGATGGCAAACGCCTACAACATCAGATATTGAAAAATAAAATCGAAGAATTATGGCGACCTATTAAGACCATTGATGCAGGAGCGTACTATTACATAGTTAAATTTGACAAAGAAGAAAATATTGAGAGATGGACCATGGTTTATTTTTAATAATTTGTTATTGGTACAAAAACGGGAACTAAATTTTGTTGCATCCGAAGCAAAGCAACTGTTTACGGAGGTTTGGGTTCGTTTACCTCAGTTATCCATAGAATTCTATGATACAATCATCCTCCACCCTCAGAGGAAGATACGCGAGGCTGTGTGAAATTTCCGTTAAACTATCCAATGAAGTCTCATATTTTCATTGGATAACATAAACAACAAATACTTTATGAAGGGGAAAAGATATTGTGCACCAATTGTGGTCAATTAGGACACAGTGGGAAGTGCACAATAAAAATAAATTGACATCTCTATTCAAATCTGGACTCGACCAATAAAAAGGAGAAGGAAAAAGCAAGGGAGATGAATGGAAGCCAGTACGTTTTTCAACATAAAGGAGGAACAATCCTAGTAAGCAAGATCATATCAAAGATACATGTATAAATGTGAAGATCTTTGAAGCCTTCACAGGTAATTATCTCCAAACCCAAGTTCTTGCATACAAAAATAAGAATACTAATAGTAAGAATAATAACAATTCTAATAATATTCCTAATAAAAATATTGTCCTTAATACTGAAAATATTGTTTTAAACCAAAATCTCTGTGTCACGCTCCTAATCTAGGCCTGGACGTAACCGAGCGAATCACATAGCTTGTTGAATCAGCATGAGACTGATGCAGAATATAATTTAAAACAAGAATAGTCTTAGATAAAACATGAGACATCATAATAATACTGAAAATATTGTTTTAAACATAAGTGCGGAAAATATGATCAAAACATGATAGTGTAGCTCACAACCCTAAGTATAACTGAATACTGAATACTGAATACTGAACATGACATACTGACTAATCTATGAAACCTCTGACATGAGTCTAAAATACTGAACTGTGTTGGGACAAGGCCCCCAACATACTTGAATGTCTAACATAACATAACTATTGAAAAATAAATAATAACACCCCAAAGTAGGTGGGGCTCATCAACTAGTTGACGCGATGAAGTCCTAACGAGCAGATCCATCGTCCTGAAAATCCGTACCTGAATAATGAAATACAGGCCCCTGGAAATAGTGACGTATACACTAGAATTATACTTGTATGTAACCAATTGAATGAATAGACTGTAAGTGGGGTGCTCGGGGAATGGTCAAAACAATAGACATGAAGCAATAAGTAATTTTGAACTGAAACTGAAAACTGAACATCAACATAAGTGTAATCTGACATTAAGGTAAAACATGAATAAACGTGCTAGCATTTGGGAGATCATTAGTAAAACCGACATGAATCACCACATGCATATGTGGTGTCTGATCTCGGCTCGATCAACTAAGTCATCTCATACCTTGTTGGGGTATAAGACACAAACATGATATGCGTGGATCCATATAATAACCCGCAATGGGTTAATATGAAGCAATCATCCTAACTAGGCGGAGTGATCCTTATCCCATGTTGACATACATAGTTTCAGGTATTAAACCTTCTCGGTATTCTGTGCTACTCCAAAAAATGAGAACACGAACATGGTTGGCTTAAAATCCCATGTTTGTATAACATGATTACATATATAGTATGATATTCTTCACACGTATACTTTTATCCTATGCGGTCCTAATTTTTGCCTATAGGATGAAACACGTTACTCTACATGTTCTATTCATAGCATTTGCGGAATAGTAAGAACAATAAAGTAAAAGATAAAACACTTTTTTCGTGGCAACCACCCAGCTCGCAAGGACAGTAAAAACCATGACCTACACCTCTGTAGGATTTATCCCCAACTCTACTACAACGGTGAGCCTCTGCAAATTCAAGTTACAAACTCTGTAACCTAGAAACTACACTCTAATTCCTATCTTACTAATCTACCCCGACTAGCAAGCAACCTTCAAGTTAAACTCTAACTTGAAGTTGAATTTACAACGTCTTTATACCTATTACAATTTCTTCTATAAAAGCGAATAAGGTACAACTCGATAAACAACCTAATACCAGATTCTAGACTTAAGAACCGGAAAACATTATTTAGTAGAACAACTCCTTCAATCTTCTTCGTTGTATTAGAGTTGCAACTATGAAATCAAAACTCTCAATATAGCATTGATAGTTTCTCACTTGTTATTTTGAATTCTCTCTATGTGAGTGTGTGAAATTCTTCATGGTTAAGACTTGGTATATATAACAAATGTCTTCATCAATAGCGACTGACCTAAACCTTGCTTGATCAGCCCATCAAGGTAGAATAAGGTTTGAAGTTGAGTGAGATTCTTACACCTTCTTGCATATTTAGTTTTTTTGTAGGACTCTGAAATATCTTGATAAGTATGATGTAAAATCCTGATAAATATCATTTAGAAACTTGTTGTCTTACCCACCAAGTATTTTCTATAAAGAGCACAAATCCTAGTCGTTGCAGGATTTATTTGAAATATGTAGTTGGATCTGGTTCAATGACCTGGTACTCCAGTCTCTGCGTCTCCTGAGCTGGAACATATTCACATACTTTTTCCATAGATCTCCTGTCGTACACACAACATCTAACTCTGATCTACTTATGAGATATTGGACGAAACATGTTGACAAAATGGGTTATAAATATTACACAACTTCTTCCTCATTTTGGTATCATTAAAAAGTGACTGCAGTACTGAAATGCCCAATGTAAATGTAATAATATTAAACTCATGGCCACTAGGGCTATCACATACACAACATCATAGAACAAAGCACTCAATTATGGCTAGACAAAATACTTAAATCACAATAGTAGGCAAGGGATGAAACATAGAATTTTTTTATTTATTCAATCATTGAATACAAATCTACCTAATGCATCACAAAATATAGAACAATCTACTCAAATTGGACTTTATAGAGAATGATTAAGGACTTAGATACATAAGGAAATTTTGAGTAGGGGCAAGGTGATGAGTCTGGATACTTTGCTAGGGATTATGATGAAGGTTGATGCGAATATGGGTTTTCCACTGACCACCGTCTTTTCCACCATTGTATCATATGTCTCGTGCCCTCTATCTAAGTCCTTTCTGCCAACTTCCTTTACCATGGTAAGAAATCTCAAATTTCTTGACTGCTCTCCATTTCCAAATAGTTGAGATCTGTAGATAATGGCAGTCTATTGCCTTCAATAGCCTTATTTGTTTGTTTATTAGTAGCAAGGATTAAGCTATCCTTTTTTGCTAGGGATGATAGGACATTATTTTCCCCACCGGGTTCTATAAGAGGCAAGATAGTGCATTGAGGATAGGCACCTATGTTAGCATGTTGGGTTACTTCCCCCTGACAATAAACATCCATGGTAAAGATCCGATTTTAGGGTATTTTATCATAATTTCCATCGAGAGGCGAGCGACCATTCTGAGAGTTATGGTGATAGAATCATTGGTAGATGGTGCGTGCATGGATTTTGGACTAGAAAACTCCAGTTGAGAGAAGATTAGACACTTTGAAAGATGATCGGTGTGAAAAAGGGTTTCTGATGTGATGAAGGGGGGTTAGGATGGTTTAAGTACAGGAGAACTGAGGTATGAACATGATAGGATAAGATTGTCTTGAGAAGAATCTAATTTGATGGTCAACTTTCCAGAGTGATGCTAATTTTTATGGAGGGAACCTTTTTTAAAAACGGATTACTTATAAATGCAGACCTAAGTTTTTGTGAACAAATATTCTTATTCAGCATCGGCTAGACCTGGTACAAGAGAACATGTTGGGAAATATGGTTCATGGCCTGAACACATAAGTAACAAAAAAGAGAGATATGTACCTTAGCAACGAATGATTTTATGCACGTATCCCCAACCAATTGTTATGACGTAAGTACATGTTAGTATTTTATAAGATCAATGCTGTATGAGAGTATAGGACATACAACTGAATGTACAAGACTGAGTAGAATATTTATTTAATTTTGGAGCTAGTTTGTATTGAGACAACTGTTCTACCCAATCATGAGGAGATACTTATGTAATTTTAATCATCCCTAATTCTAACCTATTTCTCTCAAGTGTTATTAATACTACCTTTGGTGTTTCCATGGCCTAGTGAACTTGGACAACGTCTCATACCAAGCTTGCTTGAGAATGTATAGAGCTTTATCCAACTTGTAGACATGATCTGGATATTGAGCATCTTCAAACATTGGAGGCTTCTTTACAAACACTTCTTTCAGATACCCATTCAAGAAGGCACTTTTTACATCCATTTGATACAATATGAATTTCATATGAGAAGCAAATGTTATGAGGAGTCTTATGGCCTATAGTCGAGCCATAAGGGCAAATGTTTTATCATAGTCTATTCCTTCGTCATGATTGTATCCTTGAACCAACCCGACTTTGTTCCATGCTCATCAAGTTTATTTCTGAACACCCAGTTGGTGCCAACTATCGTTATATTATTTGGATTTGGTTCGAGGTGCCAAACCTTGTTTCTTTCAAATTGACTTATCTCCTCCTGCATGGCTATTATCCAATACATATCCTGCAAAACCCCAGTAACCTTCTTTGGCTCAATAACAGACAAAAAAGCATTAAAGGCACAAGTATTCTTCAATCTAGATCTGGTTTTTACTCCAACATTTAGATATGTTAGAAAAAATTCAATTGGATGAGATCCCAAATATCTGTGTCGTTTTGTAATTATTCCATCAGAATTTTGTCTGTGTTTTCGTATTCAACATCATTAGGTGAACCAGATTCATCATGTCCTTCAACAGTGGTTCACCTGTTAGTGGCCTGCTCGTCATTGTTTGATGAACCAGGTTCATCATGGGTGTTACTTGTTTCGTTTTCACTTGCTGACTGAATATTCCTTTGAGTAGAATCACTGTAGGGTTCTTCATCATCTTCATATGCTTGCTTCTCAGATATAATGTTTCATTCATAAAACACAACGTGTACACCTTCTTCAATGCACATAGTTCTTTTGTTGAATACCCTGTAGGCCTTACTACTTGGTGAGTAGCCTATGAAGATTCCCTCATCACTCCTAGCATCAAATTTCCCCAAAGAGTCATTTCCGTTGTTGTGAATAAAATATCTGCATCCAAAGGTCCTAAGATGAGAGATGTTGGGCTTCCTTCCTTTAAGAAGCTCAGATGGAGTTCTCTTCAGCAATGATCTAGTCATACACTTGTTAAGAATGTAACATGCAATATTTATTTCTTCAGCCCAGAAGTTCCTTGTAATACTGCTAGCCAACATCATAGTTTTGGCCATTTCTTCAAGAGTGTGATTCTTCCATTCTACTATGCCATTTTGTTGTGGTGTTCTAGGTGTTGAAAAATTGTGATCCATGCCATTTATTAAGAAAAATTCTTCAAATTTAACATTCTTGAATTCAATTCCATGGTCAAATCTGACGACACCTAATTTATTTCCCAGTTTTCTTTCCAATCTTCCTGCTAAGCTTATGAATTCATCACAAGATTCATCTTTAGTTATAAGGAATAGTGTCCAAGTGAATATGGTGAATTCATCAACAATCACAAATATGTATCTCTTTCCTCTACTACTCAAAACCCTCATTGATCCACATATATCCATATGGACTAGTTCAAAAGACTTGGGTGTGCTGATCACCTTCTTTGATTTGAAAGAGGATGTTACTTGTTTTTCTCTTGCAAAAGCGCCACATACTGTCATCTTTGAACTTAATATTTGGAAACCCAAACATAAGGTTTTGAGTGACCAGTTTGTTCAGTTGTCCTAGGCTAGCATGTCTCGATCTCTTATGCCACAATATGGAATCACAGTCCATCACACTCAAGCATGTGAGATCATTTCTTGGTATCCCTATTATATCTGCATTGTACCCATTCTTATACCTCAAGGCAGTTAAAACAATGTTACCTATTTTGAGATCAGTGACATTACATCTAGTTGAGGTAAACACCACCATATTTCCTTTGTCACATAGCTGTGAGTTGCTTAGAAGATTATATTGCAGACCATCTACATGGTATACTTTGTCTATTGCATGTTTTTCACATCTGCCAACTTTGCCTATTCGTTTGATCTTTCCTTTCTTGCCTCCTCCAAAGGCTACATTTCCACCTTCCATGGTTGAGAGTGAACATAATTTTTCTGTCTCTGGTCATGTGTCTAGACCATGTATTGTCTAAGTATTAATTATGCTTACTTCTTTTCACCCCCACCTGCAATAGATCAGAGATTATATTTAGGAACCCAGACTACCTTGGGTCATTACTTGTACGAAGGGATAAATCAGGTTCCTTTTTGTCCATTTAGAAACTGTAGAGGGAGACCTGTTGTCTGATTTCTCATGCTTAAAATTCTTGTTAATATTTTTCTGAAATCTTTTATCATGTTTTGATCCTAATGGGCAATTGGTTCTTAAGTGACATTTTCTATCATAAAAAGTGCACAAGCATTTTCTTATAAATCTACCCTTTCCAAACTTCCTCTAAAAGCCTACTCCAGTAATAATATTGTTGTTTTTCCTGGTAAATTCATTTTTTGTTCTAGGTGGATTTGTCCATTTTCAGGCTTTTTTGGATCAGTTTTCACCTTATTTAATTCATTGACTAACTTTCTAAATGTTTCTTTCTCAAGGGTTAACTCCATCCTAATCTTGCTCAGTTCAAATTCGACCTTGAGAAGTTGACTATCTACAACTAATTTTGCATTTGTAACATGCTCAAGGACTTCAAACCATAGACCTACATTTTCAGAACCAAGTTGATTTACTTGTTTCTTCAAAAGGCAAACCTCATGTTCAGATTTTTCTTTGCTAGTCTTTTCATTAATAAAATCATATTTCAGAATAGTAAAGGCATGTAACAACTGATTTCCTTTTGACCTTATTTCAAGGTATTCATCAATTAGAGACTCATTATGGAGATCAACCTTTTCTTAGAAAGTAGATCAAGGTTATCTGTTAGTTCATGGATATTATTTTTGCGTCTTCCTTGATCTATGAGTCTTGAGTCTCCGATGGCCATCAAGGCATGATGATTTGTTTCATCTTCTGAATCATTACTGGAGTCCTAAGTATCCTTTATTGCCTAAGGATATCCTTTGTTTTTCTACCAAGAACCTGTTATTTTAACTTGTTCTTTTCAGCTTTTTCTTTCTTTTGTTCAATCTCCCAAAGGGGACAATCCTAGATCAAGTGATTAATTTTCTCACACTTGAAACAGCTGGCTGGCTGAGGTTTGTCACCTCTTCCCTTTCTATAGGAATTTGTTTTGCCACTTTGTCTCTCTCTGATAAGAAACTTCTTAAAGTTTCTTGTGATTAGCGTCATTTCTTTCTCATTTATGTCCGAGTTTTCATTCCCAGTCGCCTTCAATGCTAAGGATCTTTCAAACCTTGATTCAAAACTCTTGGAGTTTTCTATGTCCATCTCATAGGTTTTCAAGTTTCCAACTAACTCATCCAAGGACATATCTCCTATGTCTTTGGCTTCTCGTATAGCAATGAATTTTATATGAAATATCTTTGGAAGTTTTCTCATAATCTTGTCAACTGAGTCTTTAGTGGTAATTATCTTTCCAAGAGACGCCAATTTATTAACCAATGACGTGTACCTGGTGAACATTTCATAGACAGTTTCTTCTTGCTTCATTCTGAAATTTTCAAAATCTGCGGTAAGCATGACTTTTGTGAATTTCCTGACCTTTCCGATCCCTTCATGTGCATTCATCAATGCATCATTGGTTTGCTTTGTAGTGGTTGTAATACCCCATTTTAACCGGAGCCGAAACGGTGCACTACGTATGGTTGATTCCTATATTTATTTTAAGGAGTCGTCAACTAATTATTTTAAAGATGAATTAGGACATCTACTTAGCAAAAATCTGCTAAAAATAACTCCAATTAATGGTCTGCAAAACTTAATGAGATTCGAAGTAAGAATTCTCTATTATCCTAAGGGGAAGGGGTTAGACATCCCTTAAGATCCGCTAACTCGCGGTTATCCGGTCAAACTTAGGTTAATTATCATGCTAAAAATGTATGTTTAAAGTATAGAATTTATTTAAAGGATGTTTGCAAGTAGTAAAATAAAAGATGTATGCATTTGTAGCATTATCTATAAAACAAATGTAAAGGAATTGGTTTCGGAAAGGACATGCATAGTTTATAAAATCATTTAAAAATATGCTTTGTATGGTATATGGAAAGTTAGTTTTTTTGATGAAATGGCATGCATTATTTGTAAAAAATGCATATAAGGTTGATTTTGGGTGAAAAATATACATGGGCTTTATTTATAACGTGTATGCAAAGTTGAGTTTTGGATAAAAACATGCGTTATTTATGAAAATGCTAGCGGCGATTTTTGATTTTTAAAGTATCCTATTTAAGGCCTAGTTATTCCATATCCTCTAATGATCACACATAATTAATAATTACTACAACCCAAAATAAAAGAATGCAGGATTTAAAGAGTAAAAGAAACGACTAGGACGGTTGATTATGTCATCCCGCCCTATTGATTTAGGAATCTAAAGCGATGGAATGCAATGGAATGGATGAAGATCTTCGTTTTGACAACGTTGCGATGAGTCTCATAGCGAGACTCTTCATTTGCTCCGAGACATTTCATGTAAATGAGAAAAGAAAAAGATTAGTATGTATCCCAAATCTTACACAATGACGCGAATATTAAGGTATGCATATAAATTTAAACACATACATATTTTATTGTTTAATCATATCAGTCCCAAAACTAACAGATCTAACAAGGAAACATGTCTTGAACAAAACACAAGAAGACAAATAGAGGCAAATGGAACTGTGAGCTAATATTGGCCTAACATATGACTCAAAGCATAAAAGAGAGATCATATAGGCAGGACAAACTTCAATGGAGATGTAAGGGTGTTTGGTATAAAACTAATTAGTTAAAAAGTCTTAAAAAGGAAATCATGGACTCTCACATATTTTGAAGGTTTCATACACCTCGAACAAGACGTTCAATAGAGTCAGATGCATGAAGGCAGGGCAATAGTCATATACGACATTAGAGTAGCATTCATTGGACCGAATTACACCTAAAAATAGTCTAATGCATCACACATGTAGTTTTCACGAGTTTAAACTATGCCTCACATGGCTTATGATATACAGAACCAACGTGCTAATACTTCAAGATTCGAAATAGACATCATATAAATTCTAAAACTCACAGACCAATGCATATAGGCTGTAGAGTTTTATGATACAAAGCTAGGACAATTTCCAGAGAAAACTGAAACCAGTAAGATGGGCATAAAGATACAGGCAGCATACATAATAAATAACTTAGTAGACTCCATCAACTTAAACTTCATTTAGACATACTAAAACAAGCTGAAAGACATAATAAATAAGT
This sequence comes from Przewalskia tangutica, assembly GCA_029844215.1. Classification (NCBI taxonomy): domain Eukaryota; kingdom Viridiplantae; phylum Streptophyta; class Magnoliopsida; order Solanales; family Solanaceae; genus Przewalskia; species Przewalskia tangutica. Next base: position 121,165,957 of record CM056720.1, read on the forward strand.
CAAAATAAGAACAGTTAACCAATACACAATCGACTTCACAGACTACACAATACACGTTAAAACAACAAGAATTAAAATATGACAAGTAGATAGTTTGGACGGATATATTTATCATGATATGAAGCAAAGTACTTTCTGGTTTTTCTTAAAATGAGACTTATTCAAGTCATTCACTAAATAGAGGTAATGCAGCTTGTAGTAAGTCAATATCAACACACATAGGAAACTAGGTAAGCTCAAAAACGGGATTCAGGGACATAGAACATCTCATGAAATAGTTCACAACATGTTAAACAAGTAACATAATTTATGGTAGTCATAATGGCTAATTTAAGCTTAAGCTAGCTAGACAAACACTCTTCTAACAGATCACACAAAAGATATGGGAACTAAATGCTTTCATCTAATCAAAGGTACTTAATCAGTGGTTTAATAAACACAACAACATGTGATTTATCTACACATGCTCAACAATGATCTTAACATGCTCAAACAATAATTACCTTAGCTAATCATGCTTAATAATCCATCTAATGGGTATAAACAAACTTTAATAATGAACACTAATAATAACTTAGATAATCAGAATCTACTAAGATAAGCTAAGACATGTTGAACACATTTATAACAATATTAACAAATATAATCAAGAAATACATAACAGAAAATACATAAATTCACATAAAGAACTGAAATTCGACAGGAAAGTGAGTTACCCTCTCCTGGTAGCGAACCGAGGCGTCGTCTCGACTCGTCGAATCCGCTCGGAGATGTTTTGTTGCTATGCAACTGAAGGGGAATAAAACTTAGATATTTGTGGCTTTTAGACCAATACTAAGAGTAAGAAGGGGATTCTGAGATCGATTTCAAAGGAATGTTTACTTTTCTGAATTTAAACTAAGTAAATACAGTAATGATGCAAGTTTTCGTTCTTTAAACTTCAATAAGGCCCAGAAAATCCTATGCTTCAACACTAGAACTTTTTGGTAAAAAGATAAAAAGAAGATGTTTTTAATACTTTTGAAATCCGAACCCCTTTCATGAAGACTAAATGGGGGTTTTTATAGGTAAAAATGTGGGTTTGAAATTCGAATTAAAGTGGAAAACGAACTGATTTTTGGACGATTTTGTTGGTTCAACATCGCGGATTTTGGGGGATGCAGGGTATGGGTGAGATGTGCGATGTGATGTAAGGGTGTGGTGGTGTCAGAGGTGGTTAGGAGCAGATATGGGGGGGGGGGTGGTGCAGGGGGTGTCGGCGATAGGGATGAAGTGAAAGGAGGAGGGTCGTTGGTTTTGGATGAGGAGGTGTTTGAAGAAAATGAGATGTGGGCCGGGTCGATTTATCGATTGGGCTGGGGGAGTGGGATGAGAGTTTTGTTTGGGTAGAAGAGTTAGGGTTTTTATTGGGTAGAATTTAGGTGTTTAATGTTAGGAGAAAATTAGTCCAATTAACTAATCCAATTATTTTTAAAATGTTTTTTTGGTCCTAATTAATTTTAAAAGTGCACCCACACATAAAATACGGTACAAAAGATTTAATATATAATACCCGATATTTTAAAATTAAGCTGTAATTAGTGAAAAATATTAAAATTTAGCATTTTTGAGAATTTTCAAGACTGAGAAGAATAGTGAAATTAATTAAAGATAAAAGGATGACCTAAATGAAATGTTTAGTAAAGTTGAGATAAAATTGGGTGTCAACAGTGGTGCAACTAGAGATTCTGTTGTACTCGTACGGACCAAGTCCACAAATTAAGACATTCTTTGCCTTATCATTTTTCTTGAGAATTTTGTAGTCAGCTTCCTCATACTATTTCTTCTCCTTAGTGACAATTTTTCCATCTATACCCTTCTTGATGGGATACTTTGGACCATCAGTATTCCTTTCCTATATTTCATAATCTTCTGTTTACAAGTGGTCCTCCATTCGAGCTTTCTACCAAGCATAATATTTTTCATTGAACAATAGTGGTCGATGAGTGGATTGACCTTCACTGTGTCTGATGGGTGGTGCAACATTCATGATAATTTTCTCTTAAGGTGTTAACCTTGTTAAAAAGAACCTTCTCTTATACCAATTGATATTCTGCACACATAGATTTCTATCCTATGCGGTACATAATTTTCGCCTATAGGATGAAATACGTTACCCTACCCGTTCTATGTGTAACATTTGCGAAATAGTAAGAACATTAAATAAAAGACAAAACACATTTATGTGAAAATCACCCAGCTCACAAGGGCAGTAAAAACCACGACCTACACCTCTGTAGGATTTATCCTCAACTCCACTACAACGGTGAGCCTCTACAAATTCAAGTTACAAACTCTGTAACGTAGGAACTACACTCTAATTCCTATCTTACTAATCTATCCTGACTAGCAAGCAACTTTCAAGATAACTCTAACTTGAAGTTGAATTTACAACATCCTTATACCTATTACAATTGCTTCTATAAAAGCGAATAAGGTACAACTCAGATAAATATCCTAATACAAGATTCTAGACTTAAAAGCTGGAAAACATTATTTAGTAGAACAACTCTTTCAATCTTTTTTGTTGTATTAGAGTGCACAACTCTGAAATCAGAACTCTCAATATAGCATTGATAATTTCTCGCTCAATATTCTGAATTCTCTCTATGTGAGTGTGAAATTCTTCATGGTAAGACTTGGTATATATAACAAATGTCTTCATCAATAGCGGCTGACCTAAACCTTGCTTGATACGACCCATCAAGGTAGAATAGGATTTGAGGTTGAGTGAGATTCTTACATCTTCTTGCATATTTAGTTTCTTTATAGGACTCTGAAATATCTTGATAAGTATGATGCAGAATCCTGATAAATATTGTATAGAAACCTGCCGCCTTTCCCGCCAAATCTTTTCCATATATAACACAAATCCTAGTCGCTGCAGGATTTATTTGAAACATGTTGTTGGACCTGGTTCAACCACCCGGTACTCTAGTCTCTGAGTCTTCTGAGCTGGAACATGTTCACATACTTGTTCTATGATCTCCTCTCATACACACAACATCTAACTCTGATCTGCTTTCGAGATGTTGGATGGAACATGTTAACAGACCTGTTATATTCCACTTCTACCCTGATCTTTATTCATTCAGCTCTATACCACATCTGCTCTCTGATAGACCAAGTGCATGAACATGATTCATTCTCCATGTTCTTTCTCTTTAATTTGTCAGTCATCAAAACTACCACTTCCGAATTCCAACATAGTATAACATGTATATTTATAATATAACTTTCATGAGACATGGAAACATGTAAAATCCATATAATGGAATAATTTTAGTTCATGACTTGTATCTTAGAACTCATGGAAATGAAAATATGAGTATACATGGATTACAGATAGATTTATGACAATCGTAATGATATTCATGAATACAAATAACTGTAACATGATTGAGCATGATAATATACACACACACATATATATATATGTATGTATCGAAGTGTATCTAGGGTACATCATGAACTGAGACATAATTCTCTAACTATGAGGAGAAATTGTATTTTCATGAATTAAATGTGACATTTGGAAGAACAATGATGTTTCCACATGTGGATATAAGCCCTAGATACTTCTAAACGCTCCAATCCAACAAACTAGTTTATGAAGAACACCCAAAACCCTAACTTGAACCACTTGAGAAAGATTACCTTGGAAATCCTATGTTTTCATTTAAGAATCATGTATTTAGTGCTAGGATTGATTAAGAGTTGTAGAGATGTTCTTACCTTGATGTGGGGGTTTAAGAGGAGAGAACAATCGTCCCTGAAGGGTTTTCTACGAAGTTGGAATGTCTGATAAATGATTTTTCGAGTTAGGTGTTGAACTTATAGGACGTGACGTTGAGACTTCTTTGCTCGCTGAGCGAGCTCCAAAGTGAGGGGTGACCTCGCTATGGGCCTCGCTCAGCGAGATCTATAGCGAGGTCATGCCTCACTTTGAGCTTCGCTCAGCGAGCTCACCCGTCCTAAACATACTTAGAAAATTTTATGAATTTCTTTTTCCTTTGGGTCACTACACTCTATAGCGAGGTCCTGTCTCACTCCGAAGCTCGCTCAACGAGATCCTACACCCATTTTCACACTTGGTCAAAATTTTATGTTTTTCAACTTTCGCACACCTTGCCTCGCTGAGCGAGGGCTATGGCGAGCCTTGGCCTCGCTTTGGGGATCAGTTAGCGAGCTTCTACGGCTCTATAACAGTTAGACAAATTATACTCTTCTGATTCCATGGTCCTATACTTCAGTTCTGGAGTACGAAATGATACACGCTGGAACCCCTCCTTCCTACTTCAAATCACTTTCCTTCCCTAACCAATGAGCCTGCTGATGGTCGGGTTCATCAGAATGGCTAGGTATGTAGAATGGTTGGCAAACATTGTGCTAGTCAAAAAGGAGAATGACAAGGTTCGGGTTTGTATTGATTATAGGAACCTAAATCTAGCCACTCCCAAAGATGAATATGTCATGCCTATAGCTGATATGCTAGTCGATTCGGCAACCGCTAATGGTGTGTTGATATTCATGGATGGATACTCCAGCTATAATCATATAGCAGTAGCCGATGAGGACATTCACAAGACTGCTTTTAGGTGTCCAGGAGCCTTGGGAATTTACGAGTGGGTAGTTATGTCATTTGGTCTGAAGAATGCTGGTGCTACTTATCAGAGGGAAATGAACACCATCTTCCAAGATTTGATCGGCAAGAATGTGGAGGTATACATTGATAATGTGGTGGTGAGGTCCAAGGACTTTAAAGATCATTTAGTTGACCTGGAACAAGCACTGAAAAGAATTAGGAATCATAATATTAAAATGAATCCAGCCAAGTGCATGTTCAGAGTATCAGCTGGCAACTTCCTTGGCTTCTTGGTACATAAGAAAGGTATTGAGATATATCATAACAAAGCCCGGGCAGTAACAGAGTCTGCACTACCCAGAACGAAGAAGGAGTTACAAAGCTTGTTAGGGAAGATCAACTTCCTAAGGAGGTTCATATCTAATTCAGCTGACAAAATGAAGGCTTTCCCACCCATGCTTAGGATTAAAGGGTCAGAAGAGCTAGTATGAGGTCCGGAACAACAAGAGGCATTCGATCAAATTAAAGAGGCTTTAGCAACTCTTCCTGTGCTGGTGCCTCCCATGCTAGAAAAACCATTGAAGTTGTACATCTCAGCTGCGAATTCGTCTATCGGTTGCCTGTTAGCACAGGATGTCGATGATGGAACCGAAATGGCGCTTTACTACCTTAGATGAATGTTTAATGAGGCTGAAACTAGGTATACCCCTATAGAGAAGCTTTGTTTGTCCTTATTCTATTGTTGTACAAAACTTGAACATTATTTAATGCCATATGTAGTTCACATTTTGTGAAAAATTGACATTGTCCGGTACCTACTGAATAGACCTATTTTGCAAGGACGACTAATGAAACGGGAAATCAAGCTCACTGCATTTTCTCTCGAGTACATGCCACTCAAGGCTGTCAAAGGTCAGACGTTAGCCGTTTTTTGGCAAACCACCCTTGTGTAGATGCGGAGGACTCATGCACCCCCCACTGCGTGTATATATATCGTCCCTTGGATGCTAACTTTTTATGGATCAAGAACCCAAAGAGGAGTCAGAGCCGGAATAATGATAACCAATATTAGAAATGAAACATGGAGGTTCTCTTATCGGATATATTATGAATTAACAAATAACCAAGCCGAATATAATGCTATCATCACGGTACTCAAACTCCTAACCTCTATGAAGGTGAGGTGCATCGATATTCGTGGAGATTCTCAACTGGTTATCAAACAACTAGCTGGGGAATATGACTGCAAAGACCCAATTTTGTTTTCCCGTTACAGAATGGCTAGCAGATTACTTAGCGGGTTCACGTCATCTATATTAAGTTATGTTCATAGGGGCATGGATGTTGAGGCTAACGACTTAGCACATGAAGCTTCTGGCTTTAGGAAGTCTCTACTCACTTTAGAGTATGATGAGCTTGCCAGCCGAAGTGCTAGTCGTAGACCAGATCGACTCGTGGAAGCAAGTATTAATTGACTACTTAGAATATCCTTCCACTTGCAAGGACCTTAAGGTTAAAAGGAGAGCCTTGAAGTATGTTCTCATTGATGATGATCTATATAAAAGGAGTGTAAACGTGGTGCTACTCAAGTGCATTGATAAAGTGGAAGCCATAAAGGTCATGGGAGAAGTCCACGAAGGAATCTATGGATCACACAGAGTCGGGCCAATAATAAAATGGCTGATTTATCGCCATGGCTATTATTCGCCTACCATCACACCCAATTGCTTTCAGTACACAAAAAGGTGTGAAGAATGTCAGAAACATGGACCAGTTCAACGAGTACTAGCCGAGTTATTGCACCCGATCGTAAAGCCGTGGCCTTTCAGAGGATGAGTTATGGACTTTATCGGAAAAATCCACCCGCAATCGGCTAGAGGCCATAATTTCATTATTATGGCTATCGATTACTTCACTAAATGGGTAAAGGCACATCCAATGAAGAGGACTCATTAGACAAATATCATTCTGTTTATCCAATATCAGATCATATACAGAAATGGTATTCATGAGACGATTACAACCGATCAAGGGACGATGTTCACTGGCTCTAAGGTGGAAACCTTCGCTGAAAAATTTGGAATCAAGATGATTACATCGTCATCTTATTATGCATAGATGAATGGACAAGTTGAGGCAGCTAACAAACTTATTGTGGACATTATGAGTAAAAATATAGAGGATAAACCGGCAGTGTGTCATCTGGCGATCAGAAACACTAAATCTACAACTACTGGGACACCGCCTTATCGGCCATCCTATGGCCAGGATGTAGTGTTGCCTTTAGAGATTAATGTTAAGTCATTACGGGTAGCCAAACAAAATTCTTTAAGCTTAGAAGAGTATCAACAGGCCATGCTAATGGAATTAGATCAGCTAGATGAATATCGATTGATGGACCTAGAAAGAATAAAGGCCGGTAAACGAAAAATGGCCAAAGCATACAACAAACATGTTAAGCCTAAGAGGTTTGCTGAAAGAGACCTGGTTTGGAAAACCGTGTTGCCACTTGGAATGAAAGATCATAAATTTGGTAAATGGTCTCCAAACTGGGAAAGATCCTTCGTAGTAAGCCAACGGATTGCTGGCAACGCATATCGACTGATAGATATGCACGATGAAGTGCTTGACAGAAATGTAAATGACAAATACTTAAAGAGATACTACCCTTCGATTTGGAGCATGGATGAGTAAATAACAAGCGACCAGCTGCTTGGCCACACAGGATGAACTAATTCCTTTGATTTGGGGAATACATGATAACTGCATGCTAGCGGCCTGGTCATAGTCAATGAAAATGGACTTCCCTTCGATTTGGGGAAGACAAGAGTAAAAGATCAGCCACAGACCGGTTGCCTAGTAAAAAAAATGGCTCGGTCATAGTCATATGAAAAGTACTTCCTTGCTATTTGGGGAAGACATGAGCAAACAACAGTCACAGACCGACTGCTTAATCACAAAAACAGACCCTTTGATTTGGGGTCGATAAAGCTAGGGAGTCGAGTTGGTCGGCATTCCACCAGCTAGAGGTTGCAATATATCACCAGTAACTGAAGTCTTAGGATTGGCCGAATCCACGGATGCTTGGTCATCTTGGGTACCTGTAATCTCCCTTTCACTCTCAGCTGCAGTAATAACTAGTACCTCAATTGCTATCACTCTTGCTTGGACCTCCCTTTCAGTACCCATCAAAGGCTCAACCACTACAGTATCGGCTAACAACTCAGCAACAGGATTAGCTAGTAAGGGAGTAGTGAATGTCGGCATTGCTTGAACTAGACGGCTTTTCCATGCAATCCATTCATTCTCCAGTTTGGCCAGTCGTTCGCTACTCACTTTTTGATCCAACTCCCAAACCATTTGCTGGTTACCGAGTTCCCATATTTTGTTATCCAATTGAAAGCTCTGTCGAAATAAAGAAGAGAGAGGAGAGTCGTGAGCACTTATAGTCAATTATAAGGTGCCTATGGCTGGAGTAATATCCCCTATCTCCGCTTGGATCCGCTCTAACTCAACTCACAGTTTGGACAGCTGCTCCTGCAAGTCATTTCTTCGGCTGACATTTTGTTGCCTTTCTACATTCACCTCATTGAAAGAAGTCTGATTGAGGTTCTTCTCTTACCGAAGAGACCCCAAGTGTTGCAGAGCATCGACAACTTCATCATGTCTATCTTTGGACGTTATATGTAAAGAAAATAAATCATTCAGAACCAAATCCATGTCATTGTAAGCGGTTGCCAGAACTGAGGAATCTGTTGTTTTTTTTGACAATCAGAGCAAAGAGGCCCTCAGAGTATGGAACTCTTCTTTGTTGGTTGGAATTCCCCCGGCAAGAGACTCCTCGACTCGCTCTCGCTGAATGCCAATAGGCGAAGCTGGTGGAGGTGCAATGTCTACTGAGCCAAAGTCGCACAAAATCACATCTTCTGGGATAATTTCGGCTGGTACATCTGAGTCGACAGTTGGGTGGGCTTCGGCCGAAGGATTATTGATGCGCAATTTATGCACACACTAAACGCAAGTGCACGTGTCGTGACAAGTAATATAGTCTAGAAGACCGAGTTATCGTCCTCAGGGATTAGTGTCCAATTATCAACCTCTATTATGTAGTATCTATTTGGTAACCGATAATTTGATGAATTGTTTATAGCTATAATTATAAATGCTAACTAAATTACTTTACTTTACTTCAGATATGGTGGAAATAGGGCTTCCAAATCTCCTCAACTATCCGCTCGCTTTACTCGTTAATGCAAATAATTATGGTTCTTCTATTTTGAGATAGCAGGTTAACTAAGCAGTTTTATACTCCTGTTAAGGTAATATAAACACTCAACTCCAATGTAGAACCCTTCTATCTTTCGATGACAAGATTGACTACAAAGGAGGATTAAGAGCAATAACCTATCAAGCTACACAAGTATCGGGATACTTTCGTCCACGATTTAAACCTATGTTTATTCAACTATAGCATATTCATAATCTCCCCTTTCGGTTTTCGATTAGAAATCATATAAGTTATGATAATTAGTGATCAATTTATTACCAAGCAATCAAAACAATTATTGAATAAGTCTCAACAATAATAATAAGAAACCAAAACATGCATTAACTCATAAGAACTAGGTTCAAGAGATTCGACATGGAAAGCCCTAAATTAAGTTAGTTCCTAGCCTGTTACACCCCGTAGTTCCAGGACATGTGTTTAAGAGAATGTACGTGAGAAGATACGACCTTGAGATTGAAACGAAAGAAGGATTGTTTTTTCGTATGAAAAATTATTTCGAGCATCGGAAAGGAAAAATTGTTCGTTAATGAGAATTGAGCTCCCGAATTTGATATTTGAGACTTATAGAATTATCGGATTTTCGGGAGATGAAATATTTTAGACCAACGGGAGGGCGACACATGTCATCCTTCACATCCCAAGTAGGACGAAAATGTGGACAAGTCAAGCTAGACAAGTGGAGCTTGACATTCTTGACTAAATCCTAGCCCTTCAAGTGTTTTAATCCTAGCCTTTGATTCTCTTATATATCCATTACTAGTGCAAGACTAGTGAACACTTATAAATTTTTTCAAGAACTTGTTGTTCTTAGAGTGAGGCTCTCGGCTTTATGCCTAAAATGGAAGACAATTTTGCAATTGTGGGTCATAATTCACAAGACTTTAACCCAAGGTTCCTAGGGGTATTGTAAGGATACTCAATAGAAAGATCCCGAAAAGACGACGTTTTCACGTTAGTCGCAAGGCGAAAACCTAAGGTGTTCTTCAACTTTGAAGATGGAACTTGAAGAGGAGTTTTTCATGAGCTTATAAGGAGTGCTTGGAGAGAATTGGAACATAAGAAGAGGAGCTAAAAGTTGCTAAGGATCGACTTTTACGCTTGGACATTATTAGGGCTTATTGAGGTAAAATCTTCATCTCATTAATGTAATTGAAGATTACATGTTATAGTAGTTAAGAAATGAGCATGTGGTATATAGATTCAAGTTTGAAAAGATTTGGATCATGTCGACATGTTAAAACCGAAAATGGACAAGTTAGCCATTTATGTTGTAATCAATTTGGTCGATAGTTACAATCGTCGCATGTTAAGGAAGAAAAGATTTATTGTTATTATGTATATAACATGTTGGAATAACAACTTGGATTGAAAAAGGAAATTGATAATTTGTTGTGACAATGGTAGCCGATTATGACTTGGAAATATTGGACAGTTTTATATTGATTGTGGGGCAGAATTTTACACGTCCTATTAGGCGTGTAATTCCCTTTGTATTGCTGAATTGTTGGGCCTTAAATGTGGCGTTTGGTTATTGATTTTCGGGCCTTGAAAAAGGTGGAAAAGTACGTAGAAACAAAGGAAGTCTTTTGATTTTCCGTAGAATAAGAGACCTTACACTTAGTATGATTCTACGTTAAAAAGTGAGGAGTTGATAGACATGTTATGATTAATATACGTTGAAGTACTACGAATAGCGTATTCTACTTAAAGGATGGAATAGCTATCAAGGTTGAAGTACTTTGGAGCATTTTGCTACTTATCGATAATCATCGCGAGGTATGTGAACCTCTTCATTCTTTTGACATGATTCTATGTATGGAATATACATGTGGTGTTATTTCATGATTCCTTCTACTCTTAGAAGTTAAGAGGTCTGTATGTTGATTTACTCTATGTAAAGGTTATGTCTAAGTTATCCTAAGTTCTTACCAAGTCTTATGGGGGATGTTGGTAAGAGTCGTTAGGAAGTATTCAGAGTCGAGTTGATTTTGCTAATTTACTGCACGAATGAGAATACGTATCGAACAAGCCATTGCAGCGTTAATAAAAGAAAATGTATCGACAATCAATTATATTAAAATGAGTAGAATTCTCCATCTGCAAAGAAACTAAGATAAGACAAAATTGTATTACATTTTCTAGATCATGGATGATTTAATAATATCGTTATAAACGAGTATAACCTATTCACAACGCACAAAAGTATATGTTACTTAATTTAAAGAGTTTACGTTATGAAGTTTTAAGAATATGAACCTTGAATTCTTAAAAGGTTAAGAGACTTGATATTCTAAGTTAAGAAACTAGATTTCTAAAGTTAAGAGACTTGAAGTATTTTGAAAGTTACGTAACTTGATTTGAAAGTATAAGTCTCTTGGTTATAAAAAGAATGAATTAGTCTAAGGCATAAAGTTAGTATAACGGCTTTATGAAAGATTAAAGATGTCCTAGTTTCTAAAGCATAAAGTTAGTATAACGGCTTTATGGGAAGTTGATTATAACAACTTTATGGAAGATTAAAGGAATGGTTCTCTCTAGTTATGTAAACAAATAAATGACTTGAAATAAAGAAGGGCAATTTGATTTAACGGTATCAATTGCTTAAAGTTCTAAAGTAAGGGTCACTTGATTTAGAAGCCTAGAAATGTATTTCTAAAAATGTAGTGACTTTTTTGAAATGTAGACATGCCTTGATACTACGGGTGTTAGTATCTTGGGGTTTTATATGAAAAGGAGTCTTTTGAAAAGAATGGAAGTACGTAGTACTTTGGGTTAAACTCCCGGATTTTTATGTGATGTGGATGTGCCTTGAGTTGATAAATGAAAGTCTAAAGATTTTATGAACTTTCCTATGCTTGCTTATGATAGCCCTTGAGTGCAAGTATTATATTTTTACGCTGTCGTGACTCTCAATTGGAGGGCCGACCGTCATGTTGTAAATTTACTTAGACGTACCGGCTATGACGGAGGATTCCACAGGTATGCTTCCATTGTGATTGATCCTTGGACATGCTTATACGATGAGGGATTCCGGGGCATGCAACCAGGATGCGGGTTAAATTCCTGGATGCTATTATCACCCTATGACCATGCTTATACGATGAGGTATTCCGGGGCATGCGACCATGTTATGTACTATTACTCCATGGACTAGCTCCACATGAAGACTTGTACCCGAGATGAGGGATTCCACGGGCATGTTATATATGATTATTACCCCATGGATTAGCTCTTCATGAAGTCATGTACCCGAGATGAGGGATTCCACCGCATGAGATATATATATATATATATATATGTATTGTATATGTGTACGCCGACAGTGAGGTAGGATGCCACGGGCGCGTCACATGGTTATATTTTACACTTACAGCTGTCGGAAGTGATGGGGGATTCCACGGGCAGGAGATATATATATGTATTGTATGCGTGTATGCCGACAGTGAGGTAGGATGCCACGGGCGCGTCACATGGTTATAATTTTCACTTACGGCTGTCGGCAGTGATGGGGGATTCCACGGGCACGCTTTGATATTTATGGGCTTGAGACCCTTACTGGACTGCGTGATGATATTTGAGGGCTTGTGTCCATAGCCCTGGTGTGACTATTGTTCATGTGTTGAAATAGTCTTTAAAAGGTAAAAATGACTTTCATTACTTTCACTTAGGCAAGGCACATTGTACTGTTATCTTGGTTATCATACATGTCTCCAGCTTTATTTTTAGACTATTATGATTTCATTCTGATACTGATTTTATATACTTGGTACATATTTCAATCGACCTCGCCCGAAGTGCGTTCATCTGCAGCCGAGGTACATAGCTTGCTGATCCGCACTCTTAGGATCACTGTTCAGTTCTTGAAAAGTTCCATTTCTTCGGAGGCTTTGTCTGTTAGTACGGTTCCCTGAGGTTGTAGTTTTTTGTACATTCAGGGGTATGGCGGGGCCCTGTCCCGTCACAGTTGTTATGTCAAAACTCTTAGAAGTCTGTAGTCATATCTTGTGGGTCGCTTTGTAAAGAAAATAAAAAGAGGTAACTGCTTTTGGTTTTACGTATTTATATATATCCAGGGAGGTGGCCTTATCGGCTAACCTATTATTTATTTCTTGTTAAGTTTATGTATGTTCCGCTGATTATCTCTGATGTATACCTGTAAGGGTGCCCAGGTAGGGCACCAGTCGTGGGCCCGGGGTCGGGTCGTGACATAGCCATAGACATGCCAAGAACTAAAATAACATCCAACATATACTAAAAAGGAAATAAAATAAAGAACAAGAAATTACTCAAAAATAAGTCTCTAATCTTGATCTCCAAGTTGTGATGAATTGTAAGGTGTGGAACTCCTCAAATCTGACCTAAAGGTCCTTTTTATATCACCAAAAACGGCCCAAACCTTTTCCTTCTTGTCCTTGGCCCATTCCTATTCGGATTTGTCAATTTTCCCGCGTTAGCGCCTCGGCCCTGCAACCGCGCGCCAGAAACTTCGACTATCGCTTCTTTGGTTGGTTGTACTGCGCGCCACCACATTTCGCCCGAGTTGCCAATTTGTTTAGCTTTTTGAGCTCTGGAACCTCTGTTTCTGCTCTCTTTTCGCTCCTTCTCGCCAATGTGCCACTTTAAACCACTGTGACTCAAAAGAAAGAAAATATATCCTAACACAACACATATTTGTACAAAAATGTGTAAAAGACTAACTAAAAATGACTCAAAAGGTGTATATAAAATACACCGATCAAACACCCCCAAACTTAACCTTTGCTCGCCCTCGAGTAAAGATAAAAAATAGAAATAAAGACACGAAAGAAACGAAAATAAAATGACTCAAAAACATTGATCAAGTTGCTGCATCATTGTTACTTAGAAAAGCATGAAGGTTAGTAGAATAATATGCAAAAACATATAGCATGAATTTTTAGCATTCTAAACACATCAAGTCATATATTTCGCAAATTCAATTTAATCATGCTTAATGGAAGTAAGAATACCTAACTATGCATGTTAATTTCAAATCCTATGACATGTTTACCTGCTATTCTCCACTAATTATGGATACACACATTAGAGATCTTCAGGGCTTTTCAGGGTTGTAATGTAGGCTTAGGTAGGGGTAGGAAAAAATAGGCTTTTAGGCTCAATTTACGTACCATAAACTCTTTTGCTTTCGATTATTCCCTTTTTTTTTTGATTTTCTTTTTCACCTCATACCTATCTTTCCCCTATTTTGTTTTGAGAGAATGAGGTGTATTATGAATAGTAGGCATCCCCAAACTTAGGCTTTTGCCTATTTATTATTATTTTTCATTGGGTGCATCAAAATTGTTCACTCTCTTTTGTTTCTTTTTCAACACTTTATATTCCAAACAACTCAATTTTTCCACTTATGGCACAAATATGGAATTATAGGGTGTCAAAGAAAGGTCTTATTTTTGGCTCAATGGGGCTGACTAGTGATACAATTGTGATGTCAGGGATAGACAATAAATGGTAAGAAAGGGCTAACAAAGAAATGCCTGAATCATCTCCCTAACATGCATATCCTAACTATTTCGCCTCAAATAGCAAGCGAGCAGACACATAGGTTTAATCACTAACAATGCATAAATCAAGTAAGATACCCCAAATAGTTTGACTTCATGAATTTTTGACATATCTAACCTAAGTGTTTAGATTGTTGCTTCTAATTCCATTACATTATTCAACTTTACTTCACTAGACGTTTCAAGTAACTGCAGCATGCATGATCTTAAAAAAAAATTAGACTCAAATAAACATAGAAAATAACACAAAAGACTCAAAAACACATCAAAAATAACTAAGAACTCCCCCCAAACTTAAATCTCACATTGTCCCTAATGTGTGCAAGACTCAAAAAATAAAAGAAAGCCGGGACAACTTACAAACTTGGTTTAAAATGGTGGCGGTGGCGACGGATAATGCATGGACAACTGGTTGAGCAAGGAACTCATCTCATCAAATCTCAGGTTCAACTGTTGTTGCTCCTGTCTTATTTCTTGCTGTCCTTGCCTCAGGTCCTATTGACCTTGTATCATTGTGTCAAAACTCTGCATCATCCTCCGCTGGTTCATGAGCAACTGCTCCATCATAGGCACCGGAGGTTCCAATTCCAGGGGCTGCTGGTGGCTGCTACCTGCCTCATTCTGAGCCTCTGTCTCAGGTTCATCTTCATCCATGACAGCATCTGCTGCTGCCGCGCTTTGGTCTTTGGCCGGTCGGTCTCCTTCTTGCCGCTTTGGAGGAACGGTTCAGGAAGGCATGCACTATCCCATATGTCACAGGAGGTTGGCCCTTCTCATACGTATCAGTAGCTAGGGTTGGGACTCCATGTCTAGAACATAAACTGCAAATAAGTGATCTGTGTCCCAACCCACCTGTAGTGACCAACCTACTGGTTTCTCCAATGTTCTGCAATATCTCCTTCCCAACATCAATCGTCTTCCCTTCCATAATTTCATATATCATTTTTATTCTATCCGCTAGCACTCTGGTGAAGTGCGTCGATGTAATCAGGCGGGCACTGACGAAATATAACCAACCCTTGGCTGTTTGTTGAACTGACATCTTCTCAGTCCCCTTGATCCATTTTGTGCAATATCATACTCAGCCCCAGGGTAGCATAATGTGCTTGAGATGATATCCCAATCGATGTTGTTGGCATCTCTAGACCATGTTCTGAAATAGCTTCGATTATCGTCTCTTTCTTCAACATCGGTTGTTCTTAATAGCTCATTCACCACCTCAGCCGTCACAGACACATATTGTCCTCTCACAAAGCATCTACCATTTACCCTTTCCGAAAAAGTTAACATAGAATTCTTTCACCATTACGGTGTTCTGTGGTACTATTCTCTCCGTATTAACAAATCTCTTCCACCCAATGACCTCTATCATTGCCCGAATAGGCTCATAGACATCTCCATCCTCAAATGACTCCCTTTGGTACTCCATTCCTCGCTCAGGGATCAAGGGTCTAGTACTAAGTTTGTAATATCTGTCTTCTGCTTTTTGACTGACAAACCTAGTAGCGTCATATTGTGGAACAGATGCGGATGTGGAAGCTCTTTTTTTTCTGGCAGACATTTTGAAAAAAATTCAGCAGCGTTTCCTCTGTTTTAGTGAGATTACCCAGCAACTTTCAATCACACCAATCAACACACAACGTAATCAGCAAACTACAACACCATTCAACCCTCAAATTTCACTCAAAGCACATGTACAACACCCCACGCTCACTACGTACAATCTTACCGCAAAATTTTCACACTAAACTTCAACACACCCCACACTATCCACCAATAAAGCACATCCCCAAACTTATGAATTACCTCCCCTAATTGCTTTGAAAATTTCAAGAAAAGTGATGAAAGTTACCTTGGACGGTGTTCTTCAAGATTTTCTTGTTCCTAGTGATGGATTGAGGCAATGGAATGAGGGTTGTTGTTTGAGATGGTTAAGGGTGCAAGGAATTGAAGTACTTTGGTTGTGATTGAGTTTAGTTTGTGGAAGATTTTTAGTAAAGGAGGCTGATTTCGTGGGTTTTGGAGAGAGGAAGGGTTTTGAGTTTTTGATTTGGAGAGGGGAAATCGGATTAGGGCTCCTTTAAATTTCAGTTTTTCCTTCGCGGCGCCACGTCCCTGAGATCGGAGCCGTGGCGCCAGAACATCTGCGACCCTATGAACTTCCGGCGCCGTGGCGCTCTGATTTGGCGCCGCGACGCCCAAACTTCAGAGACCTTCTGGACTTTCGACGCCACGACTCTCTGATTCGGCGTCGTGGCGCAAAATTTCCTGCGCCTTTCTGAATTCTCGGCGCCATGGCCCTCTGCTGGGCGCCGTGGCGCCGAGCCAATTTTTCTCCTCCCACATTTTTCGTCCTTCACTTTTTAGACCTGTACCTGTCATCACAACATGTAAACAATACCTTCCGTGAGACTGTTCTAACTAAAACTAAATTGCATAAATTTAAAAACCTTGGGTTGCCTCCTAAGTAGCGCTGTCTTTAACGTCTTTTAGCCGGACGCAAGTTCCTTATCAAGAGGCATGGGGTAACTTAACCCCACAGCCTACCCATTTCATAATCATTTTTCTCTTCCGCCTTTTGTTTTTCTTTTTCTCCTTTTCTCAAGAGAAGGTTTAGCGTTGCTCACATGTATCTTGTGACTGATTTCTTACTTTGGCTGTCTGACTCAAGCGATGTGCTAACGGTCTTGTGCAAAACATTTGCTTATATGGGGTTCACGGTGTGTTTAAACACCTTGAACACCATCTCTTCTTCCTCAACTCTGAGTTTCAGCTCGCCTTTTTCCACATCAATCAAGGCTCTCCCAGTTGCCAAGAATGGTATTCCCAAGATGATAGAGATTTCATTATCTTCCTCCATATCAAGGATGCAGAAGTCTGCACGAAAGAAGAATTTTCCCACCTTAACCAATACGTCTTCAATTATTCCACAGGATGCACACGCCCTATTCGCCAATCGATGCGTACTCGCGGTGGTTGGTTTGGCTTCAACCAAACCCAACCTCTTGAAAACGGACAAGGGCATGAGATTTATGCTGGCCCCCAAATCACACAGGGCCCTGTTACATGTCACCCTGCCGATTATGCAAGGCAAGGTGAAGCTCTCTGGATCCTTAAGCTTGGGGGGCAGTTTCTTCTGCAATATGACACTGCATTCCTCTGTCAATGCCATTGTCTCATACTCAGCTAGCTTCTTCTTCTTTCCAAGAATTTCCTTCATAAATTTGAAATAAGTAGGCATTTACTCCAACGCCTCAATGAAAGGGATGTTAATGTGCATCTTTCTAAATACCTCCAAGAACTTGGAGAATTGCTTATCAACTGCTTTCCTTTGCAACCTCTGAGGGTAAGAAATCTTCTCTATGTATTCCCTCACTGGAACTGTTGGAGCCTTCTCTAAAATAGGGCGATCCTCAGTAACCCCCTCATTCTCTGCCTCTACTCTCTGTTCAACTCTCTGTTCTACCACATGCTGAGGTGTAGACTATTCTAGCTGCTTCCCACTTCTCAGCTGCACCGCCTGACACTGCTCTCTGGGGTTCATCTTTGTATTACTAGGAAGAGTGCCCTGTGGCCTGTTGTTTGCCATCTTTGCTAGCTGTCCCACCTACGTCTCCAAGTTTCTGATAGAGGATCTTGTCTCTGCCATGAACTGGGTTTGTGAATTCGTAAGTGTCAACAAATTTGCCGATTAAATGTCCCCGCTTTTCTTGTGGAAGCGGGTGTCTTCGCTGTTGGGAATGTGATGCCTGGTTAAATGGTTGCTGATTCTGGTATTGGCCTCGGAACTGGTTCTTTTGCCCTTGATCACCCCTCCATGAAAAGTTAGGGTGATTCCTCCACCCTGGATTGTAGGTATTTGAATAGGGGTTGTTCTGGGGCCTTTGATAATTCCACACTGCCTGACATTCTGCTTGCTCAATAGGGATGTTGTTGGGGTCTGCTGATGGACACCTATCAAAGGTATGAGGACCCCCACACATCTCACAACTCAATGGCATCTGAACTGCATTCACTGACACTGTGTTCTGCTGCAGTTGCTTGGTCAAGAGAGCAACCTGTGCATTTAACACTGTAATGGCATCGATCTCATGAACTCCTATCGCTCTCCTTCCACTTACCCCTCTATCATCCGTCACATGGTTATTGGTGGCCATGTCTTCTAGCAAATTATGGGCCTCATATGCTGTCTTCTTCATGAAGGTTCCACCTGCAACTGCGTCAATGATGGTTCTTGTGGTCCCGCTTAGCCCATTGTAGAAAATATGGACCAAATTCCACAGCTCAATGCTATGATGTGGACACTTTTTTTGCAAATCTTTAAATCTCTCCCAAGCCTCATAGAGTGACTCTCCATCAGCCTGGTAAAAATTGTTCAGCTCTCCTCTCAGCTTAGCGGCTTTGGACGGTGGAAAGAACTTTGCCAAGAACTTTTGTGCCAACTTCTGCCATGTGAATATAGAGTCTGTGGGCAGGGAATTCAACCAAACTTTTGCTCTATCCCTGAGTGAGAAGGGAAATAGCCTCAATCGGATGGCGGCGTCAGTAACGCCATTATACTTAAAAGTTGCACACAGCTCCAAGAAATTTGCTATGTGCATATGAGGGTCTTCAGATGACAACCCTCCGAATTGAACTGTATTCTGCACCATACTCAGGATCGCAGGCTTGATTTCGAAATTATTTGCTCCTATTGCTGGGAGCCTGATGCAAGTCTGTGCTCCATTCACCCTTGGCAGCACATAATCTCCCAAGATTCTCTCAGCTTGGACCTGGACCCTTTCTTCCACATCCATTGGTAACCTCCGGGGCATCCTCTGGTTAGGTTGATGATCACCTAACCCTTCGTTCATCTCATTGTTATTCTGCAAGCCTCCCATTGCTATTAAGGCCAAGATTCGTTTGTTTCTCCGGTTCTGCTTGCAAGTCATTTCAATCTCTGGGTTGAAGGGAACAAGTGTATCTGCTCCTCTTCTCCTTCGCATAAACTAGATGCCTGCAACAGATCAAAATCAACAAACGGATCACGGCGCACGGTTTTACCAATATAAAAAATAATAAAAATAAAAATAAAAACCAAATTAGAAATTAAGAATAGATAGAATGATATTGAACTACGCCAATCCCCGGCAACGGCGCCAAAAACTTGATGCACGATTTATGCACACACTAAACGCAAGTGCACGTGTCGTGACAAGTAATATAGTCTAGAAGACCGAGTTATCGTCCTCAGGGATTAGTGTCCAATTATCAACCTCTATTCTGTAGTATCTATTTGGTAACCGATAATTTGATGAATTGTTTATAGCTATGATTATAGATGCTAACTAAATTACTTTACTTTACTTCAGATATGGTGGAAATAGGGCTTTCAAATCTCCTCAACTATCCGCTCGCTTTACTCGTTAATGCAAATAATTATGGTTCTTCTTCTATTTTGAGATAGCAGGTTAACTAAGCCGTTTTATACTCCTGTTAAGGTAATATAAACACTCAACCCCAATGTAGAACCCTTCTATCTTTCGATGACAAGATTGACTACAAAGGAGGATTAAGAACAATAACCTATCAAGCTACACAAGTATCGGGGTACTTTCGTCCACGATTTAAACCTATGTTTATTCAACTATAGCATATTCACAATCTCCCATTTCGGATTTCGATTAGAAATCATATAAGTTATGATAATTAGTGATCAATTATGTCACGCCCCGAACCCCGGACCCGTGACTGGAGCCCTACCTGGGCACCCTTCTACCTGACTGACACAAGTAAATCGCGAAACTAAATAACACCTCATTTTTTTTAAACCAACGAACATGCAAGGGAAAAGCCGACAAGGCTGCCATATAATATACATAATAAAAAGGTACTACACTGTACACGAGTCCAATCCCACATATGAATACAGACCTCTAAGAGTTTTACTGAACTATGACGGGATAAGGCCCCACCGTACCCATAACTGTACAAAAGCCTGTACTGAAGGATCTATACCAAAATGATAAACTCCTGAACAGATGGAGCTATCCAAAAACTCTGAGCAGGGTCCTACACCTACAGATCACCAAACTGCGTACCTAAACCTGCGACATGAACGCAGCCCCCCGAAGGAGGTCAGTACGCAAAATGTACCAAGTATGTGAATTGAAAATACTGTAATGAAATCATAACAGTCTATACAAAACAGGAGACATGTATGATAGCCAAACTACAGTACACAATACATAAGCAGTCATATCAAGTCAGGGACGCATGCCCTCAAAATCATTACTCAAATATAACCATGGGTCTCACGCCCATAATATCAATCATGCCCGTGGAATCCTTCCTCACTGTCGGCAGTCCATGATATAATATAACATCAATAAGCACACTGAACCTTGCAATCATGAGAGTAATGCAATCACTTTTTATCTTTTAAGTTATGCTTTTAATAATGAGACCAACTGTTCCACTTTAAGTCATAAACACACTGCACCCTTTCATTAATGAAATCACTACCGTTTTAAAACATGAAGGCCGTGCCAGTGCAAGGGTCAACCACCCTCTGTGTTATAATGCAACCTATCATGAGACTATTTCACCCGCAAGAGACTATTTCACCCGCTTAGGTCATGTGGACCAATGAGTCATCAATACACGATACTCGCATCACAGATAGTTAATCCATGACTTATATATATATATCTCGGGAATTTAACCCGCCCGAGTCAAATATCGACTCGCCGTGAGTGTGTACCACTCACCACCATGGGGAGCTACTCCATGATATCCTTGAAACAAGTTGCCGGCCCTTTATGGAGGGACGCGGAGATGTGGAAATATGACACTTGCACGAATGTCTATATGAGCAACCCATATGCAAGCAAACCAAGACAATACCAAGCCTTTACACACCAAGACAATACCATGCCTTTCTTTTTTACATAAACCAAGACAATTACCATGCCTTCTTTTTACATAAACCAGGACAATTACCATGCCTTCTTTTTACATAAACCAAGACAATTACCATGCCTTATTTTTACATAAACCAAGACAAATCCTTATTTAAGCAAGCCAAAGTACTATCAAGGCACAAATAGAATAATTCTCATTTAACAAGCCAAAGTACTATCAAGGCACAAATAGAATAATTCTCATTTAACAAGCCAAAGTACTACGTACGTCCATTCTTTTCAAAAGACTCATTTTTTATATAAAACCCCAAGATACTAACACCCAAAGTATCAAGGCATGTCTATTTTTCAAAATAAGTTACTACACCATTAGAAATTCATTTCAAGGCTTTGAAAATATGTAATTTTTTAATTACACAACCTAGGCAACTCATACCTATCCATCAAAATAGACAACTCTCTTAACCTTCCATAAAGCCGTTATAACCAACTTCCCATAAAACCGTTATAACCCTTTATGGTTTTAGACAAATTCATTCCTTTTATAACCAAGAGACTTATACTTTTAAAACCAAGTATCATATACTTTCAAATCCATTTTTCTTAACTTTCAAAATACTTCAAGTCTCTTAACTTTAAAAATCAAGTTTCTTAACTTTAGAAATCAAGTAACTTATACTTTTAAATCTAAAGTAACTCACAACTTTAAAACAAGTTACTTCTCTTAAATCATGTAATTTCTCCTCTTTTAACTCAATTAAGCAAATCACTCATTTGACTCCCCTAAAGTCATTATAACAACCTTTAGGTTTTGGAACTAAGGCACTAGCCAAAAGAGTTGGAAACCACTTCCTTTTCAAGACTCTATGTACTTTAAGTAAAATACTTTCACTTTTGAAAATCCAAACTTCATTAAGGGAATGGATTATAACAACTTCCAATTTAAACATCCAAAGTACAATCAATGAAGTATATAGAACAACTTCTATATTAGGCAATCCAAGTACAATCAAGGAATGAATCATTTAAGGAGTAGGACTTACTTTCTGTCACGACCCGACCCCGGGCCCGCGACTGGTGCCCTACCTGGGCACCCCTTTCAGGTATACATCAGAGAATAGCAGCGGAACATACACAACTCATAAAAATACTTAGACATAAAAAAAAACATCCACAGGTTAACCGATAAGGCCACCTTCCGTAAAATATACATAATACAACATAAAATAGTACATCTCTGTTCTTACAACCCAATCCACAAATATGACTACATACCTCTAAGAATAACAACTGTGGCGGGACAGGGCCCCGCCATACCCCTGAATGTACATAAATCTACAACATCAGGGAAATCGTACCAAAAGACAAGCCTCCGGAGAAATGGAGCTTCTGACACCTGATCAGTGATCCTAAGAATAAGGATCCACCACCTGCTTACCCCTACATGCGGCATGAACTCAGCCCCCCGAGGAAAGGGGGGTCAGTACACAATATGTACCAAGTATGTAAAACTGGAAAATACTGCAATTTACATCATAAGTCTAAAATAAAGCTGGAGACATGTATGATAATCAAATTACAGTACACTGTGCCTTACTAACAATGAGAGTGAGCAAGTGTATACTTTACTGCATAAATATAGGAGGCTCATGATCAAGGTAGGGTCACCCGCCCGTAGTATCATTAAGCAATCCTACTCCTGGAACTATTTCACCCGCATAGGTCCTGCGGACCCGCAATGGAGCGATGCGCTCCGCATGAGACTATTTCACCCGCACATGACTATTTCACCCGCTTAGGCCCGGTGGGCCATAATGAGTTCAAGCGCGCTTTCGCATCATGGGTAGCAAATCCATGAAATTAGTAGCAACCCGGGGCTTTACCCCATAAGAATAACATAACCTAGCACAACCGGCTATCATACATAACATAAGTACTACCAGCTTATCATACATAACATAAGCACTACCGGCTTATCATACATAACATAAGCACTACCGGCTTATCATAACATACGCAAGTTAATAAATCCCCTAACTTCTTATTAACTTTATTTATATACCCTCTCATTTTAGTTTACTTAAGGCACTAACATGTCATTTTAAAAATCTGTGAATTTAACCCAAAGTACTACGTACTTCTACTCTTTTAAAATGACTCTTTTTCATATAAAACTTCCAAGATACTAATAACCGTAGTATCAAGTCATATCTACTTTTCAAGACAAGTCACGATACCTTTTAGAAATACATTTATAGGCTTCTAAATCAAGTGACTTCTTTCTTTTAAAACCTTAAGCAATTGATGCCTTCAAATCAATTTGCCTTTCATTATTTCAAGTCATTTATCATTATTTACATTACTAGAGTAAACCACTCTTTCATCTTTCCATAAAACTATTATAACCAACTTCCCATAAAGTCGTTATACTAACTTTATACTTTAGGCAATTACATTCTTCTTTATATCCAAGAGACTTATACTTTCAAAACCAAGTATCATATACTTTTAAAATACTTCAAGTCTCTTAACTTTAGAAATCAAGTGTCTTAACTTTAGAATAGCTCAAGGAATCAATACTTTCCAAATCAAGTATTCTATACATTTTCAAGTCAAGAAATCTTTGTTTACCTTATTAGAATAAACCATTCTCTTTACTTTCCATAAAGTTATTAACCAACTTTATGCTTTTGAAACCAAGGCATTTCTATCCTTTAAAAACAAGTGAGTTAATTCTCTAACTCAACCAACTTGAACATCCTTAAAACAAGTCAAGGATATCAAATGAAACTAAATTCATTTAAATCTCGTACGTCTACCGTACTATACATTTACAACTACTCATGCTCAAGGGATAAGAAAGTTCCACATACCTCTTCGGTTCAATCCACTTGCTAAGTACAATATGTCGTACGTAGTATGTCAACCTATAATGACCATAATACGTCTATTAACTTCTAACTTCAAACGTAGAATATTCTAAGTGCAAAATCACTAAATTCTACGAAAAATCGGACAGCACTTCCTTTGTTTTTACATACTTTTCCACCTTTTTCAAGGCCCGAATTCAATAACCAAACACGCCACATTTAAGGCTCAACAATGTAGTTAACAATAGGGGATTACACGCCTAACAAGACGTGTAAAATTCCGCCCCACAATTGATATCAAACTAGTCCAAAAGACAATGTCATTTTCGGCAATTAGAGGGACAACAACACAAAGTCTTTTCCAATTCCTTTTCAATCCAAGTTGTTTAGTATAACATGTTATAAAGCCGCAATCGATTATAACAACTACAATATTCAAGTAGATAACATGCGACGATTCTAATTATCGACCAAATTGTATTTCAATTTCAAATGGCTCACAATGTCATTTCGGATTTAGGCTTCCACTATCCATATCACTTATCAATATTCAATACATATACTTCATGCTAGTTAAAATGTAAGGCTACAATAATATGAAATCTTATAATACTTAAGAGAACAATATTGTTACCTTGACGAGCCTTAATCCAACTTCAAGATCTGAAGTCGCTCCCTAGCAACTTAGAGCCTCTCCTTAACACTCCAATCCGCCACTTGAAGCCCTTAGAAGATCACAAACAACTTTCCTTCAATTCTCAATCCAAACCTAGGAAAGTGACTAGGTTTTCACCTTGCGACTAATACGAAAACGACGCCTTTCTGGGATTTTTCTATTGAGATACACTTACAATACCCTTAGGAACCTTGGTTTAAAGTGTGGAGATTATTGGACAACAAACGAAAATTTTCTCCTTGAAACCCTTAGTGAACCCGAGAGCTCCCCTTTGTGTTCTTCCAGTTTTCTTGAAATTTGTCTAAGTGTGGGAACTAGTCTTGCTACTAGTATGTTTAAATAACAACATTGAGGGTCAAGATGAGAACAATTGGGTGACTTGGATCCAATTCACTTAAAAATCTAGCCAAGTGGCCCTTTTGACTTAGTCAATATTATCAAGCTCTAGCCCTAGCAAGACTTGGTCATCTTAACCTTGGCCAAATGACCATTTGATCCATGTCCATTTCGTCCAAGACCAACTAAGGGGGGTGACACTTGTCACCCTCCCGTTCGTCGCAATATTCCGTTTCCCGACATTTCCATAATTCCGATAAATTTTTACTAGTCTCCATTCTTAACATTTTGAGTTCTTACGTACGTTCTTATAAACATATCCTGGAATTACGGGGTGTAACATTCTTCCCCCCTTAGAAACATTCGTCCTCGAATGTTCCTTTGGGAGTCAATCTTATAGATGGCGACATAGTCTCCTTTTACAACCCCTATTTACCAATAATGCCACACAGGTCACATAACAATACTTATACTAAAACGTCAACCTGAACTCCAAGCGTCGACGTCAGTTATCTGCATAAAGCTTCTGTCGACTCTGAGCTTGCTAATAATCTTTCCTGGATAGGCTTCGCCTTATCCACAACCTGAAGAATCAAGTCTGGGCCAACTAACTGAACCTCGCCTACGTTGAACCAACCAACCGGCGATCTACACTTCCGCCCATACAAAACCTCATATGGCGTCATCTAAATGCAAGAATGGTAGCTGTCGTTATAAGCAAACTCAACAAGAGGCAAGTGATCCTCCCAGCTACCCCTGAAATCAATAACACAGACCCGCATCATATCCTCAAGTGCCTGGATATTATGCTCTGCCTGTTCGTCGGTCTGAGGGTGTAATGCAACACTGAGACTCACCTGTGTCCCTAACCCGCCACGGAAAACCTCGAAGTTATCCAAATGAGCTCATCATGCGACATCATAAATGTAGGAACCCCGTGCAGTCTCACAATCTCCCTGCTATATAATCTTGCATAATCCTCAGCCGAGTAAGTGTTCCTAACCGGAAGAACACGGGCTAGTTTTGTCAGCCTGTTTACTATGACCCTCAGGGAGTCGCACTTCCTCCGAGTACGACGCCACCCTGAAATGAAATCCATATTAATAACCTCCCATCTCTAAGTTGGGATCTCCATCGCCTGTAGTAGCCCACAGGGCTCCTGGTGTTCCACTTTGATCTGCTACTAACTCGGACACTAAGCAACAAACTCCGCTACGTCCCTCTTCAGGTCATCTTACCCATACATACATCTGAGGTCATGATACATCTTAGTCAACCCCGGATGAATAGAGTAACGAGCCTTTGTGTGCCTCACGAGTGCGGCGAAGTCCTGCAACATCGGGAGCACATAATCTGTCCTCGAATCTTAGCACCCCATCAGGCGCTACCTCAAATAAACTCTCATCCTCTCGAAGAGCCGTATCTCGATACCATATCATAACTGGATCCTCATACTGTCGCCTCTTTACCTCCTTAACGACGGAAGACTCGGCAACCTCTCGGATCTAAACTCCATTAACCTTGGAAACAAATAATCAAACCCCTCGGCTCGGTAGCTGATGAATCTCACAGACCACATCCTGTCTATCTGGCTGCCCATCTGACCGACTACCCATAGATCCACGACTAAGAGCATCTGTAACCGTCTCGGCTTTCCTCGGGTGGTATAAGATATCAATATCACAATCCTTGAGTAACTCTAACCACCGTTTGCATAAATTCAGTGCCTGCATGCGAAGATATCTGGGAGGCTCTTGTGGTCTGCACAAATATCCACATGAAGTCTATATAAGTCATGCCTCCAAATCTTCAAGGCATGATTAACTGCCGCCAACTCTAAATCGTGAGTAGCGTAATTCCTTTCATGCTCCCATAACCACCGGGAATCATAGGCTCTAACCTTATCGTGTTGCGTCAGCACACAACCTAGCCCAACACCCAAAGTGTTACAATAATAACCTAACCCTCTAGTTTCTCAGGAGGGGTTAGAACTGTAGTCGTGGTGTCACGACCCGACCCGACGGGCCGCGACTAATGTCCTAATTGGACGTCATTCTTGCGACTGTCCTTTGTTAACCCATTTAATCTGAGATATCTACGAAATTTAAAGACCTGTGGCTGCTTTTACAACATATCCACGAAGCAGGCGAGACAAAGTGCGCCAAAACAACAACAAAACAACGATCATAATAGGCTGGCGAGCTAAACCGCTGACAACGACAGCGCACAAAGGCATAAATCAAAATACGCAGCGGCAAGGCTGCCGCTGAATAACAACATCAAACCCAAAACAAGGTACAAGCGTCCAACCCACATCGTTGTCTGAGACCTCTAAGAGTGTAATCTTGACATATGGCGGGACGGGACCGTCGTGCCCAAAATATGCATAAGTCACGAAAAATAAAGTGCTGTACCAAAAATTTGGATCGGAACAAAGGAGCTCTCAGCTCTTTGCTGAAATCCTAGGCGGAGGGTCACTATCTGAACACTGAACTGCGGGCATGAGCAGACCAGAAAAGGAAATTCGATGCGAGATAATGTACTGAGTATGTAAAACATAAAATACTGAAAACTAAATAACAACTGTACCAAGTAAAACAGAGAGTCATCAAATTTCATAAAACAGAGAGTCATCAAATTTCATAAAACTGAGAATCATGTCTGAAAATCATATCATGTATACTGAATCATAAATCATCATGCTCATGTCTGTATATAAAACTGTATAACATGTCTTGGCCCTCTATGGAGGGACTCGATGGAATCTGTATCTGCGCGCGTAACGTGTCTCGGCCCTCTAAGGAGGGACTCGATGTAGTGAGAGACACGATGAATGATGCATGACTGTGCACGAACATGATCTGGCCCGGGACTCAGTGGAGTGAAATAGTAACACTTAGCACGAGTAGATATCATGAGCAACTGTATGCAATTAAAATCATTATGTGACTCTCAATAAACTTATTACCATAAACTCTGTTACTGAAATCATAATCACTAGTAAATAACCATTTTAAAACTGAGCTGGTAGGAGTTAAATACGTCCGTCGTACTTTCATAAAAATCATGCCAAAAGAAAGAAGGAAATGTCTCACATACCTCTTAGGCGAACTAATCAGCTTGGTATTAAGGTATTCCTCGTCTAGTACTTCAACCTATGATAAGGAACAACATGCTCGTCAATTCTATGATTCCTAATGTAAGTCATATGATTAAATGCTCCCTTATTCTTATAAAAATTTGGGCAGCATTTCCTTTGTTTATGTGCGTATCCACAATTTTCCAATAATCCAAATCAACCAACAATTCAACTCCAACTAACAATCCAATATTAACCAACAATCCAATTCAAACCAACACTCCTCATTATTCCAGAATATAATATTAACACCTTTCTATACTTTAATCCTTTCGAGGCATGTATAGGTAACTTATTTCAATACATATGCATGTTTGTATCTTATTTACATATTAATGCAGCCCGTAATACATTACCATAATGTTCAATAATTTCCATCAACTTTCCGGTCGTATCAACATGTTATAAATTCCAACTTTTCCTTTTTAATTCTTAAACATTTCAATTCATCTTGTAATTCCTTCATACAAATAATTATCTCTTAATCTTCAAGGCTACATATCAATCCTCAACATGCAAATGGTAAGCAAAATAACAATTCAACCATTGAAGCCAATGTCTACCTATTTTAGTTCGAAATTGGCCAACCAATTCCAACCACAACTACATGCGATTCTTATTCACGTTCCATCTTAATTTAGGTTTGTTTTTATAACTCAACTTCATCTCCTTAATTCTGATAATAAGCATTTCATTTATATTAAAAAAAAAGGAATTTTACCTTAAAGGAATGCTAAAAAAAAAACTGCTCAATTGCCGATTTTTAAGCCCAAATTTCTCACCAATTTCATGTCCAACCCTTCACTTCTTCATCTTCAATCCAACATGCAACCATTCTACCATGTTAATCCCTCATTCTTACACCTTTTCCTTCAAGAAAACTTGTCCAAAATTTAAGAACCCAAAGCCCTAAAAATCGGCGGATTACGAGAACCCATTTGTTTTGGGGTGATTAATTCGCCTCGAATGGTGGGACAATTTAACCCAAAAGATGGAGTAACAAGCTTAATTTTCTTTGCAAAAAGGTGGGGGGAATTTTCGATCAAGTAGGGGGGAAGGAGAGGAAGAAAGTTGTTCTTGGTTGTGGAAGAAAATGAAATAGTTAGAGTAGTTTATTAGAAATTTTCAGATTCTTAATAATACACTTAGACCCCCTAGATGCCACACTTGCCCCCTCTAAGTATTTATTTAACTAAATCAATCCCACTTCTTTTAATCTAATTTCCCATTGCCTTAATTTCTTATCATCGTACCTTATATACCTTACTAACTCATAACGGAAAAATATATATTTATTTATACCACCATTTCTAAAGAGATTTCCGGCGTCACATTCGTCATTGCCAAAAATTAATCCGTATTAGCACGTAAACTATATGTAATTTCGAAAATTGGAAATCCCAATCCTTAATGACGTTCTAAATCTTTGTCTTAACTTACGAGGTGTAACACGTGGTCAACTTATCTTCCAATAACTGGAAGCCTTTCTCATACTTGCGAAATATTCGAGCACCCTTAATCTCAATTGTGGTTCCTGTTTCCCTTTCTATGTTGCAACCAAACTTGGTCACTATACTTAGATTTGATTCATTTTCTTGCCTCATGGCTAAGACTACCTGCCAATCACAATTTTGAGGGGAGATTTCCTTGATCTCGTCAAGTAATAATCCTATTATTCTCTCTCGGCTCATAGAGCTTATAATCAGGTGTTCAACCTCTATTCATGGTATTACATAATCTAATGACTTGTCAAGATTTCTTATCGTTCGAGTGTCTACTCATCTTTCCTTTATAATTCATTTCAAGTTGTCCTGGGTCCCTGTCACGACCCGACCGGGCGCATGGCGGTGCCTGCAGGGCACCGACAGTATACATCGAGAGAATAGCGTGAACATACATAACATATAACCCGTATAAAGTAAACATCACTGGCCAGCCGATAAGGCTGCCTTCCATAAAAATATACTTAATCAAAAGTACAACTTATTCTTACAACCCAAAACACAGACGTGACCACAGACCTCTAAGAATAACAACTGTGGCGGGACAAGGCCCCGCCATACCCCTGAATGTACACAGTACCTATAACATCAGGGAAGAACCGTACCAACAAAACGAGCTTCCGGAGGAATGGAGCTTCGACAGGAGCGGTGATCTAAGAATGAGGATCCACCGCTCTTACCTCTACTGCGGCATGAGCGCGGCCAGAAGTGGGTCGATACACAATATGTACTAAGTATGCAAAGCGGAAAATCTGAAAATACCTCAGTATAAAATAGCGAAGACATGTATAAAAATCAGTTTACGAACACGTGCCTTATACCATCTGCGTAAAATAGGAAGCTCGTGGTCAAAGCAAGGTCATCCGCCGCTGATGTCATTAAGCACTCGTAATCACGGGACTATTTCACCGCGTGGGTCCGTGGACCCGCGTGAGGTATTCCTTGCATAGTGTACTCACCGCGTGGGACTATTTCACCGCATAAGCCTACGGACTCGCGTGAGGTATTCCTCCGCGTCGTGGATAGCAAATCCACGGAATAGGTGGTATAACGTCTTGGGGGTTTACCGCCGTTTATACTCTTACCACAGGCGGGTGGTATAACGTCTTGAGGATTTACCGCCGTTTATACTCTTACCACGGAGAAGGTGGTATAACGTCTTGGGGATTTACCGCCGTTTATACTCTTACGGAGAAGGTGGTATAACGTCTTGAGGATTTACCGCCGTTTATACTCTTACCACTAGCTCAATGAGCCATCATACATAACATAAATAAGGTAACATATCTTAGTAAAAGAAATCAGAATTTAACCCAAAGTACTACATACTTCCATTCTTTTGAAAATGACTCTTTTCACATAAAACCTTTGGGCAATTGATGCCTTAAAACCAATTTGCCTTTCACGACCTCAAATCGTTTATCAGTACTCATTTTACTTAAAGTAAATCTTTCTTTGTTAACCTTTCATAAATCTAATATAATCAACTCCCATAAAGTTATTATATTAACGCTATACCTTAGTCAAATACATTTTCCTAAAACCCAGGACTTACACTTTTAAAAAGGAAAACATGAATCGTATACTTGAACACATCAAGTCCTTAACTTTGAAAACTCAAGACATCCTTAAAACAAGTAAGGGATATCAAACCTTACGTCTATCGTACTACATAGGTAAAACCATTCATGCTCAAGAGATAGGAAAGTTCCACATACCTCTTGATCAATCCACTTGCTAAGCCCAAAATACCGCGTAATATGTCAACCTATAATGACCATGTCGTTTATTAACCTCTAATTCAATGTAGCATAATCCAAGTTCAAGTCACTAAATCCTATGGAACATTGGGTAGCATTTCGCCGTTTCTACATACTTTGCCACCTTTTTCAAGGCGAATTCAACATCCAAACGCCACATTTAAGGCCCGACAATCCAAACATTTCAAAGGAGATTACAACCAAACTTGGGTGTGCAAAATTCTGCCCATAATGTCACGACCGAACGGGCGCGGCGGTGCCTACAGGCACCACTTACAGTATACATCGAGAGATAATCGTGAACATACATGAAACTTATAATTAAATCAACAAAAGTAAAACAACGAGTTAGCCGATAGGGCTACCTTCCTGACATATATATCTGGCCAAGCGGTTGCCTCGCTTTCCTTTCTGGTGACCCATGATATGTGACTACAGGACCTCTAGAGTTTTAACATAACAAGCGTGGCGGGACGGTGCCCGCCATACCCACGAATATACATGAATCTACAACCTCGGGGAAAAGCCGTACCAAGAGATAAGCCTCGGAGCAAATGGAGCTTTTTCCCCAGCGAGGCGAGATTCTAAGCAAGGATCGCCAACAGGTACCTAAAACTGCGGGCATAAACGCGGCCCCAGAAGAAGTCGATTAACAGTGCAGAATATGGAGCGAAATAACGTCTGATGCGGATCATAAGCGTACAAAAAAGAGCAGGGACAAGTATAAAAATGCATGCGAGATCCTGCGTGTCATTACCACTTATGAACTTAATCGTACCTTATCATCTTTTCCCATTTTCAATAAAAGTTATAGTCACATGCTTATGTACATGATTAGGAAAAATCATTAAGTTCATTACCATATAACTTACTTATCTTTCATAACATAATCCGACCTCTTATGGAGGGACGCATATACCACCGACCCGATGCGGGGCGCGATCAAATCACAAATATCAAAGCATGCGTGGAATCCCATCATCGCTAAGCGGCTATAAGTGTAAATATAACCATGTGACGCGCGTGGCATCCGCTCCATCGGCGTACACATACACAACACGTATATATATATATATATCTCCGCCGTGGAATCCCATCATCTGCTGGCGGTAGTAAGTGTAACATATAACCGTGTAATGGCGCCAGTGGCATCCGCTCATTTGTCGGCGTACACATACATATATATATATATATATATATATATATATATAAATAACGCGACGCGTGCCTCGGAATCCACGTCGTATAAGCATGGCCATGCGTGCCTCGGCGTCCTCATCGTAGGTGCGGTCTTCGTGGGAGCTAGCCGTGGAGTAATAATATAACATGGCGCGTGCCGGAATCCCGCATCGTATAAGCGTGTCCGTGGAGTAATAAAACACGCGAGCATCTAACGCGTCCTGGCTGCGTGCCGGCATCCTCATCGTATAAGCGTGGCGAGATCAATCACAATGGAAGCATACGTGGAATCCCCGTCGGTGCGTCGATAAAATGTCAGGGCATCTAACGCGTCTGGTCACGTGCCGGAATCCCACATCGTATAAGCATGTCGAGGATCAATCATAATGGAAGCATACGTGGAATCCCATCAACGTCGGTATGTCCAAGTAAACTTACAACCCGGTAGCCCTCAGTGAGAACCGACAACGTAGACATATAATAATACTTGCACTCAAAGCTATCACAAGCAAACCTAGGCAAGTTCATTAAACCTTTAGACTTCCATTTTTATAAACTCATAGCACTTCCGTTTCTCACATAAAAATCCGGGAATTTAACCCCAAGTACTACACACCTCTACTCCTTTAGAAAGACTCTTTTTCAAATAACACTTCCAAGATACTAACAACCGTAGTATCAAGTCATATCTACCTTCAAGACAAGTCACAATACCTTTTTAGAAATACATTTACCGGCTTCTAAATCAAGTGACTTCTTTCTTAAAAACATTAAGCAATTGGTACCTTAAAACAGTTTGCCCTTCTTTATTTCAAATCATTCTTTGCTTACATTACTGAAAAAAAACCATTCTTTTAATCTTCCATAAAGTTGTTATAACCAACTTCCCATAAAGCCGTTATAATTCTTTATGTTCTGGACAAATTCATTCCTTTTATTACCAAGAGACTTACACTTTCAAAATACTTCAAGTCCCTTAACTTTTAAGAAAACACGCTTCTTAACTTTAGAAATCAAGTCTTTCCAAATCGAGTATTCTATACTTGTAAATCAATTCATTTCTTCCGTTAAGAATCAAGTCTCCTAACTTGAAAAAAATAAAGTCTCTTAACCTTAAGAAATCAAGTGAATCCTTTTATTATAAAACCTTAGGCAATTGATGCCCTAAAATCAAGTTGCCTTTTCACTAAAAATCAAGTCATTTGTCTTTCCATAAAGCAAATATAACCAACTTTCCATAAAGTCGTTATATTCACTTTATACCTTAGCCAAAATATAATTTCCTATCGAGAGACTTATACGTTTAAAAGGAACAAGTATCACATACTTTAAAACTATTCAATTCAATTAACTAAATAAAAATCAATAAATCCTTTATTCATTCAAAGAATTGAGTTAATCTCTAACTCTTTACCCGACTAGGCTATTCATAAAACTAGTAAAGGATATCAAGGTGTTGTACGTCTACCGTACTACATACGTGCAACTAGTCATGCTCAAAAGATAGGAAAAGTTCTACATAGAGTAAATCACACAACTACCTCTTAACTTCTAAGAGTAGAAGGAAACATGAAATGATACCACAAGTATATTCCATACATAGAATCATGCCAAAGGAAGGAAGAGGTTCACATACCTCGCGACGATTATCGACAAGTAGCAAAATGCTCCAAAGTACTTCAACCTTGATAGCTATTCCATCCTTCAAGTAGGATACGCTATACTTAGTACTTCAACCTATAATTGTCACAATACGTCCATTAACCTCTCACTTCAAACGTAGAATATTCTAAGTGCTAAGTCGCTAAATTCTACGGAAAATCGGACAGCACCTCCTTTGTTTTTACTTACTTTGCCACCTTTTTCAAGGCCGAATAAAATAACCAAACACGCCACATTTAAGGCCCAATCAATGCAATCAACAATAGGGGATTACACGCCTACTAGACATGTAAAATTCCGCCCCACAATAGATATCAAACTAATACAACTACTAGTCCAATTTCGGCCATATAGAGTACAACAATACCAATTCTTATCCAATTTCCATTTCAATCCAAATTGTTAGCATAACATGATATCAAGTCGCAATCGATTATAACTACTATAATCTTCAAGTAAGTAACATGCGACGATTTCTAATAAACGACCAATTAGTAATCCAACCTCAAGTGCTTATAAAACATTTCGGATTTAAGCTACAATCAATCCATAATACTTATAAACTTCAACACATACACTTCATGCTAGCAACATGTAAAGCTAACAACAATATAAATAATCTTGTAACACTTTTAAGAGACAAGATTATACCTCAACGAATCTCAAT
The DNA here is from genome assembly GCA_029844215.1 of Przewalskia tangutica. Taxonomy (NCBI): domain Eukaryota; kingdom Viridiplantae; phylum Streptophyta; class Magnoliopsida; order Solanales; family Solanaceae; genus Przewalskia; species Przewalskia tangutica. The sequence goes on from CM056720.1 coordinate 121,201,102, forward strand.
CCAACTCCAAATCCGAATTTGCTCCCTAGCAACTTAGAGCCTCTTCAAGACACTTCAATCCGCTACTTGAGACCCTTAGAACCATACCAACAACTTTCCTTCAAACTTCCAATCCAAAACCTAGAAAAGCAACTAGGTTTTCGCTTTGCGACTAACCCGAAAACTATCTTTTTCCGAGATTTTTCTATTGAGATATGCTTACAATACACTCAAAAACCTTGGTTTAAAGTGTGGAGCTTAATGGACAAGAAACAAAAAAATTTCTTTCCTCTATGGAGTAAACCCGAGAGCAATGTGTGATGTTCATCCAATTTTTGTAAATTTGGCAAGTGTTGGACTCTCTCTTGCTACTAGTAGTATTATATAGGGATATGGAGGGTCAAGATGTAACCAAATGGGTGGTTTGGATGAAGTCTTATTAAATATCAAGACTAGTGGACCCTTTGACTTAGTCAAAATTCTCAAGCTCCCTACTTGCAAGACTTGTCTTGCTAACAAAGTCGATGACCCTCTTGCCGCTTGCACAATTAGTCCAAGCATCAATAAGGGGGTGACGCGTGTCGCCTCCCATTAAATCCAATAATACGTTTTCCGACAATTTCATAATTCCGATAAATTTTTACAAGTCTCAAATCTTAACACTTGTGAGTTCTTTCGTACGTTCTTAAAACATGTCATGTAAATACGGGGTGTAATACATAAGGTACAACAATTAACTTAACAATTTTAAGGTAGTTTTTAGGCTACAACATGCTCACATAACCCTTTTAACCAATCCTATCATATCCAAACCATATTTCTTACATGCAATGAATCTAAGAGCATTATTTACTACTACAAGTTCCTTCTTCACATGACATCAATAACTAGCTCTGAGAAGAATTGTTACCTTAGAGCTTTAGCCAAAATTATTCCAACAATTTTTGCTAGCCTCTTTCAAGAACACCACCACAACAACCCACAAGCTAGCCACAAGCTTCGTCATCTAACTTTTGATTTTCCCTAAGCTTTGAATTCCTCTTGGAATTCTAGAGATAAGTGAGAGCTCTAGCTTTAGAGAGAGAGAAAGACTTTGAAAGATGATCAAGTCTTCAAGACTTGGTCAATATAAAGGACATGCAAAAATCAGATGGGGACACTTGTCACCCTCATAGCCTTTTAAAGAAGAAATCGATTTTCCTCGGTTTTCGCGAAATTCCGCCTCGGCGCGCGGCCTGCGGCGGCGCGCGGCCTGAAACTCCGCCACCTCGCAGAACTTCCGGCGCGGCCCTGCTTCCGGCGCGCGGCTGCAACTTCAGCGACCCCTCGGAATATCTGGCGCGCGACCCTGCGTCGGCCGCGACCCTGTGGCTCCTGCCCGAAACACATTTTTGTCCGACTGCGCACTGAACTTGCAATTCCCATAACTTCCTACTCCGATGTCCTATCGACAAACGGTTGGTTGCGTTGGAAACTAGACTCAACGAACTACGCACTAGGACTTTGAAACACCTAGGAACTCTCAATGTACCGGGTCATAACCCGCCCCAAAGTTGACTAAAACCCGTCCGAAACAATCCGTCAACTTACCTTTCGAAAATTTTAAGTCTTACTCCTTTCGTACACTCTCATACGCATGGCCAGAACTACGGGGTATAACATTCTGCTCCCCTTAGAAACATTCGTCCCGAATGTTCCTTCTAGGCTTACTCAAATCACGATATCGACCTAGACCCCCTTAACTATTCTTTTTGCAATTAAAGACGCTCGCGAGCCTGACATACTTAAGCATAATTGTCAAATTAAACTAACAAGCAGGAAAGTGGGCTAACTGGAGGTATAGGGAATAAGTGAGGATACTTCTTCATCATGTCATCCTCTGCTTCCCACGTCATCTCCTCCCTGTTCTCGTTTCGCCATAATACCTTGACGGAAGCCACATCCTTGGTCCGAAGTTGCCTAACCTGACGGTCGAGTATTGCTATGGGACTCTCCTCATACGATAACCCCTCTGTCACCTGGACATCATGAATCGGGTGCACTCTAGACGGGTCTCCAACACATTTCCGCAACATAGATACGTGAAACACTGGATGTACTGCCTCCAGATCGGACGACAGATCCAACTCATAGGCAACCTTGCCTATCCTACGGACAATCTGATAAGGCCCAATGTACCTTGGGCTAAGTTTCCCCTTCTTTCCAAATCTCATCACGCCCTTCATGGGCGATACCTTTAGGAAAACCCAATCATCTATCTCAAATTCCAAGTGTCGACGCCGATGATCTGCATACGACTTCTGTCGACTCTGAGCTGCCAACAACCGCTCCTGGATAAGCTTCACCTTATCCACTGCCTGCTGAATCAAGTCTGGCCCGACCAACTGCACTTCTCCCACCTCAAACCAACCTATCGGTGACCTGCACCTCCTCCCGTATAAGGCCTCATAAGGCGCCATCTGAATACTAGAATGGTAGCTGTTGTTATAAGCAAACTCCACGAGAGGTAAATGATCCTCCCAGCTACCCCTGAAATCAATGACACAAGCCCGCAGCATATCCTCAAGTGTCTGGATAGTGCGCTCGGCCTGTCCGTCGGTCACGAGGTGAAGCGCCCGTCTTGAGACTCACTGCGTCCCTAATCCATACGGAAAGACCTCGAGTTCGCCGTGGAATGGGCTCCTGCATGCGAAATAATCGTCTGAGGAACTCCGTGCGATCTCACAATCTCTCGATATCTGATCTGGCATAATCCTCGTGAAAAAGTCGTCATTTGGAAGAAAATGGGCTGATTTAGTCGACATCGGCGATAACCCAAATGGAATCATGCTTCACCGAGTGTGAGGTAACCTGTAATAAAATCCATATTTACCACCTCCCACTTCAAGTCGGAATATCAATAGCTGCAATGACCACCGGGCTACGGTGCTCAACCTTAACTAGCGGCAATTCAGACGCTGCGCCACGAACTCTCTAACGTCCTCTTGGCCGTCCCCAATAGATACACACGAGGTCATGGTACATCTTAGTCGACCGGGTGAATAGAATAACGAGCAACGTGCGCCTCACGAATCTGGCGGCGAAGTCTGTCCACATCGGGAACACACGACCCTCAAATCTTAGCACCCGTCGGTGCTACCTCAAATAGACTCTTCTCCTCCGAAGTCTTTGCGTCTCGATACCGTACCATAATCGGATCCTCATATCGCCTCTTCACCTCCTCGACGTTGGAAGACTCGGCAACCTCTCGCACCCGAACTCCACTACTATCAGAATCAACCAACCGCACCCCAAGGCTTGCTAGCTGATGTAACGCTCGGACCATATCCGCCTGCAGTGCACATCAGACGGACTACCCATCGATCTGCGACTAAGGGCATCTGCGACTACATTGGCCTTCACGGGTGATATAGAATGTCGACATCATAATCCTTAGCGGCTCGACCACCGTCTGCGCGAGTTCGGCTCCTGCGGTGAAGATATCGGAGACTCTTGTAGTGCGTGTAAATGTCCACATGAACTCCATATAAATAATGTCTCGGATCTTGAGGCATGAATCGCTGCGCGACTCCAAGTCATGTGTGGGATAGTTCTTCTCATGCCGTGGCTGTCGAGATCGTGGCTATAACTTTGTCGTCTTTGCGTCGGCCACGCAAGCAACGACACTGGCGTCACAATAAACCACGTATCCATCTAAACCCTGCGGAAGAGTAAGAAGCTGGGCGGTCGTCAATTTCTCCTTTAGCAACTGAAACTTTCCTCACAAGTATCAGTCCACGGAACATAGGCTGCTACGAGTCGGCTTAGTCAAGGTCTTTGAAATGGAAGAAAACTTCTCCTGAACCTCAGATAATAACTGCGAGGCCCGAAAGTTGCGCACCTCGGTTGGTGTAGTGGAGTGCAGGCCAAGTCTTGGCCTCAATCTTGTTGTGTCAACCCGAATACCATCGGCCCCGATAACATGCCCTAAGAAAGCCAGAGGCCAACCAAAACTCGCGTTCGAGAACTTGGCATCAATGCGGTCGGAGGACTCGATACCATCCTTAAATGATCCGCATGTTCCTGCTCTGTGCGCGAATAAACCAGGATATCATCAATGAATACTATAACGAACATATCCAAGAGTGGCTTGAACACCATATTCATTAAATCCATGAATATCGCTGGAGCGTTGGTCAACCCGAAAGACATCACCCTGAACTCATAGTGCCCATACCGGGTCCTGAATGCAGTTTTGAGATATCTGTCTCTTTAACTCGCACCTGATGATAACCAGACCGCAGGTCTATCTTGTAAAAACACCTTGCACCCTGCAACTGGTCAAACAAATCATCAATCACGGGAGGATATACATTCTTGATAGTTACCTTGTTGTTGCACCGTAATCAATACACATGCGCAACGTCCCATCCTTCTTCTTTACAAATAACACTGGCGCTCCCCAGGGAGAAACACTTGGCCTGATAAAGCCTTTCTCCAGCAAATCTTTCAGCTGGTCCTTCAATTCCTTCAACTCGGTAGGTGCCATCCTGTATGGCGAAATAGATATCGGTCGAGTGTCTGGCGCTAAATCAATGCAAAACTCAATCTCCCTCTCAGGAGGGATACCCGGAAGCTCCTCTGGGAACACGTCTGGAAACTCTTTAACGACTGAAACTGACTGAAGGTCCGGTATCTCAGCTTCAGTATCGAATACTCGAACCATATGGTAGATATACCCTTTCCGCACCATCTTCCTAGCCTTGAGGTAAGAAATAAACCTACCCCTCGGCGATGCAGTATTCCCTTTCCACTCGATAACCGGCTCACCAGGAAACTGGAACCGAATTAATCTCTCTCTATAGTGCACATTGGCATAGCAAGAGGCTAGCCAATCCATACCCATAATCACGTCAAAGTCCGTCATATCCAAGTCTATCAAGTCGGCTAGAGTCCGACGACTGTCTATAGTCACTGGGCAAGCCCTATATACCCGCTCAGCTACCACCGAATCACCCACTGGCGTAGCCACCTCAAAAGTTTTTATGGACTCAGGCTCTATCCCTATTCTACCAGCAATATGAGGAGATATATAGGACAAGGTAGAACCTGGATCTATCAAAGCATATACATCACAGCAAGAAACCAATAATGCACTGTGGCGACATGCGGTGGCGCCTCACGGTCTGGCGGTGGACATAGCATAAATGCGGTTACGAGGACCGTGGGCCAGGACCCTACCACGACCTATGCGCGACCTGGCGGCCGTGAACACCACGCCTCGGGGCGCATAAGCTGTCGAAGGCGAAGATCCGACAAGCCCGACCTGCCGGTGAACCATCACACTTCCGCCACTGCGGGCGGACAATCTCTCTCAAATGGCCTGCGTCCACAAGAGTAACAAGCTCACGAAGGAACACGACACTCGCACAGGTGAGACTACCGCATCGAGCACCTTGAGATGGGGTGGTCTCGATCGATGTGATCTGCTTCCGAAACCCCGAAGTCTGGAGCCACGACCTTCCTGAATGACTGGCTGATCGGACCTCTGCGGAAAAGCGAGAAGGAGCACTCTGTCTTTGGTGAAAAGTGGACCTAGTCTGCTTTGAGGTGCCCGCCTCGAAAGTGCCACTGAGACATCTTTGTCACAGCCTCTTGGTGGCCTAAGTCTAGTGATCCTCCTCTCTCTGTCCTCGATCCCTGCGCATACGCTGCGTCACGGAAATATCCATCCACGGGTGAAGAGCCACTCTGTGAAGTAATAATGTGACGGTCTAGCCCATCACGTATATATGAACCACATGCGCCATGTATCATACAATGGTGTCATATCGGCCAGGAGTCGAACTCCAGGCCGTACTCTCTAATAGTCCTCCCGTTCTGTCTCAAGGTCAAGAATCTATCTACGTGGGCTCTCCTCATCTCAGGAGGTAAGAATTGATCCAAGAAATCCTCTGTGAACTCCTCCCAAACAGCTGGAAGATCATCCTCACCTCTCGACAACTCTCATGACTCAAACCAATTCAACGCAATATCGCGTAACCGGTAAGAGGCTAGCGTAGCGGACTCGATCTCAGGGACATAAGCACTGCATAGTCATTGTAGCTCGAAACGAACTCGAGGATCCTCGCCGGACCTCGAACCATAGAACTTCGGGTGGATGATAACCCGGAAATCCGAATCAGTAAGCCCATCGGCTCTGGGGTTGGCTACACCGCTCTGTCGGCGCTGCCACCCTTATCTTTGGTCAATAACAGGATCTGTTCGCCGTAATCTCTATACTCGGCCACGTGTGGGGCTGAGGCTCGTCTGCGGTCTCGATGTTCTTTGCCTCGAACTCCGTGAAATTTGGCGGCGTCGTGAAACTCGCCGCCCGAAACATCATCTCGTAAAGGCGGGCTGTGCCCTCGTGACCTGCGCGTCCACTAGCGGCTCCGCCGTTGCCTTGCCGCCACGGGGCGTGGTTGCCTTGCGGAGGCATAGCGGTACATAAAGGAAAATATCGGAGGAAGTTCAACCTATATCACGGCTACATTGCACGATCTTTAGAGTGAAAGAATGGAAACCAATCCTAAATATCCTGCGACCTCACGATTATAGATGTGGTGCAAAACACCGATAATCAAGACTACTAGAACACGATGCGTAGACACTTTACGAGGACTAAGCGCTCGATACCACTTTTGTCACGACGAGCCGGGCGCGGTAGGTGCCCTAGGGCACCACGACAGTATCATCGAGAGAATAGCGGCGGAACATACATAACACATAACGTATAAAAATGTAAACATCAATGGCGGTAGATAAGGCTTCGCCATAAAAATATACTTAATCAAAGTACAACTTATTCTTACATTGAAAACACAGACGTGACCACAAACCTCTAAGAATAACAAGCGTGGCGGGGCGGGGCCCGCCATACCTGAATGTACACAATACCTATAGCATCGAGGAAGAAGCGGTACCAACAAAACAAGCTTAGGAGGAATGGAGCTTCGACAGGAGCAGTGATCCTAAGAATGAGGATCCACCACTCTTACCTACACTGCGGCGTGAGCGCAACCCAGGAAGGGTCGATTACCTGATATGTACTAAGTATGCAAAGCGGAAAATCTTGAAAATACCTCAGTATAAAATAGCGAAGACATGTATAAAAATCGGTTCTGAGAACAACATGCCTTACGATAATGAGAATATCAACATATACCATCTTTGCGTAAAATAGGAAGCTCGTTGTCAAGCGAGGGCATCCGCCCGCGATATCATTAAGCACTCTACTCACGGGACTATTTCACCCGCGTGGGTCAGTGGACCGCGTGAGGTATTCCTTGCATAAATTTGTACTCACGCGTGGGACTATTTCACCGCGTAAGCCCTACGGACTCGCGTGAGGTATTCGCCGCATCGTGGATAGCAAATCCACGGAATAGGTGGTATAACGTCTTGGGGTTTACCCGCCGTTTATACTCTTACCACAGGCGGTGGTATAACGTCTTGGGGATTTACCTCATTTATACTCTTACCACGGAGAAGGTGGTATAACGTCTTGAGGATTTACCGCCGTTTATACTCTTACCACGGAGAAGGTGGTATAGCGTCTTGAGGATTTACCTCATTTATACTCTTACCTAGCTCAATGACCATCATACATAACATAAATAAGGTAACATATCTTAGTAAAAGGAAATCCGGGAATTTAACCCAAAGTACTACATACTTCCATTCTTTTGAAAATGACTCTTTTTCACATAAAACCTTTGAGCAATTGATGCCTTAAAACCAATTTGCCTTTCATAACCTCAAATCATTTATCCGTACTCATTTTACTTAAAGTAAATCTTTCTTTGTTAACCTTTCATAAATCTAATATAATCAACTCCCCATAAAGTTATTATATTAACGCTATACCTTAGTCAAATACATTTTTCCTAAAACCCAAGGGACTTACACTTTTAAAAAGGAAAACATGAATCATATACTTGAACACATCAAGTCCCTTAACTTTGAAAACTCAAGACATCCTTAAAACAAGTAAGGGATATCAAACCTTCTACGTCTATCGTACTACATAGGTAAAACCATTCATGCTCAAGAGATAGGAAAGTTCCACATACCTCTTCGATCAATCCACTTGCTAAGCCCAAAATACCGCACGTAATATGTCAACCTATAATGACCATAATACGTTTATTAACCTCTAATTCAATGTAGCATAATCCAAGTTCAAGTCACTAAATCCTATGGAACATTGGGCAGCATTTCCTTCGTTTCTACATACTTTGCCACCTTTTTCAAGGCCGAATTCAACATCCAAACGCCACATTTAAGGCCCAACAATCCAAACATTTCAAAGGAGATTACACAACCAAACTTGGGTGTGCAAAATTCTGCCCCATAAGGTACAACAATTAACTTAACAATTTTAAGGTAGTTTTTAGGCTACAACATGCTCACATAACCCTTTTAACCAATCCTATCATATCCAAACCATATTTCTTACATGCAATGAATCTAAGAGCATTATTTACTACTACAAGTTCCTTCTTCTTCACGTCTGACATCAATAACTAGCTCTGAGAAGAATTGTTACCTTAGAGCTTTAGCCAAAATTATTCCAACAATTTTTGCTAACCTCTTTCAAGAACACCACCACAACAACCACTTACAAGTAGCCATGAAAGCCTTAGCATCCTAACTTTTGATTTTTCCTAAGCTTTGAATTCCTCTTGGAATTCTAGAGAAAGTGAGAGCTCTAACTTTAGAGAGAGAAAGACTTTGAAAGATGACCAAGTCTTCAAGACTTGGTCAATATAAGGACATGCAAAAATCAGATGGGGACACTGTCACCTCCCATGGCCTTTTAAAAGAATAAATCGATATTCCTCGGTTTTCGCGAATTCCGCCTCGGCGCGCGACCTGCGGCCGGCGCTGCACTTAGCACGCCCTTGCGCCGCGGCGGCCTGGCTTCCGTGGCGCGGCGACCCTCGAACTTCTGCGACCACTGCATCGGCGCGCGCTGATTCCGACAAACATTCTGTCCGTGCGCCGAAACAATTCCGTAACTTCACTCCGATGTCCTATCGACGAACGGTTGGTTGCGTTGGAAACTAGACTCAACGAACTACGCACTAGGACTTTGAAACACCTAGTAACTCTCAATATACCGGGTCATAACCCGCTCCAAAGTTAACTAAAACCCGTCAGAAACAATCCGTCAACTTACCTTTCGAAAATTTTAAGTCTTACTCCTTTCGTACGCTCTCATACGCATGGCCAGAACTACGGGGTATTACAGTCCCTTACCCCCCCCCCCCCCCCGTATTTTCCTACTATCCTTCTCGTCAGTACAGATGTTACCACCTTTCCTCGAGGTGTTCATACTTCCCATCATTTACTAATGGTCTTTACACTAGTCTGGGGTAATCATATCTCGTGCAAATTACATAACCATAGTTGCATTCTCTTTTATCATTCTGGTCATAACCCTTCCTCATACTTATTATTAGCAAAAGTATTTCTATCTTGATTCATAATCATCTGATTTTAAATGCGTACTACCTGCATTTATATCCTTCGACACTTCCTCGACCATTTCCTAACGTCGTTCTCAATTACCCCAACACAATACTTTTCCCACGGTTATCTAAAACTGTAACCTATGGCATGACGATACTGAAGACCTTACCAGTCTCATATACTTCGTCTAACAACATGGGTGTTACACCCCGTATTTCCAGGATATATCTATAAGAAGAGTGGTTTATTCTAAGTAATGCAAGTATGATAAATGACTTGAAATAATGAAAGGCAAATTGATTTGAAGGCATCAATTGCTTAAGGTTTTAAAAGAAAGAAGTCACTTGATTTAGAAGCCTAAATGTATTTCTAAAAAGGTATTTGTTATACCCCGTATTTCCAGAGTATGTACGTAAGGACGTACGTACAAAAGTTTAGCCTTAGTTAGGCATTATGGACAAAAAAGTTTGTGCACAACTCACTAAAAGAATCGTTTTCCGACGAAACGTTTTACTAAACTCGCGTAGGGTAAATTCCGGCTATGTCATTTATTATTTTTGCGGATTTTTCCGAGAGACGAAACATTTTGGACCAACGGGAGGGTGACACTTGTCACCCTCATTGGACGGCAAAAATGGGGCAAGTTGGCACGTTTTTTGTGCCTTGCACAAAGTCAAGGAGTTGGTAGGATATTTGTGTAGTAGATGGATAAGGACACTTGCCCAAATCTTGACCTTACACTTGCCTTGCACTTGGCATCATCTTGGCCATTGGTTGGCCACTTCTTGACCTATAAATACCCCCCTTAAGATGAAGAGTTCTTCATCCACAAATCAATTTCCAAGTCTTGAAAATCCCTCCCCCTCTCTTAAAGCTTTTCGTCCAAGCCTCCACTCCCCCCCCCCCCTTGTGAAGGCCATGGCGAATACCCCCTCTAAAAGAAGCCCTAGCCGAAACAATACCCCCCCTCCCTTGGTAGAAAAGTTGTCTTCCAAATATCCTAGCCCAAATCCCTTAGTACTTGGTAGAAGTTGTGAATAACTTCTAAGAGTTCTTGGAGCTATCGGAGCGTACAAATTAGGAGCTAAACCTTGCTCAAGAGCGACTTTTATCTAGGATATTATTGGGCTTACCGAGGTAAATAATCTTATCCTTCTTTTGTAACTAGAGAATACATACCGTAGAGGTATAGGAATAAGTATAAATACTTAGAAGGATATTAAAGAATAGAATCAGTATTATCGGTAGAAGGGTTTAAAGAAGATTAATCAAACTATACTTACTTAGAATTTGTTTTCCTGTGAGACTTGAGTAGCTCAGGGTAGGGAGTCTTTGCCGACTTTCCGTAGAATAGAGGACCCTCTACTTAGAACTGTTTACAGAATAGTCTAGACGTTGATAGACATATTTGACTATTATAGGCTGACTATCTGCGCGCGACATATTCGACTTGGCAGGTGGATTTCGCCGAGAAGGTATGTGATTCTTCCTATACTCTTGAGCATGATATTTTAAATATATATATAGTGCGGTGAGCGTCGTGTGTTAAGCGAATAATAACTACGGCAATGTCTTTTGACTTAAGCCTGAATAATAACTACGGCAATGTCTCTTGACTTAAGCCTGAATAATAAAAGATCTTGAAGCATTTCAAAAGAATACTGAATCATTTTTAACAGAAGAAAAACAGTTGGTTTTTAAACAAAAGCTTAAGAGTTATACTAGCTTTATGGGAAGTTAGGTATAACCACTTAAGAAAGATAAAAAGAACTGTTTACTTAATTGCTTATAAAACCTTGTGATACGTAGGTGTAGTAAGATTGTTTGATAAATAGACATCTTATGATGCTATGTGTGTTAGTGTCTTGTGATGTTGTGAAAGGGGTCATTCTTGCTGTGCTTACGTTGCTGAAGTATCACGACCGTTAGGGCGTGGTAGTGCCTTACCCGGGCACCCAAGTAGTCATACATCAGAGAAATCAGCGGAATATAAAACAACCAAGATATGAAACAGTATAAATAAGACACAGTTTCTTGGAAAAGTTGCCTTTCGGCATATATGTATATAAGTACCCCAAAATGAACAGTTACATCCCAACCTTACAGCGGTCTCTGGACCTCAAGAGTTTAAACAACAATGGCGGGGCGGGGCCCGCCGTACCTGAATGCAAATATCTACAACGACGGGGACCGTACCAAAATGCTAAGCCTCGGAGAAGCGGAGCTTTTCCAAGCTGAAGCGGTGATCTAAGAGCGGGGATCAACGGTAGGAGTACTTACTGCGGCGTGAGCGGCCGAAGGAGGTCGATGCAACAGTACCAAGTATGTGGCGAAAATCACGTAAATGAAATCATAGTAGTCTATATTAAGCGAGACATGTATGATAACCAAAACTACGATTCCTGATAAATAGCGATCATGTCAAGTCGGGGACTCGCGCCTCAAAGTCGTCACTCAAATGTAACAATGGGTCTCACGCCCACAACATCAATCATGCGTGGAATACATTTCTCGCCGGTGATCTATGATATAAAAGCACGAGGAATACACAAGAACACGAGTCTGCGGTGTCATCATAAACCGTGCGGGGTAAATGCGAAGGCATAGCCGACTCACTAAAACCAGCGGTACAAACAAGGTCGTAAAGCGTATCATGAGATCTGTCTGCCGATCACATGATCAAAGCGGCCACTCGCCGCGATCTAATGTGCGCGTCTAGCCTGGAACTTCCGTAGCTCGCGTGGGCCACTCGATGGCCCGCGTGAGGTATTTCCGCATCGAGGTAGCTACTCCCGGCGGCGTCTGGACTCGTCGTCCGCGTGGCCATATAGACCGCGTGACCACAAGGCCGCACACTAACACGGAACTCCGCTGATTCGCGCCAATACGGACCGCGTAAGGTATTCTCGAATCTTAGGTCACACAGACACTTTGAGTCTACCACGCGTGGAGGCGGCTTAACCGGAATCATGGGTGATATAATACTAACATAACAGCTTATCGTTAAACAACCTAAACAAAACAAGGGAAAACCCCTTCACACAACATCACAAGATACTAACTCACGTAGCATCCTAACATGTTTACTTATCAAGTCAACAAGAAAGTATTACAAGACTATCACAAATCAATACAATCAAGTTATTCACACAAGGTACTTTCTACATTATGTTAATGTCATTAATTGCCTCGCCCGGGCATCGTGCCTTACTCCCTGCACCCTAGCCATACAACATCAGGTAATCAGCGGAACATAAACGATACAAGAGGTATACCCCAGCGCTCGAGGCCCTTACGGTATCGTACCAGGCTCCATGACCCGCATAGTCTCCTAACAAGTTGGGATTCTACATCGCAGAGTACTTCATCATTAAATCTTTAAAACATTTACCTTTGTAAAATCAGAATATAATTCTCTTTTAAACAAAAACATTCTTAAAAATACACCTAACTTCCCATAAAGCTAGTATAACTCTTAACAAAATGATTCAAAGAAAAGATTTCTTATTATTTATATATAGTATACTTCAACTATATGGTCTAACAATCATGTAATTTCCAATGATATTTACCTCGATAAGCCCATAATTATCCGTATAAAGTCGATCTGGGCTCAATCGTTTAGCTCGACTCCGCTCCAAACTACAGAAGTTCTAACCAACTTCTACATACTACTCCAACTAACCATGGAGATTTTCCCTAGGGTTGGGAAGTATAATAGTATAATGGGCTTTTTATGACCTTAGAATACAACAAAGGTAATTTGGGCATTATAACAGAGTATTTCTATATACGAGACAACACCACAAGGGGGTGTATACCAAAGTGCCAACTCAAAAAGGGAGGAGGATTTTAACACTTAGGAAATATTTGGAATGGATGAAGAAGTCTTTTAAAATTAATAAGTTCGGTTTTTAGCCCCAAAGTACTTCATGTATTAC